>OX031010.1:70813866-72200209 GCA_943735925.1 Pollenia amentaria
ATGATCTTTTCATGTTAAGATTTAACTTACAAAAAGTGTTTTTGAGCCACTCTAATGTATAAGTGCATACCAAGATTTACCTTCACACTTCCTGTACATTTTGATAGGTACAGGCACAGAGGTCGTACAAAGATAAATAAATAAACAAAGAAGCCGACATTAAAAATTTAAAACGTTCTTAAAAATGTTGAAGAAATAAAAATATTTGTTATAATAAGAAATGAAACTAAACTAAACTAAACTAAAACATCAGAGGATGGAAAAGATTTTACATCTTGTGTCAATATTGTCAGTGTTAAATATTTAATTTTGCACAACCAGCAAAATTTGAATGCTACTCGTATCAACACTTCTTTTAAATATAAGAATGTATGTGTATTTGTATTTAATTTACAAAGTTTACCCTCGAAAGACAAATGTTGTTTTACTTTAGCACTTCGAGGACTAGTGGCCTATGAACAGTGGGGCAAAGCTTATTTAATTGTAATTAGCCATGAAATTAGAAATCAAGGGTATTGTTATTCATTCATAAAAAAATTTTCTAAGTCGTTGATCTCCAATGTACATCAAAAAATTTGGAATTCTAAAATGTTGTTGTAGTTTTTTTAAATTTGCCGGATATAATAGTGTAAGTTTCGATAAAAAAAAAATTGAAATAGTCTCCACTAGCCTTCAAATGATGTTAAGAAATTATGTTATGAAAGAGCTTTCAAGACAAATTGCATAGAAACGCATAGAAACTCCCCTAATATGATCAGTCTATACCTAACACTTACATCATGTTAGTGTTAATATTAAGTATTTCATGTCAGCTGTAGACTGGGTGTAATAGTATATAACATGACAGGGTTGGTAAAGTTGTTACAGTTATACTTTATTTTGGTACAGTACAGTGATACATCAGTGGCAATTCAAAATTCCAGCTGAATTTGGCAGGAATCCACATCTTCTCCTAGTTCCTATATAAACGACCTCGCAGGCTAATAAAACTGCTAACGCTTTCTTTGGTTAACTTTGAAAATTTTGTTGTTAATTAAATTTTTTTATGCTTAAACCAAATATACAAACATGCTTGTTTTTGCAGGGTACTAACAAAAAAATTTTCTAATTATTTTCTGGAACAATTTTAATTAAGACTATTAAATACATTTCTTAAAAAATATTTGTAAAATTTTTATTTCTTCTGAAAATTGTATTTAAAAAAAAACATTTATTTTACACTACACACATTTTAATCTTTACTCAAATAATAGTAGCTACTAGGTTTTATTTTAGGAATGTCAAACAGAGTTCCCTGGTTAGGATGTTTCCCCCCAGATTTAGGGGTTTGTGTTTTATTTAGAAGCAAATTAAGGGGGTAGAAATTCTTAGGTGGAAAATTTATAGGGCATTAATTTATATTTAGGGTGTTTTTAGAGGTTTTTACTATTTATTTGTCTGTACAAAGCAATAACTATGTAGTACTACATTTTACACTCTGTTTGGTTGACCAAAAATCGCTATATTCCCGTTATACGAATCTGAAAATCGCTTAATTTCACGGGAAAATACCTAAATTACCATCTTTGAATATAAAACCTAAAAGTATCTCGAGGTTGTTCTCGAGGTAGATAATTTAGTATCAACATTTTAAAATTTTTTCTTACTAATTCAAGTGAAAGCTTTTCTTAGTTTGGTAAAATTTAAAAAACTAAAACTTTATGAAAAGACATTAAAAGAAAGCGTCTTAAGAGCCAAAGTATTCATTAAATAATACGACACACAACATTAATTCAACACCTGAAATGCTCAATCTTTAAAATTCTGAAAATGATTTGGCAACACCCGAAATATTTAAAGTAACTTGATTCCAATGTTTATAAAATAACGGATTTCTACTAGTTCTATTTTGATTAGATACTTAATTTATAACTGTACTAATGAATGTGTCAGAAGTTGAAAGACCTAACTCCACTTTTCGACAATTTTTCAGTTAAGTTATGTATATTACTATCTAATTAGTTGTGAACTCTTTAAAAATTGTTTTGTTCTTCTATTATTTGAAAAATTTTCTATAAAAAATATGAACAATCTGTATAGGGATTGCATCTTATTTGATTTTTTTCAGAAGCTACTAGACAGATAATAGAAAAACGTACAAAACAAAATTTGGCCTTTATATATTACTGTAATATGATAGCAGTTGAGCTGGCCAAAGGAGATGTTCGCATGGATGACACTACGCTTCGCATGCTCGGCAACTTCCTTTTTGGAACATTCCTATGGAACATTTTTGGGATTATTGTCTGGGGGGTGAGAAATTCCAAGTCAGGGTGATGGTACTAGGTCAGTATAGTAAAACCCTCAAAGGGTTTGACGTTCGTATGTGTTAATTTTTTTTTTATGACATTTTAAATTTTTTCCTTATCTTGATGTTTTTTCGCTTAGTTGTAACATTTTGGCAAAAACGTAGTTTAACATAACTCGAGAACCACTTGTCCGATTTTGATGAAACAAATTTTGAAGAAAAATTAAGAATTACAATTTCTCTAATCTGTTTCTATACCGTTTTCCTATATGTGCAACACTTTCGAAGTTAAAAATGAATGTATGAAGGGAAAAAAGTATTTTTTGCCTAAAAATTTAAATATTTTTTTTTTTTTAAATTCATACAAAATCCAAAATGGAAAAAAGTGCCAAAACTAATTACTTTCGCGTAAAGTCACATAACTCATGAGCAAAAAAAGGCATAGATCATGAAAATCGATGCACGCGTTTCTCATTTATTCACAATTAGGTAAATGTATGAATTTCAAAAATTTGCTCCAGATATGCACAACATTATTTGGAGAAAACATTGACACTCACAAGCCGAACTCTCTCATATTTTTCTACTGTACTAAAAGAGAAATATTGATGTGGCAACACTGGTTCTGTAATGTTCACATAAAACATGCATTGTCATTATACTTCTTCTCTTTCTCACACTGGTTCTGTGATTTTTGTCATTCAACAAGTGCCGACGAACGCGAACAGTAAAAGTGATTTTTCTCCAGTTTTTTTAAAGTGAACAAAAGAGAACAGAATATGGAACTGTGCAAGCCAGATATAAATAGCTTTTGCTACTGCTGTGGTCAATATGTCTCAACACATAAAAAAGGGAAAATTTCAGTACTGATTTTGTTCAAACATACGAGATGTACTTCAACCAAAATGTTATAGTGAACGAAAATTGGTTACCAAATATAGTGTGTAAAAGCTGCTACAACCGTCTAATGGATTGGAATAATAGAAGACGTGAAAGTATGCCATTCGGTATCCCAATGACTTGGACTAATCCTGGCGAAGGTCACAATCCATTGAATTGCTATGCATGTACGAATCAAGGAGCCGCAAAAAGGATAAGAAAATCGTAAAATTACGTTGGTGTTGCAAGTGCCGCAACACCATTGCCTCCTTCGGACCACATTCCTGTGCCAAAAGCTTCTAGCCCAGATATTTTCTCTTCTACGACTGCTCCGACATATCATGCACGTGATGATCCCCCATATGAGCCATCAGTATCCAATGAGCCAATTTTAATAAATCAAAATAAGCTTGATTCAATTGTTGCCAAGTTGGAATTAACACAGCACAAATCGGAAGAGCTGGCTTCCATTTTGAAATCAAACTATTTGTTGGCACCCGGTGTGAAAGTCACAGCTTATCGAAGTCGTCAGGCAACACTCCAAAGTTTATTCCTTGTGAATGATGAAAAAACTTCTGCATATTGCCCGGATGTAGGAAAATTGATGGACGCAATGGAAATAAAATATGAAGCAGATGACTGGAGATTATTTATTGACAGTTCAAAACTCAGCTTGAAGGCGTTTTTACTGCATAAGACCAATAAAAAACCTTCAGTTCCAATCGCCTATAGTACAGAAACGAAAGAAACATATGATGCACTGGAAAATATTTTAAAAATGGTTAACTACGCCAAACATATGTGGCGCATATGCTGCGATTTAAAAGTTGTAGCAATGCTTTGCGGTCTTCAAAGCGGCTATATAAAATATATGTGCTTTTTGTGCGATTGGGACACACGATTTTCCGGTGACCAATATGCATGCCACGGATGGAAACTCAGAGAGCACAGCAGGTTACAAACGGAAAGCATCGTTCTAACAACTACGATGTTTCTGTCGCAAGGATGTTAAGAGCATTCTCGGAAATTGTTGTCCACATGTCCTTGAAAATCCATTATTTACATCATCATCTGGACTACTTCAGCAAACAATTGGCTACCGAATCTGATGAACAAGGTGAACGCTATCATCAAGTTGCTATGCCACTTGAAATGAGGTAATACTGATTTTTTATTTTTTCAAACTCATTTTAATAAAACAAAAACTTACAGATATAGAGGCAAAAAGTCGCCGAGTGCAATAATTGCGGAAATTTGCTGGTGGAGTAAGCTTGTGTGGCAAGACAAGGATGATCTTGATGATAAAGAATTTTCAGGAGATGCAGAAGGGCCAACAGTGGAGTCACACATTGACATCATGTGTGGTTCAGAAACTGATGATAGCGATGCCACTAGTCCCGAACAATCACCATCGAAAAAGTCTAGGCAATATTTATTAAAATAAATAAAAATAAATAAATAAAATAAAAATAAAAAATTATAAAAATGTTTACTTAATTTTGTTAGTAGTTTATGGCCAGAAGTCTGGAGTTATTGGGGAAAATTTATAAAAAAGGCGATAAATGACACTTTTTTGAATAAAAACAAATATCAATATTCTTGTCAAAATGTCACTTAATTGTAAATAAAAGCAGAACGCGTTAATCGCTTTCTATGATCTATGTCGCATTTTGTTTATAGGTTATGTTACTTTACATGAAATTAATAACACTTGATCCTTTTTTCCGTTTTGGATTTTTTATGAATTAAAAAAAAAAAAATTTTAATTTTTAGGCAAAAAAATATTTTTTTTTCTCCACAAATTTATTTTTACCGGCAAAACTGTTGATTATAAAGAAAAACGTTATATGAACGGATTAAAGAAATTGTAATTCTAAATTTTTTTGAGTTTGTTTTAGCAAAATCGGACAAGTGGTTCTCGAGTAATGTTAAACTACGTTTTTGCCAAAATGTTACAACTAAGCGAAAAAACATCAAGATAAGAAAAAAATTTAAAATGTCATAAAAAAAAACTGACACATACGAACGCCAAACCCTTTGAGGGTTTTACTATACTGACCTAGTACCATCACCATGACTTGGAATTTCTCACCCCCCAGATTGGCTGTTGTACTGTGTAATAAATAACACTGGTTTACAGCCAGTGTTCCAGGACATCGTTCACAACTTTTTGGGAAACTACAGAAGTCCTGATTACGCAGAGAAGATCGATACATTACTGCAAAAATTCAATGCCATTGGTAAGCGTTGAGTGAAAACATTATTCTTTTTAACCTTTAGGTTCAAATATGACACCTAAATTACACTTCTTATTCAGTCATTTGGATATTTTCCCCACGAACTTGGGCTCCGAAAGTGATGAACAAGGTGAAAGATTTCACCAAGAAATGGAAGAAATCGAGAGACGTTACAAAGGCTGGTGGGACGAAGAAATGATGGCGGACTATTGTTGGTTCCTCATTCGCGAAGATCTATCCAAAAAAAAAAACGCAACAGTTCAAGTCGCTCGTCATTTTAATTTAAATTTTTTGAATTTACGCCGAATATAGTGTGTGAGCAATTAAGATGAAAATATTGACGTTCCACAAAATCCTTAATAAAAACTTTATTTTTCATCCGATTTTTTTTCAAATTACACTTCAAATGTTGTCAATTAAATTAACTATTAGGTAAAAAAATAAAACATTCCAGATCTTTACTATAACGTAGAAAAAAAACGAAATAAAAATGAAAAATTTTGAAAAAAACGTAAAAAATAGGCAAATTTTGAATTTTGAGGTACCATAACTCAGCCAGTTCTTATCAGATAGATCAACAAAAAAGGTATTCAATTACCTTTGCAACGATGTACCACTTATCTCGATCGGACTTCTCGGCTGGGCTCCACAAGGGTTTGAGTGGGACCATACACCGAAAAACACAAAAGTACCGTTATCAGCGTTTTTCGTGTTCAGGAGGTCCCAATTAACTAATCTAGGCATGTGGCGTTCTTGGTATTTTTCCAAATTAAAAATTTGTAAAGCAGTGTAATTTATGCATTTTTATTTATTGAAATTACTTAATTTATAAAAAAACTTTATTAATCGGTTAATCGATCAATTACAAAATTATCCTATTAATAGCCAATTTAACCAAAACCTCGGTTACTTAATCGAGCGATTAGCCGGTTAAAGCAAAAGCCCGATTAAATGAATACCCTCTTTATGATCAAGTTTGATATGTAAATTTAAAATATTTTTTTTTAATTTTTATTGAAAAAAAAAAACAATCGAACAAAAGCATATCAATTCAAGTTCTACTTATTTAATGTCCGGGCAACATTAAAGATTCGAATTTAATTGCATTTAAAAAAATGTCTGCCTTCTTTTCAATCAAAAATAATTTTTTTTTTAATCTGGCAGTTAGTTTAAAATATAAAAAAACATACAAAAATGCAAATTAACAAAATATTAATAAAGCATTTTAAAAACTTTACAAATAAATAAATGAAATAAACTATTTTTAAAACAGGCTTAATTACAATATTATAACAATTTTATTTATTTACTAGCTTAACCCGGTGCGCTTTGCTACCCCCATCGAAATAAAATACAGTAACCGTTCAACAGATATACAGAAATTTCAAGTGTCTTCGTATGGGAGGTGTCATGCCAACTTGTCCCATTGAACCTACCTTTTAAAATATGTTGTAGGCTATTATCTAAGCTACTTGTACAAAATTGAAATACTTTCACTATTACAGTAGTCCAAATACGTAGAAATATTTATTGCCATTATATGGAAGTTATTTGTTTCATATTGGAAGACTCTTACTTTAACCGTGCTTCAGATATAAGGTTATTCATATTTTTGTTGTGTTGGTGCCACGCCTACTTGAAAATTAAAATATATTAATAGACTTTGTTAGGCGCCGGATAATCAGGAAATTACAGTGAAACTTTCAGGAAAATCGGCTCAGTAGCTTAGGAGTCTGTAGAGAACAAACGAACATATACTTTTTCATTTATATATTATATTTTTATTTTGTAAGGTGTAGTTTACCATAAGAGCGGGCCCTACATAGCTTAAATACCTTTGTCTTCAAGTATGAAGTATTTAATATTTTCGTCCTATGGAGGATATTGCTCCTTCTTCGTCTTCCTCGCCCATTTTTATTTTGGAATTTATAGTTTACCATAATAGTGGCTTTAACCACATTTGAAGACTGTCGCTGTAATAGTTATTCAGTTACGCGATATTAAATATATGCTTTCTATGGGGGTATTACTCCCCCTTCGCCTACCCCCTTTATTTATATTTTTAAAGGTGTAGTTTTCCATAATAGTGACTCGTACCAAGTTTGAACATTCTCACTATAACAGTTTTAAAGATATGCGATATTAAACATTGTCATCCTATGGGGTGGTAGCACTTCCCCTGCAGCAATCTTACTTCAATTTCGGTGTTCAGAAGATCCTACCACAAAAAATTCAAGAAAATGGGTCCAGCGGCTCTTTAGATATCCGATACTTAATATTGGTATCCTAGGGGGGTACCACTTTACCTGCGCCTATCGAAAAAATAATAGCCTATTTTATTTTCGGGGCTCATGTGATGTTACTGTAAACATTTCAGGAAAATCTGTTCAGTCGTTGAGGAGTCTATAATAATAGTTCTTCAGTTGAGCGATATTTAATATATGCATCCTATGGGAGGTATTTCCCCCCTGCGCCTACCGCTTTATTTTTATTCTCAATAGAGTAGTATACCATAAGAGTGACTTCTACAAAGTTTGAACATTCTCACTATAACAGTTCTTAAGATATGCTATATTAAACATTGGCGTCCTATGGGGGGAACCACTTCCCCCGCTACTATTTCATTTAAATTTTGGGGCTTAGAAGATCCTACTACCAAAAGTTCAACAAAATGCGTGCAGCGGCTCTTAAGATATGCGATATTTAATATTGGCATCCAATGGGGGGTACCAATTCCCCTGCCCCTATCGAAAAAATAAGTAGCCTATTTTATTTCAGGAAAATTGGTTCAGTAGTTTAGGAGTCTATAAGCCAACAAAGAAACAAACATACAAACATTTTTCATTTTTATATATATAGATTTTAAAATAGTCTTTGGAAACCTTCAATTGCACTCTTTTTCATATATAAATTGATAATTTAGTCGTTGCATTTCATGCATTTATTATTGTAACATATGTGCATAAAACTTGCATAAAAAAATTTAACTTTAAAAAGTAAGACACCAATTTTTAAAAATAATTTAAAAACTAAAAATGTTGAAAAATAATTTATTAAATCTTTGTTTGAGTGCGGTTCTACATTACTATAAGATTTGTTTAGATCAGTTATTAATCCAAATTTCGATATCTTGATCAGGCTTAAGTTCATTGAATTTAATTTTCATTAAATAATTTTTAAGCAGGAATGAAATTTTACAACATAAAAACAGAAGTAAGGAAGAACATGTAAATCAATTAAAATAGATAATCATTCATTCAAACGCAAATTTCGATCTACCAAGGTAAAATACCATTTGGTTTAAGGATTGAAACTAGTCAGGGCCACCTGTCCGTGGAAACCTGGGTTCGATTCCCAACTCAGTCAGGAGTGAATAAAATTATCAATAAATTTTAATTCATTTCATGTTGTAAAATTCCTTTCTCCATAAAAATAAGTTAATGAAAATTAAATTTAAAGAACTTAAGCCTGATCAATATATCGAAATTTGGATTTAAAACCATTAACAGTTCAATAAAATAACCACAATACTAATAATCAGTTATTAATATTTTATCATTCATTTTATAAACCTCGTCGGATTCATTAGAGTAATTGGAGTCATATTCAAATATTTGTCAAAAACAATACGAATAATTTGTCTTCCAAATTAAAAAAATTTGTTCATTCGAACAAAAATTATAAAAAGTTGTTCGCATATTCGAATATTTACAACACTTATTTGCGTGTAACTTCATGTTATAATATTTCGACCCCATAACTAAGTTTTAAATAATATTCCTGCTACAGTAACACTTTACTAAGTTTACATGAGCAATTTGAAACTGTCTCTATACTAAAATACTTTTTCTACTGTGGTACCTGACAACATTTGCTTAAAGTTTACCTTAAACAAAGCAGTGTTAATATTCCATCGTTTTTATACCCTCCAGCACCACTAGTGGTGAATGAGGGAACACTAAATTTGTCATTCCATGTGAAACTTTTTTGTTATACATCTAAGACGATTTAGCCATATCCGTCTGTTAAAACACGCTCACTTTCGAAAAACGCAAAAGAAAAGAACAAACTTGATCTCAAATTGCTTGTAGTTATCCTAAGCAGTTTGGGATTGATATCCAGCAGCATCGGTTCAGAAGAATCAGAACTATGAATCAGAATGTAGAACCACCACCCTTAAAAATTTATCATTTTGATACAAACGACTGCAAATCATAAAGTAATGTCGTGAAGATTGGTCCATAATTTATCCTAGGCCCCATATAAATCCTACTCTAAGAAAACAGTTTATTTCGCCTAAAACAATATAAATCCCATTTTGGAACAATATTTAAATTCGCCTAAATCGGTATCAAATATACGAGTATTTATTACGGTAAAATTTCTTTAAACTTAGAATCATATGGCCAGAAAAAATATCATGCAATTTTGTGAAATACGGTCCATAATTTATCTTATAGCCCATATTAAGCAGCCTTCTGAAATTCAGTGTTAACTTTATTATCAAAGTTGTTTTTGGGATACAATTGTTTGTTAAAAGATTTTGTTTGTTGTGCTTAATTCCCTTCTTTTAATAATTGATAAAGTGTTAACGCTAAAACCAATTACACCGCTGCATTGAAATTTATTCGAATTTATTTTTTGCTTAGAATGATTGGTCCATAGTTAACCACAGGTCCAATACAAAGTACACTCCTAAAAATCATTTTAGTTCGGCTTAAAGTGTTACGAATCATGATATTTTACTCAAGTCAGTTCAAAGTTCTTAAAAGAAACGCATAAAACTTTCTGATTGTCGGTTAATAATTTAATAAAGGTCTAAACTTCAACCAATTTTAGTGCTGACGTTCGTTTTTCTGAATATTAGCTTACAATATACACATATCTTGATATCATATAGAGCACACTCCTGTCGGGGAACGTATTAAAGATTCGGAACAGCCGGATATAGCACTCTAACTTGTTTTTAAATCTATTAATTTAAAAATCTCACAAAACTACGTTTCCAGTATTTAACACTCAATAATTCTGAATTGAAACGGAAAGCACTATCAACAATTGTATGTATTTCCACTAATAACACTGTGAGACAAATGGTAGGGGTCAGTGATCGGGAAGGGTTCCCGGCGTTTCGCTGGGTCACGTCTAGGAATCGAGATATATCGATTTGAAGTTAGTAACTATCATATAGGGGAAATTGTCACCTTTGGTGGTCTTTTTTTTTGACATAACTCGAGAACCACTAGTCCGATTTTGCTGATTTTGCTCGCTACATAAGCAACAGCTTCGCAGTTATAAATAAATGTACGAAGAAAAAATTTTTTTTTTGCCTAAAAAATTGATTTTTTTTTTTAGTTTCTCGCCGGGACACGTATAACTTCTTTTTTACCGATATAACATTTCCCGTTGGTTTCATCCCATCCACTGTCGCATAGTGTAATTGAGGGGCTACAAGTGCTAAAAATACAATTTCTAAGTTATTTAGCTTTAAAGAGTTTTTTATAAGTGTATATAAGTGTGTACTTAGTATAAAGTAAAGGTCGATATACCGCAACTTGGGTTCATTAGACAGGCCTGAGGTTTTGTACAATGATAGATGTAACTACTAGGTGTTGATTGTTGGATCTAACTCAACTAACTCAATTTTCAGCCCCGCAATTATTATTGAATTAAAAACGTTAAATAATTGACTCAAAACAAAAGCGTGCAGACATTTTTGGACCATACAGCAAGTTCATTTGCGTCTATTTTTTACTTTTTACTGGTTTTAACGTATGTGTTATTTTTATATAAAAATTATTTAAGGATGTTTTTAATTGTCAAGAATTCTTTTCAAGCTCAAATTTTTTTTTAGTAAATGTCAAGAATTTTGCAAATTTGAATCTGGCATACTCAAAAATACGTATAAAAATATTTAAAGATATTAAATATTATATTATATTTTAAAGATTGAATTAAATAATCACTTTTTAGAAAAAGTCCGAAAATCGGCATTTAGATAATTTCGGAACAAAGATCGTTGAAATGCCAATAAATTGTCGAATCTGGCAGATATGTTGACATCTGTTATATTCTTTATTATTGAATTTGTTGTTGCTATGAGTATATTTCGCTTTGTCCTGATATGTTTTCTTTCATCTACTCAAAAATAAACAAAATTGGGCGAGTGTTCAACGAGAAATTAACCCGTATCCCTCATACGGCATTCGGGTTCGTTCGACTAGTACACTGAGGGACTTTCGGAAATTTTTTTTTGGAAACTAAAGGAAATAAAAGAAAATACTGTACGCATCTGCGGCAAAAAGGAAAAAGTGCTTAAGTTGGCATAACGTTACAGCTTTTTTAATTAGTGCCCCAACAATCGCATGTAAAATATCTCGGAATTCATCTAGATCGGCGTTTAACATGGAAATGCCATATAGAAGCAAAACTAACACAAATGAAACTAAACGCAATTCAACTTAATTGGCTTATTGGAAGAAACTCTGTTCTTAGTCTCGATTGTAAACTTCTACTTTACAACTCTATCTTAAAACCAATTTGGTGCTACGGTATTCAGTTATGGGGCACTGCCTCGGCTTCTAATATCGAAAAAATTCAAAGGCGACAAAATAAACTTCTTCGAATAATCACAGCCGCTCCCTGGTATGTTAAAAACTCAAATATTCACAAGGATCTCAATGTGCCGTTAGTAAAAACTATTATTACGAACTATGCAGTAAAATATTTAAAAAGACTTGAGTCGCACCCAAATCCACTAGCTCGAAATATTTTAAATTACAGCGGCCACTCTAGATTAAGGAGAAGAGATACAGCAGGACTCATCAGACAAGAAGAGCGCTAAACATCTACATATGTGAACAGAAACCGTGAAGAGAAAAATTTTCGTTTAGCATTGGCAGGACAAAAATAAAGTATTAGTATAAGATTTGATTAATTATTGTTAGTTCATATTTAATATATGAAGATTCAATAAATAAATAATGAGAAAAAAAAAAAAGTTGGCATAAGCCAAATTTGAGTTGATATCAACTTTGAGATCTTCACGTTTAAGAGAACACATGGGTAGCGTTTCATTTATTTTGTACGTTTTTTCAAGAAGTTATAGCAAAATGACTTTTTGCTTATCTTTTTCCATTGTGCAATTACATTTGAAATAAAAGCTTGAATTTTCATTCGAACTGTGACACAGAAATATTTGGAAATAAAGACCTAAGAAAACAATATCCGTAGAGAAGTGATGAATATATTAGCATAAGAGTAAATTTTCAAGAATGCTCTTTAAAATTTCTTTCCTACAGAACTAGAAAACGAACTTAAGCAGATTTACCTGGTTGCTACAGAAATATTCAAATATTTTAAGTTGACATTTCTCTAACATTAAAAACTCCTAAAAGCAAATCTAAGAAGAGCTTAGAGCTATAAATACATTTTATCCCTATTTAAGGGTTCCTCTTAGCCCTTTTTCAAGAATGAAAAAGAACTCGTACGGCATTAAAATGTTCCATATAAACCAAAAAAAAATTATAAGAATGTGTCTAAACGGAGAAACCAACCGGCGCACAGTGGCGCCCGTAGAGCAAGCGAGGTTGCAAAAATCAAAATTTTCATGAGTGCCGACGAAGTTTTGAATAAACCCATGTTATAGGAAACTTTTCAACGATTTCAAATATGCCACTCTTAATAATATCACATTTTTAGTTTAGAAGATATAACCGTTCAAAGTTGACCGACTTTCGGTTTCCAAAAAAACACACAATTTTTAGTCAATTTCTTGCGATTTCAGGTGTAATATCACGAAAAATAGGTAACGAATCGCCTTATTTTTTGTTTGTATTGATTGATGTATTTATTAAATGTATAATGATAAAAAAAAATTAACTGTTTGCTTTGTGTTTCTCCTGGTAAATCACTATTTAAAAACTATCCGTTTTTTCACTATTTTTCAACTTTGACGGAAAATAAAAACAAACTATATTTTTCTATATTTTCCATACGTGCAAAACCTGTTCTTTGATTATTTCTTTACATAATGCAAAAGGTTTTATCTGCCCGTACGTGCCCGTTTGGCTTCTAGAGGTAAAAAAGTTTAAAAAGACATGGTTGCAGAAATTGTATGGCGTCCATCCCTTATATGTTTTGACGGACAGTAGTTTGATCTAATAGTTTGAAAAAAACTACTCATTGAAATTAGCAGGTACGTACCTCACATAAACAATACTTTGGCGTACAAATGGTCAGGAACAATATTGACTTATGGTCCCTACAGGTAGGCACAAATCTTATTTGGACACGTGCATAATATCAAAATTGCATTATTCAGCCTAAATCCATATGTATGCAGGGAACAGGTAAATTTTTAGGCATGGTAGCATAAGCCTATATATTGCAAAATAAGCATAATGCCTGGATTAGTCTACGCCTGAAAGTTGGCGCAACAATTACTGAAACCATTAAACAATTTAAGTACTGAAAACATGGCGTTGAACAATTTAAAATTATTTGAACTGTTTAGAAAGTCAACCACACCAAAGTTTTTCACGGAAGTGAAAATTCTTCCTGAGAAGTTGACAGTGATCAGCAAATGGGGCTGCGATGGATCATCCGGACAAAGCGTTTATAAGCAAAGGATATCTTCCGATGACGCTACAATATCGGACGGAAATATGTTTATGGCATCTGTTGTTCCTTTGCGGCTAAAATCGGATGATTCCCTACACTGGAAAAATCCACGTCCGTCATCAGTGCATTATTGCCGACCAATAATGTTTAAGTTTGCAAGGGAATCGGCAGAACTCATAAGGACTGCGGTGAAGGACATTGAAGAACAAATAAGCAAGATTAAGCCTACAAAGCTGCAAATTGGAGAAGGAAAATATATTGAATGCAATTACGAACTGACAGGAACAACCTCAACAATGTCATGCCCGATTTGCAAAAAGAGTCAGAAGAACTTTTTTCAATTCAATTCAATTTATTTCATATATAATATGTTACATCTCAATTTTATATAATTAGTTGTAAAGAGTTTAAGATTAGTATCTTTTTCTGCTTAATTATAACATATTTCAATTAGTTATCATATACATATATATAGACAGAATTATATTGGAGGTAAAAATTTAGCAAAAACCTATTTAAACCCCTTTTTTCGTTTTATTTTTATATTTTTTTATCGATTTTATATTATTATTTGTCAGAAGAACTTTGGTAATTTAAACGATTCTACAAATGAGGAGAATTACGAATATGGAATGTCACCATTGCACGCAAGGATAAGGTGTATGGAATTCTTGCTAAAACTGGCATATACCCTACCACAAGAGGAGGAAAACTTCGACGAAAATACATCAATAAAGGAAAAGATCAGAAAGAAGCAAATACAGGATGCTTTTTTTAAACACGTTGGACTAAAAGTAGACTGTCCCAAGCACGGATACGGCAACTCAAACGATGGAAACACTTCTAGGAGATTTTTTGAAAATGATGAGGCAGTAACTAGAATCATTGGAATTGACAATCAAATCGTGAAAATTGAGTACCAGTCTTTGCCAATTGGAGAGCTTTCTGAAGAAGCACAGGAGTCTCTTAACAAATTTTATAAAAAATATAGATTGCAGAACACATTCAAAGCATCAAGGGTAAGGCAAAATAAGGACCTCTTCAACATGTTGGCAGCATCTTCCGATTCACTTATTTCTTCCCTGCGGCATGTGAAGTCACGAATAGAGTTACAAAATAATTATAGTTTAGAAATGGTTAGTCTTTTAGATATACCTTCTCTTACGAATTGTGATGAATATTTTACAGAAAATTGAAAAAATTAATTAAAAAAAAAAATAATTTTTTTTTTAATTTGTTGGGTAATAATTTAAAACATAAAACCCTTAAGAAAAAAAATAAAAACAATCTAAAAATGTAAAAATAATTTTTTTTAGTTACCATAAAATTGATTTTTCTACTAATTTTAACTTTGATAACCCATAAATAGGCCCCTACATAGCGTAGCACCCTTTCCAAACGCTCATTTCATAGGCTGAACAGTTATCTATCATATGCTGTTTAAACTGTTCAATTATCTTATTCGGTTCAAAAGATATGATTTTTGCAACGAAAAAACTCAAATGGCGCCACTGTGCGGCGCCTAAAATTACCATCCGACATAATCTTTCATAATGCCGATACACGGAAATTTTTAAGTCCCTTCTTCCAGAATAACTGATTCCTTGATATTTTGCAAAAAAAAAATTATTTTGTTGCACAGTGCTATTAGAGTTTAATCCAAGCGGAATCTTAATAATCTATGTATGTAGTGGACATCATGCTCTTTGGTGTTTATCGCAAACTTTTCTTTAATTATTTATTATTGAATTGCAATCACGAATGGTCATTTAAGTTAATTATTATTGTCAAGACAGTACCAGCAAGTGTAATGGAAAATTTTGTAACCAATATTTTCCTTGACGTCAATGCTCTGTATGGCATTAACGGACAATTTTCTTGTTACTTTAAAAATTTACTGTCAGCTCAAAAGCGATGATACCCATGATCCTCAGTTAAAGAAAAAAAGCACGAATTTTTTAAAATTCGAAATCCTAGCGCCGGATAATGCCATGAAATGAAAAAATAAAAAAATAAAAGAAATAAGAACGAAACAAGTGGCAAGAACATTCTGTACGACTGTTTCAGTTAAGTCAACAACAATTTTTGCATCTGCAACAACGACAACAATATAAAATGTTGATGAAAAGTAAGAGTCATGAACTGGGTAGTAAAAATGCTTACAAAAGCGATAATTTAATTTGTTTTAAATAAAAAATGGATGCAACAGTAAAAAGAAAGAAACACAACAAAGTGGAAAATTTTACAAAGATAAACCGCGTGCGTGAGTTTTAATAAATTGAAAACATTCAACAAAAAACAACTGCATGAAAAAGCCAACGACAGCAACAAAAAGCTACAAAATGGACGCCAAGTATCCAACACCACTATATACATTCTTACACAAAAGAGATTTACAGAGTGTCAGTAGTTTTTCTGAAAATAAAATGAAAAAAATATCAGTTTATATGAATATGTATTTGCGTAAAGCTTGGAGTTTAATGTAGTTGACGAATTAATGTATCCACTACGCATAACTTCTCAAACAGAAACACATACAAAATAAAAGTCTATCTGTACTAATAATTTAAAGGGGTATGTACACGGTTAAAATACTTGCCATGCAGACGAATTCACTCGAGTACGTGTGCTGGACGTAAAATTCGACGTCATATCTATATATTTTGATTTTTATCCAGCATCGTCGGTGTCATAAAACAAACACATTTTCACTTAAACTACCATAGCGCTTAATGAGAAATAATTGAGGTAGTCCCCGAAACTGCTAATCCGATTTAAACAAATTTTTTGCTCAGAAAATATTGATTAGAGGTTTAGAAGAGATCTATTAACGTAACTACGCTGTTTACGCTCCATTCCGCCTCCAGTATATCTGTCCGCACGACCCACTATGCTTCGACCCATAGACAAAAATCAAAAAAAAAATTTTTGTCTCAAATTGTTTTTAAATACAGATAATAAGGTGTCTCAAATAAATGTTAACAAAAAAAAATTTTCTGATTGCTTTTGCCACCACGAGAGGGCGTTAAAATCAGATAATTTCTTGCAAAAATGACTTAACAGAAAAATAGGTTTTAGTTGTTTCACAAAAATAATTCTGAAAAATTCATTTTTTTTTAAAGTCACTCGAAATTTGGTTTTCAGGTACTTTGATATATTTGCAGTTAAACTAAAATTTAGAATTTAGTATTTATTTACAAAATAACTTTTTTTTATTGCTCTGAAAAACATATTTTTTTTGTTGAAAATCCAAAAATTAATTAAGTTTGATGGAGTATAAAAAAAAATTATATAAAAATAGATATTTTTTTTTTCTTTTTTTGTAAGTTTATACTCTTAGCTAACAGGGTACTCAACAATTAGTGCCTATTTTTTATCACAACTTAAAAAAAATGCGTTTTTGGAAATGCCTAATTTTATGATTTTTACTCAAATATTAGGCATTTAAGAGTGTTTAATATCATTGCGTAACACGTTTTATATTTTGAATGTTAAAAAATAAAAAAATTATAGCATTAGTAGACCAAAACCACTGAAGCATTTTCAAAATTTAGCTCGAGGTCTTTTTTTATGGCCCACTGAAGTTTTTAATTTTTTTAAAGGCGTTTTGAGTAAGTCAGAAAAATGTATTAAATCTAATTCTGAGCTAAATAAGATTAATAGATGATTGTTATAAAATTTGATGACGGTTCTTTTCATAGAACTAATTAACCCTCTATCTGCCATTTTTAGGGGTCATTTCAGCCCCTCCGCACAGAACACCACTAACACGTACGTTTAAAGGGTTAAAATATTCTACAACAATTTTCTGCATCGAATTTCACTAGGGGTTGTAAAAGACCATAAGTTTGTGTGATATAAGCAAAATGCTTAAAACAGTAAAATTGTATATAATCATATATTATTTTTAAATTGTGTTTCAGCAAAGTCGTGTGAAATAATTCGAAAAAATGTAATAAATCTAGTTTTGAGCTTAACATATTATCTAACCCTCTATCTCCCATTTTTAGGATTAAATGACCTCTATTTTTAGGAGTCATTTAAGTCTCTTTTTTAAATATTCTTATTGAAAACCTTTAAAACGTGTGTTTAAAGGATTAAAATGTTCTATAAACATTAAATAGTTTTTTTTTACACATTCCAAACACCTTTGAAAAAAATTAAAAAGTTCAGTGGGCCATAAAAAGATAACTCGAGCTAAGTTTTTAAAAACTTTCGGAGTTTTTAATCTACTAATGATATAAATAAAAAAAAAAATTAAAGGCATATGAAAAAGAATTTTTAAACCAACCATTTTATTAACAAAAGGTAGGCAAAATAGCACGATATTTTTACAGCGGATATTAATACTACGCGTCGATTTTTTTTGAAAAGTGAAAAAATATAAATTTGAATGGATCAAGTGCGATATGATTTTTTCATAATTTTTTAATGACGTTAATATTTCCTCTTTAATTTTTTCATTTATGTTATCCTTCAAATATCCTTATAGTTTTATGTTTGCAAGAGTATTTTAACCGTTTTAGCCTATTTTTCAATTAATGATGTTTTTGTATTTTCCACATTGATAATACAATTCTACCCAAATCTGGCATAAATATATATCTTGCAAATATCAATTAAAATACCAAAATTTACAACAATTTTTGTGGGAGTGATAGCGTTTTTAATAAAGGCAGGACCTTGAGTCCTTAGTCCCATTTAAATAAAAATTTACACACACGTTGCTAGTTGCATATGTATCAGCATGACCACTTTTTGTAATTTTGTGGGCATTATTGAAGCTAAAATTATATTTTTCAATTTCAGGACACATGGGAGGTAGGCGTGTCCTTGGGACGATTTTTCCAAAAATTCATATTTTTCTTAACTAAGCTAGTTTATGCTAGTGTACCAAATTTCAAATATATCTGACAACTCCTTCTATTTGTGTCCCTTCGTTATATGGGAATGAAGCATAGTGCGACCGTTCCCTGACCGAATGCGAAAGTGACTTTTGCGTTTGATACGATTTATTGGCTTAATAGCTAAAATTGGAAATATAGGCTTTTTAGGTTTTTTTTAAACTAGGACCAAATGAGGGACACAAGGAGAATTACTGCCTCTCCGAAAAGGTAGGAACATATGGGCAATTTCTGCCTAACCTAAACTATTTTACCAATTTTGATGAAATTTAAAACATATGTAGATTGATTGAATAAAACACACAGACCAATGGGATATAATTTTACTTTTATAGTTAGTCAAAAATTAAATAATTAGATATCACTTTTCGGCCAAACTTAATGTAGGCATAAGTATCATTTCTTTGGAGATCATGCCAATACAAAGTGGTTTCTAACCGAGCAAACTTTTCTATTTCCGGAACGGAAAATTACACAAGTAAATTAGTAAATTTGACAGTAGCCCTATTCACAATCTTGTGAAAATGCTCTTGCGTCGTAGCATTTGTAAAATGGTATAGTATATTTTGACTCTACACTTACAAAATATACTGAAATGCATTTGTTACTCCTTCGTTAATATGCAAAACTTAAAACCACTAATTTATATTTACACGACGTTTGCAACACTTTATTGCAACCCGAGAGCAGGCACTTAGTGAACCACTTATCAATCAGTTCGAGTTTTGCAACAAGCATTGTAAACTTAACCAAAGAGGCCATTCACAATTGACAGAAACTATTTACAATTGTAAAAATTTGCAATCTTAAATGCATAAGATTGTGAATAGCTTAATTTGGTTTAATGTTTTGCATACGGGAAAAAATCTTGGACAACTGTTTCAGAGATATTGCCATGGTGCATATTGTCACCAGATTGGAAAAATATGGTTCAAATCGATGTAGGAAATTTTATTTATTTTTTAACTTTAGTTATAGATATATTACCTAAAAGTTAAGCGTAGTTTTAAACTTATTGTAGCTCAAAGTTAAGACATACATGGAACGTAGTAGATTTAGGGGTAAAACCTCAAAGTTTAATATGTGTATGTTCTAGTTAACAATTAAACCTGTTTTCGTAATAGCCGATATAATTGTAATAGAATTTAAGGATGGGCATGTATTTGGAATTGCAGCACTATTATTTTTACATACCCAGCAAAAACTTTGCTTACAAAATAAGCAGAAAAATAATGAGAACTTGAGGAAAAGACAACTTACTTTTCTACTAGAAAAAGTACTTATTTTTGTTCGCGATGTCTTAAAAGTAATCATTTATATATTGGCCAATTACAACCTAAAAATATGACCTTTGTTTTATACTAGAGTAGCCCGCGTTGCTGGACAATACAATAACATACGTTTACGTCTTTGTATTAAAAATTAAATTTTCTAGAAAGAATAGACATTTTTCTCATAAGGAAAAAAATAAATTTTATATAGAGAAAACACACCATCATAAAAGTGCGCGTTTAACGCATATTCGTAGAAATTTTTCGATGGTTTTTTTTTATAAACCATCAGTGAAAGTAGACCTTTCCAACGCTTGTACTCGTTTGAAAATCGGTCAAGTAGTTCTCGAGTTTTAGCGAGACTAAGACACCTCGTTTGATTTTTATATATATATAGATTTAAAATTTTTATAAAAATATGTAGTTACCAAAAGAGACAAGAAATAAGTACTTTCAAATTAACATCCAATAAGGTTAAAATTGCTCTGAAATCATATGGAATTTTTGTTGAAAAAGAGTACACAATAATACATTTTTCGAAATGTAAGAAAATATTTAATAAAGAGTGCTTTTGCTGCACAAAATCATTTATAGCTCTAACATTGTAATAACAATGTGTGAATTAATATATGTAAATATACGGGCCTGTCACAGAAATCAATTCTGATCGAAAGTTTTTTTTAATTCCGAGCAGTGTTGCCAATTTTGCCATTTAGTGGCTAGATTTAGCAATATTTCACCTTGTGTAGCCATTAAAACATGAGTTTAGCCATTAAACATTTTCCAACTTGTTTAGCCATAAAATTGTTTCCCCGTTTTTTTTCTTTGAAAATAATAACTTTTTATTTTCTTATAAAAATTGTTAAAATTGCTAAAAGTAAAATAAGCATTTTTACCAATTGAAACGCATTTAATTTAAATCACAACTTTTAAAATTGTTAAAAATCGCTATAAAAGATCAGTTTTCACAAAAAATAAAACCAGCAAAGGAACATCTCTTAGCGTCAAAAAAATGCAACATTGTATTGGGGGCAGGTGGAACAAGAAATTTTTAGAAATTTCGGAATTATTTTTAAAATTGCTCTCACTTTTATGGTCTTATGCTGAACTAGATAGAGGCTTCAGCCAAATAAGCATTGTTAAAAGTAATTTAAGAAATAGGTTACATTCAGCAACCGTAAATTCTATTTTATCAATTAGGTAAATATTTTTACCATAACAAACAATAAAATTTATTTTATCTTTTTTATTTTGGACTCAAAAGGTTGGGTAGATGTTGTCATGATTATGATTTACTTTGAAAATATTTAAAACTAATACGTTAAAGTGATTCCTATGAGATGAACAATAACGACATCGAATTTATCGATGATTTAATATCATAAATGCTAAAAAATATATAATTTTTGTTTATTCTGAAGTTACAATTTTATTGTAAAAAACTTTTACTGCCAGGCCCACAATGTCGACAATAACATTTCTTTCACATATTTATATTGAAAACAATAATAAAAAACTAAATTTTGATTTTGTTTTCAATAAAAATATAAGAAATGTTCTTTTCGACATTGTGGGCCAGGCAGTTAACTTTTTTTTTTTTTTTTTTATTTAACAAAAAATTTTGCCATTTTTAGCCCATGTTGAATGATAAATGAAATCAATTTAAATTTTTCGATCGAAAAAAGTTTTTGTTTTGGTTTGCATTCAACTTAAAAATAACAAAAATTTAAATTTGTCTGAGTTACGAAAATCGATCAAAGTCTGAAGAAGGTAAAACAAAATCGATCGAAATGGAAATACGGAGTCAAAACCTTTCCGAACAATTTCTGTGACAGACCTGATTATGTTCTTCAAAAAAACCTCGTTTACATTAGATCGATATCACTACTAGTATTCTAATAACAGAAATATATTGTGGGGAAAATTTTGGAACATATTTATTTACATATTATTTACATATTATTTACATACATTTGATTGATTTTTGGATTTTCCATGTATTTCACATCGATATTATTCTTAAAATGTTATAATATTACCGTATATCTAACAAATATTAATGGAATATATTGCAAATTGATTCAAATACTTCTTAAAAATCATATATTAATAACTTATTTAAATCATTATATTAAAGTATTCTTTTGTTATGTATAATTATGACTTATTTAAGGTATAATAAAAAAAAGTTATTATTTAATAGATAAGTAATAATGCAAAAAATGGCGAATATAGCCATACAGTAATGAATTCAGGAAGTTATTAAAAGTAGCATTGTAAGTTAAGTTTTTGCTGGGTAATTAATCATATGCGAAATTCCGTTTTCCAAATTGTTTTTGAGTAAAGTGTGGATTTTTATGCATAAGTTAATTTCTATAGTAAATAAAAAAAAAGCATTCGATATCACCTTTAAAATTTTTTGATATTTTATTGCTACTGGTATATATTTTAACACACATACATTTCAGCTGCTTCTGAGTGCTTTTACGGGGTTTGTAAATGTGTTTGGAAATGTGCAATTAAAATTGTTTGCGATTAACTAAATTACTGTTTATATGTCAATTTATTTACAAAAAAATCTTATTTTTGTGATGCCAGATAAACAATTTAATCATTTGGTAGCACTGTATGTAACCCTTATAGTTTTTTAAATCAAAACTTAAAAAAAAAACAAACAATCAGCCACGTCACAGAGTACAATTCCGTTCGGAATGATTCCGTTCGAAAACATATTTGTTTATTGTTAGAAAGTATATTTTAATATTTTTTTGTCCTTTAAGATACAAAAAACTGCCATTCCGTTCATCAAAACTTTCATTCCGCAAAGATTTTCGTAATTTTCTGAAGCATTAAAATCCGGAATGAATTCCGTTCACTGTTTATGCGGCAATTTTCTCTACTTGCAATATAATTATTAGCGAATAAGCTGTGCTTATAAACGTAGTATATAACATACTCGCGATATCATTCGGCAGTGTTTAAAATTAAGGAAAAGAATCAAACAATTTGTGAAAAATCATATTAAGAAAATGCTGGATAATACAGAGCAAGAAAACCCAAATTTTTGATTGATGACCTAAATTTGTATTCTTGGTACTATTATTCGCAACGATTATTCGTCGTCAGAAATAGAACACATTGGTGTATTTGAAACACAATCATTGCGTAGGCCGAAATTCGTCGTGCGTAAAGAACTTTCCGAAAGATCTATTACTTTTTCTTACGCAGACGAACGACAAGTAAAAAGGGACAGGGTGACAGCTTTGTATTACAATTTCTAAAGTGTTTTAGAAAATAACAATAATTTTTCTTTAAAAATGGTTTTTACTTTAAATGAACCACAATGAAAAAAAAACTGCCGTTTGTTAAATGGAAAGATTTATTTAATGTTCACAAGTTTAATACTTTAAGCTCATTTTGACTGCAGCTTATTAATATCAAGCTGCCGTTAAATCGCGGCCATTTGAAGATTCAACCAAGTTGATATTAATACTGCTTTGTGTAAGTTGATATTAATATGCTTGTGAAGTCGTTTTTTCGACAGTGAACCTTTGTAATTAAAAGAAAATAAAATAGGAAATAAAATGCAACACGAATTGCTAGAATCATTATCACGAACAAATACCGATTTAAAATGTAATTCAACTTGTTGCGACATGACATGTTTAAGACATACTCAAAAATTATAAAGCTGTTTAATTCAAAAAATATGTACCAAAAAATTAAGCAAGATAATTAAAAAATTGCGATATTTTTGAGCTTGTTATTATAATTAACATTTGATGAGGAGATGTGTAGTTTAAATATTAATAAAACAAAATGTACAAATGAAATGCAATTCAAATAATATATTTAATGAAGAGTATTTAGGGGATCTTTTGGAGGAGTTTTGGGGATAACAGTTAAAAATTTGGGGATCAAATTTTAAAAACATCTGATAACACACAAAGGTTAAAAATTTATTTACAAAGAAATTTTAAAACAAATGAAGATAAACGCTTGCTTGTTTAATCTGGCATCCAAGTACTACAAAAATATTCAGAGAAACATGAAGATCTGGGAAGTATTTGGTAGCTTCTGTTCAAGGCGAATTCAACTACAGGTGGTGGCGAAACGCCATCTGATTTTGACAGTTCGAGCTACTTTGTTTTGATTTGTTAGTGTTTTGTTAGGAATGGTTGACATTTTGGACACTAAACACTAACAATGCAATGCAAAAAACCCTGTGTTGTTTCTGTTGTTTTTGGATTGTTGTAGTATCGACACCACCTGTAGTTTAATTCGCCTTGCTTCTGTTCTTTACGCACGAGTTCTTTCCTACGAAGTTCGTGCCAGATGTGTTTATAAAGTATATACGTTATAGTCCATTTATCGATATAAGCACATTTACCTGCAAAATTTAGTTCTTTTTAGTTTTCAAACCTCAATACATCTAAAGAACTAAGAATTTAATCGTTTAATGTTTGTCATCAACTCTCTAATCGTAAAAATTAGTTTTTTCCATTGGTATCAATATTTTATATCTTATTATTATTTTTACTATTTTTTATACAACTTTGTTCTAAAAGCATAAGCCTGATGTCGGTGTTACTTATAATAATTTTTTATTTTCTCAATTCCCATAGGGGCAAATTTGTAAATAAGGCTTATACTCACATAAGTGATATAGTCCACGATTTGTCTGTAACTTAATAATGTGACTATAAGCGAAAAGTACTGTAGTTTAATAGACGAATCTGAGGAGTGATAATACCAGAGACAATGAGTAGAATATTATGTTTTAATCAGGGCTGTGGAGTCGAAGTCGGAGTTCCCACAAAAACTCATGACTCCGACTCCGACTCCAAAATTTTTCGGCATAAAAAATAAAAAAAAAATTTCTAATATTTTCCAAAATTGCCGATGCAATATTTCAAATATTGATTTGAAATTTTAACAGAATCATTTTCTTGTAATATTTAACCATTTAACACAAGTTAGAGTGCTATATTCGGCTGTGTCGAATCTTTGTTATCCTCCACCGACAGTTAGAATATATAAGAGCTATAAATTATTAATTAATCCTTATGAAAACGGACGTTAGTATAAAAATTATTTCCGGTTTAAACCAATTGGATGACAATCAGACAGTGTTATGTTTTTATTTCTAGCAATTTGAACTAAATTGAATAAAATATTATGATAAGTAGCAGTTTATGGCGAACTAAAATGATTTTCATGATGGAAATATATATAAGACCCATGGTAAATTATGGACTAATCATCACGAAATACTGTAGAGTGATTTCTGTTATTAAAAATGTAAATGGAACAAATTTCAATACAGTAGTCTAATTTATTTTAGCGTTTTAAGTGATTTCCAGAAGGCTGCTTAATATGGGATCTAAGGTAAATATGGACCGATATTATGCATGATATTATTTCTGTCCATATGAACC
The DNA here is from genome assembly GCA_943735925.1 of Pollenia amentaria. Taxonomy (NCBI): domain Eukaryota; kingdom Metazoa; phylum Arthropoda; class Insecta; order Diptera; family Polleniidae; genus Pollenia; species Pollenia amentaria. Next base: position 70,839,505 of record OX031010.1, read on the forward strand.
AAAATTGAACCAAATTTTACCACAATATTTAATGTTCTACAGGCTTAGGCGTATTTAAATAATTTTCCGGAGTAAACATAATATTGGACATTATATGGTAAGTTATGGACCGAGCTTCAGGAAATAGTGTGATTTTTAGTCCTATAAATCTTTGAAGTACCAAATTGTATTACAAAAGCATAATTTATTACGGTTTTAGGCGTACCAAGCTATTTTCCGGGAGTAGGCTTTATATGTTAAATTATGGACCGATCTTTAAGATAATATGATAGCAATGTATAACGGTTTTAGACGTACAGTATGATTTCCAGTCATTTATAACGAATTTGTGGAAAATCTTATTTCATGCCACCATTTCATGCCAACATTTATGTTAGTTTTTGTTAGTTTTTCTACACTTTGATTCATAACTACTGATCGGATTTTGTTCGATTTTAGTCCTAAACTGCTTAGGATAACTAGAAGCAACTTGACACCAACATTGTTCTTATCTTTTGAGTTTTTCGAAAGTGAGCGTGTTTTCAACAGACGGACAGACTGACGGACATGCCTTAATCGACTTAGAACTACTCAAGAAACCAGAATATATGTACTTTATGGAGTCTTAGTTTCACACGGAATAACATTCTTAGTATACCCGCATTGACCACTAGCGGTGGATGGTATAAAAACTGTTTAGAGTCAAAAAGGACCAGGATACGTGAGTCGGAGTCATCATAAAGACATATAGGAGGTTGGAGGCACCTTGCCCCGCATCGGACAAGAGCAATATGTGTACTTACACATTTAACTCATTATAAGTGATTCGTGATTAAAATAAACTACGGAAATTAAGTTTGTTTGATAATTTTCCTGAAAAAGGAAATTTTTGAGGTTTGAGCATCCTTGATCTGAATTGATCGAAATTTAACCGAAGCACTAAACATATTAAAACTAATGTCTGTACAAAATTTCATTAAGTTATTTTTTCTCTCCGTTATGGGTATATGGGAAGGACGCGCGTCCTTGGAATTGAAATGCCTAAACTTTAGGTTTGATTATGATTTATCAATTAAAATATGTGTGCCAAAATTCATTGCATTCCTTCTATTTTTTGCCACTCTTTATATGAAATCACGACAGTGTGCGGTGTTGCACAAATATTTTTTATGCGAGCTGAAAATTAAAGGAAAACTTTTTTCACATAATAAAAATGTTTTAAGAAAAATATCAAATGTCCTTTTCTGTAGTAATTTACATTATACAAATTATGAAATCTTATTTAATTTAGCATTTAATTATAATGGTATAATTACCAGGGCAAGCTATATGCAATAAAAAATGTATTAAAAAAATTTATAAAAAATTTGTGACTGAAGTATAGAAATGTTTTACTGGGGTTCAAGGATCCTACTTTCAGTAGTATATATTAAAATTTGGAAATTCACATAGGAATTTTAAAGATTTAAAAAAGATTATACTGTATATAATTTTAGAATTTATTGAAATTTAATGTAAGGAAATGGCTGTAAACTTAAGAAAATTTTAATTCTACTTTTTATAACTACTTTATAACAATGTTTTACTTGCGGAGAAGAAGAGCTATAAACACCGACATACGTGAACAGAATAATGAAATGACAAAATTTTTTGTCTGGCACTGGCAGGACATAAAACAAATTATTAGGATAACATTTGATTAATTATTGTTAATTCATATTCAATACATGGAGATTCAATAAATAAAAAATAATGTTTTACTTACATTACTGAAATTTTTTTATTGAAAATCTTTATAAGTGCATTTACCATATGATATCATGCACCATAGTATATGAGAACAAATTTTTGCAAGTGTACACTATTTGGGACCAATAGGCAATCAAGGATCAACCTAAACAAAATGATATTATGAGGTTAAGATTCATGTAAAAGTTCTTTGTGCCGAATATTAATTAGATAAATACATCTATGTGAGATTTTAGGAGGGGGATTTATAGACAACATATCGTCGGCTGATAATTTAATTGTCGTATGTGTATTCCAATAGTTTCGAGTAAATTGAGTTTGAACACATTTAATTTGAAAATTTCTTCAGCAAATACCACATACGACAAACTCAACACTCCATTTCTCGAAAACCGTATGAGGTATCTAAGAACTGATTACGCCAAATGAAAGATCAGGTCGGAAAACCTAAGGAATCGATCTTAACTCAAAACCGCAAAAAATCCACATTCGACATTTAAATTATCAACCGACGATATGGTTAATTAATAACCTACCAGGACAAATTTTTGTCATGACATAGTAGTTTTCGTGAAGCTTATTATCAATAATTTGTATGTTAAAACCAACATTTATAAGGAAGTTATGGCATTAAATTACCGAGCCCAGTTAAATTTGGTAAGATGATTTTGATTGCAAGTAAATAAGTTTGGACAAAGTTTTATCTAAATACCACTATAATAAAATGGTTTATGGGCACAAAGACCCTATTCAGGAAAACAGCTTACATGGGGGCTATGTGAAATTATGGACCATATTCAACAGGCGTGGTCCTTGTGCCAATTAAAACCTATGTACCAAATTTCATCAAATTATCTTCAAAATTACGACCTGTACTTGCGCACAAAGTTACATCGACAGCCAGCCGGACAGATATCGTTAGATATCTACTCAGAAAGTGATTCTGAGTCGATCGGTGTCACACACATCAGCAAAAATGCATAATACCCTTTTTCATTATTAAAGTGTGGGTATAACACTTTTATTTTTATTTTTTGTTTCAGAGGTGGTAAAAAAGAATGAAAACTTCCCAAATTCATCAAATTTTTAAAGTAGAAAAGTGACGAAAACCATATCAGGTCATTCTGCTTCTGTCTAAGAATTGCGGTTTCTTCCTCTGTTGCTTAGGAAAGAAAAAGAGCAACATTGAGCGAGAAGAGAAACAAGACGATAAGACAGAGGATAGTTAAGGAAGAAATTATTCTAAAATAGAAAAGTGTCCCAAAGCCTCCTGTGTCCCCTCCATTTTATCTTCTTTTCACTAATTGCGGGATGCGCGTCTTTATCTGTGGCTTTGTAATAAAGAAAAAAATAAACTATTTTGTTTGATTTAGCAAAATTATTTGTTTGAAATTTTTTTATATGTAGTATATCAAAAACAAATTTAACCAACTTTCACAATTATTTGTTTCAAAAATTCAGAATTTTTTACATTGAACGAAACCAAAGAATTTGTTTGAATATGCACATTTCAAACTAATAACGTTTTGATTCTACAAATTTCTTGTTTGAATCTCAGTTCTGTTGATCGGTTGAAAACAGCCTGGCTGAAATACCCTTTACTTTAGTTAAAGGTGTTTAAAATCCGCTTGTTGCGATTCGGTATTTAACAGATAAACAGTTCTTTTGGAGCGAATTCAAAGGGAAAAAAGAACTAACTAATGAAAATTACATTTTAATTTCCAAGTTAATTTTTTGTGTTTATATTTATATAAAATAATTTAACAAGCGTGATAGAAATAATTAAAACAAAAAACAAGGAAGAGTGATATATTCGGCTGTGCCGCATCTTTGATACCCTCCACCGACAGGAGTGGGCTCTATATGATATCTACATAAGTATATTATAAACTAATCTTAACAAAAACGAACGTCAGCATTAAAATTGGTTGCGGTCTAGACCTATATTTAATTATTGACCGACAATCGGAAAGTTTTATTCTTTTCTTTTTAGAACTTTGAACTGGCTTGAGTAAAATATCATCATTCGTAACAGTTTCAGCCGAACTAAAATGATTTTTAGGGAGGTAATTTGTATTGGACCAATCATTCCAAAATTCTGAAAACTGATTTCTGGTATCACAAAAAATTAATTAGAATAAATTTCAATACAGCAGTTTAATTAGTTTTAGCGTTAACAGTGAATTTCAGAAGGCTGCTTATCTAATCTAATGTAAATTATGGACCGTATATCACAAAATTGCATGATATTTTTTCTGGCCATATGAATCTAAGTTGAAAGAAATTTTACCGAAATATCTATATATTTCGGTAAAATATATAGATTGATGATTGATCGTCGGCATACCAATTTTATTTTTTGTGCAAATGTCCTAATTTTCTAAAAATTTATTCTGGCAGCACTAGCATCAGTTGTCAAAAATCTTCATTTGTTTATAATTATACACAAGCATTTTAGCTTTTATTTTATTTTTGCGTTAAACCGATCACACAAGCATTTTCCATTAAAATTTTCTTATTACAAATAAAAAAAAAATGGCTGTTGTTTGCTCTTATTTGCAACTGAGCAAATATGCACTACTTTTTTTGCTCAAGGTTTTTTTGTGCCAATAGAGTAAGATAAAGTAAATTGCAAATACGTACATTTTGTTGTTGTGTTGTGCAAGTGTGTGTATTTTTGCACACATTTGCATCGTTTGCTCATTTTTCACTACCCATCGTTATAACCCTTATATTTTTACTGACACAAATACTGCTAACTTTCAACCATAATTTGTTTGCTGCCATATTATATTTTTTTTTAATTCTTAAAATGTTATGCTAAGTCTGTATACATTCAGGTAACAATAAGCAATATTTTCCCTACAACGCATTTCGTCAATCGGTTATTGTAAAATTAAACTGTAGGGTACATTGCATTTATGTGTAAAGGGATGTCTGCATGTTTATATATTTTTGAGTGAAAGAGTAAAAGAGGATATAATATAAAAATTGGCGGCAGTTTTTTAAATATGCATAAACAAATGTTCATGGAAGCACATAATTGGATTTATATTGTTTTTGTGTTTTTTGTTTCACAAAATAAAATATAATTAAACTCACATAAACATTTTTATTAAAACACAACTTTAGAAATTATTTAAGATCATTAAAATACATATATGTATATAAATATATGTATATGTAGGTATGTATATATATATATATTAGAGTGGTCCATGCTTACATAGAAAAAAAAATCCAAAAAAAAGTTACGCCACCCCCAACCACACCTATCATTAATATTATCTCTTCAAAATTTTAACAACTTATCTTATACAAGGTAGTGCTCATCGACCTTAAAATATTTGAATTTTACGAACAAATCCTGAGAAAGAACTGGTCAGAATATTAAGTAAAAAATGTAAACAATGTATCAAAAATATTTTTTTTTATTCATATATAGTATTAAAACACACACAAAATAAAAAAAAAAGAAATACTTAAAAATAATATTAATTCAATTTATTTCAACCTAAATCTAAGTTTGTTAGCATCTTTTTGGAAGTTTCAGTAGAAATGATATTTCTGTTCTGTTCAACGACATGAAGTAAAAATTTTTTTTTCTTCTCATTGTTAGTGAATATCGTATTGTATTCTTCAAATAGTTTTACACCCCTCTCCGCAGTGTCGTTAACCACACGCAAATTTCTTATGCAAGTTTTGCCTTGAAGGTAATCAACATTGTCATCCCAAGCCTCAGGAGGCAATTGCAAGAAAGAGTCCATGATTTCTAGAACTGAGAGCGTTTTCAGCGTTCTTTGCGATGCAAAGGCTTCTTATGTGGCTTCCGTGGATAATTTGATAGAGTCACCTCTTACTAAACGGAAACCGCCGTTAATATCCATTCTCTGAACAATGGCCATTTTCTCGCCATAAGACAGATTGTCGGAAAACAAGGCAAAGGCCCATCAGATAAGTACCACAAGTGACGCTCTAAGACAACCCTTGCTGCTGCACTGATTTCGGGATCAATAACGTCGTATAATTTTAATCTTTTCCAAAGTTGGAAGTTATTAATCGCTGCATCTGCTGCCAAAGGCGCTTCGATCCAAATCTTACATGTGTTCACCGAAACTAACAAATCGAACATTTTATTTTTCTTCTCTTTTGGTTAGTTAAAATGGTTGAGACTTATTTCGAAAGAGAAAAATCTTCATAGCATACAGCAGTTTTGCTATCCATCGAGCATGAAGTATTGGTCCCGGAGTACGCCAATTAATCCTTGCTGGAGGTGTCTTCAAAACAATCATTGTGAGATCTATTAACTCGTTCTAATAACCACGAACTAGTTTTTTTTCTAGCTTTCAGTCTATCATCAGTCGTAAGACCCTCAAGAATATTTTCGACAAACTGCTTCGCACTAGTATTGAAGTCAAGACAATGGTAGTGATCATGGTAATGAATCCCAAACATCGCTAAATCTTCAAATAAGGAGAGCTTGATGGCTCAAAGCGCAGTGCAAATATTTTTGAAAGCATTATTTCAAGCACGTGATTACGACAAGCAAGCCATAAAAGATCACGGCCCATCTTTGCTTCGAGGAGAGTGCACGCACCTTCTTTGGTACCGGTGTTGGAGGCAGTAGTGTCAAAACTCATACCTCAGAATTTATTTGTGACGTTCCACTGTTCCATTGTTTCAAAAGCAGCATCAGACGTGTTTTTGCCGTTCCTGCAGTAAGTTTGGGTACGCCTAACAGTTTTTCGCAAACCACTTTCTTATATCCTTTTATATCAGGCTTTATTTTCCCGTGCCAATTTATTACAAGCGGATACTTCTGGTCGAATTGCTCTTCTATATTCGCATTGAATTCTGTCCTTGCTTTTTTTCTTGCACGTCGAATTGCGCTTCGAGAGACTGGGAGTGCAGCAGGATTACAACCAAGTGCGGCAGACAATGGAACAATCAGTCCCACTGCTTCTCTGGCGGTTATTTTGTTACGATCCAATCCACTGGTAACATGTTGTGTAAATATACCACTAGTCGATGGCACAACGACACTTTTACTTGTAGCGACCTGCGACTTTTTTGGTAAAGTAACCACAAAATCATCCTCTTGCATATCCTTCAAATTGGTAGTTGCACTCGAAGTGCTACTGCAGCTTAAATCAAGTTTTATTTCTTGACTTGACACTACTGAAATTGAAGCGTTATGTTTAGCGACATTTTTTTCTTAAAGGCCCAACCATAATATGCATAGTCTTCCTTAACCTACTGTCAAAAATTTACAAAAAGTCTCTCATATGTATTTAAAAAAACAAAAACAAAATAAAAAACATTTGATTCCGTACGGAATGTGCGATCAGTTTCGCACTTTGCTTAAGCAAATGACGATTTCATAAAACTTAACAAAACGTTTCCTTAAGTTCAATATGGATTGCTCATATGATTTACATATATTCGCACTTTTGCTGAAGCCAACTTAAGCACATTATGGTTGGGCCTTAATTCTTCAGCCCTTTGTTTTCGTTTGCGAGAACGTTCTTTGGTCTTTTCTAGCTTCTTGTCAATCGATGTCATGATCATCTTACGCTCACTTCTTTGATACATGAGAAAGTCTCTGTCTTCAGCAATTTTGATTGAATTCATAACGTTTGCATGGGCGATATCAAAAAGTTTGTCTAGCTCTTCTGTGAACAAATGCTCTCTAGTTTTCTGTGCTTGCGATTCTTTTGTTTTATTTTTCTTTAAAAGCAGCCAGTTCTTATGATTTTTTATAAGTTGGCTGGAATACCAGATTTGCTTTTTCGCCTTTTTTCGAGTTGATGAACTCATTTTATTGCTCTGATTCACTGAGTCTGACCTGTAATAAACAAAAATATCAAAAAAATATGTTTAAGGTTAATCGCGAGCAAAAAACAAATCTTGTAAAAAATGATTGAATTATGCATTGCCATTGTCTATCTTGTCGGGAATTTGATCACAAGAATCCGGTACATACAGACAAGGAGAGTTAAATAAAAGTATTTAAAAATTAAAACACTCGATTGAGCACCCTCTGCCAGTAAAGCCAGCCAACTGAAATTATACAATGTTATATATATAAATATATATATTTTTTCTGATTTTATAATTGCAATTTATGTTAATGTCTCCTAAAGGCTAAGTGTACACTATCACACTTCTCTTACGTATTCCATAATACTTTGTGAGATAGAAATCTAATGCGTTTTGTTGTGACTGTCAAAAAATCTAATGTAACATTACAGTTTGTAGTCACACCAGAGTGTCCAGGTTAGGGGTTTCCCCCCAGATTTAGGGGGTACACATTCTTAGGGGGAAAATTTGGGGGACATAAATTTATATTAAGGGGTTTTTATGAGGTTTCACTATTTGCTTCTCTGTACATAGCAATAACTAATTGGAAAGAAAGCGTTTTTAAGGTGAAGTATTTAGGGAAATATACGTGTCACAACTTTAATCTCACACTTGAAATGCTCAAACTTTTTAATTCCGATAATATGTACCAAGTTAACGAAAACGATTTGGCAACATTCGATATTTTCGAAAAAAATTTATTCCAATATTTAAAAACAAGCAGATTTCTACTAACTATTTTGATTTATATTTGTAGGTACATATGTTACTACAGTCTTTTTTATTTATATTTTATTAAATAAAAATATTAAATTTTTTTTGATAATTCTTGACTGAACACGTGATTGAACTCGGGCCAAAATCTTTTCTTATAACAAATAATAGTTATAATGACTATTTAATATAAAATAAAAAAAAAAAAACATAATAACTTGAATATTGAAGAACAGATTATAACTTATTCAAAAATTTTTTGTTAAATTAAAATACAAATGATTGAACGTGTAGTAAAATTTATACGAAATGCACTCAGTTTTTAAATTGCTTATCATATAAATTATTCTACACGTTCAATCACTTGTATTGTGGAAACCGCACATTTATCCATATAAATCTGAAATTTTAAATTAAATTTTTTTAAGCAAATTCGGTGCTTTTCTCTTGACTTGAATCTATTTTTAATTTATTTGGAACTAATTTAAATTTTATTTACACAAGTATTAATTTTTTTATTAATTTTGAGTCAATATTTAGAAGAAAATACTTAACAATGAACAGCTATGTCTAATACCAATATATCTACACCCACATATATATATATATATTAATTCCTATTGTTCCTATAAGGCGCATATGGCCTTCAAATACCGGCTTAACGAAAATGCGATTCTGCGATCATCGCTTTTAAGGAACAGGGCAGTTTGCCCTATTGAGTAGCTTATATATACAGATATAGCTACCAAACAATATTTTTTTTTCGCAGTTTAGCAAACAAATAAACAAAGTATCGTTATTTTAGGTTATGTTTGCTTATTTTTTTTTTTTTTTTTTGTTGTTCTGATTTAAGTTTACGCTGTTTTTCGTGGTGTAAACATAAAAAATGTGTTATAAAAAAAATACAAATTGTTGAGAGTTATAGATTTGTGCTAAAAGTATGGTTTAAAAAATCCGCAGTACGTATGATATTAAAATCGAAAGAAAATTAGTATTGTGGGTTTTTGGTTGAAATTTTTAATATTTTATTCAGGCTGTCGTAAACACCATGAAAAAGTGTTTTCTCAATTTTTGGAAATTTTCCTTGTTTTATGGCTTTCCACTTTATGAATCCAAAGCTTGTTCTTTCCGCATTTTTTATAAGATTTTCTTTTGATTTTATTCAGGCTTAATTTCATTGAATTATTTTTTTTAAGAAAGGAATTTTGGAACATGAAATGAAATAAAATTTATTGATATTTTTTTCTTGACTTAGCTGGGAATTGAATCCAGGTTTTCACGGACAGGTTGCCCAGACTAGTTTCGATTGTAACCACACAATCTCTTCAGTGGGGTTTGGCGTTTAGCTCTCACCGCCATTGACGACGGATGTCGTCATTAGACAAACATCAATCGTTAAACCAAATGGAATGTTACCTTGGTATATCGAAATTATCTTTGAATGAATGATTACCTATTTTAATTGATATATGTACATGTTCTTCCTTACTTCTTGCTTTTCGTACTTTTTGTCAAGAATTCTTCTTGAAGTCTAAAGTACATTTTTCTGTTGTTTTCATGTGAACAGTTCAACAAAAAAACCACAATACTAATTGTTAAACAGTTAAGGCACAAGCTCTATGTTTACATTTGTCCTTCAAGTTGTGCTGATAAAAGGGCCAAAGGGGAAAAAAGAAAGACAAAAAAAAAACATGAAACAACAGAAAAATGTACTTTGGACTTCAAGATAACACTATGCTAGTTGAAAAAACAGACAAGCCGGGCACATGGCGTTTTAACATAATTCGGGTACGCTGAATCCAGTGGTGCCCGCGGTTTTTTAAGATTGGCTCTGGTTTTTTCGAGATATACCGTTATTTCTAAAATGGAGGAGGTTGCACAACATATGTTCGCGTAACTCAAAAACGCTTTAGCTTATTGAAAAAACTTAAAAACCGAAATTCCGCAAGAAAAAGAAAACTTCTTCCTAACATCCGCAGTCGTTTTAGAAACATAATTTTTTTTTGGAAAAAAAAATAATATATTTATCAAAATTTCGAAATTTTTGTTTTTTAAAAATTCATAAAATATTAAAAAATGCAGCAAGGCTTCTAATTTTTTCCAGACATATAAAAAATAAAGCTGCAAACAAAACAAACCATAAGGGATTAAAATCTGTTAGCACCTTTTGATTTTATTCACAAAAGTCGACAAATTTTTATTAATTTAAGAATTTCATATAACGCAATATTTGTATGGGAGCCCCCCTAAGAAGTGGTGATAAGGGGCAAGTATATCTCGAGAAAATTTTAAGGAAAAAAAATTAATTGAGGTCGGTCGTACATTATATACCACTAGGGGCGACTTCTGGGAATTTATGGGACTTTTTCTTCAATATATATGAAGAGTATAATTTATATGGAGCATTTCATAGGATTTGTTTTAATTATTAAATTCTATATTTAACATTATGTACATATGAAGAATATGCTAATGAAGAAAATTTATTTTCAATGACATTTTGAAGTAAAAATTTTTAAATGCGGTTTTTGTGCCATTTACAATACAAAACAGAAAAACAAATATTTAAATTTATGCTATTCCAAAGAAATATGCATGCATTATTACCACACTTTCACTTTGCGGTAGGAATTTTGGAAAATCCACAGTTACCGATTAAAAAATTCTTAGAATTAAGAAATAAAGTCATAAATGCTCCACATCAAACTGCGAATTGTAAAAAATTTTATGAAAGCATTGAGCCCAGATGGTGTTGCTTTTACCGAATTGCACCGAAATTTTCCTATTAAGCGGCATGAAAGTAAAATAAGGTATAACCTCTAACTACTTTATTAAATTAGATTTATATTTCATATCATAATGATATTATTTTACAGGAATTCTTAATGGACTGGACATTCGTCGTCTTATGAAGGACCATCAATTTGAGGTTGCATTAAATGATATCGAGCTATTGGCCCGGAATTTTGTGAAATCAGCAATAGAAAATGTATTAGGAAATCATCGGCCTGAAAACTGGCGAATTTTAATCAAAAATATGCTAACCGAATTTAAAAACTTAAACGTTACAATGTCATTGAAAATACATTTTTTGCATTACCATGCCGAAAACTTTAATAAACAATCACCAGCCGAGTCTGATGAACATGGCGAGAGATTTCACCAAGTAACAGACAGTCTCGAACACTGGTATAGCGGCAAACAACTTGATTCGCTATTAGGGGATATTTGTTGGAATCTGCAGGAGGAAGAAGAATAAATTTCTAAATAAAAACTTTAACTTTAACTAATTAACAACAAAAATAAATGTTTTAAAATTTTTAAGTTTGGTTAGTATATAAAATAAAAAAATGTCATCTTTTTTGAAAAAATCAAAAGTTGTAGACAGACTTTAATCACTTATAGCTTATTTTGTTTGGAACTTTGTTTTTTATACGCGTAGAACCCTAACCTTAAATTTTGCACCTGCAGCGCCTGAGATACTCCTAGACGGGCCAAATGCATGACCAGCCAACTTTATTTTTCATCTTAATCATTTATTTCTAACATACCCACCCGCTATCTCCATTACTTAAGGGGGCTTACAAAATGTTCAATGCAGAGTAGAAATATATTGAAGAAAAAGTCCCATAAATGCCCAGGAGTCGCCCCTAGGGGATAAAATGTATGAATGACCTCCATTAGTGTTTTGTTCTTAACATTTTCTCAAATTATACTTTTCCTTTACCACCATCCTTCAGGGGGGCTAAAAAAAGTTGCAAACAGATTTTAATCATTTATGGCTTGTTTTGTTTGGAATTTCGGTTTTTATACGTCTGCAACAAATTAGAAGCATAGCTGCATTTTCCAATTTTTTATGAATTTTTAAAAAACAAAAATTTCGAAATTTTGTTAAAAAAATAATTTTTTTTTTCAAAAAAAAAAAAATTTGGTTTCTAAAACTACTGCGGATATTAGAAAGAAATTTTACTTTTCTTAAAGGAAATTTTATTGCGGAATTTTTTAAGCTTTTTCAATAAGCTAAAGCGTTTTTCAGTTACGCGAACATATGTTGTGCAACCTCCTCTATTTTCGAAATAACGGTATATCTCGAAAACCAGAGCCAATCTTAAAAAACCGGCACCACTGGATTCAGCGAACCCGAATTATGTCAAAACGCTAGGTGCCCAGCTTGTCACGAAAAAAAGTGTCAATTTCTTGCACAGTGTAATCATTCAAAAAACAAATTTCGATCTACCAATTTGTTTTAAAGATTGATGTTTGGCTATTGACTGCCAGCTGCCTTCGACCTGTCCGTGAAAATCTGGGGTCAATTCCCAGCTCAGTCAAGAATAAAAAATTATCGATAAATTTTAATTAATTTCATGTTGCAGAACTCCTTTCTTCATAAAAATAATTTTATGAAATAAAATCAAAAGAAAATCTTATAAAAAATGCGGAAAGAACAAGCTTTGGATTCATAAAGTGGAAAGCCATAAAACAAGGAAAATTTCCAAAAATTGAAAAACCACTTTTTCATGGTGTTTACGACAGCAAAATTTATACTGGCCTGTTTCTGATGCAGTCCTACAGTTCAAAGCCAAACAATTTCATAGAAGGCTTTATGGTTGAAATTTCAATGCAGGTCACGGATGATTGGCTAGATTTACGGCTTATAAAACGAAGTGAAGAAAACCCTTCATTCAATACGGAAAACGAAAATATAGTTCCCTCGTGTGGAACGGGGCTGCATGTGGGGGTGACATCTATCATCCGCGCATGTAGTGTGGTGTGTCTGCACGGGCTACATATTTTCGTCATTGTTTCGTGAACTTTCGCACCATCCAGACGCCGGCCATTAATATAAAACAAATTTAAAATTAAACCAAAATAAATTGAAAGTAAACTAAAAATAAAAAAGTTGATTTATTTGAGAACTACAAAAAGGAAAACCGGAGTGAAAAATACAAGTGCACCCTCCGTAAGTAAAGGTGGTTTTGACTCGTCGTTCTGTGACTCTACATAAGGAAGCAAAGCTCCGACCTACCACAACGTGTTTCATCTGTCGAGACAGCTGCGGCCACCACATTCCCACTTGACGTTCCCCGGGCAACGCACCTTTCCATCAAAGCCAGACCACCAGGTAACCAACCCTTCCACCTGTTTCGTCATAAACATTAGGTCCTTCGCCCTTGAAGTGAATAAAAAGGTACGTACTGTGGAATTTTAAGGTGCATGAATTATATTGTGTCGCGCCATATTGTGTCTCGAAAAAGTGAGGTTACGTTGCGCCAATTTAAAGCCTCAGAATTTTAAGAGCCATCTTTTTTTACTCGCTGGTTTACCCGTAACTCGTCCATGTGGTGTTATTTTTGTATCCCAATAAAATTGTTCCTCAATTTGTTTTAATTTATAAATAAAAGGAAAAGTGTTGTTGTTGCTTTTAAAACTACTCGCTACTTGAAAAAAGCGAATTAGGCAAAAAAAAGTTGGGAAAAATGTAAGAAAATTATAGATGAGTGTTCCGCGGACACTATAGAGGCAAAGAAAGAATTGGTGGCGGTCCAAACAAAGTATCCTCAGGTGCGTAAAATATATGTGAAGTGTATAAATATTTTGGCCAATGCTAGACAGGTATTAGAAAAAGAGAGGCAGAAAACTAAAACAGTGGTTCCCAACCTGTGTTCTATACTTCTTCCCCCTTGTGATACTGGAATTTTTCATGGAGATTGCGTTTCGTTTCCCACCCTCAGGGACATGTTTACGGCAGTCTACATAAATAATTCTAGACTTAGCCCAGTAGAAAAATTGCTTTATTTATTTCAAAAAAATAAGCAGATAGTGAGGCCCGTGATATTAACAGAATTATTTCTTTGACAGCTGAAAATTTTGAGATAGCGTGGGACAATTTAAGAGCCCAGTATGAAAATAAAAGGGTTTTAATTAATACTCAGCTAAAAACATTATTTGATTTGGCTCCATGCCAGCGAGAAACGGCTACAGAAATAAAAAGCTGCAAAAGGAGATGAATAATTGTATTTCGGTGCTAAAATTATATAATGTGGGACCCAATTTTTGTTTTTCAATGCTCGTCTCGGCTCTCGGAAAATACTTTACATCTATGGGAGCAATCGGTAAAGAATAAAACAGAGGTTCCCAAATGGGAAGAATTACATAGTTTTCATGCCCTTAAAAGTGTTTCTGACATTATAGGAGCGAACAATGTAGCTGCCAGTGGTTCCCAATCAAGCCCTTCACATAAAAACTTTTTTTTTTTTTTATTTTTTATTATTATTCCTACACTAAATCCCGCGAAGCTTTTTGCTTGTCTGCAGGAGACCAGAGTCTCTGGCGGGAATCGAACCCGCAACCCCTGTACTAATAGACTAGCTCACTACCAGCTTGCCTACCGGAGCAATTTGTACAAAAGCTAAACCATTAAAGGCCCATCACACAAAAGTTGACTCGAGCACATGCAAATTGTGTAAAGAAAGTCATAAGATTAGTGTTTGTAATAAATTTTTGAGCATGCACCACAGGGACTGTGTGTCAACTTTGAAAACAGTCAAAACAATCAAAGTCAAATAGAGTCCACTAATGTTGCAGGCCCTTCTGGTGTAGTTCAATCACATCATACCTCTGTTGCAAAAAAGTTATGATAGCCACAGCCTGGGTTAACATTATTAGTTTTGGTACGAGTTACAAGGTACGAGCGCTGATAGATCCATGTTCTGACGAGAGTTTTATTTCAGAAAAAATACAAAAATTATTGAAGCTGCTAACGAACCCAGTTTCTGCAGAAGTCTCAGGTTTAGGCGGAGATATAATTAGCAAATCTTCGAAAATGGCAGCTTTTACGATTGTTTCTCTTTTCGATCAGAACGTGTCACTTAATATACAGGCCCTAGTTGTCCCACGTGTAACTGGTAGTATTCCAACTCATTTCTTGTTGCCCCAAACACAGATTGAACTGCCCAAACTGTGTTATGCTGATCCGAATTTTTATGAAAGAAGTGATATAGATTTATTATTAGGAGGTGATCTGTACGCCTCCATTCTTCGTGGAGGAGTTAGGCATGGTGTTTTTGAATCATTTGTGGCTCAAGAAGCCATTTTTGGTTGGATAGTTACAGGTCCAACGCCTACAAGAGTTTCCTATCGAGCCCTTAGAGTGTCTCATAAGACAAAAGTTGCGATTGATGACCAATTGTCGAGGCTTTGGGAGTTAGAAGAAGTTTCTCATAGGCGTGTTTTATCAGAAGAGGATAAAAAATGTGTGGATATCTACAGTTCTACTACCACTAGAAACTCTGAAGGGAGATACAATGTCAGTCTGCCCTTTAAAAATAGTTTGCTGTCGCTTGGTCCTAATAGGCATATAGCTGTTTGTCAATATCTTAGAAATGAAAAATCGTTAATGCGCAATGCTGAGCGTAAGGCCCAGTACGATAAGGTCCTTAAAGAATATTAAGATCTAGGGCATATCGAAAAGGCAGAAAGTGCTGAAGGTGGCCCTGGTTATTATTTACCCCATCATGGCGTTTTTAAGCCAGACTAAATTGCGAGTGGTATTTAATGCCTCGAGCCCTTCTGCAAATTGCAGAAGTTTAAGTGATTTTTTGTTCACTGGCCCTATTTTGCAGGCTGAAATAGTTAATCTAATTCTGAGATGGCGATTTTTTCAGTTTGTATTTAATGCGGACATTTAAAAAATGTACCGGCCGATTTTCGTGACTCCCACACATAGGCCCTTCCAAAAAATAGTGTTTCGTAGCAGTGATAGCGCGGACATTGCTGATTACCAACTGAAAACGATGACAAATATTGTGCCCCATATTTGGCTCTTAGAACCATTCTATAGTTGGCGAATGATGAAGAGCGACGTTTGTGCCCATTCAGTTGCTGATGCTTTAGTGGCACCTGAGCAATTAATTGGTATTGTGGATATGGGGGGATTTGAGCTTAGAAAATGGACCTCCAATTCAGAACAAATTTAAAAAAATTTGCCCCCAGACCATTTATTAAATTCGTAATTTTTGTCGCTCGATGATAAAAGCACGACGAACACGCTAGGGATTCGCTGGAATTCGGCAGAAGATGTGTTTTTCTTTGCTTGTAAGGAAATAACACTAAAAACTCATACACTAAAAGAGAGGTTCTTTCCACCATTGCTCGGCTATACGATCCAGCTCCGATGGTAGTAACTGCGAAAATTATAATGCAGCAAATGTGGCTTGATAAGGTTGAGTGGGACAAGGCTATCAAACCTGTGGATCTGCGGAAATGCCAGAATTTTCTTGCGAATTAGGCGGATATTGAAAAAATTAAGCTGCCTCGTTGGGTTCAATATTTGCCTGGCTGTAGTTTACAATTTCACGGGTTCTGTGACTCGTCTGAGTTAGCATATGCGGCTACAATATATATAAGGGTACAGCTCGAAAATAAAGTTTTGACAAGTCTGCTCACATGTAAAACGAAAGTGGCCCCAATAAAAAAGCCATCTTTATCTCAGTACTTTTGGCAAAGTTAGTTGATAGTGTGGTACCCATCTTTAACGTGAACAAGTCCCCCCTTTAGTTGTGGTCCGATTCCACGATTGTGCATGGTTAACATGGTTAGCATGGTTAACAAAACCCCCTTGGGGATAAAAACTGGTATCACGTAGCATCAGGTGATAATCCTGCCGATCTAGCAATCCGGGGCTGATCCCTTCAGATTTGAGAGAAAATAGGCTCTGGTGGTACGGCCCTGAGTGGCTCAACTTTGCGCAGTCTTCGTGGCCTTTAGGAGCAGCGGAGTTGGAGACAACAGAAGAGTCGAAAGGAGCGCAAGTTTTTGTTGCTAGATCTGCTGATAAAGAAGATATTCTAGACAGGTTTTCTAGTTTACCTAGAGCATATCACGTAATTGCTTATATGTTTCGATTTGTTGCCCTGACGAGTAAGAAAAGACGCGAAAAGGTTCTTAGCAGTTCGTAAAAAATCGCGGCTCGTGAGTTGAAGTTGGTGCGAAATCGTTTAGTTTTCCTTTCTCAACAAATGTACTTCCCAGGGGAGTGTAGCTGTCTCAAGGCGTGTAGGAAAATCGATTCACGGTGCACACTGTTGACAATTACCCCTTTTGTT
This sequence comes from Pollenia amentaria, assembly GCA_943735925.1. NCBI lineage: Eukaryota > Metazoa > Arthropoda > Insecta > Diptera > Polleniidae > Pollenia > Pollenia amentaria. Next base: position 70,856,910 of record OX031010.1, read on the forward strand.
GATAAATACGACATCATTCGCTCTAATAGTCATCTCAGCTCTACTACTTGTCTTCGTACACCAAGCGACATCCTATTATATTGGCGTATGGCAGTAGATTGGCTCGGCTTTATGTAGAATTCCTGCACACCTTAGTCCTTCACGGAGGCCCTCGTCTAGTCTTAAATGTCGTCCGGCAAGAGTGCTGGATCATTCGCGCAAAAAATCTAATAAAGACAGTGGTTCGTAATTGCAAAGTCTGCGTTCTTTATAAAAAAAGCTTCAAAATAAAATAATGGCGGCTTTGCCGGAAGAAAGAACTACTCTTTGTCGCCCCTTTACGAATACTAACGTTGCTTTTGCTGGTCCGTTCGAGATTAAAAGTTCCACAGGCAGATACTGCAGAATCTCAAAAGGCTACGTGTGTCTCTTCGTTTGCTTCTACGAAGGCGATTCACCTTGAAGCTGTTAGCGATTTGTCACCCCTTGCCTTTTTAGCACCCTTGTCCCGTTTCGCCGCCCGTCGCGACTACCCAAGCCGCATGTATTCTGACAACGGCAGAAACTTTGTTGGCGCCGCTAGAGAGATCGACGCAGACTTCACCAAACACGTGAAAGAGATTCGTGACACGGCTGTCGAAAATTATGGTCACCAGCACTTGTCGTGGCACTATATCCCTGCTACAGCACCTCACATGGGAGGACTATGGGAAGCAGCGGTAAAAAGTCCACTGGTTAACTGAAATCTACGTTTGAGAAGTTCTCAGCCGTTCTGGCAAAATAGAAGGGTGTCTCAATTCACGCCCTCTCGGACCTATGTCGGAAAACGCTGAAGATTTGTCTGCCCTTACTCCAGGGCATTTTCTGATAGGGACATCTATTCTTACCCCTACTGAGCCCGAAAAACTGTCTTCACCCTTAAGTATTGTAAATCGGTGACAACTGCTCTGCAGACCGACATTGGCACCGGATCCGGACCTATCACGTAGTACTGGGGGCGGATGTGGCCCATCATCTGCTCATCGGACCCGCGAAGTGGAAGCCGGGGACCATCAACGTGCAGGACACCATTTTCGGGTTCGCATATTTTGGGGAAGGAGTGGTGGTAGAGCCATGAATAAGTCTTTTTTGTTGCCCTTTAAGGCGAAGTATGCTGTGGCCCTTTGGGGCGAATATTGTTATTTTCTTTATATATAGATGAATTTGTTAAGTTTTTTTTTTAATTTCTCTTTTTTTATCTTGCTTTCTTATTGATTTTTTATATTGTTATTACTAATACGCTTTTCTATTTTATTTGAATTAAGTTTTCTTTTTTTATCCCCTTTTGTTATTAAGTTTTCATTGTTAATTTTTTTTTCAACGGATTATTTAATTGAATTTCTTTTTATATTTTGTTTTCTTTTTTTTTTAATTTTCATTGTTTTTAATTAAATTAATCACCCCTATTACGTAAGTCTTTGTCGACGTCGACCTGAATTTTTATTTGTTGTCGCATCAAGTCGACGGCTACATCACTTCGCGTTAATTTGGTATTTTATAAGAAAGTTGTGTCGACGTCGACAAGTTATCGAAAATCTGACAAAAAAAAAATCCCATTTCCAATTTTTTTTGTTCATCATCATTGAAGTTAATTTTTTAACGCTATTTATGCTTTTTCCCGATATTTTGTTTTTAACCGATTGAGCGAATTCAAATTAATTTTAGAGTTTGTTTCCGATCTTAAATTTTTCGCGAATTTTTGCCAGGTTCGCGATAAAAGCTATTTTTTACTGTAAGTTTTCTGATTCTTTTTAGCTTTAACGGATATTAATAAATATAAGACCTTGCTATAATGCCGCTGTTAGCAAATTTCCGCCAATTTTAAAATTTTTACCGAATTTTTGAAATTTGTTATAGTTTTAGGGAATTTTAATTAATTTTATGGCTTGTTTGAAATATTGAAAATTTTCGATATCTTTGCAAACTTTTCAAAATTGTTTGCAATTTTGCGTAGTTTTGTTGCTCTTTGAAGCGAACGTCGTAAGCGAATTTTCACTATTTTAGCAAACTTTTCCGAATTTTCGCAATTAATTTACTATTAAAATTTGTGCCCATAACTTCTTTTAAATTTGCACTTTTTTTATTTTAACGTACTTAATAAATATGTTTACATTCTACTTATAATTTCTTTAACTTTCATTTGAGTCGTCGCAAAATTTCCTGTCGACTAAAACAGAGACAATTCTACTCGACGTCGACTTAAAAGCACGCTAGAAAATATCAAGTGATTGTCCAAAGTAATCGATTATTGTCAATAACGACTCGAAAATATAATTACTGTGCCGATGCCGTCGACTAATGACGAAGTCGACTTTCATAATAGGGATGAATATATATTTACACCACCGTTGCAAGTCGGGGTGTATGTTGGCGTCTAGCAGGTGTGGACAAGGGGATTTGTTTCCCCGTGTAGACAGTGACAGTTCCCTCGTGTGGAACGGGCTACATGTAGGGGTGACATCTGGCAATCCCGCATGTAGTGTGGTGAGTCTGCACGGGATACATATTTTCGTCACTGTTTCGCGAACTTTCGTACCACCCAGACGCCGGCCATTAATATAAAACAAAATTCAGATTAAACCAAAATAAATTGAAAATAAAAAAAAAGTGATTTATTTGAGACATTCCGTGTGAAACTTTTTTTATTATACATCTAAGACCCAACAAAGTACATATCGCTCATTTCGTGCGATATCGTCACAACTCAAAATTTGGCATTTTCGAGTTAGTAATGCAGAAATGTTCTTCTCTTAAATCTCTACAAATTGATCTAAGAACGGAGAGAATTATCGAAAAAATAACGGTAATACAGATGCTTGTGACGCTATGACCTCTCGTAACAAATTTGAGCAATTAACATCAACAAGGTCACATTTCAGTTTGTGTTTGGCATTCCTCTTGTACATGTGGTTTTCTTTGTAGCAAAAGAGAAACATTTGATTTTATAACTGTATTTTAGTGAAAGAGAAGGTGAGAAATAATAGGTTGGAATCTTAAAAAGGCTCTCCTGTAAAGTTTCAAATTTTGAGTTGTGACGGTCTTGCACGAAATGAGCGATATATTCTGGCTGCTTGAGCAATTTTAAGTCGATTTAGCCATGCTCTTTGTCCGTCAGTCCGTCTGTTGAAAACGCGCTCACTTTCTAAAAACTCAAAACAAAAGAACAAACTTGGTGTCAAATGGCTTATAGTAATCGTAAGCAGTTAAGGATTGAAATCTAGCAATATCGGATCGGTAGGATCAGAGCTATGAATCAAAATGTGGAACCACCACCCCAACACAAAAACAAACATAAATGGTGTTAGTATGCAGGGATTAATAAAATATCTTTTTCGTTCTAGGTATATGACTAGAAATCATGTTGTAAACTTTCGTGAAGATCGGTCTATAATTTACTATACGCCCCATATAAACTCTACTTTCAGAAAACAGTTTATTATCCCTAAAACCGCAATAAATAATGCTATCATAATAAAATTTAATACTTCACAGTTTATAGGATTAGAAATCACACTAGGGTAAGGTTAGGTTAGGTTAAGAAGGGTTATGCACCCAAGGGCCCACATCCACTCGGAGACCAATGAGGTCTATTGTGAATCTTTTCAGTACAGCAGAAAAGAGGAAAAGAAGAGAAAAAGAGAAGTAAAGAAGAAAAGCAGAAAATAGAAGAAATCACACTAACAAATTTCGTGATGATCCATAGGCCCCATGTAAAGCCTACCTTGGGAAATTAATTAAATACGCCTTTAACGGTAGCGGTAAAATTTGTTCCAACTTAGATTTATATTGCCAGAAAAAATGTCATGCAATTTTGTGATATACAGTCTATAATTTACCTGAGATCCCATATCAACCAGCTTTCTGAAATCCACTGTTAACGCTTAAACTAATTTCTCTGTTTTATTTAAATTTATTCAAAAATATGTTTTTTTTTTAATTTGGGATGATTCCGCGTCTGAACATCATTTTAGTTCGGCTAAAACTGTTAAGAATCATATTTTACTCAAGCTAGTTCAACCAAGTTTTAACAAGAAAAGCATAAAACTTCCCGATTTTCGGTGAAAAATTTAATATAGGTCTAAACCGCAAACGTGCGTTTTTATAACGATTAATTAATAATTTTTAGATATCATATAGAGCCCACTCCTGAAATGTTCGAAATGTCGGTAAAGGGGTATCAAAGATTCGGCACAGCCAAATATATCACTCTTACTTGTTTTATTTTATTTTTCTTTTATTAAAACGACAAAATATACATTTCTAGTTATTTATTTATCCATAAAACGAATTTTATGCATAAGTACTGCGTTTAACGTTCTTTTCTGTTAAGTACGAACCAGTACTTCTGACAAAGTACTGGTTCGTTAAACTGGAAAACTACTGTACCAATAATCAAAAGCAATTCAAAGTTTAATTTTGTATTAATGTATCAAGTTTTTTTTACCGTTACCTTTATTTGATAGTCTACCGAGTTTTTTTTTTTTTTTTTTATAAAGGGTCCGCCAAATAACTTTTTTGTTTGAAAATGCTATAAAAAAAACTACTGAATATTTTCTCAAAGTTCTTTTTTTATTTGAAAGTACAATCCTTCCGGTTAATAATGGAAAATAATTTCATTCAAATGGCTGCCTCGGCTGGCCATGCAGTTGCCTACACGACCGGTCCAATTTTTAAGCACATTATCGATTGCCTTTTAAAGCGTCAATTGTCTCTGGCTTGCCGGCGTAACACTTATCTTTGACGGCACCCCACAAATAATAGTCCAACGGTGTCCGAAATGTTCAATTGTTGAGAGCGACGGTGAATTGAAGTTGATGGCGCTTCACGCACACTTTCTGCCACAGCAGCAATATTCTCGGGTGTATGCACTGTTTTTGGCTTTTCACGCTTTGGTTTATCGATGAGGATGCCAGTTTCTTTCACTTTTTTCACAGGATAACGAACATACGGAGCTGACGGTGCTTCTCTTCTTCCAAAATCCGTACGCAATTTTCGCACACATTCTGCAACATTACCATTATATTCAAAGTAATGTCGCATATATTTCCCACATAACCATATTCGTTCAGCGGAAGCATAAAACTAATTATCTGTCAAATCAGACATGAGCTAAGTGTTGCCATTCACGAAATAAGCACTAGTTGAAAAAAACGTTAGATGGCGGACACTTTCCATGTACTTAAAAGAATTTTTATTTAAAACAAGACTGATTTGAAAATAAGGGCTGGGTGTTTTTTGAATATTAAGAATTTTGGATTTTGATACAAACATTTATTATACGTGTTTCACATCTTTGATCAAACTGCTTTTTTGGTTTATTTGGCCATTAAACAACTAAACCATATTGTAAATGAAAGAAGTTTCAAAACAGTGAGAATATAACATTAAAAAATGTACTGAACGGGTTCTAAAAGTTAGTTAAATTTTTACTTGAAAGGGCCAAAATAACTTAGAAAGTACAACAGGGCCATTTAACATTCAAAAGGGTCGCAAATAGCCTAATTGGCGCCACATTTTACATAACTGCCACGTACCTTAAAAACCACAAACCTATTTTTCAACTAGATCAATTACCGACGACAAGTACATACTGCTAATGCAATTTAGACTCTTTCATGCGCTAATAAATAAAATACCAAAATAGTTTAACTATTACACTTTTATATTATTTAATTAAAGTACTTGAATGAAATAACTCTCATATAATAAATTGAAATCTACTTATTTATAGTGAATCTAATAATATTACGTCGGAAAATTTTTATTTTGGAAACAATTTGAAAAATACTTTGAATAATACAACGAAATTTTGGATTGGGAGTCGTGGTCACGAGTTTTTGTAGCTACTCCGACTCCACCACTGACTTCGGTAAAAACACCTCCGACTCCTCAACTCCGACACCACAGTCCTGATAATTATGTTGGTGGCATGTACAGTATATACCAAAAATATTTCAAATGCTCAAAATTTTATTAAATTTAAGAATTATTTCCGATCATGTTGTACAGAATTATTAAAATATTTGTTTCAGAATTTAAGTGATTTAATACCTAAAAGTAATTCACAAAATCTTTTTATCTATGCTTTTTTGCCAATTTTCTTAATTTTTTAATTAAGATAACTGTAAGGAAAAATTAAATAATTACGGAAAAAATGGAAGAAGAAAATATTGATACACTGTATTAACCTTTTATTTCCGCAGAAGCATTTCGTGATGAAGAACCAAAAAATTTCAAGCAGATGTAATAATGAATGTAGTCGTACATACATACTTACTTACAAATTTACTTCTGGCTACATAAAAGCATCACAGCAAGCATTTGCTATCGCGAATGTTCAGAAAAGGAATCTCCATTTTTTTTAAATCGTCAGCGTTCATATGAGCTGTTATATTTGAAAGTGGTAGAAGTCCATTTTTTCATGTGCCGAGGTATTTAAGGCATTGCGTTGGAGTTGATTTAAAAATATTGGCGAACGTTCATCTATTCGAGTGATTTAAATTTTATTATAGAAAATTAATCATTATAATTACATAGGAAAGTATTAGATTTTTTAGGTCCAAATGGACCTAATATACCACTTTCAAAACTAACATATTATAAGAAGTTAAAATAAAAGCGAATTTAAGTCCACATTTTTATAGACATTTAGCTTCAGTCAAATGGATTTTTAATGTGAAAACTTTTTTTTTTCACTGAAAAGTAATTAATATGAAGACATTTAAATATACGATCAACCAAGTTTATTAAGAGCTAATTTCAATTGTACAGTAGAATCCCGATAATTCGTAGTCGTAGTCGTGTTTTTTACGAGTTAGGGGACTTTTCGAAATAAAGAAATTAAGGTTATTATTAGCTGATTGAAAAGTCATTAACTACATCAGCGCTAACTTTATATTTCCATTTTGTCCAGTGCACATATCATTTTACGCTATAATATGATCTTGGGTTGTAACGTTTTGAATGTGCTTCAGGCAGCAAGTTGCTATTTGTTCCGCACCTTTACATGCTTTAGTTGCTTCCCATGCATACATATAAATTATGTTGTCATGAAATGTTATGTCTGCTAAAGCGCAGTGTACACTGAAGTCATAACAATCAAATAATAATTGCAATAAGAAAGTTGTTTTAATTATAATTATTTGAAGTGGACTTATTAAACTTAAAAACAAACAAGTGCTGACTGATATATTGGGCAAAGTTTCTATTAGTTTATTAAGAGCAAAAGTGACAGCAGGCTTATGAAACGAATTTTCTATGAAAATTTGTTTAATAAGCCTTTTATTAATCAAAAATATTTTTTATGAATATGGGGGTTACTGTTTACTCTGCTGCTTTTTATTAGTCAACGACAGCCAAAATATTGTTTAACTCTAACTAGTTAGCTATAACGTAAATATTGGTCTGCACTAGCTAGTTAATCATAGCGTAAATATTGGTTAGTACTAACCTTTATAAAATAATACATTTTTGTTTTTAATTTTCATTTTAAATTTAAATTTGTATTAAGCAAATTCTAATCGAGTACATGTATGTCTCATGTTGGTAACTCCATTAGCTACGAAGTCCAGCAAACAGCCCGGTGTTGCAAAAACCAATAAAAATAAAAATGTTTGCTATTTTCTAGCTATTTTTCATTCTGTTTTAGCGATATTTTTTGGAAATCCGTTGGCAACAGTGCTTGTTGCTCAGACACGTACGACAAAAGTAATGAGCGTAAAAAACAAAGGGGTTGGGCTTCTAAACAATTGTTTGCTTGAATGAGCATCACTGTTTTAGGATCTTCTTTGTAAAAGTTATTTTGTAATGGAGGTAAACGTACCTTTTACCAATTAATTTCTCGTAGATCTTAAAAATAAATATTATTTTGTTAACAATTTGTGTCTAAAAACCAAATACATACATAAACAAGTATCTCGGCCAAAGCCACCACCCCAATGAACGCTACCTGTTAGAAGGCCACTGCTTTCAACTGGACGGCTTAGTACATGACCTCTGTTGTTTCCAGAAAATCTACTACCACGTTTTCTGGACCCGCCATCAGTACGTCCTTCTTTACTTTAATATGCAACGTAGTTGCCAAGGATATAATTAAATTAATTTTTTAATTCTTTTTGCTTAACACTAATGGCATATAACTTTTGTACTAATAAATTTAAACAAATCACAATTTTTACAATGATTGACAGGCCAAACGCATGACAAAAATATATTTAAAAAATGGCATTATATATGAAGTGTTAGCTATTCCACTCTAACATGTTAGCTATTCCACAACTAACATAAAATTGTTGCAAGTTGGGTAGTAAAAAAAATATTTTTTTTCAGTTTTGGTTATGCATTTCTTGTAGGGTGACATATTAAGTACATACAAACATAAGTATTTAGGAAGCCTGGGACTAGTGCTGCCACTTTGTGGGTAATTACCCGAATTTGGTATAATTTTTACTCTCATGGATAGAATGGTCCATACAAATACCACTCATGAAAATAGCTTGCAATGCCATAACTGCATTATAAATAATGATATGTATTGATAAGAAAAATAGATTCTATGTCATGTCAAGATTTTATGCTGTTAGGTTCAGTAACGTAGGTCATATAAAAAACCCCTCCCCAAAATCACTTTAAGACAAAAAAAATCTCAAATAGATGTAGTTACATAAAATAATTTTGATTTATTGCAAATGGGACCTAACAAGGGAACACTCTTAAAAATTTGTCTGTAAATACGTTAATTTGTTCTTTTTTGTAACTTTTTTTTATTATTGAACGTTAATTTGATATCAGGTGTAATATCAATTAAATTGGGTAATTTTGCGTCATCTCAAGTGTAGTTTTAAACTGTTCTAGTGGTAAAACTAATACCCACACCAAAATACTGAAATGGGCATTATACGTTTGTAGTGATGTGTATAACACCAACAAATATATGGCATTCATAAAAAGAAAATTTAGGGAATATAACTATTACAAAAAGCTTTATAAAATACATAACTGAAATTTAACTCATAGAATAAATTCGAAAAATAAAAAATCTTTTTGTGGAGGGTATAAAAAGCATTTTGCCGTTCGGAAGATGAAAAGAGAATTGATATTTATTTCTATCATCTTCTATTTGCCGTCCAGAAGTGGAGAAGAAGTGATGCCCAGTCATTTGTGTTTTCTAAATGCTTGCAGGTATACGCCAAATATATAAAAATACATACGTTTGTATGCGTATTTGTATATGTGTTTTTCCTTGATGTCAGAGATGCATATTTCAAATTTTTGTGGATAATTCAACTGAAACAAACATATGGACATTTGTACATAAAATGGGAATGGTTTTTACGACCACAAATACATAAATATTTCAAATGACCATTTTCGTACGCGCAGACATTTACAAACGAAGAGCATAATTTATAATTTTTATTGCGTCAAAATAAAAACAATATGATATTTATAAAATTAATGACGCAAAAAATGCTTTCATAAAGTTCCAACATGCATATTTGGTAACAAAAATGTTAAATTTCTTTTTAAACTGGAGTCATCTAGTTAAAAAAAGTAAATAAATAAAATATGTACATAATTCATTTCAGTCGACTATATACAAATTAACAAAATATTTCATGAGCATGGCCGAACATATAGATATCTTTACATTTAAAATATGATTTTCAATCGTTAAAGTTTGAATTTGGATCCAAATATTTAATATATTTATAGTATTTACAGTGATGATAATATTATGCGAATTACTTCCGAGCTCTGGTCAGTCCCATGAATATGACCAAAAACTGACTTGCACTCGCTTTTTGCAAGAGAGAATTTTACTAAAAGTAAAGTAGCATCACTGCGCTGCATCAGTGATTTAAATGTTTTTATATATATATATATGTATATATTGTTACGTTTTTACTTAATAAGACGCGTTAAGGTTTATTCCCTTTATAATAAACCTTTGAGTTCTTTTAATTGCAAATCGAAATAAATACACACACGAATTCAACTTAACAAACTTTATTGAAATTCACAAGATTGAACCACTATTGTAACTTACAATTTGTAAGTAACGATCTGAACCGTTTAATGTCTCCAATCAAACTAACCTAAACTTTTATGAGTAAGCCTGTATTTATAGTTCAAAACTATTCCTAGTTGATTTAAGAACCGTCTAGTAGTTTCTAGAAAATTGTGTTCGAATTATTTTAAAATAACTGTAATACATCTAAATCTAAAGTCTATAATTACAATTGCTAGAAAATTTAGTTACAGTGGCGTTCATAAAAATAGTAAATAATATGACATAAAACTATAATTTACAAGACAACTTATAACTAAAACCATAAATAGTTCTTAGACAAATCTAATTTCGTAACAATATATATATATATATCAATGAAGTAGATGTGGACCAAAAAATTGTCAAATACTCCACGAAAATAATAGTCACAATAGTGATTGTCTGATGCAGCGCAGTGATGTATTTACGAACGTAGCCAACCTTTTAATTGTGAGTCAAAAACTTTAATAAAAAGTAGACGAAAAAAAATTTATTGAATTGTCTATAATGGTAAAAACACAATTGGGACGAAGGCGAACATCGCATAGAATTATGAACTTATCAGTAAGATTTGTTTACGTTAATTCGTTGAATAAGACACAATTAACGCGAGGGGAACAGCTGGTAATATCATTTGAAACTTTTGTACGGCAGCGTTTGAAAACGAGATGATGGTTTAAGGCTGAGTTAGGCGTACGTTGATGTACCCGTAACGTACTGTACCGGACTGCTAGCACGTTGGTGCACGTATAGAACATCTAAAAACGTGTCATATGGTTTTTACATACATAAAGAAAAAAGCAATAATAAACATAAAACAAAACATTCAGTGAGGGGAAATCAAAAGGTTTAAATGGTGACCACTGTGCAGAAAAAGTACCAAGCGATTTAAATGGTATTAAATACTGTTAGTGTATGTAAAAAACGTTAATAATTTAATATCTGATATTTATATTATAGATTAACAATAAACAAGTATGTATTTTAGCATGTACATACACATTTATATGTATTATTTTGTAAATGAGCATAGACAAAACATTGTTTTGTGACCATTTAATGCCTTTTATATATTTCTCATTTCTATTGGATGTGCATATGCATTTGTTTAATTGTATTTATGGAAATATGTTGTATTGTAAGTAGTTTTGTCGAAAGTCCGAAGATATACTGAGAAAAGGAACCAAAAAGAGCGAACGTTCCCGCATTCAACTTAACATCGAAGCAACCCATCACTGTTGTACAAATGTCACGTAAAAACGGTATGAAATTCTATTTTCTACAGATTGAAACGTTACAACTACGGTACATTACATTACGGTAACATTTTTTATTGATTTTCATATAGCAAAAAGCGAACAGCTAATTGATGCAGTACAAATACGGTACAGCAACGTTCGCCTAACTGATCCTTAAGTCCTGTAAACATCGCTAGAAAAAGCATTAAGGCATAAGCACTACGTTTTTCTTACTTTCTCGATGTTAATTTCTTTGTTATTCATATTTTTTCTTAATTGCGGTCAAATTACACCAATTTTATTTTTTCAATTTATTACACTAATAGCCTTTTTACACTTGTCAACATCTACCATCTATCATCAATTTGCAAGGATGTAGAATTTTTCACATAAGAAATACATAGAGCTAAAAATCAACATCTTTACAAGTTGCTCATATATCACTGCAGTCCATTCTACATCTTCCGATTATTTTAGTGTCATCACCAGTGTTGCCAGTGAAATTTCGACAAAGATACATTTTAGGTTCCAAAAAGATACACTTTTTCCCAAAAAGATACAAATCCATTTTAAACGTTAACATTTATTAACATAACATTTTTATTTCATATTTAATGAATATTGCCAGGAAAACGATATCATATAAATTAATTTTTATTTTTTTTTAAGTCATAAATATTAGATACCTATGTAATTTTTAAAAATACAGTAAGCCAACTTTACAATTAATTATATGTAACCATCTTTTGATGCTATCAAAACAAATTAATTTTTGTAAAAAGTAATATACGAGTAAAGGCGTTAATACTAAGGCGATTATATCAAAAAGTTCACATAAATTTTTCTTCTAAAATTCCATCTTGACACACATACAAAAGCATAAGCAGACGACAGAAGAACTTAGAAAACCTAACATCAAAATTAGGGGGTATCGATACGCCTTTTTGCCGAGATAAGATACCGATACTCAAGAAGAAATATCGCCGATACCGATACGAATATAAAATATAAATTCAAGGTAAAATTAACAAAACTCCAGTAGAGTAATTTATTTTTTAAGCAAAAAATTATTGTAAGAGATTATTAATAGCCGTATTTAAAATTGATTTTAATAAGGTTTTAAAAACAACGAAATGAACTTAAATTGGTAAAATTAATGTATTTTTTAAACAAAAAAAAAAAAAAAACAGTGTAAGAGATTTTTGTTTAAAAAAACAAAGTATTCTCAACTCATGCGGATATAATTTGCAACTCCGTTTGAAGCAGACCTGCAGTAAAAGTCGTCTCTCAGATATGAATGAACTCATTTGACAACTTGAGTTTTTCTGTGCCATGGTCTTAAATTTTGAGTATATTATTTAATTGCGCCAGTAAACAGGCAGATCTGCGTCTCTAGAAAAATTAGAAAATCTAAGGTATATCTAGATTTTTTCTTTAGTTAACCCACAGCGTAGGATCGACAAAGGATAACCCTTCTCCAAATTTTCTTCTAAGATTTGCACAAACGCTCCAAAGGTCAGTTCTTGTAGACTTATTAGAACTTTTACTAGATGTGGAGGTGACCGTGTCTTCAACACTTTCGGAATGTAGTGTCATGTTGAGGAGCTCAAAAAGACGTTTTTTCGATATACTGTCCTTGAAATTTTCTAGCTTTATATCGAAGGTAAAGACTTGTAGATAAACAATAGATTTCATTATTCTCTAAACCCTCAAATCTTTTATTTATAGCTAATGCGACGTATGTCGCCAATTTTTGGGACACTTAATTATTCTGCGTCTGAGTTTATTAATTTATAGTATTTTCTAATAATCTTCGAAGACTTTTGATAAGCGGAGTAGCGTTAGACTATGTAGCAGTTACTTTGCTTATGGATTTCGTGGTCTTTTTGAAGTAACCCAAAAGTTGTAGCGAAGTGATTTTTATTTTCACAAAAACCATTAAAAATAAGTAGAAAATTCTGCTGCATGTTCAAACCAAGCGTTCAATGCGTAAAACGCATCAGTCCAAAAAGTAGTAGTGTAAAATTGTATTGAAAAGTTACACAGAAAACGCGTAAAACGCATATACGTATCGAAAGCATGAAGTGGAATTTCTTTCTACTTTGGAATTCGTCTCGAAAAAAGGTAAAAAAGAAACATAGGGATAAAACGCGTGGTGTGAACCGACCTCCAGCTAAAGAATTAGAGAAACCCATTTATTATTCTGTTAAATGTTTTGCTCTTAGTTGTTATGCCATAAATAATCATTGAAAATTTAACTGTTTGTTCGAAAAACTATAAAAAAAATATCGGCGTATCGACAGTTAAATATCGCCGATACCGATATATCGGCAAACGTGATATATCGGTATCGATGTCGGCATTCGTTACGTCCCTAATCAAAATACATGTTATTTTTGTGAAGCTTCGTAAAGGCAGTGGGCAGTTCATACTATATTGTAAGCAAGCGTTGCCAATAGAAAAAAAAAAGCTTACAATTTTTACAAGGTAGAAAGACATTTTTAGTCAATTTAAATGCAATTTGAGCAACGCTGTTTACCAATATTGTAAGATCTGACGAAGCTTATTTAGTTGTGACTGTTTTTTTTTTAGTTTTCATAACGAAATGATATCATTAAAAAACTTTGTCAGAGACTTAAAGTTTAATATTTTATTTCTGTACATTTTGCGTACACATTCAAGAGATACGAATAATGTCATCAAAATATACGAAAAGTGTATCTTTTGTATCCTAATGGCATCACTGGTCATTACTAGAAAAGTTGCAATAAATTCTATTAGTGCTGGTTCACACTCTTTAAGGCCCTAATCATGTACAACGCAGCGCAACGCCACAGAACTAACGCAACGCCAAAGAATAACATTGAAAGCACAAACAATGTCATAAATATTTTGTAATTTTGTTGTTGCTTTCTACAGAAATTCACATTGCGTCTTAAAATTTCAAACGCTCCATTGCTTGTGTCGTTCAAAATTTTAAAACGGTATATGAATTTCTGTTAAAAGCAACAACAAAATTACAAAATATTTATGACATTGTTTGTGCTTTCAATGTTATTGTTTGGCGTTGCGCTGCGTTGTACATGATTAGGGCCTAAGTCTCTTATCTCTTCTCGCCTAAAAGCTCAAGACTTGGCGGCTTAAACTTGAAGAGTGTGAACCAGCAGTTATTATTGTGGCATCACTGACAAAATAGCAGTTGTTTTAAAAGCAGCGTTACCATTTGTTAAGTTTTTCCTTTTAGTAGGCCTTTTTTTGTTTAATTTTTTTTATATTTTTAAACAAAATGAATTCCAAATATATTTCGGCGTTTGACCGTTTTATGAAACTTTCATAAATTACATTTGACATTTTTTATTAAAAAAATCACAAGTTAACACAAAAAAACAAAACAATTTAACATACAAAACGAACAAAAAATGTCCCTTTACTTTGGTGAGAACTTTTTGCATCGAAAATATGTGAAACTAAATATTCCATCGTTTTTCGAAAAGTGAGAAGCATGTGTCTGTAACTTAACTCGGGGTATACACATGCAAGTGCAAGTTCGAAAAACTCCATACACTCACACATTTCTACTTACACCATCACATTTTTCGTAACTTGCAAGTAAATTTTTGACACAAGTAAAATGACAAAAAAAGAAACAGTGTTACCGTGGATGCCCTTTGTATCAATTTACTAATACTTAGTAAAATAAAAATTATGTTTATAGCTGATTTTCTGTGTAAAAAAAAAACAAAACAAAAACACTACTATACAGCAGCACATCTTCGTGGTATTTTTAAACATAAATTGCAATAATTATATATTTTCTCAGAAATTTTATGATATCGGTAACTACGGCAATATTGGATTCACATATTTTAAAAATAAACATAAATTTTTCATCAAGATGGACAAAAAAAAAAGAAGACATTTTTAAATCAATTTCGTGATAACGTTAACATGATAATATTTTTTAAGCCCAAAAATAAAGCTTTTTTCATAAGACGTTTTCGCTTCGACAACATTTAAAAAATAAACTTGCAACTGACTGTGTAAACACTCAAGCTACTTGCAAGACTTTCGGCTATTTCTTCGACCTTTTCGACGATAATACATATGCACTACTTGCAAGTAATTAATTGCATGTGTAAAGGTAAAAGAGAATATGTCGTTACGTTATAAATGTCAGAATATTCCTCTCGGAGCCAATGTGTATATGCAGACGTTGAGATCGCCAATTACACGTTTCATTATTATTGGTAAAATTGACAATAGTTTGCCCGAAATCCATTATATGGTCAAAATTTACCAGAATTTGGACAAAAGTAACCATTTCATGGTCAGTATTAACAATAATAAGGTCAATGTTAACCATATTATGGTTATTTATTTCATCCATTTGTCAATTTGCTTATTAGGTGTCAAGTTATAATTTTATTTCGCTTATTATTCCTGTTACTTGTTATGCTCTACTTATATAAGCAATCCCCTTTAGTTAATGTTCTAGCCTGCACTCTTGCCGTTTTTCTGGTTCATAATGCTACGTAAGTTTGTGTATTTTAATCAATAATTAATAGAAAATGTTTGAGAATTTAAAGCAAAACAAGCGAGTGTGTAATTGAAAAGCATTTAACTATTGTAGAGAGCAAAACAACCGTGATTTTGTTGCTTTTAAATGTATTATTTTAAATATTAAATTAAACATACAATGTTTTAAAATATTATAATTTCAATCACATTCTTGATATTATTAACCCCAACGTGCTTGGATACAACCATAATATTGTTAATGTCTCCTTTTTTGAAAAGAGGAATTATGATTGAGTTGCGAAACGAGTCTGGGATGTTTTCCCGCAAGAAAATAATGTTAAAAAGCCCTAAAACCTTGTTCAGAAAACATAAGGGGGCGTTTTTATAAAATTCGTAACTAATTCTGTCCTGACCAGGAGCCTTATTTAATTTTGCCGCTTTTAGTACTAAATTAAGTTCTCTTATCTCAAAAGGTGAGTCAAGAAAGGGGTCATTAATATTAACCGAGGGTAGTAATCATCATCGCCTTCCTGAGATAAAATAGAGTGAAAATAGTCGCAAAAATGAGATATGTTCAAATTGTGTCCTACCTTTGGTTGACAATTTCTTAAAGAATTAGCAAGCTTCCACCATTCACTACTGTTTCTAACCTCATTTAGCTTTAAAATGCTGTTCATTTTAAATTTTAATTTTTTCTCGTCACATAACCTGGTATATTTGGCTCTACTGTCTATATAGCATATTCGTCTGAATTCCGTGTTCGATTTGCGATATCGATTCAGCTTGTCAAGCATACTCCTGCGAGCATTCTCACACTGAGAATCAAACCATTTGTTCTTGGGGTCAAAACGATTCCTAAAACCAAAATCACGAGCAGCCGTACGAATTTTGTCAGTGCATATAATAACTTTTTCCTGTATACTCAGAGAAGAATGCAGATACTCAGAGTTAGCAAGTTCGTTTAGTGAGCCAATATACCTCACCAGATTTTTGGGTAACCATGGAACCTTCTGGGGGAGTGACAGATCTTTTGTTAGAGGGTTGTTCTTCGACCACAGTGTGACAGTGCATGGCATGTGGTCAGAAAAGGGCTTACTTGGGATATGGAAGTCAGACAGCAATTTCAAAACTTCCAGTGAACATATACAATAATCAATTATCGAACTTCCCATAACCCCACAAAATGTATATTCCCCTTTTATATCTCCTGCCGTCCGGCCATTAACAATAATACCACCCACATTCTCCAAAAGAGCCATTAATTTCTTCCCCTTGCCATCTAAAACTGTATCCTTGGATACACGTGATTGGTTGATCAAAGGCGTATCAATCAACATACTCTCATCAAGAAATTGAGCATCAGAAACTCTAGCATTCAGGTCGCCCACAATACAGAATGATGCGCTGTTTAAACTATATAAGAAATCTTCAAACTTACCAAAGTCACGAGACCAGCTAGTGCAATTAATATATGTTGGAATGAAGTGAAAACAAACATCCTTTAGTTTAGCCGATAGAGAAACACCATTAGGGGACTCACAAAATTTTAAAGAGTATTTTTTTTGTATAACTTTTTTAAACCCATACAGACAACCTCCAATGGCCCTGCCCGATGAGTGATTTTTTGTGGCATCCACCCAGTAAAGAACATAATTTTTAAAGAAACTTGAGAAATGTATTCGGTTATTAACAAGAACATGCGTCTCGAAAAGAAAAAAAATATCAAAATTAATAATATATGTAAAAAAAATTCCAAATTTAAATTTACTATTAAGGTTGGCAACATTATACGATACCAATCGACACACTTCTGGTTGCTAGTTGAGGGTTGGTGTATTTGTAGCGGCAGCGATAGAGACAGCGTCCGCAGTTGCAGACGAAACATTTGCAGTAGCAGCAAAAGGCACGGGGTTGTAAATTTGTGTTTTTTTAACCTCAATGTCGTATTCGTAGTAGCTTTGGACATCAATTCACGTAAAAAGGAAGCGTCAGAGTTATTATTTGCAATGATCTTGCCATCTGCATAATAAAAAGGTTTATCCTCTATAAAGATGCGCAGGTCACCATATCGGACTTTCAAATGTTTGTTTACGTTTTTAACTTTATTGCCAATCTGTCTTAAAAAATATCTTTTGTTACGTACATCAGCTGTGTAGTCTTTATCAATAAATATATTTGTACCAACAAGAAAACGTTTAGCAGCAATAATCGCATTAACTTCCATGGCAGAGTTAAGCGTGATGACGAAAGATTTTCCACCGGCAATTTTGCGTGCCTCAGTGACATTCACGTTCGCTTTGAGAGTGGTTTTGCATAATTTTTTGAATTCATCAAGAGCCTTAGGCACAGTTACGCTTACAAGGCCACTTATAACAATGTTGAATCGTCTGCTTGCCTTATCCACTTGTTCCAGCCTGTTCTTCATTATTTGCAGTTCATTCTGTAAGCGGGTGTTATCGTTACGTAGTTGCTGTATCTCCGTAGAAATGTAGGCTAAATCATCCTTCTTTACCACACTTTCCAACTTTGCGTCCAGCGCATTATTGAGTTTTTGGTCAAAAACCGCCCAAGAAAAACAATCAGCAGTAGAAACCGGCGTTACTGTTGCTGTTGCAACGTCACTTCGGCCAGCCACTGGGACATTACTAATAAGAGCAGGATTATCTGAATCCACGGGCTTAGGCACCATTATGTTGATTACAGAATGCTTCTTTGGTGTATTGTCCGAAAAAATATCTGGCGACGTCTGCTTTAAACTTCTTTTTTGTGCATTCATATAAGTTAGGTTAGAAATTTCTGTAGTTATTGTGAAAATTTTTTTATCTTTTGTAATATTATATCAATTTTAGTTATTTGATAACAATCACTACTATGGCACAACATGTAATTCTTTTTGTACTAAAGGCACTTTATTATTGCTTAAATAAAAAGTAAAAATGTAAAAATGTAACAGCACGAGTATTAAAACTTTGTTTCAAATAGATTCGAAAGCAATGCAAAATAACTTATTTCATTTTAATGACGGTAGCGAAGGCGCACTGGGTTGAGCTAGTTTTTAATAAATAAGAGGGTTGATATTTAAGAAATCTCGTAAGCAAAATTTTGCTCTTCTAGATTGTACAGTAATGGTTCTGCTATGACAAAATCACTATTTCGGATAGAAATAATGCTTATTGTTTCATAAAAAAATAAAAAATTCTAATTTTTCATACAGTTAGGGGAAAATGTTTTTATATTATACTAGCTTAACCCGGTGCGCTTCGCTACACTGACCCCGCACATTTTATATTGAAATTTATAGTTTACTATAATAGTAGCTTTAACCACGTTTGAAGACTCTCCCTTTAATAGTTCTTCAGTTGAGCGATATTTAATGTATGCATCCTATGGGAGGTATTTCCCCCCCTGCGCCTACCCGCTTTATTTTTATTTTCAAAAGTGTAGTATACCATAAGAGTGACTTTTAGAAAGTTTGAACATTCTCACTATTACAGTTCTTAAGATATGCGATGTTAAACATTGGCGTCCTATGGGGTATTCCTATACCCCCGCTGCTATTTTATTTCAATTCCGGGGCTCAGAAGATCCTGCTACAAAAAGTTCAGCAAAATGCGTGCAGCGGCTCTTAAGATATGCGATAATTAATATTGGCATCCTATGGGGGGTACCAATTCCCCTGCCCCTATCGAAAAAATAAGTAGCCTATTTTATTTTTAGAGCTCACGTGATGTTACTGTAAAAATTTCAGGAAAATCGGTTTTGGCATCCTATGGGGGGTACCAATTCCCCTGCCCCTATCGAAAAAATAAGTAGCCTATTTTATTTTTAGGGCTCACGTGATGTTACTGTAAAAATTTCAGGAAAATCGGTTCAGTAGTTTCGGAGTCTATAAAGCGACAAACATACATAATTCATTTTTATATATATAGATGTATATATAAAAAATCCGTGTCACTGTGTATGTTTCGAATAAACTCAAAAACGAGTCAACTGATATTCATGAAAATTGGCATATATATGGGCGTTTCTCTGGTTATGCATGCGACATTTGTACGCGTTTTATTGTGTTTGAATATTAAAAAAATAGAAGTGGATTGGGTTTTTAGAATGAATTCTAGAATCGTTACATTGTTTGTGATGAGTTCTTTCTAAAAAGTATATATAATGGTAAATTGAGCACTGGGTACCCAAATGCCATGCAATCAAAGTTGACTTACTCACGTGACAAAAATAGAAGTGCCTTTTAGGACCGTAAGAAAAAGTGCAAAAGTAAGTGAATTGTAGGAGGTTTATTTCGGAAAAAATGTTTTTATAAAGGTTAGTAATGGGCCTTTATAATCATGTTTTGTTCAAAAGCAAATATGCATGGGTTGGCGAAGAAAAAAATAAATTGTAAATTACGCTCGTGACATTACGCACGTGACACTTTTTACCTTCATACATATTTTAGTAATTTTACATATATTTTCAGAAGTTTTTAACAAAAAAATTAAACTTTTATTCAAAAATTAAAAATAAAAAATAAAAATATACTACAAAATTAATCCAACTTAATTTTTTCCTTGAAAAAAATTATGCGAGCGCTTTGATTTTTTAAGTCACGGTGGACCATTTCAGAGAAATACCCATATGTAATTTGGTCCAACTTAGATGATAGGATAGTTATTATTTAAATTAATGGCCTGGGGGCGGAGGGGCGTGGCAAAATCCATAACTTGAGAACGGCTTGACCGATTTTTTCTTTAAAATGATCGCCATGGTCCAACTTAGGTTTTTACGGAAAGAAAATTTTGCCGCGCCCACTTTTACCCCCACTTTTTTCGATTTACCTAAAATCAGAAAACGGCTCCATCGAGTTGACTAATTTTTCTTTCAAATGTTCGTATTAATCAACTTTAAGTTTTCATCGAAAGAAAAATTTACCACGCCTACTTTTACGCCCACTTTTTCTATTAAGCGCATAACTGGAGAACGGCTTGACCGATTTGGACGAGTTTTTCTTTAAAATGATCGCCATGGTCTAACTTAGGTTTTGCGGTAAGAAAATGTTGCCCCGCCCACTTTTACGCTCACTTTTTTCGTAAGATTCACAGCATATATATACATACATACAACCATATGTATTTTCAAATCAAATGTAAATTAAACATATGTATATGAACAACATTTTAATTTATAATATTATAATGATGAAACAGAACTGGGGATGAACGATGTTTTACATGCAGTTTGACATGAAATTTTGCCAGAGAATGCGGTCGTGAAATAAAATCAATTTTATTTATGAGGACGTTGTTTCTAATGCTCTCACATATAGACACTTATCCTCTTAACAATGTGCCATACTTTCATTCAAAAAACTTTATGATAGGTATTTCATGGATTTTTATTTAAAGGCCGTAAATTTCGTAAACAAAGAAAAAGAAAGAATTGAGAAACACTTTGTTTTCTTGTAAACAAAGAAAAATAAGAACAAAAGAAAAAGAAAGAAATGAGAGAGAATTTGAAGTTACTGCCGACTGGTAATGCTTAGGGCCAGCAACGCGGACCCGGGTCAGCTAGTTATATGTATACGTACATTAGAGCGACTCACCAAAAAAAAATTTCTTTTGTCAATTGCATCATCTTTGCATGTAAATAATTTAAATTTTTGCAAAAATATAAAATCAAAGTATGCTGTATGAAAAATTTCGTGCATTAAAACAAAATTGTAAGTTTAAGTTTACATTCCCAATATCGTTGGGTTTAAGCAAAAAAAAATTTAAATTATTGTTCATGTCGTGATTAAAATGCCTTTCGCGTTAGTTGAATTTAACCGAAATAGATTACCGACAAACCGCGATGTGATACAACATTTATTATTTTTGCGCGCTCTTCCCAAATTTTTGCACAGCTGTAAATGACCAAAAAATCGTGGATCTTTTTTTTTCTTTCTATAGTCCTATTTTCATCCATTCATTATCTAGAAACTAAATCCGCTATCATATTAGAGTTACCACAAAATTGCATTTATATATATTCCAGAGCACCGTGTAAAATGCATCTAATTTGCAAAAATCTTAATTATTTACATACAAAGATGATGTACTTGGCAAAAGAAAAAAATGTTTACCCATATTGCCCTATTTAAAACTAAGGGTTACCACCCCTTTGCATTTTTGTCAAAACGCGAACTAGCACGATTTTCAAAAAAAGCTGAGACCCATTTTTAATTAAATCGATTAAAGATTAGAATATTTTAATTTGGCATTTTTATTACAAACAACCCCGAACAAAAGATTCAAAAACCGTTCTTGTTTTACAGAATATCTTTAAAAAAAGGACAGTGATGATAGTCCTTGGACAAATTGTATATACTGTTGGACGCGCCTTAAAAAAACTTATTGTATATTTTGGTAAAGCAAAAGATTCTCAAATTAACAAAACATGCAAAAATAGACCCTTTTTTAAAATGGTCCAGCTCACGAGAGGTCAAAGCTTCCATACAACTTGAGTAGCTCTAATGTACATAGGTACATTGAAAATAAAAAATGTTATTATAAAGGGTGTTTTTAAGAAGTACTAAACTTCCAGTAGGGATAACCGTAAAACTAGCAGTCATACTAAAGAAATGTGTTTGATTTTATTCAATATACTTTGGCAAATCTCCATGCAAATACTGACACCAAAACCACGTTTACCAATCGTGGAAGAAATAGAACTTATAGAGCACCATGTCAAGCTTATGGTACGCCTAGTCGTCCATCTGAGCAGATAATACGCAATGCTAAGGATCGTTTCGTGCCCACATTAAGTCTTATGGTTAATATTCATCCAAACTGAGCCCGTACCGGGCGTACAGAAGAAGCCATCACCACTGTATTTGTAAGTGTGACTGAAGACCCAAATTTATCGATCCGAAGTCTTCTCAGCAACTCGGTAACTGCCCGTCCACTACTTGGAAAATTTCGAGGAAAGATCTCAACCTAAGTCCGGTCAGTGGATGGGCTAAGAATCAACTGGAAGTTGAACCAGATATTTATCGTCAAATTATCTTCAGCAATGAGACTCATATCTGGCTTGAGACTCCCCGTTAGGCTAGTTGGTAGTAGTCTATCAGCGGCGGGGTCGCGGGTTCGATTCACGTCAGAAACTCTGGTTTCTTTCCTGCAGACAAGTGTACATGGCGAACGCGGCAGGAAAATGCTTCTTGAATTTTTTGTTCTTCATGTCATTGTAAAACATTTAGAGCAGTGATGGAAAATTTAAAAATTTTAATGGCACTGTACACCAAGCAAATTAGTACTTTATTCAACTTGTTGGTCCTTTTTATAAAACATATATTTTTATTGAAAATAATACTTAAAAAAAAAACAAAAATAATACATATTGATATAAAAATATATGAAAATGCACATACTCTATCTTGAAATGTAATTTTTGGGGTGTCCCCTGCCTTTTGCAACTTCTTAATGTGATATTCTCAGCTAGCATGCCGGTGTCTATGGCTTAATCCACCAACACCATTAACATTACATGTGGCGCATTATTGGCAATTCAAATTGTCCTTAATTAACCATGGAAACTTTTATTTATTTTCATATACACCAATATGTTTTATTTTTGGTGATGAATATTCGCGACTAAAAATTCGTCGTTTGTCCCAGTTGTGTTCCTAGCAAAATATAATACGCATACGTTCAATAAAAAAATGTATTTATTTACTTTTTTATTTAATTGGGTTTTTAGCTGTTATAATTGTGGTCTACTCTTACATATTTTTTAAATGATGCATTGACAAATGAAAACAGAGTTCAGCTTCCAAAATTACGGCAAGATGCTTAATTTTTTCTTTTGATCGATTTTTTTCTTTCCAAAATTTAAGTCAATAACTTTGGAAGATATAACTCTGACTAGAAGTTTCCGGGAATTTCAAAAAAGCATTTTTCCTGGGAGTTCCTGTAAATGTAACGCGTTTAGAAACTCTTGTATGAACGTACGTATGTACGTGCATATGCAGAGGTAATAGAAATATTACACATTGTTGCAATGTAATGGTAATTACCGTTAGTTGTTTAAGTTACCATGTTGTGGTGTTGAGATTACACGCATTTAATGCGTATGGAGATAAATGTCACAAAAGTCGTATGTATTGAATGCCACAATTATTGCTGTTTTAGACTTAATCTTGTTGTTCTTGTTAATGTACTATTTGAATGTTCGTGTTGTTCAACACATATTAAATTGTTATTGTACACATGTTGCACAAATGTGTCGGTGTCACACTCATACACACCCGAGTTAAATGCTTTATGCGTTGGTTCAGCATTTCAATTTAACTTGTAGACACTTTGCATAATATAATAATAGATTTCGTTTCACAAATGTCGAATATTACAGAATAGCTAGGGCAAGTTTTTATATGCATTTTAAAGTTAATTACATGCAGTTAAAAAAATAAAGAAAACCACTTCAATTTGTTGTCAGAGAGGCGTGAATATGCATGAATAAAAATGAACTGTACAACGTTAAACTTGATGATACAATGTGCTTTGATGCTTTGGAACTCAGTCATATAGATAGGAATATGCGATACGTCAAACTTGTAATCACTTACGACATGTACAAAGTTTTTATACCATGCTCGGTGTTCGACAAAAATGTTACCGAACGTAGCATTTTGTGTAACTCAGACACCGAATCGGAACGTTTGGTTGGGCTCTATTCGTCAATATAAAAGTTTTAAAATCTAAAGCCTCCTGCATAAATATTTATTTTTTAACTGACACCATCAAAACAACGGATGAGAGGCACACAATAAATACTTTGAGGAAGGATATTTAATCAGCCGTTTTTGAAACAAAGTTCAATTAAAATACACACATTTTCAATGGAATTCGAGGATATTTTGGAGTTTTTTTTTTTATTAATTTTGCTTTATAAAGCTCGGACGTGTCTTGATGCAATGGATATATGTAGGTTGAAGTTTTTCGACCAGATCGCTATATCAAGACTGATACACTAAATTTGTTCTTCATTTAATTTATTTACTTTAAGTTTATTTAATTTATTTTATTTTTTGCTGACACACAACACAAAAAATTTAAGTAAAACAAATTAAAAACAAACGGAAGGCTTTCAATAATTCAACGGACGTTAAAAGTTAAAAATGCCGAACCTTAGTACTTTCTATTAACGGAGAGGTACGATATAAGACAAGGCTCATAAGAAAACCTTTATATAAACTTAGTTGTCAGTTTAAATAAAGCGTCGTATAAAGCACAAAGGATTCTAATGGCTAATAAATCAGTGAGTGTTAAAACGCTGGTTTAGTTGAACTAAACTTAAATTTATATGTAGTTTAAACTCAACAGTTGTAAATCAGTGTAGCATGTATTATATGTAGTGTAAAAAGTAACATGTGGCAGCACTACGATAAATGTTGACAAATTCATATGGTTTGTATTGGTAGTTTAAACGCCCAATTTTATGCGTTTAAAGATGGTTTATATGTTTTCTGATTTATAGATTTGTTGGCTTTAACACATTTTAAACCAAAAGTACAGTTTATTTATTATAGGTATACATTACTAGATCAAATACAGAAACTGAGTTGAGTAGCGCAGGTAGCAATAGTGACATAACAAAAAAAAATAAAATTTTGGTGTTAGTGATGCAGACTTTTTTTTTATATTGTGTATAAAATTCACCTTTAAGTCTTTTATACTTTTCCCGTTTGAGGAGAATATGTCGTTATTTTTCCAAGTGGTAAGAGCAAATTAAAAACTTTAAACGCTTTAATCTCGAAATGGATTTTTTGAGTTCTGTCGCTATTGAAGTAAGTTAGAAATATACGTTTTAATGACACAGACCATTAATTTTTTAACCCACTAAATAATCTTAAAACTAAATACAAAAATTAAGTCAAATTAAAAAAAACAAAATGGGCGAAAAACATGATCATAGCGAAAAATCGTCTTTTTCAGGCAGAGTTCATGTTGAGAAAATAGCATTCGGATGTAAACAAATTGACCTTATTTATTATATGTCCTTTAAATTTTAGTTTTGGATCAAGAATAACTCCTTAATACTTCACTTTTGGCTCCCATTAACTTGTGTATTAAAAAAAATCAATTGGGTTATTCACAAGGTAGTCATAAAGTTGTAAAGTCATATGTCTTAAAACAATTTCATGATATATATATATGACTGCTGTGGGCAACCGCTTATAATTTAGATTTCTAGTGTACAGTTATGCCGAATCAAACACAGCTTTACAATTTTTGTCTTTTTTTTAAACAACACCATAGGGGTCGTAAAAAATAAGTGGATTTTTTGTTCCGATGAAATTTTATTCCCCTCGAAGATAAAAATGCTATCGTGAAACTCACGTGAACAATTTTTCACGCTATCAGTTCTCAGTGAACGTAAAAAAGAAGAATTATTAAAAAACATTAAAAAAAATCTTTTTTGTTCAAAAATATACGTGTATATTTTAAAGAGAAGAAAAAAAATAAAATATATTGTAGTGGAGCGATAGTTTGATTGCAACATTAGCTCATTACCCTTTTATGTAGAAAAATAATTTCTAAAATTCTGCCACCACGTCTTTTAAATGATTTATAACTCCTCAGGCAATCGACCCGTTTTTTTTGCATTTTGTTGAGCAATATACATACATAAATATAAGTTTTTGCCTCTTTTAACAATTAATTTTGTAAACTTTAATATTAAAATTATGAGAAGAATTACTAACATAAATTTTTTGTTCCCCAGCAAAAATAAAGTAAGAAATTCAAAGGGAAAAGTGAACAAATTTCGAGGGAAAAATTTTGTCATGATAAGGTTATTATTCTCCTATGAATTAATTTTTTTCATGGGAGTTTTTCATGATCGCAAATACGTTAAAAGGGGAAAAATTACGAGGGGATTATTCACGATGGTGGTGAATATTTTTTTTAA
Source organism: Pollenia amentaria (assembly GCA_943735925.1). Classification (NCBI taxonomy): domain Eukaryota; kingdom Metazoa; phylum Arthropoda; class Insecta; order Diptera; family Polleniidae; genus Pollenia; species Pollenia amentaria. The sequence continues at coordinate 70,883,676 of OX031010.1, forward strand.
ACAATTGTAAAATATTATTTAGGACATTATGACGATATGACTTGATAGCAACCCTTGTGAATCAGCCAAATGTTGAGATGAGAAATAAAGCAAGATTTACCCCGTTTTTTTGTACACTTCACTTCTCATAAAAAATATTTTCATGTTAATTTCTTACAACTTATAAATAATGTACCCATGAAAAACTTCGAAAAGCAGTGTGACGTGATTTACAAAATAACCTCTTTAATTCTTATAGAAAAAAATATATTGCTTAAATTGCATTTAAAGTAATTTTCCATTAATTAAAATAATACGTAAGATCTTTTTGCAAATTAGAAATTTATCTGAGAATTAACCTAAACACAATATTGCTGTGTCGCAAAGGGGACGAATTCCGAATCTAGCTGAAAAAAATTATTTGACCAAATAGATGGTTATGGGGCTGCTGAATCCGAAAAAGAGTTAAAAAATTCGTTTTTGCTTTTGCGAACTAGTGATGAACAATACAAAGTAACATCGATGCAGCGCATCGCATACAGGCATCAATGCTATATCGATATTTCACCAAATACATCGATATTTTTTATATACGTCGATTGTTCTTTGTAACATAATAGATATGAATATGGTTTATAAAAAAACAGGGGTTAATTAACAAGAAGCTTTATCACGCTGACAATTCCTAACAACCTTAAATTTAGTTCTTACATCCATTTATTATTTCATAGCTTCAAATAATATTGAATAATCCAAAAGTAGAGCACAATGTGTCCTGTGTTTATTTTTAGAAAAACTTTCTTGTTGTACAAGTCATTGACTAATAAATTAATAAAAGAGTTTTCAAAATATATCAAAGTCATACTCCTGGCAACATTGATTTTTTGTTAGTTCAAATAAACTAAGGAAAAAGTTAGTGAAAGAGTATTTCTTATTTGCTTCGATCTCAAAATTTTGTTTGGGGAATCACAAGTTATTAAAATAATTTAAATTTAGCATATGCTACAAAATTCTTGTGTTAAAGTTGTCGCTGCGCTGCATCGAATAAAAATATCGATGTTCATTCGATGTTCTAAGTTGATGCATATATATCCCATAGGATGCATATATTAAATATCGCTTAACTAAAGAACTATTAAAGGGAGAGTCTTCAAACGTGGTTAAACCTACTATCATGGTAAACTTTAAATTTTAATATAAAAATGAGCGGGGTAGACAGAGGAGGAGCAGTACCCCTCATAGATACAAATATTAAATACCACATATCTGAACACAAAAGTCATCAACCTTTCCAGGACACCTTTGTAGGAGGATCTTCTGAGCACCGAAATTGAAGTAAGATAGTTGCAGGGAAAGTGATACCCCCAATAGTACGCCAATGTTTAATATAGCATATCTTAAGAACTGTTATAGTGAGAATGTTCAATCTTGGTAGGAGTCAATCTTGTGGAAAACTACACCTTTAAAAAATAAATAAATAAAGGGGGTAGGCGCAGGGGGAGTAATACCCCCACTAGGAAGCATATATACCCTCCACAGGACGAAAATATTAAATATTTCATATCTGAAGTCAAAAGTCTTCAAGCTTTGTAGGACCCACTCTTATGGTAAGCTACACCATTCAAAATAAAAATATAATATATAAATGAAAAAGCGTATGTTTGTTTGTTCTCTACAGACGCCTTAGCTACTACCGATTTTCCTGAAAGTTCACAGTAGTTTCCGGATTAGCCGGCGCTTAACATAGGCTATTAACATATTTTAGTTTTCAAGTAGGCGTGGCACCAACCATACAATAAAAATATGAATAACCTCATATCTGGAGGACATTTACAGTGAGAGTTTTTCAAAAATACACGACATTTGCCAAAAAGTCGGCTGTATTAGACAATGACAATAAAGATTTCTACGTATTTGGAGTACTGTAATAGTGAAAGTTTTCCAATTTGGTACAAATAGCTTATATAATAACCCACAACATATTTCAAAAGGTAGGTTCAATGGGAAAAGTAGACACTTTAAATTTATGTATATCTGTTGAACGGTTACTGTAAAATCATTAAAATTTAGTCGGAGATGCTTTGCGGCTTAAAAAAATCTTACCAGTTTTATTTCGATGGGGGTAGGAAAGCGCACCGGGTTAAGCTAGTTTTTCATATAAAATTAAAAAATTTGCATTAGCTTTTTATGTTTAAGTGATTTTTGGATTTGAAAAATTATTTGAAAATTTCTATATCATTAAAAAAAAAAGTAAAGTTCAGGTATTGCAAACTTTATATTCGAGATTTTTTTGTAAATAAATATTTGGTCAATTTAATTTGTTTTCATTGTTGTTTAAAGAACAGAAATGTTTTTAAGTGTATTTATGATTTGCACTACAGTTAAGCTTTAACGAATAGAGAATTGAAAAAATTTAACTTGAATTAAAAAACTCGACTTGAATATTTTTTACGTGTGTGTGGTGGATTTAAAAATTAATTTTTAAGACAGTTACACAGAAATTATTTTCAGAAAATGTTGTTTTATTTGCAGTTAGTAAAAAAGTGATTACCAAATTAGTTAAACTTATAATAACACAAAACAGTGATATTCTCGATTAACTCGATGAAGGTGTATCTGTAATTTTTGAATACAATGGGTAACATGATGCAGTCAATGTTGAGAATGCAATCGATATTATTGAAAACTGTACTTAAAAAGCCATGAACTGTTTAAAAATTTGTTTTTGAAGCGCAAACGTCATCCGCCAACATAAAAATGAGCAAGTACACTCTCTTTAAAATAAGCAAATTGATGGTATGATGGCTTCTGACCTCAGAAAATATGTTTAAAATAAATGGTTATATATTATATGATACCAAGGACCCTCGAAATAGAGATTGTGGAAGTTCTGCCATTTTGTTTAAAGCCCGAACCGAATACCACTTAATGGGCGAACATCGTGATGATTATGGGCAAGCAACGAAAATTTGTGTTGAAGAGCTTAATCGGAACATAGTAATATTATCTTTATACTCCCTACCAGATTTTCCATATCGGAAAGCCAATATTATAATATATATTCCTAGCCGCTGGCGATTACAACGCTTAGCATACCTTCTGGGGCTCACGGCTCATACCACCATAGGGTCGTGTTTTGTATAATACAATCTCTAAAATTGATTTAAATGTGGTCGAGAGCCAACATATTGGCCTACTTATCATCAAAAAATCCCCGATGTAATACATTTTGACGTAGTTACCAACTAGAATTGTACCTCCATCTGGTTACTAAGCGACGTTAGCCACACATATAAATTGGATTAAATATAAAAAATATCTCAGTACCCATTGCACAGAAAATATCCCGCATAAGACACCGTTGAATTTGGATCTATTGTTAATTTCGAAAGTTATATTTAACTAGTTGTTCAACATTCCAGCATAACCCCAAAAAAAATCAAACATAATAATAAAATACATTATACAGAGGCCGAGCCGAGCGGCTCTTGACTGAAAAAGGAGAGTTGGAAAGAATGCCAATTGCACATATCTACTCAACTTAAGAATTTATTAAAAAAAAGTTCAAAAAAAGGTTAAGAAAGTAGCTGAAGTCGCAGAAAACGGCGGCCCTGGAAAAATATCTAAATGAAATTGATGCAACTCCACAACTAGACTACCCGTTATGGCGTGCAGCTATAAATTTTAGAAGACCAGTAATCTCTAAACCAACACTAAGAAACTTGAAAGGAAGTTGGGCCAGAAGTGATATTGAAGAAGGAAACGTATTTACCTCAAATATATCTCACGATATAGCTGTCGTGCTACCACCTGTTAATGTTAGAGCAGCTATTCCCCTAAGATTTGAGTATAAATCGGAAAGGCTATTTGTGATTTAAACATCAAGAACGCCTCTGCTATTAATGAGACCACTAACAAAATGTTTTTAGAGCTACCTCACATAGCAAAGAAATTTTTTTTTTTTTTTAATACTATTTTACGCCTTGAATACTACCCTCAAAAATGCAAGGTTTTCTTTGTTACCATGACACCAAAGCCAGGAAAGAATCAGACAAAAGTTGAGTCATACAGGCCTATTAGCTTATTATCTAATATTTCAAAGTTATTTGAGAAACTACTGGTGTCAAAATTATCACCGATTTTAAATGAAAATGAATGTATTCCAAGCCATCAATTCAGTTTTTGAAGAAAGCACAGCACAATTGAACAAACCCATAGAATAGTTAACGTAATAAGAAAAGCCTTTGAAGAAAGAAAATATTGCTCTGCACTCTCCATCGATGTTTCGCAAGATTTTGATGGTCTGGCATGAAAGACTATTCCATAAATTGCAGCCAAACTTATCAGAAAACACACACAAGCTGTTAGAAGTTACACACAACGAAAAACGACTCACGTGGTAACGAAAACGCCTTATACAATAAGGCCGTCTATTTTATTATTATATGTGTATGGAATTGTATTCGTTAAGGCCTATCTTAAGGAACTAACTCACAAGTCTTAAGTATTTAGAAAAAAATATTTCCCTGATCTTATTATTATTTGAATATTTTCAAAAAACAGTAATAACTTTTTATGAAAGGGTTGTATTTTTCTGAAAATGGACGTTGAGGAATGTTGAAAAAATATCATTAATCACAAATCGACAGCAGATGACACCATTAATAACATTGAATAAAAATTGTATAGTCCAGTTGTTGATTACAAAAATTTTTAGTCATTATGAGCCGAAATCGGATAAAAGCTAAGAATCTTATAATAAAAATGCATTTATTCTAATGCAACAATGTTATAACTCGTGCTCTCATGTAAAATTTAAAATGTACATCAGAACCATTTCCGAATTTAAAAAATAAATAATTTTTTATGCAAACCAAGTGTGTATCAACCCTGGTTGGGGTTAATGCACTAAATGTTGATTTAAATCAGCAGTGCACTATCACTAAACAAAACTGCAAAAAAATTAGTTTGAATGCAGAAATCTGCACTCAATTCAAATATTGCAAAATTTGAACTTGCAATCAAAAAAGCTGCAAATAAATAGACTCTCACTAAAATTTAAGAAATGTAATTTTGTATGCGCATAGTTTTTGATTCTTGTAATGATATGCATAAGCAGAGGAAGTTAAACAACATGAAAATTTGTTAATAACGGAATAATAATTGGCTTTAGTCAGGAAAAAATAAGTTTTTTGTTTGTAAATTTAGTGCAAAATTTTAAGTGGCACTCGAACGAGTTAAGAACAAAAAAGTTGCAATAAACTTATTATTGCTTTTTCTTAAATCAAACAATTTTTTTTTTTGTGAGTGCAACATTTTTTACCATCACAATCACTCTGTTTAGTGAGGCTGCTATTTTTTAATTCATCACTCAACATCAACAAAATGATTGCAATAATTTTGCTCTATCACTAGCTGGGAGTTGAAACTGCAAACTTAGTGCACTATGGTATCAACAGCCAACGTTTTTAATTTTTTTTTTCAAGTTTTTTAAGTCCTCATCCATATTAAGAAACATTTTCTACAGAAACTGTCTTCAATTCTCTTTTGAAACTGCATTGGTGTCAATACAATAAAACTTTTGTTTTGCAGCTTTTAAACAATTTGTATGCCTTTTCTCTTGGTTTCAATAACAAATTCACAAAAACTGCTCGTACACGAAACAAAGACAACGTTTCATCTTTCCCCTTTCATGGGGATGAGGACTAAAGGCTAGTTTACACAATTATACTTTGTATTAATACATGTCAAAAACTCAAGTAATATGTAAATGTGTGATAGTGTGAATGCAATGTGCTATGAAAATGACAATTATTACGAAAAAAAAAGTTTGACTTCATCGTTTTTTTAAATTTTTCTAAACTTTTCATTGGAACAGGGTTGCATTTTAATAAAAGCATGACAGTCACAAAAAAACTCATTAGATTTCTATCTCACAAAGTATTATGAAATACGTAAGAAATGTGTGATGGTGTAAACAATCCTTAAGGTGCAGTTTTTCCCATAAAAACAGATTTTTTTTTTGTGGAATTGTCAGTTTTATTAAAACAAATATGGCAATACTGCACCATCATGCATTAAGCCATATTGAATTTTATGTCATTTTTTAAAGCAAATTGGCTATTTTGACAGCAAAAATAGGCGAATTGGCTTTTTGTTAACATTCAAATCAAGGCGAATTGGCTTATTTTGACATTTGCCGTCACAATTCTAGCAACAAAATGCCTGTTGTTTTTTCTATTGTTGCATTGTTGTATTAGTGAGGCCACTTTATAAATACATTTTGATTCAGATTACGTTAGAAAAACAAAGTTACATACATACATATTAATATACCAAATGAAACCAATAATGTAAATCATTTTATTTGAGTTTTGTTCATTGAAGAAGATGGGTAATTGTGCTAAATAATGAAAATATTATGTAGTATGTACCTATTAATTATGTATATATTTATTTGTTTTTATTTAATTTTATATTTTTTATTTATATATCAATTATAGTATGTGTTATTCTGTTTATATATATATATATATATATATATATATGAATACTAACCTAAACTTATAAAACAGTAAACTTTTATACTTTTTTGAAATTTATTCATATACCTAGTATATTTTTATATTTAATAAAAACCCTTCAATATGACATTTAATCAAAGACATTTTTACAAGGATGGTCTGAAAGACCTTTTAAGAGCCATTAATTGAAAGACCTTTTAACATACCTTTCTCAAAAACCCTTCAAGATAACCTTTATTCTAAGGCCTTTTGACAGTCATTCTCTGGAAAATCCTTCTAAGAGCCATTTATTTGAATACCTTTTAAAAGCTCTGGCGAAAGAAAGGAAAGGGGAAGGCCTTCCCCGCAATTTCAACGTGGGTAAAAAAGATATGAGTATGGAATGGAGCGAGCAGGCCTTGTACATCTAAAAGAAGGGGTACAGAGGCCTTCTAGAAGGCCTCCGTACTCCTTCTTTTTCCCGCTGGGTACACATTGCCAGCGTATACCTATACATATTTAACTTCAACTTCCCGCTTGTCCGCGGATACATTCCATAAGTCATTATACCATTATGCACAAAGCAATAACCTATACTTGCTCGGCAATACCTACGCAGTGCGTTTGAGTGACGAATTTAACATGGGGATGACATTGGAAGTATACAATCGCCACCTTCTCGCTTACATTCCGTTGACGAAAACAGTGACGAATATTCATCATAGTTTTCATTCACAAAAATACTATGATGAAAAGAACACTGAAGCCGGAGTTAAATAATGAACGGTTTCGTTAACGTTGGATAATGAACTACTTCGTAAATGCTCAGTAATGATATATTAAAAATGTCTTGGTTTATGGTTTTATATAATATTGTATTTTTTTAATTAACAGCGTTTACAGTCTTTTAAATCTTATAAAACTAACATTAAAAATAGAACAAAAACTTTAATTCACATAAAAACAACAACGGTTGTGCTTAGGCTAGAAAACTATTGTACACAGTTTTCTTTTCAACTTAATAGAATATATCAGAAAAAAAATTTTGCTCGCTTGCTTATATGCGATCAACGAATTCATATAAGATATTGGTACACCAAGTAGGTACTGGCTGACGAATTTATTACAGAAAAAACGTCAATAGCAGTTTTGCCGAACAAGCGGGTTGTTACGGGTAATGGTGTGTATGTGTATGGTTTTGATCTTAACCCATACATGCCCATACATGTTTTCTCACTAATACTAAAAAAGAACTTAAAATGATACTTTTGTCATTCTCTGGTGGCGAGATCACATTTACAGCCGAAAATAACACAGGACTATCATTATTAATTACAGAAGATTTTGAATGTGTAAAATCTAAAGAATATGTTGGCGACGGAATTATCGGGGATTTATTAACCGTTTTGGAGATGGAAGACAACATCCAAACATTTATCTAAATGCTGATAGTTTGTAAATAGTTCACGGAATTTTGAAAGCTTAGTTTCTTGAGATTTCGCATTCATCTCTAAAACTTTTAAAAAGTCGATATTAATTTTTGTACACCGAGGGAAGTCCTGCAGTGATACTGCAGGACTCATCCAATTAGAAGAGCGCTTAACATCTACATATGGGAACAAAATTTGTGAAGGGAAACATTTTGGTCCGGCACTGGTAGGACATAAAAAAACGTATTATAATAAGATTTGATTAATTATTGTTAGTTCATATTTAAAATATGAAAAAAAACAAAACAAAAAAAAACAAGAAAAAAACAAAAAAAATATATCCGTAAGATATAGATGCATATCCAAGTAAAGCATAGTTGCACAATATGGCATCAAAACGAAATAAAATTTAAAAAAAACATTTGTATATAATAAAGTACATCTATAATTACGAAATGGGTTTTCCGATGACTCCATTAAAGAAAGGGACTCGGTTGCTATATATTTATAACACATATCCTCCGTTAAAGTTTGCTATTAAAATGCAGCCAGATCTGTCCATAAATGACCGAGGTATGAGCAAAAACCCACGACAGCCGTTAATTTTGCCCAAAAATCTAGATTCTTTTTTCGGTATATCTGGAAAACTGCAAGAGCCAGGGCTTCCAAATTAGGTACACGCATATTGGTTACAAATACACAACCTCACAAAAATATGGGCGGGTTCGGAGAAGTGGGCATGGCACTTCCCATACAAAGACATTTCAGGATTCTGTATATCTGAAGAACAGCAAGAGCCAAATTTTACAAATTAGGAACAAGCATCTTAGTTATCAATAAGCAACATCCGCCAAAATGTAGGCGGGATTGGACAAGTGGGCGTGACACAAAATTAATTTATTTATATCGTAAGAACGGTGCGAAAAAAATTGTCCAAATTAGAAACACATAGCTAGGCTGTCAATATACAACTTGTCTATAATAATGGGCGGGATAAAATGATCGTGGTACCTCCGGTACAAAGACATTATAGATTTATGTATATCTGGAGAACAGCAAGAACCAAAGTTTACATTAGGTACAAACATCTTGGTTATCAATACACAGCGTCCGACATTGGGCGGGATTGGACAAGTAGAAGTGACACTTCCCATACAGAGACAATAAAAATTTTCTGAATGTCAACGGGAATTTCTTTATAAAAAAGAGGTAACAAAAGTTGTATTCCAAAGTAAAAAGGGTCAGGTTTTCTGTAAGCAGTATTTACCAATAAAGTGGTCCCAAAAAGGGCATTTTAGAAATATCAGACTAAGCTTTCTATAAACAAACAAAAAGATTTATTCAAGACAGGTATTACTTAAAAAACTTAACTTTATATATTTAAGGCTAGTTTACAATATAATATTTTGTATTAAGACATGTCAAAAACTCAAGTTATATGTAAAAGTGTAATAGTGTGAATACTATTAGTCAATTCACAAGGTATCCTAACATGTCATATTCACAAGGTATCCTAACATGTCATATGTATTGTCAAAATGTCCTAATATTTCACAATGGTTTAAAAATATTGTTGTTGGTTTGTTAACAAAAAGTGTCTTAAATAAATAGAACGTTGCTTGCTGTGTTTATTGTGCTGTCGTAATTAATCAGAAAAGTCCAGCGCTGAGCGGCTGAGCCGTACAACAATATTTTTAAACCATTGTGAAATATTAGGACATTTAGGATACCTTGTGAATTGACTAATTGTTGTTGGCTTGTAAACAAAAAGTGTCTTAAATAAATAGAACGTTGCTTGCTATGTTTATTGTGCTGTCGTAAATAATCAGAAAAGTCCAGCGCTTTTTTTTGTAGCCGTTGCCGTTGATGGTATAGTTTTATCCGGGTAACATCTGTATTTAACCTAATTTTTGCGACAAATTAATTGCGGCGATAAATTAGATCGGCTTAGGACTCTGCTGTTTGGTAAACAAACAAAATAAAATGTATTTGTAATTTGCAACAAAACCGTAAAATGGAAAATACTTGAGTTTGCCATCACAACATCTTAAATGTATTTTTCACACAAACTGGCTATTATTTTGGTTTTTTCACCTATTTTTGGCATTGTGGAAAATTTTTATATGTTTTTAATCAGCTGATTTAAATTCAAAATAGCACATTAAATTATGAGGGGTTGCTCACAACAGTCGTATTTTTTCATGTTATTATTTTAAGACATATGACTTTGAATCCCCCAATTTTTTTTTTACAGTCTAAGATTATTTATCGATAACACACGTATATTTTTTTGACATTTCAATATTTTTTATGGTATAATCAAACTCTTTACACTTAGTCAGTTTTCCTATGAAAATATATTTGCACTGTTCTCCAATAAAGAAAAAATACAAAAAATAGCAAGGATCATTACACCTTTAACAATAATAGTTTTCAGGTGTGATGGTGTGAATACTAACTGTAATGGTAAATTAGATTTTTTGACAGTCGCAACAAAACTCATTAGATTTTTATCTCACAAAGTGTTATGGAATACGTAGAAAGTTGGTATATTTTAAGTCATGGCCCTATATGGGATCTATAAATTATTAATAAGTCTTTATATAAACGGACGTCAGTACTTAAATTTGCCGCGCCTTAGAACTACATGTTAAACTATTGACCGACAACCAGAAAGTCTTAATGTATGTTCAGACCAGTGTTGTTATACGTATGGAAAAATCCCTATTAGTAGGGATTTTCTTCTAAAAAAAATGGCCGTAGGGAAAAGAAGGACACATATTTTGATATCATTAAAATGTAGGGAGTTTTCAAAAATGTGGCAAAACTGTATATAATTGGCAATGTTTTTTGATTTGTGGCATAATACTAAAAAATTGTTGATACGGCAACATTACAAATTGTTAAATTTCCTTGGGTGGATGCTTGTCCCCATTTCAACTTCGATATTAAAGTAAATTTGTAAAACTCTCTTTAACAAGAATTTAATTTTTCAGAACAATAAATATATAACTTGTTTAAGATGGCCATCAAAAACTTTTGAAGTAAAGTCACCAAATTTTTTTTTTTTTTTCATTATTTATTAATTGAATCTTCATATATTAAATATGAACTAACAATAATTATTCAAATCGTATACCTACTAATACTTTGTTTTTGTCCTGCCAATGCTAGACGAAAATTTTTCTCTTCACGGTTTCTATTCACATATGTATGTTGATTTTTAGCGGTATTCTCGTCGGATGAGTCCTGCTGTATCTTTTCTCCTTAATCTAGAGTGGCCGCTGTCATTTAAAATATTTCGAGCTAGTGGATTTGGGTGTGACTCGAGCCTTTTTAAATATTTTACTGCATACTTTGTAATAATAGTTTTTACTAATGACACATTGAGATCCTTGTGAATATTTGAGTTTTTAACATACGAGGGAGCGACTGTGATTATTCGTAGAAGTTTATTTTGGCGCCTTTGAATTTTTTCGATATTTGAGGCCGAGGCAGTGCCCCATAGCTGAATACCGTAGCACCAGATTGGCTTTAATATAGAGTTGTAGAGTAGAAGTTTGCAATCGAGGCTAAGAACAGAATTTCTTCCAATAAGCCAATTAATTTGGATTGCTTTTAGTTTCATTTGAGTTAATTAAGCTTCTACATGCCATTTCCACGTTAAACGCAGATCTAGATGTATACCGAGGTATTTTACATGCGATTGTTGGGGCACTAATTGATTATTGATTTTAATAGGGGGACATGACTCCCGACTAGAGTTTTTTTCAATTGTTTTCAATTCCCGCTTTCCCGGGAATTAGTTGCGGGATTCCTGGGAAATTTTGAAGAAAATCTTTTTTCAAACTTTAGTAAATCTATGTCGGACTAGTGTCTAGACTGTGTTAGTAGTTTAATTCAACTTAATTTTACCACAATATTAAAATTTGCTACAGTTTAAGATTTATTAAGCTAATTTTTGAGAATGGGCCTTATATAGGGCCTATGATGCTTTTTATGCGGCATTTCAAGTAATTTTGAGTCTTATGAATATATATTATGCTTAATTGCACCACAAAAGCATTATTCGTTACACCTTTAGCCATACTTACATGATTTACGAGAATAATCTAAACATCGAGCCGTAGGTAAATTATGGACCGATATTCACGAAATTTGGTGCCTAATAAAACGAATTTGTTAAAATTTAATGACAATGGGTGCATTTTGCCACAAATTTATGTAAGTTTTTGTTGAGTTTTTATTGAGGTAGTTCCACATTTGGGTGCATAACTCTTTTTCATACTGAAGCGATTCTGCTGGAATTAAGCCACAAACAGCCTAGAAGATCTAGAAACAATTTGACACCCATATGGCGAAATCAGCTTAGAATAAACGAAGGACCCACAATACAAATACGTTATGGGATCCTAGATGAATATTAAAAAAAGATTCACATGGAATGGCAAACTTAGTATTACTTCATACACCACTGCTGATTAAGGGTTATAAAATTGTAAAAAATATGTTTTTAAATATATGTAGCAAATACAATTTCTCCTTTCTGCTGAATTTGTTAAACGGTAAAATTGTTTCAGAATTCCTACTTCGTAATGTAATGCTTTCAGTTCCTAATCGCCCTTCCAGAAATTTTATTCAACTAACGGCCAATTTCACCAAGTTTACTTATAATTGACTACCAGTTATAACTGTGGAAAACATATTGTTAGCTGGAAGTTAAGGTAACAGTTAAGTTTTTAGTTAAGACTTTAATACTGTTACGTTTTTACTTATAAAACGCGTTAAGGTTTTTTCCCTTTATAATAAACCTTTGAGTTCTTTTAATTGCAATTCAAAATACACACACGAATTCAACTTAACAAACTTTATTGAAATTAATTATAATGTTTACAAATTTTAACCACAATTGTAAGTAGCGATCTGAACCGTTTAATGTCTCCAATCAAACTAAACTAAACTTTTATGAGTTAGCCTGAATTTATAGTTCAAAACTATTCCTTGTTGATTCAAGAACCGTCTAGTATTTTCTAGAATTTTGTGTTCGAATTATTTTAAAATAACTGTTATACATCTAAATCTAAAGTATACAATTACAATTGCTAGAAAATTCATTACAGTGGCGTTCATAAAAATAGTAACTAATATGACATAAAACTATAATTTACAAGATAACTTATAACTAAAATCATAAATAATTCTCAGACAAATCTAATTTCGTAACAATATTTTCATTCTTATTATGCAAATGATCTCTGAATTTGACAATGCATATACCTATATTGATTTCTATGATCCTATTGACATAAAAATAACCTCTTAAGTATCTTAAAATAATTTTAATATTAAAGTTTTTTACATTTTTGTTACATAATGGATACTAGACTTAATTATTTTAAGAGTAATTGTCAGTAAGAAATATTAGTTTCATTGGAGAAATAAGTAAAGAAATAAATAATAAATTTTGGGCGGGAATCCCGGGATCCCGGGAATTTGATTTTTATTTCCCGCTTTCCCGGGAATCCAAAAAGTGCGGGAATAAAAAAACTCTACTCCCTACACAAGGTTAATGTTATATGTACGCATTTTTTGGCTCATTGACCTTTATCTTCCATCGTTTTAACCACTTTTCCAGTTCAAATATATGATCCTGCAAGTAACGGGATGCTTCATGACAGTTTTCGTGTACGCTTAGAAAAGCTGTATCATCAGCAAATGTTGAAGTTAGGGTGTGGTTGTTTGTTGGCATGTCTGAGGTATATATAAGGTATAAGAGTGGGCCCATGATGCTTCCCTGAGGGACCCCAGCGTCAATTGGCTGAGGAGAACTTAAAAAAGCACCTTCTTTAATAAAAAACTTTCGACCGACTAAGTAGCTTTCTAACAGCTTGTGTGTGTTTACTGGTAAGTTTAGCTTCAATTTATGTAATAACCGTTCATGCCAGACTTTATCAAAAGCTTGAGAAACATCTATGAAGAGGGCGGAAGAATATTTGTTTTCTTCAAAGGCTTTTCTTATGGCGTTTACTATACGATGGGTTTGCTCAATTGTGCTATGTGCTCTTCTAAAGCCGAATTGATGGTTAGGAATACATCTATTTACATTTAAAATTGGGGCTAATTTTGACACTAACAGCTTCTCAAACAGCTTTGATATATTAGACAATAAGCTTATAGGTCTATATGACTCAACTTTTGTAGGATCCTTTCCTGGTTTAGGTATCATGGTAACTAAGGATACTTTCCATTCTTGAGGTAGTATTCAAGGCGTAAAATATCATTACAAATCAATTGAATAATTTTCTTTGCTATGCTGGGTAGCTCCAAAAGCATTTTGTTACTGATCTTATCAAAACCAGGGGCTTTCTTAGGGTTTAAATCATGAATAGCCTTTTCGATTTCTCTTATCTCAAATCTTACTGGTTTCTGTCCAACAGAACGCTTGACAATCGAATATACCTTGCATCCTCTATAGTTGGCAATGTGTATACCACCACAGTTGCTACATTTTTTATATTAGGGTCATTTTTTGACTTATCGCACAGGACGGTACCATGTAATTCTCCACATACGACGCAAGCAGGGGATAAATGACAGTATGCCCTAGTATGACCAAATTCTTGGCAGTTTAAACACTCAACGGGCCCATTTCTTTTTGCGGCTCTTCTATCGTGATTTTTCTGCACAGGATGTATTTTAAACTGTAAATGGGTCAACGCATGAGTTAATGCCCTTAATCACAACCTGAAGACCTTTACTGCTTTTCAGTTGCTAAGTATAGAAGCTTTTTTTATTTATTTCAAACTTATTAATTATTTTTCGAAAATCATTCTCATGATTAACCTGTATTTTTGTCTCGTTTATATTACCACGCTTGATTGCAGCAACGTAAATCGAATTTTCACCTATCACCGAGATTAAACTTTTTATTAGCTCACTTGAGTTTTGCTCTCTAAGATATATCGGGGGTGGCTTCGACGATTTTATGACGTTAGGTGCTTCAGAAGATTCATCCTCCAGAATTGCAAAACGATTTTGTGAATTTATTCTATCAAAAGATGGAACTTTCGAGGCCGAGGCTACAGCTGAAGAGGCAGGGCTGCGACCCCGTTTTAGAACTGTTATATACCTGTCCATACCAACTTGCACTTATGGTTTTTGACAACTTTTTACTTGTGCGTTTTCAATTACGTCTGTGTTTGAGATCATGGTATCATTTCCTACTAAGATTGTCTTTGCAATGGTAACACTTGTTGGTTTTGCCGTTAGGTAGTTTATGTATTATGTTTTTGTAACACCGAGATAATAAAAATAAAATAATAAATAATTTTTTGCACAGATTATTTGTAAGTATGTATGTGTGTTCATACATATATTTTTTTTCTTAATTTTTTTATTTTTACTTATTCTATTGTTCACTTTTATTTTGAGCGTCCAAATTCGCTTGTTAAAAACACGTCTGTTTTCAACGAGCACGACCGAAATTGAATCTAATGAATCGCTCGCTCTTATAAATCTTGTAAACTAAGAAAGTCACCAAAATGAAAAACTTTAATAAAAATTAAATATTACCCTTTAGTCGAATTTAGCTATTTTTGATTTATTACTGCCACATAAAACATAGATAACGACCTTAAAAATAAAGTTTAGAAAGTTAAAAAAATTTGTTAAAAATAAAGCTCAAATTTGATCAATTTACTGGTCACACTTTTTGGGATTTTTTCGGCAAATATTTGTTAGGTCTGAACATATCTTTAGTCATCAAATTGTATCTTCAATTTGCATTATCCGCTCTTTTTTACAAGACATATGTACCTTTCAGTGCACCGATTGTTAGGAAATCACCAAGCAAGCTACGCTGATGAATTTGACCACAAATATTCTCTATATGATATTTGCGAACAATTGAAGCAACAGTAAAAGGTATTTAAGATTCAGCACAGCCGAATTTAACACTTTTACTTGTTTTTTTTTAAACTTGGTACAAAATTAGAACAGTCATTCACCATCCCTAAAAAGGATGAATAAATGGAAGCGTATAATCCGGAAACTATTTCAATGACTTTGGGTCGAGCACTTAATTTTGAATTTACTGTCATAAAGAATTTTCATTAAATGATTAACAAAACGATATAGAAAAGGCAAATTCTTTGACTTTAAGCAAAACAATCGAAATAAACTTTCGTAGTTTTATAACGATTTATTTCTTGATGCCAAGCATTCTTTAACAAAAGGCAACCTGAGGGATTTCTTCTGAACTCTAATGACTACAACAGGTTCCAAACAAATAAAACATTCAGTTTTTTCAGAGTAAACACATTTTATTGCTTGTAAATGGTTTGTTACATCGTGTATACATATGTACATACTTATTCATATTATTCTTCACAAAAAAAATCTTGGATATAAAAAAAAAATTGTTCCCTCGGGAATGGAAAAACTCCGGGAAATTGGAAACCCTAGTTCATAAATACTAGGGTATTCATTCGGTTTACCGTTACTCGGATACCCGATTAATTACTACCCGATTTCCTGATTGGTTAATTAAAAATTGGCTTTTTTGTTAAACGATTACACCGGCTAATTTCAGTCGATTAACCGTTTAACCGAATTTTTAACTTTTTGTAGTATTATAACATATTTTTTATGTTATTAATAATTTGTTTCGCCAAATATATTAAAAAAGGTATGTGTTTCGAAAATATTTTTTCATACAAAGAAGATGTTCAGTGATCTTCATTTTAAACAGGTGTTTGCTGTCAACAGCTGTTTGTTTCACGTACTTTTTATATGTAAGTGTTTGGTTATTTGTTTTTATCTTCTCATATCAATCTTTTAGCAGAATTAACCGAAACAATTAGAAGAGTTAAACATTTTTAAAAATTAAAACAGGACTCCAATGGCATAATGGAAGAGTTAATACGTTCATAGAAATACAGGAAAAGGATTTAGAAATGAGATATTCTGTTTTATGTGTTGCTTTCGATTTTTCCAACATTTACGATAAGTGAAAGAATTTTTTCAAGTCAAGTCAAGTTATTTACTAAAGAAAAGAATTAAATTAGCAAGATTATAAAGAAATTTGAAGAAACTGGAAGCGTTATAGATGTGGTCAGGCCTGTGCGTCATCGCAACGTGCGAATAATCCGAATTCGTCGATTCTACGGTTCAGAGCACTATGGCGATATGATAACAGACTTTTTTGGTCTGCAATTGAAAATTATCAACTAGCCAATATGTGGTTAATTAACTTTACTTTTGAAACCGAAAAATATTTTTAACCCGTAATTTTTTAGTACATAAAACGCAGCACTATTTTAAACGCAAATATTAAAAACTCATGCAGTATACTGATGCTGGGATTAACACAAAATTCTAGTCTAGGAATTTGAATTTAATTGTATTTTTGTTAAAATAACAAAATTTCAATAATTTATACATATGATTGTAAATACAACTGATTAACGAAACTGATACAAAGCAAAATAACAATAGACTGATCGTTACTAAAAAAAACTAGGACAGTATAATCTTACCAGCTACCGCAGAATAGTCCTCTACTTAGTTGGAAGAACAACCGATAAACAAAACTGATAGTAGGAAAAATTACAATACTAAATGGATCAATACTCCAAGAACAAGAACAGTGAAATCTTACATGGAAAGACACGAAAACAACTGCAATAAATCGTGTAATATGGAGATGCTTTGTGTTAGCCATATTCTCCCAAAGGGGATAATGAAGAAAAAAACCTACATATGAGGGCGTCGCAGAACAAAGCGATCCTTTTTGCATTTTTTTTTTTTTTGGAAAATGCTTTTTTTTTTTGCTTAAAAAGTTTATGAAGACGTGCTTTTTAATATTTTATTTCAACAAAACGGGAGAGGTTTTCCATAACAATTTATTTTTTTTTATTAATCACGTACATATTTGAAAATTTTCATGATTTTTTCTTACCGCGCGTGATTGACGCGTGGGATTGAAAAAACACTCACGCTCACATATCTTATTAAAACATAGGGTATTCATTCGGTTAATGTTAATAGGTTAACCGATTAATTTCTACCCGATTAACTGATCGGTTAATTAAAAAATGGCCTTTTTCGATTAACGTTTAAGACGGTTAATTTCAGTCGATTAACCGATTTAACAAAATTTTTAATTTTTTGTAGCTCTATTATATAATTTTTTGTTTCGTCTCATATACAAAAGGTATGTGTTTAGAAAATATTTTTTCATACAAACAAAGAAGGTGTTCGTTCAGTGATCTTAATTTTAAATAAGTGCTTAATGTCAACAGCTTTTTGTTTTACGTAATTTGTATATGAATGCGTTTAGTTATTTGTTTCTTTTCATATCAATCTTTTAACAGAGTTAACCGAAACAATTAGAAGTGTTATAAAAACAGGACTCTAATGACATAATGGAAGATTTAATATGTTAAGAAAAATCCAGGAAGAGGACTGAGAAATAATATATTCTGTATTATGGGTTGCCTTCGATTTATCCAACATCTACGATAAATGAAAGAATTTCAAAGTCAAGTTTATCAAAAGTAAAGAAAATAATCGCTTAAATCCTAAACATTTAAACCAAATTATTTGTATGAAAGATTATTTTATATGATCTTCTTAAACTATTGATATAATTAATAAAATGATCTTACAGCTTATTTTTTAATTATTACATACATAATATGTATTAATTAAAAAATATGTATTACATATTTATGAATTATTCCTTTGTTTGCTCGTTTTATTTCAAGAATTGTTATGTTTGTTGTTATTGGTTTCTTTTAATAACAAACTCCAAATAATTAATACTTTATGCATTTTTATATTTTGAAATTATTTAATTTAAAAAAAAACTTTATTGATCGGTAAACCGATCAATAACAAAATTAACCGGTTATTAACCGATTAAACCAAAACCTCAGTTAATTAATCGAGCAATTAACCGATTAAAGTAATAACCCGATTAAATGAATACCCTATTAAAAAAAAAACTTCGTGGAATTTCTCAGTTCATATATTTTTTTGTGGTCGTTTAACATTTCTTAAGCCATACAAAGCGGTTTATAGCAGTCAAACGTTCTCATGCCCATACAATTTGTATGTAGCAAATCGAAGTAACGCGGAGGCAACGCTTTGCAATTGGAAAATCCCATTTGATGAATTTAAATAATTTTAGATGAATTTAAATAATTAAAGCATAGATATATAATATGAACCGATTCCAATAAAATTTGGATACATGATTTTGATTGTAATCAAATAACGTTGGACCAAATTTATCCAAATACCAGCATAATAAGATGGTTTATGGGCACAAAGACTCTATTCCGGAAATAAGCTTGTACGGGGGCTATTTGAAATTATGGACCGATGTTCACCATTTTCAATAGCCTTGATCAACAGCCAGCCGGTCGGATGAACATAGTTAGATATATTTAGAAAGTGATCCTGAGTTGGTCGACATGCTTTAAGGTGGATCTAATACCAATATTTTAAGGTGTTACAAACATCAGCACAAACGCATAATACCCTCTATACTACTGTGGCGTGGGTAAAGTGTAAAAGAACGTTTTGGTATGCATACCAAAACATTCTTTTTCATATAATTTCTTTACAAAACGTACTTTTTTCATTTTTATTTGAACAAAACGTGCTTTTTTTTTAATTAAAAGTCCTTTAATTTCGTACATCCTAAACATTTATTGTTGCGACTTATTGTAGTCTGATGCATTTTATGATAAGGAAGGAACTTGTTATATTTTCCGGACTCATGTTATAAAATAATCGGGTGAAAATAATCTTGGATTTCCCAACATTTAAAAATAATCAAAAAGGCACGTTTTGTTCTGCGAATCCTCATATGTAAGTGTGTATTTGAAAAAAAAAAAAACAAAATATATTTGTTCGGATAACCGATTAGGAGTTAACCGATTGAAAATCCGTGATATGCATACCACTTTCCATTCGGCTATTGTTTATTACTGAAGCAAATACAAAAAACCACTCATTTGTTCTATTTGCACATTTGGGTAGTACCACAATCGAACAAGAGCAACAAAAAAAAAAAACAATGAACAAAAAAAACCAGAAATTAGTGAATAAGCGTACACAATTGATTTACAATTTATTGCGCGGAATATAAAAACTTCTTCATATTTCCCTCGTTTATAGGCAGTCTTTTACACACAAATTTGGATTTTTATTAATATTTTTATTTTTAATGCTGAATGAACTTTTTGAAAACAATAAAATTTTCATATTCATACAACTGCGATCAATGCAATCAATGTAAAATAAACAAAAAGTATTTGTTAAAATGAATAAATAGACAACAATGGGACAAATTCTGTGTACATATTTGTACCGATGTTTGTGCGCTTGTTTAATGTTTTCATATGTACATTAAGGTGGGTCATATTTGATATAGAATCATATCGTTGGTCTAATATAAAACGGCTCTTACTCACATGGTTGCCACTTTACAGGAAAAGGTAAAAACAGAAAATAAACTGTATGTATCATAACGTAAAATTGCTTGTTAACCCGTTTTTTATACTATTGCATTACATTTTTATGGCGAGGTGTGAAATGTTTTGGAATCACTAAAAACTCAATTTCGAAAAAAAAGAATTAGCGTCAATCTACATTAGACCAACAATATACTTACATACATATGTACAATATTAACCATTGAATTAAAATCGAGATATTAAATTTCCAAAAAATTCATATGAAACTTATTAAGCGCCCCATTACACGTTTCAATCCAATCGTCAACTGAGTCGGTTGTTGTCCAAAACAAGGCGTGTATGGCTCTGTCAATTTATTAGTTTGGCAGTAATCGAGTTGGTTGAAGAAAAATCAAAAGATTTTGATTTTTTCAAGTTGGTTAGTAAGTCTTTTAATTCGATTGTGCTGTATGTGTTCGAGTCTTCTGATCGCTGTCAAAATTAATGTTTGTAATTTTCTTTTGCAAAACAAAAGTTAAGTATTTTAAAATTTTTCTTTAATTTTATTGAATTTAAAATATAATGAAAATCTTTCAACTCAGTTTATGAAGTATGTGGCCAAGAATCAATTTAATTGAAAGACTCAATTGACAATTGAATTAAAAAAGGAACATCAAATTATTGCTTTAGTTTAGATGTCGTCAGCTACCGTTGCATATTTTCAAAAAGTACCAAAAAAGGTGGATTTTTACAAATAAGTGCCACCACAAAGATGATTTAAGAAAAAAAGGCGGCACATGTGTGAAAAATAGGAAGAAGTACACAAAATAATGTTTTTTCACGTGTTTTGTTTAATTTATTTAAAATTTCAAATAATATTTTTAAATGAAAAAAAAAATGCAGAAAAGATTATATCAGATGTAAGCAAAAACTTTTTTATGTGATTTTAATTGACTTTAGCTTGCTAAATCCAAATCTGTTCAATGATTGGTTCTATCAGGTCGTTTTTAAAAAGCCTTTGAGTCATCCATATAAATTTTCTTATATTTTCAACTGTTATTTAGAAATTAGTGGCAATACATTTTTTGCAAAATTAATTAATAATTTTTGTTTTCAAGAATTAAAAGGCATGAATAAAATGCGGCATATTTCATGCAGATCGTAGTACAAATGTTAATTTTATGTATTATTCATTGTTGGGGGTATGATGCTAATATGTACATACATATGTATATTTCATCATGACTTGGGAGCGATGTGTCCGATTTGGATTCTATTACTAACGAATGATTTGGAATTAAATTCCCTTTTAGACATCTCACCAAAAGTTTTTTTATTTTCAACAGCTTCGGAGATATTGAAAAAATAATGGGTAAATTTTTAAAAAAAATATTAAAAAAAAATAAACGTTTCCAAAAATAAAACAAAAAATTTTAAAAGCAAGAAGCTTTCATAACAAAAATCTTAAGAAAATTAGATTTGTCGGATTTTGGCGATTTTCGGTGTATAATTGGTCACGAAGGTAAAACAATCTGACAACCCTGATTTAAACAGGCATAGGTGTACGCCATGGTATAAGTATTTTTTTCATCATGGTATACCGCATACGCACAAAAGTAAGTGGTACTTCCCAAGAGCACTTACTTGCGAATAATTAATATGTAAACATGTTACATAATATATTCGCAATAAATGCATAAGTTTATAACGATAGACAAAAAATTATTTCAGATAAGCTTGCTTACATATATATTAAAACAATTACAGTTTATATTAAAGCTGGGAGTTGTAATTAAATAGAAAGTTCAAAAAGTATCTCATAATTTAGTAAAAAATACCAAAAAAAAGTGGCAAGGATTACAAGAAGTATCACATTTGGGTGCATTTTGCAAAAGTAGCAAAATAGTATCCAATCACTCGAAAAAGTGGCAAATTGCTACTTTAGTAGCAACAACGGTAACGCTGCAAGTCGTACTACATTGTTCACTTGTTAACCCCCTTTTGTTCAATGAAATATTTTTGTGCGATATGTCGAAAATTGTGAAACAGTGCCCATGTTCTGTAACTCCCGCGGCGTGAAACTTTTCGATTGAAATGTGTGAAATGAAACAAAAATGCCATAAATTGAAACAAGCAGCTGTTTTTCTCACTTAACTGCGTCTGTAACATTTTTGGAGAGTAATAACTGTCACGTAAGGAAATATCTCGCCAATATACTGAAAAAGTGTGTCTGTAAAATTTTTGTGAGAAAGTTCCCGCTTTGAACTGTCAAATACACTCACGCATAAAAACGGGATGAGAAAAAATTTTAAAACTAAAAAATAAATTAAAAATGCAATGAATATTAACACGGAAGAGATAAGTATTTTGTTCTTGGCAGATTTTTTCATTGTTTAATTATTTTGCTTTTAAATTTTTTTAAAAATATACGAATGTTTTAAAACACAATTTTGTATTCAACAAACATTAAAGTCGCACTTTACATTTTTTGGTATAGCCGACTTTTTTTTTTCGCCGCCGTCGTTGAAAACTTTTCAATTTTAGTCAAATTTGGTTGCCGTTTACGATATGTTTGACTGGCGTTCTCAACATCTGCAATTTCTAATCGGCTTCAAGTGGAATATTATGACATTTATAACGTAACGACGTAATCTCTTTTGATAGTTTTCGGCATGAGTTACAGACACACTTTTTTCTCACATTTCGAGAAACGATGGAATATTTTGTTTCACATGTTTTCGATGCGAGAAGTTCTCACCAAAGTTACAGAACATGGGTACAGGTCTAAAAATATACTTTTTGTTTTTAAGCAAAATATTTAATTAAGAAAATAACTTAGAAAATAAATTAATAAAAAAAAAATTTTATAGTAACATAATTTCCAGTATAAATGAACAATATTCAAGTCAAAACTTTAGTTTAAACTTAACGAATTTGTTAAGGATTTACATTACAAAATTAACTTAAACATGTGACACCGAATTTTCATTCAAAAAGTTGGCAACGTTGCTTTAATGCTCAGGGTGACCTTGATTTAAAAAAAATTGTTTGCTTGAAAATATTTATCAACTAAATATGTGAAAAATATAGCAAAACTGTGTTTTGTTAAGATCTTTCTTAAGGTATGTTCAGACCAGTGTGGTATACGTAGGGAAAAATCTCTATTCAAAGGGATTTTCTTCTAAAAAATTACTGTAGGGAAAAGAAGGACAGATTTTATAAAACCATTAAAATGTAAGGACCTTTTAAAAATGGAGCAAAATTTTATATATTTGGCAATCTTTTTCGCTTAGTGACAAAATACTTATAAAATTGTTGATACGGCAACATTACAAATTGTTAAATTTCCTTAAGTGATCGCTTGCCCCCATTTCAACTTCAATTTTAAGGTAAATTTGTGAAATTTTTTTTGCAATAATTTAATTTTTTAGAACAATAACTTGATAACTTGTTAAAGATCCGCATCAAAAACTTTTGAACTAAAGTCACCAAAATCAAAAATTTGAAAGAAAATTTTATTTCCCCCCTTTAGTCGCAATTAGCTATCTTTGATTTATCACTGTCACATGATAATACAGATAGCGAAATGTTTTTTGTATCAGTTTATAAATTACATCATGCAGTTATCTTCTTACAAATAAAGTTTAGTTAAATCAATAGAAATTGTTAAAAATAAAGGAAATTTGTTAGGTCTGAACATACTTTTAGTTATAAAATTGTGTCTTTCGAAATAATTTAAAAAAATGGTATCTTAGCACCTGTACGTTTGTTAGGAAATCACAAGTCAAAATTAATACGGACAAACAAAAAATTTTTCTTGTATCCAAATGAAATCCAT
The DNA here is from genome assembly GCA_943735925.1 of Pollenia amentaria. Classification (NCBI taxonomy): domain Eukaryota; kingdom Metazoa; phylum Arthropoda; class Insecta; order Diptera; family Polleniidae; genus Pollenia; species Pollenia amentaria. Next base: position 70,907,890 of record OX031010.1, read on the forward strand.
ATTTTTCTTGGTTTCGCTTTTTTTAAGCAATAAACTAAATGTGATTTAAATTGAAAATCACTTGTTTTTTGGGTTTTTTATTTTTTGTTTATTTATTTTTTAGTGTATAAAAAGAACTGATTTCATGGTATGTATGCATGTATAACAACTTTAAATAAAATTTTTATACTTTAACACCAATGGCTTCATTTAAAAGTTGTAGGGCCAATTTATTGCGCGCGGAGGGGAAATAGGGAATTTTTTCGTGCTGCATAGGGACTTTTCAAAAAAGTCTATAACAACACTGGTTCAGACCTAACAAATCTTTGATGGAAAAAACCAAAAAAAAGTGTGACCAGTTTATTGATAAAATTTTATCTTTATTTTTAACAATTGCTTTTGATTTACTAAAATTTATTTGTAAGAAGATTTTTGCTAATCGGTTAGCCCCCTATTAAATAACAAAATAAATTAAACGTAAAAAACAATTCATTTTAAATAAAAAAAAAACAAAATAACTTAAAAAATAGCATTTGTTACACAACATTTGTACTTTGTGGTAAGAAAAACAAAAATAGTGACTGAAAGAAATTTATAAAGACCATATCGCTCATTTCGTGCAAGACCGTCACAACTCAAAATTTGAAACTTCTCACCTTCTCTTTCACTAAAATACAGTTATAAAATCAAATGTTTCTTTTTTGCTACAAAGAAAACCACATGTACAAGAGGAATGCCAAACACAACCTGAAATGTGACCTTGTTGATGTTAATTGCTCAAGTTTGTTACGAGAGGTCATAGCGTCACAAGCATCTGTATTACCGTTATTTTTTCGATAATTCTCTCCGTTCTTAGATCAATTTGTAGAGATTTAAGAGAAGAATATTTCTGCATTACTAACTCGAAAATGCCAAATTTTGAGTTGTGACGGTCTTGCACGAAATGAGCGATATGTGAATTGTATGAAGTTGTTTTTAAAGTAATATTTCAAAACCAAAACGCAATCTCAATGTTTAGGAGACATTTTGTTTTTCAATTTAGTTTTTATTAAAGATGATACCGAGAAGACTCTTTCACTGACAATTGATGTCGGATTAATGATAAGAAGAGCATGATATAGCATATTTAATTTTTTTAAGGTTATTGAGATTAACACGTTTGCATTTATTACTTAAGTCTTGAATAGATTTTAACGTCAAGTTTGTTCCTCAAAACTTTCTTATTTGATAAAATTTCAAAATCTTCAGAGTCTAATTCACTTTCAATTGTTTCATTTTTTACAATAAAGAATAGTCTCTTGTAGAGCTACATAGCAAAGTCTTTAGTAGTAGACTTTGACGAATATTTTATATATTCGCAAGATTTTGGAAAACAACCATTATGTAAATATAAGCAAAGCGTATTTAGGGTCATATTACTTCTTTGGGAAATCCTCTCACTTAGCCATAGTAGTAGAGTTTGTGCGAAGCTGCGCTATTTGATTTTCCAATTGTGTTGAACACAAATTTTAAAATTGCTTCAGATTCCAATTATGTCACATTGTTACTTGAAAACTTATTAACTGCAATATTGATCGGTTGTAAAACGTTCAATACATTATCCAGAATTTTCAACTCCGACTCGGAAAATGTATCTAAATTTAAATCAAGAAGTGTATGGTTGACATACGATTTTAGTTTTAAAAATGTAGAAATCATTGTTGCTAAAAAGTTCTAGCGATGTTTGACATCCAATTTTAGAAGAATCTGGTGTGAATCACATTCTATTATATACTTTTGTAGTTTTTGCGGTTTATCTTGACATTGGTTAAACATTTTAATCACTCTAAAACCCGGTTTTTCGGTTAACCGAAACTGAAAACACTACTAATCATGTAAAACGCAAACAACGCCAAAGAATTACATTGAAAGCAAAAACGATGTCATAAATATTTTGTAATTTTATTGTTGCTTTCTACAGAAATTCATGTACCGTTTTAAAATTTTTAACGCCAATGTGAATTTCTGTTAGAAACAACAACAAATTACAAAATATTTATGACATCGTTTTTGCTTTCAATGTTATCATTTGGCGTTGCGTTGCGTTTTACATTATTAGGGCCTTAGTTTCCTAAGATTTTAGTCGAATTCTTCGAAATTTTTAATTAATATAGAGAACGCTTCCAAGATTTTCACGATATTGTTTGAAAGTAATAAGAAAAGATCTCGCTCTTTAGTAATAATGGCGAAACAGTTGATCACAAGTGCAAAATTTTTGTTTGCTTAGAAGTTTTTCTTGAAATTCTTCATACTCTAACATCCCTCCCAAGATAGTACTAGGTGTCTTGCCGACCACAACCCCTTGTCTCTCGAAGGAAAAAAGTGCTGCCAATATCTTGAGCTTGGTATGGTCTACAATTGAGAGATCACCCAAGATCGTGGCTAATCAGAGTGCTATCTAGAACTACGGACCTTGTAGGTTCCGGACTGGTTGTTGGTAAGGCAGCCTGGAGAACACACGGTTTTATAGGTTTTAACTTAAAATCGCGGTGAGATATATTTTAAAATTTAAAAGGGCAGATTTGTTCCATACTTGGGTAAGTTCATCCTGCTGTCGGATCTTCCTGTGTATGATATTATTTAGCTTCTGAGCAAGGAGCGAGTGTACTGGTCCTACCGGATCATACATTTGACATTGTCACATGTGTATTTGAAATGTCCCACACTCAGTGACGGGACACTAGTTAACTCAGTTTTTTATAGCACCGTGTGGTTAGGGTGTCAAGTTAATTATTCACATTGTTACTCCATTATCCAAGTAAACTATATGCTTTATTTAAACATGTTGCTCCGAACATTATACGCTACCTTAATATACAATATTAGAAGTACAAGTTAAATACACAATTTTTTTTTATTAAACAGAAATAGTTTTTAATTTAACGGTATTTATTTTATTGGGATAATTTTGGGATGAAAAAAAGTGGATTTTTTTTATCGATTCAGTTGCTTTATTTAAACAAAACTCCATCAATAACGTGTTTGTAGTGTAAGTGTATTAATGCTCCAAAATGTTTGAAAGTCTATTGCCGTTCTTATAAAAGAACAACAATGATGCATGTAAATGGATAAGTATTTGCAATATACTTAACAGAACAAAGTTTTACTATAAAATACAAAAGAAACTGTTTAAAACATAAATAAAGTCCTTTCTTGGTATAAAATATTTAAACAAAAAGTATTTTTCATGTAAAAAATGTATTTGTATGTATGAACATCTATAAAACTCATAAATGTGTGTCGGGGATGCATATGAGAGCATTGTGTGCATGGATATTTAGAGTATTTGACACATCTGGCAGAAATGTCATTGTATTCGATAACGAAAATTCAGAATAAACTATTTGGGTTTTACTTTTACCAATTTATCATTGATGTTGGCCAAGAAAGTGCAATAAAAAGGCCAATATATTTATTTAACCGCTTTCTTGTCAACCGAACTCCCAAACACTAAAGCTGGCGACCGACCAACCGCCCACAGACCCATTCAACACTCACCAAAATACATGCATACAAACATACACTCATAGAACTATGAGTTTTTTGTACTCTCTAAGATGTAACTGATATTTACGTCTGTTTAAACCGAGGTTGCATGTGAATGCATCTTTAGCAACAACGACGGTGGATTTTTGTTTTTGTGTTTTGTTATGCCAATTTAAGTTACAAAATTTTTATTACCCATGGTGCACATTTTCAACTTTGTTGAGCTGATTGCGCGATGAAATTTCTTATTTTCTACTTTTATATTGAAGCGTTTGTCAGTCAGTTAGTAGTTAGTCACTCTATGTGCCCCCAACAGTCAGAATCCCAACTTACACATTCATTCATCCATTCATCCAGCCATTTTATAGATGTTGTAGTTTCTCATTTAGTAAAGGACCTTTTTGTTGTTGCTATTATTTTTCATTTTCATTTCCATGTACAGTAAATGTTGCTGTTTAAATTTTTTTTTAATTTGTCGAAAACTTTTGTTTTGTTGCAGTTGCAATTACAATCGCCATTGCTTTAGTGGTAACTGTCAACGCTGAGGAGTGCGGGCAAGAGGAATTTACCAAATGTGCGGAACCGCTGGAAATGTTGCATTTAACATCAGAATTTTCAATTGGCGCTGCCAAGAAAGAGGAACTGGATAAACTTTGTCAGTAAGTAACATTTTTAATTTATATAATTCGATCTAGATTTCTTTATTTTTTTTCAATTTTATTTTTAATTTTTTTTAACAAAATTCAATGTATAGTTGTAAAAGTTTGAACATACATACAACTATTTATATACATATGTACGTATATAAACCAACAAGCATTTGGGTGATAACTTTTTTGTAAAAATCACTTAAATGAGTCTTCTCGGATCACTTTTGATGATTGAAAACTGATTTATCACTCGAGTGATATAAAAAGCATTTATATATGATTCATTGATATGTTCCAATAATGGTTTTGAAATGTTTTGCATTTGAAACTGATTTGTAGCTCGACCGATTGATAAACGATAAAATAATGATTCGTTGATTTGTTAAAATAATGGAATTTTTATTAAATTTATTAAAATATTTTGAATTTTTGTCACATACACCTTCGTTATAATAAAAACATTGGGACAAAAGGAGACCATAAATGTTGGAGACTTAATGAAATTAATTGCTAGTTCGAATAGTTTATACTTTTCGTTGCGAGAAACCGATAACTTTTATTTGGGTCAAAAAGCCGTAATGATGCTGCTTTTATCGGAGAAAAAATTAAAAACATGACGATTAACAAGTGATTTGAAATATAATCAACAACTACATATATAATTTTCGATTGAAAAATTAGACGAAAAGTAATCAATAAGGATTATAAAAACTACCATTAAATTTCTCAAAAAGCAATCATAAAATTGTATTACAAATGAGTTTTTTAGGTTATTCATCGATGGAAACTGAACTCTTATGTAGTTATTTAACTCGTGAAGCTGATTCTTAAATTACTTAATTATGATATAAAAGGCTAGTTGAGTATTCTACAACTTTTTCAACACATGTTGTGGTACCCAGGGTTCTCTGATGTGGAAGTTTCTCGCCCATCCTGGCAGCTTTAAAACTTGTTTGGCGTTCTCATTTTCGATCTGGCGTCATCGCGATTTGTTTTTCGTGGCTGTTTTTGATGAGCCATTTATTTACGTAGAGGGCCATGTGCACCACCACCTGATATAAAGGCCATTACCATAAATATCAGTTGGGATCATCATGTTCTAAGAGCGGTTTGTTTATCCCTCCTCCTCAGGATTTTCCAAGTGCATATGAGGATTGTGTAGATCTCCGCCTGAAAGATCAAGGCTGTTTGTCTATTGGCGATCCCCTTTGGAAATCCGGGCCCATGATGCCCAACCCAGTATCACCATTCGTCTGTTTCAAACCGTCAGTGAACTAGACCGGGTCCGTGCAACCACGTCACTAGGATTGGTCCGCCCATTGTTCCCTATCAGGTACAGGGACATTAAGATTCCAATTCAATACCAGACTAGGCAGCATATCAGCAACCACAAAAGATGGATCATTCCTAAGAATTTCTATGATCTGCATGTGACTCGCAAAGTCGACTACCTGTATTCAGCCATACGCGGCATCCTACTAGCACACCTGCAGGCTTCCTCCTTTATATGTATGTATAACAGTGGAATGTGAGGAGATCTTCTAAAGCCAGAGTGGGGAAGGTCTTCATGGCACCTGTGATCGATACGCAGATTAGGCAATACACCTCATCGAGTATCACTCTAGCTTCGACCTGTGCGGTCTTAGTCCACCACGCTAGGTCGGCAGAGGTTAATATTGGTCTGATTATCGTAGCAAAAGACCAGTAGATCATTCTAGACTTCAGGCCCCGTGACTTCCCGAATGGGCCTTGGTAGGCATATATCGCCCTTTTGCCCTTCTGTTGGCATGGGATAACTGAGCGTTCCAGTTAAGGGATCTATCCAGAATGATCCCCAAGTATTTCACCTCATTAGAGAATCCAACGACCGTGCCGTTTAAAGATTGAATGGTACCAGAATAGTTTTCGCGGGGTTAATATTAAGCCCTCTCCCTCTTCACCAGGCAAGTGCCAAGTCCAGGGCCTGCTGCATCGCTTCCAATAGCTCGTCGATAACGAAGTTCCACAAAACAAACTTTTGCTGCTTTAAAGATTCTCGATGAGCCATGTAGATCCAACTTGATCACCCTGGATGCTAGCATCTCCCCCCTCCACTATCTTATGAGAACTGGAACACCTTTTCTTGTTGTAGCAAAGTTGATTGCATCCCAGGTAGTATTTTCAAAGGCTCCCTGAATGTCGATGAACGCACACAGAGCTATTTGCCTTGCATCCAATGCCTTCTCACTCTCAGTCACCGTAGACTTGCCCGACTGATAAGCAAACTGAAAGCGATGTATCGGAGTTTCCGATAGATATTTATCCCTTATGAATCTATCTACGAATTTTTGATGAGCCATGAATTTGTTTGGCGAATTGTGGACAAATGTACCGTTGGTTAAATAGTAAGATTATATCAGTGATGGTATTCCTTCCAATCTAAATCGTTAAGGACAAAAGTGTATAGCTACAAGGATACATCCTTTACGTTCCTTACAACTTACTTTGGCAGTCTTTATATACTGGTAATTCCAACTGCTAATGCTTGTGTTGAAAGAGTATTTTGAATAATAAACTCCAATGAAATAATGAACTTCTTGACGCGTTATTACGAGTAATACATTCGCTCGATATGTTGAATAAATTTAATTCATATAAAATTTATTCCAAAAAAGAAGGCAATGAGGAATGTCTTGACGATAAAGTGTATAGCGTTTTAGATACACATATATCCAATATTTGCTTAATACTAACCACAGAAATTCTTTTTTTTAGCATTAAGTAGGCTACTATAAACTATTTTATAGCTAACGTTATATCTTTTTTGTGTCCACTGATTCTTTTTATTTTGATTAAAATAAATACATTTTCCATTAAACTTAAATGACTTTTTACCAATAATTTTTTAATTTTTTTTTCTTACAAGTTCTTAAATTATTGGATGGGATGTGCGGAAAATCTCCAATAACAAATAGGTAAATAATTCTGCGACATATTAAATTAAAGGTGTGAAGAAGTAATTGTTTCTTCAGAATCACATAAAATATGATTTATTTATTTAGTTATGTATTTAATTAATGTTTTTTTATTTTATTTACTTACCGAAGTTTCTAAAAATTTTATAATAAATTTATGTTTTCCCTGCGACTTTGACGAGATGAATGAACAACAATTCAAATATTTAGTAATCATTGTTATAGCATATGAATGAATCATATGTGAATTCTTTTTTAATCAATCAAGTGATAAATCAGTTTCAAATTCCAAATATTTAGAAATAATTATTTCATCATATGTCATAAGTGAATCCTTTTTCAATCGTTCAAGTGAGTTTTGAATCATCAAATGTGACCTGAGAAGACTCATATAGGTGATTAAAAAAAAAAAATGATCAGCCAAATGCTAGTTGGGTATTTAAAAAAAAAAAAAATATATATATATATAAGGATATAAATAGTAGCTAAATACATTTAGTACAAACTTATAGTATGTATGTATGTACTATATGACATTTTCATTGTATCTAACGGCGACAAAAAAAAACAACAACAACAGTAACAGCACCACAAAAGAAGCAAAGATAATGTTTAAGGAATCTGAGAGAGTAGAAGAAACAAGTTAGAGCGCTATATTTGGCTGGGCTGTGCCGAATCTTGGATACCCTACACCTACATTTAAAATAATTCCGAAGTGGGCTTTATATGGGACCTATAGTAAATTATGGGTCGATCTTCACGAAATTTGACAAAGTGATTTATAGTCTTATAAAACTATGACGGACCAAATTTCATTATATACCTAGCGTTAGTTGTTACGGCTTTACGCGTACTAAAGTTTTTCCGAGAGTGGCCTTTATATGGGGCCTATGGTTAATTATAGACCGATCTTTACGAAAGTCGACGGTGTGATTTCAAGTCATATTAAAGTGTAACAGACCTTATGGAAAATTATGGACCGACGTGCATTCCGCAACTATTTATGCTGGTTCTTGTAACTTGTAACTCTTTCCCTTCTGAATCGATTTTGCTGGATTTCAATCTTTTTGGCTAAATCGTCTTAGAATTACTCAAGGACCCAGAATATATATAATTTATGGTATCTTGGATGAATATTAAAAAAGTTTCACACGGAATGACAAACTTAGTATACCATCATAAACTGGTTGTGGTGGAGGGTATAAAAAAGCAATACAACGAATTATTTGTATAAAAGAGAATGAATGAAATAACTATAACTGTAAATTAGTGAACAAAACTAATTGCGGATGATGCCAATGTTGTTCCCTTGTGTTTTCCCAGTCGTACAGTCAAACTATAAACATTCATTTTCCAGATTTATCTGTGCAAAATTATTTAGTCACACAGTAGTTACTCGAATTTCTTCTACAGTTTCTTCACATTAGTTTCCTTTTATTTTTTAGCATCATTTAATTGTGGGTGTACAAATCGCACTCATTGCCTTAAAAACGTGGAGCGAGGGACTATTTCTAAAAATTGGTGTCGTCTGTTTTAACTGGTTACATACATTGTGAGGTTATAAATTAGTTAACAAATAAATAAATAAAAAACATTCACGATGGAGAGGAAAACTTAAAGTTTTCTTAACATGATGTATTAAATACAAACTTTTATTTATTTACAATTTTTTTTTTCTTTGTATCGTTTTTTTCTTATTTGTATTTATGAGTTTAAACTTTCTACGAACAAGAAATAAATATTTTTAACACATCCAAAATAAAAGAGGAAGAACGTGGCAAAGCGATTGAAATGGTTCTCCCTCATATGTAGCAACTTTTGTTATATGCATCAAACCAAGTCAAATTGAATTTACGAACTCTTGAAGTCTGCTTTTAAAAATTGTCACCATTGACCATTAAAAAAGGGAGCAAGTCAACTTAATTTGGCCACTAGTTAAAATAACATTAAATAAGAAATACTTAATATAAGCAGAGATCTTTAAGTAACGGCCTAAACTTTCGTATAACAAATACATACATATCTGACTTTTAGCTGGCATTAAATTTTTATTATATAAAAAGTCGTTCAAAATTATATACACACTATTTTTTATTTTTTTTTTGTCGTTACTTATTTATTGAATGTTCATACATGTTCATACAAACATACATATTAAATATCAACTAACAATAAATAATCAAATCTTATTCTAAGACCTTATTTTAAGCCCGGCCAACGCCGGACGAAAATGTTCCCCTTCACTACTTCTGTTCATACATATATGAAGGTATTTCGCGCTCTTCTAATCGGATGAGTCCTGAAGTGTCACTTCTCCTTAATCTACAGTGGCCGCTGTCATTAAAAATATTTCGAGCTAGTGGATTCGGTTGCAATCCGAGCCTTTTGAAATATTTTTCTGCATATTTCGGAATCATAGTTTTAGCTAATGGCACATTGAAATCCTTGTATAAATTTGAGATATAAGTCAGCTATGATTATTCGAAGAAGTTTATTTTGGCGCCTTAGAATTTTTTCCATATTAGAGGCGGAGGCAGTGCCCCTCAACTGGATGCCGTGCCACCAGATTGGCTTTAAGATATCGTTATAAAGTAGAAGTTTGCAATCCTGACGTAGAACCGAAATTTATCCAATAAGCGAATTAATATGAATTGCTTTTAGTTTCATTTAAGTTATTTTGCTTAAACTCCGCTCTAGATGTATACCAAGATATTTTATATGTGAATGTTGAGGTATTTTTTGATTATTAATTTTAATAGGAGGGAACATTTCCTGACGCAATGTGAATGTTATATGTACGACATATCAAACTGAAATATATGATCCTGTTAATAACGAGATGCTTCATGACGGTTTTCGTGAACGCTTAGAAAAGCTTTGTATACCTGTTATGTTAAAGTTTGGTTGTAGTTATTTTTTGGCATGTCCGAAGTATATATTAAGGGGATCAAAGATGCTGCCTTGTGGATTTCCAGCGTCAATTGGCTTCTTTAATAATACATTTACAACCGACTAAGTAGCTTTCCAACAGCTTGTGTACTTTTACTGGAAAGTTTAACTTCAATTTAGGTTAGCTGTTTTTTTTTTTTTAATGTAAACTTTACTCTCAGTATTAATAAAAATTAATAAAACAAAGTGCCTTATATAAAATTCAATTCTTAAATAATTTTTAAAATTATTTTAAGGAATCTTCTTATACCTTGAAGCTATTTAAAGTTTTTAAAGATGATTTCACTAGGACCTCATGTGCTAAAAGGGTACAAAAAAAAACAGCAGTATTGTAATAAAAATTATAAAATTTTATAGGTAATAATTGAAGCACAGCCGCGAATAACGTTGTAAGTTACAAAATAAATATTTTTCAGGAGAGCAAAAAAACGTTTTTAGAATTATCAAAAATAATGACTATAAAAACTTTTATGCAAAATATCAAGCAAATCGAATTTTAAATAACATGCTTATTTACAGTTTATGTTCTTTTTTTTAGTAGAAAAACGTTTCATATCCACAATCGCGATGTCATTTAAAACGTTTTTACACTACGCAAGCGGCTTTTAGAACGTTATTCCACCTTGAAAAACCAGTTCGTTTGTATAATTTTGTTAGTAACTTACAACGTTCTTCCACTGGCTGACTCTTTGTATCGCATTTTGATGGCGTTAAGGTGCATAATTTTGGGTGAATTGACGTTTAAACCAGTGATGCCAGGAGAAATTTCAAAAAAATCCCTACGTGTCTAAATAAAATTCCCTCTTTTTCCCTACAAACAAAAAAATTATCCCTACACTATTCCCTACGTTAAAAATGTATTGGTTTTAGCTTCAGGCAAACAAATACATACTCTGTTAACATTTCGTAAATATTATAATTAAGGGATTTATTAACATTTATTGAAAAAGAGCATTTATTAAAATCAAGAAAAAACCAAAATAAACATTCTCACACATGTAAAAATTCAATTAAAAAAAAAATACTGTGTGACAAATTTAATTTAATTTAATAATTTAATTTGGCAGAAACGCCACTGTATATCCTTCAATCTAGAGTCAAAACTAAGTCAAACTGCGTGTTTGATTTTCATCTCCTCATCTTTTGTCCTTTTTAAAGGACTTAACCTTTTTCAAGAATACTTTTTTTATTAATATAAGTATCTAATATTTTTTACCAAACTCGGTACCAAATAAAATTAAAAATTAAAAAAAAAAGTTTTCATTAAAATTTTTTAAAAATTCCAAATTGTATGAATTTTTCATTCATTAAACATTCTAATTTAATATTCGCATATATTTTTAGCGAATGTGAGAGCAAATGCAAATAACAAAAATAAGCGATAAGTTCGCAAATGTGAACCCAAATATTCAGCTCCCCTAATATATACGTACATGATTGTGGCACTTGTTGAAGATTGCCAGGTTATTAGGGCTCTTAGTAAAATACTACATTTGTACCTAAATGCTATGGTATATGAAAAATTTTAATTTTTAAATGAAAATAATACGAATATTTACGTATTTTAACACAATATATTGAAAATGAGACAATATTTTGAAAATTCCCTACATTCTCCTTAAAATAAAATATCTGTCTTTTTTTCCCTACGCCGTAAATTTTCCGAAAAAATCCCTACAAAAAGGGAAAATTCCCTACTATTGGCATCACTGGTTTAAACAGTGTAAGAGAGTAATGTTAACACTAATCTGCAAAAAAAAAACTCTTTTTGCAAAAAGTGGCTTTTACAACGTTATTCGCGGCTTTGCTTCAATTGTTAAGATTTTTCTTCGAAAAGTACTTTAGGCCCTAATCATGTACAACGCAGCGCAACGCCAAACAATGTCATAAATATTTTGTAATTTTGTTGTTGCTTTCAACAGAAATTCATGTACAGTTTTAAAATTTTCAACGACACAAGCAATGGAGCGTTTGAAATTTTAAAACGCAATGTGAATTTCTGTAGAAAGCAACAACAAAATTACAAATTATTTATGACATTGTTTGTGCTTTCAATGTTATTCTTTGGCGTTGCGTTAGTTCTGTGGCGTTGCGCTGCGTTGTACATGATTAGGGCCTTAATGAACAACAAATCATAACCGGTCACCGGTTAGCCTTAGAACCTATGTAAGTACCACTCTCGAAAAGCATTTAAATGTGTTAAAAAATTATAAGCAATAATAATTCTAGCCGACAAGAAAAAACATTATAAATTTTTTAAAAGTAGACGTATTTCCCATTTAAGACATAGAATCCAAAAAAAAATGTACATTAGTGAACAATTTTATTCTAATGCATATTCTAATAAAGCGATAAATATTTTGTATATATGTATTTTCAATTTATTTATACCTATATGTTTGTATTAGGGTATTCATTTAATTAGACTTTTGCTTTAAAAGGCTAATTGCTCGATTAATTAACCGAGGTTTTGGTTTAATCAGTTAAGAATTGGTTAATTTTGTAATTGATCGGTTAACCGATCAATAAAGTTTTTTCCTAAATTAAGTACTTTCAATAAATAAAAATGCATACATTATTTATTATTTGGAGTTTTTAAGTAAAATAAAAGAATAACATAACAATTCAAACTTAAACGAACACACAAAAAATAATTCATAAATATGTAATACATATTTTTTAATCAATACAATAAATATTATTAGTTATTTCAATATAAAATAATCTTTTAAACAAATAGTATGGTTTTAATGGATGTCTCAAAACGTATAAAATCTTTCAATATGCCATTGGAGTCCTGTATTAATTTTTTTCAAATTTTTAACTCTTCTAATTCTTTTACTTAATTCTGTTAAAATATTAATATGAGAAGAAACAAAAACTAAACACATACATAATATAAAAAGTACGTGAAACAAACAGCTGTTGACAGCAAACACCTGTTTAAAATGAAGATCACTGAACACCTTCTTTGTTTGTATGAAAAAATATTTTTTAAACACATGCCTTTTGTATATGAGACGAAACAAATAATTAAAAATATGTTATAATACTTCAAAAATTAAAAATTTTGTTACGTCGGTTAATCGGTAAATCGACAGAAATTAAACGGTTTAATCGTTAACCGAACTTAGTCAATTTTAAATTAACCGATCAGTTAATCGGGTGGTAATTAATCGATTAACCGATTAACGGTTAACCGAATGAATACCCTAGTTTGTATGTATGATTGAATAATATATATTAATATTTCCTGAAGTTTCCTGAAAATAAAAATTTCGGAAAGTATTTTATAGAAAAAAAGGTCTTATGCTTGATATTGTTTGTCTAGTTTGTATGACAAATTAGAAGACGCAATTTTACTGCTTATCTGAAACAAAATAAACTTTGAGTTTCTTGCGGATTCCCAAAAAACTTTTAGAAATGAATTTAATTTCTGTAGGCTTAAAACCCATAAAAATAATTTTAAATTTTCATTGTCTTGTCCCGACTTATTTAACGGAAAGTCCTAAAAAGCGGGTTCCCAATATGGTAATTTTTAAATACAAACTATTCTTGAACTTTTATTAAAAATAAAATCTAGTTCTTAAATTTATCAAGTCTTATTTGGTTATTTGAACTCTTAAACTGAAATTATTGGGCATCAAGAAAACGAAGTCGTTAAAAATATCATTTGAAATGGCTTATGATACAAATATAAGCCCTGGCAAACCCGTACAAGCATTTCGCTCCTAAAATCAGAATTGACTTCCTTAAAAGTAATTTTTAAACATAAACGCTGTTACTATGATCATCAGATGTTTGAACAAGGCAGATATCAGATGCCACCTTATAACCGGCCAAAAAACAAAGAAAAACAAAATAAAGAACAAAATGAACAGCTAAATAACGCCTTTCATCTTTAGTCTCAGTTTCAAATATTTTTAAAAACTTCTCCATGAATTTTGTGGGAGTGCTTGGGACTGATTAAAAGAACCATGATATTTTTTTTACAACATTTTAACTATTTTGAAACTTTTTATTCAATTCTGATTTATGCCTTGTCCCCATGTCAATCAACTTTCTGTATTATCCCTTTTAAAACTGTTACGTATGTATGTACTTCGTTTATATACACGTGGGTCTGTATGTTATCCAAGCGGGAAAAAGAAGGAGTACGGATGCCTTCTAGAAGGCCTCTGTACTCTTTCTTTTGGATGTACAAAGCCTGCTGGCTCCATTCCATACTCATATTTTTTTACACACGTTGTCATTGCGGGGTAGGCCTTTCGCTCTCGCTTCTTTTGCAGGTACAGGGTGGCTGATGAATTTTGCAAGAGTGTTGATACATTAAGAAACTGTAAATTCATTTTTTGTAATGCATGGAATTTATTCAAACCTTCTTCATTTGAAAGCCCATTGTATTAAAAATTGATTAATTAGTATTAAAGATAATTAAATTGAAATGCCCGTCCTTAGGTCAGGCGGCCTTGGGGGCCAACGGAAGGTTGAGTTTCTAGAAATGAGTCTGTTAGGGAATTTTCTGCGTAATTCGGCCATAACCGGCTGAGCTATGTGTGCAGTTTCACCATCTTTTTGAAACCACACAGAGCTGAAATGAATTATCTTTCGGCATAGTTCCGGGTAGAAAAATTCGGTCTGCAGTAACCGTAACGCTGCGTCCGTTTTGTAAAAAGAAGTATGGCCCGGCAATACAGCGTGAAGAAACTGCACACCACACTGTGACGCGAATTGGATGCAATTTCCTTTCATGGAGTATTTCTGGGTTGGAACCACTCCATATGCGACAATTTTGTTTATTTACGTTGCCGTTCAGATCAAGCTTTCTTTTGGTAGCGGCAACTGGATAAAAAAAAATCCTTTACTTTTGCTTTGGCAAAAAAAAAAAAAACAAAAAATCTCTTCAACCTTCTTATAGAAGCGAGTGTGAAATGTGTTTCTTATTTTTTATACAAAAGAGCCGAGGCCTTCTCTATCAGTTAGATCGGAATAGTAATTGAATCAAAAAAATTTCTAGGCGGGCCTTCAATAAGGCCTGAAGTTAGAAGGTCTTCTGAGTTTTCCCGTTGGGATACAATATGAGTAGGTACTGATGTTTTCATTATATGTTCCCATGACATTTCCCTATCAAGTGTATTTGGCGTCAAACTTTTTTCAAATACTTTCAAACGTAACTGTTTCAATACGAATAGTACATTCATAGATATTTTAACAGAATTCATTTTTGTTTTCCATACGTTCATACAAACATACATACTTACGTCCCTCCCCTCTCTCTGTATTTTTTGATTTAATTTTTTTTTTTCCTTTATTCGTTTAGTTGACTTATTTATTATTTGTCCAATTTCTGTTGATTGGCGCAGCGATGACAAACAAAGCAGATTGAAAAAAATTTTAAATTTGTTGGTACTTTTTAGATTATTTTGGAGTACGTTTTAAGCTTCATTAAAAATTCTAAGCGGATCATCAGATGTTTTCTTATTAACTTAATATAAACTTTTTCATTTTATTTTTTACAAATTTAATTTATGTCATTCAAGAACATACGCAAGTATGTGTCCAGGAATAACTAACTATAAATTTAATAGACATTAGGATACCCCGAAAGTTAATACATTTAAATGTAGCAGAGACACCCATATAAATCTAATAATATTATAAATGTTTAGGGGTTGGATTTTAAAATAAGAAAAAATATTTATTTTTTGGGACTGCTTCGGCAATTTTTGTTCTTTTTTGTTTTGCCAAAATTCGATAGTTGGAGGGAGGCATTTTATAAACTAACTCTATGGTTTCCATTGAAAAAAAAATAAAAACTATATCAAACTGTTCTTTTTTGCCCTAGAATTTTTGTAAAGAACAATGTTAGAAAGTCGACAACAGAATTAGAATTAATTCTGATGTTAGAAGGTTAAGGCTATTTTACGTTTGCAAAAATTGGTGTTCGAATAGTTTAAGAAATTAAAAAAAAAAACGCCTAACCAGGGTTATTAAGAATTCCTAAAAATTGATTTACTAATAAGGAATTATTATTTTGGATGGACATTTGTATGGGAGCTGTGTAAAATATTGAAGCAATTGGACCAACTGTATATATATTTGGGTAAAAATGTAAACATTATTGCTCTTTTCTCTGACACATTCCTAAATGAACTGGGTAAAACAAGTAGATTTGGCTCGTTTTTAATACCAGTCAAAGTTCAAGACGAATTTTACCATCGTAAGTTTCGCACGGCCAAAATTGTACGAAAATTCAAATTTTTGAGTTAGACCCTGTAAAATATTACAAAACCTTTGTTTCGAAAAAGGGTGTTATTAGTCTAATATCGACTACTTTTGGGCCACCTGGTAGTTTTTACTACTAATACTTAATTAGGCAAATAAAAATATAGCGTGATCCATTTCGAGGTTCCCTGCTTGTTTAAAGAAAAAAACACAGAAAATTCAAATTTAATGGGGAATGTTAATTATCATTCGAAAGAACATTCTTTGGCATTTATTTTTTGAAGGCTATGTCTATCAAATGTTAGCCGTTGCTACGTCGCAGATGGTCCATCCGTTGAGTCCAATTTTCGATGACTTGTTCGAGGATTTCGACTGGTAACTGGCGAATCACACGCGTGACGTTTTTCTCCAAGGCCTGCATCGAAGCGGGTTTGTCCGCATAGACTTTACATATCCCCACAGAAAAAAGTCTAACGGTGTGATATCACACGATCTTGGTGGCCAATCGACCGGCCTAAAACGAGAGCCCATAGAGCGAAGCGATGTCATTTGGGAAGTTCGAGCGGCTTCCGTTGTTGCACGAGCTGTATTTTGTACGCTTACAATTTAAGATCTCGGCGTAGAATGCGCCAAGTCGTTCCATACGTCAGTCTGAGTTGCTGCGAACGGCGCCGAATCGACTCTCCACGGTCTTCGTGTACACTCTCAGCTACGGCCGCTATATTTTCTTCACAGCGTGCTGGACGTGGTCTATTCGGTGATGGTGTTGCGAATAGTTAGCTCAGTAGGCCGATTATGTTGACCATAAGTTGAGCGAAGTGCACGAAACACTTTGCTCACAGAACGTGAATTTTCGTAATAAAGTTGAACAATTTGTAAACGTTGTTCAGGCGTAAGTCTTTCCATTCTGAAATGCCAAACAATACTAAATAAAAATAACATGACAGCATGACACGTCTCACACGTGATCTGTCAAAAAAAGGCTATTGAAAAAAGTATCTCTACTTGAATCACCCATTATCTTACAAATGTTCAAGAAAAAGAATATTTAAAATGTAAAACAATAGCGGTTTTTTGCTCATATCACAGCCATTAATCGATCGATTTTAATGAATACAATTTTGATTGTGATTTAATAATATATCGCACGGCCAATACAATCGGTAGCGATAATTGTTTGACCAATGAACGCTTACATTTATGTTACATCTGCATTCAAAGTCTTTACGTTTGCACTATATTTCAGCTACTGAGGAGCTAGTGAGCCTCAAATATCCATTAAATTCAAAGTATACATACGACCATGTAATCTGCCCATATTCTGGATAATTTTTTTTACTTTACATAAAGCCACTCTTACATAAGTTAAATTTGCTTGGTGGCTTGTGACACACTCCTTCAGAGGATATTTGCCGTTAAGAGACGGACGTTACTATACCTTATACTTAAACCACTTCGACATTTGAAATTTCGTCGTCTTCTAAAAATTCAGTTTTTGGCTAAAAATTCGAGTCATTGCAACCAGATGGCTGAAATTATACTCGCTTTCTTCCCTTACCGACTGTTGTATAATTTAGACTTTCAAGAGTTTCATACAATACAATCTTAGAATATTGACTTTATTACAGTTATTGCAATCCATTAGTCAACAAGGAATATAAAATATCAAATCATTTTTACTGACGTGTTGTTTGGGAGACACAATGAAAATATTACAAATATACTGACGTGGTTGTTTCTTAGACAACAACCTCAATACTAATATTTTTGTCATGAAGGCACTTTTCCGCTTACACCGACTCGTGCACTCACGTCGATTGCCTTCAAAACTTTCACGTACGTACAATTGCGTACTAAGCAGGTGAAAAACGGTGAAAAACTTTTGTTTTAATGGTGTCTGTTACTCTAGCACATCAGTGGCGACGTCATTGGTGTCCTGCCAATGCCGAACGACAGTTCTTCTAATCTCGAATCCTGTTTGGTAGTTGTTTAGTGCGCTTTTGGTTGTATAAGTCCTTCAGTATCTCTTCTCCTTAAGCGATTGTGGCTGACATCTTTTAAAATATTTCTAGCTAGTGAATTTAAGTGCAATTCAAGACTTTTGTATTTTAATAAGTTACTTGCGATTATATCGTTGTGAATGTCCGCGTTTTTTTTACACCGTCATAGATAATCTTTATTAGTACCAGTCTCAAATACTTTGCAGAGAAAATATGTCCTACAAATTAAATAAAAGACAAAACCATTTACAATATTTCCTACTTCAAAAAAAATCGGTGAATAAAACAATTTCTTTACTCTTTCGGAAATGAAAAAATCTGGAAAGCCTACCGACTACCAAAAATATGTTTCAGTTCTTTGAGACATATTACATTTTTTTTTCTATTTTACCGAAATGTTCTTATTATGACTTTTTGGGCCACCCTAATACATGTGCAATGTACACATAGCATGTATATACAAGTAAAACGAACAAATGATTGTCCTTTTTTGGGCATTAATGTTAGTGTGAGTGACTTAATATTCATGTACACAACCTCTTATGTTCATTACAATATTCCCAAATAAAAGTAAATGTATTAATAATATCTTTGATTTTATTCAACTTCTTAAATTAAAGTTTTTTCTTTGTTTGTTTAGTGAGGCACATTGTATACCTATTGACAGGTAGTGTAATTCATTGGAACGATCCTTTAAACGAATGGTCGTCCATTCAGCTAAATAACAAAAAGAGAAGAACATTAACTATTAGTATCTGAGCTGTTGGATTACATTGTCATCAATGTCAAGCGCCAACGGAATGTTACTGAACATGAATTATTCACTCACAATCAGCCAAGTGTCGCAGTTGAACAAATGTTCAGTGAGAATAAAAAGTATCATTCATCCTTGTTGATGCCTGACACTTGCCACTGCATGTATAATACAAACGACCATACTAATGGTTTGTGTTTGTGTTTTTACATTAATTTTCTTGAGTAACCGGTTTGAAGTGATTCGAAAAAATATTTATAAATTTGTTCACATGACAGTAGAAATCTAAAGCAGGAAAACAAATGAATACCATAGATACTTTACATTATAAATACGTCACCAGTTACATATTATTTTATGGAGATAAGAGGATGTAATGAATTTGTTCTTTTAGTTTAAACGTTTGTTCCATAGAAAATCTACCTTCACAATACTTTTCTTTTTGGACGAAAGAAGCGTAAATATTTTGGTATTGTAAATTTAAATGTATTGAAGTTTATAAAATAACGCAGGATATTTGATTTAGTTCTACGTGAACTAAACTTTCCTTACTTAGTTTCGTTCACGTAGAACTAAATTGTAGGCCAAATTAGATTATCATTAAAAATAATTGTTCATTTAATATTTTATACATAAGCAAAAACTAAAAAAAAAAATCAATTATATACGTGATGTGTATAATATTTAGAAATCTAAAGCCACCCTTAAGGATATCAATCGACTCAGAATCATCGAAGTGATCGAACGATGTCCGTCTGTCTGGGCATCTGTTCTGTAATTTGATAAAATTTGGTACATACGTTTTAATTATCATCAGGACGAAGTCTCTGTAAATGGTTGAAAGTGGTCTATAATTTCACATGGTGCCTAATTATGTTCAGTTTGCTCAAAAAATATTTTGATGGAAATTAAATTTTTTTTGGAATCGGTTCACATTTGACCAACCCTAAATAGCTTTAACTTCCTTTTAAATGTTATTATTAATACAAAATTTTGTGACCGTCTCTAAAATTCCTTAAATAACCAATAACTCTTACATGAATTTCAACCTCGTAACATAACTTTGTTTTGGTGAGCCCATGATTGCCCATCGGTTCCAAATAGGGAACAATCTCGAAAATTCGTCTGTAAATATTTTGTATGTATGTAGGTATGTCGGTATGTTAGGCGTCGAGAAATCAGAAAGATGATACAATTTAAGCTGCGCGGCTTTATACGTGACGCGGTTTAGTTTGTTGTAGAAACAACTACAACACTACAAATGTAGATGAAAAACAATTAACTTGTCTGTTATAGAAATAACAACAACACTACAAAAAGAAAAACGTACATTTTTTTGTTGGTTTTCGAGTTGAAAATTTATTATCATTTTAATGAAATAAAAAAAGAAGAATTATTCCCGCATTCTTTTTTTTTAAATTATTTAGCCAAACGCATCAAATTTTACAATGATTACGAAAACCATATGAGTGCATTTTGTTGGGTTCTTATAATTGAGAGTTCCTTATGTAAACATAGAAGAATTCAACAAAAGTGAAACCTGGTGTTACAGGAAAATAAATACCGTTTCAGGAGCAAAATTTTAGTAAATACAACATTTTTGTTTAACTTCATTTTTAAAATGAGTGAGTCCAGCAGCTCGTAGGATAATTTTATCCATATTGCCGATTTCTAAAATTTGTATGCAGACATTCTGCAATGGCCAATCGACATGTATTTACAGGCAGATATAGAAGAAGATTTCCAATTCATCTTGATGAAATATTTTCGTTTTTGTTATCTTAAGAATGTATGTTTTTTTTAATTTGTAATCCTCATAAGCAGATAAAAATGCACCGAAATGTTCTTATTGGTAAAAAGCTTGCATTAAAAATATTTACTTTCATTACAATTTTCGAGTTCATAAATTAATCTTCAAAAGGGTTAATCGTATCTCATAATGCAAAATATGTATTTATTTGTTTTATTAAACAAATGTTATGATTTTTGCTGGTATAACATAAGGAGATATTCAGTTTATTGTGTCCTCTGAACACTTTGTATTGTTGTTCCTGAGCCCTTTTCGAAATTAATGATTCAATTGTTTAAATAACTTTTAAAAATTTGTTTGCTTTATTTTTATGTAGAAAATTTTGTACATTTTCGTTAAAAGTAAATTTTTTCTTTATGTTCATTATTTTCCGTGGTTTTTGTTTCGGAATTATTCCTACAAGAACAATGATGGTCATTTGATGCATTATCTGATGTTCATTACTGATTGGTTTAAACATCAGAAGTTCCTTTCATTTTATTAAGAGCAATATGAAAAAACTGATGTAAGCATTCGTGTACGTGTGATTTTGTTTCCCTCTCATACTTGTGAACTTTGTGAACTAGTAAATTATATATCTGAACTGCTCACTCCACAGTAATTTACTAATCAGTACTGATGTAAATATCGTCAGCGCTGAGTAATCAGTACTGATTTAAGCCTCGTCATAGCTGACTAATTAGAGCTGATGTAAAATTCATCATACCTGACTAATCAGTCCTGATGTATAAACCAGCCATAGTTGACTGGTACATAATTTCCAAAACAAGATTGTTTATAATTTTTTTAAATACCTACATATATATTTTAAAAATTTAATGCAAAATAACATTAATTATTTTATAAAAATTGACTATTTTTTTCTTAATTTTTCTAACAATACATTTTTTGTTTTTGCCAGTGGTGGCTTTTGTCCAAAGCCTTTCTTAAACCCGAGGGCCCTCTCAAATTTTGGGAAAGACATCTGAAATATATAAAGTAAAATTAAGCAAGTGGTTACATTTTAATTAATTCATTGGTAGTGCAAAATTTTTACATACCTCTTAAAATCTTATTGAATAGCCTCAAGTTATCCACTGCACCAGAAACTATTACTTCCCTTACCTTCGGCAAATTCTTTTCAACACTTTCACTAATTTCACTCATTAAATTTTTATATTTTTTATTTCGGACGCAGAACACATATTTGAAGATAACTTCTTCATTCTTAATTTTTTAATATGTTGTTTTATAAAGTTTTTGTTTTGTTTTAATGTTGTTTTTTTTTCAAGTTTTTAAAAAGGTTTTTTTTTGGATAGTGACAATAATTGAAAATGTTCTAAATTTTGTTTCCATGCAAAGATAACATATAAAAATCGCATATTTTCTGTGTAAGAATAACTGTAATATGAATCGGAATGTTTATTTTCATGCAAAAATTTAAATTTTTTATTTTTAATTCATAAAAAATCCTTTGGAAAAAACATTGATGTTTTTTTTTATTGATTCTTTATTTTGCATGAAAATAAACATTCCGATTCATAACTTGTTAACGTACACTCTTTCTTTCAATTTCCAGGAGCTGGTTAATCCGGTATAAGTGGATGCCAGTTAATCTTAATCTTATACGCGAAATAATGCGTGCGTCAAATATCCCCTTACCAAAGCATATGATACACCTGCAGTACGTACTTGTTGAAGCCACATGTTAGATGATTTTCTAAAGCTGACCTAACAAAATTGTCAAACGTCGTCCGATATGCACCACCGTTGATAGTGATTAAAACGCCAATGCCATTAAAAAAAACATGGGCAAAATATCCGATCAAACTATATACCACATCACTTCTATTTGATTCTCCGAGCCCCAATTCTGCAGTTTTGCTTATTGACGTAGCCATTTAATAGAAAATGGGCTTCGTCGCTCATTATCAAATTGTAAATATAAACAAGTTAGAATGCTATATTTGGCTGTGCCGAATCTTTGATACCCTCCACCGACAGGAGTTGGCTGTATATTATATCTTCATATATATTATTAACTAATCTTTACAAAAACGAACGTCGGCATTAAAATTGGTTGCGGTTGAGACCTATATTAAATTATTGACCGACAATCGGAAAGTTTTATGCTTTTCTTTTTAGAAATTTTAGCTAGCTTGTGTAAAATATCATGATTCGTAACAGTTTTAGCCAAACTAAAATGATTTTCCGGAGGAGAGTTTATATTGGACCCATGTTAAATTTTATACTAAAAATAGAATTTTGATTTAATTAACATTTGAGTTGTTTTGAAATAAATTTTTAATTAAAATATTTATTGAATATCAAAAAATCTTTATATTTTTTTCTTCCTATACTCATCGCGCGAAGCTCTATGCTTGTCTGCAGGAAAAAAACCAGAGTCTCTGGCGGTAATCGAACCCGCGACCCCGGCGCTGATAATTTAGCTCACTAGCAACTAGAATACCGGGGCACCCCGTTTAAAATAAAATAATTTAAACTTGTAAAATTGTTGTTGGGAATTTTCAAAACCTGGAGGTTTATTCTGAATTGCGATGCGAAAATCAATGCGATGCGCAAATGAAATGCGATGCGAAAGAAAATTGGTATTCTGTTAGACCTTCGCAATCGCATTCGCAATTTATTTAAAATCGTGGCAACGCTGCTCAAATAAACATCAGTGTCAACAAAAGTCAAATTAAAAATAAATAAATTGTTTGTGTTTGGCTGTGAAAATTGCTTATAAAATTTATTTAGGACATTCTGTAACAAAAAAAAGAATAAAAATTGATTCTGTGGCATTGTGGTTCGACGACGCCAATGTCGGTTTTATTTTCTCTAAGCTTCTGTTTGTGTACTTTAAAATCGGTTCAAACCTATTAAAATTAAAGTTTAAATCAAATATTTTTGAACTGGTTTACATATATATTTCATACTTTTTTCCATTATGCAGCTTCTCTGATAGGTGGTCCATGGATACTTAGTTCTTCAGTTAACGTTTGCCACAAAGTATTTGCCGACTGACGTGCATTTGGTGTTTTCAAATGGCCTCTTGCAAATCGGCTGTGCTTATTCATAAATTCTATTATTATTTCAAATTGACGCGACTTAGTGGTCTTATTGCTTGCTTCCCTGAATTAATAATAAATATATGATGAATAAATAAATAAAATATTATCTTTTACTTACATGTTTGTACTTTGCGAATGTTATTTTGTTGTCGAATAAATTTTGAGAATTTTACATGTGTTTGACATTTGTTTTCGCAATGTAGAACACCGACTTGCCACCTTTTCGCATTTGAAATGCGATTAAAAAAAAACTTTGCGAATATCGCAATACAGAATAGCAATTGTTCGCATTTATGTATTTTCGCATCGCAATTCAGAATAAGCAAATTTTTTTTATCATTTATTTAATTAAAATTAAAAATATCATTTACGGAAAAAAAATATTCACAATTTTACAATTTTTAGTAATAAATACAATCGTTTTGGTAATAGATGCAAAATCTACAACTTGCTTGCTTGAGTCTATGAAGTTGGAATGAATTTGGTGATTAGAGAAAATTTTTAATTTTTTCTGTAGGTGTATGATTGACCGATTAATTATGATAGTATTATTTATTACGGCTTTATGGGTACTAAACTGTTTTTCGGAATTAGGGTTTTAAAAGGGGGCAAAGTGTAAAGTATGGACCGATCTTCACGAAATAAAACGAGTTTGGGCAAAATGTAATATCATTCCGTGTATTATTTCACCACATTTTTTTTTTTTTTATTATTCCTACACTAAATCCCGCGAAGCTTTTCGCTTGTCTGCAGGAGACCAGAGTCTCTGGCGGGAATCGAAACCGCAACCCCGGTACTGATAGACTAGCTCGCTACCAGCTAGCTTACCGGAGTTTTTGTAACATAATTATAAATTGTTTAGGGTGGTGGTTCCATATTTTGATTCATAGCTCTGATCCTACTGAACCGATGTTACTGCTGCTGAATTCCAAACTGCTTAGGATAACTACAAGCAATTTGAGGCCCAGTTTGTGCGCTTAGATGTATAATAAAAAAGTTTCATATGGAATTACAAACTTAGGATAACCTCATTCACCACTAGTGGTGGTGTAGGGTATAATAAAACTCAATTGGTTTATAATTAAAAAAGTTATAAGAATTCAAACCTTATAAATTCTGAGCCACCCTGTATCTTAAGAATGTTCAATTCATTGCCTTCTTTAGTAAATTAATAATAAAAAAATCCTGTATTGATTTTAGATGACAGGCTGTTTCTTAAATGTGGAAGGTGTTTAATATTCTCTTAACTAAACCATTTCAAAAGGGTGAAATAAAATTATTTACTTTTTGTAATATTGGAAACATCTTATATAACCGAAGGGTATTTTTTAATTTGAACACCTGTCTCCTAAAAACTTGGGGCTTTTTATACGCTATGAATCTCATACTCATCGAAACCTAACTGCCTGTTTTTCTTAGACGAACTAAAAGTTCGCTACATTTAGAATAAAAACTAATATTGAAATTTTGTTTTTGTTTTAAATGTTAGTTTAACGAACGAATTTTGCGTTCGTCATCTAAAAGCAGCGAGTAAGAGTCCATGTTGCCGCCACACCGTGTTGCTATTTTTTAAATAGCGGCCAAAAGTCTGTTTTTTCCAGAGTACCGAAACGCTCGCTCATTCTTCATTCATGAGCGAGCGTGAAAACTTAAAAATTTTTCTGCAAATTCATCCTCATGAGGGTGAGGAAAAAAACTATTTTGATTTTCCTCGCTCATGAGGAGTGAGCAAAAACAAAAAATTCATATGTGATTTTTTAGATATGAAAAATTTTAAAAAATTCACGTTAAAATTCTTCACAAGGAAAAAAATGCGATTTTCCCAACCATTTCCAGCGGGAAAATCAAGTAGTAAAGAGGCCTTATAGAAGGCCTTTTTGCAGACATAAGATCTCCCAGCCGCATTCCAACTTTATTACCAATTAGCAAGGTGTGTCATTGGAGACCAACACCTTGCACTTTTGCATCTATTTTAAACACTCCTGGAAGGGCTTCTAAAAAGATTTAAGAATAAAGATTTATCCAAATTTAATTGTTGTGGCTAATAATACGAAGTGAGTAAATTAATAACTAAACTTGCAACACGTTCTAACATAACTACTAATAAACCGATTGCGACAGGACTTATCTTAGAATAGAAAATTTGAATTTGTAAAATATTAAATAAAAACCATTCTAAAAGACCTTTTCAAAAAAGGCAGAGTAGAATAAGATAAAGTTTACTAAAAATTCAATTGTAAACATTCTTAAAGGCCTAAAAAGTGATTCGCTTGCAATTTTCCCCGCCGGACAGCCAGTTTAGTCTGTGTGTATTTTTTTTTGTAAAATTATTTCTTGACTGGTGAACCAAAATGTATGTGTTGTTTTTTTTTGTAGGCAAATATTATTGAAATAAAAAAAAACTAAGAGAACTGCACATATCGTCATCTTAAATGCAGAATATTGTAACATCAAATTTCATAAGTTTACATGAGAAGCAAAAAACGTTGTAAAATGGAAATTATACGAGATATTAGAGTAATATTAAATATTTAGAATAAAAATGCGATAACCAGTTTTTTTTTTGATAAAAAAATATTATTTTTACTGTTATTTATTTAGTTATGTGTGTTACGTTATTTTAATTTGTAATTCTCTGAAACAAAACGACGAATCATCAACGAAAGTATGGTAATATTAAGTTAAACAATCATTTAAAACATTAAATAATTAAATATTTCTGTTAAGTTACAGGTATAATAGAATATAAAGATAATGTACATGGTTATAAATGTAATACTGCGTTTAAACAATAGATTTAAATATAGTTAAATGCACATATAAAAATGATAGTCACACAATTAATATGCAGCATCATTAGGAATGCGTTGACATGGTGAAATAAGTTTGCTTTTCTGATGCAGTGCAGGCAGTACTGCATTTGAGAACGTAGAGATGTTATATTATTAGAGATATTATTATGACATATTATTTATAGTTTTTTATTTCTAATTAGAAGTGGATTAAACTAAAAAAAAGTACTTTATTAAATTTAAATTAATTTTAAAAATCCATCTTTTCCATTATAACTAACGTGTATTTTGATGTCCTTATAATGAATTTTCTCAATTGAATTTTTCTTTACAATAAAAAGTTTTGTAAAAAATTTGACTCATATACATATATGCATATTTGTCTCCATATAAGGAATTATTTCGAAAAAACTTCTGCAAGAAGTAAATTTTAAGTAGTTAATTTCTGAAAAATTTAAATAAGAAGAATGAAAGAGTTTTTCAATTAAAAGTAGTATTGATAGCAGCCCGCGTATTCAGTGAAAGAAAATGTTGTATAAAGAAGCACTTATCCTAAAAAAAATACTATTAGTATTTAATAACACAAAATTTAGCTAAACAATTTATACTCCAGCACTTTATAAGAAATGCTATTATTCTAAAGATGTAGAAGACAAGTAATTTATTATTTAACACAAAATGCTTTATAACAGTCTTTTTGAGGATATTGATGAAGGACGACTTGGAAGAATGCAATCCTAACAAAAATACCAGATTATTTTAAATAAACTTGGAAAAAATATTTCTATTGTATTATAATTTTTCTATATTAATAATGAAGATATATTCTGATCCAATAGCTACAGATTCATTATAGGGAATTTCGACTGTATTAACATTTATTAAAAACTATATATGTACATATATAAACTCATAAGGTTGGAAAACGAAATAAATGATGGAAAAATCATATAATAAAAATAATGGCAGTCTGCTGGAAGCAAAAAACTAAGGATCTGCAGATGGCATTATTTATTCTTGGAAATTCATAGCGTATGGGAGTGTGAAATTTCTAACAGTCCAATGTAGAAGAAACTTAGTCATACTTAATATAGGTTTTTCAATACATATATATATATATATATATATATATATATATATATATGGATTCGGTTTATATTAATTTTACAGCACTGTTTTTCTTTTTGCTTATGCAATAATGTGCAGTTTGATCACTTATTCCACTAACACGTTCAGAGTATGAAACAGAATACCTATTTTTGACGTAAAAAAAATGAATGTGTTCGTTAAAATATATCAAATAGGAACTCTGCTAATTTTTTTTTAATTAAGATTATTCATTATGTTTTTTAAGGAAATTATTTACTTAATGATAAGCCATTTTTTATTTTGTTAATAGCTTGGATATTTTTTAAGGTGGAAGTTTAAATTTTTTTTAAATATTTAACGTGAATCGTAATCAATAAAAAAGTCTATTTCAAAATTTTCAGTGATACATTGCTTTGCATTTTAGCAAACGATATTTATACTGTTGTAAAAATTTAAATTAAAAGCTACAGTCTTAAAACTTCTTGTAATTTAATTCTTCATAGTCAATGAACTTTTCAGATCTTATTTTGTTATCAAGTTTTATGTCTCAAACTAAATTAATGTAACGATATGTTATAATAATTAAGAAGACGATATATGGAAATATGAATTTATAAATATGGAAATATTATGGAAATATGAATATATACTGTTTTCGAAAATGTAGGAGGTTGCACAACATATATTCGCATAACTCAAAAATGTTCGTTTTAGGAACATTATTTTGTTTTGGCAAAAAATTATAATTCTTTTTAGCTACATTTTGAAATTTTTGTTTTTTAAAACTTCATCAATAATTGGAAAATGAAGCTATGCTTCTAATTTTTTCCAGTCATATAAAAAATTATCAAATTCATATAAAACAAATCGCACTTGATTAAAAAGAGGGTTTTAACTAAAAATTTGTATTTGCTCAAACTTTGGAAAAAATTGGCACGTAATATTCATATCTGCCAGCCGTAAAAATATCGTGCTAGTTTGTCTTCTTTTTGGTAATGAAAAGGTTGGCTTAAAAATTCTATATCATATGCCTTTAATGTTAAATTAAAAACTGTTTTGCTTGTACTGAAAATTTTTAAATTTTGAGTTAATATCCTCTTTATGATCAAGTTATAATGCAAGTGTAAATGTACACGTTTCCACGCCACCTTTGAGGTAGTGTACTTGGCGCGCTTTTTTTTAACGTGGTTTCCCCTGTAGGCCTACTCCACGATATATAACGAACATTAGAAGTTTTTTTATTATACAATACGTCCTTTTTTATGTTTTTTTATTTCAATTGCTTTTAACTATTTATTTTAAATACAATACCGAACAAATTGTTTTTTATCTCACAAATAATTTTTTTCTGAAAAAAATTTACGTTATCATTCAATATTTTGACACTTGCTATGAATAAACAAATAATTTTGACACCTTGCTGCCACCTTCTAGTTATTTCACCATGATAGTACCAGAAAACAAAATAGAGTTACCGAGTTCATCAAATAACTACCACAGTTTTGGGGAAATGGTTTTCATTTATTTATATAAGCATTATTTTAACAATATTGTTGCTCTATAATTAACAAACTTGCTTTTTTGCGCGTTTAAAAAAATTAATCATAATAATACATTTAACAAGTAAAACTTAAATTACAATTTGACAATAATCCAGTAAATTTGCATTACGTTTTTGACAAGGTAATTTTTTTTTATTGTTTTGACATTTAGTGGCATACACGTTCCAAATTTCAACTCGCATGTAAATTTTGCTGCCACTAGAGCTGCCATTGTGAAAAATGGTTAGGGACGGATTTCCTAGTAGTTCGTAAAATTTTGTTTTGCTTTTTTTTTTGCTAGCTGGGAGCTCGATCAATTTTTCTGACTCAAGTCTGATCTTTATACACTGTACCACCAAAAATTGGATATTTTAAATGCATTCTTGTAAACAAAGTACATGTCGCAATTTTTAAAGGAATTCCATGAAATTTTGTATTCTGAAATTTTTTTAGGAGGACTTGGACGTAAATCGGTCCACTTTTTTGGCTGCCTCCCATAAAAATTACCTTCCGGAAACCAATTAAACTTTAATAAATGTCCAGCAAAAACAGATTTTATGATCAAATTAAGCTGGAGAACTCCTCATATAACTCCCACTATTGAAATTCACTTTAATGCGATACAGATACAGCGATCAAATTCAGTACATTAATTTCGGACATTTTTCTATAATTTTTTCATAACATTTAAGGATTAAAAAAAAAAACAAATATAAAACAACCAATAACTTTTCTTAATACCTGAATAGCTATTTAGTAATTTGCATTTATTTAAATATTAATGATATTAAGGAAACATCAATGACCATTTTATCTTACCTGTATATTTGAAAACTGTCAGATTTATTGTTATCAGATAGAACGTACTGGATATTCTTTCTCTCAAAACTTCAAACACATTAATGACTTTAAGGGAATCCTCAAGCAAAACTAAAAACTCTTTGATAATACCTGCTTAGCTGTGATAAACGAGTATACAGTATTGCACGGATAATAACCTCGCTAAAAATTCCAATTTTTTTGGGTAATTATGCAAGACAAGCATTTATACGAATATGTTTAACTACCCCATTGAGTTAATTAAACGTATTTATTTACAAGATACCTTAACTTTGATGCATGAAAATATGTTAAATCATATAGAAAGTAGGAATTTGTACATGTATGAGCTAAATCTAAACGAGACGGCAATAAGACACAATGGGATTTGCTGTCTTAAATTTTGTGTGTAATGCTGTTTGATATGTCCTGTCATATCCTGCTAACAAAAGCTTACGATTACATACAAACTTATGATCAGGGAAATCGTAAATAAGCAATTGCATGTTTTTTCTAGAGTTTTTTATTAATTTTGGCATCGATTTGCTAGTAAATAATTTGCCTTGTTTAGCCAATGCTGTATTTTTTGTTAGAATAATATTTTAAAAGTTGGTAGCGCAAATTTCACAGTTTTGAAGCAAATTTTTATACATGTTTAGCGAATGAAAAACTTTTCTTGAAATTGTGGTTAACAGATGAATTTTCTGTTGCTTTAATTTCGCCATCTATATTTAATTTTAACTCTAAAATTGTAAGCCAAAGTAAGTCAAACTGTAAAATTGTATATATATGCAAAACTTAAGGAAAAAGCAATTATATTAATTTGTGCTGATGTGTGTAATACACAGAAATGTAGACGCATCTTTTAGTATACCGATGGACCCAGAAACATTTTTTAAAGTGATATTTTCATGTCCGCCAGTCCATCGGGCTGGTTGTCTGTCAATTTTTATATAATTAAAAAATCTATGTAAATTGTGCGAATCGGTCTATAATATCACATAGTCCCCATGCAAACTTCTTCAGGTTCGTGTTAAGATTAAATTTGGGTATTTCATCCTTTCAAATGTTAATCTATATATCGATGCCTTACTTTCTCAACCTCGTATCTTTAAAAAAAATACGGTTTGGACTTTTTCATATAAAACGATTGTTTTTTTGTGTTCTATTACTGCAACAACTTATTATTTCAATACTTTGTCTCAATTCTGTAAATATTAATAAATTATTGAAATAATAAGTTTTTGCAGTAATAGAACACAAAAAAAACAATCGTTTTATATGAAAAAGTCCAAACCGTATTTTTTTAAGATACGAGGTTGAGAAAGTAAGGCATCGATATGTATATAAAAATGAAAAATGTTTGTCTGTTTGTTTGTTTGTTGGCTTATAGACTCCTAAACTACTTAACCGATGTTCCTGAAATTTTTACAGTAACATCACGTGAGCCCTAATAAAATAGGCTACTTATTTTTTCGATAGGGGCAGGGGAATTGGTACCTCCATAGGATGCTGCACGCATTTTGTTGAACTTTTGGTAGTAGGATCTTCTGAGTCCCAAAATTTAAATAAAATAGCAGCGCGGGAAGTGGTACCCCCCATAGGACGCCAATGTTTAAAATCGCACATCTTAAGACTGTTCTATTGAGAATGTTCAAACTTGGTAGGAGTCACTCTTATGGAAAACTACACCTTTAAAAATATAAATAAAGGGGTAGGCACAGGGTGAGTAACACCCCCCATAGGAAGCATATATTTAATATCGCGTAACTGAAGAAATATTAAAGCGAGAGTCTTCTAATGTGGTTAAATTCACTATTATGGTAAACTATAAATTCCAAAATTAAAATGGGCGGGGTAGACGAAGGAGGAGCAATACCATCAATAGGACGAAAATATTAAATACTTCATATCTGAAGACAAAAGTCTTCAAGCTTTGTAGGACCCACTCAAAATAAACCTTTCAAAATAAAAATATAATATATAAATGAAAAAGCGTATGTTTGTTTGTTCTCTACAGACTCCTAAGCTACTAAGCCGATTTTCCTGAAAGTTTCACAGTAATTTCCTGATTACCAGGCGCTTAACATAGGCTTTTAATATATTTTAATTTTCAAGTTG
The DNA here is from genome assembly GCA_943735925.1 of Pollenia amentaria. Classification (NCBI taxonomy): domain Eukaryota; kingdom Metazoa; phylum Arthropoda; class Insecta; order Diptera; family Polleniidae; genus Pollenia; species Pollenia amentaria. Next base: position 70,940,151 of record OX031010.1, read on the forward strand.
GCTTGGCACCATGCAATAAAAATATGAATAACCTTATATCTGGAGGAAGGTTACAGTAAGAGTTTTCCAATATGAAACAAATAACTTCGTTATCAATACACGACATCTGCCAAAAAGTCGGCTGGATAAGATAAGCGCGCGTGGCACCTCCCACACAATGACAATAAATATATCTACGTATTAGGAGTACTGTAATAGTGAAACTATTCCAATTTTATACAAATAGCTTAGATAATAACCTACAACATATTTCAAAAGGTATGTTCAATGGAATAAGTAGGCGTGGCACCTCCCATTCGAAATTTCTGTATATCTGTGGAACGGTTACGGTAAACTCATTCAAATTTAGCGCAAGTTGTTTCGCTTTTTAAAAAAAATCTTACCAATTTTATTTCGATGGGGTAGCAAAGCGCACCGGGTTAAACTAGTATAAATATAAAAATTAACGACCTTCACTTTAATTCTTTTAAGACAAAATATCATATATATTCGATGTATCTAGATAATATTCGGCACAAATAACTCTTATATGAATCTGAGCCTATTGGTCCCATCGGTTGCATCGGGTGTATGGGCTTTACCGAATATAATTTATTCCTGGTTTTTTTAATGCAAAACTTAAATTGTTGAATATTTTGCTTACAAAGAAGCCATATTTTGTTTTTGGGGCATATTTTTTTTAAAAAATTTAAGTGAATATTATAAAGTCTTTAGTGCATATTTAACACTCATAAAGCACTTTTTCTAGATCATCGTTCTGGTTTCCCTGCTTATGATTAACATGTAATCTTGGTGGCATTACTTGCTGTGTTGTTGATTAAAAGTACTGAGGCAATTAAGCGAATGAAATTAAGGTGACATTTTGGTTTGGGAGTTTCACTATTTAGGCAATTACCCGAATTGGGTAATTAAGCAATTGGCAAACGTGGACTTTTGTTTAAAAAATTTAATAAGAAAAAAACGGGGATTTTCTCAATATTAATAACCATATTCGTCGAAACCCATATAGAATGGGCCTTTGAAACCGCTCTAATTTGTAATTTTACTTCGATAAATATTTGTTTATATGTGAAAGAGAACTATATATATATATGCTTTTAATCAATTTTTTTTTTTTGTTTATATTAAGATTTTTCTTGATTTTTTGAAGAACCCATTCTTTATTCTTCCGCTTGTTTTCCAAACCGAAAGCATTTCGGTACGGTTAATATAAAAAATTGTGCTTAAATTAAATGACAATTGTGGGAGTTTGCTGAAAAATGCCGCCGAGATGTGAATATACACTTAAAATAGTCACTTTGTCGAACACTTCCATATTTAAACTTGCACGAAAATTCGTGTCCAAACACAACTCAATACAATATCAATAATTACGACAAGGACTCCACAAAATTAAAATTTAAAAATATACCATAAAACTACTTACGGTGGGCTACATTTTTTTATTTCTTCAGTTTTGCTCGTTATACAATTGTAACACTGTTTTATTACTACCTATTACCTATTTTTAGAACGCGACTGCAAAAGTGACACGTTTAACTAACATTTAAAACAAAAACAAAACCGGCAGACATTTAAGAACACACGTCTAAACTTTAAACTTTGCAAGCCTAGCAGATCGGCAGTGTTTGCAACTGTTTTTTAAATTAAATTTTCTTGATTGCTCGGAGTCTTGCCATTACGAAAATAAATTCACTTTTAATATTTTTTTTAACTTTTGCAAAAAAAAAACCGATTTGATAAGTTCAGTTATAATATTCAGGTGATATTTATTTTGAAAAATGTGATATTTTGAAAATGGAACGGATGTTAGTTATGTCATATATTTAAAACGATCCTTTCTTAAATTTTGAGATCAAAAATGCCTTAAAAGTCATATAATACGAATAAGAAATTGTTTATCATGATTCTGGAGAAAAAATTGGAAGACCTGTGAAACCAATCGATGAAAGCAGTGAACGATCCTGAAGACGAAAACTTAAAGGAAATGCTAAAGTAGCTAGTCAATTAATTAAAGATTCCTTTTTGCATCAAGTGGAACCACCAAAAATATTATGAAATCATTTAAAACCCCGTAATTACCAGTCCTAAACGTGTAAAAAGAACATTAAAAAGCATGTGAAGATAGCAAAGTTACTCCATAGCAATAGCGCATTTTTAAGATTAAAATCTCACAGCATATCCCCACCAAAAATTAATTATTGTGTTGTAATTATTATTATTTTTACTTATTACTATTATTATTATCTTTCTTTACTTCTATTATCATTATTTCGCTGGCTTAACATGCAAAGGCCCTAAGTCCATTTTTTTAGAAATTGAGATTTTAATGCAGTCATGTGCAATTAGTAAAAATACATTGATTCCAATGAAAACAATTACAGTAGTGATGAGCAAAAGCGACTAGTCCAATTTACCACAAGAAACTCTTAGTCCTAATAAGCTTTTATTTCGGCAAATACTTATTTTTTCATTTTGCTTATACGCACAAAGAAAATACAAAAAAAAAATGCGTTTACATTATTCAAAACTGTTAACGCAAGAAAAGTTTGATTGTTTTATGTCTCTTCTGTAAAATCTTTAAATATGGACTCAGAGCCTTTGCATGTAAAGCCAGCGACTTATTAAATTATAATGAAAAATAACATATTTCTAATAATAAACTTTTCTAAGAAAATTAAACATTTTATTAAACATTTTTTTAATTATTTAACAAAAAGATGGATTCGGAAAGGCTTTTACGTTACACAATACAATAAACACTCAATTTTTTGTTATAAATTTAATATACAAATTCCAAATTAAGGCTAATTATTCTTAAAAAAGTAGCTAGTAATTTTTTAGACATCATAGCTATATTCTGCAACAACCTAATATACAAAGTAATATACCAAATACTTGTAAAAAAGTAACATATCAAACAACAAAACGCATTAGAAACTTCCGCCTGTGGCAAAAGTAATAGACTTTTTTTTAAATAGACGCTATTTTTAAATTTTCCACATTGTGCGCTATTCAATATCAAGCAAGTCTATATTAAACGATGGAAATCAAACGAAAGAATACCAAAATACACCTGATATACACCCAGAATTAATAACGCACGCTTTACCCACGACAGCAAAAATTACACCTAATTCGGGTAATTACCCATGCAGTGGCAGCCCTGGTTTTGAGTACAATACAAATTGTATTAAAACATTATGAGGTGTTTACTTTATTTCGACGTTCACAGTATATAGTGGGTCCTTATGAGTAGTGAAGTTGATTTAACAATGTCCGTCTGTCTGTAGGTTTTTCTTAGACCCCAGACAAGACTTGGCTGAATTATAAACAAAAAAACATCTTTGTCTCTAATTTTTACCCATAACACCTGACAGAGACTTATTTTACAAATGCCTTAGATAAAAACAAACAACTCCGTTTATCTTCCCAAAATAATGGTTTTGGCACAATATCGTTCACGAAGACCTAATTTTACTTAGAAATTTCTTAAATATAAAGAGTAATACATACGTATTGAAAATGAACCAAGTCGGTATATTACTTCAACTGGCCCTTATACAAGTGATTAATTGTTTCGCCTCATATACAAAAGGTATGTGCTTAGAAAATAGTTTTTCATACAAACAAAGAGGGTGGTCAGTGATCTTCATTTTAAATAAGTGTTTTTGTGAACAGCTTTTTGTTTCAATTACTTTTTATGTGTATGTGTTTAGTTATTTGTTTCTTCGCATATCTTCTCATATCATATCAAAATTTTAAGAGAAGAGAATTAACCGAAACAATTAAAAGTGTTAACTATTAAAAAAAAAACAGGACTCTATTGGCATAATAGAAGACTTTATATGTTTAGAGGAATCTAGGAAAAGGACTGAGAAATTAGATATTCTACCTTATGGGTTGCTTTCGATTGCTCCAACATCTACGATAAGTGAAAGAATTATTTCCAAGTCAAGTTTTATTAAAAATAAAGAGAATAGCTTAAATCCTTAATATTGAAAAACCAAATTATTTGTTTAAAAGATTGTTTTATAAGATATCCTAAAACTATGGAAATAATTAATAAAATTATCTCCCAGCAAGTTTTAGTTTACGTTTAGTTTTACTAATAAACTCCAAATAATAAATAAATTATAAATTTTAAATTATTGAAATTACTTAATTTATAAAACAAAACTTTTTTAATCGGTTAACCGATTAATTACAAAATTAACCGATTAAACCAAAACCTCGATTAATTAATCGAGCGATTAACCGATTAAAGCAAATGTCCGAAATGAATACCCTAATAGCGACACTACGTTTCGTGGTCGGAAACTATTCAATTAATAATATTATTTAGCATTGATGAATACTGTTTTAATGCTTACAAGGAAAACGGGTTTAAATATTATTAAATTCATTTATTTAAAGAAGGATTTATTTATTACGTGGCCTACACAAAAATATATACCGAACTCACCGGAGTTATTTGCATACATAACAGTCGTACGTCATAGTTATTACAGAGGAAGAAAAAAACTCAAGTCATATTTGCATATAATGTCAACTAGAATTTATGTATGTATGTATGTATGTATGTATGTATGTATGTCTGTGTGTATATATGTATATATTTTTGCATGAATGTAAAAGAGTACAATAGATGCATGGACGGGAATGTGGGCTTAAATTTAAATTGCTAAAATATGGGCTAAGGGAGATCTAGAAAGATTTTAATGCATTTCGAATTTTATGAGAGTTGATTAAAGATTACAACAAAAATATAATTCAATCGTTCATTTCAGAAGACCGTGCGCTTTTTTAACTTATCAGAAAACTAAGAAACATCCTATTTTTAAAATTATTAAAGGTTTTGGCTAAAAAAAAATAATGTTTATTGTTTTGCAAAAACAAATAATAGTTTTAAAAACTTTATTTATTTTGCCTGTTTGGTCATATTATTGATTTTTAAGCCAGTTTTAGAATTAAAATAAAAAAATATATTATCTTTATGTTTAAATTATTAAAAATCGAAGAAGAAAGTTTAAAGATCCGTTAAACTAAGGAAACAACTTTCTTAATTTGTATAAACAAATAAAAAAAAAGCAAAAATTAAACAAAGTAACAAAAAATTAATTAAAAATGTACGAGTGATTATGTTTTCGTTTTGCAAAATGTTGAGCTTTGAATTAATCACTATTTCATCACTATTATTTCGGATTTTAGGATCAAATTAAGATCAGAACTGTCCAACAGAACAGAATTTATCATTTGTAACTTTCCCAAAGTTATGGAAAAAGCAATATTATCTAACTCTCTAAGTAAGCCCTATTTCACTCGCTTAAAAGACTAAGGGCCACTATAACAACTTGCCGATAGTTAAAGGTAGGATTTTGTCCCACGTATATAAAGTTTTCACTACTAAAACATTGCCTTAATTTAAAGTGAGCAATATGTTAAAGGCAAGTTTATCCAACCTGGTATGTTAAAGTAAAGAAGAAATAATTAATAACTTGTTGTACGTCCGACAAAATCCTACCTTTAACTAACTGCAAGTTGTAATAATGGCCCTAAAGAGGTATTCTGTATTGATTTCAGTAGCTTTAGTTCTACCTATACGTATTTTTACACTCTAAGTTAAATCATTTATTTGGGATTGAATTCCAGTGTTAATGATCATTTGCGCATTACTAGCCGCAACTTGTTCATTTTGCTTACTACGCACCTCGTAATCTGGTGTACCATCTATGTACTTCAGCGCCGTTCCAAAAATGTAAATGCTACGTACGTGTCTGTGGTGTATGCGAAGAGAATCAATTGTTTTCTGTATTTGATCCACATCTGATTCTAGTAACTTCCTCATGTGTGTTTTTGGTAATAGGTTTGCGAGGTTTCTGGTTTCTACTGCTATGCTTGTAAAGTTTCTTAAGTCGGTTACATGGGCGAAAACTCCATAATTGTCAAAGATTGCAACATTTCCGTCCGCTGCTGGGATTTAGTATGAAGAGGTATAGTCCAGGATGGTAGCATAGCTACAGGATACAAATACGGTAAGTATCAGGATGCAGGTTGCTCCCATGTTGCTCTAGTAACAGAACTTCATTCAGGCTCCATCTTTGATGGTTAAATCAGCTGTTTTTGGTGTTCTCTGGATTTCCAATTCTAAATGTCAATAGTATAGTATCTTTGTTTTAATTACCTTTGCCTTTTCTAATTGCCTTAAACTTTGCGTTCTGTTTTATTTTTTATTTTCTTACAGCTAAATTTAATTTAAAGATTTGTTAACTCGGTTTTTTTGGATTTGACGCACTATTGTGCCGTTTTTTGTTGTCGTACCCTACAGTTTTTAGTGAATGTATTGAGGAGTATAACCCGTATGTAAACTTATATATGGTATATCTGATAAACAGGGAAACCAAAACCGGAAACTCGAAAAAAGTGCGCATTTAATGTGCAGTAAAATCTTTAAAATATACCCTTAAAATTGTTCAAAAAAAAATGCCTTAAAACAGAAATGACTTACTTTAAAACAAAACATTAAACTATGCATACAATAAACATGTAAAAAAGAACAGTCGTCCACTTCTGACTATATTTAATACTACACCACAGGGATTACAGACGAATTTTCGAAAGTGTACCCTATTTGAAACATAGAATAGAGTTATGGCATATGATTAAGATTCACATAAGTTATTTGTACCGAATATTATCTAGATAGTACACATCCACATCAATGTGCGATTTTTACGTATTAAATTGATTTAAAGAAAAAAAACACTGAATTTTATATCAACACAAACAATTATAAGGAAGTTATGGTATTAAAAGTTATTTTCGGGATTGATATTTGCGTGGGAGCAATGACCAAAAATAGAACGTTTCCAACCAAATTTGATAAAATAAATTGAGTTTGTAGTAAGTTAGCCGTACTTAATCCAAATACGAAATTAAGTAGTTACATTTGTTTGAGGTGCTGTAAGAGACTGTAAATAAATAAATAATAAAAAAAAAAAAATTATTATTTAAGGGCACCAAGACTCTACGCTGGAAGATTCTCACCATTTACATATGCTTCGTCCTTATGACAACTAAAACGTGTGTACCAAATTCTATCAGATTATCCAAGAGAGCGACCTGTACTATACACACCAGGCTTAGACGGACATAGAACCAGTCGGACGGACATCGTTCAGAAAGTGATTCTGAATCTATCAGTTTAATTAATATTTCTACACACATCACCAAAAGCGCATATACATAAACAATTCATTTTCTCTTGCCTAAATTGAAGCAACTTGTTTTGTGTGCGGATAGATATTCGAAACAGAAAACCTAGAAGAACTAAAAGAAAAAGCGCATAATCGAGAGCTTCAATAAGAGAGCTCTTATACAGCAGTAATTGATTACGAATTAATATACAAAAAAGCTGCTATTTTAGTGCTGACAACGAAGAGGGTTTTAAAGCGAAAAAAAAATGAAAATATCTTAGTGTTTACGAAAATGATTAAAAAACGGCATTTAAACAAGGAAAAGCAAAACATCAATGAATATGTTAATATAGTAAGCCCTTACAAAGGCACTTTGAAATACTTAGTTTGCATGTTTTATTAGGATAAAAGAAGCTCTTATTGTCAGCTGAAATAGTCCTCCAAATAGGCAACACCCCATACAAAAATAAGGCATCCCATCAGTAGATTTGAGTTATGAGTTCATACATAAGATCTGCCCCTTTTGGAGCACGGATTTTATTGGGATATGTTGCTGATTTAGCTTATCCCTGATTGCTGTTATCATATCAAAAGTCTTTGCCCAGGGAACATTTGAATTTGGAATTTAGTATTGTATATAGGTTTATTCCTTTGGAGAATAGCTACTCGTAGATACCCACCCATTTATCAATATTTAACCAATTTTATTCATCGTTTTAAAAGTATGTGCCTAAGGGTAATGACCAGCTATGGGCACCACTACATTGAAAGCTTTGCATGTGTGGCATTGTATTGGTTTGTTTATGTTTGCATTTGTTGGTTTTATGTACATTTGTACGCTTTGTTTTTTTCTCATTTCATGACATGCGACGCACGTCTACTTCGTTCGAAATGTTCTGCTAGACTAAGCACAATTTCTTTTCTCTGCTTCGCTCATCAATTTTGTGTATGTACACATCGTTCGCTCTTTTTGAACTTTGATTTTGAATTTGCCCATAGCTGGTAATGACTAATTGGGACTTTTGGCACGATTTTCTCCCAATGCTCTAATTGTGCCTCTATATTCTTAAGAGACTTTAAACTTTTCTTTTCGCTTGTGCTTTTCATACTTAACTTGATCGTCTTCTATTTTACTATATCGTTTTTTCAGCCTTTTGCTTCTGTGCCAATATCAATTCCTTTGTTTTTGCTTTATGTTTAGACAAAATTTGAATTACGTACAGACTAAGGACGTGCACAGATATATATGTTTGTACAAGTTTCTGTGTGTTTACTAAAGTGAGTGTGTATGGATGAGTGGTCTAGTGTTTCTGATTAAGCTGGGATGTCAGCGTCATACACAATTGTGTAAGCAAAACTCATATGTACGCTTACGCTCTTTTATTTTGCGAGCGTAAAATATAATTTTTTACTGCAAGACTAAGAAATAATTTGATACCCATATGGCTAAGTCGGTTTAGAATTTATTTATTTTATTTTATTTTATTTGTCTATGGAATTATAATCCTTACAGACTTCTTAATTAAATAAAAATAAATTTTAAAAAGTAACAAAAATTATGGATTTAAATAGATTAATATACTAGTTTTAATATCAGTGGAGCTATAAGAATAGTCAATAAATTTATAAAACTTGTTGAACTCGTTACACATCCTTCTTAAGGGGTCACCATCAGCATAATTAGCTCTAAAAAATTGAATTGATAACGGAACCAAGTGACGTGATGGGCGTTGAGGAACATTAAATGTTATATTGTTGATTAAGTATCCAGAGCAAACGTCGCCAATAATTATGTTGAAAATAAACGAGATGTTAAGCACAGTTCTACGGCTCTTTAGAGTTGGCAGCTTGATGAGGGCTAGTCTAGCAGGATAAGGCGGCAGATTCCATTGGTTAAAGTTCAACCCACGTAGACAAAAAGTCAGAAACTGTTTTTGGACTGATTCAATTTGGTCGGAATGTTTTTTATAAATAGGGTCCCATATTACGGATCCATACTCCAATACAGGTCTTACCAGGGAAGTATACAGACTTTTCGTAACATATGGATCCTTGAACTCTTTAGCCCATCGTTTTAAAAAACCGATCATACCTCTGCCTTTATTAGCTGTCATTGTTATATGTGCAATGAAATTTAGTTTCGAGTCAAGCAGAATTCCAAGATCTACGAAGCTATCCACCGACTCCAACTGATGACTTTCAAAAAAGTAGAATGCAGGTATTGGACTCTTTCTAACAAAACGCATGTATTTACATTTTTTTAGATTAAGTTGCATAAGATTTACATTGCACCACGTGTAAAAAGAATTTAAGTCGTTTTGAAGAAGGACTTAATGAAGGACTTACAACACAAATACTTTATGGGATCTCAGTTGAATATAAAAAGAAAGATTCGCATTGAATGACCAACCTCGTATACCTTTATACACTGCTGGTAATTGAGGGTTATAAAATTGTAAAAAAATATGTTTTTTATGCTGAATTGGTTAAACGGTAAAATTGTATTAGAATTCATACTTCGAAATGTTGTGCTTGCAGTTCCTAATCGCCCTTTCAGAAATTTTATTCCACTAAGACTTTAATTCTTTCATTCTAATTATGCAAATGAGCTCTGAATTTGTCAATGTATATGCGTATATTGATTTCTATAATCCTATTGGCATCAAAATAACCTTTTAGTGTCTTAAAATTATTTTAATCTTAAATTTTATATAACAAAAACATAATTATTTTAAGCGTAATAGCTAGTAAAAAATTTTAGTTTCATTGGATAAATAAGTTAATAAATAAATAAAACATTTTGGGCGGGAATCCCGGGAACCCGGGAATTTGCTATTTATTTCCCGCTTTCCCGGGAATCCAAAAAGCGCGGGAATAAAAAAACTCTAATATCTCTACAAATAATATCAATATTGATATAGTTATAGAAATGAAAGAAAATGCAAAACAATTTTGAATAAAATGTTATGAAGTTTTGAGAACCAAATACAACTTTACTTACGAAGTTTTAGTGTGGTTCCATAAATTTACTTCTGAAAATGTTATTTCAGGTAGTATTGAAACTCTTCTAGTAAAAATGTTCCCGAATGAAATTGCAAATTTTGATGCAATCAATAATCAATATAGAGCTTTAGCTGATGTCGAGCAACTGCAGTCGTTAAAAACTGAAAACATTTGTAATTTTTGGTCGGCAGTAGCTAATTTACAAAATTAGCTGAATGTCCATATGTTTCCTGACATTTCTATAGTCGTTGCTGGAATTTTATCCAAAGAGTTTTTTCTTTTCAAAATATAATAAGAACTAAGGAAAGAAAGAGACTACATGTGCCAAGGATTGGTTAAGATCGACAAATTCGTGCTGCTATGATGTTAGAATTCCAAATAGTTTATTAACTAAACAAATAAATGCCTGATTTTGATATCATATATTTATAAGACCTTTATGTACCTTATTTTATTCATAAATAATGTATTTTTTGTGTACAATTGAATTTTTATGTAGTTTTGCTTGTTGTTTTAATAAATTATAAAAAAATGGTACCGTGAAGGTCCACAAAGTACATTTTATTTGGAAGTTGGTACAAAATGGAAAACCCCATTTAACATTCCTGTTTTAAATGTTTGTTCTGGTATGACTGCTGATCACCGCAAGGAAACGAAGCGGTGTTCGCATCACGCTTGCAATATTCGTTTTCAAATGCGATATTATGTTCATTTAGCCGCAGCATATATGATCGAGTCGTCTCAATCATTAACGCTAAAAAAGTACAAACCAGTAATGTTCTCTACAGTTTTGTTCTAATTCGAACGTCAGATATATGTACATATGTATCAGTCGCAACATTATTGTTTAAAGAAATATAAATGTTTGAGTGTATGTAAGAGCTATACTGTTTTTTTCATGTGTTTTTTATGTTTTTTCATATAGTATGATTTAGGGATGAGCAATCCCGTGATTTTTAAGGAACATCTTGATTAGTGAACGTGATTTAAAAATCACTGCTCCTTAAAACTGCGACTGTGATCACGGCTTGTGAGTTTTTAGTTCTTTTATAGCAAGTGCGTGCGTCCAAGCAATAGGTCTGTCTGCGTACACATATTTTGCATAATTTTGTACAAAATGTCGCAAAATCTTGCAACTCTTACAGCGAGAGAGCCAAAAAGAGAATTTTTTGACAGTTGGAAGTTAGAGAACTTGCAAAATGTTACTGGAGAAATTTCCTCTGGTAAGATTTTGCAACTAGTTTGAACAGCTGTTTTTATATACTGTTTGAATGAAAGAGTTTACGTGTGCCAAGATAGCGTCGACGAAATAGCGTCGAATTTGGGAATTTAAAAACCGGGAATCCCAAATACCCAAATAATGGGGATTTACAGTATATGAACAAAGAGTTAGCGTCGAATTTAGGAATTTAAAAAGGGGAAGTAAAAATATATTTATATTTTTAATAAAAATACTAAAAATTTTTACCACAGGCTTTTGCACGGTATGAACTGTATATTTTCTGAAAGTAAATAGTTTTCTGGACAAAATGAGAGATGCGTGCAAAAAATATATAGTTTATACCGTGCAAAAGCCTGTGGTTCATTGCATAAATCAGTAAAGATTTTTACTGACCATTTTGGATGAACCCAGATTTCTCGGAAACTGTCCGAACGATTTTTTGCACGCATCGCTCATTTTGTCTAGAAAACTATTTACTTTCAGAAAATATATAGTTTATACACTGCAAAAGCCTGTGGTAAATATTTTTTGAATTTTTATTAAAAATATAAATATATTTGGGCTTAAATCTAGTTTACCGACGCAGCTCCAGGGTGATGGAAAATGGAAAAATAAGAAGAAAAAATTAAATAAAAAAGTTGGCGCAAACGCTTAGTTTTCGAGTTATGGACGTTTAAAGTTTTCATATAAATATGTGATTTTCCACTACAATTCTTAACGTATATGGCCAATATTGGTATCATTTTAAAGCTCTTGAACAGATTTTTCTGGATATACATTTATTTATTTCAAAATATTAAACTCTTTAGATCACATTACAGTTTTTTTCATTTTACGTCGAAATGTTACGGAAGTGCACTAGGAAAGAATGTAGTTTATTTAAATAAAAGTGTAATACAAATTTTATAAAATAACAAACACTAGCATTGCAAAAAAAATTATTTGCATAGCCAGCCTTTGGCCGGACGCAAGGATGTTCTTCTCTATGGTATAACAAACACCGGTTTCGCTTACTAAAGCTTCCTTGCATAGCCGGCCTTCGGCCGGGCGCAAATATTTTCTCCCCTATGGTATAACTAATACCGGCTTCGCTAACTAAAGATTCTCTGCATAGACGGCCTTTGCCCATGGGCAAGGATTCTCTCCTCATTAGTATAACATAAACATAAAGAAGGTTTTACTTGTATTTTAGTTAAAATTCTTAAATAAATTAGTATGTAGTATATACATACATTAAAGAATTAGAAAAAATTCATAAATTTGTTTTTATGCTTACTAAAAAACTTTTGTATTTTGCAAACTCGTCCCACTTCTTAATAAACTAAAAATATTAAAATAAATTCTGTATGTCCAGAAAGATCTAGTGAAACGCTTTGCAATGATACCAATATTAGCCATATACATTTGGACATGTACTGCAAAATCACATATTTATATAAAAACTTAAAACGCCCATAACTCAAAAACTAAGCGTTTGCAACTTTCTTATTTTATTTTTTCTTCCTATTTTTCCATTTTCTATCACCCTGGGTACTTTTTTTTTATTTGGAGCTGCGTCGGTAAACTAGATTTAAGCCCAAATATATTTATATTTTTAATAAAAATTCAAAAAATATTTACCACAGGCTTTTGCAGGGTATACACTATATATTTTCTGAAAGTAAATAGTTTTCTAGACAAAATGAGCGATGCGTGCAAAAAATCGTTCGGACAGTTTCCGAGAAATCTGGGTTTTCCAAAATGGTCAGTAAAAATCTTTACTGATTTATGCAATGAACCACAGGCTTTTGCACGGTATAAACTATATATTTTTTGCACGCACGCTCATTTTGTCTAGAAAACTATTTACTTTCAGAAAATATACAGTTTATACCGTGCAAAAGCCTGTGGTAAATATTTTTAGTATTTTTATTAAAAATATAAATATATTTTTACTTCCCCTTTTTAAATTCTCAAATTCGACGCTAATTTGTTGTTCATATACTGTTAATCTCCATTATTTGGGTATTTTGATTTCCCGGTTTTTAAATTCCCAAATTCGACGCTATTTCGTCGACGCTATCTTGGCACACGTAAACTCTTTCATTCAAACAGTATATAAAAACAGCTGTTCAAACTAGTTGCAAAATCTTACCAGAGGAAATTTCTCCAGTAACATTTTGCAAGTTCTCTAACTTCCAACTGTCAAAAAATTCTCTTTTTGGCTCTCTCGCTGTAAGAGATTTGGAGTACGCAGACAACATTTTGCAAGATTTTGCGACATTTTGTACAAAATTATGCAAAATATGTGTACGCAAACAGACCTATTGCTTGGACGCACGCACTTGCTATAAAAGAACTAAAAACTCACAAGCCGTGATCACAGTCGCAGTTTTAAGGAGCAGTGATTTTTAAATCACGTTCACTAATCAAGATGTTCCTTAAAAATCACGGGATTGCTCATCCCTAAATCATACTATATGAAAAAACATAAAAAACACATGAAAAAAACAGTATAGCTCTTACATACACTCAAACATTTATATTTCTTTAAACAATAATGTTGCGACTGATACATATGTACATATATCTGACGTTCGAATTAGAACAAAACTGTAGAGAACATTACTGGTTTGTACTTTTTTAGCGTTAATGATTGAGACGACTCGATGCAATATTTCTTCACTTTATCAACAGGCTTTTCTGTAGCATTCGCCAGGGATTGTTTAAGCAAATTGGAGAAGTTAGTATCGCTAAAGCTATTAGAAGTCGGACTGGAACAACTTTTGTCTAACTCAGTTTCATTAATAGATGCTGTAACAGATAAGGGCGTGCTTGTAATGGAGGAGTAAGTTTCTAAAAGTATGACAGACGTTGTTTGCGGAGTGCATGGCGATACTGCATTATTTTCAATTCAAGAAATACAAAACTTTTTTATACTGTCCAAGTCATTTGGCTGCATAGCTGCAGCTGGTGGATATAAGAAACATGCTGCTTTATGCCACAAACTAAGATTAGCAACCCATACGTCATCTGTGTTTTTCTTAATGTTTTCTTCTAGAATAAATCATTAATGTTCGCTTCACATATACTTATACTTTTAACTTTTATAAGAGATGGTAAGACATAACACAACGACGGCGAACTACAAAGTTGAAGCTGCTTAAAAATAATTTCAAAATCTTTACATAATTCTACTAAAACCTTTAGTATACGTATGTATATTTAAAAGTAAGCACAAATTTATGCGCTATGCAATAAGACATACGGAGATGCAGTATGGTAAGTAAACGAATTCTTAATAAATTAAAAAAGTATATATATTAAATTTGAAGAGCCACGACATTCCCTTACCACGAAGCAGGTCCGTAAGGGAGCATATTAAGGAATAACGGTAACAAACAATTCAGTGTGCAAAGCTGATTGTTACGTTCACTAATTTTCTGTGACAAAAATGTATTGCTTCAAGGTGGGAACTCGCCATATAAAATTCATGTCTTCCGTAAGCGATATGGTAACAAACTTGCTTCGATGGAAGCTTCATTTTTTATTGGATATGCGCAGCATACGTTGGCTTTGTTCGTTCTCGATTAGAACGTTATTTATCACAAACCAATTGTCACTTATGGATTAAAACATTCTGTAGTGAGAGTTCCATCTTGTTGGACATCGACTTTTTAGTAACGTTGGCAGCAGATGTTGTAAATTCGCTTTTTTTAAAATATTTAACAATTTTAACGTCAGAAAGTCCTATTGTTTCAGCAAATGATTTATCCAAAACATTCGACAACAGATGGCTGCTACAATTTAGCAGTGTAGCTTCTGACAATGCTTTAATTATGTTCGACCCTCTGTCAGTAACAAATTTCATATTATATACATTCTGTATACCGAATTCTGTTAAAGGGGAATTTACCTTTCTTAAAATATTTTCGCCTGTAGATCTTTCGAAGTCCATTGACTTTATTCCCAATACCATGTCAACAAATATTAAGTCTTTTACGTTGTGAAAGGTTACGCCTAAAAAGTTTCGCTTAATATAGTTGTCCGTCCACATATCTATGGTTGCTGATACTCCCCCGCTGCTCACAACATTATTTACTTCGTCTTTCATCTCTTCTTTTTTCTCACTTGCACTCTTTTTTATTTTTCGAAAAATTGATGTAGCATCTGGAAGCAAATCTTCCACCTCATTGTATTCTCCATACTTTGCACCGATCTTCAGTAAAAATTTCACTAATTTTATAATCGACACTTTTTTGGCGATTTAAATTGGACGTTTGGTGTCTATTGTACAACAATTGCGACAATAAACGAAATCTTTTAGTACAGTTTCGTCTGGCTTTAGGATTTCTGAAAGCAAATTCCGTATCAAACTTCGGTCTTTGCGTCGTCCTGACAGAGTGTAATTGCCTTTAGAAATTTCATCAGACATGAATTTTGCACGCTCTTTCATCATATTAACTACTTTATATAAAGATTACAGTACTGCCCTCCCGTCAAAAGAGTAGCTAACTACAAAAAAAAACCAACTTTAAGTTAGCTTGTATAGACTAACTTAAAGCCAACTACTACGCAATGCAAAATTTACATTAACTAAAGTGTATACAAACACTGTGTAGGGTGTATATTTTAAGTAGAACGAGCCAAGTCGATTGGCAAACAAACGGCTCCAAGATCCACAAAATATTTACAGCCGTATTCATAAAATTTTAATTATGATTAATTAACCGTTTATAAGCAAAAAGTGCTAAAGTTGTATTCATAAACGAAAAAAAAATTTATTAAACCTTTAATAAACCATTCATAGAGTATGAAAATTAATTGTTGGATTTACCCTTCTTTAAACCAAAAATAAAATGACATTTTGATAAATGTTTGGATTTAATGATATTATTTTTGGGTAATATGTTTTAAAATAATGGTAAAATGTCTTACTTATTAATATTGACATGTTAAATACATTTATTAAATTTATTTTAATATAGACAACCAATTTAAAGTTATATTGTTAAATATTTAAAAAAAAAAATGTATGAGAATTAAATAAATATGTTCAGGGGCAAATACAGATATTCTTTTTTATTATTTATTAAATTATTGCAACTAGTTTTTTTTAGGTTTTAAACAACGAATTGTTGTTCAAAAAAACAAACCTTATCTTCGAATACTTTCTTATCGTATATATAAAAAAAGTTTCAAACAAACATTTTTTTAATACCTTTCGACAAAATCTTGTTCAGAAAATAAAATAATATGAATTTTTATTTAATAAGAATAATTTTTAGGGTCTTTAATTATAAAAAATATATTATTTATAGAATATCATGTGAACCGAATAGAAGTTTCATGCATCACTAGCAATAAAACGCCAACAAAACGTAAATAAAGTTGCCATACTTAAACACAAAATCGCTACAAACAGATAATAGCTAAAAAACTGTTAATGTACGTTTTTGAATACCAATTTTTATAAAAGGCTTTAAAGACAAAAATCGTTTCATAGTTATTACATACTTTAAGCTTAAAATAAGAAATTTTTAAGAATGTATTTAGGGCCATTATTACAATATACGAAGCAGAAATTGGTAATCGGTTAGGCCAGGTTATAGTATAATTAAAAAATTAAATTAAATAACTAAATCAACGATAGGCAAACACATACATGTGTATTTTATAGTAATGTTAGTGCTATTTGACTCTCCCGCTCTCAGTGTATTGCAACGTTGCCATAATTTTTTTTTCAAGTAAACTAATAATGCAGTTTAGCTAAAAAAAAAGTGTATTATTTATTTAATTTTTTTAGCATTATATTTACGAAATTATAAGGCTAGAACTGTAGTTCAAAATTGTATGTTTGTACAAAGCTTTTGCGTTGTTAATTGGGGTATTAGACAAAAGATAAAAACATGTTTGTAGAAAAATCGAAATGTTGAATATTTTCCAAACTGATTAAACTTTAACCCTTTCGGTACGGGTGACGAGTAATTAGTTTCAAGCTTTCATAATGGGCTATTTTTATAGAGATATGCATATTATATTAGTATTTATCTTTTTTTTTTGTGTGCCCCTACCCTGGGAAGGGGCTAGGGGGGTGGGACATATGTGTCCCATCAGGAGTTTGCTATGGGACATACAAGTCCCATAAGTCCTAAACATATATGAAAAATGTATATACATAAACAATTAATATTTACATTTTTTTAACTTTATGGTTTTTTATTTATTCTTTTAAAATTCATTTTGCACATTTTAAAAATAAAAAGAAAGTAAAAGCATCACTGTACCCAATGCCAGATAATCCAAAGTTTCAAGTAAATGAACACTGGTAAAAAATCGATCAAAGCAAAGTGTAACGTCTGGGGGCTAAGGTATTTACTACACGTTCTCCAAGAGCGCCAATGGTAAGTCCATCTTCTTTACCGCAGTAAATGCTTAAATCATATACGTACCCACTGAGAGAATCACATCTCATCCACATTTTTATTCCACGTGTCGTTGGTTTTAGTGGCATGTACTGGTTCAGTGATGAACGTCCGTTGAACTCAGTCATAGATTCATCTATAGATTGACATGGGCTATCTTCACGTGCACTTTGAAAACAGGCCTTTATATATTCGACAATATCGTCCACATAATATGACTTTGACATGTCTGCAGGTTTTTCTGGGTTAGATGAAAGAAATAAGTGCGATCACGTGCGATGGCAGATTTGATTGCATCATCGCCTAATGAATGGTGTTTTGACCAATAATGTCCCAACATCTGTTTGCTTTATACATTTATATTTTTTGTTCGAAGCTTGAAGAATTTTAATTCTATCGTTCGTGCGTCGTGTAATATGTATTATAAGGCTCGGAGGAAACATTGTTTTGAAGATTTGTAATGTTGTACCAGTTCTCTTATAATTAAATCCCAATGCGGGTCCGCGGTGGCTGCTAGGTACTTATCTAGGTACTTCATCTATTTCTTCAACTTTATCTTCATCTGATGAATCTGAATGATTTATTTCGTTTTCTTCATCAATAATACTTTCGGGTTCTGATGGTACATCACGGTGCGTCTTAACTAAAATTAAATAAAAAGGTCTTACACCTAGAAAATTAGTAGAGATTCTGAATTTACAATGTTCATAGATGAGAAAAATCAAAAAACTAAAATAATCTGTGGAGAGATTTTTAAATAAGTCCACTTTGAACATTTTTGCGCATGAAGTACGATATTTTGGAAAATATGGCATTGTTTAATATGAATAGAAAGGAAAAAATGACATAATAATAATTTTTAAATGTTAAATCTATTAAACTTTTATTATTTCAACATTTTAGTACTAATAAAATATAAACATGTAACATAATTTAATTATAATTACATCAATTTAAACATGTGAAGCATTATATCTACAAACAGCGCTCAAAAGGTGTTTAGGATAATCCGGATGATTCGGAGCAACCTTATTCATTTCCCAGGAAGACTTTAAAAAATCAAAATGTACGGACTCCATCGCCTGCTCCCCAAAAAATGCTAATCCTTCACCGTTTTTTTCACAGAACTGTTCTATGTGAAAAAAAACTGCATGAACCTTTGGTGTAACGCTGACACCTAAGTCCATGTAGCTCTTTTTGAAAGCTTCTATACATGCTTTGTAATTTTGATCAAGATTATATCCGAAGCATGCAGAAACTATATTTTTGAAGTCGTCAAATACTTTAACATACTTAGGTATTGCTAGGTTTTCAAACTGGCGCAGAAGGTCTACTTTATCCAAAAGTGTTTTGCATGCATTTCCTTTAAACCCAGAACATCCTCGTCTGATTTCACGCTGAACGTGACAAGCTTTTGCCCATGTCAGCGACTCATTTTCACACTCTTTCAACATATGCGTGAAAACAGTGTTAACAACACCAAGCATAAGGTGTAATTCTGGCGGTGGAATAATATCTAGGAATGTTTTGCCTCCAACCGTTGTAATTAGCGGTGGATGAATGCAGTTGAAATAATCTTTCGCTTTGTTTTTTAAGCCTTTTCCTTCAGTCAGCCATTTTGTATAATACAATGAAACATTTTCGGGTGATCTCAATTCGCCACAGCTGCTTAGCTCATCTTTCTTGGCATAACAATAAGTGCACGGGTATGCACTACTGTGCGACATAATACCTGCCAAGATATTCGCTAGCTTCAAATCGGTCGCAATTGTGCCGTGGAAAGGACTTATATTCAACGTTGAAACGAGTTGGGCTACATTCTTATAATTTTCTTGCGCACTTGGAACGGCTGCTAGAATAAATAGTCGTTTAACTCCAGAATCCTTAAATTATTTTGCTGCTATCCCCTCATCATACTTAGCACGCTTACCGCTGCACTCAAACTGCAACTCATTTGATTGAACAGAAAGACATATTTTTAAAAGTCCGCCTCCTCCATCAATACCCATTTTTAAGTGAACATCCAGTGCATCTCGTTTATTTTTCACATACTGAACAAAAGCAGGAACATCTTTGCAGTAAACTCCAAACACAGGAGCATCCGAGACTTCATCGCCTTTTACACAAACAAAAGGAAATTCCTTAAAATCAAAATAATCGTCGACCGAATGACCTGTGTTATTAAGTTTTAATTTTAATCCTGGTTCAATGGCTTTTCTACTTCTTGTACACACACGAATGGAAGCTGCCATTTTTAAAGTTGCACGATCACTTAAATTCAAATTGCTTTTCATTTTCAACATATCATCCGCAGATAATGTAGATGAGTTTGTTGTGGAAAGGTTGTTTTTATTATTGCCTACTGCGATTTGAAGTGGTTTGCCGTGAATTTGTGACAACCGCAAAACTGAAGGCTCTCGACCACCCTTAGAATCTTCTTTTACTTTTTCTTTAATCACACGGGACATGATTTGATCATTCGCTTTTAAAGATCCATCTGATATATGATTTGAAACATTTATTACTCGAGATTTCCACCCACATTTATGTGGTTTGCCTTTTCCAATCTCACTGAAGCACACGTCGCACCGTTTTGTCGCAGACATTTGTTTAGACTTGCCTAAAATAACAAATAAAAACAATAAAATCTGAAACATAAGAACAAACTAACAAAAAAAATATATTTTTTTGCTTTTAAAACTTACCTGGAACTTTTTTTGCAACTTTGCCACAAATTTTAACGGGTATTTCGCGTGCAATTTCACAAATTTTGCATTCACATCTTGATCGCGTAGCCTGCACAGGCTTAAAAATAGACAAATCTGGAGATGCTAATTTCTTTTTTTTAGACTTCGCTTGAAATACCTTTCTCCTGCACGTACAACACACAGCAGCCGGCAATCTGCGCTCGTCATCATAGTTGTCAACGTGGTTTTTCATGTCAATTTTTAACTGATTCTCTATAATATACATTTGTTTTTGTTTTCGAGAACACAGGAAACACACTTTTCCCCGATTTTGATCGTGAGTCAAAGCTTTAGACGACATCATTCAACGAAAAATTCTTAGACGCGTTTTAATAGTTTTTAGATACCAAACAATTGATAAATAATTCGATCTGCGACGCAACGTTATCGCTAACAACAATATACAATTGATTCAAACCAAAAGAATATTTTGATAACATACTTTTTGCCAATTTATACCCAATTAAAAAATTCAAGGTAACTTTATTAGTTTTAAGTTTATAGAGCTCTAAAGTATAATTTCATACATGCGTTATAAAAATTAAACGGACCTTATATTGAATAAAGAAATACATTTTATTTGTAATACTTTTTTTGTCTATTATTAGGTAAAAAATAAGTATACGCATTGGCCTACTGGGTCTAAAAAAACTCAGTCTGTATATCTTAAACCATAAGAGATAAAAAAAAAATGTTGCACAATTTTCTTAATGGAGTCAAAACTAGTCATTCGTTATTAAAATCGCAAAAATGTTCAAAGTGTATTTATTTAAAAATCTCTCCACAGATTATTTTAGTTTTTTGATTTTTCTCATCTATGAACATTGTAAATTCAGAATCTCTACTAATTTTCTAGGTGTAAGACCTTTTTATTTAATTTTAGTTTAATTTAGATGAAAAGTCATCTTCAGCTGACTCTTCTTAAATACTTACTACAGCTAAATCGGATAGTCTTTTCGTTATTTTAGCCTAAAATAATATTTTGAATATTATAACACTATAGACCTATTGGGCAATATATGTCCCACTGCAAAAGCCGAATGGGACATATATGTCCCGCAAAAAGAAAACATATAAAAACGATATTAAATCATATTCATACCTTTGCGAAAACTGGTAATATTACTGCAAGGAGATACCTTAACACTTCTATGATATCTTTTACTGCTTTTTTGCACTTTTTAATAATGGTTTTAAACTTTGTTATAAAAAAAAAAAACACGGAAACGATTTGATACCACGGCACATTTCTTATGACTTAACAGCACGTGTTATGATAAACATCAAGAATTGGTTCAAAAGGTGTATTTAAACTTCTAAATAACTAAATGGTTCAGTTAAAGTAACAAACTTAAATACTAGGGCTCTGTCAACATTCAGTGGGACACACATGTCCCAAAAGGGTTAATGATGACAAACAAACAAGCAGACAAACATTTTTAATTTATATAGATATAGAAATATATTTAAAAAAAAACATTAAAATTCACATTTTTAAAGATAAAAAAATAAATAAATTCAGAAATTGTACATTGGCAAACTTTTGTTCAATACTAAATAGTACAATACTTTTCAATTCATTATGATCCGTTATTGTGTAACATTCAAACATATAATGGTGACTGAAAAGAAGAACTTAAATTATTCTAAACTTTTGATTACTTCATATATGTCAAACTCGTAGGGACAGCATTTTATACGAATGAGGTCTTCCAGATGTTCGTCTGTGAGATGATTTCGGTGTTTATTTTTTATAAACTTTGTTCAGCTACAGCATAAATCAGCTTATTTATTTAAAAATAAATTGTCTGCTTATATTTTATACATGGTTATATTTTGCAACTATATTTTTACACATAACTATTACTCAAAATATTTTATTTTCTTTTGTAAAGTTTTGCTCTTTCTTTAAAGGCTAGATTACACTATTATACTTTGTATTAATACATGTCAAAAACTCAAGTAATATGACAAAGTGTGATAGTGTGAATGCAATGTGTCACAAGTATTACGAAAAAAGTTTGACATCCCATACGACTTAACCGTTTTTTGAAAAATTTATAAACGCTAATACTTTTCATTGGATCAGGGTTGCATTTTAACAAAAGCATGTTCATGTGTGATAGTGTGACTACAAACTGTAATGTTACAATAGATTTTTTGACAGTCACAACAAAACTCATTAGATTTCCATCTCACAAAGTATTATGGAATACGTAAGGCTTGTGAGATAGTGTAATCTAGCCTTAAGTAAACTCTCATATCGTAATTTCCAAAATTCAGATGTATGTACTTATTAGTTAACTGAGAATTAACGGTTCTTTAAGCTCTTGTAATTTCATTTAAAAGAAGCTCAGCTTAAATTATTCTTATTATTCTTGTTGATATCTGGTTTGCTTAAGAAACATTTTAAAAATTTGTTGCTGCAATAAACATTTTTGCAATTGAATTTTAAGCAATTTGTTTTAATTGGCTTTTTATACAAATTATATGCCCGTGTGTTTGGTTTCGCGGACATTATTGTTATTGAACAATTTTTCGTCGGCTATTGCAAAATAAACGTGTGTTCGATTTCACGTCAAAACAAACTTCAATTAAGAAAATGAAGATTCACATATAAAGGTTGATCCAAACAGTGAATACAGCTTTAGAATTTAATTTTTAGTTTTTGGATATATGTTTTCATTGATATTTTTCCAGAAGTTCACTCCACTTTCAAGGGGTAAGGATAAATCAGTTTGAATTTTTTTGAAGTTCGTCATTTATGTGTTTCAATAGTACACAGGGATTATTATGAAGTTCGATCATATTTTCAAGTCGTTTAAAGTCAAAAAATCGATTATTATAATTATTAAGTATACATTCCAGGACATCGAAATATTCATTGAGTTTGTTTACACAGTACAACACATGATTTGCCAACTCAATTCTGTGAACTGTATGTGAAATTAGACCATCATTCGTTTTGTCTTCTTACCTGCGATTTGAAGTTAGTATCGATTTGAAGTTAGTACTATCGTATAGGGGAATTTATCACGTTTTAGGCCCTGTTGTTTGACATAGCTCGACAACCCCTAGCCCAATTTAGTTGAAATAAATTTTAAAAAATTAAGAATTACAATTCCCTTAATCTGTTCATATATTGTTTTCCTATACAAGTAACACTTTCGAAGTTAAAAATGAATGTATGAAGGGAAAAAATTATTTTTTGCCTAAAAATTTAAATTTTTTTTTTTAAAAATACATAAAAAATCCAAAATGGAAAAAAGTTTCAAGTCTAGTTATTTTTTCGCAAAGTCACATAACCTATGAGCAAAATGAGACAAAGATCATAAAAATCGATGCACGCGTTTCGCTTTTATTCGCAATTGAGTAAAGGTATGAATTTCAAAAATCAGTTATAGCCACCACCCTTAAAATAAAAATATAAATTAAAAAATTATCATGCAAAAAAAAACTTTATTTATAAAAACTTAATGAAAATAAAATAATATGCAATTAATACGCAATTATAATATGCATAAAAACAAAATTTAGAACATTTTTTCAATTATTGGCAATATCCATCCTTGTAGAAGTTGACGCTTGTGGTTCTGATGATCTTGTTTTCTTCGTAGGTTGTTCATATTCATGGTCTGAGTCTGTATCGTCATCCGAGATACACATACTATTCAAGGGCGTGTTTCTTTCACTGTGTCCACCAATTTCAATGTCTTCATCTTCGGTGCTTTCTTCAAACTGCATAATTGTGGAACTCCACCAACAAACCTCCGCAAGCAATGCATCCAATTTTTTGCTTTTGAACCGCTTTTCAAATGGCATGGTCACCTGGTGGAACCTCTCTCCTTGTTCGTCTGATTCCTGTGCCAAAAAAGTATCGAGGTGGTGGTGCAAGAAATGCAATTTCAGCGTCATGGATGCACCGATTTTTTCGAAATAAAACACCACTCGTTGCTGTATCTCTTCTCGCTGGACACGGTTCTTTCCTAGAACGCCTTCTATTACTTCTTTCAATGCGTTCCATGCATGTTGGTGGTCGTGATGCTCTGAAAGCAAATGTGTGAAAGAATCACTTTTGATCAATTTCCGAATATCAGGTCCATTGAGAATACCTGTTTTAAATACATAAGAAAAACGAAAAAATTATTGGTAATGCGAATGTATAGAAATTAACAAATTTAGATATGACAATATTGAAATACAGAGTACGATACGCACCGTTTTTAATTTTCTCATCACTGAGTTTCGGAAAGATGGATTTCAAACAGTCAAAGGCGCCGTTAACTTTTTTGACCACCACTTCAACGAATTTCCCAGCTATTCCCAGTTTCATGTGGAGCGGTGGCAACAAAATATCATCCAGGTTCATTGCGTAATTTTAATTGTTTGTTGAGCTCGGGAGTTCTTCCTTTCCAATCTTTACATTGATATTGATTTCCTTTGTATCGTGAATCCCAATTACAAAGGAAGCAGAAGTATTTTGGATATCCGCCCTTTTCTATAATCCCTTGTAGTATGTTGACCACCTTCAGATCGCAACAAATGTTCCATTTGTGTTCATCGTATTTGATTTTCTTCAAAATTTCGCCCAATGCTTCATACGTTTCCTTCATAGTTGTGCTGAATCCCAATGGAATGCATGGTTTTTTATTTTTTTTGTGCAGCAGCACAGCCTTCAAACTAGTAACTGAACCATCGATGAATAAACGCCAGTCGCCAGCGATATAATCCATTCCCAATTTTTTCACTAAACCTGGGATATCATGGCAGTGCGTGAACGTATTTGCTTCGTCAACGGAATAAAATTTCTGAAAATCAGCTTGGCGTTGTCGGTATGATGTTGCGCTGACATTTTGCTGTGTGAGTTTTCTTCTCTTCAAAAATGATGTCAGCCATTCGGAGTCGTGTTGTGATAGTCCCAGCTTGGCCACAATGTAATCCATTTCGATTTGTGGTAGCGGTTGTGGTGCACTATTTTCAATATCGGGTATCCAATCAGCATCATCCAAATCGGTCGGATTGGTGAAAACGGTTTCGGCTAGCAGGGACACAGTATCCGCACTCGGAGGCTTAGGTGCATCGGTATCAGCAGGGCGTTGCACTGGAAGTGTGGCAGTAAATGCAGCAGTGTATAAATTAGTTTTGTTGTTATTACTTGCTATGCAAGTCTTGAGTGTCAATTAGTTTTGTTGTCAATATAATTAAAACACAATTTAATCTCTGTTCATTTTCCGTTTATTTAAACAAATCAAAAATAATTAAATAACTTTATTTAAACAAATCCAAATATAACTATAATTACAATTACTTGCTATGCAAGTCTTGAGTGTCATTGCTGAACTAACTTTTAATCTGAAAACTAAAGAACTCTACAACTTCTAGAGGAAGAAGAAGAAGCCACGGCAAAAATGCTTATCAGCATAAACGGACTCACATTTCATGTGAACGGAATTTGCAGATAAGAAATGCAACGTAGCGTCTGCTATGAAAAAAGATATTTTATTCAGTTATTTTGGGACGCGCGTGCAGCGCTAATTTTGAAGAAGTGTTTATTGTTGCAATTTTTTTATATTTCACAATAACTTTTGTTGCTGTACTTTCGTACCTTAACTGTTCCCCCCTTTAAGCATCGGACGTCCCCGTCTGATCATATCTGCTAAGAATATTGTTGATTTCAACCTTACGTTGCCTTTTGGCGAGAACGTATGCAACGCATATTATTACAATAAGAACAAAAAGAGAGGCTGAGGTGTAAAAAGTTCCTCTTACTTTCGAATGAAGGTGCGATATATGGTCTAGGTTTTCAATATTTAAATCATGAAGGTATTGAAGTGATAAGATAGCGGTATGATCAGTTAAGTTAACAGTGTGAGCTATAGGAATTTCGGGGCTTTTAAAAGCAATTTTTCGGCAATTTTTGAATTCCGTTGAATTAACTTTTAAGGTATTGTCAAAAGTTATGAGGTATGTACCCGTTTGTAGGGTTTTTGTTACATTCTCGTAAATCACTTTGGAGGGTTGATTATTTATAACAACAATGCCATCGTCAATCTCTTTCAGAGGTGGCATATTATGCGCGGAATTTGTGTTACAAGTTGCCGTGTTATTATTTAATAAAGTGTCTAGGCATGAAGTATTTTCAAGGTTAAATGTTTTACAAAATGAAGTTGTAGATTTCTTTTTACAATCTTTTAACATGATATATTTGTAGCCACATTTTGCTACATCACTTACTTTAAATGACAAAATTTTATTATTATGAACGACTGGAAAAATTAATTTTTTATTACAAAATTTTATAATTTTTGGAAATTTTATCAAAAACGTAATAACATTTTCGGTTTGCAAAATCTTTAGTTTTGAATTTACAATTATCTCAGTAATGCTTACATTTAAATCTATTTCGGATTTTAAAACAAAACTTACTTCCGAGCTATCTAACAGAATGGGATTGATCATTTGGAGTTTCCCCAAGGTTATGGACAAAGCTAGGTTATCTAGTTCCCTAAGTACTGCTCTATTTCTTTCGCCTAACAAACTATAAAGGTATCCTGAATCGATTTCAGTAGCCTTAGTTTTACTTACAAGTGTGTTCACAGTCGTAGTTAATTTGTTTATTTGCGATTGCATATCGGTGTTTATGATTATCTGAGCATTACTTGCAGTAACTAATTCATCTTGTTTGCTACGCACTTCGGTAAAGTCATCGTAATCTGGCGTACCAGCTATGTATTTCAGCGCGGTTCCAAGAACGTTAATGCTACGTGCGTGCCTGTGGTGTATGCGCAGGGATTCTATTGTCTTCTCTATTTGGTCCACATCTGATTCTAGCAGTTTTCTCATGTGTGATTTTGGTAGTAGGTCCGTTAGATTTCTGGTTTCTTCTGCTATGGTAGTAAAGTTTGTCAAGTCCGTTACATGGGCCAACATTCCATAATTTTCATAGATTGCAACATTTCCGTCTGCTACAGGAATATAGTGTGAAGAAGTATAGTCCAGGATGGTGGCATAGCTAGCGAGTACAAAGACTGCAAATATTAGGATGCTGCAATGAGGAAACGAATGTTATCTTTATGCACTATTTTGTCATCAATTTTAAGAGTTGTGCCTAGATCTTGTTGGACAGTCTTTTCGACAAAAAGTTTGCTAATTTTATTCCCCAATCTCTTATTAACTTTCACAAAAACTTTATCTCCAGGATTATATGTTTTAGTTACTGTCTTTTTGTTATGATAATCAAGGTCTGATTTTTGTTTGGCAAGAATTTTCGCACGAATATTTTCTTTCAAGTTTTCTGGAATTGATTGAATTATATCTATGGGCTTATGGTTAGTAGTAGAATGGATTGTTCTATTGTATTTTGCAGTTGCCATTAAGACAAGCTCTGTAGAGTCATCTATTGCGTACTCTAGTTTTAGGCATCTTGCAATTTCCGCAAGTGTTCCGTGGAAACGCTCGACTTGGCCATTAGAGGTACTATGCATGGGTGGAGTTGCGTAAATGTTTGCTCCGAAGTTATTCTTTATTAACGATCTTATGGTTTGTGAAGTTAGTGACTTTTCGTTGTCGCAAACTATTGTTTCCGTGCCTTTGTAAAAGTTAAGTATCTCCAGAAGGGCTGGTTTAACGTCTACTATCGCTCGAGAGGGTATAGGTTTTACAATAGCGAACTTAGAAAATTTATCGAGACATGTTAAATAGAATTTCTTGTCAGTATTGTAAATATCGACATGGAGGATCTCGCCTGGGAAGGAGGGTATGGGGGTCTCAGCGATCTCATGTTTTTTTGGATGTCTTTGATATTTCGCTAGCCGACAGATTTTGCAGTTTGCTGTAATTTCTTTTAACTTTTTAGCTATATCTGGGAAAAAATAATCCTGAAGAACTTGTTTCGTATTTTCTGAAACAGAACGGTGTGCCCTATTGTGTTCATTTGTTAAGATTTCAATTTGATCACTTGCGTTAAAGATATCTGTAACAAATTTATTAGCGTACCTGAATTTTACAGAAGGGAAATTCGATATAAGAAGGTGTTGGATTTGAGCAAGGGTATGTAAATCACAATTAATCGCGTTCACTACTTCTGGGTTTATGCAGTCCTTAATAGTATTTAAAAGATCGTCAATTTCTTGATATGAAATGCGATGTCGAATGCGATTTTTAAAAAGAATTTTTGTTTCTTTATTTTGTTCTGAACCATGATTGATTAAAATCTGGTTTTTGAAACAGTTAATTGGGTTTTCGACCGCGGGAATAATTTCGGTGAGTGACATCTCACTTCCACAAGCTTGTAGTGAGCATGTAGATGTGGTATCCATTGTAATGTTAACAAATTGTCTGGAAAGGGCGTCTGCAACAATATTGTCTTTGCCGGGCTTGTAGAAAAATGTTGGCGAGTACTCTTCAATGAAAGCTCTCCAGCGCTTTAATTTAGAGTTTGGGTTTTTATCAGATATCGAAAAGGTTAGGGGTTGGTGGTCGGTGAAGATGTTTAAATTATTTACCCCGTAAAGATAGTGTCTAAGATTTTTTAAGGCCCATACGATAGCTAAAAGTTCGCGTTCGTTGGTTGCGTAGGTTTCTTCGGCGGGTGACAAGGTCCTTGAAATCATGGTAATTGGACGACCATTTTGAGAAAGAACGGCGCCAATAGCATGGGATGACGCATCAGTCGTAAGGTCAAAAGGTCTATCGAAATTTGGATAAAGGAGAAGTACATCTTCGGAAGAAAGGATATTCTTAATTTTTTTGAATGAGTGAATAGCATCAGCATCAAGGTCGATTTTAACTTGCTTCGAATGTTTTGTCCCCACATGACCATTTTCTCCACGTAAATATTTAGTCAGAGGTTTCGCTATAGCCGCATAGTCTTTAACGAATTTTCTATAATAACCGGCCAACCCTAGAAATGACCTTAAGCTCCTTAAGGTTGTTGGCGTTTCGTAGTTGACTATGGTTTCAATTTTCTTTGGACACGTTCTGATACCGTCGGTTGAAACGACAAAGCCCAAATACTCGACAGAGGTTTTAAAGAATTTGGACTTTTCTAAAGAAACTCTCATGTTAGCATGGTAAAGTTTTAGTAAGATGTTTTGGATGTCATCTATATGCTTCTGCTCAGAGTCAGAAAATATGATGATATCATCGATATAAACGTGACATGACTTTCCGATTTCATCGCGTAAAACATCATCGATGGCACGCTGAAAAATGCTCGGGGCGTTTTTTAATCCAAATGGTAAACGACAGAACTCGTATTTACCATTATTCACGCTGAAAGCAGTTTTTTTCCGGTCGTGTTCGGCCAAGTTAATCTGGTGGAAGCCACTTTTTAAGTCCAAGGTTGTAAAGAACTTAGATTTGCCAAGATTTGAAAGTATAACAGACGGATCAGGTATAGGATATTTATCAGGGATAGTTTTTGAATTAAGTTTAGTGTAGTCGAACACGAGGCGTTTATTGGGCTTGCCCAATTCGTCTGTGCCTTTCTTGTCGACAACCCAAACAGGGCTGTTATAGGGAGATCGGGATGGCCTTATAATGCCATTTTTTAAAAGTTCCTTAACCTCTTTATTGACAAATTCTATCATCGAAATGGGGTAGGATTGGTATTTAGAATATATGGGCTCCTGATCTTTTGTTTTAATTGTTGCGGAAATTTTCGTGTTAAAGGGTAAGGCTTCATTCGGGTTAGCGAAAACACCAGCATTTTCGTTTATTATTTGGAAAAATTTCTTTTCTACATTTTTTGGGATAGAGACATTTTCTATTAAAGAATTCACTGCATCTAGCTTAAGATATTTCAATTTTTCTTCGCCGCCGTTATAATAAATCATGTCTTTTTCTGTGTTAATCACGCCCTTTATGCTTTTTATGAAGCTAAAACCTATGATACCGTCAAATAGAGACAGGTTCGGTAAAATAAAAAATGTTTCAGTATGATTTAGGACATTTACTAGTGTTTTGTTGTTGATTGTATCAGCACCATGAATGGATTTGACTAAAAATGGTTTTTCGACTTCTTTAATGTTTTTTAATCCGTTAATATTGGTGATATAACTTTTAGAGGCACCAGTGTCGATTAAAAGTTTAATGTTTTTGCCACCTACCATTCGCTCAATGTAGGGGAGAACTGACCCTCCCCTAAAAAATTAATCTCATCTTCGAAAGGTGGATCAGAAAAAGTAGGGTTTTCATACGGCTCTTGGTTACCAGAGAAGTTTGGCTCATCGCCGTAGTCATGTGTTTCCAAGGTTTCAAGACCTTCGTTTTGCAACATCTCTTGGCCAAGGTGGTTAATCCTTTGGACCTTCTGAGGGACCTGTCTTTCGGATGTTAAACCTCGCTTTTGTGTTTGAAAACCCTGAAAGTTGTTTGTTCGCACCGTACGCATGCTTACATCAGCGTCCAGGGATTGGGATACTGGTTGAGAGTCACTAGCTTGTTGGCCTACAGGCTGAAAAGGATTTTGGGCGAAATTTCGGAAATTCGAATTTGCAACATTATGGCGTTGTGATTGGTTAGATGCCTGTTGAGGGCGATTTTGATAAAATGGAGTAGTTTGTTGACCGACAAAGTTTTGCGGAGGCTGAGAGTAGTTATTTTGCTGACCAAAGGAGTTCTGTTTAACATGCTGTATGTTTTGTCTTAAGGCTGTGTGTGTTGAGGGACTCATTAAAGCCTTGTTTAAACCATTATTGTAAATGGCAGCAAAATGATAGCGGTTTTGATTTGCTTCTAGCTCTTGTGCTAGTGCCAGAGCTGATGGCAAGTCTGCAGGCTTGCACGAAAACAAGGTGTCACATAAGGGCTTCCTAACTCCCGAAACAAAGACACGCAAAGCCTGTTCACGGTATTTTTGGTTCAGTGACTGAATCAAATTGGCATCTCCTTCATTCGACATTATAATTTTGTTCACGATCGCGGTTAACTTACGCTCTACTTCGTCGTAAAATTGGATAATAGTTTTCTGTCCCTGTCTTAAAGTGGAGAGCTCTTGCTCTAGTGTAAAGATGGATTTTTTATCCATGTAAGTAAAATCAAGCCGTGCTATAATAGCCTTAAAGTTAAGGACTGTGTTATAAGTGCTTAACGCAGCATCTGCGTTACCCACGACTTTGTTTCTCAGAATAGCTACCGCCTGGTAGTACTTTGAGCTTCCTACATAAGGTTCAAATAATTTATGGGCTGTTGTGGCGGCCTGACGCCAAGAGACATATCTGGTGGGGTCGCCTTTAAATTCTGGGACAGATTTAATTATATCTAGAGTCTCCTCACACGTCCTATTGGGTACTATTTCTATTTCCTTATATGCTTCTACGGCAGAAGGTGGCTCTAAGGATTGGAGTCGCCTAGTAAGGTCGGCAATAGTTGCTTCAAAGCTTTCTTTTGTTCTTTGGACTGCTTGTTGGATAGCAGTGTCCAAGAGAACTTGCAAATTTTCAGAATTCATTTCCTCTTTGTTCTCAATTCTTTTTTCAGAAATTAATAGTGATTGTAGCCTAGCTAAAATAACGTCAAACTCTTCAGGATCTTCCTGTGGTCTTGACATGAACTCTAGGGAAAAACCAAAGATCAACTCAGAATTCTTTTCACGTAAATTTCACTTTAAATTGCAAAGGTAATAACTGTTACAATAATAAAAATAAAAAATTTTTACGAAATTTCAAAAATTTAGATCCGATTTGTTTTTTTTTTTAAAAAAAAAAATTTTATAAAAAATAATAGATAGCAATCAATAGTAATAATAAAAAATAGAATTCTTACAAATAAATCATCACGGCTTTGGCTCCTTCTGGTTCTAAATGCAACTTTTCTGGCTGGAATGTAACTGCTCAAGACTCGGCTTCACTAAGGGTCCTTTGCAACTGCTCACGGCTTGGCTTTTCTAAGTTGTTGATTGATGGATTAGTTTTTGTTATATTTTTTGCTTTTTGGTGATGAATGCTTTTTATATTTTTAAGAATTGTATTAGGTTTTTAGCACCAGTATGGTAGTAATTTTTTAAATTTTCAATAAGCAATGTAATTTTTATTCACAAGTATGGTGAATGTCTTTGTTGTTTAAATTTTAATTTTTTCTTAAACACTGTTTTTTATTATAAAAAAAGTTATTTTTCTTTTCACTTCAATGATGACTTAGTTTTTATCTGCTCACTGTATGGTGATTGTCTTTGTTGTTTAAATTTTAATTTTTTTAAACACTGTTTTTTATTATAAAAGGTTATTTTTCTTTTCACTTCAATGGTGACTTAGTTTTTATCTGCTCACTGTATGGTGATTGTCTTTGTTGTTTAAATTTTAATTTTTTTTTTAAACACTGTTTTTTATTATAAAAGGTTACTTTTCTTTTCACTTCAATGGTGACTGTTTTTTTTCCGTTGGGCGCCAATTAGTTTTGTTGTTATTACTTGCTATGCAAGTCTTGAGTGTCAATTAGTTTTGTTGTCAATATAATTAAAACACAATTTAATCTCTGTTCATTTTCCGTTTATTTAAACAAATCAAAAATAATTAAATAACTTTATTTAAACAAATCCAAATATAACTATAATTACAATTACTTGCTATGCAAGTCTTGAGTGTCATTGCTGAACTAACTTTTAATCTGAAAACTAAAGAACTCTACAACTTCTAGAGGAAGAAGAAGAAGCCACGGCAAAAATGCTTATCAGCATAAACGGACTCACATTTCATGTGAACGGAATTTGCAGATAAGAAATGCAACGTAGCGTCTGCTATGAAAAAAGATATTTTATTCAGTTATTTTGGGACGCGCGTGCAGCGCTAATTTTGAAGAAGTGTTTATTGTTGCAATTTTTTTATATTTCACAATAACTTTTGTTGCTGTACTTTCGTACCTTAACTTATACTTTTGTTTTCAATTGTTGTCTGTTTAATCCAGGACGAAAATTTATGCATGCATAGCACCTGGATTCATCATGTCCAGTTGTGTCTTCCACCCAAATTACTGGCTTCATAAAAGATAACTTTCTACTTTTTCCGTGAATCCATTTTAGAAGGGTAGTATAACAACTGTTGCACACTGTGTTCGGCGTAAAATTTGCACCACTTAAATCTGCTTCATCGAAATAATTACAATACGCGGTTTTGAATTGCTCAGTAAACAAATTTTTTCGATCTTTTTTCTGTATTTTTCGGACGATATGACCACAAACGTAACAATATTCATCCAAATATGGGCACTTGTTGTTTTCCATATTGATATATTTTATGTTTTGTTGTTATTCACTTTTAAAAAACTGGAGAAAAATCACTTTTACTGTTCGCGTTCGTCGGCACTGGCTGAATGCCAAAAATCGATCAATGCACACCTATAAATACTACGTATTTTTGAATATTTTACTGCCAGGTACTTATAAATGGGCGCATATTTTAAGGGCGGCTGGCTATATACCTGATTCAGCACTTGTACGTTTCAAACTGTGCAAAACTTTCCAAATAATGACCACCCTTAAATGTGGGTGCAATTTCTGTAAAAAAATCATATAGGTAGCCACCGGAAAAACCCAAATAATAAAAAGGTCCACTTTCCGTTTAATTGTCCACATACATTTATTACCGCAATCATAAAAATCAAATAACCTTTTGTTTTTTCCTTTTTTTTTAATTCTCAGAATCATGAAAAAGGTGTCAATGTTTTCTCCAAATAATGTTGTGCTTATCTCAAGCAAATTTTTGAAATTCATACATTTACTCAATTGCGAATAAAAGCGAAACGCGTGCATCGATTTTTATGATCTTTGTCTCAATTTGCTCATAGGTTATGTGACTTTGCGAAAAAATAACTAGACTTGAAACTTTTTTCCATTTTGGATTTTTTATGTATTTTTAAAAAAAAAATTTAAATTTTTAGGCAAAAAATAATTTTTTCCCTTCATACATTCATTTTTAACTTCGAAAGTGTTACTTGTATAGGAAAACAATATATGAACAGATTAAGGGAATTGTAATTCTTAATTTTTTAAAATTTATTTCAACTAAATTGGGCTAGTGGTTGTCGAGCTATGTCAAACAACAGGGCCTAAAACGTGATAAATTCCCCTATACGATAGTACTAACTTCAAATCGATACTAACTTCAAATCGCAGGTAAGAAGACAAAACGAATGATGCAGAAATTCTTCTTTTTGGGTCTAATTTCACATACAGTTCACAGAATTGAGTTGGCAATCAATTAACTGAAAAATGTTGTACTGTGTTATATTACGGGATTTTTTAAAACCTTCGAAAGTCCTATTAAAACTTGATTAATGTTTATTCTTTATGTTAATTATTAATATTTCTATTTTTTTTATAAATTGCTGAACAGAAAAAATAGTTCGAAAATTGTTTTTTTATTACCTTGCAACTGAAGGTTTAATTAATTCACAAATTCTGTTATGTCCGTCAAAAATGCGAAATCTAATAATTCCCTTATATCATAGGTTTTATAACTTTGAAAAAAAGTACAGACCTCTTCGCGAAGACTAATAAGCCTTTGAAGGCAACGTCCTTTGCTAAGCCATCTAACTTCGGTGTATAGTAGCAAATCACCATACTCAGAATTTAAGTCATCAAGAAATCCTTTAAATTTTCTGTGGTTCAAGGCATTATGACCACCACGAATTTTATTTATAATTTTAATAATAATTTTCATCGCATTCGACAAATTCACGTTTTTCGTAAAAAGTGCTTGCTGATGGATAATGCAGTGAAAAGCATATATTGTCGAAATTGTTTTGCAATAATAATCCAACAAACCCATCTCTTTCCCCCGCTTTATTACATTTGCACCATCGCACAGAGGGGTATTTGGCCAATCTAGGCGGCCAAAATAATTTTGATTGAATTTTGTATGCAAAATATTTATAAAAGACATGTTGTGGCATTTAAAATTGTAAATTTATATAAA
Source organism: Pollenia amentaria (assembly GCA_943735925.1). Lineage (NCBI taxonomy): Eukaryota > Metazoa > Arthropoda > Insecta > Diptera > Polleniidae > Pollenia > Pollenia amentaria. The sequence continues at coordinate 70,975,635 of OX031010.1, forward strand.
CAAGCAAAAAGACGTAGGGTATTAAGGGGGTGTTTCCCCAAACCAATTAAAAGAGGATACTTTTTAAAGATATTCTAAGTCGTGCAGTATGAAAAATTAACAAACAATTCTGTTTTTATTGAAAAGATAAAAATGTAATATATCAGTTTGAAATTTAAGGCATTTCTTAAATATAAGTATAAAATCAATCGGCCATTTCTTCATTGCCTGAGCTGAAAATATCTTCTTTATTTAATTCATACATGTTGTCTTCGGTTGGGACAAGCATTCCTTTGAGAAAGGATTTTGTGTTTTTTCCGGATTTGGTCGAAGTCCCGTTAACAGAGGATCTGAAGTTAGCAATAATCTATTAATTATATCTCTATTGCAGTACTCTCTTGAAAATTTTCGGGCGTAGTTTTCAGGATATTGCCGAAAGTGCTTATTTCTTGCTTCTGCTGCTTCTTTCAAAAGCTGTCCTATAGGCAACAAAGCGCTTTCGATAACAATTCGGCCATGAACAAGTATCTTGTGCATTGTTGGAGACATTGGGTACCAGGAGTACAACTTAACATACATCTTCGCTGTATCTGTTGCATAGGTGTGAAACTTTTCAGTGTCTATTTTATGGCAACTGGATATTACTTCCAATATAACTTTCAAGCGAAAAATTAAGTCTCGATCAACTCCTGTAATTTCTGCTGCCAAATTAGGATCGGAAAAAAAGCGTCTGCTTGTGTTACCGTCATTACTGTTTCCGAAACCAGGTTTAGGAACATCCACAATCAGGCCCATTTTGCTTTTGATTTCTTGCTGGATTTTTATTTTTCGGGTTTCTACTATATCTTTATCCTTTTCTGTTCCTGCTTGCCATTTTTTAAGAGGTAGTTTGTAGGACATATGTAAAATACCTTCAAATAATCGTATCCGAGCGTGGAGAGTCGAAAGTCCGAATGTGAGCGAGCTTTCATTGATTACTCCAGTTTTATTCAAATCATAAAAATCTTTGGAAGTTTTGTTGCAAATATAGCACTTCATGGTGGAGCTGATATTAGTCACAGCGTTGCATACTTAAGCATCGACCATAGTAAGCAGTAATTTATGTTGAACGCGAATTTTTATTCCTTTTAGGTCAACTTCCGTTTCCACCAAGGTGCTTATGGCATTTTGAATATAATTGACTTCCTCATTAGTTACATCTACCGATTCCTATACAAATCGAATCCGCATCGGTCGACAGTAGGATTTTTCCAGATGACTCTTTTCGTTGTTTTTGATATGAGCTGCAATGGGACCATAGAACTTTGAAATATGTTTGACTCCGAATCAGCCTCGTTTTCAAACTTTTGTTTATATTGAGATTGATTGGATCCATCACAACCCCATTTTTAACGTGTAAACAACTAACTTTTCGTTGACTGAAATGTAACTAGCTTATAGTTAATTTAAAAAAAAAACAACTTAAAGTTGTAAGTTTATAGCTAGCTACAAAAAGTTAGCTTTGAGTTAACGGCTAGGTAACTAGCTTTGAAATTAATTGAAAGTAGTGCAGAGTGGGACAATTGACAACTTCCTAGGACATCGCAATGTTAAAATAGTTAGTTAATAGAGTTGTGTAGTTCATGAACGAACTAGTTCAATTGAACTATTCAGTCAGATGAACGATGACCGGTCTTTTTGGATCACCGTTCGTTTTAGTTCACTAGTTCGTTTTGGGTCAGTATGTCTTTTTTTGTCAGTTCACTTTCGGTCTTTTTTTGTCAGTTAGTTCAATTTAGGTCTTTTTTGTCAGTTCACTTTTTGTCTGTTTTTGTTGCTTACTCGATAGAATAACTGATTGAAAAGAAACAACAATACTATTCTTGTGTATTTTTATTCTTGTGAGCTGTTTCTGTTACTCATTGCCACATTGATTTACACATTTTCATAATACAATCAGGGTTGTCGAGTATAATAATTTCTCGACAAACGGCGATTATCAAGCTTTTTGCCGACATGACGATTTTTTGCGGCTTATAAGATATATGTCGATTTTGTTTCCTATTTGATAAGCCATAAATTTGTTTTGAGACTCTTGGAAAAATTTTCCGTTTTTTATTTGGAAAGATTATTTCAATGATGGTATTCCATCTAATTTAAATCAGTTTTGACTAAAATGTTATAGCTATACGTCCGGTACGTACCATTTCAAAGAACTTGCTTTGACTGTCTTTATATGCATATAATTTCAGCTGCTAATGCCTGTGTTGAAAGAGTTTTATTAATAATGAACTCCACAAAAACTCACTTTCAATATATAATACGAAGTTCCTATTGCATTATATATTGAAAGTTATTACGAGTTATGAATTATATGCAATATAATTAATCAAAAAAATCCTATACAATGTATTAAAAAAACAATAAGAATTGTCTTGCAGCTGAAATGTATACCGTTATAGATATATAGGGGATTTCATGTCAAGTGACCCAACTTTTGAAATCGATGTCTTCCGATTTGGATGAAATTTGCACCAAGGTTAGTCTTATTGGATAGTAGCTTAGACACAAATTTTCAACAAGATCGGTTATTTTCTGAGTTAGAGGGGGTCAAAATTTGACATTTTGGCCAAACCGGTGTTCTTTCTCATCCATGTAACTTATAATCTATTGGTGGTAGCAAAATTTGTCCAAAACAAATTAGATAGCTTTCAATTAGATTAGATAGCTTTCAAGCTTTCAAAAAATATTTTTTTTGTTTTTTTTAAATTTCTTAAAATTTTTTTTTCTTTAAATTTAAAACTTATTTTTTATTTTTTTGAAAAGGGTATTTTTTTTTTTTTTTGCTCAAAATAAAGCTTAGGTCTTTTCCTTTAAGTTAGTTGTGGTCGCTATTTGGGATGCGAGTGGGTTATTTAGAAAAAAAAAATAATTTCTAGGTCAAGACGAGGATTTTTCATTTTTATTTTGTTCATATCATGGCGACTTTTTTATATTTTTGTCGAAATAAAGGTATTCGGATTTCGTATTTTTGAGGATTTATAAAAAATATTTTTAATAAAAATATATGTTTTATTGTCAAAAACTAATAAAAAAAAAGGCTTTGGCGATTCTGACATTAAATTTGGCAAAAAAAAAAATCTGACAACTCTGGCTGCCGTTCCCAACTTTCCTACAATTAACATGGGCGCTGCCAGTTGTTATTAATATAAAACCCGCCAAATGCAAATTTTTTCATTTAAATTTGACCTTTAAATAATTAACCAAATTCGATATTCGACAGCTTTATTTTTAAAAGCTTTGTCGAGCTTTAGAGCACGAAATTAGTATGGAAAAACCGCTTTTAATGTATACATTACTTAAGCATTCGTTTATGAAACGTAACTCTTCATTTAAGTAAAATAAAGTTACTCTTCTTCGAATCGACGAACTTTTAAAAAAAAATTCTAGCGGAACGATTTTTAAAGTAAAAAATCAACAACAAACTTTTCCGTTAAGCATTTTATTAAAAAATAAAATAAAGCATAAAATATATGAGTTTTCCTCTCTTTCAAAGGAATTTTTATTTGTTCGGGTGAAATCATGCAACCTAATTTTGAAGCAGATACCTTGAACCGATTAAGATGACATTTTGTAAATACGTTCAGTTTGGCTGATAATGCACGGTTAACTTTGTAAAGTTATTCTAAATCCAGCTTGGTAAGACACCCAAGATGTCGGACTAATTATTTTTAATGCATTCCTACAATATGAGTATAAAAGGAGGGGCTTGCTGAGAAAATGTCGACAAATAAAGTGACGTTACTCTAGATCCAATGCGGCGGACTAAGTTTTGAATGAAATAAATTAAAAGTAAAAAATCTTTTTTTTAAAAAAAACAAGCTTTTATTTAAATGCGCTGAAAAGAAAAAAAATATTTTAAAAATAAGAAACCTTTTAAAAAAAAACGCTTTTATTTAAATGCTCTAAAAAGAAAATTTGAGTTTAGAACTATTACTATCAACTTATAACGTCATTAAACAATTTGTATGGTATACAAACTTGTCGCGAGATTAACTTGTGTAGACAAACAAGTAAATTATATAACATGATGTGATTGATTTTAACTATACAAATTTTCAAACAAAGTAATTACATATAAATAGATTAATGACGTTATAAGTCGATAGTAAAGGCTTATTAATTTTTTTCTTTTTAGCGCATTTTAAAAAGGTTTTTTAATTTTTATAAAATACAAACATAAAACCCATAACATAATAATATGATAATAACATAATAATGAATAATAATAATTACTAGCTATTTGTTCATTGTTTTAATATTTAGAGTTGGTGCAATCGCTGCTATTTTTATTTAATTTTTGTTTAAATTTAAACGCATTTTGTTCTTAAAATACGACATAAATTCGAAATTTTTTCTTACATTATTTTTGTTTAAATTAATTTTTGAAGAATTGCGCTCTTACTTTGAATAAGCCTCACAACAAATTTTTTTCTTTCTATTAAAATAAGGTTATTTAAACAAATGGAAAATGAGAACACCAAACAAGTTTTAAAATCGCCACGTTTGGCGAGAAATCACTACATGTGGCAGCCCAGATTGTACTATGAATTTTTTAAAACAGTGTGGCAAACCGCTACTGGCAATGTGTTAAAGAAAAAAGTATAAGCACTGTAATAGTATTGTTGTTTCTTGTCAATCATTTATTTGGTATACAACAGGGATGTTAAATAGGGGTTTAAATTTTGTACAAACTTCCAAAACAATGTACTTTTTGGACCTTTATGGAACCATTTTTTTTTTAATTTATTAAAATAACAAAAAGAGTGAAAGTTATAAAAATAAAACAAAAAAAGCAGGATAAGATAATGTCTTTCGCATATACTTGTTAAGTTAAGTAGTACTTCTATATTCCAAAAAAATACTGATGTTTTGCTTATAGTGCCATCGTCTGTGGTAAAAAAGAAACAAAAGTAGTAACACAGGATTTGACTAATGTTGCCTCGTCTGTGGGTACCATAAGTTCCCTTTTACGATGTGGCAAGTAAAAGGCAGACAGGCGAAGTTTGTAGGCGATAAAAGGGGACTAAGTGCTCTATATACCAAAATACTAGTCACATATTTAAGCACCCATAACATTAACGATTTGTTGTACAACATAAATGCAATGAAAAGGACTCATTAATTTGCTTGTTATACAAAAAAAGCAAAAAGGGGGAGCTATGACAAATTTTTAAATTGTACCAAATGAGTCACGGTAGTACCACGGTACTTTGGAAGGTCAAAATGTACCAAAAAAAAAAGTACAATTGTACCAACTTTAACATCCCTGGTATATAATATGAAACCGAACAAAAAAACAATTGCGAATTTGGTATGTGCTTATTGTTTTCTATTCTTGGGTACACTCAAAATAGTTTTACAGTTACTAAATGTAATTTATTAAAATCGTTTTCCGTAAAGTTAAAAAATTAATGAAAATTTTGTTATATTAAATATAATTAAACTAATTTAACATATTTTTCCAAAAACAAACTACAAAAAATAATACGGGTTTTCAGGATATCGCTTAAAATTACCTTTTTTTTTAAATATCCTTTTTAATTTTTGTGTAATTTTAAGCGACTAATGTCAGTTCAAACTGAAATGTCAATACAAAAATAAATTATAAAAATAAAAGTTGAAATTTGTGAATAAAAGGTGAAAATTGTTTTTTAAACATGCATAAAGAAAGCAAAATAGAATAATTTGCTTAACTTATTGTAAGAATTTATTGTTGGTGATTTTATTAACATTTGAATTATTCATTGAAAACGGTGGCAAAGGTGCCCGTAGACGACATGTTTTTTACATCTGACTTGTCAACTTTTCAAGTCATATGTAATTGTGAATGTCTGTCAAAATTGGTGTTTTTTTATTTTACAAATTTACAGAAGGTTAATAACATTTGGTCACAAACGTACATGTAATTTGCTTCTGACATTGTCTATGTTTTTTCTCTGTAGCTATATATAGCTATATATGAAGATGAAATTCCACTTTTTGGATTAATAAAATTTATATGTAATATTAATAATTCATATTTTTTGTGTATTCAAAGGCTTTTAAATCATGGTTTCGATGCTCACTACCATGCATTTCGTATTGAATGGGAAGACGTTTTTTTATATGTCCCAATAAAATTATTAGATTCGAATTATATTGGCTATATTTGTTCAACAAAAGAAAACATACTGTTTTTAAATTAAATAAGAACATATTTTGGTTAATTATTTTCGTATGTATTATATATTACTATTATTTACTTAATTACTAATTAATTATACAAAACTGTGTATATACATATGTGCATACATACTTACATATGTATGTCAATAAAGTCAAATGAAAATATTAAAAATGTCGTTTTAATTATAAGGATTATACTATAGTACTTACAATTTAATTGTGACAAACACAATATTATAGATTTTTGGAAAAATTATATGATTGAGCAGATAATTGTGCTGTTAGTTGTAACAATCATATATAATAAATTCATGGAAAAATAATATGTTTGAGTAGATCATTTTGTAGTTAGTTGTAGCAATCATATTGTGTTCTTAATTTTCAGATATATTATATGATTGGCACAATTATAAAAACCAATCATTAATGATAGTTTTCGAATCTGATCCTACCAATCATATTTTTTCTTTGCGTGTAGAATAAAACAAAGTAGTTCTTGGTTTCAAAATAGCGTGCTGCCGGCACAAAAATTTTTATTTGCGCCGTAAAAAAGTTCAGCCATCTAAACATTTTTTTTCTTTTTTCTTTAAATTCGAATATACCAATTTAGGATATTATAATGATGCGTTTTTATTTATATATGTACTTAATTTCTATTCAATGGTGAAATTATTATACATATATCGGTATTGTTAAATATTAACTTTAGCCGGCTTATGATTCCGTGAACAGTGCACCGCCGCTGCGGGTTTCTTCCCGGCATAGATTTTTGACACAGCAGATGTCAGATGGTTTGTCAGAAAAAAATAGAGCACGCTCTAATTGAAATTTTGTCAGATGCAATGTTTTAAAGGTAACACACGACATGTATGTATTTTGCAGTGGGAAATTTGACAAGTCAGGTGTAAAAAACATATCGTGTACATGCAACTTAAGCAATTAAAAAAATTCTTTTGTATAAATGCACAATTGAACAGCACCAGCTTACGGGTCAGAATTGTTGGGCAAATTTACGAAGTTTGTGTAAATGAATTCTCATACAATTTTTGACAGTTCATTTTGGATGGTTTAAAAATGCACAGTTTGCACAGATTGCGAGACTTTTAAGAGATATAATGAAAACCCTAATTAATTTTTATTTCTGTTAATATGTTCAGTTTTATGCATAAAATAAAACTGAAACACATGTGTACAAACATGTGTACATAAATAAAAGAAAATAAAAAACAAAAAAATATTGGTAGGTAATAATGACAGGTTAAAATACTGATTTAGCTGTCTTAGTACGTAATTTAAATTTAGTTAAAATTAACTGAAAACACCTTTGAATATGTTTTTGTAGTTTAAATTTTTTTAATTTAAAATAAAGAGTTTCTACGTTATAAAATGAACATTAATAAAATTAACCTTAAAATTCCTTTATTTAAAATGAAATGATCCGTTTTCTAATTACATTTTCAGTTTTTAAACTTAATATTATTTTGAATTTACCTACATAATATTTTGAGTGTATTTCACACGAGTATGCTATATTTGTTTCTTTAAACACATTTATCATCTATTGTAAAGACCAAGATGACAAGACAAGTGTACTACTGAACGAAAAAGACACAAAAGACAAAGTGACCGGTGAACTAAAAGAACGAACTAGTTCTTTTTTTTAAATGAACTAAAATGACCGGTCACCAAAATGAACTTTAAAGCCCAAGCCTATTAGTTAATTCCTTATACAAGTAATGCAAGTGTCAACCACCACTACTTGGGAAATAGTTAGCTTTCAGTTAATTTAACCCATATTCGGCCAAGAAAATTCAAACGTGATATTTTTAAAAATGTATACTCTTTTTATCGTAATTTGGGTCTTCTGAATCCAAATCCGTTGTCGGTTTAACGCTGCTTTGTCCAAGATTCCCGGAAATGGGTGTTCGCAAGTGCGAACACTGGCTACTATTTGACATGAATTTGTCATATCAACAAATTTGTGTTCATTTATAAAAACGTTAAAAGTAAGATAATAACAAATGAGCAATGTTTCAAATTAGGGTAATAAAATAACAATGTCTTATTTTATATGAAATTTTTCAAAGCATTTTGGATGCAAATGCACGTTGCATTTAGTGCACATCCATTGGTTTGCCTCATCCATAAAGTTGGCACCTGCGAGGTTTCCTCTGTGGCTGAACTATTGGCATATGCTCCCCTACAATATTTGGCAATTGATAACGAACGCTTTTGTCGGATCTTTCCTGAGCGGATTCAGCATCTGTTTGAGAGCTAAGTAGCAAAGCTTTGCTTACGCTTACTCTGAATTGTTTTTGAGATAGCATATTTTTCTTGTATTCTTGTTTCAAGAAGCAGTTTTTCCAAGCACTAGTGAGTGAGGAGCTTAGAACAGAAATTAATAAAGGCCAATACCACTTCTTAGCCGGGTGCTACTCCTTCAGTCCCTGCGAAGGTGACAATGCCTAAACGGCAACGTTCGGAGGAGGAAGCTGCAGCCGTAAAACAGCAACCAGCGACGAAACGTCCCAAAATTGCGTCGAAATCGATGAATAAGCGAGGTGGCCAAAGGTCACCTTGTGCGGTCTATCATCGACAGAAGTGTCGATAATGGTGCCATCTCTCATACCAAGTGGGACCTGGTGAAACAAAAATTAATGGGAGTGTTCTGGACGATCCTCAAGGAGAATCCAGGGCCACCTCCTCAATGCGATGATGCTGGAGGACCCAAGTGAGCTGTCTCTCGATGGCTGTCCATGGAACCTAACCTAACCTATATTTATTCTGTAATTTGAGACGGCATTGTCGTAATGGTCTACGCCCCCCATCTCATTATTGTAGAAGTTGAGAAGCAATGGTTGTGGTACATTCTCGTATTTTTTTACATCCTTTTTCATCGCTTTACGCTGCGCATCGGTTCAATTTGTTCGAAGTTGGTGAGAACCGTTTTTTCTGCCCAACGACAAACCATCATAGAATTTGTTCTTTCATATTGATAGTCACTTTCTCCCCGCTTCAGCTGCTTTCCTATGCGTAGTGAAGCTTTTGCAATTCGATTGGGTCGAACGGTTCGCGTGGCGCAAAACCTTTTTTCACTTAAAAGGCACATCAAATAATATGATTTGAAAAAGTTGTCAAAATAAATTTGATAGATAATGGGATCTTTTACACATCCCAATAGTCTTAAAACCACCTCTGCACCCAAGCCAATTTGACGATCGTAGTTGTCACTCGAACCAGAATATGGTACACAACTAAACAAATAACCCCCACTTGAACACAAAGACCAAATCTTGTACCCAAAACTAATTGGTTTTTTCCGGATATACAATTGTTGTTAGTTGCGTGACAGGGGATTCCGTTTTTCTTTATGATCAGCACAGCTTTAAAACAATATTGTATCAGAGAAGCGTATTCTCCAAATAGCAGACAATGTTCGCGCTTGCGAACAGTGAAACAAACAGCTATAACTTAGTAGAAATATTATTTTTTATTAAGGTTTTTTATTTATGTTTGGTAATTTTAAATATTTAGACAAATTCTCTTTATTAGGTTGAGCAATTTTTAGCAATTTATGTTTTTTTGCAGTTATATAAAAATCTTCCTAAAAAGCGTCCCCAAAAATACCTCTGCAGGCAAAACATAAAACACATTTTTTATTTTTTTATAACGGCTAAATAAAATTAAGACTTTATATCAGAGTTCCAAATATTCACTCACTATTCACTCATGGGTAGGAATAAAAAATTTTATTAACTGTTGTGTGCTGTTTTATTCGTGTTTAAAAACACAAAAAAAAATTTGCTTTATTCGTTCTTGTATAAAAGTATTTTCATTATTTTTGTTTCTACAAAACACATGAGATAATAAGATTTATTTTCTTACATTTGTACATGAGAGAATTGGTTTTTTTTTAACTTCTTTTGTTCATCTTGCATTCATATATGTACATACTTCCAAATATTCACTTGCTATTCACATCATAATCTCTGTTGTGTTTTGCTTTATTCGTGTTTAAAAATACAAAAAATCTCTTGCTTTAATTGTTCTTATATTTGTATTGTTTTTTGTTTCCATGATAGAAAGACACCAAAATAAGTAGCTCATTCAGCTTTTAAAAATTAAATGTAGAAACACAAGTAAACAAACATGTGTATAATGTGCTGATGTGACTTAATATTAAACAGTTAAATTTTGTAAATAATAAAAAAACAAATTCTTAATTATAAATGTTTGAATTTTACTATTCATACATAAATATTTATGAACGTTGAAAAAAAACCAATTTTCAACAATTAGTGTCACGATTATTTTTTTTTTTTGATGTCTTTTTTTTGAAGTGCAAATTTAGAGAAAAAAAATTTTTTAAGTAAAAATACTGCTCATAAAAAAAACAAAAAAAAAATAGGTATGATTTATTTTATATTTTTTTATTAAAGCTTTAAAAAAAATATAACACAATACTTTTAAAATAAGTAATTCATTGAAATTTACTGTTGTTATATTTACAATTGTTCAAAATAAAGTTGCAAGTGTTTTTACTTTCTTAATGTATGAAAAAACCACGAATAAACGACGCTTAAAAAAACAGTTTTATCATGTACAAATCAAGGCTACAAATACTATTAAACAAGAACAAATGAAGCAAGAGATATTTTGTGTTTTTAAACACGAATAAAGCAAAACACAACAGAGATTATGATGTGAATAGCAAATAACTATTTTGAACTCTTTTTATTAACAACATTAATGAGTGCAACGATTAGCCTCTCATATTTTAGTATTGACAATCTTGTACTTTTCTTTATTCACATACGTGCATATGTACAAACTGGAAAATAAAAAACAAAAGTATTCATGTGCTTAAAAATAAAAAAATTTTTAGCTATTAATTTTACAGTGTGAGAATAAAACAAAAAATTTTGCAAGCATTATTCATGACAATTTATCATGAATGTTGGAATTTTAGAATTCATGTATGAATATTTCTGAACCCTGCTTTATATCAAATAATGGAAACATTAAATTGTAACAAAAAATAAATGTACAAAACTTTGTAACTTGTCAATCAAATTCAGTAAATTTACTGTTCGCAAGTACGAACAGTGGCCGAAAATGGGTTAAAGTTAAATGAATGTCGGACAGGGTACTAAGAACTACACTCAACGACTCCAATAACATGAACATTATATTGCTTAAATAATACACAATGGCTATTAAAACAAGTGTTTCGAGCCTATGACATGAATTTTACTACTAATTATCATACAAAAGAAATATTGACATTCAGGTTCGTTGCGAGTACAAGAATTCAAACTGACTGTTTGAAATGAGCCCTTTAGATTAAAATCCTTTCTTGCTGTTGGACAAAACCGATTAAATCATAAAATTCGAGTGGTCGTTGCAACTGATCACAATAAAATAATGTTCGAATCACCGAGCCGAAAGCCGAGTACAAGTAAGCTGTCGTTCATAAACAGATGAAACGCTTTTAAATAAATCAATAGAAGCATAATTTTGCGATCGATTCATATATATGTTCAGTTTTTTTTTTTCAATAATTTTGCGTGACTGTTTGTGAGCGTAAAAAAAGCCAAGCCAAAAAAATTTTACAAAAACAAAACTGGTACACAAAACACACAGGCTGACGTGCAATGGTCGTAAAAATGTAATTTTTGAAAATTTCGGTAACGATATGTATTTTGTTCTTGTAAAAAATGCTTTGAAGCATTTAAAAGGGTTGGTTTTTTTCGATCCAAAGCAGTGATGCTCATTCAAGCAAACAATTTTTTAGAAGCCCAACCCCTTTGTTTTTTACGCTCATATCTTTTGTCGTACGTGTGAGTGCAACAAGAGCACATGTACGGTAGCTGGATTGATATTTTTGAAATACAGTCTGTTAAATAAATAATGATGAAATTAATTGTCACACAACGACGAATGCACATGTACGGGAGCTGTGTTGATATTTTGTTGATAAATACTAAATAAAATGGAATTACAAAAAACACCAACTCTACAGATGTCCCAAATCGACGGAAGTTTTTCACATACAATAAATACAGTGGTAACTGCACTATTATAAATTTTATACCTAGAACACACGTTTTACCTTTTGATGCTCAACTCTTGTTTTCTGGAGAGGGAAGCAAGAAGAAAAGGGGTTGGTACGGAGATGCCTGTACTCGGGCAGTACGCTTTGTGTTCTCATTCGTAGGTATATGCACAACAATGGCTGTATGTAAATTTTTTTCTTTTCTTTTTCTCTTTGGTTCGCTTTTAATAAAAGTGTTGCTGTTTTGAAGCAAACAAAGTTGAAATCGGTTGCTGCGTGTGAACATAATGGCATCTTCAAAAGGGAATTGAAAAGAAGTTGAGCATCAAAGATGAAACGTGTAAATTGAGACTAAAAAGCTGAGCACATGGATTTTGTTTTTGTAAATAATTTTTGATTCCTATACTTTAAAAAAAAAACAAAACATGTCACAAACACACAGACTGTTCATGCCGCGGTAGTGCAAATTGCCGAGGAACAACAGCAACACTAGCGGGACGCGTTGTGATCAGGTCTGCCATATTTACCGATTTTTTTTTGGGGAGGTGCTTTAAAACCATGTGAGATAAGGCCATTATGACTTTATTGCTCAATTGAATGGGGGATAAAGCCATAATGGCCTTATTGCCCAATCATTGACAAAATATGACAAAAGGTCATATTTAAAATTTTGCGAAATGAGAGATATAGCCATACTTTTTTTTCGCAAATGAGAGATAAAGCCATATTTTAACCTTTAGTATGCAAAGCCAAATTCCAATACTTTACTTTAGTGTTTCCGGGAAAAGAAACACTAAAGTTGTGACGCACGCAGGAAAACTTTATTCAGCGAAGCCACCTGCCGCGTCCTACTGGAGGAGAAAACCCGTAAGCGCGGCCGCAGGCCGCCACGCAGAAAAACTTTAGTATGCGAAGCCAGATTTCGTAAAAGGGAAAATCTATTATTAATCAATGTAAAATGCAAAAGTTCTTCAAAACTTAAGAATATTGCTAATGAGAGCTAAGGCCATGATGGCTTTATCTCCCATTCAAATGAAAAAAGGCCTTATCTCCCCATTGAATGAGAGATAAAGCCATCATGGCCTTATCTCACATGGTTTTAAAGCATCCCCCCCCCCCTTTTTTTTGCCACTAAATTATCAAAGTGCCGATTATTTAATATACACTTAAAACAAGATAGCTTTAGGTTTGTTTTATTAATTAACTATTAATTTTGGATAACTTTTTACATAACAAAGAGACAACTGTAAAAGAAGAAATAATTCTTAAATCTAAAACAATTCAGGTAAAATTTATTTTTCTATAAGAAAAACGTATTGTCATGTACTTACAAAAGAGTAAAGTTAAGCTTAATACATATATATTCACTGTCCATGCAAATAATTTAAAACAAATAATTCATTTTATAGGATTATACGCAATTGAGAATAATACTCGTACATCTGATAACCAATTTAATGTAAGAAAGTGACGGAAATTTGCAAGCTTTTTTGCAAAAAAAATCCTGACTTAAACGCACGAATACTTTAGCATAAAAAACAAAATTTCGATATCCACTGAAATTAATCTTTGCATTGAATTATTTTTTCTAATTTTTATGCTGATATTTAAGTTATAACTTAAATATATTTAATAAAAATGTCAAAATAAAATATGTATAATAAAAAAATAAAAATAAATGTTTTTATCCTTAAAACCAAAAAAGAATATAGCACTTTTTGAATCGATCTTACGATATCCATCCACCCGGCTGGCTATCCATGTAGACCTTGTTAGCAAAGTTCAGGTCGCAATCTGAAAGATTAATTGAAATTCGGTACATAGGTTATTATTGTCCTAAGGATCCAGTATTGTTAATAATGACAACTTTAACTTAAATCAGAACTTCATAATATAATTTATTTTGGCTGGTTCCATGATTGCCCATGAGTCACAAATAAGATACACTCTTGGAAAGTTGTCACTTAATGTTGTGGTGTGGAGTATCAAGGGGTCGGAATTGACGGACTATACTTTCTTATTTGCTTATAATAGATATCTGTAACCACACAAAAACGTATTATTTGTTTATAATGGATATTTGTAACCAGCAAAAGAAATATTGTTTTACAATAGATAGTTGCAACGAAAACAATTTTTTGGTTAAGTAATGGTTATCAATAACCAAAAATAATAATTTTTACTTTAATTGGTTACGATAACTAAAATAAAATATATGTAGCCATAATGGCTTAAAATTCCCACTTGAAAATAAAGGAATTTTTATCTAACCTTTTAAAAAAATAATAATTATTTTTATTATTTTCAGTCCCTTAAAAACAAAAACGGGTATTTAAAACCAACGACCGGAAAACGTTTTTTTTATGTTTTTAAAAAAATATTTATCATTGGTGTTCGAAAAATATTTTAAATTGTACAATAACCAAAAATAGATAAAAAATATTTTGTTTGATATTGTTTCTTTAAGTTCAAAATAATAAAGTTCTTAAAAAAAAACGTTTTTGAGAAAAATATTTTTTTTTGTTCTTTTGTACAAAAAATTACGAACCGAAAACTTAATTTTTTCTTTTTAAAAATTTAAAATCATCAGTTTAAAAAAATAAAAGCAAACACAAAAAAAAGATATTTATTTTTTCAGTACAATATTATTTTGTACATGAAAAAAAAAGAACCGAAAACTTAAAATTTAATTTTTTTAATTGACAAAATTTAAACTCATACGTACAAAATTATATTAAAAAATATAAAGCTAATAAATAATAAGTAGTTATAACATGATAAAGATTATCCTAGAACTAAATAGTAATCTTATCAATTACCTTGATGTTGAGTTTGAGCAACAATAAATTTTCTACATGCTCAGAACTTAAATTCCTTCTATTTTTGGTCATAATAATTGGCAAAGCACTGAAGGCTGTCTCCACAGATACCTGTGTTGCGGGTACAGCTAATGCAAGAGCAGCTAGTTTTGATAATTAAGAATCTCTAAGGATTTTTTGCATTTGCAATTTTAAACACAATTCTATATTATAATTTTAATTAAAATTCTCAATTTTAACTTCAAATTGAGTTTTTATTGTTATAGCCTATTTCCGATGTGCGAAAGAATTCTTTCTTTCGTATAACTACATTGAAAACAAAAACAAATTTTTAGACTTTGTTTTTGTTTTCAATGTAGTTATGCGAACGAAAGAATTCTTTCGCACATCGGAAATAGGCTATTAGTTTCTAAAAACAACAAAAAAAATATTTTTCTCAAAAACGTTTTTTTAAGAACTTTATTATTTTTAACTTTGAAGAACAAAAAACACAAAAAAAAATTTTTTTTTTGTACAGTTGGAAGAAACATGTTTTGAACACCAATGATCAATATTTAAAAAAAAAAAAAAAAAAAAAAATAAAAAAAACGTTTTTGTGTATATTTCAAATTTTAGTTTTTTTGTTTCTTTTCATGTACAAAACACATATTGTACCAAGGCGAATTCATTACAGGTGACCCTAAAAGCCCTGCTGATAACTTTTTTTCTTTAGCTTTATAATTGTTGGATATCAAAATTTTGTTTATTATCTTTATTTCTGTTTTGATTTGTTTCGGTTTTTGACATTGTACAATGATTTTACAAAAACAAAGTGCTTGTGGTTTTTGAACGAGTTGTACTTGTTGTACTACCGAGATTACCTGGAATGAATTCGCCTTGTATTGTACTTTATAAATAAATATCTTTTTTGTGTTTCCTATTTTTTTTTAACTGATAGAAAAAAAAAAATTTATTTTGTACGCATGAGTTTTGAATTTTTCAAATGAAAAACTTAAATTTTAAGTTTTCGGTTCTTAAATTCTGATGCCTGTTTAAAACAGTAATTTTTCAAAGTAAAAATAAAAGGTCAAATTAAACACTTAAAAAGAGTTTTATTAGGCCGTCATAAGTCAAAACTTAGTTGAGGAATAAAAGATCGAATAAAACTCTTAGAACGAGAGTTTTATTCAGCCGTCAAAAAATAAAACTTATTTGATTCTTATTAATAAACTTATTTAAAACTTAGATATTTTAATTAGGATCAAGTTCATTGAATTTAATTTTCATTAAATTATGTTTATGAAGACAGGAATTTTACAACATGCAATTAATTACAATTTTATTGATAAATTTTCATTCTTGACTGCGCTGAGATTTGAACCCAGGCTTTCACGGATAGGTTGCCCATACTAGTTTCGATTGTAACCACACAATCTCGTCAGTGGGGTTTGCCGTTTTACTCACTCGGCTATTGCAGCCGGATGACGTCAATAGTCAAACATCAATCCGTAAACCAAATGGTATTTCACTTTAGTAGATCGAAATTTGCTTATGAATGAATGATTATCTATTTTAGTTAATTTACATGTTCTTCCTAACTTCTGTTTTTTCGTACTTTTTGTCAAGAATTCTTCTTGAAATCCAAAGTACATTTTTTTGTTTTTCATGTTTTTGTCTTTCTTTTTTCTTGTTGACCTTTTCCAGCACAACTTGAAGGACAAATGTAAACATAGCTCGTGGCTTAGCTGTTAATAATATTAGTATTGTGGTTATTTTATTGAACTGTTAATGGTAAAGAATCAGAAAACTTACACTAAAAAATAGCTCTTATCGCGAACCTGGCAAAAATTCGCGAAAAATTCAAAATCGGAAATAAACTCTAAAGTTCATTTGATATCGCTTAAGCAGTTAAAAAAACAAAATGTCGGAAAATACGAGTAGAATAAAAAGCGTTAGCAAAATTAACTTTAATGATGAAGAACAAAAATAATAGAAAAAAAAAATTGGAGATGGGATTTTTTTTCTGTCAGATTTTCGATAACTTGTCGACGTCGACACAACTTTCTTATACAATACCAAATTAACATCGAAGTGATGTAGTCGTCGACTTCATGTGACAACAAATAAAAATTAATGTCGACGTCGACAACGACTTACATAAGAGGGGTGATTTTTAAAATACTTATGGTGACAACAGATATATGTGAGCAAAACAAAAATTTTATAACACACTCAATCCAATACCATTAACTGTTTTTGTTTTTAAGATATTCTCTCATTTATATCAATAGTAACATATGTATACTTATCTGTTGTATCTGTTTTGACAACAGAGCTGTCAGATGTGGCGATTTCTCGCCAACCGTGGGAATTAAATTTCCTGTAAATTAAAGAAAATAAATATATAAAAAATAATAATATATATATAAATAATGAAATTTGTTGCATTCATATGTATGAGCAGTATTTAAAACTTAATTTTGTTGAAATGGCTGATGAAGATAATGAATATCTTCGAGATAATTTTTTTCCCATTTAAATGTGCTCTTGAAAGAAGTAATAGGTTGAATTTTTTAAAAAATTAATATAATTAAAGTTTATGAACATTTTTCCATTATAAAATGTGACAAATTATCACAGATAACTGTTGTTAAAGATTTTTTTGGATGTTTATGAAACACAATGGAAAAAATAACGTTTGTTTAAAGAGAATTTTAATGATGAAATTCAATCTAAGGATTCAATTCAAAAAAAAGATACGGCCGCACTTTAGGTCACACATTTTTCTGTGCGAAAGTCCAAAAATCAACTTGTAGTTTTACTATTGTTGTTGTTGTTTTTTAATTCTAAAGACTTCAGAATAAAAAAAAGTGATTTTTGTTTTGACTAAATATTAATAACCGTTATACAGCAGCGTGTCGAAGTCAAATGATTAAATTTTTTCTATAATTGTGTTCCTAAGTTAAGTAGTGCGTGGTCAACTTTAAGTGCGTATATCTCGGACTGTGTTTGTGATAATTTATTAGAGTAAAATGGAAAAGAAAGAGCAAAGTAAGTAGATATATTTTTAATTTTAAATGTTTTATATATATGTCGCTATACTTAATAAATAACTCATTAGCGTAAACATCTATAAATAGTTAAATTTTTATAAAATTTTTATTTTCTGAAAGCTTTTAAAAAAATATACTCCATTTCTCCACTCTCAAATTGCACAAAATAATTAGAATATTATCTAGTGAGTTATTTGGTATTTATCAAAAATTGCGATTTTTTGCGTTTTGCGAGTAATGCCTCTTTTTGTTAGGTAACCTCTGTATAAAAAAGATTGATCTTTTTGAAGTATGGCGAAAGGAAAGTACAAAAAAGCAAAAAGTTGATGCCGTTTTGAAACACGTATATGACAAACTTGAAACCTCGTCAATTTCTGATGAAATGGTGAAACAAATTACCAAAAAAATTAATTTGTTTTGCGTGAAACTAGAACAAAAGTGGAAAAAGTGTCATAGAAAGACAAATGTATTCAAAAACCAAAACCAGGCATGGCTAAATGCTGAATGTTGGACGTCCTCGTGTACCATTTAGCGAAAAATCGGAATTTGGAAAAAGAAAAGAAGCTGCAGCTTTCACCATAACGAACAAGACGACGAAAATAATGAAAGTGAAGAAGCCTCCTTTGAACTAATTTTACAAAGTGAATTGGATATAAACAATTAATAAATATTTTAGTATTAAAAAACAAATTAATTAATTCTATACACTGTGTTTAAATTAATGGGTGCTAGAGGGTTAATTTTTGGTCACTTATGGGTTAAATTCCATTTTTTATTGGAATCATCCATAATTATATAATTCATATAATAACTGTTTCGATTACTCTTATAATGTAGTCGTAATTAATTTTGCACAGAAAAAGTAGTCATTTGACCTAATGTGGGCCGGTACGTACCATTTCTAGGAACTTGCATTGGCTGTTCTTTATATGCTGGTTATAACAACTAGTAATGCCTGTGTTGAAATAATGAACTCCACTAAAATTCGCCTTCGAAGTAGAATGCAATATGGGGTTTTCGACACGTTTTTACGAGTTAAAAGTTATATGAATGTAAAAAGTATATGTTGCATTTCTTTTGTACCTTCACAATGTATTCTAAAAGAGAAGACAAAAAGGGAGTCTTCTCGGTGAAGTATATAGCGTTTTACATATATAATAGAACTGCTACTACATACAAATGTATTTTTTATCCAATATTTGTTTAATACTTACCGCACAAATTCTTCTTTTGCTGCTTTAAGTAGGCTACCAAAAAATAATTTAAACATTGCACCTTTTATGTGTTCACTAATCATTTTTACTTGGTTCTTAATAAAAATGAAACAAAATATATCATGACGACTTTTTTGAATTTTTGGCGGATTTTCGTAATACAGAACAAATTTTTTTTTTTTTTTGGATTTATAAAAAAATATTTTTAATTATTCTAAAAATACACATATTATTGTCAAAAATCTAATAAATAAATGCTCTGGCGAATTGACATTGGATTTTCGAAAAAGTTCAAAATCAATCTGACAACCCTGTTTGACAATACTTTTTGATACACTCTTGCAGGTCTATAGTACAGACAACGAAAATTAACGTTGAGTAAATAAAAAATGTGTTAATTTTCGCCCAATGAATTTGTGCGTTGTGAAAAGAATGGCATTGCCGTTCTTAAAAGAGATTTTATTTCAATAATTTAATGAACTGTTCGGTAACATAATGACTTTAATATAACGAACAAAGTTCGTCAATATTATTTGCTGTAAATTAATAATTGAACTTAATTCAGTGAACCTTTTTATTAATTTTTTTTTTTTTTCAGTATTTATTCATTGAACCTTCATAATATGAATTATCATAAATATTATATTAAATATGAACTAACAATAATTAATCAAATCTTATTCTAATATTTACTTTATGTCCTGCCAGTGCCAGAGAAAAAGATTTCGTCATCAAGGTTTCTGTTTACATATGTATGTAGGTGTTTATCGCTCATTTAATTGGGTGTCTCTTCTCCTTAAGCGAGTGTGGCCGCAATAACTTAAAATGTTTCGAGCTAATGGATTTGGGCGAAGTTCCAGCCTTTTTAAATATTTTACTGCATATTTCATTATAATAGTTTTTACTAATGGCACATTGAGATCCTTGTGGATATTTGCGTTTTTGACATACCAGGGGACGGATGCGATTATTCGAAGAAGTTTATTTTGGCGCCTTTGAATTTTTTCGATATTATAAGCCGAGGCAGTTGTTGAGTTGTGTGTGTAGCTGTTTGTTGGCATGTCCGAAGTATAAATTAAGTATAAAAGAGGGCTCACGATGCTGCCTTGTGGGACTCCAGCGTTTATTGGCTGAGGAGAACTTAAAAAATCGCCTTCTTTAATAATAAATTGACGACCAACCAAGTAGCTTTCTAACAGCTTGTGTATGTTCGCTGGTAAATTTTGCAGTAATTTCAGTAATAATCCTTCATGCCAGACTTTATCAAAAGCTTGAGACACATCGATGAAGAGTCCTGAGCAATATTTTTTTCTTCAAATGCTTTTCTTATGACATTTACTATTCGATGAGTTTGTTCAATTGTGCTGTGCTTTATTCTAAAACCGAATTAATGATTGGGAATACAGCTCTTTTCATTTAAAATCGGAGTTAATTTTCACGCTAGTAGTTTCTCAAATAGATTTGAAATATTAGATAATAAGCTAATAGGCCTGTATGACTCAACTTTTGTGTGATCCTTTCCTGGCTTTGGTATCATGGTTACTAAGGAAACCTTCCATTCTTGAGGGTAGTATTGAAGGCGTAAAATAGCATTAAAAATAATAAGAATAATTTTCTTTGCTATACTTGGTAGCTCCAAAAGCATTTTATTACTGATCTTATCAATAACGGGCGCCTTCTTGGTGTTTAAATCACAAATAGCCTTTTCGATTTCAATAAACTCGAATCTTAGGGGAATATTTGCTCTAACATTCACAGGCGGTAACTCGACTGTTATGTCGAGATGATTAACAAACAGATTTCCTTTTTCAATATCATTTCTTGCCCAAGTTTCTCAATGGTGCCTTAGAGATAACTGGTCTATTGAGACTTCTAGCTGCACGCCATAATGAGTAGCCTGATTGAGGAGTTGCATCAAGTCCCTTAAGATATTTTTCCAGGGAAGCCGTTTTCTGTGACTGCAGTAACTTTCTTAGCCTTTTTGTGCACTCTTTTAATAAAGTCTTAAGTTGGGGGATCTGTGCAATTGCCACTCTCTTCGAACTTTCCTTTATTCAGGCAATATACGCTCGACATCTGTAGAATATATGTTATTGTTTTTGGTTTTTTTGGGGTTATGCTGGAATGTTGAGCAGGTAGTTTAAGATAACTGTCAAAATTAACAATAGCGAGATCCACGTTCTCCGGTGTACTAAGCGGAATTTTTCTGTACAATGGGCACTAAGATATTTTCTTATATTTTAACCAATTTGTTTGTGTGGCTTAGTCGATAAGTACCCAAACGGAGAGACAATTCTATTGGGGTTCATTATAGTAACAATTGTAGGCGTGTGATCGGAAGATAATTCTTAGGACGCTTCCACATGAATCGTGTCTATGGGGATGTTATTAACCACGCCAAAATCTATTACCTCTGAAATTTTTTGATGATCAGTAAGCCAATAAGTTGGCTGTCCGCTCGCGACCACATTTAAATCCATTAAAGATATTGTATTATACAAAACACGTCTTTTTGGTGTAATAAGCCGTGACCGCCAGAAGGTATGTTTTGAGTTGTAATCACCAGCAGCCAGGAAGCAGGGTCCTAAGGATTTGCAGTATTTATAATATTGGCTTTCTGATATTAAAAATCTAGGGGGAGTGTATAGAGATGAAAGTACTAAGTTTCGATTAAGCTCCTCAATACAAATGTTCGTTGCTGCCAGATAATCTTCACTGTGATCACACATTAAGTAGTGTTTGATTCGGGCTATTATCAGAATAGCAGAACCTATTTTATAATATATAACCATTGATTTTTAACGTATTTCTTGAGGGCAAATGAATTTCAGAAACCATCATTACATAAATTTGTTTGCTTTTAAAAAAGTATTCTAGTTAATTTTTATGTTGGCGAATGCCGTTTGCTTTCCAAAAACAAATTTATAAACAATTCATGGCTTTTTGAGTACAGCTTGGAATAACATCTATTGCGTTCTTAACATTTCCTGCATCATATTACCAATTGTGTTCGTAAAGTTATTTACTGTTTGCACTTATGTTTCCCTGGTTTTTTTCTAGACGACTTAAATTAGAAGCAGGAGTTTCATCATTATTTGGCAACTCACCGTGCATTGACATATGGTTTGATTTTAGGACGTTAGAGTAGGATCTTCTGTTATTACTAGGCTGAGCTACCTGAAGGTCATTAATGTAAATTTGATTTGTTGCCTGCATTTGAGGGGGATTAGGTTTCGGTCCAACCGAGCGCTTGACTATATAGGGCATCCTCTATAGTTGGCAGTGTGATTACCACCCCAGTTGCTACATTTTGTACATTGGGGACGTTTTTAGACTTATCGCAGAGAGCTGTACCATGTAATTCTCCACATACGATGCAGACAAGGTTTAAATGGCAGCATGCCTTAGTGTGACCAAATTCTTGGCAGTTTAAACGTTGCACGCGACCATTCCTTTTGTGCGGCTCCTCTTTCGTTATTTTCCTATACAGGATATATTTCAGACTGTAAATGGGATGCGATTCTTTTTTTTAAGCTTTACGTCGCCGGGTTCTTACTCCACTCGAAATAGTGGCTGGGGAATTTTTTCTCCATTTTCAATATTTATTAAATTTTTAATTTTGAAGCCCTTCTCTTCTTAAAACGTTTTTATCTCACCTGGGTCAACACATGAGTCAATGCCATTAATTACTACCCGAAGAGCTTTACTGCTCTTCAGTTGATATGTATAAAAGTTCTTATTAAGTGCTTCCAATTTAGTTATTACTTTACAAAAATCCTCTTCACGATTGACTTGTATTTTTGTCTCATTTATGCTTCCACGCTTTATTGCGGCTACATAAAAAGAATTTTCAACTATTACCGAGATCAAATTCTTTATTAATTCACTTGTGTTTTGCTCCCTAAGATATATCGCGGGTGGCTTAGAAGATTTGATAAGTTTTTTTTTTGCATCCGAGGATCCGTCATCCAGAATTGCAAAACGATTTTGTGAACTTATTCTATCAGCTGTACCATCTTTCAAGACATTTCGGACCGAAGCAACTGCTGAAGAGGTTGGGCTGCGACACGTTTTTAGCACTGTTATGTACCTATCAATACCTACTTGTACTGGAGGCTTTTGACCACTTTTTACTTGTGACATTGAGTTTTCCATTATGCCTGATTTGGGGTTAATATTTTTATCACTTATATAAATGTATTATTAAGTACAGATGGTGAGAGGGATCGCGTGCGAGTAACAGGTTTAGCCGTTAGGAATTTGCTATCATCGATTCTTTTTTTATTTCTGCATTTGTTTCGTTAACACACACTGTGATATATGCGTTTCTTTCATTCTGTTTTATTGTTTCTGCATTATTTGCACTCATAAGAGTTTTTTTTACTTTACTGTTTACAGTTGTGCTCTTCTTATTATTATTGTTTATCAACACCGAGAATATAAAAAAAAATAAAAATACAAAATTATTTTGCTCAAAATGTGTTTGTTTATGTATGTATATACATACATATTGTTACGTTACTGCCTTTTCAATAACGTTTTTGGTTTATCTCCTTTATAATAAACCTCTCGAGTTCCTTTATTGCAACTTTAGTAA
Source organism: Pollenia amentaria (assembly GCA_943735925.1). NCBI lineage: Eukaryota > Metazoa > Arthropoda > Insecta > Diptera > Polleniidae > Pollenia > Pollenia amentaria. Next base: position 70,999,538 of record OX031010.1, read on the forward strand.
AATAAATAAAACTCTTTACTTATAGCTGTACTATAAACTATTCACATCACTTTATTTAGAACTTAGTCAATTATACCACTTATACTTGCGATCTACACACTTAAATGTTCGTACTAATACCGATTATAGATGCCCACCTTCACGAGTATTTATACTCTGAGCGATGACATCTAGTTGGCTCTAGAACATTCGACGTTTTCGAAATGTCTGTAACATTTTCGAAATTTCTGGGTCATTCGAGCTTTTATTATCTTACAGCTAATATCATAATGCATTAACACTACGGCTGCATTTAAATTGAGCTATTATACATCAATAAACTAAAGCATACTTTATGGGTTAACACTATTATGTTATACAATTATGTATAACAATTATAACATTACCTTTGCACTAGAAAATTCTGTACAGTGGTTTTACATTAGAAATATGGTAACTAATACAATAACAATTTAAACTAATAAAATTACTAGCAAATACAAAATAACTAATAAATTAAACTTATTCTTAACTACAGTTACTTTCGTAACAATATATTTTTTTCTTTTTTTTTAATATTTTATTTGTTCACGTTTTTATTAAAAATAAACCGTATGCCGAGCTTAGAAAACACGTCTTTCTTCAACGAGCGCGACAGAGAGAATGAATTATTAATTTAACTAAGAATTTTGTCCTACAAATTTGTTGACTTAACGAACACAGTACACAATGTACTCAATGAATTATTTCTTTTAAATTTCCCCTCGCAACATTATTCCACCCCCTCACAATTCACCACTATAACCCACGAAAATAATTACGAATATTTATAATCGAAATTTTTATAGTTTTAAAAAAAAATTGCAAAATTATTATTTGTAACGATTCTTCGTGATTAAGGTATTGATATGGGAACAGGCTACCTACTAGTTCGGCCGTGCTCGTCGGATGGGGTGTGTTCAGTTCCCGAATCTTAGTTTTGAAACAGAATTGTGTATCGTCAGCAGAAAATTTTAAATTTAGGTAGCTTTAAGAAACAAAAAAAAAAAAATTACGATTCCATACAAAGGAGAGAAAAGAAAGAAAACTTTATCGGTTGAATGTGGGGGGTAGCTCAAGACCTAATATTCTACATGCTGTCAAAGAGATATGTTTATTGACAACCCAATTATAAACTAAAATATTAAACCTTACCCAGAAAGTGGCTCTAAAGAATAGCACTGACAATTCTCCATTATTTTCAATGTTAGTCAATTTTAATTGTGTTCCAAATTGAAAATGTCTTAAACGTCTGCTAAAGTGGTGCCTTTTGATGCTTCCATGTCGACTCCTTCCTCTAAAATGGATACAAGAAATTTAAGAATTTACGAATATATATGTACATATGTACATTTATGTATGATTAGGTTAAATTTTACTTACTAATTTAATTATCATAGTTGCTTTTGGGAAAACAATTTTGTTTGTTGTGCTTAATTCTCTTTTTTTAATAATTGATAAAAAAAAATACTGAAATTTATTGTTGGAGGATAAGCTGTTCCTATGCGCATTTCACTGGTTGCTTAGAGCGTAGGATACTTCTAGACGGGTAAGATGTATGACTTACCCCATTTTTTTTTCATCTCCATCATTTATTTCGAACATCCTAGCCCACTATTCCTTCAGGGGGCTTCCATACAGAATTTTCAATATATACTAGAAATATATTGAAGAAAAAGTCCCATAACTGCCCAGGAGTCGCCCTTAGGGGTATAAAAGGTATGACCAACCTGAACTGATTTTTTTTATTTTCGTTTGAATTTTTAATATTTGGTATGTCGCTGGAAATATTGTCATGCTGACTGGTGTGCTTTTACTCGTTTACAGAAAATTTGTTTATATAATATCCGAGCAGAACTTTGAAAATGATCTACCACGACAAAGTACTAATTTCATTTTACTTTTGTATTTGTTTAAATAATCTTCCAGTCCGAATAGAATTTCAGTATTCCACGGATAATTACCTCGGCAAAATTAAAACGTATTTCTTTACGATATACCTTTATATTGATGTATGAAAAAAGTTAAATCATATGGAACATAAGAACTTGAATATGTATCAGCTAAATCTAAAAGAGATGGCAATAAAAAGAAATGGGATTTGCTGTCCTAAATTGTATCTGTAATGATTTTTGAGGTATCCTGTCATATCCTACTAACACCAACACTAAGCATGTGATCTGGGAAACTGTAAATATTCATGTTTTTTCTTCTGCGACTAGTGAAGGCAGACACAATATACATATTTATCCGTTTTAGAGCTTTTATGAATTTTGTCATCGATTTGCTAGTGGATTATTTGCATATGTTAGCCATCGCTGCACTTTTGTAGCACAATTTTTTTGTTAAAAGAGCATTTTTAAAATTTTTGCACATACTTTTCTGAAGCATATTTTAATACATGTTCAGCGCATAAAAAAAATGCTTGAAATTCTGGTTAACAGATTTTCTGTTGCTTTAATTTTGCCATCTACATATCATTTTCACTCTACGATGGTAAACCAAATAAAATTTATTCTTTGAAGGTAAATGTTATTCCAAACTGTAATTGTAATTTTGTAATTTTATATATCTGTGGTTTTAATGGCGCCATATTGCTTAATATTTACGCTATTTACATGGCTTTAAAATTTCTGAAAAAAGATGGACCAATTCCCATTCTTTAACGCAAAAGCCAAGTTCAAAAAGTACAATACCTAGCCCCTAGTTTGATCTGGTTTGGTCTGATGGTTTTTGGCCCTCCGGAAAAAATGAATTTTACGACATTCGCGGTTGCCAATGAAAACCACATTTATATGCACAAATTAAGGAAAAAGAAATTATAAAAATTTGTGCTGATGTGTACGAGTATTACACATAAAAATTTAGATGCTTCTTTTTGTATTCCGATCGACTCAGAAACACTTTTAAAAGTGAGTATTTCAAGTCCGTTCGTCCAGCTGGCTGGTAAATACGTTTTAATTGTCATAAGAACGTATTCTATGTAAATTGTGAGAATCGGTCTATAATATCGGATAGGCCCCATTAAAACATCTTTCTTTACGTCCTTAAACCATTTAATCATGTTCGTTTTAAGATTAAATTTGGTCCAACATATTTTACTGCAAATTAAATTTTGTTGAATCGGTACACATTTAAACATACAGCTTCCATTTAAATACCAATCCCTAAAATATTAAACCTATTTTATACTTTTAAATGTTAATATAAAAATTAGCAACCTTCACATTAATCCTTTTAAGACAAAATATCTTAAATATTTGGTATATCTAGATAATATTCGTCACAAATAACACTTATAGGAATCTTAGGCCCTATTTGTGTAAAACGCAACGCAACGCCAAAAATTATATGGAAAGCAAAAACAAAGTCAAAAATATTTTATAATTTGTTGTTTCTTTCTAAAGAAATACATATTAATTTTTTTAAATTTCAAACGCTGCATATCTTGTGGCGTTGAAAATTTTAAAACGCTGCACAATGGCGCCCGTAGAGCAAGCGAGGTTGCAAAAATCAAAATTTTCATGAGTGCCGACAAAGTTTTGAATAAACCCATGTTATAGGAAACTTTTCAACGATTTCAAATATGCCACTCTTAATAATATCACATTTTTAGTTTAGAAGATATAACCGTTCAAAGTTGACCGACTTTCGGTTTTCAAAAAAACACACAATTTTTAGTCAATTTGTTGCGATTTCAGGTGTAATATCACGAAAAATAGGTAAATCACTATTTAAAAACTATCCGTTTTTTCACTATTTTTCAACTTTGACGGAAAATAAAAAAAAACTATATTTTTCTATATTTGCCATATTTGCAAAACCTGTTCTTTGATTATTTCTTTACATAATTCAAAAGGTTTAATCTGCCCGTACGTGCCCGTTTGGCTTCTAGAGGTAAAAAAATTTAAAAAGACATGGTTGCAGAAATTGTATGGCGTCCATCCCTAATTTGTTTTGACTGACAGTAGTTTGATCTAATAGTTTGAAAAAAACTACTCATTGAAATTAGCAGGTACGTACCTCACATAAGCAATACTTTGGCGTACAAATGGTCAGGAACAATATTGACTTATGGTCCCTACAGGTAGGCACAAATCTTATTTGGACACGTGCATAATATCAAAATTGCATTATTCAGCCTAAATCCATATGTATGCAGGGAACAGGTAAATTTTTAGGCATGGTAGCATAAGCCTATATATTGCAAAATAAGCATAATGCCTGGATTAGTCTACGCCTGAAAGTTGGCGCAACAATTACTGAAACCATTAAACAAATTAAGTACTGAAAACATGGCGTTGAACAATTTAAAATTATTTGAACTGTTTAGAAAGTCAACCACACCAAAGTTTTTCACGGAAGTGAAAATTCTTCCTGAGAAGTTGACATTGATCAGCAAATGAGGCTGCGATGGATCATCCGGACAAAGCGTTTATAAGCAAAGGATATCTCCCGATGACGCTACAATATCGGACGGAAATATGTTTATGGCATCTGTTGTTCCTTTGCGGCTAAAATCGGATGATTCCCTACACTGGAAAAATCCACGTCCGTCATCAGTGCATTATTGCCGACCAATAATGTTTCAGTTTGCAAGGGAATCGGCAGAACTCATAAGGACTACGGTGAAGGACATTAAAGAACAAATAAGCAAGATTAAGCCTACAAAGCTGCAAATTGGAGAAGGAAAATATATTGAATGCAATTACGAGTTCCACCTGACTATGGTTGACGGAAAAGTCGTAAACGAACTGACAGGAACAACCTCAACAATGTCATGCCTGATTTGCAAAAAGAGTCAGAAGAACTTTGGTAATTTAAACGATTCTACAAATGAGGAGAATTACGAATATGGAATGTCACCATTGCACGCAAGGATAAGGTGTATGGAATTCTTGCTAAAACTGGCATATACCCTACCACAAGAGGAGGAAAACTTCGATGAAAATACATCAATAAAGTATAAGGAAAAGATCAGAAAGAAGCAAATACAGGATGCTTTTTTTAAACAAGTTGGACTAAAAGTAGACTGTCCCAAGCACGGATACGGTAACTCAAACGATGGAAACACTTCTAGGAGACTTTTTGAAAATGATGAGGCAGTAACTAGAATCATTGGAATTGACAATCAAATCATGAAAAGATTGGGAACGATCTTGGATGTTTTAAACTGCAAAGAAAATGTCAATTCTACAAAATATGGAGAATATGCGTCGAAAACTGCATCTCTTTTAGCAGAAATTTATCCACAGAAGTTGACCCCGACCGTCCATAAAATATTGGCGCATGGCAAAGATATAATTGAGTACCGGTCTTTGCCAATTGGAGAGCTTTCTGAAGAAGCACAGGAGTTTCTTAACAAATTTTATAAAAAATATAGATTGCAGAACACATTCAAAGCATCAAGGGTAAGGCAAAATGAGGACCTCTTCAACATGTTGGCAGCATCTTCCGATCCACTTATTTCTTCCCTGCGGCATGTGAAGTCATGAATAGAGATACAAAATAATTATAGTTTAGAAATGGTTAGTCTTTTAGATATACCTTCTCTTAGGGCACTGCTACACGTTCAATAAATATCGTGATATTTCTAGTATCACGATATTTATTGAACGAGTAGCATGCAATATTGATGGATCGCGATCCATATCGCATAATAGCCTAATTTGATGTGATCCATCAATATGGATCGCGATCCAAATATCACAATATATATTGAGCGTGTACCAGTGCCCTTACGAATTGTGATGAATATTTTACAGAAAATTGAAAAAATAAATTTAAGAAAAAAAATAATTTTTTTTTTAATTTGTTGGGTAATAATTTAAAACATAAAACCCTTAAGAAAAAAAATAAAAACAATCTAAAAATGTAAAAATAATTTTTTTTAGTTACCATAAAATTGATTTTTCTACTAATTTTAACTTTGATAACCCATAAGTAGGCCCCTACAAAGCGTAGCACCCTTTCCAAACGCTCATTTCATAGGCTGAACAGCTGTCTATCATATGCTGTTTAAACTGTTCAATTATCTTATTCGGTTCAAAAGATATGATTTTTGCAACGAAAAAACTCAAATGGCGCCACTGTGCGCTGTATGAATTTCTGTAGAAAGCAGCAACAACAAAATTATGAAATATTCATGACTTTTTTTTTCTTTCAATGTTATTTTGGCGTTGCGTTGCGTTGCGTTTTACACAATTAAGGTCTTAACCTCACAACATAGCTTTATTCTGGTGACACCATTACTCCCATCGGTTTCAAATAGGATCCAATCTCGAAAATTCATTTGCAGATACATACCTGGTGTATGGGCTTTACCGACTATAACTTTTTCCCTTGTTTTTTAATGCAAATATTAAATTGGTAAATATTTTGCTTTCAAATATTTCTGCATATTTTATTTAAAAATTGTTAGTGCATATTTTCAAGTTTTTAGTGCTCAGGTAATGCTCATATTATTAACATTCCAGCGGGAAAATGGAGAATTCCTTACGCAAATAACACAATAATTATGCATTGATTACCACGTATATTCCCACATTTGCAGAACAAGGAATGTATTATTTCTTTTCGTGACTATTATTCGTGTTTTTTTTCTTTCTTTAACATATTTTCTTAATAATAATCCGTTATTTTTTCTGCTTTTAAAAAGCAACACAGTAATTTATATTATTTCATTCTTTCGCAGGCTACGTTAAAATAATTCATTACAATCCTATGACATGTTCTGTTATAATAATAGGTAATGAATTCTGGAATCAAATATTATACAAGATATGTATTACATTCTCGATTCCTATTGAATACATTTTCCCGCTGGGATGTAAACTTGGTTGCATTTTACTTGCTGTGTAGTTAAATAGTAGTGAGGCAATCAAACGCATCCAATTTAAGCAGTGTTGCCAATGAAGTACTCGTAAATTACACATGACAGTGTACCAAATTAAACATTTTAAGCAAAGTTACACACACAAATCAAAAAGGGAGCTTTGATAGAATGTTTGAAGAACGTCGGGATATATTTTAATGAAGTTTTTGTTAGCTGAACGAGCACTTTATTAATTTTAACGCACGAGCTTGGTAAGACAGCGAACGAACATTTCTTAGCATTTACGCGCGTTCATGTTAAGAACACTTTTTAGGTCTCTCGTTAGCCCAACGAACACTTTATTAATGCTAACGTACGAGTTTCGTGGGATCAGGTTATAAAATGTATCCACTTTTACGGTAATAAGACTTAATATATTTAATAAATTTTGAGGTAGCATACGATAATTTCAATGAAAGTTTTATTAGTTTTTCAGAACATTCATTAATACAACGAATTGTACATTATTCATCATAAGTCCATGTTAACGAAATACTCTATCTTAGATGTAAATTTAAGTACCAACCTTTAAAATATTGACATGAATCGGAAGTTGATTTTTAAAATAAATAAAAGAAAAAAACCACAAAATTAAAAAATGTATTGAACTTTTTTCAAAACAGCACAGGGTTATGACTAACGTCAGTGTTGAAGCTCTATACCAAAGTTAAAACGTGACTGAATTTATTTTATAATTTTTTATTCCCTTAGATATAAATATTCAGATTACTTGAGATTTCGCTATATTTAGTAATATACTTATGTCAATTTTATTATTTTAATAATATTTCGACTTAATTTTTCTTTCAGTGAATTGCGAAAAGGCGTTCGATGTATACAAAGCTACACCAGGCGCTGCATGGACTTACAGCAGCGCAATCAGTTTAACAAATTATATCACGGCACCAACCAATTCATAAGAGATTTATGCAATAAAGGAGAATTTCAAGATGGTAAATTATATATATAGATATTTGATTTCCATACACATTAATTTGTTTACATTTTGAATGTGGGAAAATACATCGTCATAAAGAACTACAAAGAACTTAACCAACTTTTGAATATTTAATAGAAAGTCTTATTCATTTCTTAAAAAGAAAGTAAAATTTAAAATATATGTAAAACAAAATATTTAAGCTAACAAATGCTAAAAATATTCAAATATTTTTAAAATAATTTATTACCTTCTATCCTTACAAAAAACCTTGGGCAGTAGATACATCTATCATACTACAAGTTTTATTATACCCTCCACTACAAGGGGTTATTGGGGCTATACTATGTTTGTCATTCCGTGTTTAACTATATTAATAATCATCTAAGACCCCATAAAGTTTATATATTCTGGATCATTGAATAATTCTAAGTCGACTTAGCCATGTCTGTCTACCTGTCTCACTTTCGAAAGACTCAACACAAAAGAACAATATTGGTTTTAAATTCTTTCGAGTTCTACTAAGCAGTTTGGCAATGCAGTAAAATCTCTTCAGTAGGTAAAAAATTATAATCCCAACATTTAAATTGAACATTTTTCGACGCGGGGGTTGCAGAACATGGGCACAGGTCTGAATTTTTGTACAGTGGTATATGTATATGATAAGTTAGTGCTTATTCCTGCATCTTACTAAATTTTTTTAGTTTTGGCACATGTACCGCTTTTCTTATAATCAATCTCAATTATAATTAAATATGACATTCGTTAAAAAATTTATAGCCATTTAATATAGAACTGGGTAACAATTAGCTACCTACAGACTATGTGTTTGTTGGACTGGTAGTAAATGCGTCCACATCAGATACATTCAACCACACACTTGTAAAATAATGTCTTGTGTTCGATAAATAAATTAATGTGCTTTTTATTGTTGCTTTTTTGTATCATTTACCGGATTTCTTTCATTATCTGTGTGGCAGAATACCTGAAGCACGCTCCTTGCTCCGAAATGGCTAAAAAGGAATTTGAAGTGTGTGCCAACCGTTACAAGGAAACGATGGTATTTTTAAAGCCAAATAAGAATCAGGAAAGTCAAGAGAACATCACCATCAATGAAAACATCAAAACGATATGTTGGTAAGTGTAACCGCAAAATGTAAAAAAACCGGTGTTGTTTGCATTCACACACACGCGCATTAGAGTCGTTCAAAAATATACGAAAAAAAAAGAATTCTACAAAATTGTAAAAATATATGCAATTTTTTTTAAAGGTATTTAAGATTTTTGATACAAATGAACTTGTAGTACTTTATTTCACTAACGTATTGTAATATTTATTATAACCATGTTCTGTTTTATATAAATGTACCATGAAAAAGTATTTTTGAACTACTCTAATGTGCGTTTATAAATTCGTATTAGAGTAAAGCTCAATATGTTATTCGTTTGCAGTCGAGAAAACAAGTAAGGAAGTATAGTCGTTTAAGCATGACCATTTGATACCCCTCACTACAGTAAATACAGACAAATTATCTAGAGTGTACCCTTAATGGGATTCATGGGCAATCATGAACCTGGCAAAACAAAATGAGGGTATACCAAGTTGGTGAATGAGGGTATACTAAGTTTGTCATTCCGTGTGAAACTTTTTTATTATACATCTAAGACCCCATAAAGTATATATATTCTGCCTCCTTTAGTAATTCTAAGTCGATTTAGCCATGTCCATCTGTCTGTCCGTCTGTTGAGAACACGCTCACTTTCGAAAAACGCAAAAGAAAAGAACAAACTTGGTCTCAAACTGCTTGTAGTTATCCTAAGCAGTTTGAGATTGAAATACAGCAACTATGAATCAAAATGTGGAACCACCAACCTAAAAAAATTGATAATTTTATTTTCAAAGTTGTTTTTGGGAATACTATTATTTATTAAAAGATTTTGTTTGTTGTGCTTAATTCGCTTTTTAAATAATTGATAAAAACAGCTTATCCTCCAACAATAAATTTCAGTATTTTTTTATCAATTATTAAAAAAGGGAATTAAGCACAACAAACAAAATCTTTTAATAAAATTGATAATTTTTAAACAAAAACTAGCATAAATGGTGAAACAATGCACGGAATGATATACAATTTTGCACAATTTTATATGACTGCAAATAATACTGTAAAATTTCTTAACAATCGGTTCATAATTGACCATAGGCCCCATATAAACCCTACACCCGGAAAACCGTTTAGTACGCCTAAAACCGTAACAAATAATGCTATCAGAAAAAAATTTGGTACGTTACAGTCTTATGTGATTAAAAATCAAACTGTAAAATTTCGGGAAGATCGGTCCATAATTTACTCTAGGTCCCATATAAACCCTACTCCCGAAAACAGTTTAGTACGACAAAACCCGTAATTAATAATGCTATCATAATAAAATTTGGTATATCACAGTTGTACAAGACTCGAAATCGCAGTGTCAAATTTCATGAAGATCGGTCCATAATTTACCCTAGGCCTCATATAAACCCTACTCTCGGAAAACAGTTTATTTCGCCTAAAACCAAAGAAAGCCCACTTTGGGAAAATAATTAAATTCGCCTAAAACCATCACAGATATAGATATTGCGATAAAATGTCTTACTTAAATTCATATGCCCAGAAAAAATATCATGCAAATTTGTGAAATTTACTGTAAACGCTAAAACTAATTACACTGCTGTATTGAAATTTATTGTAATTTTTTTTTGGTAATAGTTACCAGAAATCAGTCTGCAAAATTTTGGGATGATTGGTCCATAATTTACTAAGGTCCAATACAAATTACCCTCCTAACAATCATTTTAGTTCGGCTAAAACTTTTACGAATCATGATATTTTACTCAAGCCAGTTCAAAGGTCTGAAAAGAAACGCATAAAACGTTCTTATTGTCGTTCAATAAGTTAATATAGGTTTAAGCCGCAACCAATTTTAATGCTGACCTTCGTTTTTGTGAAGCTTAGTTAATAATGTATATTTATTTATCATATAGAGTCCACTCCTGTCGGTGGAGGGTATCAAAGATCCGGCACAGCCGAATATAGCACTTGAACTTGTTTTATCTTAAAGTGATTTAGGGTAGGCGGTTAATATATATTGAGTCCATATAACCCGTCGCCCTTAGGGGTGTTCAAATTAGCACCTCCATTGGATGTTTGTCCTACACATTTTCAAATAACATACTTGCCACTTGTCTCCACCCCTTAGGGAGGCTGCCATATAAATATGGCGGCTTATTGAAATTCTTAAATTTGGCCCTAGCAGTCCCTACACGCGTCAAATGTCCCTCTTTATTTTTCATCCCCAACACTTGTTTCGAATATACATACCCCCTATCACCATTCCTTAACGGTGCTTCCGTATCATTTTCCATCTTTTGTACAGTATTTTTATGAAATCAAAAAGTTTGATTCGGTTTTTATGTTATTTTGTAATTTCTACTTTTATAAGGAGTATAAATGCACGTTTTTAAATATTAAAATAATTTGATTTTATTATGGGATGGAAATTCTTTTTTTTTTTTGAATTTTCACGAACGATCTGAAGCAAAAATATTTTGCTTCCTCCTCGTTACAGAACAACACGTTCGTATAGTCTTCTTTTAGTTTTACGCTTCCTCTTTACGTCGTTGACAACATGTTATTTACGCTCTACCCATGTTTTTGGATCGGCAGCAATACAGTCTGTTGGCAAGTTATAGCGTGCGGAATATTTTGTTGTCTAATGTGCGACGTAATGACTCAAATATTTCGTATAGAGCTTTTTATTCACTTGTTTTAATATCAAGGTAACTCTTTTTACTCCTTCGACGAAGTTTTATAATTTTTTTGAGGTGAATTTACTTTTCCATCCTAAACTTTTTAATAACATATCTGCAGCTCTGAACAGAACTACGAAAAATTGCATCATTGTTAATTAGTGTTCATGATGTTATACTTACATTTTTAGTACAAATATACGAAAATATATGCACTAGCATCCCTGAAGGAAGCTGGGATCAAGTGTCTGCAAATCGCCACATTTGTCGATAGTTTTGGTGACACTGTCTACACTTTTGCCTGCCTTTGACAAAAAAAAGATTGTTGTGTGTAACACTAAAAAATATTTAATGTACCGATCGACTCAATATCACTTTCAATTTAACGATTTCCCTCAGTCCGGGTGGCTGGCAGGCTGGCTGGTTGTCTGTCCGTGTAACCACAATTTTGAATGAAATTTGATAAAATTTTGTACACTGGTTTTAATTCATAAGGACGAAGCCTACTGAAAATGGTGAAAATCGGTTCAGATTTTCACATAGCCCCCATTAAAATTTCTTTCCGGAATAGTGTTTGTGCCTATAAACCAGGGCTGTGGAGTCGTCAAAAAAAGTACTAACTCCGACTCCAAACGCTGAAAGTTTTTAAGAGTGACTCCGACTCATGAATCCAACTTCGACTCCAACTCCTACTCTAAAGCCCTTATGACACTACATTTTTTATTCATTGAATTGATATAGAATTGATAGAATGAAACAGTAAATGTTGGAAAGAGGAAACTATAAAAAATATAAACAGAATTTTTTTCCAGTTATCTTTTATTATGATTTTGTTCATTTTATTAAATGTTGTTGGAAACATAATAACAAAACAAACATAAAGCAGGAAATCGCTGAATTCGCCCATTAACCATTGATTCGTTTAATATTTCAAGCTTGAAATGTCAATTTTAAGTTGAACAACTTTACATTGTTTTTGACATAACTTAATTTTTTATCGATAACTTTAGTAAAATGTTTGTCATAAGGCCTTAGCCTTGATGCTATATGTATATGAAACTGGTCCTTATTTGACTTTAAACTCTTTATACCCTGCACCACTAGTGGTGAATGAGGATACGCTAAGTTTGTCATTCCGTGTGAAACTTTTTCATTATGCATCCAAGACCCCATGAAATATATATACATATGCTGATCTCTTGAGGAATTCTAAGTCGACTTAACCATGACCATCTGTCAGTCCGTCTGTTGAAAACACGCCCATTTTTTAAAGATAAGAACAATGTTGGTGTCAAATTGCTGCTAGTAATCTTAAGCAGTTAGGGATTAAAATCCAGAAAAATCCGATCAGTAGGATCAGATTAATGAATCAAAATGAAGAACCAGCACCCTAAAAAAACTAACCATAACTTACCAATTACCATATAATGTCCAATACAAGGTGGCATATTGCACGGCATTATATAAGATTTTGCACAAACTCGTTCTATATGACTAGAAATCATAGTGTACTTCTAAAACTGTAACAAATATTGCTATCATATTAAAATCTACATCATAGTTTTATAGGACTAGAAACCAAACTGTAAAATTTTGTGAATATTTGTCCATAATTAACCATATTAAAGCCTACTCCCGGAAAATAGTTTAGTACACCTTAAACCGTAACAAATAATGCTATCAAAATAACGTTTGGTCACAGTTTTATAAGGCTAGAAATTATCCTTGAAAATATCGTGAAGCTCGGTCCATAATTAACCATATAATGTCCAATATTATGCCCACTCGGGGAAATTATTTAAATGCGCCTAAAACCGTAGCAGATATAGATATTGTGGAAAAATTGAGTCCTATTTTGGTTCATATGGCCAGAAATAATATGCAATTTTCTGATTAACGGTCCATATTTACATTAGATCCAATATTAAGCAGCCTTCTGAAAAGCACTTAAAACGCTAAAACAAAGGTTTATAATAAAAAAATCACTCGACAGGATTTCGTGAGGATTAGTCCATAGTTTTACCATGGGTATAATTTAAACTTCCTCCTGAAAATCATTTTAGTTTGGCATAAACTGTTACGAATCATGATATTTTATTCAAGTTAGTTCAAATTGCTAGAACAAAAGCATAATACTGTCTGATTGTCGTCCATTTGGTTTAAACCGGAACCAATTTTTATACTGACGTCCGTTTTTATGAAGATTAATTAATCATTTATAGCTCTTATATATTCTAACTGTCGGTGAAGGGTATCAATATATAGAGATCTAACTTGTTTTTATTGCAGTTCCTTTTAAATTGTTAAATATATCAAGAAAATGATTCTGTGACAAATTCAAATCGATATTTGAAATATTGCATCGCCAGTTTCGAAGAATTTTTATTTTGTAAACTATAGTTTTTTACTAGTTTTGTTGTTATTTTCATAAATAAAAAAATGTTATAAATTACTGTATATGCTTTTTTATTATAGCAAAATTGTGGTACAATTTATGTCAATTTGGTACAATTTTGTATGGAGACGGTACAATTTAGGAATTATCAGATACCAACACTGCTCGCTAATATGATCATCGTCCTCGCTATCACCATCTTTTTGATCAATATCATATCGCCCCTGTGTATTGTTGGAATAAATGCTTGACGCCAATATATCATAACCAGCTATGGGCAAAATCAAAGTTCAAAAAGAGCGAACGATGTGTACATACACAAAATTGATGAGCGAAGCAGAGAAAAGAAATTGTGCTTAGTCTAGCAGAACATTTCGAACGAAGCAGACGTGCGTCGCATGTCATGAAATGAGAAAAAAACAAAGCGTACAAATGTACATAAAACCAACAAATGCAAACATAAACAAACCAATACAATGCCACACATGCAAAGCTTTCAATGTAGTGGTGCCCATAGCTGATCATAACCGTGCCAGTCAGGGCTGTCAGATGTGACGATTTCTCGCCAAACGTGGCGATTTTAAAACCGATGAAATTTTGTGCGATAATATTTTGTGTTTGGTGACATGGAGATATTTAAAACGGTTAGCGAATTTTATGCCGACTTGTGAATTGTATTTATCTTCCTCTTTATGGGCATAAGTACAGTTTTGTCTAAAGTTTTTACAATTCTAAGATCGCAATACAAATACGATTTGTTTTAGATGATAAATTGATAGTATTGCCAAATTATTACTTAGAAAACATTAAATAACTAGAAATTCGAATACAGTTTTAGTTTTCTTCGTTTTTCAGACTCTTTCCTTATCAGGGCTAAAAAAATATGGACATTAACATAAATAATTCAACAGGTTAATGATCCAAAACCTACTGCTGTACAAGTTAAGCAGAGGTTTTCAAATAATACGGTCACTGTATTGGATTAGATATCATACAGTCAACACCTCAACGCAATTGAGCCTGTAGCAAACCGAAAACACCAAAGTTAGCGCAGGGCAGACAATCCACTTCAACGATTGTATTCGGGAACAGAAAAGGGTTAAAAACACTCGTTCCAATTACGGTACGTGAGTAATGAGTACCCTCAATTACTTGAAGAAGCAACTTCTTGACAGAAAGGTTTTCGGTTTAAAATATTAGCTAAATATTAAAAAAAAGTATTGGATAAAAAAGCAGGGTTTCGAGCAACAGTAAAAATTGGCTAAAAATTTCATTTATTTTCAGCAACATGCTGAAAAAAAGAACTGTATTTTATTTTCTTCCTATAAACAGAATTTACTTAAAACAATTCATTTTTTTTCAGCAGTCAACAGAATCAGCAGAAGACTCCCTCCATTTGTTCCAATTTCCACAATGCAAGTCTTATTGATCAGCTTGCTACTTTGTAGGCGAGAGTGACGAGGGGAAAACAACGAGCACTCAGCTTGCTGTACTCGTCATATACGTTTTATTTTCTCATTCGCAATGTAAAAAACGCACACATATGTGTATACTTAATACATAAAACAGTAATATTTTAGCAAAAAGATTAGTATTGTAAAAACGCCGAAGCTGATTCAAAGAAGAAAATGTGATAAGTTTATCAATTTGCATTGTGGAAATTGGGACTTTTTAACACAAAGACTGCTGAACTTGCGACTGAAAACAAGAAGCTGCTGTGTTTACAGTTGACGTAAACCAGAGCCCAGCAAAAGTACTACACCGTGCTTTTTTTCTCACAATAACATTCGCTCTCACTTTGTAAAAAACAAACAAAATCATTTATTCTCGTACGAACATTCAAACAAGAAGGTTATGTTGACGCTTGCTTAAGAATAACACTGCGAGAAATGTTCAAGACAGAATGGGAATTTGATTTTTTGTTTGCCGAAATTTTTTTTTATTATATTATATTTTTTTTATATTTAGTCAATTCACAAGGTATCCTAACATGTCATATTGTCAAAATGTCCTAATATTTCACAATGGTTTAAAAATATTGTTGTTGGTTTGTTAACAAAAAGTGTCTTAAATAAATAGAACGTTGCTTGCTGTGTTTATTGTGCTGTCGTAATTAATCAGAAAAGTCCAGCGTTGAGCGGCTGAGCCGTACAACAATATTTTTAAACCATTGTGAAATATTAGGACATTTTGACAATATGACATGTTAGGATACCTTGTGAATTGACTAATTATATAAATTATTATCTGATCACTAATTCCACTATAGTTATAAAAAAGATTAACCAGTTTTGGTGTTTAAAAATATTAATGTGTTCTTATAAAAAGAATTAAAAACTCTGCTAATTTTTTTCTTGAGTTTGATTATACATTATGCTGTTAAAAAAAATTATATATGTATTTGATGATACGTCATTTTTAATTTTGTAAAATTATATAAAAATACATACATATGTAACGTGAATCCTAATCAACAAAAATTTTAAATTTTCAAATAATATCTACATTGTTTTGCGATATGTGTTTTGTTTGTGAAAAAAAATTCTTTGATGCCTGTAAAAGGGTCCCTTTTTCTTTCGTTAAAAAGACGTACCTAAATGCAGAAATTATTAAGAAAAAAATAGTCACAAGAATTTGTTGGTATTTTGTGCTTGTAAAAATATTTTACCAATCGTGTTTTCTTTGAAAACACTTTTCTTAAGTAGGTAAAAATATTTAAAAAACAAGTTAAAAAAAGTCTTGTTTTCCTACAATTTATGTGTAAACTTATACACATAAAAGCAAATGTGACAGCAGGTAAAATTTTTGTGTAAGATGTGTTTTATTGATGTATTAATGAGACTTTATTGTTTAGCACTATTTTTATTGCTTACTTTTTTATGCTACAATTATATGACCGAGTCCAAAGAGTTAACCTTACTAATTTATGGTATTTATTTAACGTACATAACTTTGACCTGTTATAATGACTTTCTACATTTTTGCAGGCACTCAGGTGCGCATTTGGTATTTTGTAGAAAATTATTATATACCATTAGCCAGAATTAAAATGTATGCACAGATGTTTGAAGTATGAGTAACCCAACAACGTGAATACCCTTTCTATTTTACTTACCACTATGAATACCCTAACTTTTTACTAAAATAACTTTTTCACGTTATAATTCTTATGTAATTTATTTTATTTTTGAATAAATAGACGAGGGAAATCCATTTCTATGCACAATTGTGTATTCCAGAGCCCGGCAAAAGTACTACACCGTGCTCGTGCTGCGAGAAATGTTCAAGACAGAATGGGAATTTGATTTCTTGTTTGCCGAAAAAACCTTTTTATTAGAAATAAAATTTTTTTTTTTAAATTTAAGGAATGGCTATCAAGGGAAGAAAATATTGAAAATAAATTCGATTTTATTTAAAAAAAAAAGCCATTTCATGTCAGTACTTTCATCTAAGCAAAAGGAAAAAAATACACAATTTCTTAATTTTTCCTTAATTGCCAACTCTACCGATGTTCCTAACTGCGCAGCGCGTCGCGCAGTAGTACTGCGGGACAAGGCCACAGATTCTATTAAATTAAAATTATAATTTAGCATATGAAGAATTTTACTAAACAAGTGTTTAATAAAAACTCCATCGTTAAACGGTCTGCCCTGCCTGACAATATTTAAGGCGACTACGTCTGAAATGGTTTTTTTTTTAAATAAAATCTGATTTATTTTCAATATTTTCTTCCCCTGATAGCCATTCCTTAAATTTTTCCAAAAAAATCTTTTTATTTCTAATAATCGGTATATCCAGTCATATTGCTATTAAAAGAATCATAATGCCTCTTAATAACATTTTCCCAATGTGCTTAAATGTTTGATAACATAAAAGACATTGGGCATTACCAAAGGCATTTTGAATCATAAAATATGCATTGTGCATTCGTCGCTGTCTGAAGAACAACTAAATTAATTTCATTATTATTTATTTTACACACTGTATTTGAACAAATATCAATGCATCTATCGTACATGTACGCTTGTTGCTCTCACACGTACGACAAAAATAATGAGCGTAATAAACAAAGGGGTGGGGCTTCTAAAAAAGAAAATGCGTAATTTTAAAATTAAAAAAACCTTTTTACGAAAAAATGATTCTTGATTTTGAGAACTCAAAAGTTGAAAATGTCCATGAGCGATGGAAAAGAAAAGCATCATATGTCGTTGCTGCAGGTCTGGCAAAACATTGCCGTCCTTTCGAAGATGGGAAATTTTTCAAAGAATTGTGCAACGATGTATTAAAATGCTTTGGAGAAAATACTGAACAAATTCGAAATTTAATTAGTTCTAGTCCCTTTTCACCTTAAAACAAATATAAAAAAAAAAATTCTTAATTGCAAATATTTTTCTATTTGTTTAGATGAATGCACTGACATTAACGACATAGCGCAGTTAATATGCGTAAAAACTTTCAATACTAACTTTGAAATGCATGAGGAAATGTTAACGTTGGTTGCATTACATGGTAATGTAAAGGGTGAAACTCTTTTTAGGGTAATATGTGACGAAATTTTTTCTTTTGCCGATAAATGCAAATTTTGTTCTATATGCACCGATGGTGCAAAAGTCATGGTTGGGAAAAACGAGGGTCTTGTGGGTTACCTTTTAAGAAACGACTTTAACATTTATATTTTCCATTGTATAATCCATCAACAGGCATTATTTACAAAAAGCGTGAATATGATGCATACAATGCAAATTGTAACAAAAATAATAAATAAAATACGTGGTGGCCACAATGCTTTGAGCCACAGAAAATTTAAAGCATTTTTGGATGAAATGAATACTGAATATGGCGACGTATTAATGTTTACAGAAGTGAGATGGCTCAGTAAAGGACGTTGCTTGGAAAGGTTATTCAGTCTTCGGAAAGAGGTGATGTTATTTTTTGAAAATAATCCATCGAATGAATTACTAAGATATTTAAGAGATAACATGTTTGTATTAGATTTTGCGTTTTTAACAGATATTACCGAATTAATTAATCAGTTAAATCTTCAATTGCAAGGAAGAAATAAAACTGAATTTTCTTTATATTTCTCTGTAAAACAGTTTATAACAAAAGTTCAAACTCTGATTACAAATCTTAAAAATAAAAATTTAATTTGTTTTAAAAGAACAAATGAAATATATGATGAATTTTCTAATAATTGTAGACTTGACGAATATATTAGTTTACTTCAAGGCATATTAGATAATTGTAACTTTTGAAAATGCGTTCGGATTTAAATATACCGTTGACGGATGGGGTGGAATTCTGGAAAAATTTAAACGAAGAGATATACTTAACAACTAAAAATGAAATTTTTAAATTATACTCTATGTTTGGGTCAACATATATATGCGAGTCCTCGTTTTCAATTTTAAAGCTAATTAAAACTAAACTTAGAAATAGTTTAACAGATCAACATTTAGAGGATCTTCTTCACATTAAATGTTGCCCATATGAAATCGATATAGATGAAGTTTTTGAAAATGTTATTACAAATAATGAATATTAGTTTTTAACAAAATAAATTAAATTAAATGGTTGTTTTCCATTAAATTTTTCCTGAAGAATCGTTTAAGTTTTATGAAAGTAATTAATTTCTGAATTTATTTTTGTTTTAATATATTAACACGTTTTTATGAAATTATAGTTTTTTTTTATTTTTCTTGAAGAATCGTTTAAGTTTTATGAAAGTTATTAATTTCTGAATTTATTTTTGTTTTAATAGATTAACACCTTTTTATGATATTAGGTTTTTTTTATTTTTGTTGAAGAATCGTTAAAGTTTTATGAACGAATGTATTTATTTTCTGAATTTATTTTTGTTTCAATAGATTAACATGTTTTAACGAAATTATAGTTTTTTTTTTATTTTTCTTGAAGAATATGATTTTTTTAATTTTAATGATTTTTTTGTTTTCTATTTTATATAAAACATACGCTTATGTTTTGAGTTTTTACATTAACAGCCAGATTGATTTTAACAATAACAAAATAACACAAAAATTTCTTTAAGTGCTTCTGAGAGGGAGAGTAATTATTCTCTTACAAAAAACAAAAAGTCTGCATGTATGTGTTGCCGGGCTCTGACGTAAACTCTTTTTTTTTTAGTTTACCAAACAACGTAGCTACCCTGCACACAATTTCGATCGAAAAATAATCTAAATAGTTTCTCCATTTAGCAAAAACCTATCGCTTTTGCTATTCAATTCTTATTGATGTAGTTACATCGTTCGGGAAGAAGTGTCCCACTATGGTAATATTTACTTTAAGAATCCACTTAGTGTCTATATTATATAACGAATTAGAGCGCTTTGGAAGTTTAATATCAATTATATTTAGTAGTATCGCTGTTGGCTCCAAAAAGTACTCTTTTGAAGTTACATTTTTTCTTATTGTTCTTTATAATAAAAAAGTGGGTAATTTTACTGTTTATCTTTGTTTGATTTTGTAAGGGAAATCTAAGTAAAATATAAAAAAATGAGCTTAAAGTTAAACAAATATTAAAAAATCTACGTTACATTTAATCAAAATAGCTGTTAATGTTTTAAAGTTAAGAACCTAATGTGGACAAATTTTGTTAAAGAAAACTACACAAAATCACAAATTTGTTCAAACACTAACTTTGTAAACTTTCATCATATTATAACTAGCATATCTTTTTATTGCAAATTTTTATTTACAAACTTTCTTCACTCAAAGTTATTGTTGATCTTCACTAGAAAAATTTAACAAAAACACTAATTTTCACACTAAAATTTTTAAAGTCATTAAATAAACAGACAGTTTAAAAAAAATCACTAATATCCTTTAAAAAAGATAATTATCAAATTATTATTTTCAATTTCATTTTCATTTGCTCTAAAAAAAATATGCATGAGAAATTATTAAAACTTTAACCAATCTAACCGAAGAATAAGTTTGGGCAGTTTTGTGAACTCATTTTTACGTGAACATTTTTTTTTCGGTAACATTTGGATTCCGCGGAGTCCCAATTTTAAGTACAATACTATAACTATTTCTATTTTCAAATATTAAAAATTTCACTCTATTTTACATAATTTTATATATTAATATTATTTTACACGCACGTAGTACCGATCACATGGCAACTTAAATACAAACTGTGCTCTTTTACGTATTTGGCTTTTGTAATATTCACTATTAAACAGCAAATCGTTGCGAAGAAGTCAATATAATATGTGAAATATTCAATTGTGCCATTGTTGCAGTTGTATAACTGTTACAATTATCTGAACAACTCACTAAAGTGACGAAAAAGTATAATTTAAGAACTCATAATGCGATTCTACCGTATTTTGTTGTTGTTTAATTCCGAAAAATCTACTATTTAACTACCAAATGTGACGAAGTAGTTAAAATTCGTAGACAATCGAAAAACACTCTACCAATTGCTTGGAGGGTAGAAACTGACAGTTCGACTATATAGCAAAGATAGGCAAACACATACATGTGTTTTTTGTAATAATGTTAGTGCTACATGACTCTCCCGCTCTCATTGTTCTGCAGCGTTGCCATAATTCTTTTTTTTTTCGAAAATATTGCATATTAAACACACGTACGGAAGAAAACAATTCAGTGTCGCATGAGCAGTCATACTAAGAGGTTGTGTTGATGCTTTTTTTGTACACAAACAATTTGTATTGACGTTGTTATTGCATGCACACTTAAAAAATGTCTGATGAAGAAATGTTTAATAACTTTTTTTGTGCCGAAAATTTTTTTGGTAAAGCTGATAGTTTGATATGTCAGCAAAGTTTACCACGCACACGAAATTATTATTTGAATAGGCATTTTACTCTTTGTCATAGCGAATATCAAAATATATCTGATGATGAAAAAGAAACTTTAATTGTAGAGTTAAAGAAGCCATTTTATTAGAAAATTGTATTAGATAGTGAAGAATAAAGGGCTGACGGAGATGCAGAACGTTACTCGAAAAAGAAAGCTTCTTTTGTCATTGCTGCCGCTCTTGCTAGGCATTGCCATCCTTTTGAGGATGGCACATTTTTCAAGGAGGTATGTAATGAAGTTTTGGGATGTTTTGGTGTCAAAGCAGAAGAAATGCAAAAAATGATAAATGAGGGATCCATGTCCCCTCGCACAATTATTCGCCGCACTGAAAATATAAGTGCATTTATTTATTCAAATATTTAAAATAAAATTCTAAATTGCGAGTACTTTTCTATTTGCTTAGACGAATGTACAGATATTAGTGACACAGCACAGCTGATTTTATGCGTTAGAAAAAAACTTTAATATTAATGAAGAAATGTTGGCACTGATTCCGTTACATGGCCATGTATAAGGGAAAACTATTTTTGATGTTGTCAATGAAGAAGTTTTTCTTTTGCTGCCAGAAGCAAGTTTTGTTCTGTATGCACCGATGGTGCAAATGTAATGGCAGGAAAAAAAGATGGGTTTGTTGGTTTTTTATTGCAAAATAATTTGGATATATATGCTTTTCACTGCATTATCCACCAGCAAGCACTTTTTACGAAAAACTTGAATTTATCGAATGCGATGCAAATTTTAATTAAAATCATAAACAAAATTCGTGGAGGTCATAATGCTTTGCACCACAGAAAATTTAAAGGATTTCTTTATGAGTTAAATTCTAAGTATGGCGATTTGCTATTATACACCGAAGTTCGATGGCTTAGCAAAGGACGCTGCCTTCAACGGCTTTTTAGTCTTCGCGAAGAGGTGATTGCTTTTTTTCAAAGTAATATAACCATGATATTCGGAAATTACTTGCTTATTTGACAGATACCGATTTTTTACTAGATTTCGCATTTTTGACAGACATTACGGAATTTATTAATCAATTGAACCTTCAGACATTTATAAAAAAAATAGAAATTTTAATAACAAATATAAAGAATAAAAATTTATCAAGTTTAAATAGAACTTTCGAAGTTTTTAACAAATCTCCGTATATAAACAAATTTAGTGAGTATGTAATTATAATAATCGATTTTTTGACTTTCAAAGACTTGAAAATATGATCGAACATCATTATAATCCGTTACTGTGTAACATTGAAAAACATAATGGTGACATAAAAGAAGAACTTAAAAAAATGCAAGTTGATTTATCTTTACCTCTAGAAAGTGGAATAAATTTCTGGAAAAATATCAATGAAAACATATATCCAAAAACAAAAAATGAAATTCTAAAGATGTATTCGATGTTTGGATCAACCTTTATATGTGAATCTTCATTTTCTTTATTGAAGTTTATAAAAAATAAACACCGAAATCTTCTCACAGATGAACATCTCGAAGACCTCATGCGTATAAAATGTTGTCCCTACAATAGACCGTCTCACTTTTCATTTTTTTTTTCGAAATTCCTTCACCAAGAATTTTGGTGTATAACGCTTAAATAGTGATGAATGGGAAGTGGTCTCTCAAATCGATTTTTCATTTTTTAGGCAAAATCCCTTTTTTCCAAAAAATTAAAAAATCTTGATTTATTAATTTGCCTCAAACTCAAGCAGTTCTGAATGGATATGCACATAATTTCATGCATTAGAAAGCTTATTAAATTTCCTAAATGTTTCT
The DNA here is from genome assembly GCA_943735925.1 of Pollenia amentaria. Classification (NCBI taxonomy): domain Eukaryota; kingdom Metazoa; phylum Arthropoda; class Insecta; order Diptera; family Polleniidae; genus Pollenia; species Pollenia amentaria. The sequence goes on from OX031010.1 coordinate 71,023,172, forward strand.
TAAAGCAACGTTGCCATTTTGTTCGATGGTTTTTTATTCATAGCACTACAAATTCAGATTTTCAAATACAAACTTAACATTTTTTTTAATTTTTGCTTACCTATTTATATATAAAAATTGAATGAGGCAAAACTTTTATATTCTGTAAATGCAGTATGGTAGGAAATTTTAAAATAAAGATTTTGGTGTAAATAACAGTCGCATTCTGTTAAGAAAAACTGCAGTTTTAGTTGAAATTTGTAAAGTTGTTTATTTCTAAATTTGCTTCTATTGCATAAATACATTATAAAGTAAGAAGATATTGGTTTTTTTATTTTCAAATTTGCTAAAATTGTGCTTTTGTTGGAGTTTGGATGCGTTTTGTGAAAATTCTCGATGACTTAAATTAAATTATTTTGGGCGTGGCACTTCCCATACAAAGACGTTATACATTTCTGTATATCTGGAGAACGACACGATCTAAAGTTCCCAAATTAGGTAAAAACATTTTGGTTATCAATATACATCATCCCACAAAATATGGGCGGGATTGGAAAAGTGGGCATGGTACCTCCCGTACAAAGATAAATTGAAAATACTCAAAATTTTAAATTTTAGGGCTCTAGTATGACATATGAACACGTTTTATATATCAAAATATCAGACATTTTTAGCAGAATATATTTCCCGAAAACCCTGATAGTTTTTTCCCAAAAATGGAAGAGTAATGCCCAAAATAAAATTTTTTTTTTTAACATACCCATTTTCGGAAACAATAGATCTTCCCGAGTCCAAGTATTATAATCTAAAATAATGGTAAATTTCTTCCTAAAGACGTAGGTATATAAATCTGCCAAATCGGTTAAGAAATGGTTAAGTAATTAGCAAAATACTCCAAAAATGGGCTAAAAAGCATCAACATTTTTATAAAAACTAAAATTTTAGAGCTGTTATATGACCTATGGATATGTCTAATATCAAAAGATCGGAAATTTTCAGTAGAACATATTTGCTGAAAAACTCGGAAAAATCGGTTAAGGTACAAAAAAGTTATTACCAAAATATAATTTTTTTTTTTTATATTTAGAAATAAACAACTTTACTCATTTCAACTAAAACTGCCGTTTTTCTTAACAGAATGCGACTGTTATTTACACCAAAATCTTTATTTTAAAATTTCCTACCATACTCCATTTACAGAATATAAAAGTTTTGCCTCGTTCAAATTTTATATATGTTAAGGTAAGCAAAATTTAAAAAAAATGTTAATTTTGTATTTCAAAATCTGAATTTGTAGTGCTATAAATAAAAAACCATCGGTCAAAATGGCAACGTTGCTTTAAGAAACATTTAGGAAATTTAATAAGCTTTCTAATCCATGTAATATTGTTCAAATCCATTCAGAACTGCTTGAGTTTGAGGCAAATTACTAAATCAAGATTTTTTAATTTTTTGGAAAAAAAGGGATTTTGCCTAAAAAATGAAAAATCGATTTGAGAGACCACTTCCCATTCATTAATATTTAAGTGTTATACACCAAAATTCTTGGTTTTTATAGTAGATAAAGAAAATCGATGTTCATGAAGAAATTTCGAAAAAAGTATAAAAACTGAGACGGTCTACCCTACAAGTTTGACATAGATGAAGTAATCAAAAGTTTTGAATAAGTTAAGTTCTTCTTTTGTGTCACCATTATGTGTTTCAATTTTACATAATAATTGATTATAATGAAGTTCAATCAAGCCTTTAAAGGCAAAAATGTCGTAAGAAATACAATACTAAAATTGAAAGAAAAAAATTGTTAAGGAAAACTGAACAATTTACAATTAAACTCATTTTTTAAACAAAGAACTTATTTAAAAAATACTTATTTTTTAAACAAAGAACTTTTTTAAATAAACTTTTTTTTAACAGAAAAACAAAAAAAAATGTTTTTTAAACAAAGAACTATAAAAAAAAACTTTTTTTTTTAATAGAAAAAAAAACTTTTTTTAACAAAAAAAATCACATTTGGCAACGCTGATCAAGCAACAAGCGTGCACAACCTTACGTGTAAATAAGAGAATAACAAAGCGCCCATGGGCGGCCTTTTGCCTATCTCTGCTATATAGTAACGTAAACACAAACTGGTTGATTGAATGAATTGAGTACTGTTAAGTTGAAAATACATTTGTTTTGACGTGAATACCTTTAATATATTTTGAGTATGTGCATTGCAATAAAAAAGATTTCCTTGCAAAATAAATTAAACCTGAATTTATTTCCACCAAAAGTTTTAATTGGGGCGTGCATATAATTAAGTAGTTACTCGGTCAGTTTTGTTTTATAAACTTTTTTACAGTGTTTAAAATTCAGTCGCCAGTTTGTATTTTTACACATGCAACTAAACTGAAAATAGTTCGAACCATTAATTTTTATCCCCATTCATATATAAAACAGTTGAACTGTGCGCGCACAGTTAGTCCCCTTTTAGACAGGCAAAGTTTACTTTGACAAAGTCTGTTGAATTCTCTTTTAAACTTTGTTTGGTGCTCAGACCAGTGATGCCATTAGGATACGAAAGATACATTTTTTGTATCTTTTGACGACCTGACATTTTTCGTATCTTTTGAAGCTGTACGCAAAATCTCAGAAATAAAATATTAAACTTTCCGTCTCTGACAAAGTTTTTTAAGTTATCATTTCCTTATGAATATTAATATAAATAACATGTATTTTATTGTTAGGTTTTCTAGTTCTTCTGTCGGCTGCAGTGTGACCAGATCTTTAAAACTTTTACAACTAAATCTGGCATTAGACATGGCTAAAAAAGGCTAAAAATTATTTTTTTTAAATGCTACAAATAATGCAAATTTTTTTAAAGACTTTTGTTAAAAAGGTTTTACCAGTTTAAAATTTTATTCGAAAATATTTACATTTTGGTGACTTTTTTTCAAGGAATTGAAATAAATGGTTATATTTAAAGAGGTGGGTAGATTTTGGTAAGACTTCAGAACCATATAAATGTGTAGCAGAGGTAGTTCAGATTAAATTTTATATTTAGGGGCCACGCAAACCTCTGATACATGCACAATAGTTTAAGAAAACTTGAAGTTTTAAAATTATTATTTTTTCAGCGTTTAAGAGCAAACATTTTTTCAAACATTAACACTATAGAATTTTAATCTAAATACAAAGGGAAATTTCCTTGTACTTTTATATTGTAAGATCAAAATGCAACAGTTTTTCAATCAACATAAGAAGTTCATTGCTAATATCTGTGGTTTTCACGAATAATCGCGTAAGTTATAAAACCAAACTTTTCAGGAGAGCAAAAACAATTATTTTTTTCAATTGCGGCTTCTGTAGATGCTTTTTTAAACTTTTTTCTTTACTATCCTCTTATCACTGACTTTCTACGTATTATACATAGTTTTCATGAAAAAATCCTTACAGGATCACAATCTGTAAAAGGATTAAAAATGCATATGTTTGATTGACTCATTAAGTGTGTGCAATAGAACATCATATCTCCACATAAGTTCTTTTTTGTGAAAATAAATGTTATCATTTTAATCACACATGACGACTTACGTTGTTATTTTTACGACTTTAGTTGTTATTAATAGAAAAATTTTCAAAAATTTTTTGCACGAATAACAACATAACATCACATATGTTTTTTATTTGGAAACATATTCAGCAATTTTACAATTTTTGGCGATGTATGTCGACATAAATCGTTATAATAGCAAAATATTTTATTAAACAGTTAACTTAAGTTGTTTTTAGCAGAAAAAAATTAATAATACTATATTATATTCTAAAAAGCTTAATACTTATAAAAACCTAATGCAAAATGTAGCACTTTGACATCATTATCTCAATTTCGGTAAAAACCGACTTACGCGATTATTCGTGAAAACCACAGATATTCCCTTTCTTAATATAAGAATAACTTACATACTTTCATACGAAATTTAATTTTGAATACAACTATTTTTAGTCAAAATTGATTATATATATTAAAAAAAAATTTAAGTTAAATCAACAAAACTATTTGTCAACATATTTTAAAATAGTTGTTAAAAAAAGCTAAAAACTTTTTATAAAAATGCTAAATAAAATGCCAAGTGCTTAATGAACATTTTGCAGCTAAATAAAAATTTTTAATGCTAAATTTAGCTGCAAAAATGCCAAAATTTTGAAATTTTTTTCAAAATGTATCTTTTTGCGAAAAAGTGTATCCTTTTGGAAACTTAAATGTATCTTCCTCGAAATTTAACTGGCAACACTGGCTCAGACACACAAAGTTTAATTTGAAAAATTTTTGTTTTCTCTTGTTTGAATATAATATATAAACAGCGTTGCCAGAATGATGATTTTATCATATTTTGGATTATTTTTTTAAACAAAAATATGATTAAAGATTTTTATCTCAAATGATGATTTTTTATTTTTAGAAATTCTGATTTTAACTTTAATTTTGCTTATACAAAATACACGATTATTTAAACAGTCAAATTTTAAAACAATGAAGTTTTACATCAGCATGATGTGTGTTGGTGCTGCACACTTTTGTACCCAGTATCTAGAATACACAAAATTTCATCATTTTTTCTGGACATAAAAAAATATTAAAAAAAGGCATATTATAACCTATTTCCAATGTGCGAAAGAATTCCTTCTTTCGCACAATTACATTTAAAACAAAAAAAATTCTAAAAACTTTGTAGGAAGTAAATAATTCTTTCGCACATCGGAAATAAGCAGTTAGAATATTGATAAAAAAAATATTTGTGAAAAGAAAAAATGTATTTTTATAAAGTTTCATATACTGACGAATTATGTTTGTATGTATTTCAATTTAAATAATAAGATGTATGTTTTTATAAAAAATTAATAATTCTTACTATTTTGCCCTTGTTTTAAAAAATTTAAATTAAGAAAAAAAAAATTTAAGATTTTCCTCTTCAAAATATGATTTCTTTCGCCATATGAAAATTTTCATTCCAAAGATTCTGGTAACGCTGTATATAAATATAAAGATGCAGCCAACTTCAGGTATAATCTACGAATGAAAAGCAAAACGAATTTGTGAGTACAGCAAAGTATGTATTCCCCCGCTATGCTCTTTTCCCTTCTCTTCTATAAACTCAAGACTTTGCATTTTTTTTTCAGCAGTCAACAGAATCAGCAGGAGACTCCCTCCATTTTTAACACACAGACTGCTGAACTTGCGACTGAAAACCAGAAGCTGCTGTGTTTACAGTTGACGTAAACCAGTGGTGTCAATTATGATTGTGTTGGTGCGAATACTCTTGTCTCTCTCATTCCCAGCGGGAGGGATCTGCGGTTGCGAGGCCTATTACGAGGCCTAATTAACATACATATTTTGCTATGAAGACTTAAAAGCAATTAATAATAATACAATTATCGAAAAATGTTGAGTTATGGACAGACACAATCAGTTATTATTTAAATAAATTTAATTTGGAACCTGCATTTCGCAGAAACTTTGCTTATTTTTTGGAAAAATTAAGCATTTGACAATATTTGAAGTCTTTTTACAACCTAATACAATTCTTTCCAATATTTTTAATTTTGTGCTCAACATACCTTTGCGATTGCCAACAATGAAAATAATATTTGCACATACCAATGCAAATAATAACCCCATTAAGTTTAAAAATATTTTATAATTATTAACCACCATTATAAAAAGAGAAGATTTTACTAGCCTATAAAAATATACTTTTATTTACCAATAATATCTTCTAAATTTAAATTGCAGTTTCGAAACAACAAAACATTTTTTAGGTTTGTGGACGTTAAACAATAAAGTTTCATTAATACATCAATAATACACATCTTCTTACCCAAAAATTTTACCTGCTGTCACATTTTCTTTTATGTGTATAGGTTTACACATAAATTGTAGGAAAACAAGACTTTTTTAACAAGTTTTTTAAATATTTTTACTTACTTAAGAAAAGTGTTTTCAAAGAAAAAAACTCACCGACGCGATTGGTACTGAAAGAAAAATATTTTTACAAGCACAAAATACCAACAAATTCTTGTGGCTATTTTTTCCTTAATAATTTCTGCATTTAGGTACGTCTTTTTAACGAAAGAAAAAGGGACCATTTAACTAACAGGCATCAAAGAATTTTTTTTCACAAACAAAACACATATCGTTAGCTTAAATGCAAAACAATGTATTTATTATTTGTCAATCATTGTACAATGTCAAAAACAGAAATAAAACAAAACATAAACAAAGATAATAAATAATAAATATATTATTTCTGTTTAGAGGCCTCAAAACAGGCCGTGCGATATTTCGATATTTCCCGCTGAATGAGAGTGTTTTGCAGTAAAAAATTATATTTTACGCTCGCAAAATAAAAGAGCGTAAGCGTACATGTGAGTTTTGCTGACACAATTGTGTATGACGCTGACACCCCTGGTTTAAAGCATCAGTCGTCGATGTGACTTCGACAAGTGTGCATGTCTAGCGGATGCTATATTATTTTGTTTCAGCTTACACTCAAAAAATATTGTGCGGTCAAAAATGCTTTTGGTAACATCCAATGCCTTGCGTGCAAATTTTATTTAGAGTTTAAATCTTAAGACTTAAATGTAGAATAATGTAACATTTCATAAGTTTACATGCAAAGCAAAGAGCTTTGTAAAATGGTAATTATTTGAGATTTAAAAGCAATTTTTAATATTTCAGATAATAAATCTCAAAATGTCTAACAGTCCTATGTGGAAGAAGCTGATAGTCACATTTATTATAGGTTTTATTTTACATTCGTATATGGATTCGGTTCTTATAATTTTACAGCACTTTTTTATTTTTTCTTATGCAATACTAAAAATTATTATTATAAATTATTATCTGACCACTAATTCCACTAACACCATGGTAATAGTTATAAAACAGATTACCCAGTTTTTTTTGTTAAAAAATATTAATGTGTTCTTATAAAAAGAATTAAAAACTCTGCTAATTTTTTTATTGAGTGTGATTTTACATTATGCTGTTAAAAAAATTATATATTTATTTGATGATACGTCATTTTTAATTTTGTAAATAACTTAAAATTATATAAAAAATACATATGTAACGTGAATCTTAATCAACAAAAATTTAAAATTTTCAAATAATATCTACATTGTTTTGCATTTAAGCTAACGATATGTGTTTTGTTTGTGAATGAAATTCTTTGATGCCTGTAAAAGGGTCTCTTTTTCTTTCGTTAAAAAGACGTACCTAAATGCAGAAATTATTAAGAAAAAAATAGCCACAAGAATTTGTTGGTATTTTGCGCTTGTAAAAATATTTTTGTTTCTGTACCAATCGCGTCGGTGGGTTTTTTTCTTTGAAAACACTTTTCTTAAGTATGTAAAAATATTTAAAAAACAAGTTAAAAAAGTCTTGTTTTCCTACAATTTATGTTTACACATAAAAGCAAATGTGACAGCAGATAAAATTTTTGGGTAAAAAGATGTGTTTTATTGATGTATTAATGAAACTTTATTGTTTGCCACTATTTTTATTGCTTACTTTTTTATGCTACAATTATATGACCGAGTCCAAAGAGTTAACCTTACTAATTTATGGTATTTATTTAACGTAACTTTGACCTGTTATAATGACTTTATAAATTTTTGCAGGCAAACTCAGGTGCACATTTGGTAATTTGTAAAAAGTTATGATATACCATTAGCTAGAATTAAAATGTGTGCACAGATGTTTTAAGTATGAGTCTGCACAGATGGAGCCAATGTAATGTTGGGCAAATATAATGCTTATAGGCCTATTAAAAAAACACGAATTTGCAGTTCATAATTTTCACTGCATAATTCATCAGACCACTCTTGCATCGAAATTCATAAATGATACCCCAGCTATGAAGACAGCAGAGGATATAATAAATAAAATTCGAGGCGGACATCAAGCGCTTACCCACCGAAAATTTGTAACCTTTTTAAAAACAAAAATGCTGGAATTGTGACCTGAAAATGCTTACAGAAGTTCGGTGGCTAAGTCGCGGTGATTGCCTGAATAGACTTTATGATTTAAGAGAAGAAGTTCTTCAGTTCCTAGAAACTGAGAAAATAGAAAAAGTTTTAATACAGTGTTTAAAAGACAATAATTTTATTTTAGACTTAGCTTTTTTGGCAGATACGACAAGTATGTTAAATGAACTTAATTTGGAATTGCAAGGAAAGGAACGCAATATATGCGACTTGTCAAAAATCATTCACAATTTTAAAACAAAACTTTTTCTAATTTTTTTCCCAAATTAAAACTGGTGAATTTTCTAATTTTCCAAAAACTTCAATTGTTTATAGAAATCTCGAAATCGACAAAAGATATGAATATGCCGAAATATTTGAAACACTTTTCAATAATTTTCAAGACAGGTTTCAAGATTTTGTAATTTTACAACCGCTATTAGATCTTTTCGAAACCCCTTTTTGTTGCGATGTAAGCAACTACGAATTTGATATTCAATCAGAACTAATCATACTACGAAGCGAAGTAAATGCTCCAGACGAAAATAATATTGTAGAGTTCTGGAAAGATTTGGTTGGCGAGTTCTATCCTAAACTAAAAAAATTTTATTTAAGTGTCTCTCTTTATTCGGCACTACTTACCTATGCGAACAAATTTTTTCGGATTTAAAATTTATTTGTTGCAAGCAACGTAATAAATTAAGTTCATCCCATTTGAAAAGCATTCTACTATTACGAAACTGCCATAAAAGTATAAATTTAGAAGATTTTATTTTATAAGTTGTATAACACAAGAGAACAAAATTAAACATTTTTTTGTGTTGATAGAAAATTTGTAGCAGTTCTTTACCAATTCAATGTCGCTGATTTTAAAACTGCACTTTTTTTTCTATCAGCTGTGATTTGCGTGCAATATTTATTTTTTATGAATTTTTAAAACATAGAAATCTTTAATTTTTTTACAATTGTTTGATAAGATATTTGAAACTGATTTAGAGTCAAATAGCTTCTGAATAAAAAAAAGTGCAGTTTTAAAATCAGCGACATTGAATTGGTTAAGAATTGCTACAAATTTTTTATCAACACAAACAATTTTTAATTTTGTACCTTTGTGTTATACAACTTATAAAATATATTACTAACATTTTATTTCGGTTTAAAGCAGGGATTTCCAAAAATTTTTTGTTTGTGTATTAGTGAGTACCAGAGAGTAAAAAAATTGAGAGAATGCATTCATTTACAGCCGAAATAAAATGTTAGTAATATATTTTATAAGTTGTATAACACAAAGGTACAAAATTATTTGTGTTGATAATAAATTTGTAGCAATTCTTCACCAATTCAATGTCGCTGATTTTAAAACTGCACTTTTTTTTATTCAGAAGCTATTTGACTCTAAATCAGTTTCAAATATCTTATCAAACAATTGTAAAAAAATTAAAGATTTCTATGTTTTAAAAATTCATAAAAAATAAATATTGCACGCAAATCACAGCTGATAGAAAAAAAAGTGCAGTTTTAAAATCAGCGACATTGAATTGGTAAAGAACTGCTACAAATTTTCTATCAACACAAAAAAATGTTTAATTTTGTTCTCTTGTGTTATACAACTTATAAAATAAAATCTTCTAAATTTATACTTTTATGGCAGTTTCGTAATAGTAGAATGCTTTTCAAATGGGATGAACTTAATTTATTACGTTGCTTGCAACAAATAAATTTTAAATCCGAAAAAATTTGTTCGCATAGGTAAGTAGTGCCGAATAAAGAGAGACACTTAAATAAAATTTTTTTAGTTTAGGATAGAACTCGCCAACCAAATCTTTCCAGAACTCTACAATATTATTTTCGTCTGGAGCATTTACTTCGCTTCGTAGTATGATTAGTTCTGATTGAATATCAAATTCGTAGTTGCTTACATCGCAACAAAAAGGGGTTTCGAAAAGATCTAATAGCGGTTGTAAAATTACAAAATCTTGAAACCTGTCTTGAAAATTATTGAAAAGTGTTTCAAATATTTCGGCATATTCATATCTTTTGTCGATTTCGAGATTTCTATAAACAATTGAAGTTTTTGGAAAATTAGAAAATTCACCAGTTTTAATTTGGGAAAAAAATTAGAAAAAGTTTTGTTTTAAAATTGTGAATGATTTTTGACAAGTCGCATATATTGCGTTCCTTTCCTTGCAATTCCAAATTAAGTTCATTTAACATACTTGTCGTATCTGCCAAAAAAGCTAAGTCTAAAATAAAATTATTGTCTTTTAAACACTGTATTAAAACTTTTTCTATTTTCTCAGTTTCTAGGAACTGAAGAACTTCTTCTCTTAAATCATAAAGTCTATTCAGGCAATCACCGCGACTTAGCCACCGAACTTCTGTAAGCATTTTCAGGTCACAATTCCAGCATTTTTGTTTTTAAAAAGGTTACAAATTTTCGGTGGGTAAGCGCTTGATGTCCGCCTCGAATTTTATTTATTATATCCTCTGCTGTCTTCATAGCTGGGGTATCATTTATGAATTTCGATGCAAGAGTGGTCTGATGAATTATGCAGTGAAAATTATGAACTGCAAATTCGTGTTTTTTTAATAGGCCTATAAGCATTATATTTGCCCAACATTACATTGGCTCCATCTGTGCAGACTCATACTTAAAACATCTGTGCACACATTTTAATTCTAGCTAATGGTATATCATAACTTTTTACAAATTACCAAATGTGCACCTGAGTTTGCCTGCAAAAATTTATAAAGTCATTATAACAGGTCAAAGTTACGTTAAATAAATACCATAAATTAGTAAGGTTAACTCTTTGGACTCGGTCATATAATTGTAGCATAAAAAAGTAAGCAATAAAAATAGTGGCAAACAATAAAGTTTCATTAATACATCAATAAAACACATCTTTTTACCCAAAAATTTTATCTGCTGTCACATTTGCTTTTATGTTTACACATAAATTGTAGGAAAACAAGACTTTTTTAACTTGTTTTTTAAATATTTTTACATACTTAAGAAAAGTGTTTTCAAAGAAAAAAACCCACCGACGCGATTGGTACAGAAACAAAAATATTTTTACAAGCGCAAAATACCAACAAATTCTTGTGGCTATTTTTTTCTTAATAATTTCTGCATTTAGGTACGTCTTTTTAACGAAAGAAAAAGAGACCCTTTTACAGGCATCAAAGAATTTCATTCACAAACAAAACACATATCGTTAGCTTAAATGCAAAACAATGTAGCTATTATTTGAAAATTTGAAATTTTTGTTGATTAGGATTCACGTTACATATGTATTTTTATATAATTTTAAATTATTTACAAAATCAAAAATGTCGTGTCATCAAATAAATATATAATTTTTTTAACAGCATAATGTATAATCACACTCAAGAAAAAAATTAGCAGTTTTTAATTCTTTTTATAAGAACACATTAATATTTTTAAACACCAAAACTGGGTAATCTGTTTTATAACTATTACCATGGTGTTAGTGGAATTAGTGGTCAGATAATAATTTATAATAATAATTTTTAGTATTGCATAAGAAAAAATAAAAAAGTGCTGTAAAATTATAAGAACCGAATCCATATACGAATGTAAAATAAAACCTATAATAAATGTGACTATCAGCTTCTTCCACATAGGACTGTTAGACATTTTGAGATTTTTTATCTGAAATATTAAAAATTGCTTTTAAATCTCAAATGATTACCATTTTACAAAGTTCTTTGCTTTGCATGTAAACTTATGAAATGTTACATTATTCTACATTTAAGTCTTAAAATTTAAATTAAATAAAAATTACACGCAAGGCATTGGATGTTACCCAAAGCATTTTTGACCGCACAATATTTTTTGAGTGTAAGCTGAAACAAAATAATATAGCATCCGCTAGACATGTACACTTGTCGAAGTCACATCGACGACTGAATTGAAGAGTATAAAAATATGTGTTAATAGTGGTGTACACAATTGTGCAAAGAAATGGAAACCCCTGCTTTAAATGCTTTAAACACATTCGAGACAGCAGACTACCGACTTCAATATGTCAACAATAGAATACATGTGTGTATATGGAAATGATTATTTTAACGACGACGCGGCAAAATGGCTGCAGGTTGTTGTCTATGCTAATATTGTCGTTGTAGTCAAATTAAACTAATTTCTATTTTTGTACGCTACAAAACAGAAAAAGTGCTGCTAATATAATCAAAAATTAGAAGAATTAGTGCTTATAATATATAATAATAATTGTTTGGTTAAACAGCAAAGAACCGGATTGAAACAAGAATATAAGCGCGGCTCACCACCAAATCTATATTATTATTACTTTTTAGTATCCTTAAAAGAAGTTATATAGGAAGATGTTTGTCACGCCAACGCTCTTAGTTTTAGCAGTATGGGTATCATTGAAAAATTGAAAGTGCTTTTCACATGGTGTTTAAAGCACGCCGATTTATTAACCCATTAAGAGCCCATTTCAAATGCTCATACTCCTTGACTGACTTTTTTACTAAATTTGATTTATATAAAGTTTTTCTGTATTGCGGGTTTTCAGCATTCCGGAACACTTTTCAAATATTTACATATTTCAATATGTAACAAGTGCATAAACTATTACCACTATATATTTTAACTCAAACTTATAAATAAATTGTGAAGTTTTCCAAAATAAAATTTTTTAACGCTTATAACTTTAAAACTTTATATGATGGAGTTTCTAAAAATATAGCATATAAAAACTTGGGGTGTTCTCTATAACATATTTGAGGAAAAATTATTATACATATCGATAAAATTTTAAGATAAATCCTCTTAAGGGGTTAATAAATCGGTATATTTAATACATCATATGAAATGTGTTTCGAAAGACTTTATTATGATACCAATACTTTTAAGATTCAGAATATATTTTTCTTCCTATACTATTGATAAAGTGCTCTGAAACCTTTACGACCTATAATTCATAAACTTAGTGCGTTGAATCAAAAAATTACAGAAGTATCGCGATACAGTAATCTTGCGGTCAAGTTAACCAAATTTTAGCGCTTCTGTGCCGCTCTAAACGTTAACTCTAAGTTAACTTTTCAGATCGTATTAGTAAAAGTACTGATTTGTACAAACGATAAAAAATTGGATTAAATGAATTAGGAAAAAGCACACAGAAAACATTACATAGACCGAAATATGCCGATCTTAAAGCAAGTTTTTACAAATGTTTTCTTGAAGCATCGAAAACGTAATCACTGTTCTAATTTCAATATCAATAGCTAAGCGCGAGTTCGTATAACTGCAACCTGAAAAGACAATAATGTCAGTAATGGATGGCTGGCAAATGTTTAGAAAATACCCAGAATTCGCTATCTGAAAATTTTTGAAGAACTAATTTTCTGACAAACGTCATATGTAGCACTCAATAAATAATACATGACTAATTGTATAATTATTAATTATAAATTGTAGCCGGTACAACTTACATCTAAGTTTCTTTTTTGTGCAGATGAAAACTAAGTCATTGAAAAAAATATAGGTACATATGTTTATTATTGCATTTTTTTTACAATTTAGAAAAGTTAATAAATAAGACGAAAAAGTTAACAACCCTTAAGACATTTCAGTTTACTTTTTCGGGATTATACTGTATATTAGGATTTTTTTATTCAACCTGTCATGAAGATGATATTCTTTATGAGTTCCAAAATCAATAAAATTAAAATATTTTAATGTTTATTAATAAATTCATATGTTTTTACGTTAAAAAATGTATCATAAATAAGTATTTATATTTTTGTAGGCTTAAATTAAGTTTGTGTACGAGTCTGCAATTATGCATGTTGTTAAATTTATAAAAATTAAAAATTATAGTGGCACCACTGAAATGTAAATACATAATAAAAAACACAGCTGTTTATATTTTTTCAATTGTAGCTGTCGTCTTCAAAATAATTCAGTAGCTGATTACGCGACTACAATTGCAACGTACAGCATTTGTAGTCGTGCCTTCGTGTTGCCTGCTGTCTCGAATGTGTTTAATGCAAAACACATTCGAGACAGCAGACTACCGACTTCAATATGTCAACAATAGAATACATGTGTGTATATGGAAATGATTATTTTAACGACGACACGGCTAAATGGCTGCAGGTTGTTGTCTATGCTAATTTTGTCGTTGTAGTCAAATTAAACTAATTATATAATAATATTTTTGTACGCTACAAAACAGAAAAAGTGCTGCTAATAAGATCAAAAATTAGAAGAATTAGTGCTTATAATATATAATAATAATTTTTTGTTTAAACAGCAAAGAACCGGATTGAAACAAGAATATAAACGCGGCTCACCACCAAATCTATATTATTATTACTTTCTAGTATCCTTAAAAGAAGTTATATAGGAAGATGTTTGTCACGCCAACGCTCTTAGTTTTAGCAGTATGGGTATCATTGAAAAATTTAAAGTGCTTTTCACATGCTGTTTAAAGCACACCGATTTATTAACCCATTAAGAGCCCATTTCAAATGCTCATCCTTCTTGACTGACTTTTTTACTAAATTTGATTTATATAAAGTTTTTTTGTATTGTGGGTTTTCAGCATTCCGGAACGCTTTTCAAATATTTACATATTTGAATATGTAACAAGTGCATAAACTATTACCACTATATATTTTAACTCAAACGTATAAATAAATTGTGAAGTTTTCCAAAATAAAATTTTTTAATGCTAATAACTTTAAAATTTTATATGATGGAGTTTCTAAAAATATAGCATATAAAAACTTGTGGTGTTCTCTATAACATACATATTATATTTGAGGAAAAATTATTATATATATCGATAAAATTTTAAGATAAATCCTCTTAAGAGGTTAATAAATCGGTATATTTAATACATCATATGAAATGTGTTTCGATAGACTTTATTATGATACCAATACTTTAAAGATTCAGATTATATTTTTCTTCCTACACTATTGATAAAGTGCTCTGAAACCTTTACGACCTATAATTCATAAACTTAGTGCGTTGAACCAAAAAATTACAGTAGAATCTCTATACAGTAATCTTGCGGTCAAGTTAACCAAATTTTAGCGCTTCTGTGCCGCTCTAAACGGTAACTCTAAGTTAACTTTTCAGATCGTATTAGTAAAAGTACTAATTTGTACAAACGATAACAAATTGGATTAAATTAATTAGGAAAAAGCACACAGAAAACATTACATAGACCGAAATATGCCGATCTCGAAAACGTAATTGCGCGATCACTGTTCTAATTTCAATATCAATAGTTCGTGTAACTGCAACCTGAAAAGACAATAATGTCAGTAATGGATGCCTGGAAAATGTTTAGAAAATACCCGGAATTCGCTATCTGAAAATTTTTGAAGGACTTATTTTCTGACAAACGTCATATGTAGCACCTAACACATAGGTAGGTAGGTCGAAAGTCTGGTGTGAAGTCTCCTTCACACCCTCACCCAGAGACCAATACGGTCCATTGTGATGCCTTGTTTATAGTTAAGACGCTGAAAAAAAGGTGAAGAGAAACAGCAAAAGCATTAGAAAAGATAAGAATAGATAAGAATAGATGAGAAAAGGAAGTGCCGACCAAACCCGAGAGAAAAGCCTCACTCAACACAACACCAATCCGCCCTATGTGCGGTTAGCTCCCAGTCTCCTGCTGCGCTGCCAGGCCATCCCCAATACGAATCCTATCAGACTCTCGAGCCCACAGCCCGGGACGTCCCCTAATTCGCCTAGGAATCTGCTGCCCAGCCACCTCAGCCTGCTGCACTGTAGCCTGGGACAGCGGCACAAAATGTGTTCAACCGTCTCCAGCTCCTCCGGGTCCTCACACAACCCGTACATATCCGACACGTCGGATCCCAACCTCATCGCCATCCTGCCTATCATGCAATGACCCATGATGATTCATATTATGGTCCTCACGCAGACCCTGCTTCTGCCCAGCAACAACTCCGAGTCGGACTTCCTAAGCACCGGCCACATCGTCCGTGATACTCGGCAGTCCGTTCGGTTCCCCCAGGCCCTATTGGTCGCGTCCAGAATCCCTTCCCTAATCTTCCCAAAGTAGAATCCTATTGGAGGCCTAACCGCCTCTATGTGATTAGGATCCTCCATCTCTGAGCCCTGTCTCGCCAACTCATCAGCAATCTCGTTGCCGTTTATGTTGCAGTGACCAGGCACCCAGCACAATCTCAACATATAATCTGCTAAGGCTCCCTCCAGAGCCCTCCTGCAACCGTCAACTAGCTTGGAGTTCACGTAACAGCCCCTTACGGCCATAAGGGCCGCCTGGCTGTCGACATATATAGTGACCTCCGAGCCCCTATCAATGTTGTCCCTCATCAGTTCCACGGCCCTCAAGACCCCCAGAACCTCCGCCTGAAAAACACTGCAGTCGTCCGGAAGCCTATATGACATTCTGATGTCCAGATCCTCAATGTAGACCCCCGCACCCGTGCCTCTCATCTTCGAGCCGTCAGTGAAAATAGCAAATCCACTAAATAATCTGCTCCTACCTGACCAACTCTCCCTAGAAGGCGTTACCACCTCCGGCAACCGTCCGAAATCCACCCTGGTGCCCACGAAATCCGTGGAGCCGGGTGATCCCAGGCAGTAACCTCCAGCTTCGATCTCACCCAAGATCCGTGAGTGACCCTGCGTGAAATTCCTAATCAATCCTAGTTCCCTCAGTCTAAGAATGCTTCTGGCTGCCATTCCCATAACATACTGCTCAATGGGCAGAAGATGTAGAATGACATCCAGTGCCGCTTGAGGTGTACTTCTCATGGCACCTGTCATGCCGATTGAAGCACACCTCTGAGCCTTAGACAGAAGGTTCCTTCGACAAGCCACTCTCAATGACACCCACCAAACACAGCATCCATACGTAAGAATGGGTCTAACCACCGAAGTGTACAGCCATCCTACTACTGACGGCCGGAGTCCCCAGCTCCTACCTATCGATGATCTGCAAGCATAGTAGGCATTGAGGCCTCTCTTAAGTCTCTCCTGAGTATTCCTTCCCCACGACAGCTTGCTGTCCAGAAAAACTCCTAGATACTTAGCGCTATCAGATAGTCTAAGCTCTACTCCTCCTAGTACCGGCAGCCTAAAATTCTCTACCCTGTACCTCCTAGTAAAAAGAACCAACTCGGTCTTCTCCGGATTAACTCCCAATCCCTTATCACTCGCCCATGCTGACAGTTCGCCCAGCGCCCCTTGCATGACTTCACTTATTGTCGGCAAAAACTTGCCCGATACCAATATCACTACATCATCCGCGTAGGCCACAACTTTCCGACCCATTCTGTCAAAAAGTCCCAGAACGACGTTGACAGCTAAGAACCATAATAAGGGAGAGAGAACTCCCCCCTGTGGGGTTCCCCTAGTCACCAGTTTCTTTAAGCGCTCGTTTCCCCAGTCCGAGTGAACAACTCTGCTGCTCTGTTCCATTCGACCGGGAACAGTGGAACGCCTAGATCCACCAATGCCTGCCTGATAGCCTCTATCTTCAAATTGTTAAAGGCGCCCTCTATTTCCAGGAATGCCGCCAAGGTGTATTCCTTGTTTCGCAATCCCCGCTCTACATAACCCACCACATCATGAAGCGCACTCTCAACAGATCTACCCTTAAGATAGGCGTGTTGAGCGCCGCTGATGATGCCGGCGTCAATCTTCGTCCTCAGATGTAGATCAATCAGTCTTTCCAACGTCTTCAAAAGAAAAGACGATAAGCTGATTGGTCTAAAATCCTTGGCTTTAGAGTGACCGGTTCTTCCCGCCTTGGGTATGAAAACCACCCTGACCTCCCTCCACCCTTTAGGAATGTACCCGCTCAGCACACAGACCCTAAACAGTTCCACCAACAGCAGGAGTGATGATCTCCCGATATTCTGTAACATCGCCGGAAAGATACCGTCTGGTCCTGCCGATTTGTAAGACCCAAAGTTATTAACCGCCCATGTTACTTTATCCAAGGTGATCATGTCCCCCACCGTCTCCCTCTCCTCACCGCCCGAGTCTGACCCAGAGAAGGGGTTACCACATTCAATCTGTTCCCCCATCCCAGGATCCACACATCCCGGAAAGTGAGTCTCCAATAGCAGACAAAGAGATTCAGAGCTAGATTCCGTCCATGAGTTGTCCGGTCTCTGAATAAATCCCGGGACTACAGGGTCCTTGGATAAAATTCTCCTGAACCTGGACATCTCATTTACAGATTCCACTGACTCGCTAAACTTGACCCACGAGTCCCTTTTCGCCCTCCTAATGTCTCCTTTATATCTATTGTAACTCAATCTGAAGTTACTCCAATCTTCTTCCCTACGCGTATACTTCGCTCTATTAAACAACCTTCTGATAGTGGACCTTTGAGTCCTCAACTCGTCTGTCCACCATCTTGGTTGTGTGCGCCTGCCCGGAAAGTTCAAAGGACAGGATCGCTCATAACTACTAGTCAGTACCCCCGTGAAGGTGCTCACCAGTTGCTCTACACCGGTCGAAGTCGACCTCCAGTCGTGTGTAACTCTAAGGTTACTTTGCACCAATCTCGAAAAGTAATCCCAATCCGTCCTTCTCGGATTCACCTAACACATAATACATGACGAATTGTATAATTATTAATTATAACACATAATACATGACGAATTGTATAATTATTAATTATAAATTGTAGCCGGTACAAATTAGATCTAAGTTTCTTTTTTGTACAGATGAAAACTAAGTCATTGAACAAAATTTAGGTACATATGTTTATTATTGCATTTTTTTACAATTTAGAAAAGTTAATAAATAAGACGAAAAAGTTAACAACCCTTAGGACATTTCAGTTTACTTTTTCGCGATTATACTGTATATTAGGATTTTTTTATTCAACCTGCCATGAAGAAGATATTCTTAATGAGTTCCAAAAACAATAACATTAAATTATTTAAATGTTTTTTAATAAATTCATTTGTTTTTACGTTAAAAAATTTATCATAAATAAGTATTTATATTTTTGTAGGCTTAAATTAAGTTTGTGTATGATGCAATGATGCATGTTGTTAAATTTATAAAAATTAAAAATTATAGTGGTACCACTGAAATGTAAATACACAGCTGTTTATATTTTTTCAATTGTAGCTGATTACGCGACTACAATTGCAACCTGCAGCATTTGTAGTCGTGCCTTCGTGTTGCCTGCTGTCTCGAATGTGTTTAATGCAGTGATGCTCATTCAGGCAAACAATTGTTTAGAAGCCCCACCCCTTTGTTTTTTACGCTCATTATTTTTGTCGTACGTGTGAGAGCAACAAGTGCACATGTACGATAGCTGCATTGATATTTGTTCAAATACAGTTTGTAAAATAAATAATAATGAAATTAATTTAGTTTCTCGTCAGACAGCGACGAATGCACATGTGCGGAAGCTACGTTAGTTTGTTGCTAAATAATATGGAATTGCAAAACTATTTTATGATAAAAAATGCATTTGGTAATGCCCAATGTCTTTTATGTTATCAAACATTTAAAGAACATTGGGAAAAAGTTATTAAGAGGCATTATGATTCTTTTCATAGCGATATGATTGGATATACTGATGAGGAAAAAAAACCTTTTTATTAAAAATAAAAAGATTTTTTTGGAAAAATTTTTTAAATAAAATCTGATTTATTTTCAATATTTTCTTCAACTGATAGCCATTCCTTAAATTTAAAAAAAACAAATTTTTATTTCTAATAAAATAGTTTTTTTTCCTCATCGGTATACCTAGTCATATAGCTATGAAAAGAATCATAATTTTCTTAATTAATCCCTAATCACCAACTCTACAGAAACCCCTAATCAACGGAAGTTTATCACATACACTTAATTCAGTGTGAACTGCATTATTATAAATTTTATATAACCAAAAAAAATTCTTGTGATTTAATATTAATAAAAATTGTGCGTTTAGTTTTGCGTGTCACTGTACTTAAACAATTCTCTCAGAATACATATGCAAAACATTTATTAACATCAACCCAGCTAGCATTTGGAAGATTATTTGACGAGCGCGATCATTTCACGACTCTTATTTTAATCGTGCAGACGATTGTTGGGGCAAAAATACATTTTACTCGTCCAAATGATGTTTTGGCGATTCATTTTGACGATTGTTAAACGAGTTAATCGCCGTTTACAAATTTTGGCGGCCTTTGAACGATTATTATTTCACCCTAATCGTATATTACTCTTGTAAATTGTGTTTTTGCGATCATTATGTTGATTGTTGGATTGTTGTTTTTTTTTTATGTTATTCCACAATCGTTGGTTAAGTATTCTGACGGTCATTGAACGATTTTTATTTTACCGTAATCTCTTGTAAATTATTTTTTTGCAAATCTTTTTGTAGTTTATGTTTCTTTAAAATCGTCTTATACGCATTCTGACGATATTTAGGTGAATTTAACCGTTATGTCTTTTAAAATTTTGGCAAAAATAAGTTATTTACTCATTTAAAATAAGTTTTTGATAAAAGCAGACGTGAAGAGTAAGAAAAGTGTTTTTTAATTAAAGTGTTTTCTTGAAAATAAAAGTGTAAACTACAGTGAATTTTACATTAATATACAAAAACTTAATAATAACTTAATAATTAAAATATATTTATAATGCTATCGACTAAAGCAATACGATTGAGAAGCAAGCGAGAAGCAAAAAAAATTATGGAATCTGCTTACAATGAAATAGAATGCAGATCGTCCAAAAAAATAGTTAAAGTCAGTGAAACGTTATCTAATTGTAATGCTGTCCCAGTTGAATATATGGAAGAAAATTTAATAGATCCCAGTGAAATTTTTGAAGATCCCAACAGTGGCAATTTTCCAGTGGAATATATGGAAGAAGTGAATTGGCCGAATAATAGTAGTGTTAAAGAAAAAATTAGACATTGGGCGGTAAAACATGGATTAACTACAACTGCAGTAAACGAATTATTGGTAATTCTCAGAGAAACTGAAATGAAAGTTCCGAAAGACGTAAGGACGTTAAAAGGTACGCCAAAAGAGGTAGTAGCCAAACCAATGGCAGACGTAGCATACATTCACTTTGGCCTTAAGGACGCATTAGCGGATTTTTTTCTTAAAAATAATTATCAGGAAGATATTATATACCTCGATTTTAATATTGATGGTTTGCCATTGTTCAAAAAGTCAAATCTTCAAGTGTGGCCAATTCTGGGTAGTGTACCAAATTATTGTGAGGTCTTCTTAACTTTACCACTAACAACTGTAAAACAGTTAGAAGAATTAAATGAACGATTACAATAGAACCAGGATCTTGTTGTCCAGTTGGTATGTCTATTTGTTTATACATATACATGTATCTATCTATTTCAATAACTAAATCTATATCTTTATCTATCTATCTGTTAATCCATCTAACTGTCTATCTATATATTTCTATCTTTATCTATATCTTTCTTTACAGAAATACATTAGATATTGGTAAAGTTGGTGGCGACTGCTCCAACTCATTTGTCAGGAATGCCATAAAAAAATACTGAGCGATGATGTGGCTGCAAAGTTAAGCTGGCGGGGAACAAACAGTAAGCCCAGCATTCAACAATATTGCATAAAACAAATTATAAAAAGCAAGTGCTTTTTATGGCATGCTCTTACAGCATTCAAATTGTTTTCTTTTTCTTTTCAAAGATGTCTGTCATTTGAAATTCCCCAAAGCTGACGATGCAGGGATGAACAAAGTTTTATAGCAACACTTTGTACATGCTGCTGACCGACTTCGGAAGGATAACCGAACCAAAAAGGGTGACGAAATTTAATTTATGATATTAAAATTAATTTAATTTTTACAAATGTTTGATCTCAACATGGATTTTTTTTGAGTTTATTATTAAAAATATAAAACTTAAAAAATGCTTTTTATTTTATATCTCACTGTTATGCATTTTAGAATCAATTAAAGGTATTTTGGGCGATTGTTTCATGATTCTTTTAAAGTAGGACTAATAGAATCTTACACGATTGTCTTTGGCACATCGTAGAAGACACAATACGGCGATTTATACAAGGCTCGTTTAAAGTAGGAATGAAAGAATCTTACACGATTATTTTAGGCGCATCGTAGACGACTCATATTAAAGAGTCGCCGTAAGGACACAGTTTCTTCAGTTGTACTGAACTTGCACGATCAAAGTACGATATCGCGGACGATTAATTTAATCGCCTGCTCCGATCGCGAAAGATTCTTCTACGATCGAAAATGCTAGCTGGGAATGGTTTAATGCAGTGGTGCCAATTATGATTGTGTTGGTGCGAATACTCTTGTCTCTTACATTACCAGCGGGAGGAATCTGCGGTTGCGAGGCATATTACGAGGCCTAATTAACATACATATTTTGCTATGAAGACTTTAGAGCAATTAATTATAATACAGTTATCGAAAAATGTTGAGTTATGGACAGACACAATTAGTTATTATTTAAATAAATTTAATTTGGAACCTGCATTTGGCAGAAACTTTGCTTATTTTTTGGAAAAATTGAGCATTTGACAATATTTGAAGTCTTTTTACAACCTTATACAATTCTTTCCAAAATTTTTAATTTGGTGCTCAACATATCTTTGCGAATGCCAACAATGAAAATTCATTTGCACATACTAATGCAAATAATAACCCCATTAAGTTTAAAAATATTCTATAATTATTAACCACCATTATAAAAAGAGAAGATTTTACTAGCCTATAAAAATATACTTTTATTTACCAATAATATCTTCTAAATTTATATTGCAGTTTCGAAACAACAAAACATTTTTTAGGTTTGCGGACGTTAATTTATTGCGTTGTTTTGAGCAAATGTATTTCAAATCGGAAAATATTTGTTCGCAAAGATATAATACAGGATATAGTGCCCCGTCTAAATTTTTCCAGAACTCAATAATATTTTCCCTATCTGGATGATTAAATTTTTAATAAACTCATCCGCTTGTATGCTCGTTATCGCTGTCTACAAGACTAATTAATAAAATTCAAATTTGAAGTTTACAGAAGCTCAATAAACACAACATCAAGGCGAATTCATCACAGTTATTCTTGATACTACAACAAGTACACTACACCTCGTACAAAAACCACAAGCAATTTGTTTTTTTTGAAATCATTGTACAATGTTAAAAACAGAAATAAAACAAAACAGAAACAAAGATAATAAATAATAAATATATTATATCTGTTTAGCGGCCTCAAAACAGGCCGTGCGATCGTGCGATATTTCCCGCTGAATGAGAGTGTTTTGCTGTAAACAATTTTATTTTACGCTCGCAAAATAAAAGAGCGTAAGCGTACATGTGAGTTTTGCTGACACAATTGTGTATGACGCTGACATCCCTGGTTAAATGCAATAAGCACAAACCAAATACGTAGTTTTTTTGTTAATTTGATTGAAAAGAAACAACAATACTATATGTGTGTATGCTATACGTTTTTCTTTTAACACATTGCCAGTGGCGACTTACCACACTGTTTTAAGAAATTCATAGTACAATCTGGGCTGCCATACGTAGTAATTTCTCGCCAAACGTGGCGATCTTAAAACTTGTTTATATGTTATATGCTTAGGTAACTCCACTTTAATAGAAAGAACAAAAAATTGTTGCGAGGGCTTATTCAAAGTAAGAGCGCAATTCTTCGAATTTAAACAAAAATAATGAGAAAAAAAATTTTCAAATTTATGTGGCATTTTAAGAACAAAATACTTTTAAAAACAAAAAAAAAACAATTGCACAATTTTCAAATCAAAAAAATATTAAAAAAAAATGAACAAATAGCAATAGTTATTATTATTATTCATGTGTTATATGTATTATATTTTAAAAGATGTGACAATATAAATTTTATTTTTTGCTTTTATTTTATAAGAACTAAAAAACCTTTTTTAAAAAAACGCTTTTATTAAAATGCGATAAAAAGAAAAAAGAAATAAACTTTAACTATCAACTTATAATATCATTAATAAATTTATATGATATTAAAGCTTGTCGGTTGTCTTTACACAATTTATTTGATTTAAAATCTAGTCGCGAGATTCAAGTACTAGTATTTACTTCGTTTGAAAATTTTATTAGTTAAAATCAATCACATCAAGTTATATAATTTACTTGTTTGTCTACACAAGTAAATCTCGCCACAAGCTTTTATATCATATAAATTGTGTAATCCGTTATAAGTTGATAGTAAAAGTTTTAAAGTAAAATTTTCTTTTTTTCTTTTTAGAGCATTTAAATAAAAGCGTCTTTTTTAAAAAAGGTTTCGTACTATTCATTTATATTTTTCTTTTAGGCGCATTTCAATAAATATATTGAAGGCAAGCATTAAAAATAATTAGTCTGCCATCTTTAGTGTCTTATCATGTTAGATTTAGAATAACGTTACACAGTTAACCATGCATCGTCATCTTAACTGAACGTGTTTAAAAATGTCAGCTCAATCGGTTCGAGGTATCTGCTTCAAAATTGAGTTGCAAGATTTCACCGAACAAACATACATTGCAAGTTTAATTAAAGCTTTTAAAATACGTACATAAGTAGTTTCTTATAAACTAATTTTTTTATATTTAAAGAGTTTTATTCATAAACGAATGTAATGTATACATTAAAAATGTTTTTTCCATACTAATTTCTTGCTGTAAAACTTTACTAAGCTTTTAAAAATAAAGCGAATATCGAATTTTGTTATTTAGTTATAGGACTTATTTAAAAATTAAATGAAATAAATATTTCGTTACCTTAGTCGGAAAAAGTGCTAAGTCCATTTTTTTTTTCAAATTATTCAGGAGAGACAAAAAACTGTTTAATTTTTTATTTAGTAGACTTTTTAAAAATCTGTAAATGCAGTTCTTTTCTTTAGTCCATCCTCTTAAATTGCCAGTAGTCGTGGGATTTTAAAATAAATCATTTGCGGATTTATTGGCTTTTTTGGACTTAGCACAACTGTTCTTTGAAATTTCATTATTTTAGTACGGACTAAAGGGCATATTTTCCTTAAACATGTTTTCTTTTATTTTTGGAATTTAATATAAGGAATTGCTCCTCATGAAGCATAATTCGTTACAGCGGTGTTCGCTGAATGTAGTTATTTTATTGGTGTTGATAAACAAAAAATGTATTGGTTAACAATAAATAAGAATAAGAATTATTAATTTACAGAAAAAGAAATAAATAATAATAAAAAGGTATATTTTTGCGATATAGCGAACATCCAATTGCTTAAAATTATACGATTATGTTGTGTAGTGTACCTCATAAGTCGCCACCGCATACCCTTAAACTACTCTAAAACCAACACTTACCAACTTATATAGAGTAGGGTATTTTAAATATCAAATAACGGTATAAACAAATGACGACAATCGGAATGTAAGTGAATGACATTTCATTGAGTGAGAATTGAGTGCATTCCAACTTGCAACATTCTGATTGGCGAAAGAGTTTGTTATTGTTACGATTTATTGATATCTCCATATGACTGACAAAGACAAACATAAAGATGTAAATAATTAAACTAAGTTAGAACGGTTAAGTTAAAATCTCATGTATAGTATATAAGCACCAGTAAATTGAAAATAAATTAGACTTAAAATTAATAACTTAATTCGGCAACAACTTGCCTGGTTTTAATTTAAAGACTCAACTAAATTCGGCAGTTCCTTTGAACGCCTTACAAATCAGCTGGTACCCTAACAGCTATTTAAACAAAATAAGGGCTATAGGGACCAATACACATTAGGGAATATACACTTCACATCCTACACTATCCTGCCACTTCTAACACTACATGGCGATCCTGCCATTACACATCTAACCCTACATAGCGTTCCTGCCAGGCCACATCAACTTCTAACCCTACATG
Source organism: Pollenia amentaria (assembly GCA_943735925.1). Lineage (NCBI taxonomy): Eukaryota > Metazoa > Arthropoda > Insecta > Diptera > Polleniidae > Pollenia > Pollenia amentaria. The sequence continues at coordinate 71,049,075 of OX031010.1, forward strand.
GCGATCCTGCCACCCCTCACTCACTACAGTTGAATTCAATAGTGTATTTATTTTAAGCGGAAGCTTCTTATGTTAAAAAAATAGGTACAGAATATTTAGAAAAACAAATCATAGATGATGTAGATCATCATAAAAACGGTGATAGTCCTTGGGTAAATTCAGTTTTTAAAATTGCAGGTCTTCATATTTTCTTGCCGTTACTTTCCTTCTTTCGTAATAGAGTGGTTCCAAACTCTAAAAATAATTAGGTTTTATATTTTTATTATTTTCTGTGGTAAATTTTTCCACTCTTCGCTGAAACGAAGTTTATACTTTGTTTCACAATTTTTACCTCGTCCAGGCGAATAAATAATACAATACAATAAATAGTCACCTTCGGTGCCAAAAAACTGTATAATTATGGTATTTTGCAATTTTTTTTTATTTTTTAAAATTCACAAAATTCGACTGAAGACAGTAAATATTTAAGATTGTATTTAGATGTGTGATTATAACAAGGACGAAAAAGATATTGAAAATAACCAAAATTCTCAATGCATGCAAAAGCATTTAAAACTGTAATCACTTTCATATAACGAATTATATGAAATGCAAAGTAGATATTAAATGTAGATATTGCCAAATTGCTGTAATTCGCTATAATCCAACTTGAAAAGAAAACACTTTAAAAAATAAAAATTTGTTCCTTTCAACTTTTTTTGGACTTAGCATATTTGCCTACTTAGCATATTTGCTTGTAAATTATGCATTTGGAATTATACTAGCTACATCAAAATCTCAATTTCGACGAAAAGTGGACTTAGCACTTTTTCCGACTAAGGTAACGATTTATAAAATTTTCTGCTCAAATGAAAAAAATATCATTTGGCGGGTTTTGTATTAAGAACAACTGGCAACGCTGATGTAAATTGTGAAAAGCAGCCAAGGTTGTCAGATTTATAGCCTATTTCCAACGTGCGAAAGAATTCTTTCGTTCGCATAACTACATTGAAAACAACAACAAAGTCTAAAAATTTGTTTTTGTTTTCAATGTAATTATACGAAAGAAAGAATTCTTTCGCACATCGGAAATAGGCTATTATTTTGATGTTTGTTGCCAAATTCAATGTCAAAAATCGCCAAGGCCTTTCTTGCGTTTTTGACAACATAAAATTTATTTTAAAAATGTTTCCAATGTTTACTATAAATCCTAAAAAAAAATATTTCTTCTGAATCGCTAAAATTCTCCAAAAATGGGACAAAGTCGCCTTGATATATATTTTATTTGAATAAAAGTTAAATCATTGGTGAACACACAAAAGATACAATAGTTAACAATAATCTAATTAAAGCAGCACAACGGTTTTTTGTGTTTAGTATTAAACAAATATTCGAAACGCTATACACCGGCAAGGTAATTCTTACTGTTTATTTTTTTAACAATGTATATTCAAAATATCGTGTCAAGGTACAAAAAGTGCTATTTACATTCATATAATTTATAACTCGTAACAACGTGTCAAGAAGTTCGTATTGCACTCCATTTTGAAGGCGAGTTTTATAAGAGTAAATTATTAAAAATAACTATTTCAACACAGACATTAGCAGTTGGAATTAAATGCATATAAAGACAGTCAAAGCAAGTTCTTTAAAATGGTACGTACCGGACGTATCCTTATAGCTATAAACTTTATGCAAAACCTGATTTGTATTAGATGGAATACCATCATTGACATAATCTTTCTAAATAACAAACGGTAAATTTGTCCAACAGTCTCAAAACAAGTTTATAGCTTATCAAATAGTCAACAAAATCGCCATATTTTTATTTTTCCTAATGTCTTGCATTTCTTTCAACTGACAATACTGACTTTAAAATAAATGTGTTTTTCCATGATTTTATTCGACATTTATTCAGTGGTTGTTTTGTTTCAGAGTTGTTTATATTCATATTCTCTTGCTTAAGTAAACAAAAACACCGCATCTTATTCGTCTCTTAAATTTCGTGTGCTTGTTGCTTTCATTTCGTAGTTATTCATTGTACTGAATACAAACGAAGCAAATACAAAATAATAATGATAGTTTCATGAACATCATTATTAAGTTTCATGCAGATGTTCAATGTACATAAATTGAAAGCTGTGACGTAGGCTGCACGCAATTTTTAATCAGTTTACTTTCAAGATGTCAACAAGAAAACAATTTATACTGACAAAGGAAAAATTTGCTCACTAAACTTCTAATCAGCTGTTAAATTGAACGTAAAATTGTCAAACAAATGGATAGTTAAAATTGAGAGCAATCTCGTGATCAATTTAAAAAGTGTGAGTGTGTTAGTAAAAAAAATGAGAGTGAGAGCAAATTGAAAGGAATTGAAAGACAAAAATTGATCGTGTGGCCTCCATGTAAAGCATATTGTTTTCTATTCTTGTTTACACTCAAAAAAGTTTTACAGTAACTTAATGTGATTTATTAAAATCGTTTTCCGTAATTAATGAAATTTTTTTTATTTTATAATTAAAGTGTTTCTGCATATAACTACAAAAATTAATAAGGGTTTTCATGATATCGCTTAAAATTGCCATTTGTGCAAATAGGCAAACTTTCGAGACTCGTTTCATGAAGACCCTTTTTAATTTTTGTGTCATTTTAAATAATTAATGCCATTTACAACTATAAAAATAAATATAAAAATAAAAGCTAAAATTTGTGAATACAAAGTGACATTTGTTTTTTAAACATGCATAATTAAAGCAGAAAGACTCATTTTCTTAAATTACTGCAAGAATTTATTGTTTGTGATATTATTAACACTTGAATTTTTCATTGAAAACGGCGGTAAATATTAAACAAATTTATTTGTATAAATGCACAACTGAACAGCGCAAGTTTACGAGTCAAAATTGTTGAACAAATTTACGAAGTTTGTGTAAACGAATTCTCATACAATTTTTGGCAGTTCATTTGAGAGGGCGTAACAATTCACAGTTTGCGCGACTTTTAGTGATATCATTAAAACCCTTAAAAAGGAAAAATATTTGGCTCATTTGGTAGGTCATAATGACAGGTAAAAACACTGATTTAGCTGTCTTAGTACGTAATTTAAATTAAGTTAAAATTAACTGAAAAGCCTTTGAATATATTTTTTGTAGTTTGTATTTTTTTTTATTGTTAATAAAGAGAAAAGTTTATTCATTTTTAATTAATATCTCCGTTATAAAATTAACATAAAAAATTTACCTTACCATTCCTTTATTTAAAATTATCCGTTTTCTAATTACATTTTCAGTTTTCTATACTTAATATCTATTCTTCTGAATCATTTTGTGTATTTTTTAAGAAAGTGCGGTTCAAATTTATAAAAAAATTTATTGTGAAATGGAAGGTGCGTTGTTAAAAAATTGTTTCGGAAAAGCTGAAAAGTGAAGCTTCGTACAAAATGGGTTGCTTACATCAAATAAGTGCAACTATGCTATTTTGCACAATTGCAAGGTAACAAGACTTGACGTGAATACCTTTTGTATGTACATTTATTTTATATACAGAAAACAAATTTGTTTCTAATTTTTATGCTGTAAATTTCAAATTCACAAGGTGTCGCTAATTGCTTGCACATAGCTGTATATATCGTCTAAAGTTTAAATTTTGATTGATTTGCAACTTTTTGGTGTTTTGAAGGAAAAAACGCTGATTAAATTGTACGTGGTGGACGTCCATAAAGATGTTCTGCAGGTGACTTAAGCACTTTAATTCAGTCAGTCGAAGTTGTCCCACTCTATACAAATTCAAAAGATCAGTTTACATTTAACTAGATTTGCCTTTCAAAAAAAACTTATTACAGAAAAATTACACTCTTGTGTTCAACGGCCTTAACTTTTAGTATATTGATTAAGTTTTTAAAGCTTAATCTTGTGCCACCGGTCCATATTAATTTTTTTAAATTTTAAAGAAAGAGTTCTTTCGAATTTAATGAAATAGGCAATAAGTTTTATCGGAAAAATAATATTTAGTGGAGAATAATTTAAATTGTATCAAAATTAAAAAGAAAATTTACGCTTAGCAAAAAAAATTTTGTTTGAACTAAAGTGTTATTATTTTCTGTACTATTTTTCATTCCCAGGAACGTACAGAATTTAAAATTTTTTGTAAATCAATAATTTATACTTCATAAAAAGACCAAATGGTTTGTTATGTGATCGAAGTCCAAAAGAATTCGCTGACCTTTGTTTTTTTTCCTACATACACTTATGCACATAATTACTACTTCAACATACTGTTTTTTTAATATTTAATAAGTTTTTATTTTTAATTTACAGCTCCATCAATGAACTTGTCGATTGCTCCGAAAATGCTGCAAGAAAAATATGTGGTGCCGATGCAGCAAAATTTACACGCGAGCTAGTCGATAAATACGCTAACAGCTTAACAAAGGTTAGTGATCCATTTTTCCCTTTCCATAACCGTAAATATAAACCAAACTTTAAGCTCTTACATCCATACCCAACAAACATTTTGATTTCTAACAAACTTTGAGAGTAAAACCCTTCACGGTGCACTTAATTTGAAGCGAACTTGTGGAAAATTTTTGTCAATTGCTGGTATTAAAATGTTGCAAAACTTAAACACAAAACTATTCTTGCTAAAATGTTTGCTCTTTTGTTTAATAAATCCAGCTGAAGAAATAGAAAAGAATTGCATACAGGTACTAAACAATATTTGTATATCTTGGTCTTTCAGCTGGTCTTTCAGTGCGAAGGTTGCGGGTTCGATTCCCACTAGAGATTCAGGTCTGTTTCACTACAACTGGCTGAAGGTCTACATTACTGTTGCTAGCTAAATAAAGTTAGAATATAATGTTTCGGTCGGTTAAACAAAATTTAATATAAAAGATTATATTGAAAACAACAATAAAATACGAAAATTTCCTTTTGTTTTCAATATAAATTCTCACACAAAATTTTGTTTTCATTTTCTAAAAACATGCAGAAATTCTCGTCATTACAACGAGCTAGTGTTAGTTGGATCATAATGCGTATTGTTTCCAACTTTGTCATATTTGTGTTTTTTTTTTTTTATTTTATCAAAGTGTTAAAATTATGCTTAGTTTTTTTAAATAAAGATAATCTTTTACAATTATGTTTGATGTTTTGCATTTTAATTTTATATATTAAAAAAATTATTTTACAGTGATAATACCTCTTTGTGCGGTATTATGTTTATTACCTGACAAATTTGTTATATTAAAAATTTAATAAATTTATCTCAATATACATTAAAAAAAGATTAATTTTTTTCTAATGATAAAGTTTTAATGAGAAAATAGTATTTCTATTTTTTAATTTCTAATAGTTTTATAAAAAAGTTTATAAGGAAAACTTATTTCAAAATATATTAAATAATTATATAAGATCTGTACAGTACCAGAAAATTATTGCTAATTTTTAATAATTAAAGTATTTACGTCCTCGAAAAGTTTGCAACGAGAAAGTGAACAAAACGTACAAATTTGGGAGACAGAAATTTTTTAAATTGTTTTGTTAGATAAATTTCTGGAAATATTTTCAATTTATCATTAAAAAACTTGCGCAGGTACAATGTCACTAGTATATGTACTTTATCCCGATGAAAGTATCTAACATATAAAATTTTTTAAGTTTGAGATATAAAACTTATTAAAAAGAAATGTTAATGGAGATATCGTTTCTTTATACATGTGCAGAAACAATTATACATATCGCTCTTTTTCGCAACGTAGTCATATCTCAAAAAATCGGAAATTTGAAGTGACTTCAAAAATTGCTCCTTCGTACCTTTTCTATATGTTAATCAGTATTAGTATTATATCTCAAGCTGAATTGAATTTAAAGCAAAATATTTTATTAAATCAGTACAAAAATGTACATTTTGACAACTTTAATCGCATTTTTCCAAGTTTGATTTTTTTGAGATTTGACTACATTGCATTAAAGGAGCTATATGGACATATACGCATACTCTTTACAGTTTACAACTGATCTTTACTTTAAATGTTCTATTCTCTGCTGCCTACCTGAATGAGTAGTGCATACTCCTATTCGAAGGTGTTATTACAATATCGCAATTGGTTTTTCCATTCGCACCGACAATATACCAAAATCAGAACATAATATGTCATCTACACACCCACGCGTAAAAATCGCTACCCTAATAATAGATACTTTGACTATTGTAAATAAATTTCTCAAAACACAAACGCACACTTAGATTTATTTTTGTTATAAGAACTATATTTTCTAATAACATTAGTACGTGTTTGTATGTTTCTTATATTTTTCCATTCCTGTTACCTTCAAATCATATTTTGGCATTTTGTTTAATAAATAAACAAAACAATAAACAATTAATTATATTTCTTATTTTCCTTCGCATACATACAAAATATTTATTATTTTAATCTTTCCAGTTAAAAAAGCAAGTACATAAAGCGTTCGCCACGCATACAAAAAAAAAACAGAACACGTTAGCTAAAAGTTAACTACGCGTTTACTAAAAAATACAGAACAAGTACTCTAAAAACACTACACGAACGCTAAAACAAGATCGGTAAGTGATCTTAGTGTTTGTGTTCGTTAGGTAAACATCGTTGTGTATTATATTTTGTTTGAGTACAATTTCACAAACAAAAAAAATATTTGTATTTTGTATTCTTGTATAGAATTTGTATATGTACTGTTCATTACAAAATACGGTATGGTACTCTAACTTGCTGTACTTTACTCTGGAATATACTAGGGTATTCATTTAATCGGTTAATAACTCGATAAGTTGGACGAGGATTTGGTTTAATCGGTTAATAACCGGTTAATTTTCTAATTAATCGGTTAACCGATTAATAAAGTTTTTTTTAAAAATGAGGTAATTTAAATAAATAAAAATCAATAGATTATTTATTATTTGGAGTTTTTTATTAAAAAAAATAATAACATAACAAACATAACAATTCTTGGACTAAAACGAGCAAAAAGAAAAATTATTCATAAATATGTAATACATATTTTGTAATTAATAGATATATATTATATATTAATTAAAAAACTGTAAGATAATTTTATAAGTTATTTCATATATTTAGAAAAATAATTTGGTTTAAACGTTTAGGATTTAAGCAATTCTGTTCTTTAGTTTTGATAAAACTTTACTTTGATAAAATTCTTTCATTTATCGTAAATGTTGGAGAAATCGAAAGCAACACATGATACAGAATATCTTATTTCTCAGTCCTTTAACTGGATTTCTCTAAGCGTATAAAATCTTCCATTATGCCATTAGAGTCCGGTTTTAATTATTTCTTTAAATTTTTAATTCTTCTTATTGTTTCGGTTAATTCTGTTAAAAGATTTTAAATTTTCCGATCAGTGAATCGGGCAGTAATTAATCCGTTAACCGAATGAATAGTATATAATATACATAAATCAATAGGTCCATGTCCAAAAATATCTATGCAAAATAACAACATTCAATTCCCAAACGGATATCATATGGGTGAAATGACGTTATTCTTGGACAGTTGACAGACTCGTTCCGTATTAAATCTTGCAATATTGTAAGCATTTATAGTCTGATGTCGACTGCTATCGTTCGTTTGCTTTTTCAACAACAAACAGCTGATTTACGCCCCACTTACAATTTTAAGCACGACAAGTCGATCGACAATTCAAGCGAACGATATACAGTACAGTTTTCATACAAATTTTCAACCAACTAAATTTCCAAATTAGTCACTTGAGTTGTGGTTGTCGACAGACGCCTTTTGTTGAAATATTATACGAAATTTTTCCTTACACACCTACACTAAATATATTTTTATAATTATGTTTGTTTATCATATATAAAATATTTTTCATAAAATTCTATTCTATATATATCGTTAACTGCCAGAGAAGCAACCAGCGCGGTGCGGCTTACGGCTAGCCGCTCAGCCGATTATTTTCAACAAACCGCGCCGCCGCTGAAGTACTCGGCTGATCGGCGGCTGAAATGCAAGTCGATTCTTATTTTTTCTATTTTTTTTAATAGTTATCCAAAACTGGTTATTCAGTTATTTTTGTTTAGTTTTGAATACTAAATTTTGAATACTAAAGCTTCGTACAGACGATGGTCAGATCTATCAATATTGTCAGTAAAATGTGCTAAAATTATGTTACAACCGTGTGAACTGGCAATTATTGTCGGACGCCGTTGTCAGAAAAAGCATTGTCGGACTATTGTAAGACAACAATATTGTCAGACATCTGACAATCGTGTGAACACCCATCTTTGCAATTGTTAGATCATTCTCAGACGTTGTTAGCTTATTTTTTATTGTCAGATGCGCGAAGTTTGTGTATCTTACAATATGTGACAATGGCATCATAATTTTTGCAAAAAATTATTTCTAGTGGCTACGCTGCAAATACATGTAAAAAAACTTAAAGTGAAAAAAAAATTACTAATTAAAATACTCCCAGCATTCGCTGGTGCATCCATCACGACATGTTTTCCGTCCACTGCTCCAATGCAATTAGGAAATTGCCACAATTCATTAAATTTATCAGCAATGTCTGTTTTTGGTGTCTTAAAATAAATTTTAATGTACATACATATTTTATAATAGTACCAATGAAGAAAATAAATTTACCTGGATATACATATTCACAAGCACTTTGTAAACGGCATCTAAAACTTCGGGAATAATGTACGATATTGTTGATGCAGGAATGCGAAATATGTACTGCAGTGAGCGAAAGCTTTCGCCAGTAGCTAGGTATCGTAGGGTTAATACGAGTCGCTCACCTGCTGAAATACTCTTTCGCATGTTTGTTTCCTTCTTTTGAATATATGGAGTCACTAAATTCAAAAGATGATCAAATTGATCGGAGTCCATTCGTAAAAAATTGCGATACAACTCCGACTCATTACTACGTAGTTGGGTGAGCAATTTGGCATAACATCCTTCCTGCTGGCGTTGCATCACCCAATCCTTCACCCAAATTTTGCGGTGTTTTTTTAAAATTGGTTGTTCATCTTCGCTGCTTTCCAATACATAAGCAGCTAGAATTGATGCCATTGCATTTTGTGGTTTCATCACAACAATATTATTTTCACTTTTTCAAATTATTACAACACAAACAATTGAAATTAAATAATGTCTCTTAAATGCTTTGAATTTACATTAGACAATATCTACCAATAGATCCGGCAACTTTTGCCACGCAATTATCTGACATCCGTGTGAACTGACAACTTTTGTTGGTAGATAAATTTATTGTCTCACAACTGTCTGCCAATGAAATTGATAGGTTTTCTTACAATCGTCTGACCTGACAATTTACTTTTGGTGACAATTTTTCTTTGGTACTATATTGCCAGCCAATTGCCACACCTTACAATATTGTTAGATCTGACCATCGTCTGTACGAAGCTTAATTCGGTATTTATTTAGTGCCAGTGCTACCATATACAAATATTAATCTTATTTTTAAAGATTGGGTTTGCTTTCTATGTTTTCGACCAGAAAAAAAAATTTGAAACGAAATCAAAAACGGATGTTTTAAGTATTTTAAATATTTTTTTGCAAACAACTACATTTGTAAATTATTCAGACACAAGTTCATTTCATTCACATCTATTCCGTTCGAAAAGAAACAACGAAAAAAGTTAAATGTTGCAAAATGAAAAGTAATTTTAATAAATACAAAAAAAACCTATTGAAAACAACATGAAAAAGTTAAAATTCTTGCTATTGCTTTTTCCCTTCAATAACAATATTTTTACTTTTCCAATTAATATAAATACAGGCAATTTTCATTATCTGGCAATTCTTGCCATGCAAATTTCTAACAACTGTATGAACTGACAATTTTTGTTGGCAAATGAATTTATTGACAGACAGTTGTCTGCCAATGAAATTGTATGGTTTTCTTACAATCGTCTGAACTGGCAAATTTTTTTTGGTGGCAATTTTTCTTTGGCACTATATTCTCACCACATTGCCAGACCTTTCATTATCGTAATGACCACCGTCTGTACGAAGCTTTCGATAGTTAGTGGGCCGCTTAAGAGAACGATAACACAAGGCAACACAATTGAACTTGCTGGTGTTGATTGGAAGTTTGATGCATTTTTTTACTAATTTTAGGTCGCTGATTTCAAATCTAACCTCCGTTTTTATCCATCTGCACTCATTTTTAAGTTACAGGTACTAATCTTTATGACTTTTTTTTCAAAAATTAAAAGTTCAAAAAATCACAACTTTACTCTTCATTAAGCGATTTTTAAAATTGTTTTCAAAGATGTAATAGTTAGCTTTAAAAAATAGTTAAATGGGTTTTTACGTAAAAAAATACAAATTTTGTCCAGTTTAATTAACTGAGAAATATAAAATTTTAATATTTTTAACAGTTTTAACTGAACAGTTGAAACTGACAGTTAAGACTGTACGTGAGTGGCCGGCAAAATACGGCCAGTTATTTTAAAAAAATCATTAACTCTTAATTTGAAATATAATTTTTTTCACTTTTAAGATTTTTAAGAACAAATATAGCGTTATAAGTTACTGACAAAACGAAATGGTTTTGCAACTTGGAATAACGTTTTAAAAAGCATTTTGCATAAAAGTTTTTATTATCATTATTTTTAATAATCTAAAAAAAAAAATTAAAAAATAAATAATCCTGCCTGTTAAAAATGTTTTTTTCTCTCTTGAAAATTAATTATATTGTGACTTAAAACGTTATTCGCGTCTGTGCTTCAAATGTAAATGTAGATAAACAGTGTTTATTTAAACCTTTGATATTTTGTTTTTTATTAAACAAAATTATTTTAAATTGTTATTCGCTTTAAAATTCGAATGCATAATTATCTGTGTGTTTTCACAAGTTTTAATGAAATAAATATGGATTGGAATTGGATAATAAATGGTTGTTGGGTATTGATATTTGTAGATACATTTATACATCCGAGTGCAATAAATTGTATAAATTTCAAAAGTTTGTAAGGCTGAGTGTAGCTAACTGTATATTAAAGAAAGAAATGACCAAAACCAAATGGTTTTTTGTTTTAGATTTTTTCTTTTTCCTTCCTGTTATTTTCACACATACAACCAGCTATAAATCGTATTGTTAAACCTCTGGTGCTTTTTTGCTTTATACTTTTTTCAGATTTACTGCGAAGATTTTACACGACATCCGGAAATTTGTCGCAATGGTGAGGACGATGCCGGCATTGCCTTACGTAGTCCCTGGCAACTTATTATTGCCCTAACTGTGGCACTGTTTGCTTTGGTGGGCTATCAACAAACCATACTAACAAGATAGACGACACATTGGTTGTCAGTATTGTTGCAACATACAAACATAGAGAAAGAACGTTGTACAAAGTGCGATGAAGTTAAAGTTTTTTTTTTAACATTGGTCGAAATGTCTGTCTTAATGTTACATTTTTTTTTTTTTTTTTTGAAAATGCTGTGTGGAAACGGAAATGGTAATACAATTCTTTGTTTGTATTTTCATTGATAGCCAGGTTGAAGACTTGATCAACCAATAAAGTAACAATTATATTGACTTTAATATTTGCCCCTTACACGATTTATCCTTTCCGTTAACTTGAATGCAATTAAAAAAACACCATAAACGCTAAAGACACAGCGAAGCACCAATGAACTAATCATCCAGAACCCCCACGACAAATTATTGTGCCAGCAAACACATACAAACATACATAAGTACATAGTATAAGTATAATATTAAAGTATGTTTTGATAAACTAATGAGCAATTATTAATTTTAAAATATATATAATTATTCATTTTGGTTTATCCTAGAACTATTGAAATAAATATACATACAGAGAAAAAAGTGTTTGTATGCATCGCACTTATTGTGAATTACACCACGAATACACCATGCAATAGAACATTAAGAATTACACAAAAACAAAAAAAAAAAAACAAAATTAAATACTTGTAATGATACAAATTAAGTGCATATATTTAATAATTTAAGTACTTATAGAAATATTTGAATTACTTATTGGGGAATAAAATATGAAACTATTTTTAATTATTATTTAAAAATATAATTTATACATGTAAAAAACCAAAAAGATTTTTTTTTGTTATACAAATTTTCTGTTTTTTATTTTTTTAATCATTAATTACTGATTGTATTTATTTATATGTATGCAACAAATACATACATACTTATTAAAAAAAATTACGAATATTTTGTCTTGATGGATTTTATTTCAGGATATACCCAAGATGAATTCATACAGGTGGCCGCATCAGAGAGAGAGATAGAGAGAGAGTGTGTTGCTAGCTGTCCCTTTTTTTGTATGAAGGTACATATCCCTACGTATTTATTCAAACCACATACAAAAAATGTACACCAGGATAACCCTCTCTGCGGCCACCTGTATGAACTAGACTTGAATATACTTATACATTTTAAGATATACTTAAGTATTTACTGGAAGGAACATTATGTGCAAGTACATTTTTATTAAAAATATGTTTTGCTTTATAGGTACATAATAAACTTTATGTGGATATTTTACTTTACACATGTTGTTTGTAGTACACAGAGCGAATTAGACTTAAAAAAAACTTTCATCATTTTTAGGGAATTCAAATCAATATAACACTTTCAATACTTAAAAATTAAATAAAAAAAACTTTTCCAAATTGTCCCGAAATTTTGTCAGTTCTCATAGTATATAAATAGATAAATAATTACGGTTAGAATCCGTTCTGTATTATACAGAACAGTATTGTATTTTAGAGCTTTGTTCCGAAAGAATAATAACTAGAATTGAAACGATACGCCGCTATGCCGATACGATAATGATACTCTAATAAATGTAATATTGGCGATACCGATTCCGATACCAAATTTGCATTCAAGCTAAAATTAAAAAAACTCAAGTAGAGAAATTTTTTATTATGTACACAACAGCGCAAGATATTTATAATATTTTAAATTGATATTAATAAGATTTGAATTTGAATTCATTGTAAAATTAACAAAAAAAAATTATTCTTTTTTTTACAAAGAAATTTCTACCGTAGAAAAGATTATAAATATTTAATAAAGATTAGAAAATAATATTTGTTTAACTCTAGAAAGATAACCTGCGTAAATGTTACGCATGTACTTTAGAAATGCTGCGAATTTTTTTTAATTAGCATGAATCCATGGACGTACACTTAAGACATATCAGTCGTTACAAAGACCTTCTCTGAGGCACACACGTCGCAAAGTTCCTTTTACCATATAACGATGGGACAACAATAGAAGGAGTTGTCGTAGACTTTTGAAATTTGGTATGCCGATATAAAAAAGAATAGTTAAGAAAAATTAAATTTTTGGAAAAAATCGGACCAAGGACTCGCCTACCTCCCATATATGCCAAAAATATAATTTTTAATATTGGCTACATAATTGATAGATATTGGGAATTATTTCTTTTTATAACCAACTTTATTATATTCAACATTTTTTTATTTTTCGAATTTATTCTATGAGTTAAATTTCAGTTATGTATTTTATAAAGCTTTTTGTAATAGTTCTATTAAATTTTTAGAATTGACTTTATACACTACGAGACTATTAATATGTATCTTCTTGTTACATTTTACCTTAGCTTTCCGTTGGATAGCAATGAAGTATATTGTATGTACAGAAAAATTTAAAATTATTAGACACCAGCAGAATGTAATGCAATATAATAGATACAATATAATAGTATGGTAGTGTATAAAGTCATTTCTAAAAATTTAAGGAATAGAACTATTACAAAAAGCCTTATAAAATACATAACTGAAATTTAACTCATAGAATAAATTCGAAAAATAAAAAAATGTTGAATATAATAAAGTTGCTTAGCTTACAATCTTTCTGTTAATTTTAGTAGTGATTACAGCAAGGACTCTAGGTCCTGCCATATATCCTTAATTGTAAAAACTCAATAACTTTTCAAAAAATGATCTGATTGTAATAAAACTTGGTACATTTATTTGTATTTACCAAGTATTTTTTTGAGCATTTTAATATGAAAATAAAGCGAAGCAAAATATAACACAAATCAAGGTGAAATTACTTTACAGGTGGCGTTAACAGCACAGCTGATCTATTTTTCCTGGGCTTAGCTGCCAAATTCACTAGTGTTTGTTAATGGAAATACTACAACAAACGCAAGAGCAACAAAAACAAGAAAACAAAATTGCATGTTGTTTTTGTAATATTGATTTCAACTGACATTTGAATGACAAAAGTGGCTAATTGAATTTTTACTTTATTTGAATTTTTAATATAAAATGGATGCTCATAAAGCACGTAGAACATTTATGCAAAAAAAAATTTAATTTTTTTCTTAGTAATAAACTAATTTATTTATAAATACTTAGTTTAAATTGTAATCAAAAAATAAATATTTGTAATTTTTTAAAATTTTTTTTTGCCTATAAACTTAAAAACTTATTGAGATTGATGTACCACAAAACCTCATCCTGCTGAAAATGACATAATTTAATTTAATAGCGCACCGGGTAAAGGGGTATGGTGCACTATTTCACTTCCATATAATACCTTTTTTTTATTTCTTTAATCAAATTTAGGATTTTAATGCTTTTCACACAGCTTGTAACTTTACTTAAACATTATAGCTCTATAATACAACAAATTTAAGAAAAAATTGTGAAATAAGACCTATTTTAAAATGCATTTTTTGTTAAGTTGCGGCAAAAAACCGGCACTAATCTTTTCCCGACACCATTTGCTAAGAAAAATCGAAATAAAAAACTGTCTGATTTTCTATTATTTTTTTTAAAGTTCAAACAAACTTTTGTAATTATCGGATTTTTTGGAAAAATGTATATTTTTGGAGCGATAAAATCTAACTTTAGTTAATATTTTTAATAAAAATTTTATTATTGCCTAATTTTGAACATACCAAGGAACTCAAACAACAAAACTTAAAACTCTTGTTTAAAAAAATTAATTTTTGAGAATTATTTTCCTGCAGCAATTCGATTCATTTTTTATTCATTAATTCTATCTGAAATTCGTCGGACTTTAGCGACCTCTGGTGGAGTCTAGGAGATTCACACAATTCCACAAAATTTATATGAGTTGTGTTGGTTTCTATCGATCCAGACAAATCACCGTGCGTCGCTGCGGTAGGTATTTCCAATTTCGAAATATAACGAGTTTGTGAGTTCAAATGACGCAGCTTAGGGATCGCTTTTCAAAGGAATGCGATTTTTACGTTTGTTACTGAAGAAGTTTTTTTGTTACTTTCCTTTCCCATAATAAATATATATACACATATGGACATTTCCATTGTGAAATGGCGTGATATTTGTACGACAAAATGTAAAAAAAATAAATTAAGAAGTCCAATTTTAAAAAGGTTTTTATATTTGCAAAGTATTGAAGTAGCTATATATGTAAAAAAAAATAAACATCAATCAACCCTAAGGATTTGAAGATATAAGTAAAAATATGCGCTGGCGTTACGTTACAAAAAAAACAGAATTGGATTTTGACTGGCATTACAAAATTGCATAAGTCTGCGAATTGAGCATGACTTTTTGTATAAAACGTTTTTTATAAATATTATAAAATTTTATTTTCCAAGTTATTAATTTCAAAAATCTTTGCTCGTTTAAAGGTAAATATGGGAATTTTCAGCGAAAAGTCTACTTTTTTTAATGAAGCGCCAGAAAACAAATAAGCTTGTATTTTAGGACTATGTTGTTCATATGTTATTCCTTTGTAACGTAATGTAGAGTGTGTTGCGCTTTACACCTAAATATAAAAAAGTAAATTATAAATACACAATATCTTGAGAAACAATGTAAATTAATTCTGGCGTTACATTACAAAAAGAAGACTTTTCGCTGGAACTGCCCATAATTTTAATTTCGGTTATTATTTGTTTGTTCTTAATAAATCAATATAGCAGGTTAAAATAATGCATCAGTTTTACGCCTGATTATCTTTAAGGTATGCGATAATATGATTATCTTTCTAGGGCTAAAAAACAAGGTATTCTAAGCTTTTGCGGGGATAGACGATATCGAAAATCCGTTTTAACTAAACTTGTCTCTCAGATGCGACAAACTCATTTAAGAACATAATTATTTCTGTATCATTTTCTTAAATTTAGGGTATTAAGCTAAGATCCCACTATCGGCGCCAAGTGCCGATAGTGTGAACGGTTACAATTTAAAAAATGCGATAACCTGTGCCGTAATCGTGCTGACTGTATAACACCAAAAAGAACTTTGTTGCGCCGATAATGTAAGCACTATTTAGCGCAATGTGGAGCAACCAAATTCATAAATATGCACCATTTTTATCGGCCATTTGTGTGCTGACCACAGTCGACAATCAGCGCCTATACAAAGGATGGCATAACGAAATGATAAAATTACACCAACTGGCTACTAAAATTTTACTTTTTTTTAGTTCAATTGTAGCAAAAATGGCACAGCACTTTTCTGTTTCTGAGAGTAATCCATTTTGAAAGAAAAACTCTGTCTGCCAGCAACAAATAAACAAAAACAGAAGATTGAATTTGTCCAAATAGCACGATAGTGCAGTGTTGCCAATCCGTGTGTAATTATACATATTATGTCTAATTTCTACTTGCATTTTTAGCAGAGAGCTGCAAGGAGTATGATCGAGCCTGCTCAATCACTACACTACAGTTTTGTTCTAGTTCAAAAGTCAACACGAACCAAAAAAGAAGTATGAATCAAGGTCTATCTACTAGCTCTGCGCAAGGAGCCAGATGTTTATTTGGTTTATTACTCAACGATGTCAAAAGTTATTTACATTTTGCTTATACATGTATATTTTTGTTTACGTTTTTTGTTTCTTGCCACACATTCATGTATACAAAATACGTTTTTCCTTTTGTTTTCCCTATGTAGTAGTAAGATTTTGACAACCGTGAGGTAATTTACACAAACAAAATGCCTGTTGTTTTTTGTACTGTTGTATTGTTATAGCGGTAAGCAGACCTATTGGATAGGCCTTGGTATGAATCAATCGCAAAATTATGCTTGTATTTGTTTATTTAAAAGCGTTGCATCCAGGGTTGCCAAACTTGGTCTTTTCCGACCAAATTTGGTCGGATATTTTTCGTTTGGTCGGATGGTAAAAGAAACTTAATTTTGGTCGGTTTGAGAAAATGTAATATATTTATTTTAACAAATTTAGAACACTGGTCGCAAAGAACCCAAGTGCAAATCTAATATCATTTTAAAAAACACAAAGTTTTTTTTGATTGTTAATAAAATTATGGATGTGGCAATGAAGTGAAATGTATAACGTTAGAAGCAAGTTACCTTGACGCCGTTTTATAAAGGATAGTTTTGTCATATTATTTGAGCATAATTTTAAGTTTTTTTTGTTATAAGAATCTTTGTATCAACAAAACATATTTCTTTTAAAAATTTGATCAAATTGGCATCAAACGGCGCTAACGTTATGATTGCTAATGTTAGGTTAGGTTAGGTTCCATTGGCAGCCGTGATCAAGCACAGCTAACGTGGGTCCATTAATTAGTTCCCGTTGTGTTACCATATCACGCCGTCTCCCATGGGTCCTATGAAATCTGGCTGCTAGTATTCCCATGCAGCCAACCGGTCGATTCAATAAAGGAGTGGATCCTGTTTACATCAACATCAGAGAGACAAGTTTTGTTCCCAAGGGCTCTTCGACCAAACATTTCGAGTCTTAAGTCTCCGAATGCCGGGCAATTACAGAGAAAATGTTCCGTTGACTCTTCCTCCTCCTTATCACCGCAACTTCTACACAAGTCATTATAAGGGAGCCCCAGCCAATGGGCCAGTGGCCAGTTATAACCGCAATTAGGTTTCTAACATGATGTCTGGACAGCTGTAATGCCCTTTTTCCATCTATGATGGCCCAGATTTTCCTGGTTTCCCCACAGGTGGTTTGATCGTGCCACCTCTGACTGGCGATAAGATGAAACTTGTGCGCTATAAGTTGCTTACACCTTGGGAGTGAAGCACCTACATAATATGTGAAACCGTCCCGATTCAAGGTGGTACCTGCATAAGCCAACGAATCCGCCATGCAGTTCCCATGTACGACCCCGTGTACGGGGACCCAATTAAGGGTGACCAGTGAATGTCTCGCTATCTCCTCCAGAGACGTCCGGCATTCTCGGACAATTCTCGATGTGATAAACACATTCTCCAGGGATCTTATGGCCGCCTTGCTATCGGTAATAATGTGAATATCCCTTCTAGATATTTCACCGTACCGGATACGTCTCGCGGCTGTGTGGATGGCCATTATCTCTGCCTGGATGACACTGCAGTGTATATGCCAGAACCGATACCATACAGTGTTTTAGACCCGTCCGTGAAGATTCAAATCGCGTTCGCGGGAATTTGCAGGTCATCATAGTGGACCACGATATCCAAAATGCTTACCGTGAAGCCAGGATCAAAGATTTGCTCGGGTGTGACATAATCAACATCCATGTGCCAATTAATATCGTTCAGAATGTTAGCATGTCCGATATTGTAATTCCTCCATGCTCCGGTGGCTCTTAGTCTTACCGCCGCGTTCGCAGCTATCCTTTTCGCCAAAATGTCTGGTGGTAACCAGTTTAAAATCGTAAATAATGCCTTAGAGGGGGTTGTTCTAATGGCACCTGTTACCGCTATCGCCACCATTCTCATTGTACGTTCAAACCTGGTTTGATGACTCTTCACCTTGAGCGCCGGCCACCAAACAGCTACTCCGTAGAAAAGAATGGGTTTAATGACACATTCGTATAGCCAGTATACATTCCTTGGGTTAATTCCCCAGTTTAGGCCAATGGCCCTTTTGCAGCAATATAACGCAGTAGCCGCTTTATTAGTCCTGGAGCTGGTGTTCATCCTCCAGTTCAGTTTGCTGTCCAATATTAGCCCAAGATACTTTGGGAATTTTGTATCTCCTTGTGAAAAGTACCAGTTCTGTTTTGGCAGGATTTACATCCAGTCCACATCCCTGACACCATTTTGTTAGGACGTCCAATGCGGTCTCCATTAGTTCAGACAATAGTCTGGGATCTTTACCCATAGCCACAACTGCAACGTCATCCGCATATGCAACCGTTCTGCAGCACGTCCTTTCCATGGCTCTGAGTTGGGTATTTATATTCAGATTCCAAAGTAAAGGTGACAGTACACACCCTTGCGGGGTGCCCCTAGTCGCAACCTTTAAAATGTTCGAGGCGCCCAAGTAGGATTCGATACGCCTGAAGTGCAAGATACTGCTGACAAATTGAATGATCGCTGGGTCGATTTCCGAATGTCTCATAGCGTTAATAACCGATTCAGGTCTAACGTTGTTGAAAGCGCCTTCAATATCCAGGAATGCAACTAAAGCAAATTCCTTGTAATGCAGGGATCTCTCTATGTGGCCCACCACTGAGTGAAGCACCGTTTCAGTGGACCTTCCCTTCGTGTAGGCATGCTGAGCCGGTGACAGGGAATTGTGTCCAAAATCCTCTCCAGTGTTACCAGTAGAAAGGAGGATAGACTAATTGGTCTAAAGTCTTTAGCCATAGTGTGAGATGTCTTTCCACTCTTTGGGATGAAGACGATCTTATATGTTGCCCAAGTGGATGGGACATGTGAGAGACTCAGGCAAGCTCTAAATATTGTCAAGAGCCATAGCATCAATATTCCCAGGTTCTTTTGTAGGTCCGCTGGGATAATGCCATCCGGTCCTGGAGATTTAAAGGGATGGAAGCTTTTGACCGCCCAGAGATATCCCGAGCGCCACTAAATGTTTCCTCCCTAGGCACATCATCAGTGCCTCAGGACCTCAAGGGTGTCCCGATTGTTTGTGGTCCAGGATCCATCCATCTTTCGTATATATGATGGAATAGCTGATTTGGAGGATAAAATCTTACGTAGCCGACTTGTCTCCGAGGAGTTTTCCACGTCACTGCAGAATTTCCTCCATGACTGTCTCTTGGCCTTCCTAATTAGATTTTTGAATCCATTTTTTGAGGACTTGTAATTGTTCCAAACACCATTACGTTTTGCCTCATTAAAGAGTTTCCTGCTTTCCTTGCGTTTTTCAGCAATTTCCGCATTCCACCTTATGGGCTTAGCTTTGCCCCTCCTGTCGATTCTTTTACAG
The DNA here is from genome assembly GCA_943735925.1 of Pollenia amentaria. Lineage (NCBI taxonomy): Eukaryota > Metazoa > Arthropoda > Insecta > Diptera > Polleniidae > Pollenia > Pollenia amentaria. The sequence continues at coordinate 71,069,249 of OX031010.1, forward strand.
GATTCGTTTGTGGCCTCCTTTAAGACACCAGTCAATGACTCCACTGCGGAGTCGAGCACGGACACACTGTCTATGAGAACCGGGCACATAGGCAGTTTGTCCCCGAGTGCACTCGCATAGATAGACCAGTTGGTCCTTCTTCTGTTCGTGTGGGGTTTAACTGAATCAACTCTAAAGGAAAAATTGAAATCAACCTACATGTGATCAGAGAAGGAACAGTCCTTTGACACGTTCCAATCGCTCATCATATCCGCGAACTTATCACTAATAAGAATATCAAAAACCTCCCTTCTGTTAGTCACAATAAAGGTGGGCTCACTACCCCTATTAACTACTGTTAGTTTGTTTTCTACTATGAAGTCCAAAAGCGACTCACCTCGTGGATTGACATCCGAGCTTCCCCAGACGGTATGATGTGCATTAGCATCAGCACATATTATTAGGGGGATGTTGCGCCTGTTATCATACGACATCGCCTTCCTGGTTAGTAGGATTAGCACCCTGGTCGTGTGCCATGTAGCAGCTCATAAAACAAACTGTACTGGTTTTGCATTCTACTGCGATAGAGCATGTGTCCTTATCGCTAAAATCAGAAAGAATGAAAGCTTTAAGGATGTTTTTGACCATAACACAAGCCCTGGTCTTACCTTATTCGGCTGCGTACAGAGTACTATAGCCGTCTAAACTAAGTCCGCAAACCCTGTCTCTATACAACAATGGTTCTTGGATACATATTAGCTCCTCCGTGCCTGATGCTAATCGGAAGAGAAGGGCAGCTGACGCCGCTTTAGAGTGATGAAGGTTGATTTGTGTAACCTTCTTCATAGCTCATCGCTATAGACGACTGTGACGTTGGAATCCTCTGGGTCGTCGTCCGATACCAGAAGGATGTCCTCATCGTCCGTGTCTTCAGTGTGTCTTCATTGGCCGACGACGTAGCAGAATCGTATTTCATATGCTCCGTTGATGCTGTTGTTTTGGTGGTAGTCACCGGAGCTTGAGGCTTCCCTTTGTCATCACCTTTGTAGACTCGGAGGAAGATAGTTCAAAATCCATAGAATATCTTCCCCTGTGTCTTCCGAAGTGACGGCAGAGAGTCACTGTTTATTATAACAGTGGCCTTCCTGGACTCTTCAACAGATTCAGAAACCCTCACTACTTTCCAGTCCTGTGTGGGTAGCTGGGGGTTACTGATCTGTATTATTTCCAGGATCTCCTTGGGGTCGGATGGCGCAGCGGGGATCTTGGCAATAGATCTGGGCCTTTACGGCACATCGGCCAGAGGTATTGCATCAATCTTAGCGCCCTGCCAAACTTCCCCAGGGACTCCACGGCATCCTTATACAGCAGCGCTGAACGCTCATCTGCACACGCTATCAATTTAATGTGTCCTTGATACCAGCCGGCATCTTCACACTGTGGTGGTGGTCCAGGGTTACCCCTTAGAACACTCAAGATCGCCCTACTAAGTGCGACGACAACCAGCTTCCAGTTCTTGGAGGAAATGGTGCCGTTACTTGCGTTGCGGTCAATGATCGCCCAGATGAGGTGGTCTTTAGCCACATCTTTGTACGACCTGTTTTGCGGCCGTTGAGGCGTATGTTTGGACCTTTTAGGCCATTTAGGCGCTGCTTCGGTTGGCTTCCGTTCAGGATTGCCTTCCTCTGCAGAGGGAGCTACACGTTTTAAACCCTCAATATGGGTTTTTGCCCACTGGAGAGAGGTTTTCTCCTGCTCCGTTAGCTCACCAACCGGTTTTTCACCAAGTCGGCTGATGTTTTTGTAGGCGGAGCGCCTGGTTATGAAGGCCCGTTTGGATAGATTTATGTGTTTGGGGTTTTTTAATAAGTGCCGTAGAGGCTGAGGGAGGTGCATCAGAGGGCATCGAATCTTTCTTCGTGTGCTCTCTTTGCACAGGTTTCGGCACATGGGAAACTGGATTTCCGGCAGACTGAGTCTGCACCGTCAAGCCAGCACCCGAGGAAGGGGTTTTGACAGGTTTTTCTTCCGTCCGGACCTGGGAAGCCTTAGAGGTACCTGGTTTCGAAGAACCCTGTACCAAGCTTGGTTTACAACCGCCTGAAGGCTTAGTCGTGACGAGTTTTTGCGCACTAGTTGCTAATCGTCTAGCTGAGCCTGGCGCAACCACCTTGCTAGACGAGGTCTCAGTAGCATCCAACATACTACCGCCTGATACCGACGCTGTAGTAGTAGGGTCTCCCGAGATAATGAAGTTCTTTTCTGGATACGTAGGGCGTGAATTTTCGGACATTTCGTGGGGGGTGTTTTTGGGTTGCATTTTATGCCTACTGCCAGGCGAAATGATACCTACCGCTCCTCTGGAGACAGACGCAGATTATCAGCCGCTCACTATGAGAACAGACGCTGATGGATTTTATTGCGGCCTAACGGATGGATCAGAAGGCCTAACAGTTGACCGTAAAAGGCCAGCGTACGCATAGTCATTAGCCGCTCCAACTAGGAGAAACAGACGCTAATAGACAGGGGGGGTAGTTCTTGGTTCGTACTCGGTTTAGATCCTTCTGGCATGGGAGGCCCTACCGGTCTTGACTGATGTCACTACCGCCAGCATGACTCTAAACGTCCTTGTACTTAAGCCCTCGCATAGCAGCAAGATGACTACCCATTCGCGAGGGCTAATGTTAGTAACGCTGCATTTACACATGAAAGTACTTTCATGAAAATTCTGTATATTATCACCACAAATTTCACAAAAAAATCATAAAATTTCATGAAAATTTACATGAAAGTGAAATTTCATTTTCAAAATGACGCCAACAGGCAAACTTCTATCAAAAATTTCTCTTCTTCTTCTTTTATTGTTATGCTAATTTCTACTTTCAGAGCTGCCGAGCCAATTAATCACGCCGAACTTCACGCATTCGTTCAAAATAATGTTTATTTTTATTATTTTTCATGATATTTATAAATTTTAATTAGAATCATTGTGTTCTTACAGCCGTATTCATAACAAAAAGTTAGCCACAGTTTGTACACTACGTACAACGAGCTGCTAACTAGAATGCCGATTAAGCTTAGCAGCTTGTTAGCACAGTGTTTATTAATAACAAATTTTATCCGTCTGCTAACTTTTAATAAATCAACTCTGAATATTAATGATGCCACATTATATTACTCAAAAATGCAACACGTTTTGCTTTTTTTTTTTTTTTTGCTATTTTCCCTCTTTATATAAAAATTTTAAATGTTTTTAAATTAAAATATATTTAAAAAAGGACTCTAAGCTAAAAAAAAAAACAGTGTATTAAAAATAACAAACAAAATTATTCAACATAAAACAGCTGTTTATTACAAGTTGGCAAACGTTTGGCAGCTTGTTGACAAGAGTTAAGCAAATCGTTAGCCAGAGTTTGGTAAGTGTATTATGAATAAACTTTGTGCTAACTTCATGCCAAATTTTCGTTATGAATACGGCTGTTAATATTTAGTTGAAAAAATATATTAAAATTGTTTATATATTCGAAAAAAAAAATTCAATTGGCAACACTGCTTAGTTATTGTCATTTACTTTCATGGAAACGCTTTCTTGAAATTTTCATTGAAAGCTAGCTGAAAGTTGGACTGAAAGTAGAAAAATGTAAATGTAAATTTTTTTGATATCAGGTGCAATTTCATTTAAATTGGGTAATTTTTCGTCATCTCAAGTGTAGTTTTGAATTTTGCTGGTGGTAACACTGATGTATATAAGCAATATAAAGTTCATGCTATTGTATTCGTTGTCTCTTCTAAACCAATTTGATATTTTTTCATAGTTAGAAATCAAAAAATCCCAAAAATATGTGTTTTTTATACATATGTATGTATTTAATATACCAAAGTCCGGGCGAAGAATTTAGAGTAAATTGTGATATATTTTGAGAGTTAGAGAAATTATGGGTTGAAGTTAAAATTTGCATAAAAAAAAGTCGAATTCAGCAGACATTGATCCTATATAAATATCTCATAAAATTTCTTCGAATTTATTTTTATGCTTAAGCAATAATATATATGTAGTATAATATTTTTCGCAAATTTTATTTTCAAATAAATTTTTAGTTGTGATTTTGTAACAGTTTTTTCTCTATATCCATATTGCCTAACAATGCATGCATACAATGTCAAAAAAAAACAGTATAAAGGCCGTGTCAGATACAACTTTGTCGCTTTGCGTGACGTTTCTACCTGTGGCAGAAAAACGCAAAGCAAAAAGTGTATGACACAATGAAAACTTTGACTCGCGAATTGTTTGTTTACTTACACCCAGGCTACAACTGACATCAAATGGTTAAAATTAACACTAACATGATGTTATGTTAGTGTTAGGTATAGCCTCCTCATGTTAGTGTTTTGTTTGTGTTTTAACAGCGTTGTTAAGCAATCTGTCTTGAAAGCTATTTTATAACATAACTTGACGTTTAAGTTTGACAGAAAGCTTTTTTTGTTGCTTTTTATTAACTTTTTTATACAACTTGTCAAAAATACGCGCGTGGCTGATAAATAATTAAAATTAAAGCGCAAAATAAAGTGCAAAATAATTTTTCCGAAAATAAATTCATTTTAAAAGAAAATTGGTGAAAAATTGTATACTATGTATACTATGTTTAAGCGCTAAACTTTTTCTTCGCTATGAATATAACACACAACCTGTCTTTAGCTTGTTTTTAAACTTATGTTGTAAGATATTTACGTGTTCTCCACCTAAAACACATTGGCAATTTGACGAAGTTATTCTGCCGGCGTTATTGCTTGTGTTAAGACATCACAAATTGCACGTGTGGCCGTAGGGTTATAAAAGCGGTTGGTAATTTGTACATTTAATTCTTTGCTATACAAATTAAAGTTAAAAATTAATTTGGACGGTTTTTTGAAATTGAATTTGGCAAAAAAAATTTAACAAAAAAAAAGAAAATTATACTAGCCAAATGTCAAAGCGCGCAATAAGATGAGAGTTGGCTAACTTTTTCCTTCGCTCCGGTTTGAAACTACTTTATGTGACATGTTTCGTATGAGTATATATATTTTATCTTAGATGTCAAAGCGAATCGGTAACGCAACGCGAAGCAAAAGTTTTATCTGGCATGGCCTTAAGTCTTACATACACTCAAACATTTGTATATTTTTAACCAATAAAGTTGCGACTAATACATACATATGTATGAACCCTGCAGTCAGCCTGGGGCCAAGTGTCCCTTTGTCAACACTCTTTTCTCTAGCGACAACTGCACTAGTGAAAAAGTCGACAACTTTTCTTCTACGCACGAGTAGAAACTAGCTACAGACAACAGATCTAGTATATTTCTGGTGACACTGTCAACGAAGTCGTCGACAGTTTGATTTTTTTTTTTTTTATTATTTTGCTCTTTCAATAGGTACATATTTTTTTAACTGAGCAACAGTTTTTCTCTTCTTGCATATTATTGCGTCATATTCTTTTGTTGATTAAACACGTGCTCGCATTGAAAATAAGTTTGTTTTTAGAAATTGTTCAATAATTAAAAAAAAGGTGATTAAAATAATATTGTGTATAAATAAAAATAAAATATAATAGGTCTGTCTGCGTACACATATTTTGCATAATTTTGTACAAAATGTCGCAAAATCTTGCAAAATGTTGTCTGCGTACTCCAAATCTCTTACAGCAAGAGAGCCAAAAAGAGAATTTTTTGACAGTTGGAAGTTAGAGAACTTGCAAAATGTTACTGGAGAAATTTCCTCTGGTAAGATTTTGCAACTAGTTTGAACAGCTGTTTTTATATACTGTTTGAATGAAAGAGTTTACGTGTGCCAAGATAGCGTCGACGAAATTGCGTCGAATTTGGGAATTTAAAAACCGGGAAACCAAAATACCCAAATAATGGGGATTTACAGTATATGAACAAAAAGTTAGCGTCGAATTTAAAAAGGGGAAGTAAAAATATATTTATATTTTTAATAAAAATACTAAAAATATTTACCACAGGCTTTTGCACGGTATGAACTGTATATTTTCTGAAAGTAAATAGTTTTCTGGACAAAATGAGCGATGCGTGCAAAAAATATATAGTTTATACCGTGCAAAAGCCTGTGGTTCATTGCATAAATCAATAAAGATTTTTAATGATAATTTTTGATGAACCCAGATTTCTCGGAAACTGTCCGAACGATTTTTTGCACGCATCGCTTTTGTCCAGAAAACTATTTACTTTCAGAAAATATATAGTTTATACCCTGCAAAAGCCTGTGGTAAAAAAAATATAAATATATTTGGGCTTAAATCTAGTTTACCGACGCAGCTCCAAAAAAAAAAAAGTACCTAGGGTGATAGAAAATGGAAAAATAAGAAGAAAAAATTATAATAAGAAAGTTGGCGCAAACGCTTAGTTTTCGAGTTATGGGCGTTTTAAGTTTTTATATAAATATGTGATTTTCGAGCGTTTCACTAGATCTTTCTGGACATACATAATTTATTTTAATATTTTTAGTTTATTAAGAAGTGGGACGAGTTTGCAAAATACAAATGTTTTTTAGTAAGCATAAAAACAAATTTATTAATTTTTTCTAATTCTTTAATGTATGTATATACTACATACTAATTTATTTAAGAATTTTAATTAAAATACAAGTAAAACCTTCTTTATGTTTATGTTATACTAATGAGGAGAGAATCCTTGCCCATGGGCAAAGGCCGTCTATGCAGAGAATCTTTAGTTAGCGAAGCCGGTATTAGTTATACCATAGGGGAGAAAATATTTGCGCCCGGCCGAAGGCCGGCTATGCAAAGAAGCTTTAGTAAGCGAAACCGGTGTTTATTATACCATAGAGAAGAACATCCTTGCGTCCGGCCAAAGGCTGGCTATGCAAAGAATTTTTTTTGCGATGCTAGTGTTTGTTATTTTATAAAATTTGTATTACACTTTTATTTAAATAAACTACATTCTTTCCTAGTGCACTTCCGTAACATTTCGACGTAAAATGAAAAAAACTGTATTGTGATCTAAAGAGTTTAATATTTTGAAATAAATTATGTATATCCAGAAAAATCTGTTCAAGAGCTTTAAAATGATACCAATATTGGCCATATACGTTAAGAATTGTAGTGGAAAATCACATATTTATTTGAAAACTTTAAACGTCCATAACTCGAAAACTAAGCGTTTGCGCCAACTTTTTTATTTAATTTTTTCTTCTTATTTTTTCATTTTCCATCACCCTGTGCATTTTTTATTTGGAGCTGCGTCGGTAAACTAGTTTGTTCCTATATTTGTACTTCCCTATTTTAAATTCCTAAATTCGACGCTAACTTTTTGTTTATACTGCAAATACCCATTATTTGGGTATTTTGGTTTCCCGGTTTTTAAATTCCCAAATTGGACGCTATTTCTTCAACGCTATCTTGGCTCACGTTTGTAATTTCAATTGTTTACACACCGATCAGCTGTTTTCTTGCAAGATTTCACTGGATACTGTGTGCGTACTTTTTGAGATATTCTTAGCCGAAAGAGTAAAATTTGTCTTACTCTCCCAAAAAAATTTACTGAGTATTTGCTACTGGAAAAGTACCCAGACAGACCTTATATGAGCAGGAAAAATGCCAATCCCTCAAAAGGAAAAATTAAATATTTTCCACCCAAAGGTAAGTTTTAGAATTGTTTTAACATTAAAACCTGCATTTTTTTATTATTATAAATTTTACTTTTTGTTTTTTATTTTAAGCAAATCCAAATTGTGCTTGCTGCAAAGAAAATTCAAAAAGGCTTGACACATTTGAAAAACAGCAAAATACTATAATTGAGATTTTGGCTGAGCAGAAAGTTTTACTGGATCGGTTGGTTTCTCAAAATGCTTCCGTAGAAAACATCATGGGAATTTTTCCAATAAATACAGAGGAGAAGCTTAAAGAATTTTACACTCTTTTAGCTACATAATCAGACCCAATTTTGAGCTGTGGTTTATTTTATATGTATATTTAAAAAAGGTTTAGCCAGCCTTTAAGAAAATGAGCTCCAAAATATCAAAAACATACTGATGTAAATAATTAATAATAGTTTATTTTATATACTCTTAGAAAGGTTAAGCCAGCCTTGAAGAAAATGAGCTATAAAATATTAAAAACAGACTGATTTAAATAATTTTTAGTTGTATAAGGTTATATTTAAAAACTATGTAATTTAAGCTTTTCTTAATAAAAAATTTCCTTCAGACAAAAAATATATGTGTTTAAGCGTATCGCCTTACCCTCTGTAAAAATCTAGCTCCAGTATCGCCCGAGAAGCGCCAATTATGTAGACCAGAGTTACTAAAATGCACTAGTGAATCTGTGGTTCAAATGTCTCCATGTGGTCCTAAAAGAACTACCACGTCAGTAGTGATAAGGTCTACTGGTGGATTTTCAATGACAAGCCTGTGTTAGATGTCAATAGTAGATTACATTGGCTGGGGCATAGCTGGTCAGTAGTACTGGTGACAATGTCACTAGTACAACACTACAGTTTTACTACTCACATTCCCTGCAGGGAAGCTTAAACGAGAACAAAGCTGTATAATACATGACTGGCTTGTACTTTATTTTTAGCGTTAATGATTGAGTCGACTCGTTCATGGATGCTGCACCTGAATTAACATTATATCGCGTTTGAAAACGAATATTGCAAGAGTCATGCGAGCAGGGTTGAAAAAGTTGGTACAATTGTACTTTTTTGGTACAATTCAAACCTCAAAAGTACAATGGTACACCAATTACTATTTTGGTATAATTCACAATTTTTTAGGGAATTTTTCTAGTTCATCGTTTTGCTTGATTTTCAGTGTTAACTCATTTTTGCTACCATTTCTTTGTGATGTCGTTTTTGCATTCAACTATTTTTTAGATCGTCTAAATAACGTTACTAAGGAAGGGGTGACTGGCTCTCAAATCGCCAAAAAAAATTCATATAAATAGGCAAAAGACACAACAAATTGTAACAAGTTCGACTGGTCCCCTTAAAATGAATAGCATTACTGAATTTTGTAAGAGAAACTATATGTATTCTATTGTACTTGATGAGAAAAGCTCTGACTGCAGTGTCTTCAAAAAATCGGCACTAAAACAATAACATTCCCATAAATAACATGACAGGCTCTACAAACGGTGTAGACTAAAAATGTATAGCTTTAATGCCACATTTATTTGTTGTTTATGCAACATTTAAAATTTCCGCATCAGCATCAAAATTAACAAACTTATAGGGAAATAAATTTCCACTTTTGTAATAGTTCTAGTCTAAGAGAAGACTTTATACAATTTCAAGAATATGTTGGTACTGACATCATTGTTATTTTAAAATATTGCACTACAAGGTTAAAAACACGATCTTGGAACAGAGGGAACTTCTAGATTATTATTTTACTTTAATCGATTTTGAGGCTGAACTAGAAATTACGATTCATCTGTATCAGGTTTTTCGAATCCACTTTACAAAATTGTATTTCTTCTCTTCAATACGTATTAAAAATCGTAAATGCAAGCAGAAGGCGCGCGTATGCATATTTTCCTGCAACGACTTAAATCTTTAGTTCGTCAAATGGGCCGTAATTAAAAAAAGAGCAATCCTAGACAAATATGAAAGATCAAACATAAACCTTAAGGAAAATCTTGCTCCTTTGGAAGAAATACACTGTGGAACAGTAGTAGAAATTTATATTTCCACAAATAATGTTGAACGTGATGTGGTGAATAATTTCAAGGAAATTGCCAAAAAGAATTTTTAAAATTTTGCGAGGTGCTGAGAGTAAAAGTAGATTACGATAACGAAATTTTGACTCAATTAATTCACAGTAAAGATACCTGGCAGATATAGAAATATTAATGATTTAAAAAATTAAAGTACATATATGCAACTTTTTGAATAAAGTTTCTGAAATGAAAAATGAATTGAACGAATTGATGCTTCCGGAACTTTCGAGAATTGTAAGAGGGATATTATAAGATTTTTTCATCCAAAATATTATTAAAACGGATGAACGAAAAAAGCTTTATTTGCCTACATTTTCCGGTCTTATACAGACAAAAGATTTGTTAAGGTCATAAAATTCTTGTTGTATTAGTTTTAAAATAACAAATAACAAGATACATATGTACATTATTTTACGTTTTCATATGTACCTATACCGTAGTGTTATTTTTGAGAGATACATATACATACTTTTAAGGTATTTATAAAATGAGTTTTTAAATACAAATGATAATTTAACTATTAGAAAAATAAATTTTTATGTACAATTTTATGTTATGTTAATTTTGTTTGTTGCTTTTATTAAAAAAAAATTCTTTTTGGTTCAATTGGGGTCGAAAAAGTACAATTTTATGAACCTTTTGGTACAATTTTGATGTTCTCATTTTGCAACCCTGGATGCGAGCACCGCTTCGTTTCCTTTCGGTGACTGTAGTCATACCAGAAAAAACATTTACAAACATTCATGTTCGTTGCGAGTACAATAACTAAAACTGGCTGTTTGAAATGAGCTCTTTAGATTAAAATCATTTCTTAAGGCTAAAGGTAGAGTTAGTGATGGGAAATCAAAAGGTTTAAATGTTGACCGCTGTGCAGAAAAAGTACCAAGTGATTAAAATGGTATTAAAACAGTATTTAGTGTATGTAATAATTTAATATCTGATAGTTATATTATAGATTTACCATAAACAAATATGTATTTTAGCATATACATACACTTTACATCTATTGTTTTGTAAATGAGCGTAGACAAAACAAAATTTTGTAACCCTTAAAGCCTTTTATATATTTCGCATTTCTATTGTATGTGCATATGCATTGGTTTATTTTGTACATCTAAGCATATGTATATTTATATATATGGAAATATGTTGTATTGTAAGTCGTTTTGTCGAAAGTCCATAGATATACTGGAAAAAAGTACCAAAAAAAAAAAAGCGAAAATACCCGCATTCAATTTAATATACAAGCAGGCCATCACTGCTTTACAACTGTCACGTAACGACGGCAAGAAATTCTAATTTATATAGATTGAGACGTTCCGTTACGTAACATTTAAAAACGGTAAGCATTTACATTGTAAGCAAATAACAAAACGGACCAGACGTTTCGTTAGGGGACGTGGACGTTCGGCTAACTCTACCTTTATTGTTGAACAAAAACGGTTTGAATCATACAAATTAAGAGTAAATGATTGGATATACTCCAAATTTTAGTATTTGTTGCAGTTCTCTGATGTGTAGCCTCTGTGCAATTTGTTTTATGTGTTATCTGTGTGTAATTTGACTTTCTGTTTTATTTTTTCAATTATGTCTGACAGCAAAGTTTTTCTTTTCGAACATTTTTTTTAAAAAATAATGTTTAAAATAAGCTGTCAAAATCTGTGACAAAAAGGAAAAAGTGCTAAAGTCGACTAACGTAAAATTTGAGTTTATGCCACCTTTGTAATCTCCATGTTTAAAAGTTCCAATGGACAAAGTTCCAAATTTAAGTTGTGTGTTTAATTTAATTATATGTTAAATGTTTTATGTTTTATGTAAGCTGTGTAACATTCAATGTATAATTTAATGTGAAAAAATACTTAGTAATTACAACCCCTGAAGATGTCAACAAATAATTGACGAAACGTTGGGAGAAACATGTAAAAAAGGTTTTTTATTTACATTAATATATTAGGCCCAATTAGCTTAACAAAAACTTATATATAAGTTCCAATTATTTTGATTAATTTTCTAGGAAGTTATATCAAAAGTACTTTTTGCTTATCTTCTTCAATGCGGAATAAGTTTTAGAATAAAAGCTTAAGTTGACTTCCGATCCGTGACGCTTGGAGTATTCAGGAATAAAAATTTAAAAAAAAATCTAAAACCGAGCAGAAGTGGCGCTTTTTTAGAATTAAAATATAAACTAAAGACAAGTCGATAGTTAGTGGGTCGCTTAAGAGAACGGTAGTGAGAGACTTGTTGTCGCTCCCTTAAGTTGTCGAGCGACATCGGGGGACTGGCTGTGATATTTCGCCCGAAATAAGGCGGTTATTGTAATACAAATAAAATTTCCTTTGAGTCTTCTAAATAATATTTTTCTTATTTTCAAAATTAACGCCACCATCATTTATCAGAAATCCAGGTATATTACAAATAAAATAAGCCATTAAATCATGAAATAAGCAAAATGATAACTAGACGTGATTGCACAGATGTGGATTCAGCACGGTAAGGTCAATTAATATCACATAATAAAGTTCTCTCTCCCCCGATTTTTTTTTGCCGACCAGTGTTATTAAAACATTCACATTTTTGCAATGTTTTTTCTGATATTTCTGGCAAAGTGAAGAAATATAAAGTAAAATAATAACGAAAAATATTAATAATACAAAGAAACACTTAACAAACAATTTGAAAATTCTTATAGCCTATTTCCGATGTGCGAAAGAAATCTTTCTTTCGTATAACTACATTGAAAACAAAAACAAATTTTTAGACTTTTGAATGTAGTTATGCGAACGAAAGAATTCTTTCGCACATTGGAAATGGGCTCTTAAGAACTTTAAAATTTAGGTATAAAAAGTAGTCTTCTTTATAAAAAACAAAATAAAATAAAATATTATGATCTATGTTATGTTTGTAACATATAATAAATAACAAAGTCTGTTGGTTTTTTAATTATCAATTCTTTATTTGCTGCTGTCCACTTCAAAGGCAAGAAAACGAGTGAGTCCTAAATGTGAATGCATACTACACATTGTATTTTTGGAGTTTATCTTATTATCATACGATTATGAGTACTTTTTAATAACGGTGCTATTATAAACTACAATACAGTGAATGACAAAATTACGTATACTAATTTTTATTATACAACCTTACATTTCATCCTTTTTTCAAAAATGGTGTAACTTTTTTATTCACAAAATGTTTAAGTAATAGAAATTCAGTTCTAATCGTATTTATAAAAAATAAAATTTATACATATTTAAATTTAAAAAAAAAATATTAACAAAAATACAAGATTGAATTATAGTTTGTAGTTTACATTTGGTTTTTTTCTTAACCGATCTTTCATAGGTATTTCTTCTTCCTTTATTAAAAAATCTTCAGCCTCAATAAATGTTTCAACATCATTCTGAACCTGATGGTTTTGGCTATCTCTAGCAAATGTTACAACTACATCCTTTTCAACTTTTTTTAATTGATTTCTATGAGCTACCCTACGTCTTTTATTAACTTCTATTAAATAAAGAGTATTGGAAATAATTTTGCAAATTGACCCTTTGATCCATTTTGCATCACTATTTCCATTTGGATTCAAATATAATATTTGTTCACCCACTTTTAAATAAAAATTTTTTGCCTTTGAGCTTTTTTCAAATCTACTTTTTCTTTACTTTTTTGAATTTTATAGTTTGTAGGTGTTGAATTTATATTTGAAACATGTTTGCAACTACCATATGACAATGGAGTTATTGGATTATAAGCTAACACTAGTTCACTTGGGCAAATACCAGTGACGGTTGTTGGAGTATTTCGATATTTAAATAAAAAATTAAAAATAACGTTCTGTATGGATAATTTTTTCACTTGATCAGACAAAAAGTATGATTTTAAGCTACGCTTAACAGTCTGTACACCTCGCTCTGCCAATCCATTACTCGGAGGATGATATGCTGGACTAAACATTTGGTTTATGCCATTACATTTTAAGAATAATTGAAATTCCTCACTACGAAATTGAGGTCCATTATCGCTTACCAAAATGTTATAAAATCCAAAATTTGAAAATATTAATTTCAATTTTTCTATGACGATAAATGTAGTTGTCTTTCACAAAATGTGCACATCAATCCATTTTGAAAAATCATCAACTATTATTAAAAAATCTGTGTCCTGAAATTGAAAAAGATCCACGTGGACACGTTCAAAAGGATATGAGGTAGCCGGCCAAGTAAAATTTGGACAATCTTTAGTTTTGTTTTGAGACTTTTGACATACTGAACAATTTGAAACAATACCAACATGGGTGTCATGTAACAATGACAACAATTTTCCCCTCAATATTGATGGTATTACCAACCGATCTGCGTAAAATAGACATTTATCCCTTACCTCAAGAGAAAGTTTTACATTCCTGTATGGACCTAAAATATCGTCCAACTTTTTCGACTCTGGCCAACAGTCATTTTCTATGAAATGAATTATCTGCCTAATATGCTCATCTTTTTCAGAAAACTTCGCAATTTCAGCAATTGAAATTGGAATATAATTTTTATCAAAATTAAAAAAATTTAATTTTATATGAAAGCGATTGAACACCAAAGGTTTCCTTTGGAGTTCAGATGTTTGTTTTTGAATTGTTACGAGTTAGCCCAGGTAGAAACACCATGTGCTAGTTAATATTAAAAATGAGCCTGGGTAGAAGCACCGAGACTAATCAAGCAATCATCAGAGTTAATCTTAGTTTGCCTAAAGTTCTTTATTTTTAATTGCCTTTTATACAATTTAATTTCTTAAGTCTAATTAACAGTAACAATAATAATAATAACAATAATATTTAAATATGCGATTGCAATTATAATAAATGCTTTAATTGCATTTATGGTAATATTACACCTTTTTACGGGTTGATTGACTGAATTTAATAAACATTTAAAGGTAAATGACTTACAGTAAACATTTTTAAGGTAAATGACTGAATTCTGTCATATAAGCATTTCTGTGTTTTTTAATAAGTTAAGCTAAATAAGTAGGTCATGGTTTTTTTTTTTTTTGTATAAATTTGTATTTCTTTTGAAATTTTAGATTTTGTGTTAACATGTGTTAACATTCTCCGCCGCGTTGAGCGAATGGCGAAAAAAAAAAAAAAAAAAAAAAATGAACAAATTAATTAAATTAAAGTAAATTAAATAGTAATGGATATGTAAATAGCTATTTTTAAACTTCAGAGTTACGCTGGCGTGGCGTAGGCTGTGGTGGTGTTGGAGCCAGGTTGATTGATGTTCCTTTGCAGCGTTTAAGTCGCCATCCTATTAGGGCCACGGTGATTAGAAATGACAGAAGTAGAGCCACAGAGCCGATGTACGGATGATGAAGAGCAGGGTACTTTATATCCCTTGGAAGATTCTTTATCTCTGCTAGTTGCCCTTGGATGTTCGTGAGTTCATCCAATTTGGTGTCTAAATTAATGTTTGGTGCTAAAAGCCGCCTTACCTCGGACGGTTTACCAATTGCCGTGATATTGCCAACCATGGCATATGAAGAGTAGTGACACTAGTTTCATGTCCATGGATAGCCAGTATATTTCCCTTTATGATGCAAGTCGGGTTCATGTACAAGAGACCAGAATGTTTGATATGGAGGTGTATGATTTCAGAGTCGCAGACTGCAGTTAGTTCTAGTGGATATGTTGTTGAATAAAGCCAATGATTGATGGTGTTCAGTGCGACAAAGGAGACCTTAGTCGGGATGTGACCGAAACTACATTGTGGTGATGTTTTGTTGTTGAATAGAGCAATTTCACAGGAAACGCTGCTGGAGTCTCGAGTGACGCTGACTGGTAACATAGAGCATAGGTATATATCGCTTTTAACTAAATTACATTTATTAAATTGAAGTGCATTTAGTGTCAAATATTCATCGCGGTGATGGTTCGCAGCCAGGTATTCACAGTTGGTTGTTATAGCAATAGTGTTGTTGTTTAGCCTGGTGGGTATAGGGATAACCTTGAATAGTTCAAAATGTTCTTGATTTACTAAAGGCAGTTCAATAATGAACATAACACTTCCCTGGGCTACTGTGCCTTTTATAGTCATGATGTTGTATAATTCTAACAAATCGGTATCTTCAACTGGTAATGCGCGACCCTTGGGAAGATGTCCCTTAATTTTAGAAATTTCTGCTTTTAACTGCTTTGATGTGAGGATGAGTGGACTTATATTCCCGTGGTTCGTATGTGTGAGGGCAGCGACCAGCTCTGATTCAATTCTTTGTAGATCTGACGCAAGTGTATTTAATTGAATCGCCAAAGATATTAGAATCTGGACTTGTCGTAGGTTTGAGTTCTCATTTTTGACTGTGTTTAAATCATGATAGATGCTTTTCTTCAGATCTGAAAAGCGCACCTTAGTGTTGTTCTCGGTTTGCTTGAGAATATTTATTGTCGAGTCTATTACTGAAGTTTGGTTTTTTAGTAACAGATTCAGATACTCCTCGTTTTCCTTTACGTTGGCTATAGTTTGAGCCATTTGTTCTGCATAATCCGAGTCAAGGACTCCGAATAAAGCGTGAGCTATGTTTCCCATGATATCTAACGGAGCTCTCCGCCTTCTTCTTGGAATAAGGAGGTCTGATTCTTGAATAAGGGTGTCCCAAGTGTGCTGAAGTTGTAGGAAGAGTGTCTCACACGATTCAATGGCTATTGATTGCTTGCAGAGCTTTGAAAATGATGTTATTCCGGCTTCCAGGACCTTGTTCCTATCCCAAATTGGTGCTAAATCGTAATATATGATAAATTTCCAGGTAGCTGTTATTAACTTTGTTGATCCTACGCCTTCGAAATACAATCCTGGATCGGTAGAAAATTCTGTAACATTTATTGGAGAAGCTAGTATTATCGGCAGCAGGAGAAGTGAAATGATAATTGTACTGAAAACTCCCAATGAAGCATATTGTACTGTCTTTCGTTTTGGTTGTATAGCATCACCGTCTGATGAGTGTTGCCTCTTTTGTGGCGTTGGAGTTTCATATTCGGGATATTCAATGTGGGAATCGTTAAACAACGGAGCCAATCTATGAATTGGCCTCTTGAAGGTTCCCTTTGCTGTTTTGACGTCGCAAACTCTAATAAGTCCATCCTCTCCCTTGTAGATTCGGTTGATTCTGCCCAATGGCCATTGTAATACTGGAATGTTATCTTCTTTGATGATAACGAGCATGCCTTCAATGACGTTTGGTGAAGATGATTTCCATTTCCCCCTTTGCTGTAGCTTATGTAAATATTTTTGTGTCCATTCCTCCCAGAATTTGTGTTTTATTTCTGAGGTTATTTTCCATCTTGCATTTAATGATAATTTTGGTGCTTGAGCATTAGCATCTACGGCTGATGTTAAAGGTTCGCCGACAAGAAAATGACCCGGTGTAAGAGCTTGGAGGTCATCATCATTTGACGAAAGTGGAGTCAATGGTCGGGAATTTAGAATGGCTTCTATTTCAACTACTATAGTTTCTAATTCCTCATAGGTAAGTGACGCCGCAGAGACGCTTCTCAGTAAAAGATGTTTGGCGGATTTGACTGCCGCTTCCCAAAGTCCACCGAAATGCGGCGCTCTAGGTGGAATGAATTTAAAGGTTATGGATTGATCGCTGCATATCCGTGTTATTTTTTCTTGTGCTGATTGTGAATATATTGATTCCTTTAATTCACTCAATTTATTGCTTGCTCCTACGAAATTAGTTGCGTTATCGCAGTACAGGGCTTGACAGTGACCCCTCCTGCTGATAAAACGTCGTAATGCTCCTATGAAGGCTTCTGTCGATAGGTTGGACACGACCTCCATATGGACGGCCTTGGTGGCGAAACAGCAGAAAACTGCGATATAGGCCTTATCTGGTCTTTTCCCTCTTATTTTGTGGTGTATCCAGATAGGCCCAAAAAAGTCCACTCCTGATGTTATGAATGGGCGCGCGGGTGTCACCCTGGCCGCTGGCAGATTTCCCATCAGTTGTTTGAACAATACTGGTCTTGCTTTAGTGCATCGTATACACTTGTGGACTGTGCTACGTGCTAAAGTCTTTCCATTCGTGATCCAGAATTGTGCTCTGGACGCGGCTAATAATGCCTGTGGACCGCAGTGACGATTTTCTACGTGTAGCATGTGCATTAATAACTTTGATGTGAAGTGATTGTGAGATAAAATTGCGGGGTGTTTTGCATTAAACGTTAACATTGATTGTTCTAGTCGGCCACCGACTCGGATTATCTGATGTTCATCTAAAAATGGATTTAATGATGCCAAAGAACTAGATTTATGAACAGGTGTTTTACGTAACAAGTTTTTCAGTTCTTCTTCGAATTCTGTTGCCTGAGCGAACTTGATAATAACGTATAGAGCTTCTTCCATTTCGTGAGCATCGAGCGCCTTGTTGGTTGAACGAAGGTTATTGGTTGTTTTTGAATTTTTAATGAACCGTATTATATAGCCGATTGTGCGCTGAAGGGTTTTCAATGAATTTCGATGATTAATTCGATCGATTATGCCTTCACCATCCTGATGCGTTGTTGCTATTGCTAAAACTCGTTTCGTCAATTTCCGTTCTTCATCGCAAGGTATGTCATTGGATTGAAAGACTTGGTTTGACCATCCATCTTCGAATCCAGAGAGAAATAATGGACCATAAAACCACATTGAATGTTGTGTTAAGGTTTCTGGTGATAGTCCTCGGGAAATTGCGTCAGCTGGATTTTGTTTGGAACTGACGTGTTTCCATTGACTTGGACTGCTTGACATTTGAATTTTTGCTACCCTGTTGGCCACGAAGGTGTGAAAAGATGCTGCTGGTGAAGTTATACAAGAGAGGACAATTTTTGAGTCTGACCAGAAGAAGTTTGCTGCATTTTGTAGACTTAAATCTTTTTTCACTCTATTTGTTAATTCCACCCCTAGTACCGCGGCACATAGTTCTAGTCTTGGTAGAGTTTGTTTTTTGATTGGTGCAACTCGTGACTTGGAGCAAATCAATCTAACTACTACAGTCTTATCTTTGTATACTGAGCGTATGTAAATTGCCGTTCCATAGGCTCGTTCAGAGGCATCAACAAACGTGTGAATTTGTACTGATAGCGCTCCTTCATGTTTCAGCACGAATCGGTCTATCTTAATGTTGTTTATTGCTTCTATATTTTTTCGGAACTTATTCCATTCGTTTTGAAGATTTCTGGGTAATTCATCGTCCCATGAGATTGGTAATTGCCATAATTCTTGTAAAAATATTTTTGCCTTCACAATGACCGGTCCAAAAAGTCCTAATGGATCAAAAATCTTTGCCAGTTCCGAGCTGACTATTCTTTTCGTCACGCTCGTGTTTGCTGAGGTTTGCGCTCGTCCACATAACTGATCCGACCTTGGCAGCCATATCAATCCGAGTGTTTTAATTGAACAATTGGAGTTTTCGTCCAAGTCTAGATTGACCTCTTTATCTTCAGGAGCAATGCCGCTTAGTAGTTGAGGATGATTTGAACACCATTTCCTAAGCTTGAAACCAGCTTCTCCCAATAATAAGTTTAGTTGACGTTGTGATTCTAATGCAGTATGGATAGAATCAGATCCGCTAAGGCAGTCGTCTACATAAAAGTCATCGCGTAGTGTTTTAGCTGCTAAGGGGTATCTTGTGATATTTTGTGACGCTAAGTGTTGAAGGCACTTTGTTGCTAGATATGGTGCTGACGAGGTGCCATAGGTTACCGTTTTTAGACGATAGTATCGGATATCTTGATGTCTGTTGTACCTCCAAATGATCAGCTGGAACATCTGATCAGCATCGGCTACTTGTATTTGCCGATACATTTTCTCGATATCTGCCGAGAATACAAATCTGTGCATGCGAAAACGTAATAAAATTGAAAATAGTTCACTCTGTACGGTTGGTCCGGCATGTAGTATGTCGTTGAGGGAGGTGCTGCTAGATGACTTGGCCGATGCATCGAAAACTACTCGTAGTTTCGTAGTAGAGCTTTCGGGCTTCAAGACACAGTGATGAGGCATAACGTAATGAGAATCCGGAATATCCTCTTCCTGAATTTCTTCCATGTGCCCCAAGGATTCATATTCCTGCATGAATTTGTTGTTCTCTGTTCTAAGTGGGGCATCGTTGTTCAGCCGCCTTTCAAGTGATAAAAATCGATTGAATGCCATTGATTTTGATGTTCCGAGAGTGATTGGGTTCTCGGAAAATGGAAGGCGAACAATGAATCTACCTTCTGTATTTCTTCTTACATTCTGAATGAAGTGCTCTTCACATCGTTTCTCAGCTAGAGACAATGTTCGTTCAGTATCATGTGTATCTTCAAGCTTCCAGAACTTCTCAATTAGTTGATTTGTTGTTTCTTCTTCTGGGCTGAATACTGCACAGGTAACTACGTTGCTGCTGCCTCCTTGTAATCTGCCTGTTACAACCCACCCTAGCACTGTGTTTTGTAGGATTGGTAATTCGTGACTGATTCTTATTTGTTCTGGGCGCATCCATTGATGATAAAATTCTGCTCCAATCAGCATGTCAATTTTATCCGTACGATTGAACCATGGGTCTGCCAATTTAATATTTTCAGGAATATTCCATTCTGATGTATCGAATGAATTTGTAGGCTGTGGTGACACTATGTTTGGAAGTACAAATGCTTCGACCCTTGTTGTATAGTTGCTTGAACATGCTTGAAGCTCGAGATTTACTCGTTGGGATACGTTGTGGATTCTGCGTCCTATCCCTTCCACGCACAGGTCTGAATCCGTTGACTTCAGCGATAGTTTATTTAGTAACCTGTTTGTTACTAAATTGACTTGTGATCCGGAGTCCAGAAGGGCTCGGAATGTACATATGCGGCCATTGGTTCCAAACACCTTTACCCTTGCTGTGGCTAAGACTGTGTAGCTGTTACCAGCATCTTCCTTGTTTGCAGAAGCTACGACTGGGGCATTTTTATTTCCGTTTGGAGAGGACTCTACGTTGGTCTTTTGAGGGTTTCCCCCCGAGGATGGTGATGGCTTTCCGTTTGATGTTTCTAAATGCAATAACGTATTGTGTTTCTTATTGCATTTTAGGCAGGAGCGTGAAGTGCATGCCTTGGCGACGTGACCTGATCGGAAACAGTTAACGCATAGATTTTTTCGTTGTATCCATTGTAATCTTTCAGGTGGCAGCATTTTTTTAAATTTTTCACAATAATATATGGGATGCCCTGTTGATCCACATATCTTACAATTGGATGTTGATGTAGTTGCTGTGATCAATTTTGTTCTATTCACACCAGTTTCTAGAGTTTTTCCACGCGTTTCTAACGCTTGGAAACGGTGCTCTATAAATCTAAGTAACTCGCTTAGACTTACAAGGTTCTTATTGTCCTTAAGAGATTGCTCGAACAGTGTTTGGGTCGAGGAATCAAGTTTCCTCAGTAATATATGGACTATTATGGCGTCCCATTGATCCACTGGGAGGCCTTGTGCCGACAAACCATGGGTGCATTCTTTTGCGAGGTCGTGGATACATTTGAGTGCTTGTGCTGTCTCATTTTTAATTTGTGGGTGTGATAATAAATTGTTCAATAATGTGGTCACAATTAGTCTTTTGTTATCGTATCTGCTCACCAAGATGTTCCATGCGATTTCATAATTTGCTGATGTGATCGGTAAGTGTTTTATTAAATTTTTTGGCTCGTCTGCCAAGTGTGTAGTTAAATAGAACATTTTTTCCACTTCGCTCATTGTCGCGTTGTGGATCAGCTGGATGTAAAGGTCTTTAAAGGCTACCCATTGTAGGTAACTGCCGTTGAATTTTGGTATTTGGATCTTTGGCAACTGTGGTTGACAATGTTCACTTCTTCTGACGATTTGTGCAGTAGCTTCGTTGGCGATATTGGCACTCTGTCGTAACACACCTTGTATGTTGTGCACCTCCGCTTGCATTTCGTAAAACTCATCCAACGTATACCCGTCAATTTGCTCTTCAGATGCTAACTGCCATAAGGTGTCGTTGTTGTACGAGAAATCGTGCATATATTTGTCAATGAGCGTTAATTTGCTCTGACAATACCACTCCTCTCGATTTTCCTCAGACTGTACCTCTTCGATCATTCGCCTGAGCGCTCTCATTAGAGCCCGTTGATTACGAAGAATTTTGCTTGTGATTTTGTCAGGTTCTGGTTCTCCCTGCTTACCGCCATTTGCACCTTCTGTATCTATGGATTTTCTTATTGATGGTTGCGATAATTTTCTTACTTCGGATTCAAACAATGCTTTGTATTTAAGTGTGTCATCCGAAATGCGTAAGTATATCTCAGTAAAATACTGGTGATGCAAAAGTGGATTTGATAGACACCTTATTTTGTTGTCAATGTTCTCAAACTCTAGCCATTGTGTGTCAAGTCGTTTTATACGTTCCAAATAATATTCTTTTGTTTTTCGTGTAGCCGGGTCCTTTTTGACGTTGCGGATTATTGTGTTTATTTTTTCCGCCGTCTCCTGTTGGATAGCTACCAATTCTTCAAAGGATTCCATGGTCTTAATTGCTGAATAGATTTAGATGCGATGATGATATGTTGTCACTTGATTACAGTTCTGTGGATCCTAAACTGTGGTTAGGAACGCTCAAATGTATATACCAAATGTTGATGTCGCCCCGTTATGACCTCAGGACTGAAAGTTTTAGGACCGCTGGATTCTGATGATACCTGTCTCTTGTAACAGGCCCGTTGGTTTCTGATGAGATCCTGTCTCTTGTAACAGAACCTTTTGATTGATGATGAGATCCTGTCTCTTGTAACAGGACCTATAGGTTGACGAGATCCTATCTCTTGTAATAGGATCTTTGGGTTGATGATGAGATCTTGTCTCTTGTAACAAGACCTTTGGATTGATGAGATCCTATCTCTTGTAATAGGACCTTTGGATTGATGATAGAATCCTGTTTCTTGCAACAGGACCTTTGTGTTACGTTTACTGATGATATCCTGTTTCTTGTAACAGGATCGTCGGGTTCACCAAAATGATTGGTGCCTGTTGACTGCTGTCGGTTGCTGATGAGATCCTGTCTCTTGTCACAGGACCGTCGGGGTCACCAAAATGTTTGATCGCAATATATGAAAGCGATTGAACACCAAAGGTTTCCTTTGGAGTTCAGATGTTTGTTTTTGAATTGTTACGAGTTAGCCCAGGTAGAAACACCATGTGCTAGTTAATATTAAAAATGAGCCTGGGTAGAAGCACCGAGACTAATCAAGCAATCATCAGAGTTAATCTTAGTTTGCCTAAAGTTCTTTATTTTTAATTGCCTTTTATACAATTTAATTTCTTAAGTCTAATTAACAGTAACAATAATAATAATAACAATAATATTTAAATATGCGATTGCAATTATAATAAATGCTTTAATTGCATTTATGGTAATATTACACCTTTTTACGGGTTGATTGACTGAATTTAATAAACATTTAAAGGTAAATGACTTACAGTAAACATTTTTAAGGTAAATGACTGAATTCTGTCATATAAGCATTTCTGTGTTTTTTAATAAGTTAAGCTAAATAAGTAGGTCATGGTTTTTTTTTTTTTGTATAAATTTGTATTTCTTTTGAAATTTTAGATTTTGTGTTAACATGTGTTAACAACAGTTATTAATGTTTGTTGTACCCTCTAAAGGTAAACGGGAAAGTGCATCGACGTTTTTTTGTTTCGCACCAGGGCGGTATTTAATTGTACAATTATAATTTGAAAGAAATAAAATCCACCTATGGAAGCGGACAGACACAATATTTGCTAAAGCTTTTTGGTCTCCCAAAAGTTTTTCCAATGGTTGGTGATCAGTGTACACTGTAAAATTATACCCATAAACAAACTTATGAAACTTTTTTACAGCATATACCACCGCCAAAGCTTCTCTATGAATTTGAGAATAATTTTTCTCGGATTTAGTCAACGTAGTTGATGCCATAAAACATGGTCTCTCCTGGCCGTTCACAACAATACTGAGAATCGCACCTACCCCGTATGGCGAAGCATCACAAGCGATTACGATTTGCCTGGTTGGGTCAAAATGAAATAGAAGATTGTTTTCACAAAGTAATTTTTTGCAATTTACGAAAGCTCTGGAGCACTCTTCGTCCCAGTGCCACTTAGTTTCCTTACGAAGAAGGTTATGCAAAGGTGCCAAAACAGTAGAACTGTTGGGCAAAAACTTCGAATAATAATTTACCAACCCCAAAAAACTTTGAAGTTGATCCACATTGACTGGGGCGGGAGCTAACATTATTGCCTCAATTTTTTTCTTTGAAGGTCTTATTCCTTCCGGAGTCAAAACATGCCCCAAATATTCAAGATTACTCTCCAAAAGCTTACACTTTTCCCAGTGAATGCGAACATTGGATTCTTGTAGTCTACTCAAAACTTTAAACAATTTTTCACGACAATCTTCTCTACCAATACCGGCCACCAAAATGTCATCCAAATAAACTGCCACACCCTCTAGGCCCTGCGTTATTTGGTCCATGACCCGCTGAAAAATCATTGGTGCCGTTGAAACTCCGAAAGGCAATCTACAAAATTCAAACAACCCCATATGGGTATTGATTGTTAAAAATGACCTTGACGAGTCATTCAATATCAACTGCAAATACGCTTTGCTTAAATCCAAAATACAAAAATGCGTTTTCCCTCTCATACTTGTAAGGATATCGTCTATTAGAGGCAGGGGATATACATCCATTTCAATTACTGGATTTATGGTCACTTTAAAATTTCCACATATTCTAACACTTGAATCTTTTTTCAAAACACAGACTATGGGTGCCGCCCATCTACTATTACGAACTGGTTGTATAAACCCTTCATCACACATATTCTTCAGTTCCGCCTCTACTTTGGTCTTTAAACTCATAGGTACCGAATATGGTTTGTAAAATTTAGGTTGTGAATTTGGCTGAACACAAACGTCAGCAGAAAACTGTTTAATGGGATTTTTATTTTTCAAAAACAACGAGGGAAATTTATCCTCCATAATATTGGACCGGCAGATGTTTTGTACTAAAAAATTGTCACATGACTTACCATTCTGACCAGTGAAAAAATTACGCCATGTAGGGTATATTACATCCAACCAATTTCTTCCCATTAACGGAGTAAATCGGTGACTCGAATTCACCACTAATAACTTCAACGTTACACCGTTTACCAACACTGATATTTCACCCATCAACTCAACCGTAGAACCTGTCAAAACCTGTAATGGTGGGTAATTAATAACATTCAATTTTTCATTTTTAAAATAAAATTCATAATCTATACTAGAAATCACAGACACTACCGCTCCTGTATCCAGCTCCATCACCACCTCCTTGTCGTTGATCAGCACATTTCTTAATACAGGCTCATTTTCTCGGTTTACCCAGTTAATTGTTGCCAATTTGTAGTCCAATTCATTAATATTTTGACTTTTGTCCTGATTGGCAGATGCAAATTTTTGATTTTTCTGATTAGACTTCGAAAAACAGGCTTTGGATGAGTGCCCTTTTTTCCCACATGTGAAGCAGTTCCAATTCTTTGCCGGACAACTCCCAACAACATGTTTTGTGGTGCACTTTGAACATTTTTCTAACGGTTGTTTTTGGTTATGTTTTTGATGAAAATTGTTATTGTATTTCTGCTGATGCTGTAATTTATTCATATCGTAAGACGACGACGGCTGCATGCCTTTTTGTTCCTTGTTCACCAACTCAAATGACTGCGCTAACTTGCATGCCTCTTCCCAAGTTAAATTTACGGTTGACAGCAGCTTAGTCTGTAACTGACTACACCTTACACCACATACCATTCGATCCCTCAATGCTTCTTTCAGAAAATTCCCAAAATTACACTGGGCTGCGATTAATTTCAAATTCACGATGAATTCGCCAACAGATTCATTTTGCTTTTGCGAACAATTATAAAATTTAAAACGTTCGGCTATGATGTTTTTTTCAGGTCGAAAATGAGGTGTGATAACTTCGATCAATTCTTTATAAGTTTTGGTTGTAGCTTTTTCCGGTAACAGAATGCTTTTGATTCTTTTGTATGTTTCGGGACCAACTAATGTCAAGAACATCACCACTTTCGTTGCATCCTGTACCACATTTATCTTGAACAACTGATCCATCCTTTCCAAATATTCTTCAAAATCATCACCAAAAGCAAATTGCTCGATGCTACCAATTAAAGCCATTTTCTCTTAACAAAACTTTTATGTTGTTTATTAATTTATAAAGCAATTTCAAAATGTTTTTTTTCTTTGTTTTTTTTTTTTTACAAGCACTATAAATTTTTTTATTACGGGTTCTTTTTATTTTTTTTCCTTAATTTCGTCGCCAAAAATATGTTATGTTTGTAACATATAATAAATAACAAAGTCTGTTGGTTTTTTAATTATCAATTCTTTATTTGCTGCTGTCCACTTCAAAGGCAAGAAAACGAGTGAGTCCTAAATGTGAATGCATACTACACATTGTATTTTTGGAGTTTATCTTATTATCATACGATTATGAGTACTTTTTAATAACGGTGCTATTATAAACTACAATACAGTGAATGACAAAATTACGTATACTAATTTTTATTATACAACCTTACAATCTAAATTCCTTAAGCATAACAATTACAAATATTAATACATATTATTGCTTTTATATTGTTGATTTGCTTCATAGCACAAAAAGTGCCGAACACTTAAATTGTGGATATGAGGCAATGATAGGTCTCTATATTATTTAAAACATATAAATGTATATTCGACATAAAAAAAGAATCAAGGGTTTAAAAAGAGGACTCACTTATATTATAGAATTCATTTATGCCAAGCAGCATACCAATAACCACCAGCGGTATGTATGTACATAGTTATATAGTATACATTTCAGAATACTATATATCAAAAGTATTTGAAAAACGGCAACAAATTTTAGTTTAATGTGCCTTAATTTTAATGTATGCAAATAACAGTTTAACAATTTGGGTATATATAATTTGAAAAAATGTTAACAGAAAAGCGCCAATGGAAAAATATGCGCCTTTTGACAGTTAAAAAGCGCTACATCTATCGCCTAAAGCGCTATACTGGCAGCCATGGTGTTAAATGCATTAATCACATTCGAGACAGCAGACTACCGATTTCAATATGTCCAAAATAGAATACATGTGTGTATATGAAATTTACTATTTTCATGACGACACGGCTACATGGCTGCAAGATGTTGTTAATGCTGATTTCCTCGTTGTAGTGAAATTAAACTACATAAGTTCTCTCTTATTGTAGCAAATACGGCCTAAAGTTCTAAATGTAATTAAGGCCCTAATCATGTAAAACGCAGTGCCACGCCAAAGAATAACATTGAAAGCACAAACAATGCCATATATATTTGGTAATTTTGTTGTAGCTTTCAACCGAAATTCATGTACCGTTTTAAAATTTTAAACGACACAAGCAGTGGAGCGTTTGAAATTTTAAAACGCAATGTGAATTTCTGTAGGAAGCAACAACAAAATTACAAAATATTTTTGACATTGTTTGTGCTTTCAATGTTATTCTTTGCCGTGCGCTGCGTTTTATATGATTAGGGCCTAAAAATGGATTTAATCCATATTTTTCCAACGTTTCGTGAATGTTATGTTTACTTTATCAAGTGATTCGTAGTAACTGAAATTAATTTTACATTGAACCATAATTTGTTGTAGATAAACATAAGAACATTAAACATGAAAAATTAAATTAAACACACACTTAAAAATTATATCACAGGGTAGTTATTTAAGATATTGCAACACGGTTAAGTAACATTTTACTGCTAACTATAATAGTTCTAATTGCTTCACTTACATCATAATGAAGCAGCTGATTTGCAACGTTTCTATTACTATTACCAGTTAACTGGGGCCTAAAGCCCACTTCACCGTAACGTCTAACGGCCTAAGTTATAAAAAAATAAAAGTGGTCAATAAAGGGTTTATGAAATGGATTTTGTATGAAAATCCGTTTCATATGTGAATTTTTCAGATATGAAAAATTTGAAATAATTCGCGTTAAAATTCTTCACAAGAAAAAAAATGCGATTTGCCCAACCATTTCCAGCGAGAAAATCAAATAGTAAAGAGGCCTTATAGAAGGCCTTTTTGCAGACAGAAGATCTTACTAATTAACAAGGTTTACTTTAAAGTTTTATCCCAGTTTAATTGTTGATGCTAATAATGCGAAGTGAGTAAATTAATAACTAAACTTGCTATACGTTCTAACATAACTAGTAATAAAACGATTTCGAGAGGCCTTATCTTAGAATAGAAAATTTGAATTTATAAAATATTTAATAAAAACCTTTCTAAAAGATTTTTTCAAAGAAGGCAGAGTGGAATAAGTAAAAGTTTACTAAAAATTCAATTGTAAACCTTCTTAAAGGCCTAAAAAGTGAATTCGCTTGCAATTTTTCCCGCTGGGCAGCACGATTAGCGTATGTGTGCTTTGTTTTCGTAAAATTATTTCTTGGCTGGTGAACCAAAATATATTTGTTGTTTTTTTTGAAGGCAAATATTATTGAAAAAAAGTAAATCTTAAATGCAAAAAAATATAGCATCACGGTTTACAAAATATTGTAAAATTGAAAAAAAACGTTGTAAAATGGAAACTTATTGAGATATGTAAGCAATTTTAAATATTTAGGATAAAAATGCGATAAAAGTAATTTTTTTTAGTTTAATCCACTTCTTATTAGAAATTTAAGTCAATAAAAAATTATACACTATGTCATAAGATCTATAATAATATATGTAATTTCCTTACGTTCTCAAATGCGCTGCATCAGAAAAGCAAACTCGTTTCACGATGTCAACGCAAACCTAATCATGCTACATATTAATGCCACATTTAAATTTATTGTTTAAACGCTGTATTGCATTTATAACCTTTATCTTTATATTCTATTATACCTGTAATTAAACAATAATATTTAATTATTTCATATTTTAAATGTTTGTTTTACTTAGTACTACTAGAGAATTACAAATTTAAATAACGTAACACACATAACTAAATATATAACCATAAAAATATTTTTCCCTCAAAAATAAGTCGGATATCGCATTTTTATCCTAAATATTTAAAATTGCTTAGATATTGCTCAATTAATTTCCATTTTACAACTTTTTTTGCTTCTCATGTAAACTGTGGTGTAATATTATTTTGCATCTTAAGATGACGATATGTGCAGTTCTTTTACTTTTTTTTCAATAATATTTGCCTACAAAAAATTCAACACACACCCTTTGGCTCGTTGCCTTAAATAAAACCAAAATACACACACGGGCATTTCGTGCTGTGGTCATGCAAGCTGTCGAGCAACAACAACATTACCAGTGAGGAGCGTTACGAAAATTTTTTGTTTTCTCATTCCTCACGACTGAAGAAAGTCAAAAATTTATTTTTCCTCACCCACATAAATGAATTGACGAAAAATTCACAATTCATTCATGGCTGTGAAAAAAAATTACACGTTTTAAATTCCTCATTCATGAACAAATTCATGTATGGTTAAATATGAGCGATCATGTATGAATTTTTCTGAACTCTGGTTTTTATCTTTTGTTTTTTTTAACTGTTGTCAGGCACAATTCAGCGAATGACTTAGTGTGGGGTAAAATGACTGTGCATGTGCGGCTCTTAAGTAATTACATATAAATAATAGGCATTTCCAAATTTGTATTACCTTATAATCCACTTCATTTATTTTATCAACATTCAGCCATGTCACAGAGTACAATTCCGTTCGAAAACGGAATTCATTCCTTATTTTGGTGGTTCAGAAAATTACGAAAAAACTTTGGGGAATGAAACCATTTTTGTTTTCATGAACTGAATGGGAGTTCTCTGTAGCTTAAAATCAAAAAAACTATCAAAATTTACTTTCTATCAATAAGCAAATATGTTTTCTTCGGTTCCGAACGGAATTGTACTCTGTGACATGGCTGATTATTTTTCTTTTCCATTTTGTTAATATTTTCTCAAAGTTTTAAATTTTATACTTTATACCATTATACTTTTTATTTTGTTTTTATTAAATTTAATTTTTTTGTACTTCATGGATAAACCCATAATTGCTTCACTAAGTAATACTAGATTTTGAGTAGATTTCGATCAAATCGAGTCAAAAGTAGATTCATATCAGTGTTTTTTTTTTTTTTTCAAAAAAATAGAAATTTTAAGTTTAGCTAGTGTTTACGTCACATTGGTTTACTTTGATGATGTTCTATTTTCAGATAAACTGGAACAACTTGAAATGACACCACTATATAAATGAACAAATTTTTCATAAAGGTGAACAACTCAAAACACTGTTTTTTTTTTCGATAATCCCTGAAAAAATTACAATAACAACTACCGTTGTATACTTCTTACGCGTTTTTCCTTACAAGTCCATTTTCGTTTTCAACTTTTATTTAAATATTAAAAAAAAGCATTTTTTTCCTCTACTACTTTTGCCTCTAATTTGTAAATTTTGAGTGGACTCTCCTAACTTAGAGGAACCAGTGCGATATGGACATTTGCTTTGGCGTGGGAGTCAACTACAAGAACATTTTTTAATATAGACCGTTTTAGAAACAAAATTTTAATTGAAAATTTTGAAAATGGCAATCTAACTTTAACTTATTAAAAAAATTTCGAAAACAGTGTTTATGAGCCTACGAGTGCTACGTAGAATGAACTAAACATCAAGTAAGGGTTTTCACACTTTTAAAAGTTATTAGTAGGGACGTTACCAATACCGAATAATCGGCGATATAACGATATCGGCGATATTTTGCTGTCGATGCGACGATAATTCTTAGATTTATTTTAAAGTTATTTAACGAACAATTTAATTTTCAATGCCTATTTTTTGCATAACAACTAAGAGAAATAAAAAAATGATTAGGCATGTCACACTTTCCGATCGGAATGGTTTTTATTTCGTATTTGCAATTCCGATCGATTTGGTTTTAGTTTCTGCAGATTCTAAATGATTTTCTTTATTCCCAAAAATTATAAAATCTCTGTTTTCAAGTAAAGTCTGGTAATATTCTGCATGAAAAAAAAAAACAAAAATAGCATGCTGTTGCTCACCGTCTAAACTTGGTCTACTTTATAAATTTTTGTTCACAAAAATAAGTAGCTTGTTTTAAAAAACTAATGTGGCAATACTTCATTAAAAAATACATCAGTTTGTATTGTTTTCTCAACAAGTTGAAAAAATTAAAATGTTTGTGTACAAATATTAACTAAATGCTTTAGAAATCAATGGAATAATCAAACATACTAAAGGTATTCATGTCAAAAGTTTCAATCTTGCGAAAAAGCATAAGTGCAAAAACATAAGAATAACCACAAAGACAATAATTTCGCCCAAACGGTCTAAGTCAGTGCAAGATAATCAGAGTAAAAGCATAAATATTTTGCAACTTTATATGGCATTGCCAAGCTGAAAAAATGTTAAAAACTCATAAAATCAACTCTACACTCAACAACAACAACGTAAATTTTTTCAGGGCTGTGGAGTCGTCAGGATATAACTCCGACTCACGAATCCTACTTTAACCTTGATGCTAAATGTATATGAGACTGGCCCTTATTTGACTTTAAGCTCTTTCTATACCCTCCACCACTAGTACTGAATGAGGGTATACTAACCCAGCGGTCCGCAAGTTATTACAAATTGAAACACATCCGATTGCGCACAATAATGTCAATAGGAAAAATAAAAAACAAGTTCGTTAATCGCATGCAACTAGCATCCAAATCAGATTAGTCTTATTGATATCCCGTTGTTAAATAAAATGTAAATAAGAATCAAAAACAAAACAAACTCAAATAAAATGTTGCCATCGCACTAGCATCTGATTTGAATGGCTTAGTTATGTATCATATTTTTTTGTACATTTTCAATTGTGTATTTTGCTTGTTTTCTTCTACTTTTTGTTCCGTTACTTTTTTAGTTTGTTCTTTGAATATTTTAAATTAAAAGTTCAAAATGAAAAGTGCGTTCAAAAGTGCAAGTGTAATTGTTATCAAAAAAATAAAAAAAATTATAAAATAAACATTCGTTGAAAAATATAAATATTTTAAGTATAAAAAATGATAAAAATTGTAAGTGATTTTGAATATTTTCTCTGTTGCAGTTACCTTTTTGTATTATGTGTTTTGTATGTTAAAGATAAAAATGTTTGGATTTAGTAAAAGGAATTTAAGAAGATTAAAGAAAGTAGAGTCTGAACGTTTAAGAAAATGTGGAAATGGCCTCCAAAGATAATTTGGAAAACAACAATATTGGTTTTAATTATTAAAATTAAATATTAAAATTTAATATTGAAAATCATAATGATGATTTTAACCAGTCATTATCAGGCTGTGAAAGGGTTTTGGAAATAAGTACGGGAGAATTAAAAACTAAGTTGACGTGTTGGTATAAAAAATATTTGCCGGGGAAGAGATGCTGCAACGAATTATTACAGATTCTTCGGTCAGAGGGACTGGACGTTCCAATGTCTGAGAATTTTTTTATTAAAAAGAATGACATGGTTACAAGAGTTGTAACACCTGGAACTTATTTTCACATTGGCATTAAAAGTCGAGTACTAAATCTGAAAAATATAATTATTTCGTTGCAGTTAAAAGAATTGCTGTTAGATATTGGCATAGATGGGTTACCCCTTTTTAAAAGCTCTAGATCGACCTTGTGGCCAATTATGGGACATTTTTATGACTTTCCGGATTCTAAAGTTTTTTTAATTGGAACATATCTTGGCAAAAAAAAACCTTTAAATGATAAAGACCAGCATTTAATTGATTTAGGCAACCTGAAAGTGAAAATTCGAATAAGAGCTTTCATATGTGACAGTCCAACCCGAGCATTTATATGTGGAATTGTTGGTCACAATGCATTTCATGGATGTTTTAAATGTATGCAGTTGGGGAGCACGTATCAAAGAACAACCATTTTTAAACAGACAGGGCATACCACCACTTACCGCAATTTAGGATTTGCAAAACCATCTTAGAAGAAAAGGGTATAAATATGGCAATTCCCAATCGAACCTATGCATTTAATGGATCTGGGCGTGTGTAAAAAAATCTTAAATTGCTTAGTCAGCAAAAAAAAATTAGATTTTAAATTATCAAATGCAAATTTAGATTCTATTTCCGAAAAGCTACAATTTCTAGCCAAGTATGTGCCCTGCGAATTTGGAGGAAAACCTAGAAGCTTAGCAGACTTACCTCAATGGAAAGCAATTGAATTTCGTCAATTTGTTTTGTATACGTCAATAATAGTACTTCGAGGAATTATAAACGACGATTATTATTACCACTTTCTGCTATTTCATTGTTCCTATCGATTTTGCTTTCTAAAAATGCTGTTGGCTACTTGCCAGTTGCTAATGTTATGCTAAAGGATTTTGTGGAGAATTTTGAACTACTATATCCAAAAAAATATTTGTCTTACAATATGCATAACTAATTGCACATAATACAATGTATTAAAGAATTTGGAAATTTTCAGTCATTTTCCGCTTACAAATTTGAAAATTTTTTGCAAAAAATAAAGAAGAAAATCCAAAGTCCAACAAATATTTTAAAGCAAATCGACAATAATTTTAACGATTATTGCCCATTTAAAAATTAAAAATATTTGGGATTCAAAGTCTCAGGAAACAATACAATTAACAAATATGTAACCAAAGATTTTACCTTGACAAAAAAATTCCAAACAATATGTGTTGTTTAAAAACCAATTTTTAATTTCAAACTTTGAATTACGCGACGAAAAATTAGTTGTTATAGGAAGAAGATTTATGGAGAAAACTCTTTTTAATGAAACTCCTGTAACTTCTGCCGATTTTGGAATTTTTGTAGTGTCTAATAACTCTTTAACCAATGAAGAAACAATAGTTGCAGATGATATCGCCTACAAATATGTTTCATTTCCAATTGATAGTAACTTTCTTCTTATACCTATTATTCACACTTCAGATACTTTTCTATTTGGTAATGGCGCTATTTAACAGAAAACAATATGAAATACCAGCAAAGGAAAATTATAGTAATACCCTAAGATCAGGAACGATTAGCAAGTTGTTTATTTAAGTATTTTTCTTTTATTTATTTCAGAACAATCAAATAGTATAATTAATAAATTAGACCAAGTTTTAAAAAATCAATCTGAGATAGCACAGGAAATAACAAAAATTAACAACCGATTAGATGAAATTTAAAAAAACTTGCAATTAATACTGCGGCTCATTTTGAAGAATTAGTTATTTTAAAACAAATGGTAAAGAAAAATATGGCAGTTCCCGAAACTCATAATTTTCCTATTAGATCCGATGGTGAAATTACGGTTATTGAACAAAAAATCCAACAAGATATCGACAAATATGTAAGATTACTTAACATTATATTTTTACCTTTCTAATAGTTCTGCGTTTTCAGGTTAATATTATTAAAATTATAATTTCGCCAGGAGGGCCAACAGAAAATTTGGCTAAAATTATTGATCTGAATATGATATTAGCTTATAATTATGATGGTACGCAAAATAAGAAGTCATTTAAAGAATTTAAGCTTTTAAATATGGCAATATTCGGTAAATCCTTAATATGTTTAAAATAGTTTTTATTGCCATTCTTTATTATCTGCCCTTATTACAGAAGCCATCAAGTGCGAAGGTTTCACTGAAAAGGACTACGGCCAAAAAATAAGAAACTGTTTTAAAATTCATAAAGCCAGATAGATATTTTCGCAAGCTCTCGTATAATAAAAAAAATATAAAAAATTAATTAATTACATACACGCAAAGAAAAAATATGTATAGATATGGTCACCTCCAACAAAACAATTTTTAGACAAAATTTTAAAC
The DNA here is from genome assembly GCA_943735925.1 of Pollenia amentaria. NCBI lineage: Eukaryota > Metazoa > Arthropoda > Insecta > Diptera > Polleniidae > Pollenia > Pollenia amentaria. Next base: position 71,103,895 of record OX031010.1, read on the forward strand.
ATATTATTTTTAAATTTAACCATATTATTGTCACCGCCAAACATATAATTGTTGTATTAGTCCTCCATCAAGAAGCCACAACCATATTATGGTTGCCTCTAAACATGTTATGGTTAAATATGACAATAATTTGTTTTTAAATTAACAATAGTATTTTCCTCTTTTCTAAGAGCAACATGCTTTGGTTGAAAATCAACCATGCTATTATAAATGTTAAACATATTTTAGTTATTACTAACCAAAAGATGTTCGGAGGCAACCATAATATGGTTGTGCCTTCTTGATGGAGGACTAATTTAACAATAATATGTTTGTCGGTGACAATAGTATGGTTAAATTTAAACATAATATGTTTGCAATTCTCTTTAAAAATAGTTTTGTTGGAGGTGACCAAATTTAAACATATTTTTTTCTAGGTGTACATATATTACTTTTAAGTTAATTACCAACAGTAAAATAAATATAATAAAAACGTTTAAAAAAACATGGATTTCTACTTTGTTCAAATTTTAAATAGCTTAAACCCACCCGATTATTGATCTTATTAGGACCCATCTAATACTTATAAATTGTCTGCTACAAAGGACTGATTACATCAAGACAAATCTTAGTATCCTCTGAATCACCACAATCATTGGACCCATCCAACCTTCACTTGCAATGTATGTAGTGTCAGATCAATCTGATAGCCTAGACCATCTCTGTGTAATTGTAAGTAGGAATTGAATACAGACGTTGGATGGGTCGCACTTACATTATCGTTAGTCTCAGACCGAAGATGTATGTGATAAAAAGTCCACTGGGAAGTTATTCTCTGTCATTCCGAGTGATATATTCTGGTTTCCTGGGTAATTCTAAGTTGATTTAGCCATTTCCGTCTGTCTGTCCTTTTTTAAAACACGCTCAATTTCGAAAAACTCAAAAGTTAAGACCAATTGTTGGTGTCAAATTGCTTCTAGTTATTCTTAGCAGTTTGGGATTTAAATCCAGCAAAATCAGATCAGTAGGATCAGAGTTATGAATCCACATGTAGAACCGCCACACCAAAAAATTGACAATTTTGTTAAAAAACTAACAATGGTGGAATAATGCACGGCTTGAGGATGAATCAGCAGAAAAATTTTGAAATTGAGCGAGCGTTTCGATACTCGGATAAAAACTAATTGCAGAGTACGTGACATTAAACACAAATTTAAAAGTCAGTGAATGTTTTACTCGTACAGGAAAAAAACAAATGAGAGTCTGTCTTATGTTTGTTCGTTTGTCGGCGTTCGTATATTGTGTATGCTAACATAGACAGGGTTACCGTTTTAAAATTTCGAATAGCGTAACAAAATGGATATTTTCCAGAATAAGGGGTCAAAAAAGGGTATTTAAAAAAAAAAATGTCAAGTTTTTTAAAAGCAGTATTTCCCATTTTAAAGACAATAATAAGACGCAAGTTTTTTTTACAAACAAACAAAAAATATTTATTTCAGGTAAGATGTGCTGAAGAAACTTAACTTTTTTTATGGAATGCCCTTTCCAGTTATTAAGACATGATAAAAAGTTTGTTTTTCATCATTATAGCTCATTTTTTATGTTATTTACCCATATTTTGTTCTTAACCGCTATAGCGATTTCAAATAAATCTTAGGGATTGTTTCCAATTTTGCAACTGTTCGCGAATTTTAGCCATGGTCGCTATAGAAGTGATTTTGTCCGGTGAGTTTTCCGATTCTTTAAAGCTTTTTAGATTTTTAATAAATGGTAGGCTTTACTATCATACTTTAGCCGAATTTTTGCCATTCCTTTTAGTTTTAGGCATTTATAATCAATTTAATGCTTGTTCGAAATTTTCGCTAATTTTTGCAACATATTCCGAATTTTTCAATTATTGTGTAGTTTTGTTGCTTTTTAAGTCAATCGTCGCCGTTTTTAAAATAGCCCCATGTATAAACCGAAGTCACCTATTTCACAGGGCACTATCAAACCTGTCTATGTCATTAGTAAGGCTGAATTGTTTAAAATAAAACAGACTATTCTCTAGAAGAGCAAAATATTTTTAAGAAACGAACACCATACTGCATTTTTTTAAATGAAATGTAAAATTTTTTTGTAGAAAAGAAAACACGAAATGTTTTTCAATATATAAACAATACACATAAAAAATCAAATATGTATGTAAGTATATGAATTATGTTTGCTATTAGGGAAATTGTAATATAAATTGTACTTTATTATGGAAAATCTAATTTAGAAGTCGTAAAAAATGTTACAGTGACGAATTTTTAATCCTTTTGTCGATATGGTGATTGTTTTAGCGAAATTGGAAACTGTTGGCGCTAGGCGGAATGCATTTTTTGTGAATATTTTCTTATTTACATATAAAAAATATTTAACAAATGGGTATAACTTGTTTCTTTTGTTTGTAAATTGTATTTGAAATTTATAATTTTTATTATTTCTGTTAAATTATTCTTTTTGAAATATTTTGTGAATTATTGTATAATATTATGGCGAATATAAACAAATTCGTATTTCAGAACGTACATTCAATGGGGAAAAAGTATTATATGTTTTTATAAATTTAAAGGTTTTTTAATAAATTAAAAATATTGACAAATCATTTAAAATTTTTTAAATTCACGCCATTTTCTTACATAAAATTCCGTAAATTCTAAAATTAAAGATTTTCGGGTGTGTCACAGAAACTAATAGCCAATCCCACGATGTCACACGTTAACGTTCGCATAGAAAATTACATTTAAAACAAAAACAATTTCTATGCGAACGTTAACGTGTGACTTCGTGGGATTGGCTATAAATTTTTACCAAAGTATGAATGAAAACGATTTTACCTTCTGTAAAAAATTTAAACATAAAAAATTTGTCGTTTTTATATTTAAAAAGGCAAAACAAAAACGGTAAGGATTGAAAAATTCGTAAATTTTCACTTTCGTACAAATTTAATTTTTATATATTATCAATTTTTGAAATATATATTATTATTTTAGAAAAAAAGGAACCACAATGAAAAAAATATTCACATATTAAAAAAATAAATATCAATTTTTGATAGAAATAACCAAAAACGGCAGCTCTGAATGCTGCATAACACAGGGTCTCCACCAGTGATGCCATTAGGATACGAAAGATAAATTTTTCGTATATTTTGATGACTTCATGTATCATGTATACTCTTGACATTTTTCGTATCTTTTGAATCTGTACGCAAAACGTACAGAAATAAAATATTTAACTTTCCGTATCTGACAAAGTTTTTTAAAGTTATCATTTCGTTATGAATACTAAAGAAAACAGTGACAAATAAATAAGCTTCGTACCGACAATGGCACCATTGTCAGAAAAATATTTCTATTGGCAACGCCTGGTTACAATATTGTATGAGCTATACAAAAATAACATGTATTTTGATGTTCGGTTTTCTAAGTTCTTCTGACGTTAAGATGAATTAAGAAGATAAATTTTAAAAGAAAAATCGATGTGAACTTTTTGATATAATCGCCTTAGTATTAACGCCTTAACTCGTATATTAATTTTTACAAAAATATATTTTTTTTGATAACATCCAAAGTTTGTTACATATAATTAAATTTTAAGTTTACTTACTGTATTTTTAATAATTACATACCTAATATTTATGACATAAATAAATATAAAATTTATATGATATCATTTTCTTTGCAATATTCATTAAATATGAAATAAAAATATTATGTTAATAAATGTTAAACGTTAAAAATTAATTTTCAAAATTTTTCAAAATGTATCTTTTTGGGAAAAAGTGTATCTTTTTGGAAAATGAAAAGTTTCTCTCTCGAAATTTCACTGGCAACACTGGTCTCCACCTGAGATAATATGTGAGAGAACGTCGTAATATGTGACATGGCCTTTAAGGCCGTGTCAGATACAACTTTGTCGCTTTGCGTGACGTTTCTACCTTTGGCAGAAAAACGCAAAGCAAAAGGTGTATGACACAATGAAAACTTTGACAACACTCATGCATTGCTTGTTTACTTATAAAAGCAGTTGGTAATTTGTACATTAAATTATTTGTTATAAAAATAAAAGTTAAATATTTAATTGGACGTTTTTTTGGAATTGAATTTGGCAAAAAAATTTAAAAAAAACAAAATTATACTAGCCAATTGTCAAAGCGCGCAAAAAGATGAGAGTTGGCTAACTTTTTGCTTCGCTCCGCTTTGAAAGTACTTTATGTGACATGTTTCGTATAAGTATGTATATTTTATCTTTGATGTCAAAGCGAATCGGTAACGCAACGCGAAGCAAAAGTTTTTTCTGACATGGCCTTTACACGATCAAGTTTTGTCTATCAAGTTTTAATACACTCTCACTTTTTTACCAATACACTCATACTTTTAAAAATTGAAGCGAACTTGCCTTTAAAATTCTCTTACAAGTGAGTGTATCAATTTACGTTCAAGAAAACAGCTGATTACAAGTTTGGTGAGAAATTTTTTCGTTTGTCTTTATAAATTGTTCTCTTGATGACATCTTGAAAGTAAATTGCTTCAAAATTGCGTGCAGCCTACGTCACAGCTTCCAGTTTTTGGAAATTTTGACAAACTGTATATGTAAAAGACTATCAAGAACAACTTGATCGTGTGGCTGCAGTGTTAACAAGGGGAACATGTATCTTATAAGATTTCATAATATACTGATTTTCGTACAATAAACTTGTGTCGTTTTTTATTCTTTTTTAGTTTTTTCTTCGTTTTTAGTATTTAATATTGTTTTTAAGCCCTTTTTACAAGATTTACACTATTTGCACGAAAAAAATTAAACATTTTAATGATAGCGTCTTAATATTAATTGATATGTACATATGTATGTGTTTTTTTTTTTGACAGCTCATCTTATAAGATAGTTGTTGTAAGATTTCTCATAACAACTGTCTCATAACATTTATTATAATATTAATACTAATGCATTAAACACATTCGAGACAGCAGGCAACACGAAGGCACGACCACAATTGCTGCAGGTTGCAACTGTAGTCGCGTAATCAGCTACTGAATTATTTTGAAGACGACAGCTACAATTGAAAAAATATAAATACTTATTTATGATAAATTTTTTAACATAAAAACAAATGAATTTATTAAAAAACATTTAAAATATTTTAATTTTATTGTTTTTGGAACTCATAAAGAATATCATCTTCATGGCAGGTTGAATAAAAAATCCTAATATACAGTATAATCGCGAAAAAGTAAACTGAAATGTCCTAAGGGTTGTTAACTTTTTCGGCTTATTTATTAACTTTTCTACAAAAAAGAAACTTAGATCTAATTTGTACCGGCTACAATTTATAATTAATAATTATACAATCAGTCATGTATTATGTGTTAGGTGCTACATATGACGTTTGTCAGAAAATTAGTTCTTCAAAAATTTTCAGATAGCGAATTCTGGGTATTTTCTAAACATTTGCCAGCCATCCATTACTGACATTATTGTCTTTTTAGGTTGCAGTTACACGAACTCGCGCTTAGCTATTGATATTGAAATTAGAACAGTGATTGCGCAATTACGTTTTCGATGCTTCAAGAAAACATTTGTACAAACTTGCTTTAATATCGGCATATTTTGGTCTTTGTAATGTTTTCCTGTATGCTTTTTCCTATGTATTCTTCAAAGCCTCGAAAATTTTGTGACGTTTCGTTTTTATTTTTGAGATGGCAACTTCAGATATACAATAATACAACGCCGATAGTTTTTCTTTAATGTATTTCTCAACTTTGTTTAAACTCTCAACTTTCAGCTTAAAATTTAATCTAATTTGTTATCGTTTGTACAAATCAGTACTTTTACTAATACGATCTGAAAAGTTAACTTAGAGTTAACGTTTAGAGCGGCACAGAAGCGCTAAAATTTGGTTAACTTGACCGCAAGATTACTGTTTCGCGATTCTACTGAATCTTTAAAGTATTGGTATCATAATAGAGTCTTTCGAAACACATTTCATATGTTGTATTAAATATACCGATTTATTAATCCCTTAAGAGGATTTATCTTAAAATTTTGTCGATATGTATAATAATATTTCCTCAAATATAAAATGTTATAGAGAACACCCCAAGTTTTTGTATGCTATATTTTTAGAAACTCCATCATATAAAATTTTAAAGTTATTAGGGTTAAAAAAATTTTATTTTGGAAAACTTCACAATTTATTTATAAGTTTGAGTTAAAATATATAGTGCTAATAGTTTATGCACTTGTTACATATTGAAATATAGTAATATGTAAATATTTGAAAAGTGTTCCGGAAGGCTGAAAACCCGCAATACAGAAAAACTTTATTAATCAAAGTCCTGATAACTTTGGTAACATGTGTATATTATTGTTAAAAAATTATTATTATATCGACATAATTTAAAGATAAAGCAAATTTAGTAAAAAAGTCAGTCAAGAAGTATGAGCATTTGAAATGGGCTCTTAATGGGTTAATAAATTGGTGTGCTTTAAACACCATGTGAAAAGCACTTTCAATATTTCAATGATACCCATACTGCTAAAACTAAGAGCGTTGGCGTGACAAACATCTTCCTATATAACTTCTTTTAAGGATACTAGAAAGTAATAATAATATAGATTTGGTGGTGAGCCGCGTTTATATTCTTGTTTCAATCCGGTTCTTTGCTGTTTTAACAAAAAATTATTATTATATATTATAAGCACTAATTCTTCTAATTTTTGATCTTATTAGCAGCACTTTTTCTGTTTTGTAGCGTACAAAAATATTATTATATAATTAGTTTAATTTGACTACAACGACAAAATTAGCATAGACAACAACCTGCAGCCATTTAGCCGTGTCGTCGTTAAAATAATCATTTCCATATACACACCTGTATTCTATTGTTGACATATTGAAGTCGGTAGTCTGCTGTCTCAAATGTGTTTAAAGCAGGGGTTTCCATTTCTTTGCACAATTGTGTACACCACTATTAACACATATTTTTATACTCTTCAATTCAGTCGTCGATGTGACTTCGACAAGTGTACATGTCTAGCGGATGCTATATTATTTTGTTTCAGCTTACACTCAAAAAATATTGTGCGGTCAAAAATGCTTTTGGTAACATCCAATGCCTTGCGTGCAATTTTTATTTAGAGTTTAAATTTTAAGACTTAAATGTAGAATAATGTAACATTGCAGTTTACATGCAAAGCAAAGAACTTTGTAAAATGGTAATTATTTGAGATTTAAAAGCAATTTTTAATATTTCAGATAAAAAATTTCAAAATGTCTAACAGTCCTATGTGGAAGAAGCTGATAGTCACATTTATTATAGGTTTTATTTTACATACGTTTATGGATTCGGTTCTTATAATTTTACAACACTTTTTTTATTTTTTCTTATGCAATACTAAAAATTATTATTATAAATTATTATCTGATCACTAATTCCACTAACACCGTGGTAGTAGTTATAAAACAGATTACCCAGTTTTTTTTTTTTTAAATATTAATGTGTTCTTATAAAAAGAATTAAAAACTCTGCTAATTTTTTTATTGAGAGTGATTTTACATTATGCTGTTAAAAAAATTATATATTTATTTGATGATACGTCATTTGAAAATAACTTAAAATTATATAAAAAATACATATGTAACGTGAATCCTAATCAACAACAATTTCAAATAATATCTACATTGTTTTGCATTTAAGCTAAAGATATGTGTTTTGTTTGTGAATGAAATTCTTTGATGCCTGTAAAAGGGTCTCTTTTTCTTTCGTTAAAAAGACGTACCTAAATGCAGAAATTATTAAGAAAAAAATAGCCACAAGAATTTGTTGGTATTTTGTGCTTGTAAAAATATTTTTGTTTCTGTACCAATCGCGTCGGTAGGTTTTTTTCTTTGAAAACACTTTTCTTAAGTAAAAATATTTAAAAAACAAGTTAAAAAAGCCTTGTTTTCCTACAATTTATGTGTAAACCTATACACATAAAAGCAAATGCGACAGAGGTAACATTTTTGGGTAAGAAGATGTGTTTTATTGATGTATTAATGAAACTTTATTGTTTAGCACTATTTTTATTGCTTACTTTTTTATGCTACAATTATATGACCGAGTCCAAAGAGTTAACCTTACTAATTTATGGTATTTATTTAACGTAACTTTGACCTGTTACAATGACTATACATTTTTGCAGGCAAACTCAGGTGCGCATTTGGTATCTTGTAAAAACTTATGATATACTATTAGCTAGAATTAAAATGTATGCACAGATGTTTGAAGTATGAGTAACCCAACAACGTGAATACCCTTTCTATTTTACTTACCACTATGAACCCCCTAACTTTTTACTAAAATAACTTTTTCACGTTATAATTCTCATGTAATTTATTTTATTTTTGAAAAAATAGACCAGGGAAATCCATTTCTATGCACAATTGTGTATACCACTACTAAAGGTACGCACGGTGCGTCTTAACTAAAATTAAATAAAAAGGTCTTACACCTAGAAAATTAGTAGAGATTCTGAATTTACAATGTTCATAGATGAGAAAAATCAAAAAACTAAAATAATCTGTGGAGAGATTTTTAAATAAATCCACTTTGAACATTTTTGCGCATGAAGTACGATATTTTGGAAAATATGGCATTGTTTAATATGAATAGAAAGGAAAAAATGACATAATAATAATTTTTAAGTGTTAAATCTATTAAACTTTTATTATTTCAACATTTTAGTACTAATAAAATATAAACATGTAACATAATTTAATTATAATTACATCAATTTAAACATGTGAAGCATTATATCTACAAACAGCGCTCAAAAGGTGTTTAGGATAATCCGGATGATTCGGAGCAACCTTATTCATTTCCCAGGAAGACTTTAAAAAATCAAAATGTACGGACTCCATCGCCTGCTCCCCAAAAAATGCTAATCCTTCACCGTTTTTTTCACAGAACTGTTCTATGTGAAAAAAAACTGCATGAACCTTTGGTGTAACGCTGACACCTAAGTCCATGTAGCTCTTTTTGAAAGCTTCTATACATGCTTTGTAATTTTGATCAAGATTATATCCGAAGCATGCAGAAACTATATTTTTGAAGTCGTCAAATACTTTAACATACTTAGGTATTGCTAGGTTTTCAAACTGGCGCAGAAGGTCTACTTTATCCAAAAGTGTTTTGCATGCATTTCCTTTAAACCCAGAACATCCTCGTCTGATTTCACGCTGAACGTGACAAGCTTTTGCCCATGTCAGCGACTCATTTTCACACTCTTTCAACATATGCGTGAAAACAGTGTTAACAACACCAAGCATAAGGTGTAATTCTGGCGGTGGAATAATATCTAGGAATGTTTTGCCTCCAACCGTTGTAATTAGCGGTGGATGAATGCAGTTTAAATAATCTTTCGCTTTGTTTTTTAAGCCTTTTCCTTCAGTCAGCCATTTTGTATAATACAATGAAACATTTTCGGGTGATCTCAATTCGCCACAGCTGCTTAGCTCATCTTTCTTGGCATAACCATAAGTGCACGGGTATGCACTACTGTGCGACATAATACCTGCCAAGATATTCGCTAGCTTCAAATCGGTCGCAATTGTGCCGTGGAAAGGACTTATATTCAACGTTGAAACGAGTTGGGCTACATTCTTATAATTTTCTTGCGCACTTGGAACGGCTGCTAGAATAAATAGTCGTTTAACTCCAGAATCCTTAAATTTTTTTGCTGCTATCCCCTCATCATACTTAGCACGCTTACCGCTGCACTCAAACTGCAACTCATTTGATTGAACAGAAAGACATATTTTTAAAAGTCCGCCTCCTCCATCAATACCCATTTTTAAGTGAACATCCAGTGCATCTCGTTTATTTTTCACATACTGAACAAAAGCAGGAACATCTTTGCAGTAAACTCCAAACACAGGAGCATCCGAGACTTCATCGCCTTTTACACAAACAAAAGGAAATTCCTTAAAATCAAAATAATCGTCGACCGAATGACCTGTGTTATTAAGTTTTAATTTTAATCCTGGTTCAATGGCTTTTCTACTTCTTGTACACACACGAATGGAAGCTGCCATTTTTAAAGTTGCACGATCACTTAAATTCAAATTGCTTTTCATTTTCAACATATCATCCGCAGATAATGTAGATGAGTTTGTTGTGGAAAGGTTGTTTTTATTATTGCCTACTGCGATTTGAAGTGGTTTGCCGTGAATTTGTGACAACCGCAAAACTGAAGGCTCGCGACCACCCTTAGAATCTTCTTTTACTTTTTCTTTAATCACACGGGACATGATTTGATCATTCGCTTTTAAAGATCCATCTGATATATGATTTGAAACATTTATTACTCGAGATTTCAACCCACATTTATGTGGTTTGCCTTTTCCAATCTCACTGAAGCACACGTCGCACCGTTTTGTCGCAGACATTTGTTTAGACTTGCCTAAAATAACAAATAAAAACAATAAAATCTGAAACATAAGAACAAACTAACAAAAAAAATAATTTTTTTTGCTTTTAAAACTTACCTGGAACTTTTTTTGCAACTTTGCCACAAATTTTAACGGGTATTTTGCGTGCAATTTCACAAATTTTGCATTCACATCTTGATCGCGTAGCCTGCACAGGCTTAAAAATAGACAAATCTGGAGATGCTAATTTCTTTTTTTCAGACTTCGCTTGAAATACCTTTCTCCTGCACGTACAACACACAGCAGCCGGCAATCTGCGCTCGTCATCATAGTTGTCAACGTGGTTTTTAATGTCAATTTTTAACTGATTCTCTATAATATACATTTGTTTTTGTTTTCGAGAACACAGGAAACACACTTTTCCCCGATTTTGATCGTGAGTCAAAGCTTTAGACGACATCATTCACCGAAAAATTCTTAGACGCGTTTTAATAGTTTTTAGATACCAAACAATTGATAAATAATTCGATCTGCGACGCAACGTTATCGCTAACAACAATATACAATTGATTCAAACCAAAAGAATATTTTGATAACATACTTTTTGCCAATTTATACCCAATTAAAAAATTCAAAGTAACTTGATTAGTTTTAAGTTTATAGAGCTCTAAAGTATAATTTCATACATGCGTTATAAAAATTAAACGGACCTTATATTGAATAAAGAAATACATTTTATTTGTAATACTTTTTTTGTCTATTATTAGGTAAAAAATAAGTATACGCATTGGCCTACTGGGTCTAAAAAAACTCAGTCTGTATATCTTAAACCATAAGAGATAAAAAAAAACTGTTGCACAATTTTCTTAATGGAGTCAAAACTAGTCATTCGTTATTAAAATACCTAAATGCAGAAATTATTAAGAAAAAAATAGCCACCTATACACATAAAAGCAAATGTGACAGCAGGTAAAATTTTTGGGTAAGAAGATGTGTTTTATTGATGTATTAATGAAACTTTATTGTTTGGCACTATTTTTATTGCTTACTTTTTTATGCTACATATATGACTGAGTCCAAAGAGTTAACCTTACTAATTTATGGTATTTATTTAACGTACATAACTTTGACCTGTTATAATGACTTTCTACATTTTTCAGGTGCGCATTTGGTATTTTGTAAAAAGTTATGATATACCATTAGCAAGAATTAAAATGAATGCACAGATGTTTGAAGTATGAGTAACCCAACAACGTGAATACCTTTTCTATTTTACTTACCACTATGAATACCCTAACTTTTTACTAAAATAACTTTTTCACGTTATAATTCTCATGTAATTTATTTTATTTTTGAATAAATAGACCAGGGAAATCCATTTCTGTGCACAATTTTGTATGCCACTACTAATACATATTTTTGTTTCAGGTAAACAGAAAAAACTTTATGATGGCACTTAAAAAATATTGTGCGGTCAAAACGCTTTTGGTAACATCCAATTCCTTATATGCTATGCAACATTTAAGGAAGGAACGGAATATGTTATTAAACGGCATTGCGATCGTTTTCATAATAATATAAATAATTTAAATGATAAGGAAAGAGAATACCTGTTTTATTAAAATAAAACAATTTTTTTAGAAAAATTGAAAAAATGGAAGAGGAAATTTATGAACCAAAATCAGTTCCCAAATTGAAAAAGGAGATTTCAAGCTTAGTAATATTGGAAATTGTTAAGAAAGGAAGACCATTGTGAGATGGTGTTTTTATCAAGCAATTGCTAAAAAAAATTTGGGAAAGGCTTAATTATAATACTAAATTTATACAGTCTCTTTCCCTGTCCAGTCAAACTGTAGGCCGTCGTACTGTTCAATTAGGAACATGTGTAGAATCTGCAATTAGAGAAAAAGTAATTAATTGCGAATTTTTTTCAATTTGTTTAGACGAAAGCACTGACATAAATGATCTGTGTGAACTTGTAATTTGTATTCGATGCGTAGACAACGAATACACTATTTTTGAGTCCATGTTTACTTTAGAAACATTTTATGGAAATGTAACTGGTACGTTGTTGAATGATGTTGTCACAGAAAAGCTTCTTTCCATTGTAGACATAAACAAATTTGCTGGTGTCTGCACAGATGGAGCCAATGTAATGTTGGGCAAATATAATGGGCTTATAGGCCAATTAAAAAAACACGAATTTGCAGTTCATAATTTTCACTGCATAGTTCATCAGACCTCTCTTGCATCGAAATTCATAAATGATACCCCAGCTATGAAGACAGCAGAGGATATAATAAATAAAATTCGAGGCGGACATCAAGCGCTTACCCACCGAAAATTTGTAACCTTTTTAAAAAACAAAAATGCTGTGAATTGTGACCTGAAAATGTTTACAGAAGTTCGGTGGCTAAGTCGCGGTGATTGCCTGAATAGACTTTATGATTTAAGAGAAGAAGTTCTTCAGTTCCTAGAAACTGAGAAAATAGAAAAAGTTTTAATACAGTGTTTAAAAGACAATAATTTTATTTTAGACTTAGCTTTTTTGGCAGATACGACAAGTATGTTAAATGAACTTATTTGGAATTGCAAGGAAAGGAACGCAATATATGCGACTTGTCAAAAATCATTCACAATTTTAAAACAAAACTTTTTCTAATTTTTTCCCAAATTAAAACTGGTGATTTTTCCAATTTTCCAAAAACTTCACTTGTTTATAGAAATCTTGAAATCGACAAAAGATATGAATATGCCGAAATATTTAAAACACTTTTCAATAATTTTCAAGACAGGTTTCAAGATTTTGTAATTTTACAACCGCTATTAGATCTTTTCGAAAACCCTTTTCGTTGCGATGTAAGCAACTACGAATTTGATATTCAATCAGAACTAATCATACTACGAAGCGAAGTAAATGCTCCAGACGAAAATAATATTGTAGAGTTCTGGAAAGATTTGGATGGCGAGTTCTATCCTGAACTAAAAAAAAATTCATTTAAGTGCCTCTCTTTATTCGGCACTACTTGCCTATGCGAACAAATTTTTTACGATATAAAATTTATTTGTTCCAAGCAACGTAATAAATTAAGATCATCCCATTTGAAAAGCATTCTACTATTACGAAACTGCCATAAAAGTATAAATTTAGAAGATTTTATTTTATAAGTTGTATAACACAAGGGAACAAAATTAAACATTTTTTGTGTTGATAGAAAATTTGTAGCAGTTCTTTACCAATTCAATGTCGCTGATTTTAAAACTGCACTTTTTTTCTATCAGCTGTGATTTGCGTGCAATAATTATTTTTTATGAATTTTTAAAACATAAAAATCTTTAATTTTTTTACAATTGTTTGACAAGATATTTGAAACTGATTTAGAGTCAAAAAGCTTCCGAATAAAAAAAGGCAGTTTTAAAATCAGCGACATTGAATTGGTAAAGAATTTGGTTGTGTATTAGTGAGTACCAGAGAGTAAAAAAATTGAGAGAATGCATTCATTTACAGCCGAAATAAAATGTTAGTAATATATTTTATAAGTTGTATAACACAAAGGTACAAAATTAAAAATTTTTTGTGTTGATAAAAAATTTGTAGCAATTCTTTACCAATTCAATGTCGCTGATTTTAAAACTGCACTTTTTTTTCATTCGGAAGCTTTTTAACTCTAAATCAGTTTTAAATATCTTATCAAACAATTGTAAAAAAATTAAAGATTTTTATGTTTTAAAAATTCATAAAAAATAAATATTGCACGCAAATCACACGTTTAATAACATATTCCGTTCCTTCCTTAAATGTTGCATACCATATAAAGCATTGGATGTTACCAAAAGCGTTTTTGACCGCACAATATTTTTTAAGTGCCATCATAAAGTTTTTTCTGTTAACCTGAAACAAAAATATGTATTGAGGTACGTTCAGACTAATGAAATATTTGACGAAAATATTTGTTCTGATATTTGCTTCAAACTGTGTGAAACAAAAAAATATTTTGTTTAATGTTCAAACTAAGCTCAAACATTTGACAATTTTTGTTTGATAAAACAGTTGGCAAAAAGTGTTAAATAAAATAAATTAATTCATGTTTGCCATGCGTTCAGACTAAAATAAATATTTGCATCAAATAATTATTTAATGAAAGTGTTCAAAAATAATAATATATTTCACAAATAGTAAAAATGAGCGCAAAAGCTAATTTATTTTTTTTTATTCTGTGGAGCAGCATCTTTCACAGTGTTAGAACAGGAGAATGTAAAATATAAAAAAACTGGAAGACAATGGGTAACGGGAACATGGCTAAAATTTGCGAAAAATTGCAAACTTGGATATAAACCCTTAAATATATTTGAAGTCTCTAAATCAGTTAAAAAACAAAATGTCGGGAAAAAAATTTTTTGCAAAAATAGCGAAAATTTGCGAAAAATTTAGATATTTTAAACAAGCCATAAAATTTATTAAAAGTGCCTAAAACTAAAAGGAATGGCAAACATTTGCTAATAGCGGCACGATACAAAGTCTAATAATTATAAAAAATCTTTAAAATTGTAAAGAATCCAAAAACTTACAGGAAAAATTGCTTCTATCCGGAACATGGCCAAAATTATTTGTCGTTGTTTGCTCTTACAATTTTTTTGTAATATCAAATAAATGTTTGCTCAAAAATGACTAAAATATTTCATTTTTTGTGTTCACACTATGTTCACATTGGACAAATATTTGTTTGCCGGCAAATACTTTTATTTGCTCAAAATCAGCTGTTATTTTATTTGATACTCAAAAATATTTTGTGTTCAGACTACGTTAATGAAATATTTGAATTTTGCTTTCAAATATTTCACCAGTCTGAACGTACACGATGCGCCTTAACTAAAATTAAATAAAAAGGTCTTACACCTAGAAAATTAGTAGAGATTCTGAATTTACAATGTTCATAGATGAGAAAAATCAAAAAACTAAAATAATCTGTGGAGAGATTTTTAAATAAATACACTTTGAACATTTTTGCGATTTTAATAACGAATGACTAGTTTTGACTCCATTAAGAAAATTGTGCAACAGTTTTTTTTTATCTCTTATGGTTTAAGATATACAGACTGAGTTTTTTAGACCCAGTAGGCCAATGCGTATACTTATTTTTTACCTAATAATAGACAAAAAAAGTATTACAAATAAAATGTATTTCTTTATTCAATATAAGGTCCGTTTAATTTTTATAACGCATGTATGAAATTATACTTTAGAGCTCTATAAACTTAAAACTAATCAAGTTACCTTGAATTTTTTAATTGGGTATAAATTGGCAAAAAGTATGTTATCAAAATATTCTTTTGGTTTGAATCAATTGTATATTGTTGTTAGCGATAACGTTGCGTCGCAGATCGAATTATTTATCAATTGTTTGGTATCTAAAAACTATTAAAACGCGTCTAAGAATTTTTCGGTGAATGATGTCGTCTAAAGCTTTGACTCACGATCAAAATCGGGGAAAAGTGTGTTTCCTGTGTTCTCGAAAACAAAAACAAATGTATATTATAGAGAATCAGTTAAAAATTGACATTAAAAACCACGTTGACAACTATGATGACGAGCGCAGATTGCCGGCTGCTGTGTGTTGTACGTGCAGCAGAAAGGTATTTCAAGCGAAGTCTGAAAAAAAGAAATTAGCATCTCCAGATTTGTCTATTTTTAAGCCTGTGCAGGCTACGCGATCAAGATGTGAATGCAAAATTTGTGAAATTGCACGCAAAATACCCGTTAAAATTTGTGGCAAAGTTGCAAAAAAAGTTCCAGGTAAGTTTTAAAAGCAAAAAAAATTATTTTTTTTGTTAGTTTGTTCTTATGTTTCAGATTTTATTGTTTTTATTTGTTATTTTAGGCAAGTCTAAACAAATGTCTGCGACAAAACGGTGCGACGTGTGCTTCAGTGAGATTGGAAAAGGCAAACCACATAAATGTGGGTTGAAATCTCGAGTAATAAATGTTTCAAATCATATATCAGATGGATCTTTAAAAGCGAATGATCAAATCATGTCCCGTGTGATTAAAGAAAAAGTAAAAGAACATTCTAAGGGTGGTCGAGAGCCTTCAGTTTTGCGGTTGTCACAAATTCACGGCAAACCACTTCAAATCGCAGTAGGCAATAATAAAAACAACCTTTCCACAACAAACTCATCTACATTATCTGCGGATGATATGTTGAAAATGAAAAGCAATTTGAATTTAAGTGATCGTGCAACTTTAAAAATGGCAGCTTCCATTCGTGTGTGTACAAGAAGTAGAAAAGCCATTGAACCAGGATTAAAATTAAAACTTAATAACACAGGTCATTCGGTCGACGATTATTTTGATTTTAAGGAATTTCCTTTTGTTTGTGTAAAAGGCGATGAAGTCTCGGATGCTCCTGTGTTTGGAGTTTACTGCAAAGATGTTCCTGCTTTTGTTCAGTATGTGAAAAATAAACGAGATGCACTGGATGTTCACTTAAAAATGGGTATTGATGGAGGAGGCGGACTTTTAAAAATATGTCTTTCTGTTCAATCAAATGAGTTGCAGTTTGAGTGCAGCGGTAAGCGTGCTAAGTATGATGAGGGGATAGCAGCAAAAAAATTTAAGGATTCTGGAGTTAAACGACTATTTATTCTAGCAGCCGTTCCAAGTGCGCAAGAAAATTATAAGAATGTAGCCCAACTCGTTTCAACGTTGAATATAAGTCCTTTCCACGGCACAATTGCGACCGATTTGAAGCTAGCGAATATCTTGGCAGGTATTATGTCGCACAGTAGTGCATACCCGTGCACTTATGGTTATGCCAAGAAAGATGAGCTAAGCAGCTGTGGCGAATTGAGATCACCCGAAAATGTTTCATTGTATTATACAAAATGGCTGACTGAAGGAAAAGGCTTAAAAAACAAAGCGAAAGATTATTTAAACTGCATTCATCCACCGCTAATTACAACGGTTGGAGGCAAAACATTCCTAGATATTATTCCACCGCCAGAATTACACCTTATGCTTGGTGTTGTTAACACTGTTTTCACGCATATGTTGAAAGAGTGTGAAAATGAGTCGCTGACATGGGCAAAAGCTTGTCACGTTCAGCGTGAAATCAGACGAGGATGTTCTGGGTTTAAAGGAAATGCATGCAAAACACTTTTGGATAAAGTAGACCTTCTGCGCCAGTTTGAAAACCTAGCAATACCTAAGTATGTTAAAGTATTTGACGACTTCAAAAATATAGTTTCTGCATGCTTCGGATATAATCTTGATCAAAATTACAAAGCATGTATAGAAGCTTTCAAAAAGAGCTACATGGACTTAGGTGTCAGCGTTACACCAAAGGTTCATGCAGTTTTTTTTCACATAGAACAGTTCTGTGAAAAAAACGGTGAAGGATTAGCATTTTTTGGGGAGCAGGCGATGGAGTCCGTACATTTTGATTTTTTAAAGTCTTCCTGGGAAATGAATAAGGTTGCTCCGAATCATCCGGATTATCCTAAACACCTTTTGAGCGCTGTTTGTAGATATAATGCTTCACATGTTTAAATTGATGTAATTATAATTAAATTATGTTACATGTTTATATTTTATTAGTACTAAAATGTTGAAATAATAAAAGTTTAATAGATTTAACACTTAAAAATTATTATTATGTCATTTTTTCCTTTCTATTCATATTAAACAATGCCATATTTTCCAAAATATCGTACTTCATGCGCAAAAATGTTCAAAGTGGATTTATTTAAAAATCTCTCCACAGATTATTTTAGTTTTTTGATTTTTCTCATCTATGAACATTGTAAATTCAGAATCTCTACTAATTTTCTAGGTGTAAGACCTTTTTATTTAATTTTAGTTAAGACGCACCGTGCGTACCTTTAGTAGTGGTATACACAATTGTGCATAGAAATGGATTTCCCTGGTCTATTTTTTCAAAAATAAAATAAATTACATGAGAATTATAACGTGAAAAAGTTATTTTAGTAAAAAGTTAGGGGGTTCATAGTGGTAAGTAAAATAGAAAGGGTATTCACGTTGTTGGGTTACTCATACTTCAAACATCTGTGCATACATTTTAATTCTAGCTAATAGTATATCATAAGTTTTTACAAGATACCAAATGCGCACCTGAGTTTGCCTGCAAAAATGTATAGTCATTGTAACAGGTCAAAGTTACGTTAAATAAATACCATAAATTAGTAAGGTTAACTCTTTGGACTCGGTCATATAATTGTAGCATAAAAAAGTAAGCAATAAAAATAGTGCTAAACAATAAAGTTTCATTAATACATCAATAAAACACATCTTCTTACCCAAAAATGTTACCTCTGTCGCATTTGCTTTTATGTGTATAGGTTAACACATAAATTGTAGGAAAACAAGACTTTTTTAACTTGTTTTTTAAATATTTTTACTTACTTAAAAAAGTGTTTTCAAAGAAAAAAACCTACCGACGCGATTGGTACAGAAACAAAAATATTTTTACAAGCACAAAATACCAACAAATTCTTGTGGCTATTTTTTTCTTAATAATTTCTGCATTTAGGTACGTCTTTTTAACGAAAGAAAAAGGGACCCTTTTACAGGCATCAAAGAATTTTTTTCACAAACAAAACACATATCGTTAGCTTAAATGCAAAACAATGTGCATATTATTTGAAAATTTGAAATTTTTGTTGATTAGGATTCACGTTACATATGTATTTTTATATAATTTTAAGTTATTTACAAAATTAAAATTTACGTATCATCAAATAAATATATAATTTTTTTAACAGCATAATGTATAATCACAATCAATAAAAAAATTAGCAGAGTTTTTAATTCTTTTTATAAGAACACATTAATATTTAAAAAAAAAAAACTGGGTAATCTGTTTTATAACTATTACCACGGTGTTAGTGGAATTAGTGATCAGATAATAATTTATAATAATAATTTTTAGTATTGCATAAGAAAAAATAAAAAAGTGCTGTAAAATTATAAGAACCGAATCCATATACGTATGTAAAATAAAACCTATAATAAATGTGACTATCACCTTCTTCTACATAGGACTGTTAGACATTTTGAAATTTTTTATCTGAAATATTAAAAATTGCTTTTAAATCTCAAATAATTACCATTTTATAAAGTTCTTTGCTTTGCATGTAAACTGCAATGTTACATTATTCTACATTTAAGTCTTAAAATTTAAACTCTAAATAAAAATTGCACGCAAGGCATTGGATGTTACCAAAAGCATTTTTGACCGCACAATATTTTTTGAGTGTAAGCTGAAACAAAATAATATTGCATCCGCTAGACATGCACACTTGTCGAAGTCACATCGACGACTGAATTGAAGAGTATAAAAATATGTGCTAGTAGTGGTGTGCACAATTGTGCAAAGAAATGGAAACCCCTGGTTTAAAGCAACGATCATCACGCTATGCCCCCAGGGGCCGAGCACTATTCGGGATTTTCACACCCACAACACGAATGTTACCGAAACTCACTTTAAAGGCCGTGTCAGATACAACTTTGTCGCTTTGCGTGACGTTTCTAACTTTGGGCAGAAATTGCAAAGCAAAAGGTGTATGACACAATGAAAACTTTGACAACACTCACGCATTGCTTGTTTACTTATAAAAGCGGTTGGTAATTTGTACATTTAATTATTTGTTATAAAAATAAAAGTTAAAAATTTAATTGGACGGTTTTTTGGAATTGAATTTGGCAAAAAAATTAAAAAACAAAAGAAAATTATACTAGCCAATTGTCAAAGCGCGCAAAAAGATGAGAGTTGGCTAACTTTTTGCTTCGCTCCGCTTTGAAAGTACTTTATGTGACATGTTTCGTATAAATATGTATATTTTATCTTAGATGTCAAAGCGAATCGGTAACGCAACGCGAAGCAAAAGTTTTATCTGACATGGCCTTAAAGATGGCAAAACACTATAATTTCATTCAGTTGTATGCAAGCTTTCAAACAAGCTGGTCGCCGTTGCTTTTATTGTGTAAAAAAAAAAACAAAACACATAGTTAATAACTCAACTGAGTACTTTTATTTTTCTCTCTTTTTCAGAATTTCAAATATTTTAAGTACACTTTGAATATTTTTCTACTTTTGTATGTGCTTATTTAAATGTGAAAATAGAGTGAGGAAAAAGTTTTAATTTTCATCTTAAATTTTGAATAAAGCTGAATGCCTTGTATACAATCAGAAATTAAAAAAAAAAAAAAATAAGTGCAAACATGCATTTATATAACAAAAAATTTGTTTAGTAAAAAATTTGTTTAGAGACCCTTTGTAAAGAAGAAAGAAAAACAATAAACCAACGATCATCACGCTACGTTCCCAGGGGCCGAGCTCTTTTCGGGATTTTCACACACACAACACGAATGTTACCCAAACTCACTTCAAAGATTGTAAAAAACAGTGTTGCCACTTTATGGGTAATTACCCGAATTTGGTGTAATGTTTGCTCCCGTGGGTAGAGCGTGGGTAATGTGTAATTTGAAATGGGATCAGTTGTAATTTGAAATTCTTTCATTTTAAAACAAATCTTATATTATTTGTTTTGGATTTTAGTGCTAAGTTTTGTACCATTTAAGATATTGTTGATCTAAAAAATGTACATTTGTTAAACTGATTTGAGAAGCAAACTCTCATCTGAAATTATTACATGAACATTATTTACTAAATAAAGTATGCTAAGGAACGGCTATCAATATTTTGAACCTTTCCTTATTAATTTGAGGTTTTTAATGCTATTTTTGTTAAGTTATTTTTGAATTACTATATGAATCATAACAGTATGACTAATATTGATCTTTTTTAAGGGAGTACGATATTCTGAGTTTGTGCTGATTGCCAGAGGTAATATTGCCGTCTATTGAGAGCTGGTCAATTCAGGGCAGATTGTATAGGGGATTTGCTATTTTTACTGATGGCTCGAAGATGAAAGACACGGATGCGGGTGTCTACATTGAGGATCAGAAGGTCATATAGACTTCCTGACGACTGCAGTGTATTTCAGGCGGAGGTCCTGGGTATTTTAAAGGCGGTAGAATTGATATGGAGCAACATTACCAGGGGCTTGGAGGTCACTATTTATGTAGACAGTCAGGAAGCTCTTAATAGGCTGTTATGTGAACTCCAGGCTAGTTAATAATTGCAGGAGGGCACTAGGGGAAATCTAAGGGGATTATGTGGTTAGGCTGTGCTGGGTAGAGGTTTAGTGCAGCATCACCCGCAATGAAACAGTTGATGAGTTGGCAATACTCTGCTCGGAAATGAAGTATCCTGACTGTCGGTCAGGCCTCCAATTGGTCTCTACTTTGAGAGAATCAGGGAATGGGTTCTGAGCGGGACTAACCAGGCCTGGGGGAATCACACGGACTGCAGGGTAGCGGGGGCACTGTGGGCGGTGCCTAGGAAGTGTGATTCGGTTTCGCTGATGGGCAGGAGTAGGGTCTGCGTCAGGACCATGATAGGTATAATCACGGGCCACTGCATGACAGCAAGATGGCGGTGAGAATGCGATCGGACTTCTCGGCTATATGTAGGCTTTGTGAGGACCCGGAGGAGTTAGACACTGTTGAGCACCTTCTGTGCCACTGTTCCAGGCTGCTGAGCAGCAGGCTGAGATGTCTGGGTAGTATATTCCTGTGCGAATTAGGGGATGCCTCGGGCAGCGGGCTCGAGAATCTGACGCGATTCGTAATGGGAATAACCTGGTTGCGTAGCAGGAGACTGGGTCTGTGTATATTTAGGACAGTTTTCTGTTTAGTGGGGTTATTTCTTGTGTTTCCCGATTTTTGTCTTCTCCTTCTTTCTCTATTCTTGTGCTTTTTCTCTTTATTTTCTCTATTCTTCTCTCACTTAAAATCTATCGCAAAATAAGGCATCACAATGGACCATATTGGTCTCTGAGTGAGGGTGTGAAGTTTGTTTCGCACCAGCCTTTCTACCTATCCTATTTAATTTCAACATAAATTTTCTTGCGAAATTTATTTTGGAATCAGTCCATATTTTACCATGGCTCCCATACAAATACCACTCACGAAAAAAACTTGTAATGGTATAAGTACTTATAAATATTGGTACGTATTGATAAAAAAAATAGCTACTATATGATTGCAAAATGTTACGTAGGAAGGTAAAGCATTGAACAATTTAAGGCAAAAAAATCTCAAATAGATGTAGTTACCTACATAATAGTCGGCGTTTAGAATTCTTATACTATTATTCTTAACCTCATAACGTAATTTTGTTTTAACAGGTCCATAATTGCATATGGGACCTAACAAGGGAACTTCATATAAATTGGGTAATTTAGCATCATCTCAAGTGTAGTTTTAAATTTTGCTGGTGGTAACACTGGTAAAAGACTACAATTTCATGCAGTAACTTAAGTTTCATTCACAAAAACTTCTCTTTGTTTTTGATAATGATATTAGTTTTGAAGCAATATATATTTCCATTTTGTAGCAATATATATTTCAGAATGGTCTTAATTAAATATCATTATTTATTTCACATCAAGCTTTACTGTTTGCTGGGAATATTTCACCAATTTAATGATATTTACCTAATGATCAAAAACAAGTGAGAAAGTGTATAAGTTTAAGATTCATGTACTTATCCGATTTCTTTGTGCCGAATATTATCAAGATATCTGGACCTACATGCTATGACATTTAAGTTATCTTCACCAAATTTCGTGTCAATACGAATATTTATAAGGTTGTTATGTCATTAAAAGTTATATTGGGGGACGGTACGTATATGGGAACTGTGCTTAAATATAGTCCGATTATAATAATATTTGGTTAAGTGATGAGTAAAGTTGGAAAAAAAGTTTTGGGCCCAGTTTAATAGAAATACCAGCATAATCAGATGGTTTATATTTTTTATTTTTTTTTATTCCTGCACTAAATTCCGTGAAGCTTTTTGCTTGTCTGCAGGAGACCAGAGTCTCTGGCGAGAATCGAACCCGCAACCCCGGTACTGATAGACTAGCTCACTACCAGCTAGCCTACCGGGGCACGCTATGAAAGAAGACTCCACTCTGGAAAGAAGTTTTAAGCTATGGGCCGACTCTTACTATTCGTCCTTATGGCAATTTAATAATCTTTAGGAGCTAATGCTTAGTTGATCGGTATGCTAAAATAAGGGTTGAAAACCAATATTTTAATGTGTTACGCATATTAGCACATACCCATAATACCCTCAACACGTATGGTGGAGTTAGTATACTTACTGGTTACCATAATTCCAGATGAGAATTTCGTCAACCGCTGATTATTAAAGGTCTAATGCTATATAAGCTTGATATATGGAATGCTGTTTTACCCAGAGAGCAACACCTAAAGAACGAGCTCCTCAACAAGCATACGGAGAACGTAAAAACTTAAAACGTGAATGTGACTTGTTCTTCTTTTGGGTTTTCTACTTTTTTACTTTTAATATGATAAGGAACCAGAACTTTAGGCATTGTTTTAAATGCAAAAAATAGATATTTCTTTTAAAAAATTCATCATCATTCATCTTCACCAAAACAATTTAAAAAAAATTTGCTTTTTATTTGTTTATTGTTTACAAAATATTTGTCAAAAATTGAGGTGAACTTTTACCAGTGTGTTGAATTCACACAGTTCCTATATGTGTGCATAGGTAAAAATATTTTTTTTTTTTAAATTTTAAGGGAGCTTTTACCTTCGGTAAAATTGTAATTTATATACATACGTTTTTCTTACTTTTTTTTTTGTAAATGTACCCGTAATTTAAGAATTTTTCTTATTTCTATACTGGGCAAACTTAACCTTTTATGAACAGTGTCAAAACAAAATGTAAGAATATTCAAAAAATATTATGAACGATGTAAACCAAAAATAATTCAAAAAGCTACAAAAAAGTGTTCAGTTAAAAAGTAAATAGTTATTTGTACGAGAGTATTCTAATTATTAAATATATTTTTATATAGATGTTATCTCTGAAATTATTTCGAAGTGTACTTAAATTATAAGTTGAAAAGGTTCTTCCACGTCTCGACTTTTTAATCACCTTTTATTAGTCCACATGCTTGACAATAATATGCTCCAAATAAAACTTAACTTCGTTCGAAGTAGTTCTAAAGAGACGACAAATAATACTTTTCTAAAATACGCAGCCAAAAATTAGTCATTGGGTGAAATCGTCGCTGTTTTTACTTACTGTATTTAGTAAAGTACAATAAATAAAAATATATGTCTTTTTCTTTATTTAACACATAACAAAAGATGTTATACTACATAAAAAATAATGCATAAGCCCAATTTCATTCGTATTTAAGATAAAAAAAAACATTAAAAGTGCTTTCTGAAAAGTTTGTTAAATTTAGTTAGGTCGGCTAGTTAAAACAGCCATGAAATATTATCCCGTTGTGTTGCCGAGGACGGAATGCCCGTTAAGGCATTTTCAACTCTTAAGTAGTAATAGCATATATTCATGCTTAAAACTACAATATTCCGGCGGAATCAACGATATGGGAAAAAATCAATCAGTATTATTTATAAAAACACAAAGAACAAAAAAAAAAAATTGAAGAAACCAAACAATGTTATTGAACGTTTTAAATTGTGGTCGACGAATTGACAAATATTTTATACAAAAATTATGTTAATATTACTATTCGTTTCTATAATGCTGAAACTGAAGAATTTGAAA
Organism: Pollenia amentaria; assembly: GCA_943735925.1. Lineage (NCBI taxonomy): Eukaryota > Metazoa > Arthropoda > Insecta > Diptera > Polleniidae > Pollenia > Pollenia amentaria. The sequence continues at coordinate 71,129,005 of OX031010.1, forward strand.
TAAGTATATGGGGAATTTCATGTCAAGTGACCCAACTTTTGAAATCGATGTCTTCCGATTTGCACCAAGGTTAGTCCTATTGGATAGTAGTTTAGACACAATTTTCAACAAGATCGGTCAAAAAGTTTCTGAGTTAGAGGGGGTCAACATTTGACATTTTGACCAAACAGGTGTTCTGTCTTATCCATCTAACTTATTATCTATTGGTGTTAGCAAAATTTGTCCCAAACAAATTAGATAGCTATTTCTTCAAGCTTTCGGAAAAAAATTTTTTGTTTTTTTTTAAATTTTTAAAAATTTAAAACTCATTTTTTATTTTTTTTTGAAGCGGGGGGGTTTTTTTTTGGTTCAAAAGAAAGCTTATTCTTTTCCTTTAAGTTAAAAAAAAATAATTTCTAAGTCAAGATGAGCATTTTTAAATTTTTAGCATATGCACTATTTTGAATTTTTTTCCTATTTGTGTGTAAGTGTTTCTTAAATCTTAAAAATAACACCTATGCTGAGAAACTAGACAAATCAACCTTTTCGACGGTATATAACATACCTAACAAGCATTTGATACCCTCGATACTGTAATACCCACAATATGTTAATCCCAGGAATAAAATAACTTTTTTCTATAGAGATGTTGACAAATTAAATTTTTTTATTTATTTGTAATAATAATTTAATTAAAATAAAATAATAATTATAAAAACAAAAAGATAAATAATCTAAAAAATTTAATCTTAATCACATAAGATCCTTTAATAAATTTTTTTGGTTTTTTTTTTAAATTTAAAACTATTTTTGTATTTTTTTTTTTTTTGAAGCGGGTATTTTTTTTTCTCAAAAGAAATCTTTTCCTTTAAGTTAGTTCTGGTCGCTATTTGGGCCGCGAGTGGGTTATGTTTAAAAAAAATAATTTCTAAATCTAGACGAGGAGTTTTCAATTTTCAGACTGAAAGATGCACATTGAAACAATCATTTCAAATGTGCATGATTTTGTGGAAGAAATGTGTAGAGGATTGCTAAATTTAAGAACCCATGACTTCTTAGTCAAAGAGCATTGGTCATTCTTTAAGGATTTGAAGATACATTTGAAGTCTAGGGGATTTCGTTAGTTCGTTTGATTTCGAAGAGAACTATAAATATGTTCTTCAGGATGTCATACAGTCATTGCACTTCAATAACGACCAAGCAACTATATTTACAGTAGTTATTTAATACATGAAACATGAAAAACTGGACCACAAAAGTATGGCAACAATTTCCGACGATTTAAACATGATGCCGTTGCAATTTATGAATACCAGCAGATAATACTAAATTATCTAAAATCTAAATTTACAGTAAAGAAGGTATACGTTTCTGACAGAGTTCGTCAACATTTTAAAAACAAAAGTAGCTTCGCAAATCTGATAGCTCATGAAAAAGATTTTGGAATGCCAGCTGAGTGGCATTTTCATCCTACTGCTCATGGTAAAGGAGCATGTGATGGTGTTAGAGCAAACCTCAAAAGAAATGCAGCGATGTATAGCCTACAAGTGCTCTCATCAAGATCGCATCTTAGATGCGACTGCTTTATTTTATTGGGCAAAGAATTATTGTAAAGAAACTAAATTGTTTTAAGTAGCAAAGAGGATCATGTTTAAACATTAAAAACACTGAAGATCAGATTCGATGCTGCGGAAACAATCAATGGCACCGCTCAATACCATGCTTTTATACCGCTTGTCGATGGAAGACTTAAGACATAACCCACTCGTCACCAAAAAGCGACCAGAAATACCTTAATGGAAAAGACCTAAGCTTCCTTTTGAGCAAAAAAAAAAAAAAAAAAATACCCGCTTCAAAAAAAAAATACAAAAATAATTTAAAATTTAAAAAAAAAAATTAAAATAACAAAAAAAATATATTAAAGGATCTTATGTGATTAAGATTAAATTTTTTAGATTATTTATCTTTTTGTTTTTATAATTATTATTTTATTTTAATTTAATTATTATTACAAATATTCAACATTTTTTATTTTTCGTATTTATTCTATGACGAAGGCCGTAGCGGGCCAGAAAATGCATTACATTCTGCTGGTGTCTAATAATTGTAAAACTTTCTGTACATAAATATACTTCATTGCTATCCAACGGAAAGCTAAGGTAAAATGTAACAAGAAAATACAATATAATAGTCTGGTAGTGTATAAAGTAATTTCCAAAAAAATTTAAGGAATAGAGCTATTACAAAAAGCTTTATAAAATACATAACTGAAATTTAACTCATAGAATTCGAAAAATAAAAAATGTTGAATATAATAAAGTTGCTTATGAAAAGCAAATAATTCCCAATATCTATTTATTATTACAAATAAATAAAAAAAATTTAATTTGCCAACATCACTATAGAAAAAAAGTGATTTTATTCCTGGGATTTACATATTGTGGGTATTACAGTATCGAGGTTATGAAATGCTTGTTAGGTATGTTATATACCGTCGGAGAAGTTAATCATAATATCTTTAATGTGTTTTAGTGGTTGAGATTTTCACTGAATATTATCAAGTTAAAAAATAGTGTTTAAATTTTTCATAAAATTTATATAACAAAAATTAATAACTTTAAATAAAAAGCTTTCCAAATATTAGAAATTATTTGTTTCATTCTATAAATAATTGTTTTTCTCTTTTCTTTTTTTTTTTATTTAAACAGCAAAATAAATGTGTTGTCAACTTAACAGTACCAGGGATGGCAAAATTGGTACAATTGTACTTTTTTTGGTACAATTTCATATTTAAAAGTACAATGGTAAACCAATGACATATTTAGTACAATTTTAATTTCCCCAGTTTTAGTTTTTATTATGACAACTCATCAATGTTATCAATCTACTGTGAATATATTTTCTATCTTCTTTATCAATTTGTACTTACGCGCCTTGCAGTTGGTTTACTTTGTTTTTGTTGCACTTGATTTTTTTTCTTACTTTTTTTACTCTACATTGCTAAATGTTTGCTTACGATTTGATCTGTTTTACAAAAGGAAAATAATTAGAAAAGTACAAGAAATAGAAAATTTTGTCTACTTTAATTGAACTTTGTTTAAAGATTAAAAATGGAAACCGAAGAAACCAGGTAAATTATTTGTTTATTTTAAACTGAAGTGCTTTACATATAATAAAGTTTTACATTGTAGTACAAGTAAGCAAAGCAAGCCATACGTTGTGCCATTTAGAGAGGAGTGGGTCCAAATGTTTCCATGGCTGATTAAAGATGGTAGTTATAAAAGATGCAAAGCATGCAATGTAAACATAATGGGTGGCATAGTACATATAAAGCGCCATGCAGCGTGTGACAGCCACAAGAAGAAAGTTGAAGTCATGAAAACCACCCCCAAAATTGATGCTTTTATGAAAAACCCATTCTGCCCCACAGAACAGGCGGCCAAAAAATTAGAGATAATGCTGACAATGTTTGTGGCGGAGCATAATTTGCCCTTTCAAATTTTGGACCACCTAAACAGCTTAATAAAACGAGGTATTTCCGACTCTCAAATTGTAAAAAAAATCAATATCGACAGAAAGAAAGCAAAAAAAATTGTAACTGAAGTTATCGGCCCTGAAAATGTGAAGGACATTAAGAACTTTTGCAAAGACAATTACTATTCAATAGTATTAGATGAGAGCACAGATTGCAGTGTGTCCAAAAATTTAGCTATAATAATAAGAATTTTTGACGATAAATGTCGTGATCGTTTTCTAGGGTTAATCAAAATTGAAGATTGTACAGCAAATGGGATATTTGATGCTACAATTAAAATGTTAAAAGAAAATGACATTCCTATAAATCAGATAGTTGGTATAACTACCGATAATTGTGCGGTCATGATGGGGTCTGTAAATGGTGTACAAACGAAATTTAAGGCCATTATTCCTCATTTATTTACTAATGGCTGTATTTGCCACATTTTAAATTTAGTGTCTTTGGCTGCATCGAAACATGCTATATCATATGAAATTGAAAAATTTATGAGAGAAATCAACCACCATTTTTGTAACAGTTCCAGTCGACGTGAGAGTACTTTGGTACTTCTGTCCACATAATTTTGAAGTATTCTTGTACGAGATGGTTATCGCGTCAAGAAGTAATAGAGCAAATTTTGGAACAATGGGAACCATTACACTATTATTTTACGTTAAATGATTTTGAATCAGATTTTAAAAACTTTAAACTGCAGTTTATCATATCAATATTTTCCAAACCCATTTTTAAAATGATCTTTTTATTTTTAAAATATATTTTAAAAATTATTAATTCCATAAATTTAGAAATGCAGACAGAAGATGTTCGTATTCATATAATTTTAGAACGTTTAACGTTTTTATTTCGTCAAATTGCACGGAATTTTTTGAAAAAAGAAGTGCTTGATAAATATGATATAACTGAATTAGATCTTAAATTAGAGAGTAATTATCTTCCTTTAGAAGATGTTTTCTGCGGAACCGATGTAGACATATATATAGCAACAAATGACGTTGAAAGTGATGCAATTCAGTTAAAAAAAATTGCCCAAAATTTTTACATTAAATTTTGTGAAGTTTTGAGAACAAAGTTTGACTTTAAAAATGAAACTTTAAACTGGTTCAGTAAATTTAGCCCCGAAAATGTAATCACTGGAAAAACTAATAGTTTAGTACCACTTTTAGTAAAAATGTTTCCCAACGAACGACAAAATTTTGATAATATAAATTTGCAATTAAGAGCTCTTGCTGATCTCGAAATATTAAAGTCTTATCAAAAGGAGAACATTAGCAATTTCTGGGCCAAAGTTTTTGAAATAAAAAATGAATCAAATGAGTTAATGTTTCCAGAACTTTCAAAAATTGTGCGAGGAATATTATCAGTCCCACATTCATCAGCAAATGTTGAAAGAATCTTTTCTTATCAGAATATTATCAAAACTAAAGAGAGAAACAGACTACAAGTTCCAACCGTTTCTGCTTTAATACAAACGAAGGATCTACTCAATTCACAAAATTGCAATTGTTATAACTTTAATATATCTAGTCATTTGTTAGCCAAATTGTAATACTGATCTCAATAGCTAATTGCAAATATTTATGTACCTTTTTTTCAAAATAGTTTATTTATAAGTGATATTTTTTTGTTATATTAACAGTACAAATGAAATTTTATGTACTTTTTTTGTTATGTCTGATGCTGTTTTTGTTATATTAATAGTAAAAATGAAATTTATGTATTTTTTATGTTTTTAATAAATCTAAATAAAATAAAAATTAAAAAAATGTGTTTTGGTACAATTATGTTCAAAAAAGTAAAATTTTTGATGCAAGTTGGTACAATTTAAAAAATCCATTTGCCATCCCTGAGTCGAACTGCCAGTTTCTAGCTACGTTGTTTAGTAAACTAAAAAAAAGAGTTTACGTCTACTGTAAACACAGCTGCTTCTGGTTTTCCATCGCAAGTTCAGCAGTCTATGTGTTTAAAATGGTTGCCGATTCTTTTGACTGCTGAAAAAATGAATTGTGTTACTATTTTTTCAGTAACTGTGCGCGCACAGTTCAACTGTTTTAAATATGAATGGGAATAAAAATTGATGGTTCGAACAATTTTCAGTTTAGTGGCATGTGTAAAAATACAAACTGGCGACTGAATTTTAAACCCTGCTGCTGGGCCCATCATTTCATTCATGTGTATTTTTTTTAAACAATTGTATGTAAGTCCCAATTTACATTATACGATTTTTGTCGTTGAGATTCTTACCTTATAGGCGAGAGGGGAGAGAGGAATTAACAGGGGTACATAAGCGAAGAGTCGTTTTGTTTATTGATTCGTTGTGTGAAAATATATGTATACACAAGGAGCTGTAACGACACAAATCGCATAATGTAAACATTACACCGACTTCAAAGAAGAAACGACAAAAATCGTATAATATAAAATGGAACTAAGTCTCATTATGTTTTAACACTCAGTTATAATTTTTTTTTTTTTATTTTACTTCTTACTATAATTATTGTTATAATTTTTTTTCCATTTATTGGAATTTCATTCATTAATAATATACATGTTCCATATAATTAATATAACTTTATTGAGGTCATTCTCTTATACTTGTACTTTATATTCATTCTTTTTGAATTTTTTTTTTCATTAATAAATTTTGTTAAAGTTTAAATACAACAAAAATGCATTTGTAATTACTTATTTATATAGGAAAGATACTTAGGGAAAGATGTGAAATATCTTGATTATTAATCGTGTCATATTTAGGGACAGGTAAGATACATATTAGGGTAAACAGTCTGTCATGGAGTTTGATGATTATTCATCATGGGTGGGAACATTAATACCATGTACGACCTAACACCTTGTCGTAATGTTGTTTGTCATGAATTTGTAATTTTTGAATATCGTAGTTTATTTTTGCACAGTCTAGGGTTTTAGTAGGCATGTAGATTGTGTTATAGGCCGTGTCAGATACAACTTTGTCGCTTTGCGTGACGTTTCTATCTTCGGCAGAAAAACGCAAAGCAAAAGGTGTATGCCACAATGAAAACTTTGACAACACTCACGCATTGCTTGTTTACTTATAAAAGCGGTTGGTAATTTGTACATTTAATTATTTGTTACAAAAATTAAAGTTAAAAATTTAATTGGACGGTTTTTTGGAATTGAATTTGGCAAAAAAAATTAAAAAAAAAAGAAAATTATACTAGCCAATTGTCAAAGCGCGCAAAAAGATGAGAGTTGGCTAACTTTTTGCTTCGCTCCGCTTTGAAAGTACTTTATGTGACATGTTTCGTATAAGTATGTATATTTTATCTTAGATGTCAAAGCGAATCGGTAACGCAACGCGAAGCAAAAGTTTTATCTGACATGGCCTTATATGTTAATGCGTTGACATATTTGGGTTAAGAACCAAATACAACTCTCGTAGAGCTAGCTGGGAAATCTTTTAATGCCACTTAACGAACGTTTATTTGATACGGTAAAATTGAAGATGATTAGAAATTTACAATTTAATTAGATTCAAGCCGGGGCATAACAATGATCCTGTTAGTAACGAGATGTTTTCTGTACTTGAAATAATCCAAAAGTGAGAATAGATTGTTTCAAATCTCATACCCCAGAGAACCAGACATAGAGAAAATATTTTTATTTAACACATAGGGGGGATTCACAAGGTGTGCTATCAAGTCATATCGTCATAATGTCCTAAATAATATTTTACAATTGTTTAAAAAAAAATATTTTTTTATGTTGTTTGAAACACAACAATATTTTTTTTTAAAACAATTGTAAAATATTATTTAGGACATTATGACGATATGACTTGATAGCACACCTTGTGAATCCCCCCATAATGTTTGATTTACTTTTGTTGTATTCCGCCCTTTGTTTACAGAAGAACTTTCAATTATAAAACACCAGCAGCATGCCGATATAGTTTTTGTAATTACTCGACTTTAAAAATTTGATGAATTTAACTACATAATTTCAGCATAGAGAAGTTTGGAATTTTTGCTTCTTATATTACTTTTTAAACATGAAAATAATGTATGTTTTTCTCCCTGTAGTTGTTACTACTTAAAACAAGCAAATCGTTGTTTACCTTATTTTGTAGCGTTGTTGTTGTTTCTACAGCAAACCTCTACAAACACACACGTATGCATGCATATTAGTTTTCGAAATTTATCCCTTTTTGGATTGTTTTAAGAACTTTTTACTACAATAATTTACAATGGTTCAAAAAAATATATTGTTGTCTTTTAAACAAAATAAGAATTTTAATGCTGTGTTCATTGATTCGCCATCACTGTACAGTAAAAATCTAAATTATAAGCTGTTGCCCACGGCAGTCATATACATATATTTCTTGTAATTATTTTAAGACCTATGACTTTACAACTTTTTGGGTTCTATTTTGTATAAAATTCTAAAAAGTTTTTTGAATAAATGTCAATAATGTTTTAAATTTGACTCTGTCAAGCACAGGCTTCGCCAACTATACTTTCTTAGTTGTACAATTTATTTTGCAAATTTACTTTACAAAATTAATCGTTATTTCTTTGCATTAAAATTCGCGAGTACTTGAAGCGTTTCTAAAATTGGATTTTAAAATTTTGGGTGTTTTTTTAGCTGTATGAGAACTTAAAATGAAAATACAAGACAGAAATATTGTTGGAAAGAAATTATTTGAACAATTTATTATAATTTGATGGATAATGTCATTTATTTTCTAAATATGATTACCGGCATAAATCCACCGCGGCTACGAGCTAAATGATCCTTTCTATCGGTCCAATTTTTGACTACATTTTCCAATAAATCTGGCACCAATAGTGTCAAATATAGGCTTCTACATCTTTAAGAGTTGCTTCGGCATAAACAAATGACATAACATATTCCCATAAAAAGTAACCCAGAGGCGCTGAATCGCACGAACGAGGGTACCAGTGAACAGGATATAATGCTGTCACTAAATTGATGTTCCAAAAAATTGATTGTTAAGCGCGCTGCATGGCAAGTCTGTTGGAGTTAAATGTCGTTGATGTTTAGCTGATTAATTTTTGGCAAAAAAAAGTCTGTTAGCAACGCTCGATAGCGCTCGCCATTCACAGTAACGACAGTTTCTTGCTCATTTTGACCCATTAAAACTACCAAATAAGTCGTAATGAGCAAAATTTTAGATATTTTTAATTTGTCTATTGTCTTAACCGAAACCACTTATTTCGCAGATTATATTTAAAATAAAAGCATCATATGCCAAAAAAGAAAATTTTTTGAGACAATTGACTTAAATGAAATTAATAAATATTAAATTTCATCAAGTTAAGTTTAAATTAAATATTACTATAACTGTGAAAAAAAATTGTTAACTGGCAGTTATAGAAATAGTTAATACATAATAACTGAACTTGGTGGAATTTGCCGTAAAGTTAAAGCTCTTCAATATAATTTCTTGACAAACTTTCATTAAAGTTTTATCCTTTAAGATGTCTAGCTGCACGCCATAATAAGCAGTCTGATTGTGGAGTTGCATCAAGTTGCTTAAGATATTTTTCCAGTGAAGCCGTTTTCTGAGACTGCAGTAACTTTTCTTAGTCTTTTTGCGAACTCTTTTAATAAATTCTTAAGTGGGGAAATCTGCGCTCTCTTCGAACACTTATTTTTCAATCTATATGCAATATACTATTTTTGCTTCGTCTGGGGATTATCCTGGAATGTTGAACAGATAGTTAAAGAACACAATAGTGATATCCACATTCTCCGGTATACTAAGCGGAATATTTTGTGTGGAATGGGTACTGAGTAGGGAGGTAGAACGGGTATAATTCGACCGGTTTTTTTTAGTTTTTTAAACGCCCATTTTTCAAATATCGAATAAACCGGTTATTTTGGTATAATAACTCGGTTATTTTAATAATGTATAATTTATAAACGTTTTCTTTACATTTGTTAAAAATTTGTGGCCGAAAACGTAATGACCGTTAAGGCACTTACAACTCTTAAGTAGTTCTAGCATATCTTCATGCTGAAAACTACAACAATTCGGCGGAATCAACTTAATGGGAAAAATTCACTAGTTTTATTTATTAAAACATCAAGAACTAAAAACCAAAATTAAAGAAAGTCATGTATGGCTTTTAATTGTGGTTGTTCAAACTAGTTGAACATATGTGCATATACATACCTGCTACATGAACGTTTTTCATTCAAGTACATTCCTTGGAAAAGTATAATATGAATAAAGGCAGAATTAGTTTGTACGTTCTGTTCTGTTACGAATCAGCTGTTTTGTTTCTGTTCAATTGAAAGTCTGTATTAAAGACCTGCACGAGTGCACCATAAAGTATTGTCAAAACAGATACACCAGATATGTACCTGTTACTATTGATATCAATGAGAGAATGAGTGTAACTGATATTGTATGGTTTTGCTTTTGTCCACTCACCATATCCTAAAAACCCAAACCAGTTGATTATGGTATTGGATTGAGTATATCATAACCTTTTTTTTTTGCTTACAAATATCTGTTGTCACCATGGTATTTTAACAATACTTGTAGTTATCTGTTGTATTTTCAAATATTGTTGGAGAGTTGATGCAAATAACAGAGCTTATAAAAATTTATATACGATCTCAACCAGGGGTGCCAGATGGTTTTGGTAAGAAATCTGCATATCATCAAAAACAAATCGGCAATTTAATTTAAAAAAATCGGCATATTAAAAATAACTTTTTTAACCACAATACAACATATTTTAATGACAAAAAATAACAAAGCAACAATTTACCATTACCTAATGCTTTTAACATAAAAATCAATACAAATAAACGTTTTATAAATAAATATTAAATATTAATATGAATTTTCCATATTAGAGCCAACGGAGACATACTGTCATATAACAATAGATTCGTATTAAAGTGCTCTTTCAGAATCTATGGTGATCTAGAAAAAAACATCCCTAACTCCACAGTTAAGACTAATTTTTCAACGAAAATATAAAAGTTCGGATTAAACAATAAAAGTAGAGTTTTCTCTCTAAAAAAAATAAGATAAAACTTGAGGAGCTTTCAGCCTAAAATAAAACTCACCTGGCTGTCAACAAATAAAACTCTTAAGGATTTATATTTTTACGTCTTTAATAACCAGTGATGCCATTAGGATACGAAAGAAAAAATTTTCGTATCTTTTGATGACTTCAGGTACTATGTATAATCCTGATATTTTTCGTATCTTTTGAATCTGTGCGCAAAATATACAGAAATCAAATTTTAAACTTTCATACTCTGACAAAGTTTATTAAAGTTATCATTTCGTTATGACTTCTAAAAAAAACAGTGACAACTAAATACAAAAATAACATGTATTCTGTTGTTAGGTTTTCTAAGTTCTTCTGTCGGTTGCTTATTCTTGTGTATGTGTGTTAAGATGAAATTTTAGAAGAAAAATATATATGAACTTTTTGATATAATCGCCTTAGTATAAACGCCTTAACTCGTATATTAATTTTAACAAAAATGAATTTATTAAAAGATTTTGTTTGTTGTGCTTAATTCCCTTTTTAAATAATTGATAAAAAGTACTGAAATTTATTGTTGGAGGATAAGCTGTTCCTATGCGCATTTCACTGGTACTTTTTATCAATTATTTAAAAAGGGAATTAAGCACAACAAACAAAATCTTTTAATAAATAATAGTATTCCCACAAACAACTTTGATAATAAAAATGAATTTGTTTTGATAACATCCAAAGATAGTTACATATAATAAATTTTAAAGTTTGCTTACTGTATTTTTAAATTTACATACCTAATATTTATGACTTAAATAAATATAAAAATTAATGTATATGATATCATTTTCTTTATAATATTCATTAGCTATGTGATAAAAATGTTATTTATGTTAAAAATGTTAAACGTTAAAAATGGACTTTCAAATGTTTTCCAATATGTATCATTTTGGAAACTAAAATGTATCTTTCTCGAAATTTCACTGGCAACACTGATAATAACACTCATTTTGTTTTTCTTCTTTTTTTAATGACAATTTAATTGCAGCACAAGCTGATTAGATAATACTGCTATACAAATTGTAAAGATCTGACCAGCGGCAAGCTTTGAGTGTCGATCTTTTATTCCTCAACTGAGTTTTAATTTATGACGGCTAAATCGAACTCCCTTTTTAAGAGTTTAATTTGACCTTTTATATTTACGTTAAAGAGATAACTGTTTAAAAAGGACTTTTTTGTTTTTAATTCACAAAATAACTCCGGGACTGAAAATAATAATAATTATTATTTTTTTGAAAGGTTATGAGAAAAATTCCTTTATTTCCAGTTGGGAATTTTTAACCATTATCGCTACATATATTTTATTTGAGTTATCTTAGCCAATTAAAGTAACAATTTTTTTTTTGTTATTGATAACCATTATTTCAACCAAAAAATTTTTCGGTTAAAAATATGTATTGTAAAAAAGCATTTATTTTTCTATTATAAACAAATAATTTATTTTTTTGGTTGCAATTATCCATTACAAACAAATAAGAAAGTAGCCTGCATGCCCGACCCTACGATGCTCCACAACATAGTGTGTAGAGAGATAACTTTTCAAGAGTGTAGGTTAGGGACCCATGGGCAATCATGGACCACGCCATTATTTTATGAAGTTAAGATTCATGTCGAAATTCTCACCAATGACAATATGATTGTTCCTTAGGACAATTAGAGCCTTTGTACCAAATTTCAGCAATTTATCTTCAAAACTGCAACCTGAACTTTACGTACAACGTTTACATAGACAGACATTTTTTCCATGACTTTTTTTGTCGCTTATTTTATAACTGTTGCGATCCTTGAAATAACTGTTATTAAAGATTTTTTTTGATACCAGTTATAACTGCCACCGTTCCTGGTTAATTGTTTTTATGGATATAAAAAGTTTTTGTTTTAATTTTTTTATTGTTATACATATATGAGTTTGATACTGTTATTAAATAACTTTAAATAGGTAGGTATAAGCATAAAAATCGAATTATTAAATTTGAAATAATCTTTAAAAAAAATAATTCATTGCAAAGATTAATTTTTCAGTGGATATCGAAATTTGATTTTAAGGTTGAAGAATTCTCGCATATTAAATCTGATTTTCTTTTTGCAAAAAAACTTGAATATTTACGTTACTTTCTTAAATTAAATTGCCTACCGGAGGTAGAAGCCTTATCCTCAATAGCATATAATCCTATAAAATTAAATATTTACATTGACAGTGAATATAAATTAAGCTTAACTTTACTCTTTTGTAAGTAATAACCCCTTTTTCCTTTAGAAAAATAAATTATCTCTTCTTTTAGCTTTGGTCAAAAAATCGTATAGTTTTTTTTCTTTCATTTGGAGTTAATTCTTTTATTCTTTATAGCTAGTTGAATATTTTTCAAAATGTGTGTGTGTGATGGGTTAGACAACACTACATATGTACATTTATGGAATAAATCTAACCCATTTTTCCTTAAGTATAAGCGCTGAATTAATAACAGTTGTCTCTTTGTAACGTTACAAGTTACCCAAAATTAAAAATGTATATAAAACAAACCAAAAGCTACCGTGTTTTAAGTTTTTATCAAAAAATCGGTAAATAGGCACTTTGATAATTTAGAGAAAAAAATCGGCAAAATACCGATAAATCGGTAAATATGGCAGGCCTGATCGCAACGCCTCTCGCGAGTTTTGTTGTTGTTGCTCGGCAATTTTCACTACCACAGCACGAAAAAAACTCATCCTTTTAAGGGCATCAATGAATTTGTTACAAAAACAAAATACATGTGTTGTTTTTTTGGTAATTTTTATTTTTGTTATATTTTTCAATGATTTTTGTCTACATGTCTTTTGAACGAATAAACGCCATCCTTTTAAGGGCATCAAAGAATTTGTTACAAGAACAAAATACATGTGTTGTTTTTTTTTATTATTTTTTTCAATAATTTTTGTCTACATGTCTCTTTAACGAAAATAACCCATCCTTTTATGTAGTCCATATGTACTACTGCTTATTTGTTTGTACAATTTTTATAAATCATACATACTAATTTTTATTTGCGCCTTACAATAAGAAACTTGTATTTTTGTTGTTGCTCGGCAATTTGTACGATCATGGCGCGAACAGCCTGTGCGTTTTGTGTACCAGTTTTGTTCTTGTAAATTTTTTTTTGTTTGGCGCTCGAAACACTTTCACGCAAAAGTTATTGAAAAAAATAACTGAACAAATGTATTTTGTTTTTGTAAAGAATTATTGTTTTACCAGCCAAAAGGGTCGGCTCTTCTCGTTGAAAGACAATTGAAAATAACGGCATCGTACAATAAGTAATTCATTGTATTCGATCAGTATCAACTAGTATCTGCTTTTGTAAAACAGATATTAACAGATATGTTACTCTCATTCTCTTTTTATCCACTCATATCCACTATGTTACAAAAAATATCCATATCAACTTATATCAGAAACACTAGACCACTCATCCATACACACTCACTTTAGTAAACACACAGAAACTTGTACAAACAGATATATCCGTGCACGTCTTTAGTCTGTATGTGTGGTTAGTTTTTCCTTTTTCGTAATGTTCTGTTGCGGACAAATCTGTTGAAAATAGAATTCAACGTTAAGTTACGGCCAAAGTGTGTATGTATTAGTTTGTTGTGATATGAAAAACTTTATTTTGTTTGCTTATAGCTAGAAAAATTGGTTTTAATTAATGATATTTTAAACATTTGCGTATTTTTGACACAAAATATTATTTTTTTATTTTTTTACGAAATTTTTTTTTTACAATTTCAATGCTTTTGTTTTTAAAAGCAGCTGATTCCTATCACAGAAAAAGTAATTACAAAATATTTCTTACAGAAAGGAACGAAACAGAACGGCAACAGAAAGTAAAAATTAATGAGGCCTTTAAAACACACAAATAGAAATACCAACATCTGCCATAATGATGTTGGTATTAAAGACCTGCACGAGTGCACCATAAAGTATTGTCAAAACAGATACACCAGATATGTACCTGTTACTATTGATATCAATGAGAGAATGAGTGTAACTGATATTGTATGGTTTTGCTTTTGTCCACTCACCATATCCAAAAAACCAAAACAGTTGCTTATGGTATTGGATTGAATATATCATAACCTTTTTTTTTTGCTCACAAATATCTATTGTCACCATGGTATTTTAACAATACTTATAGTTATCTGTTGTATTTTCAAATATTGTTGGAGAGTTGATGCAAATAACAGAGCTTATAAAAATTTATATACGATCTCAACCAGGGGTGCCAGATGGTTTTGGTAAGAAATCTGCATATCATCAAAAATAAATCGGCAATTTAATTTAAAAAAATATTGTGTTTAAAAATACCTTTTTTAAACACAATAAAACATATTTTAATGACAAAAAATAACATAGCAACAATTTACCATTACCTAATGCTTTTAACATAAAAATCAATACAAATAAACGTTTTATAAATAAATATTAGTTAATTAAAAATTTATATGAATTTTCCATATTAGAGCCAACGGAGACATACTGTCATATAACAATAGATTCGTATTAAAGTTCTCTTTCAGAATCGATGGTGATCTAGAAAAAACGATCTCAACTCCACAGTTAAGACAAATTTTTCAACGAATATATAAAAGTTCGGATTAAACAATAAAAGTAGAGTTTTCTCTCTAAAAAAACTCACTTGGCTGTCAACAAATAAAACTCTTTTAAGGATTTAAATTTTTACGTCTTTAATAATTAGTGATGCCATTAGGATACGAAATATACATTTTTCGTATCTTTTGATGACTTCAGGTACCATGTACAATCCTGATATTTTTCGTATCTTTTGAATCTGTGCGCAAAATGTACAGAAATCCAATTTTAAACTTTCCTACTCTAACAAAGTTTATAAAAGTTATCATTTTGTTATGAATACTAAAAAAAAACAATGACAACTAAATACGAAAATAAAATGTATTTTGTTGTTAGGTTTTCTAAGTTCTTCTGTCGCTTGCTTATTCTTGTGTATGTCTGTTAAGATGAAATTTTAGAAGAAAAATTTATATTAACTTTTTGATATAATCGCCTTAGTATAAACGCCTTAACTCGTATATTAATTTTTACAAACAATTTGTTTTGATAACATTAAAATGGATTTTCAAATGTTTTCCAAAATGTCTCATTTTGGAAAAAAGCGTATCTCTTTGGAAACTAAAATGTATCCTTCTTGAAATTTCACTGGCAACACTGATAATAACATTCATTTTGTTTTTCTTCTTTTTTTAATGACAATTTAATTGCAGCACAAGCTGATTAGATAATACTGCTATACAAATTGTAAAGATCTGACCAGCGGCAAGCTTTGAGTGTCGATCTTTTATTCCTCAACTGAGTTTTAATTTATGACGGCTAAATCGAACTCCCTTTTTAGGAGTTTAATTTGACCTTTTATATTTACGTTAAATAGGTAACTGTTTAAAAAGGACTTTTTTGTTTTTAATTCACAAAATAACTCCGGGACTGAAAATAATAATAACTATTATTTTGTCGCTACATACATATGTTTTATTTGAGTAATCGTAGCCAATTAAAGTAACAATTTTTTTTTTGTTATTGATAACCATTATTTCAACCACAAAAATTTTCGGTTATTATAAACAAATAATTTATTTTTTTGGTTGCAATTATCCATTACAAACAAATAAGAAAGTAGTCTGCATGCCCGACCCTACGATGCTCCACACCACAATATTTAGAGATTACTTTTCAAGAGTGTAGCTTAGGGACCCTTGGGCAATCATGGACCACGCCATTATTTTATGAAGTTAAGATTCATGTCAAAGTTCTCACCATTGACAATATGCTTGTTCCTTAGGACAATTAGAAACTTTGTATCAAATTTCAGCAATTTATCTTCAAAACTGCGACCTGAACTTTACGTACAATTTTTACATAGACAGACATTTTTTCTATGATTTTTTTTGTCGCTTATTTTATAACTGTTACGATCCTTGAAATAACTGTTATTAAAGAACTTTTTTGATACCAGTTATAACTGCCACCGTTCCTGGTTAATTGTTTTTATGGATATAAAAAGTTTGTGTTTTAATTTTTTTATTATTATACATTAGACCTGGCGCAGCTAATATGGAGTTTTTTATTTTTTGGTAGTTTTTCAAAATTTTGACCTTTGACCTCATTGTTGCACGGGTTGGCACCATCCGATCAGCCTGAATATTTGCTATATCAATTTTGGCATCAAATCGCATATTTTCATCGCTACCCACATTCAAGTTTAAAAAAAAAGTTTTTAACGCCAGGTCTATTATACATATATGAGTTTGACACTTTTATTAAATAACTTTAAATATAACCATAAAAATCGAATTATTAAATTTGAAATAATCTTTAAAAAAATAATTGCTTGCAAAGATTAATTTTTCAGTGGATATCGAAATTTGATTTTAAGGTTGAAGAATTCTCGCATATTAAATCTGATTTTCTTTTTGCAAAAAAACTTGAATATTTACGTTACTTTCTTAAATTAAATTGCCTACCGGAGGTAGAAGCCTTATCCTCAATAGCATATAATCCTATAAAATTAAATATTTACATTGACAGTGAATATAAATTAAGCTTAACTTTACTCTTTTGTAAGTAATAACCCCTTTTTCCTTTAGAAAAATAAATTATCTCTTCTTTTAGCTTTGGTCAAAAAATCGTATAGTTTTTTTTCTTTCATTTGGAGTTAATTCTTTTATTCTTTATAGCTAGTTGAATATTTTTCAAAATGTGTGTGTGTGATGGGTTAGACAACACTACATATGTACATTTATGGAATAAATCTAACCCATTTTCCTTAAGTATAAGCGCTGAATTAATAACAGTTGTCGCTTTGTAACGTTAAAAGTTACCCAAAATTAAAAATGTATATAACACAAACCAAAAGCTACCGTGTTTTAAGTTTTTATCAAAAAATCGGTAAATAGGCACTTTGATAATTTAGAGAAAAAAATCGGCAAAATACCGATAAATCGGTAAATATGGCAGGCCTGATCGCAACGCTTCTTGCTAGTTTTGTTGTTGTTGCTCGGCAATTTTCACTACCACAGCACGAAAAAAACCCATCCTTTTAAGGAATTGGTTACAAAAACAAAATACATGTGTTGTTTTTTTGTTAATTTTTTTTTATTATATTTTCCAATAATTTTTGTCTACATGTCTTTTGAACGAATAAACGCCATCCTTTTAAGGGCATCGAAGAATTTGTTAAAAAAAATAAAATACATGAGGTTTTTTTTTTGGTAATTTTTTTTCAATAATTTTTGTCTACATGTCTGTTGAACGAAAACAAAAACAAAATATTTTCGTTGAAAGACAATTGAAAATAACGGCATCGTACAATAAGTAACTCATTGTATTCGATCAGTATCAACTAGTATCTGCTTTTGTAAAACAGATATAAACAGATATGTTACTCTCATTCTCTTTTTATCAACTCATATCCACTATGTTACAAAAAATATCCATATCAACTTATATCAGAAACAATCGACAACTTATCCATACACACTCACTTTAGTAAACACACAGAAACTTGTACAAACAGATATATCCGTGCACGTCTTTAGTTGGTATTTCCAATCTTTGTAGGAGTTAATTTTGGGTTCAGTTTTTGAGTGTGTACTAATAATGATAAGCTATACGCATGTGCGTTGGTCTTTGGCACATATGTACATATGTAAAACAACCCTTATTATTTCTTCACACATTAGTTTAAGATTTGTAAAGTTATGCTTTAAACACATTCGAGACAGCAGACTACCGACTTCAATATGTCAACAATAGAATACATGTGTGTATATGGAAATGATTATTTTAGCGACGACACGGCAAAATGGCTGCAGGTTGTTGTCTATGCTAATTTTGTCGTTGTAGTCAAATTAAACTAATTTCTATTTTTGTACGCTACAAAACAGAAAAAGTGCTGCTAATATAGTCAAAAATTAGAAGAATTAGTGCTTTTAATATATAATAATAATTTTTTGGTTAAACTGCAAAGAACCGGATTGAATCAAGAATATAAGCGCGGCTCACCACCAAATCTATATTATTATTACTTTTTAGTATCCTTAAAAGAAGTTATATAGGAAGATGTTTGTCATGTCAACGCTCTTAGTTTTAGCAGTATGGGTATCATTGAAAAATTGAAAGTGTTTTTCACATGGTGTTTAAAGCACACCGATTTATTAACCCATTAAGAGCCCATTTCAAATGCTCATACTTCCTGACTGACTTTTTTACTAAATTTGCTTTATCTTTAAATTATGTCGATATAATAATAATTATTTAACAATAATATACACATGTTACCAAAGTTATTAGGACTTTGATTAATAAAGTTTTTCTGTATTGCGGGTTTTCAGCCTTCCGGAACACTTTTCAAATATTTACATATTACTATATTTCAATATGTAACAAGTGCATAAACTATTAGCACTATATATTTTAACTCAAACTTATAAATAAATTGTGAAGTTTTCCAAAATAAAATTTTTTTAACCCTAATAACTTTAAGATTTTATATGATGGAGTTTCTAAAAATATAGCATACAAAAACTTGGGGTGGTCTCTATAACATATTATATTTGAGGAAATATTATTATACATATCGACAAAATTGTAAGATAAATCCTCTTAAGGGGTTAATAAATCGGTATATTAAATACATCATATGAAATGTGTTTCGAAAGACTTTATTATGATACCAATACTTTACAGATTCAGATTATATTTTTCTTCCTATACTATTGAAAAAGTGCTCTGAAACATTTACGACCTATAATTCATAAGCTTAGTGCGTTGAACCAAAAAATTACAGTAAAATCGCGATACAGTAATCTTGCGGTCAAGTTAACCAAATTTTAGCGCTTCTGTGCCGCTCTAAACGTTAACTCTAAGTTAACTTTTCAGATCGTATTAGTAAAAGTACTGATTTGTACAAACGATAACAAATTAGATTAAAAAAAAAAAAAATATTTCATTCAAAAATATGTTCATATTTTCTTCCTATACTAATCCCGCGAAGCTCTACGCTTGTCTGACCGAATGAAAGCAAAGTCTCTGGCGGAAACCCGCGACCCTGGCGCTGATAGACTACCAGCAGGAATGTTACATATACGAACAGTCCGGCCAAAAAAACTAATTTCCCTGTAATGCGTTGTACGATGCATCGGCCAATCGACAACACAAGGATAAGTTCTTGAGGAAAAATGTATATTACGTACAAACGTACGGGTTTCGGGATCCAGATCCATAATTTCATCGAAACACATCCCATTGTAGTAAAGGAATGATGAAAAGGATTCCAGAAAATTTTATTTTTGCCAGGCCTCTGGATCATAACATATTGCATATCATTATTCACGGCTTGTCTATGGCTTAATTTTTGTTTTGGGAACTTTTTAATCCAACATCAAATTCTGGGCGCCTCTGACCCCTAACGTCCAATTTTTTGCACGTGGCACGCTTCTAAAATTATGCACTTCTAGCTTTTATTGTACTCACTTTTATGCCATGCCCCGCAATTAGGCCAATTTTTTCTTCAGATATATATTACATTTCACTCTTTGTTTTTTATATATTGTGCAGCCGTTTCAAGTATGTTTAGCTTTTAATATGTTCACTTTTATGCCACACCTCAAAAGTACGCCCCATTTTTCAGTTACACCTACATATAACATTAAACCAAGTAGATCAACATACAAAACAAAGAAAATTGCATCATTCAGAAAGAAATTTTATGTAAATATGGTATCTAGAATTGTAAAAAAAAGTTTTTTTTTGAACTGTAACCTATATCCTGTAAGTTTATTCCATTATCGCAACGTTCAAATTGATGAGGTTTTTTTAGGTAGTTAACGCTTTTCAGCCAATTTCTAGGGGAATTATGCCAGAAAATGTAGAAGACTGGAACATCCGAGGTCATGCGAAAAATTTACATTTTTCAGAATAATTCCCATAGAAAATGGCTGTTATGCATAATTGCAGTATAACCAACTTTGTACATATTGTTCCAGTAAAAAGTTATATAAAGAGAACTCGTTATATTGAAATGTATAAAATTTTTTAAGTCATCATGTTGGTAGTGTAGTTGAAATTGGTTATAATTTGACATAAATAAGACCCCAGTTGGCCGTTCGCGATGTGTGCACGACTTGTCCCCTATCGCTTAGGTTTCCTAGAAGACAATTTAGAGGAAATCCTCGTGTACGACCCTATGAGCGACATTGTCTTATAAGTTGTCTTTTTTCAAACCCAATATACGTGGCATGGCCTTATAACCCAGTTAGCATAGGCTGTTTGTTAGACAATTATGTTTAATATACAACTCCTAAAAGAATCTTCTGATATTTATCTGACGAGTAACAACAACAAAAACATATACATTTTTTTTATATATTACTTTTTTAAACATTTTCTGACACGTTCGTCTTTTAATCTTGGAATGAAGGAAATCCCAACACGAGTCTCATACGATTCTTGACATGCCTTCTACAAGACTCGTTAAATAATCTTTACACACATCGCAAACGATTCTCTCTACGATTAATATAAGCGTCTTTCGCTATGTTGTAGAAGTATCTCAAAGAATTATCAGTAACAGTTTCTCCCGTGCGAGGAATCTTTTACGATTAAAAAATGAGCTCGTCGACAATCAAAAACGCTATTCATGCGATTCCCAGTAGTCTCTCACACGATTGAAAATGCTATCTGGGAAGTTGTCTTGGATAAAAACCTTTCTTCTGCTGTAGTTGTATGCTTCTTTTTAATCACTTGGTTTGCTTAAAATTCTCACATTCGTTTTTTTATCGTTGATTTAAATATCTAAATACAATTTACGAATAAGCACAAACCAGTAAAACCGACAAACATGCTGATGAAGGTAGTCGCAGGTTGGAAAACGGATTACATGGAGTTCATACTTCACTGTTAATTTAAGAATCGCTTATAAAAGTCGAATATAACATGTAACAGAACACACAAAAAATTAAATATTTTCTCTAATCACCAAATTTATACCAAATTCATAATATCAAGCAAACAAGTTGTTGATTTTGCACCTATTACCAAGATGATTATATTGATTACAAAAAACTGTTATATTGTGAATATTTTTTTCAATAAATTATATTTTTAATTTTAATTAAACGAATGACCACAAACTTTGCCCTTTCAAGCACTGTGCTAATTTATTTAATTCAATATTGACAATTCCCAACAACAATTCTAAAAGTTTAAATTATTTTATTTTAAACGAAAAACTCAATTAATATTTTTTGATATTTAATTAATATTTTAATTAAAACTTTATTTAAAAACCACTTAAATATTAATCAAATCAAAATTATATTTTTAATTTTTTTTTCAATTAATAAAATAATTGATTCAATTATCACATTAATTAAATTATAAACTTTTTTAACCATTTTTAAATTAATAAAAAACTTTTTTACTGTGAAATAAAACAAGCAAAATAAAATTGAAAGTATACATAAAAAGCAAATGGAAAATATAGTCCTGGACGACAAAGCAGACGACACTTCGTCGGTTGATAATTTAAATGTCGTATGAGGATTTTTTGCGGTTTTGAGTTAAGATCGATTCCTTAGGTTTTCCGACCCGATCTTTCATTTGGCGTAATCATACGGTTTTCGAAATATGCAGTGTTGAGTTTGTCGTATGTGGTATTTGCTGAAGCAATTTTCAAATTAAATGTGTTCAAACTCAATTTACTTGAAACTATCGGAATCCACATACGACAATTAAATTATCAGCCGACGACTTGTCTTCTACATAGTTGTTTCGCAGCATGTTGCAAAATGAAACGACCTGTTACGCTCTCAACATTTTATATGGCAAAACATTGGAACGGAAAACAAGAATGGGAGAGCGAAACATGAATATTGCTGTCCGTGTAAACATGGTATAAGAGAGTTTTATTTCAGCCATCGTGTGGTTGGTAAGATGAATAAGTGTATTTTTATTATTTGTAATAAAAGATCCTGAGAATTATTTAAAAGTAGTAAATCAACGCTTTTTTAAAGGGTCAAAACGCAAGCATTTTTTTTATTCTCTATGCACACAAAAATATTTGTACGTTAAAATTGTAATCAGATTTATTTCAAAGTGTACTTGTTGTTCTTTTAATTTAAATTATTATTCAGTATTTATTAATTTTATGTAGGTATTTAATTGAAAATTATTGTTATATGTAGCTATTTAAGATAAAAAGAAATGTAAAATGGAACGCAATAATAAAATATTGTTAAAAGTAGGAAGGAATACTTTATCAAATAAAAAAATAATATTTAATTTTAGAAAATACATATTAGTAAATTCAGGACACATCCTTCCTCCTCACTGACCATATAATAATATATTAAATAGAAAACTTAAAAATATACAAACATATTTATAATATAAAAAGAGAAATGTTTTATAAAGAATTTAAGTTAATATGTGGTAAGTTTATTTTTCATTCAATGTTGCCAACTCTAGAAAGATTCGCGTCACGCAGTGTCGTCATAACGAGTGGCACACTTATTTATATTCATAAAAAATTAAATCAGTAAAAATGTCTAGCATGCCGGATCAAGAATTCGATTCCTTCCATTATATCCGAAAACTAAAATATTGTATAAAGGACAACAAATATAATAATAAACTATATATCCCTACCCAATTTTTCTTTATTTTGATCAAGGATGTACTCAGACCAAATAAGTCCCTTAGTAAAAGCGTAAAAAACATATTGCGATCTTAAGAATCTTAGAAATTTAAAGCTACTAAATATCCTATTTTAAATAACTAAAAAGACTTGCTTATTTCCTTGTTTAGATACTATACATGCATGCCTTTATTTAAAATTGCGTCTACTAAATTCGATCTACTTATTTTTAATTTATTTTAATCGAAAAGTTCGTTTAATTTTTACTATCAAAAATTCAACTGCGAATTCCGTAAAAACAAATGAATTTTCCGTTATATTATATACAGCCCAATCATGAATATTCCCTCGGAATTTAGTTATCACGGAAAAAAATTTTCTCGAAAAAAATTCCTCCTATCATAAACTTAAAGGGAACAAAAACATGAATAAGTGGCAACATCGAATTTCGAAGACAGCCGTTTTTTATACTCTTCACCGAAGGTTAAAGGGTATATATAACTTTGTCATTCCATTTGTAATTTCTGCAATATTGATATAAGACCATATAAAGTAAATATATTCTGGCTTCTTATGAGAAGGGAAGTTCAAGTCCGATTGTTCGTCTCTCCGACCATTGAAATGGGTTTTCCGACGACCCCAGATATGATGAAGGCTAGGTTGTTACACATTTATGTCACATATAGTCCGGAATTGTTTGCTATTAAAATTCAGGAAGATCGGCCCATAAATGGCTGAGATTTGAGCAAAAAACCACGACTTCCTCTAATTGTTTCCATAAATCCCATGTTGTTGTTTTTAAAATCCTTTTTTCTGTATATCTCGAGAACGGCAAGAGCTAGGGCTTTAAAGTTTTGTACAAACATCTTGGTTGCCAATACACCGACTCTTTAAAAAATGGGTGGGATTTGAGAAGTGGGTGTGGCACTTCCCAAACAAAGACGTTATACATTTCTGTTTATCTGGAGAACGAACCGAGCTAAAGTTCCCAAATTAGGTACAAAAAAATCGGTTATCAATACACAGCATCCCACAAAATATGGGCGGGATTGGAAACGCGGGCATGGTACCTCCCGTACAAAGACATTAATGAAAATACTCAAAATTTTTAATTTTAGGGCTCTTGTATGACATATATCAGAAATTTTTAGCAGAAAATATTTTTTCCAAAAACCCTGAAAGTTTTTTCCCAGCAATGGAAGAGTAATGCCCAAAATAAAATTTTTTTTTTAAACATACCCATTTTCGGGAACAATAGATCTCCCGAGTCCAAGTTTTATAAGCTAAGTAAATGGCAAATTTTTATTATCAAAGTTGTTTTTGGGAATACTATTATTTATTAAAAGATTTTGTTTGTTGTGTTTAATTCCCTTTTTTTTAAATTGATAAAAAACATACTGAAATTTATTGTTGGAGTATAAGCTGTTCCTATGCGCATTTCACTGGTTGGTGAGGCCAGATCATCAGGAAACGTTCTCCTAAATAATTTTAGAAAAGCCAAAGCTATCAGCAAACAAGACTACAGAGGGAATGAGAATTACCTACATAAAGTCCTATTTGCAACGATATCAAAGCTAAAACAAAATACCAAACAATAAATCAGTGATGAGTTTGTTATCTTTTCTTTTATTTCCCACTACAATTATTTGGAATTCTCCCAACATTAATTGTAGTAGTAAGTGGGTAAAGAAAAAACATATTAAAAACAAAAACAAAGTGCCAAGGTAGGTGGTAAATTTCTTTCTATCAAATCGGTTAAGTTATGACCAAATTACTGAAATTCCAATATTTTCTTTTTTTATATAATTAAGTTGTTCTATTTGCGTTCAGTTTTTGTTTAAATTGAAAAACAATTTAAGCTTAAGTCTATGTTTGCGTTAGTTTATTTAAAACAAAATGAAGTTTATTTTTCAAACTTTTTATTTTCGATTTACTACGAAAATTATAGATTGGTAGGTACTATGAATTCCGTTTCGATATGGGATAAATGATCATTTCAAGCAGAGCTATAAATGAATCATTCATTTTTAATTTGAATTCGAATTAGAAAAATTTTGGATTAATTTTTTCAAAATGAATTAGTTAAAGTGAATTGCAATTCATTTTACAGATTCATTTGAATTGGAGACTAATTGACATTAATTTCTGCCTAATTCGTTTGAATTGATTCAAATTTAATGCAATTCTTTTTTGTTATGAAAATAATTAATTAAAAATTTGCTAATTCACTGCATGAATGATTCACGAATTATTAAAAAAATTAATGATTCATTTACAGTTCTGATTTCAGGCTATAAGACATAACAAAATAGTTATTTTTGGCAGAAAATCGAAAATAAAATGTTTGAAAAATGAGCTTCATATACTTTTACTAATTTGTATATTCCTGCATTTGAATTTGTAGTCTATTTTCTTCTAACTTATGCACAACTTCTTTAATTCTTAACTTCTCCATGAACGCATTGTGGCGCCGCATTTCTACAATTTCTTCACGTTTCATTGTTTCCATTTATTGAAAATGCTTTCTATTTTGGTCTTTAAGCCTATCCAGGGATCTGTATATTTTTCTTATATATTTTTTATTTTCAGCTAGTAATGTTTTGGGTTTGAACAACAGTGTTTCATAGTTGTATGTGACATGCGATCAAAAGCTCAGCAACAAAGTTATATGTCCTACATAGAAGACGATACACAGAAAGAAAAAACTCGTACTAAATTTTAGTTTTTTCAACTTACTTTTAGTACGAGTCGAATAAAAGTAAAAACTACATAAAACAATCCAAGGTTAGGTTAGGTTAGAAAGGCTGGTGTGAAGCAAACTTCACACCTTCACCCAGAGACCAATATGGTCCAGTGTGACGCCTTAATTAGTGAAAGAAAGGAGGAAAGAAGAGAAAGAAATTTAGTGTGTCAGAGTAGGAGAAGTAAATGGTGAAAGCACAGGAAAGGAATATAGTGAGAGATAAGAAATCGGACAGAACAAGCAAAAAACAACCCTACCAAACAGGAAAACTGCCCTAAATGTTTCCAGTCCCCAGCCTCCTGCCGCGCAGCCACGTCATTCCCATTACGAATTCCGTCAGATTCTCGAGCCCGCAGCCCGAGACATTACCCAATTCGTGCAGGAATCTGCTACCTAGCCACCGAAGCCTGCAGCTCTGTAGCCTAGAACAGTGGCACAGAAAGTGCTCAACGGTCTCCAACTCCTCTGGGTCCTCACACATCCTAAATATATCCGATAAGTCAGACCCCATTCTCACCGCCATTCTGCATGTCATACAGTGGCCCGTGATAATATTAGTCATGGTCCTGATCCAGGCCCTTCTCTTACCCAGCAGCGCGTCCGAATTTGACCTACTAAGCATAGGCCACAGCGTGCGCGATACTCGGCAGTTCGTTCGGCCCCGCCATGCCTGATTAGTCCCACTCGGAATCCATTCCCTAATTCTCCTAAAGTAGAAACCCATTGGAGGCCTGACCACCTACAAACTGTCAAGATCCTCCATTTCCGAGCCCAGTCGTGCCAACTCATCAGCTATCTCGTTGCCGATGATGTTGCAGTGACCCAGTACCCAGCAGAGCCTCACAACATAATTCCCTAAGATTACTCCTAGAGCCCTCCTGCAATCGTCCACTAGCGTGGAGTTCACATAACAGCCCATCAAGGCCCTAAGAGCCGCCTGGCTGTCCAATGTTAGCCCCTACCAATTCCACGGCCCTGAGAACCCCCAGAACCTCCGCCTGAAATACACTGCAGTCGTCGGGAAGTCTATTTGACCTTCTGATGTCCAGATCCTCAATGTAGACCCCCGCAGCCGTGCCCTTCATCTTCGAGCCATCAGTGAAAATAGCAAATCCAATATACAATCTGCTCTGCCCTGACCAGCTCTCCATAGAAGGCAATATCACCTCTGGCAAACGTCCAAAATCGACCCTAGTGACCAGATAACCCGTAGAGCCGGGCGAGCCTAGGTGATAACCACTAGTACTTATTTCACTCAAGATCCGCGAGTGACCCTCCGTGAAATTTCCTAACAGTCCTAGCTCCCTCAGCCTAAGTAAAACAATCTAAAATGGGATAAATTTCGAAAAGCAATATGCGTGAATACGAGCGTGTTTGTAAAAGTTTGCTATAGAAAAAACAACACTGTAAAGAAGGTAATCAACGAGTTTCTTGTTTTATGTAGTAACAACAACAACAACAACAACACTACAGGAAGAAAAACATACATTATTTTCATGTTTAAAAAGTACACCGGAGAACGTCGACAGTTGTTAATTTTGGCAGTTTTCTTAAACTACATGTTCAACATTCCGGCATAACCCTCAAAAAATTCAAAAATAATAAAATATATTCTACAGATATTGAGCGGATCTTGACTAAAAAAAAAGGAGAGTTTGAAGAGAGTGGCAATTGCAAAGTTCCCCTTAACTTTACAATTTATAAAAAGAGTGCACAAAAAGACTAATGGTGTTTTCATTTCTACAAAAAAAAATACCACCATGTTAAAAGTTACATGTATAAAATGTCTTACCGACCCTGTAATAATGCAATTTTTTATTTGACGAGACCAAACACAAAATTGGACCGCCCTGTTTATAACAGCTGACAAAAAGTTTGTTCTTCAAAATATAAAAAAATGTGTACATAAATTAAAAACTTTGTTCTTCAAAATATAAAAAAAATATACATAAACCAAAATTTGTTAATAGATTGATATTAAATAAATGAAATATTGAACAAAATGAATGACAAAATTCCAATTTCTTTAGCTTGTTTTTATATCATTAACCATTTAATGCTTTCTTATGTTTTTACTATTAAATAATAGAAAAAATAACTATTAAAATTTTAAACTTTTACTGTCCTGATTAGAGGCGATTTTTTCCCAACTTCGTCTGGTAGCTCTATATATAAACCGAAGCCATCTTTTTAAAGGGCATTATCAACACTGTAGATTTATACGGGGCGTAAAGTGCAATGCCTTATGCCATTAGTAAGGGTGATTTTTTTTAGAATAAAAAGGGCATTATCGACACTGTAGATTTATACGGGGCGTAAAGTGCAATGCCTTATGCCATTAGTAAGGGTGATTTTTTTTAGAATAAAAAGGGCATTATCAACACTAGATTTATACGGGGCGTAAAGTGCAATGCCTTATGCCATTAGTAAGGGTGATTTTTTTTAGAATAAAACGTGCTACCCTTTAAGAGAGCAAAACATTTTTGAGAAACGAATACCAAATTGCATTTTTTAAATAAAATGTCACATTTTTTAAGAAAAGAAAACACCATAAGGCAGTTAGTGCAATCTCAGAAAACGGATTCCTTGGAAAAAGACCTTAAGGAACTTGATTCAACTCCACAATCAGACTACTCATTATGGCGTGCATATAGAAATCTCAATAGGCCAGTTATCTCTAAGCCACCATTAAGAAATGGAAGTTGGGCAAGCAATGCTCATGAAAAAGGAAATTTGTTTGTTAATCCCAAATATATCTCACGATATAGCCTGTTAATTTTGGAGTACCGATTCCCCTAAGATTTTTATTTTTAATGCTATTTTACGCCTTGAATTCTAACCCCAAGAATGGATTGTTTCCTTAGCAATTATGATACCAAAGCCAGGAACGGATCACACAATAGTTGAGTCATACAGGCATATTAGCTTATTACCTTACATTTCATAGCTATTTGAGAAAATATTAGTGTCAAAATTATGACCGATTTTATATGAATATATATGTTTGTATTCCAAACCATCAATTCGAATAGTAAATGTCATAAGAAAAGCCCTTGAAGAAAAAATATTGCTTAGCACTCTTCATCGATGTTTGGCTAGCTTTTGATAAAGTATGGCATAAAGGCTTATTACATAAATTTGAAGCCAAACTTGCCAACAAACACACATAAGGTATTAGAAAGCTACTAAAGCTGGGATCACATGATTGCTGCGAATTCACCAGTAAAACACAATTTTAATTGTGCTTTATAGACGCACAATAATGAAATTGGCCCAATATTATATTCTAAAATCACACGATTGCCCAGTTTTATACAAATTTAAATGCCGCTAGTTGGTACACAGCAAAATTGGTACAATAATTGCCGCAGCAGCCACACGATTGTTCTTACTTGTGTCAACTGCATTGTTGCCAGTTTAGCATTTTTAATGCTAGTTCTAGCACTTGTTAAACTCATTTAGCATGAAAAAACGCTTCTAGCATATAGCACTTTTTTCAGCATTTTCCCAAAATTATTTAGCACTTTTTCAGCATTTATTAATTAAGGTGAGACATATTTATTTTATCTTTTTACTAGATGTGCAAACATGTACATTAGGTCGGATCGATTTTTTTTAATCGTATAGCAAAAACGTAAACTACATGAAATTCTAAGGAAATTCTCCGAAGAAGCCATGTATCTTAGATAAAAACCTAATCCGCGCCTCTCGACTTGAAAATATTCACCCAAGTAAAAAAGTTTGTATATAATTTTATATTTTATATTTTTATAAGGAACATAGATAAAAAAAATTTTCTTTCATAATTTAATGAAAAAGATTGGAAATACAAAAAAAAATTAATCCCAAAAAATTATTTTCAGTATTTATAAAATAACCTTTTTTTGTTTCGATAAACAATTCTTATTTTATAATGCAAATAAAAACAAACAAAAAAATTGTTGTCATTCAAACAATATTTCAGTAATTTTTTTACCGTAAACAAATTTTGTTCCATTAAAACAAATAAGGTCTTTAATACATACAAAGAAGCAATAATAGAATACTAAAGCTGAGATCACACGATTGGTCAAATGTACAGATTTTTGTAAATTTGTATGTACAGATCGTGTGAATGACAGAAAATATTTGGCAAAAGGCAGATAGGACAATTTTTTTGGCCGAAAGACAGATAAAAAACAACTCTGTTGTACCGATCGTGTGAACGCTTCATAGACAGAAAAAATTCTTAAACGTACCGATAATTTGTTCTGCCACTTACTGCCCGATCATAGTGGCCAATCAACCGATATTTAAATAAAATTTATTGGGGTTGTCTAAAATTATGATTTTTAATAATTAGTTAATAATTGCTCTTTTTCGCAAAGTGTATATTGTTATAATTTTGAAATGTGGCAGCACTAATTTAATAAAATAATAAAAGCGAAGTGTAACCGCCATACGTTCATTAGCTGGTATTGCTTTCCGCATGTTGGTGTCACTTTTTCTTATGTTTGGAGAAACTAATTGAAGGAGCTCATTAAAAGTGGCTTCATTCATGCGCAAATAGTTTTTAAACAAACATTTTTGATTGTCCACATACGCGCCGTCCGTACTTCTCTTCTGAAGCCAATCCCGCACCCAAACACTTCGCATTCTTAACTTTTTTCTAGCTTCAATTTTGTTTTTCTTAATTAAATGTGCACAAATGCATATTTTTGCAGCTATTTTCTTTTTTCTTCGTATGGACATCATTTTTTTCCCCCGAAAATTACAAAATGTTTTTAAAATTTATGCACAACTGATCAGCTGTTTCTTTGTTGTGTGAAATAAAGGCAAATCGTATGACAGGGTTGTACCGATATCCGTGACTTGCTTGTAGTGGCCATATCAGCGCAGAAAATATTTGGCTAAAATGGTACAATCGTCTGAGCACTGAAAAAGTTATCGGTACACACACATAAAAGTGTACAGATAAAATTTGGCTGAGATCTGTACATTTGACCAATCGTGTGATCTCAGCTTAAGAAAACTTCAGTTATTGGTTACATGTTAATTTTTTTAAATCTTTTTTACTCTCCATTCTAGGTACTTTGGCACGACTTTCTATAGTTACTGCCAGAACATCATCTCTATTATTTCTGTAACACGTCGGGAAACATTGGTTAACAACTGCACACATCGTTCAGTTCCCTGAATGTGCGATGGAATTTGTTGGTGAGAGATAATTTTTTTTCTTCGAAGAATTCACATAATTTTTTTCGTTTTGTATTAGCGTTTTCCACGTAAACTTTTATGTAACCTAACAATTGGCTTTCCGGCTCCTTAAGAACTACTATATGAGATTCTTTTTTCATTCTTGGATTGTATCTTCCACTTATTTCCTCCATTGTTAGTGCGTTATTTTTTCTGCCATCAAAAGAAAATGCTACCAAATTTGATTCGTTGCTCTTTCGTCCACGGACGTACTCTCTGCTTTTAATTGGTTCACCTTTTTTATCTTTAAAGCCAATATCACTAAATAAAGCCGTAGCCAAACACGAAGCAGCTCTATCAGAAACACCGAATCTATCGCACATCATAGCGAAATTTAAGGTATCGTATTTCTTAGTATAAGGAATTTTTTGCACCAAAGTTTCCTCTGTTATAAGTGGTATTGCAATTTCAAAATTTGATTCGACGTTCACATTAGAAGGTCTATATGAAGGATCTAAGGTAAGTGCTGGCTCCATGGATTGTTGATCAACAATGCTTAGCACGCAATCTGGAATCGTATGTTTTCTAGCGGTATGTTGTTCAATAAGGAACTCTTTTAGATGATCAGGAATCAATCCACAGTAGCATGGTGTCGTTTTCACGCACTGGCATCTACCAATATAAAGCAAATTGTTTAAGGTTTTCAAGAATTCTGAAAATATATGAGGTCTTGATTAGTTTTTTGTGGCTCTATGGTACTTATTAAGCAAACCGTTTAGCTTCCTCACTACACTTTTTTCGTTGATAATTTCAACATTAACTTTGCTCCAAATTTCGATAACTTTTTTAGCAACTTGTGGAGAAAACATTTCATATGATAGTGTTATTTTCTTATTATTTTCACGCTCACTTAAATAAAAATAGTATTTCAAAACATCCCGATTTTTTGGCAAATTCAATTCACAAAATTCGCTTTGAAAGCCAAAAGCACTAAAATTCTGAATGGGCAGAAACCTGGGGCTGCGAAAATTTTCCGAGTCATTAGAATCGATGGACATTTCCGATAATTCCATTATTAAATTTTCAAAAATTTGTAAATCACTGATAAATCAAAATTATAAGTAAAAACACAAAAATTAATTAGAACAATTTTAGTTGACCTTCAATTGCAAAGAACACGCCAGAAAACTGATATAAAGTGCATGTCAAAATACTTATGCCGAAGCGAAAGTCACTGCCTACTATGATTCTTATCAGCAGTTTCAGAGTGCACAAAACAATGGACAAAATATTTTACATAAGTGTTGTTGTTGATGTGCACTTTGTCTTGAGCAAAGCTAATGTAACGGTATCTTACGCACTTGAACGAAAAAAAAAACGCCAATATATCTTGTATATTTGTCAAAATAATTAGAGATCAAATAAAGTGGATTAGAGGACATGTTTTTTTTCTGTTTTAAGAAATATGTTTTGCGTATTTTTTAACAAAAAAAACTATTTTTTTTAATTATTCTTTGTTTTATGCAAAACGCAGTTTAGGTAAAACTAACTATTTTTTATATAGAACGCAAACCAGAGGAGATGCAAATTGGGGTTCAACTGCTTTTTTGAAATTTTAATATTTTGATTAGTCTCAAAACGAAACCTGTGCCCATGTTCTGTAACTCCCGCGGCGAGAAACTTTTCGATTGAAATGTGAGAAATGAAACATAAATGCCATAAATTTAAACAAACACTTGTTTTTCTCCCTTAACTGCGCCTGTAACATTTTTGGCGAGTAATAACTGTCACGTACGGAAATTTCTCGCCAATATACTGAAAAAGTGTGTCTGTAAAATGTTTATGAGAAAGAGTCCGCTTTGAGTTGTCAAATAAACTCACGCATTAAAAAGGGGTGAGAAAAAATTTTATTTTACAGACACACTTTCTTCTCACATTTCGAGAAACGATGGAATATTTTGGTTCACATGTTTTCGATGCGAGAAGTTCTCACCAAAGTTACGGAACATGGGTACTGTATTGCATAAGCTATGATATAATAAAACATAATATATTAAAAAAAAAAAATAATTTTAGCGAAAGAAGAGGAAAAAAATTTTCAAGTCGAGAGGCGCGGATTAGGATTTGATTTTAGACCCATGGTTTCTTCGGAGAATTTTCTTAGAATTTTATGTAGATTACGTTTTTGCTATACGATTTTTCATTTTTTTTTCCATCTATACAAATCAACCCGCCCAAATGTACATTAATATTAATACTGTTTTTTTTTTTCGATATAAAATGATATTATTATTTTTAATATTTTAGAAATCAATTGTACACGTAATGGAATTAATTGTTTTAACCAAGTTAACTTTTAAATGTGATTCAATATAAATTTTTTTAAAGCTGCGTTATATTTTTTATTAACGTAAGATTATTTTTTGCATCTATTTTGATATATTTTTAGTGTTAATAAATGATGTGATTCTTATAAATTCTACCACTAGTGATGAATGAGGGTATACTTAGGTTATCACTCTGTGAGAAACTTTTTTAATATTCATCTAAGATCCTTGATCCTTGTGTAATTCTTAGTCGATTTAGTCATGTCTGCCTACCCGTCCGTCTGTTTAGAACACGCTTACTTTCGAAAGACTCAACTGAAGCCAACAATATTGATGATAAAGCTTTTTAACTCGTATTTGTTTGGAAGTTCTAGTTGATTTGTTCTTAAAAAAAAAAATTGTATCATATATTCAAACAAATTTTTGTTGAATAGTTTTATTACACTCGTAAAACTGCTCTGAGTGAAGACCAAAAATACTCTGCTGTGGATTCTGGAAGCTCTCGCCTTCCTATACGAAGGTTTAGGCCGAACGAGGACTTTTAGTTGAGGCTCCAAAAATTCGTGTGATACCCTGGCAATATGAAAACCTTTTAGTTTTAAGTAAAATAAAAAAAAAAGAATAGTTTTATTAGAAATTTTTTTAAGTAAAATATATGAAATTCCAAAATTTAAACAAAGTAAATTTCTTTTTTAAAAAATATAAAGAAAAAGGGAATATTTCTATTCAAATTTTAAGATTGCAAATTAAAAATACTTGTATCATATTAGTTTTTTTTTTATATTATTATTCCTACTCTAAATCCCGCGAAGCTTTTCGCCTGTCTGCAGGAGACCAGAGTCCCTGGCGGGAATCGAACCCGCAACCCCGGTATTGATAAACTAGCTCACTTCCAGCTAGCCTACCGGGGTTTTAAAGAATATTATTTAAATACCAGTACCTCAAATCTGTAACTTTTTGAATTTTCCTACCGATATCGTTAAGTAGCGATAAATCTCGGTCACCTTAAAGAATTTGTTATTCTCGATTTTAATATTTTCTTTAAGAAATATAAACGATAAATATCAGTAATAAATGTAAAAACGTCAAAGTTTAAATATATTTAAAAATTAATATAATAAAAAATTAATATTCAACATTTTCCATTTTTCGAATTTATTCTATGAGTTAAATTTCAGTTATGTATTTTATAAAGCTTTTTGTAATAGCTCTATTCCTTAAAATTTTTTTTTTAGAAATGACTTTATACACTACCAGACTATTATATTGTATTTTCTTGTTACATTTTACCTTAGCTTTCCGTTGGATAGCAATGAAGTATATTTATGTACAGAAAAATTTACAATTATTAGACAACAGCAGAATGTAATGCAGAAAAATGGAAAATGTTGAATATAATAAAGTTGCTTATGAAAAAGAAATAATTCCCAATATCTATTTGTTAAAATAGTTGAGTTAAATACATTCAATTTATAAAGTATCACTATCCAGTGTGACACAAAGAATGCTGACGAAGGCCGTAGCGGGCCAGAAAATGCATTACATTCTGCTGGTGTCTAATAATTGTAAATTTTTCTGTACATAAATATACATTATTGCTATCCAACGGAAAGCTAAGGTAAAATGTAACAAGAAAATACAATATAATAGTCTGGTAGTGTATAAAGTCATTTCTAAAAAAAATTTTTAAGGAATAGAGCTATTACAAACAGCTTTATAAAATACATAACTGAAATTTAACTCATAGAATAAATTCGAAAAATGGAAAATGTTGAATATAATAAAGTTGCTTATGAAAAAGAAATAATTCCCAATATCTATTTGTTAAAATAGTTGAGTTAAATACATTCAATTTATAAAGTATCACTATCCAGTGTGACACAAAGAATGCTGACGAAGGACGTAGCGGGCCAGAAAATGCATTACATTCTGCTGGTGTCTAATAATTGTAAATTTTTCTGTACATAAATATACTTCATTGCTATCCAACGGAAAGCTAAGGTAAAATGTAACAAGAAAATACAATATAATAGTCTGGTAGTGTATAAAGTCATTTCTAAAAAAAAATTTTTAAGGAATAGAGCTATTACAAAAAGCTTTATAAAATACATAACTGAAATTTAACTCATAGAATAAATTCGAAAAATGGAAAATGTTGAATATAATAAAGTTGCTTATGAAAAAGAAATAATTCCCAATATCTATTTGTTAAAAAATTAATATAATAAAAATTTTAAAAGAAGTAATAACCACATTATTTTTGTTAAAAAAAATATTAAATAAATTTGTTTTGAAGAATGTCAATAAATTTTGCTCCGTTTTCCTGTATATATTCTCTTAAACTGTTTATTACATACATACGCGGATCCAGCTTAAGTCTTAGGATGGGGAAATTTTTTATGATACAAAACAAGTAAAAAATTTGTTTTTAAAAGTTTATTAAAAACGATATGTTGATATTGTATTAAAAAAAAAACTCAACAATAAGGTAAAATAAAATATAAGATCAGTTCAATATAAATTAAAATAAATTAATCCAAATTTTTACTATTTTTAATTAGGCTTAAGTTCATTAAATTTAATTTTCATTAAATTATTTTTATGAAGAAAGGAATTTTTACAACATGGAGAATTAATTAAAATTGTTATTGATAATTTTCATTCTTGACTGACCTGGGATTCGAAGCCAGGCTGGCTGGCGTGTGATTCGAACCCAGGCGGCTGGTTACCCTGACATGTTTCGACCTCAACCACTAGGTCTCCTCAGAGGGATTTGCCGTCTTACACTCGCAGCCATCGATGACTGCTGACGTCAGTAGTCAAACATCAATCCTTAAACCAAATTGTATTTTAACCTTTGGTTGATCGAAATTTGCTTTTTTTTTGAATGATTATCCATTTTTAATTGATCTCACATGTTTTCCTTACTTCTGTTTTTTCGTACTTTTGTCAAGAATTCTTCTTGAAGTCCAAAGTGCATTTTTTTTTTGTTTTTCCTGTTTTTGTCTTTCTTTTTTCTAGTTGACCTTTTTCAGCACAACTTGAAGGACAAATGTAAACATAGCTCGTGCCTTAGCTTTAACAATAATTAGTATTGTGGTTATTTTATTGAACTGTTAATGGTTTTTAATCCAACCAGCCGCCTGGGTTCGAATCACACGCCAGACAGCCTGGCTTCGAATCCCAGGTCAGTCAAGAATGAAAATTATCAATAACAATTTTAATTAATTCTCCATGTTGTAAAAATTCCTTTCTTCATAAAAATAATTTAATGAAAATTAAATTTAATGAACTTAACCCTAATTAAAAATAGTAAAAATTTGGATTAAAAACCATGAATAGTTCAACAAAATAACCACAATACTAATTATTGTTAAAGCTAAGGCACAAGCTCTATGTGTTCATTTGTCCTTCAAGTTGTGCTGAAAAATGTCAACAAGAAAAAAGAAAGACAAAAACATGATAAACAAAAAATGTACTTTGGACTTCAAGAAGAATTCTTGACAAAAGTACGAAAAAACAGAAGTAAGGAAAACATGTGAGATCAATTAAAAATGGATAATCATTCAAAAAAAAGCAAATTTCGATCTACCAAAGGTTAAAATACAATTTGGTTTAAGGATTGATGTTTGACTACTGACGTCAGCAGTCATCGATGGCTGCGAGTGTAAGACGGCAAATCCCTCTGAGGAGACCTAGTGGTTGAGGTCGAAACATGTCAGGGTAACCAGCCGCCTGGGTTCGAATCACACGCCAGCCAGCCTGGCTTCGAATCCCAGGTCAGTCAAGAATGAAAATTATCAATAACAATTTTAATTAATTCTCCATGTTGTAAAAATTCCTTTCTTCATAAAAATAATTTAATGAAAATTAAATTTAATGAACTTAAGCCTAACTAAAAATAGTAAAAATTTGGATTAAAAACCATGAATAGTTCAACAAAATAACCACAATACTAATTATTAAAATAAATTAATCTTTTTAAATAACGTTTTTGCTATAAAAATAATTTTATTTATTTTTAATGTTTTTTTTTTTTTATTTGAAACAATTTATTTGACTACATCATAATAAATTGTTTGAACAATTTTTCGACCAAAAAAAAACATATGCAATTGTTAACAAAATGTTTGAAGAAGGAATATGCTTCACTAATTTTAAAATTAAGTTATGAATTTTAGTCGAACTGTTTAGGTTTTAATCTAAAGATAAATAGTAGAAAGTGATTAGGCGTAAGTGGTTCACAATCTACGGTTTCAATTGGCAAATGTGTTAATGGACGCGAGTTTACCAAATTCTCAGCTTCAATCAGTAAACAATTTAAGGTTTCGACTTGGGGTGATTTTTCGATCAAGGTAAATGCCAACACATTTTTTACCGCACGCACCATTCGATCCCATACACCACCTGCGGATGGGTTAGCCGGGGTATTAAACACCCATTCTATGCCCCGTTGCGTACACTCATCTGCTACTGTCTCTCGTTTATGATAATACTCTTCTTACTAGCTCCGATAAAATCAGTACCTCTATCACTCCTGATTCTAATCGGTATACCTCTTCTATTAATAAAATTACGTAAGCACATAATAGCGGCATTTGCTGATAAATCTTGTAACGAAGATTTACATTCCCTTAAATCCCCGCAACATAAATTTTATATTTATTTTTTTATTATTATATTTAAGTTCTATACAATACCATATACTATAATTAATTTAAGTTTCAAGTACATATGAAACCCCTAATGTTACTTAGGTACACATGAAACCCCTTATTGTTATTTAGTTAATACCAGTTCGCTTAATAATTCTCATGTAGTTCATTTATAATGTTACATTAATACTTTAGGCTTGGTTACAATCGGGGCGATTTCATTGCACCAACGATCTTGCCATCTTTTTAAAAGTCGACCTGGTTCCCGCCTTCTGCACGACGGTCGCCGACACCTGCACTTGTTGGGTGATTGTTTTTTTTTTGTACTGCGTCTTCGGCTGACGGTTTTTGTACTGCAGCTTCGGCTGACGGTTTTTGTACTGCGGCTTCGGCTGACAGTTTTGGTACTGTGACTTCGGTCAACAGACCTCCCCTAGTTAAGTCAGTTTAGTACATAAGGTTGAACTGTATGTAGTATTTAGATACCTAGTCATAAGAAAGAATTGTAGTATTGTAACAACTGCTGAGAACGAGACATTTCATCACCGCCGAGCACTCAAGGAACCCGATTCCGACCCGAATACACCGTCCGAGGAGAATCCGCCGAATTCCTGCCTGTTTGCTGTGCTGCTGGTAATTTTAAATGAAGTTTACAAAGTATTGTAATTAAATTGCGAATTAATCAATAAAGTTAAGAAATTATATTTAACCACGAAAGGGTAAATCATCCGTGTTTTCACTTAAGGTTCGTGGATTCCGTAAGTCGACTCTGGACATCACTGGACTACCCCAGCCTACGACAAAACCACGTTACAATCTCTTGCAAGCTCCAGGTGGACTGCTCTCGTCGTCATGCATGTAAACAGAGACACCCACCGATTTTCACTTCTTCGCCCAATTGAAACTGTATAGGGGCCAAGGTAATCTACACCCGTATAAGTAAAAGGTCTTACGAATGGACTAATACGATCAATAGGTAGTTGCCCCATTAAAGGCGGTCTAGGAACTATGCTCCTGTTTTTGCAAAGCTGGCAGTTTTTCTTTGCGCTTCTAACTAACTGTCTTAAACTGGGAATCCAAAACTTTGTTCTAATCGCGCCACATATTGCCTCTTGATTCTGATTGATGTATTTTTCGTGATAGTGTTTTACAATAAGTCTAGTAATGGTATGTTCCTTAGGCATAATGATTGGTTCTCTTGTGCATGATTGAACACATGTTGCTTTACTTAACCGGCCTGATATTCGTATCAGGCCTTCTTTAAGGTTTAAGGGTTTAACTGATAAATACTACTACATTTGGGTACCGGGTAATCAAATTCTAGCAGGTTATATTCGTTTTCAAAAACCTCTTGTTGAGCTATTTGGCACCAATATTTTTCCGCGTCATTAATTTCTTGTGTTGTCAAATACGGCTTAAAGTTTAACATAGATTTATTTTTACTTGTAGCAAAACATTTAAAAATTTTAACTGCTCGTGTTATCCAGTACCTGATTCTCAACAGCCTGTAGTACTTTGAACTTTTTTCGTACGGTATAATAATGTCAGCTTTTGTTATTGATAGTAAAAACTTTGATCGTACTTCTGTCTGACCAAGACCTTTGCCGACAACACCATTTAATTTTGGCCAATCCTTTTCTTCGGATTTTAAAAACAATGGACCATTTAACCAACGAGATTCTCGAGTATTTCCCGAGAAGAATTGTGGTCTTGTAGCGTCATCAGCTGGGTTTTCAGATCCAGGAACCCATCGCCATTGCTCCATTTCTGAACTTTCTAAAATTTCTGCTATACGGTGAGAGACAAATTGCTTATACATAGGGCAATCCGACTGAATCCATTGCACTACTGTTTTCGAGTCTGACCAAAATATTACTCTAGAAGGCTTTATATCGTGGCTTGAAGTAATAGCATCCTTTAATCTCACTCCCAGCACTGCAGATTGGAGTTCAAGTCTGGGTATGGAGAGGGGTCTTAATGGGGCACATTTAGATTTACCAGCAACAAATACTACTTCCGTGGTACTTTTATAACTTGCCCTCCAATAACCGACGGCCGCAAAAGCAACCTCGCTTGCGTCTACAAATATGTGTAGTTCAATAACAACTGACGGATCACTACACCTAACTCCGTAGCATCTGGGAATTGTAATTTTTCGTGCGTTCTGAAGTTCCATATACCATTCGTTCCATTTCTTGTATACCTTATCCGGGATAGGTGTGTTCGAGTCGATATTATAAGTCCATAGCTCCTGAAGTATTATCTTAGAACGTATTACGATATTTGCCAAAAAACCAAATGGATCGAAAATTGAGATAACTAAACTTAGTTCTTCGCTCTTAGTGGGCTTTCGAAAACCACTTAAAACAGCCTGTGAAAGCCTGGAGAATTTTAAAAGGTAGTAAAACGAATCGTCCTTGGGTGACCAAAACAGACCTAAGACTTCCTCTGTTATCATTTCACATATACTAAGGTTTTTTAACTCTGGCTCTTCAGCACACTCTTGACTCTTTATAGCCTTGCAAAATTCAGGTGAATTTGAAACGAATCCACGCAGCTCGAACCCGGCGTGTTTGTGAATATTAATAACATTTTGTGTTACGGCAATAGCCTCTTCAATTGTATCGAAACTGTCTACGTAGTCGTCCACGTAATGGCAGTCAACTATTGCCTTATATGCTCTGGCAAACTTTTCTTCAAATTCTTAGCGTTGAAATTTTTAATATATTGTGCGGAACACGGTGAACTTGCGGAACCGAATATCATTGCCCTCATTACATATACATCGGGCTCTTTGTTGTTAACATCTGTTCGCCATAAAAATCGTTGGGCCGTTTGGTCTTCTTTGCGGATAAGTATACGGTAGAACATTTCTCTTATATCCCCACACACAGCTATTTGCCGTTGACGAAATCCAAATAAAATTGCAAGCAATGGTTTTGGTTGATACTTAGCTGGACCCTTTAACAATCTCGAATTAAATGAGTCGGCTTCTACTATGGCAGTTGCATCAAAAACAAGTCGTTTTTTATTGCCCTTATTAGCATTTACAACAACAAAATGGGGAAGATACCAAGTACGGTCGTTTTCAATACTTGCCTCTTCATCTGACAACTTTCTAGCGTATCCCTTTTGAATATACTCTTCTACTTTATTTTTATACCATGTAGCCAGGTCCGTATCTTTTTTCATCTTTTTTTCTGTGATCAGTAAACGTTTATAAGCTAAAGCATACGTTTCTCTTTTGGTGTTATTATCTTGTTTCCAAAGTAAACCAGTTTCATATTGTGGTCCACATTTAATTGTAGTATTTTTAATATTTTCTCGGCTCTTATATCTTCGTCAGAAATAACAGGGTTCACAGGTTTCATTCCAAAACTTTCTAACGTAAAATAATCGGATATCTGTTTCTTTATATCATCCATGAAATTAAATTCAATTAAAAAAACAGTTGGCTCTAAGCTTTCTTCATTTGACCCAAACAATATGTTTCCAAGGGCTGTCTTATGTACTGAAAAACAATCGTCTAAATTTAAGACCTGGTGTGGGCGAACCAATCTTATGTGTGGTAAACCAATTAACAATTTTGGTATAACTTTATAATATTCGTCAATATCAATGTTTTCCAATATAGGAAACTTTTCTTTAAATGCTTTTAGTTCCAAACTTTGTGGTGGTAATTTTAAATGCTCCGTTGTTCTAACGTTTTTCATCTGAAAGCTACTAGTTTTACAGTTCCCAATCTCCAGTTCCAACTTCATCGACATCTCATTTGATTTTTTACCACCTATCCACCCGAGCGACAAGTTACTTTTCGGTCCCTTCAAGCCTACCTTTCTCGCAACTTCCTCTTATAACAGTGAAACCTTTGAACCGTCGTCAATAAACGCCATAATATCAATGCTACCGTGTGACCCTTTCAAACGTACAGGTAGGTATTTAAATAAAGTTTTGTTAAATAAAATATTATTTTCAACTATTGCCGTCATTCAGTCGGTCGTGCTCGATGAGAAAAGACGTGTTTCTTTTAACTCCGCATACGGTTCTTTTTTTTTTAACATAAATTAATTAATAATATCAGTGTAACAAGCGAATTTGGACGCTCAATATAAAAGTGAACAAAAGAATAACTATAAAAAAATTAAGAAAAAAAAAATACAAGTAAAAAAAAAATATACTTACATATGTATGTATGTACGCACATACATACTTGCAAATAATCTGTGCAAAAAAATATTTATTCTTTTTTTCTTTTATTATCTCGGTGTAACAACATTATACATAATAAAAAGAGCACAGTCAACAAAAAAAATAAAAACAAAAAAATAAAAAAAATAAAAAAACGGTGAAAAAAACAAAAACAACTCTATATGAGTAATAACAATGAAACAACAACAAATGTAAATGATATTCATGCTAGTGAAAGCAATGTGGAAATAAACACAACAACAGAAAACAATACAAGCGTTACCACTGTTACCATAATCCCAAACATAGACGCAATGTTAAACAAACAAGAAAAAAGTTGTCAAAAACCACAAGTGCAAGTTGGTATGGATAGGTATATAACAGTGCTTAAACGTGGTCGCAGCCCTGCCTCTTCAGCTGTTGCCTCTGCCTCGAAAGTTCCATCTTTTGATAGAATAAACTCGCAAAATCGTTTTGCAATTCTGGAGGATGAATCTTCTGAAACACCCAACGTCATAAAATCGTCGAAGCCACCCCCGATATATCTTAGAGAGCAAAACTCAAGTGAGCTAATAAAAAGTTTAATATCGGTGATAGGTGAAAATTCGTTTTACGTAGCTGCAATCAAGCGTGGTAATATTAACGAAACAAAAATACAGATTAATAATGAGAATGATTTTCGTAAATTAATTAATAAGTTTGAAGCACTTAAAAAAAGCTTCTATACTTACCAGCTGAAAAGCAGCAAAGGTCTGCAGGTTGTGATAAAGGGCATTGACTCATGCGTGGACCCAGACGAAATAAAAACATTTTTAGAAAAAAAGGGTTTCAAAATTAAAAATGTTACAAATATTAAAAATAGGGAAAAAAATCCCCAACCACTATTTCGAGTGGAGTTAGAGCCCGGCGACGTTAGGCTAAAAAAAAAATGAAACGCATCCCATTTACAGCTTAAAATACATCCTGTACAGGAAAATAACGGTAGAAGAGCCGCACAAAAGAAATGGGCCCGTTCAGTGTTTAAACTGCCAAGAATTTGGCCATACTAGGGCATACTGCTATTTACCCCCTGTTTGTGTCGTATGTGGAGAACTACATGGTACCGTTCAGTGTGATAAGTCAAAAAATGACCCTAATGTAAAAAAATGTAGCAACTGTGGTGGTAATCACACTGCCAACTATAGAGGATGTCCGTTATATTCTATTGTCAAGCGTTCTGTTGGA
The DNA here is from genome assembly GCA_943735925.1 of Pollenia amentaria. Lineage (NCBI taxonomy): Eukaryota > Metazoa > Arthropoda > Insecta > Diptera > Polleniidae > Pollenia > Pollenia amentaria. The sequence goes on from OX031010.1 coordinate 71,172,599, forward strand.
CAGAAACTTAATCCCCCTCAAACGCAGGCAACTTATCAAGAAAACACTAACGGCGTTCAAATACCGCAGCCAAATAATAACAGAACCTCGTACGCTAATGTCTTAAAATCAAATCATATGCCATTGCAAGGTGATTTACCAAATAATGACGAAATTCCCACTTCTAATTTAACTCGGCTAGAAAAAACCATGGAAACATTAGTGCAAACCGTTAACAATTTTACCAACACAATGGGTAACATGATGCAAGAAATTTTAAGAATGCAATCGATGTTATTGCAAGCTGTACTAAATAAGTTATGAACTGTCTAAAAATTTGCTTTTGGAACGCAAACGGCATCCGCCAACATAAAAATGAACTAGAATACTTCCTTAAAAATAAACAAATCGATGTTATGATGGTTTCTGAAACTCATCTGACCTCGAGAAATACGTTTAAAATCAATGGTTATATATTATATGATACCAAGGACCCTCGAGGTAGAGCTTGTGGAGGTTCTGCCATTTTGATAAAAAACCGAGTAAAACACTACTTAATGTGTGATCATCGTGAAGATTATCTCCAAGCAACGACCATTTGCGTTGAGGAATTAAATCGAAACCTAGTTATTTCATCAATATATTCACCACCTAGATTTTCAATATCAGAAAGCCAATATAATAAATACTTCAAAGCATTAGGACCCTGCTTCCTGGCTGCTGGCGATTATAACGCTAAACATACTTTCTGGGGGTCACGACTTATTACGCCTAAGGGTCGTGTTTTGTTTAACACAATTCGTAAAATGGATCTAAATGTGGTCGCGAGCGGTGAACCAACATATTGGCCTACTGATCAGCAAAAAGTTCCAGATGTCATAGATTTTGGAGTGGTTAAAAACATCCCCGCAGAAACGATTTATGTTGAGGCTTCCTTAGAATTATCTTCCGACCACACACCTACAATTGTTACTATAATGATTCCAAATAGAATCGTATCGCCGTCTGGGTTCTTATCCAAATCACCCTCACAAATAAATTGGTTAAAATATAAAAAATATCTTAGTGCCCATTGCACAGAAAATATTCCGCGTAGCACACCGGAGAGCGTGGATCTCGCTATTGTTAATTTTGACAGTTATCTCAAACTAGCTGTTCAACATTCCAGCACAACCCTCAAAAAAACCAAAAACAATATCATATATTCTGTAGATGTCGAGCGTCTATTGACTGAAAAAAGGAGAGTTCGAAGAGAGTGGCAATTGCACAGATCCCCCCAACTTAAGACTTTATTAAAAGAGTGCACAAAAAGGCTAAGAAAGTTACTGCAGTCCCAAAAAACTGCATCCTTTGAAAAATATCTTAAGGAACTTGATGCAACTCCACAATCAGACTACTCATTATGGCGTGCAGCTAGAAATCTTAAAAGACCAGTTATCACTAAACCACCATTAAGAAACTTAAACGGAAGTTGGGCAAGAAATGATATAGAAAAAGGAAATCTTTTTGTTAATCATTTGAAAACCGTATTTACCGCTCACACATCTCTCGATATGGCGGTCGAGTTACCACCTGTTGCTGTTAGAGCAGCTGTTCCACTAAGATTTGAGATAAGAGAAATCGAAAAGGCTATTCATGATTTAAACCCGAAGAAAGCCCCTGGTTTTGATAAGATCAGTAACAAAATGCTTTTGGAGCTACCCAGCATAGCAAAGAAAATTATTCTCTTTATTTTTAATGCTATTTTACGCCTTGAATACTACCCTCAGGAATGGAAAGTATCATTGGTTACCATGATACCTAAATCAGGAAAGGATCCTACAAAAGTTGAGTCATATAGACCTATAAGCTTATTGTCTAATATATCAAAGCTGTTTGAGAAGCTGTTAGTGTCAAAATTAACCCCAATTTTAAATGTAAATAGATGTATTCCAAACCATCAATTCGGCTTTAGAAGAGAACATAGCACAATTGAACAAACCCATCGTATAGTAAACGCCATAAGAAAAACCTTTGAAGAAAAAAAATATTGTTCCGCCCTCTTCATCGATGTTTCTCAAGCTTTTGATAAAGTCTGGCATGAAGGCTTATTACATAAATTGAAGCTAAATTTACCAGTAAACACACACAAGCTGTTAGAAAGCTACTTAGTCGGTCGAAAGTTTATTATTAAAGAAGGTGCTTTTATAAGTTCTCCTCAGCCAATTGACGCTGGAGTCCCTCAGGGAAGCATCATGGGCCCACTGTTATACCTAATATATACCTCAGACATGCCAACAAACAACCACACCCTAACTTCAACATTTGCTGATGATACAGTTTTTTTAAGCGTGTACGAAAACTGTCATGAAGCTTCTCGCTACTTGCAGGATCATATATTTGAACTGGAAAAGTGGTTAAAACAATGGAGGATAAAGGTTAATGAGCAAAAATGCGTACATATAACATTCACCTTGCGTCGGGAGTCATGTTCCCCTATTAAAATCAATAATCAATTAGTGCCCCAACAATCGCATGTAAAATATCTCGGAATTCATCTAGATCGGCGTTTAACATGGAAATGCCATATAGAAGCAAAACTAACACAAATGAAACTAAAAGCAATTCAACTTAATTGGCTTATTGGAAGAAACTCTGTTCTTAGTCTCGATTGTAAACTTCTACTTTACAACTCTATCTTAAAACCAATTTGGTGCTACGGTATTCAGTTATGGGGCACTGCCTCGGCTTCTAATATCGAAAAAATTCAAAGGCGACAAAATAAACTTCTTCGAATAATCACAGCCGCTCCCTGGTATGTTAAAAACTCAAATATTCACAAGGATCTCAATGTGCCGTTAGTAAAAACTATTATTACGAACTATGCAGTAAAATATTTAAAAAGACTTGAGTCGCACCCAAATCCACTAGCTCGAAATATTTTAAATTACAGCGGCCACTCTAGATTAAGGAGAAGAGATACAGCAGGACTCATCAGACAAGAAGAGCGCTAAACATCTACATATGTGAACAGAAACCGTGAAGAGAAAAATTTTCGTCTAGCATTGGCAGGACAAAAATAAAGTATTAGTATAAGATTTGATTAATTATTGTTAGTTCATATTTAATATATGAATTTTCAATAAATAAATAATGAAAAAAAAAAAAAAAAAAAAAACTATTGCCGTAACTGTCGCACTGTTGCTTTCATTTTGTTCATTTAGTACTAATGTCTCATCACTAACAAACGTACCAACACTGTCTACATTATTTATTTGTATACTTTTTTTACTTTCGTGTAGCAAACGATTATGATATCTACTGCAACTTTGTATCCCACATTGTCGGCGATTATTACACTGGGATGAAACGTGTCCGTTTACCAAGCAACTAAAACACAAACGATTCCTTTTTACTACCTGCCACCTTTGGTCTGTGGTACTGTTCTTAAATTCCTCACATTGCATAAGGTTATGGTTGTTTTGGCACATCACAAATTTAATTTGTTTACGATCATCAACGTTAATGGTAAATGATGGTTTTGGTTTGGCTCCTTTCATGGCAACTACTTCATTGTTGGAATCAAATTCGTTTGCAAGTGATATATACGTAGCTACATCTTGCAACCACTCACTAAACTGGCGTACTGTTGGGTATTGACCAAGGTTACTTAATGAGTATTTTGTCCACTCCTCACGCTTTGAAAAAGGTTACTTATTCACAAGCTCATCAAGTAGAGTTGGGTTTGGAAGATGCGGTGTGGCACCCGCATTCTCTTAAAATACGGTTAGGTTTGAAACCATTGTCGCAAAATTTACTATTTCAGAAATTGTTCTCCCTGGTATGGCCGGAAAATTTCTTACTTTAGCAATCTGGCTACGAATAATAACGTGCGGACGGCCGTAGTGAAACTCAAGAGTAGTCATTACCTGGACAACACTTTCCGGGTGGATGAGGTAAGCTTCTACCTTGGTTTTGGCGTTTCCCTTTAAAGCCTTTTGCAGGCGAAACAAATTTTCCATATTGGTATAATTATAACGTTGAGTTGTCTCACGGTATGAGACAGCAAACATTGGCCATTGTTCTGGAAGGCCACTAAACTCCGGCAGGTCGTTCAACTTACGAAATGGTTGTTGTTGTTGTTGCTGTTGTTGTTCAATTGTAACCTGTTGCGAACTTATTGTTGGCTGAGCTATAGTTGAGGGTATGCACGGCTGCGTTGGCTGATATAGCAAAGGAGTTGGCCTGGAATGGGACCGAGTGTACATAGGCTGTGAGGGTGTACATGTTTTAAAGTAAGGGTACGTATACGTTGGCTGACATGGGCGTGTATGTATTTTGTGTTAGCAAGGGGTCGTAATAATCAGGGTAGGAAAAAATTCTACTCGCGAGCACAATTCGAATCAACTCTCTCATTTTAAAATTTGTGCTCGCGAGTTTTATTTTTAAACTCGCGAGCACAAATTTTTTTCGAGTCATAAGATTTTTGTGCTCGACTCGTAAGCAGATAACAACTCGTTTTAAAATTTGTGCTTACGAGTTTTATTTTTCAACTCGCAAGTACAAATTTTATGCGAGCAGAAAACGAGCGCATACGAGTTGAAATCGAGCAACTCGTTTAAAAAAATTAATGTTTGCTTGTGCGAAGTAAAAATATCCATACATATGAATTTTTAGAAACGAAGGGCAGGAAAATGTGTAGGAAGGGTTTATAAAAACATATGCACACATATGAATGCTGGGGATAACCATGTTGATAAGAATGTATGTGTGTTTGTATGTATAAATATTTTCTTGTTTAAAACTATGTAAAACTGCAAAATGTTTAATGATGTGTAATAAAATGTATGCGTTCTTAAATGACTTAAATAAAAGTGTTTGATATTGGTAACATATTATTTTCATAAAATCTGCCTTTAATAATTATGAATAAAATAAACATTTGTCAATCGATTTTCATGGTTTATGGCTCATTTTATTCGCAATATATCTGGCTTTCTGATAAATAATAAAAAAAATGTTCTAAATTTCTTCTGATCCATTTGCTAATGCTGTTCTGTGTTTCGATGAAATATTCATACATACACACATTTATCCACACATACAAACAAATAAACAGGAAAAAGATATTTTTAATTAAAAAAAATTTATACGCAAAAATAAAACTCGCGAACAATTCTTTTTAGCTCGACTCGCGAGTTGAGTTTTATTTTTGACTCTTAAAATTTGAATTCTTTTCGCGAGCAATATTTTTTAACTCGCGAGCAGTAAAGAATAATTCTTTTCAATGTAGAAAATAAAATTCGCTCGAATTGGAGTTTAATTCGAGCACTCTCCGTACTCTGGTAATAATACGGTAAATTGTTATTACTAAAATATGAATTAGGAATACTTATCTTGTTTGCATCAGCTTGTGATGGAATTGTTGGAGGCATAATTGTTTGTGGCAATGTAGCCGTTAGTGGTATAAAATTAAGTTTTTGATGCAGTTCAATAGAGTAAACAAAAATACATCGTTTGCGGAAAAAAATACAAATTTTTGTTCTAGTTCTTGTTTTGCAACGATATGTAAAAGTTCTAAGTCCAAAAATGCTAAAGAAAAAGCGCTAGGGCCCACTAAAATATGAAAATTTAAAAAAAAAATTTGTTAATATTTGTTAATAGATAACATTGAAATAAACAAAATAATTTTATAGTATATTTTATTTTTTGCAAAATGACATACTAAAATGTACATTAAAAGTATAAAATATATAATAGAAAAGGTGATAAGTCACAAAAAGCTATGTTAAACATAAATGTATTATTTTTAGTTGGTTTGCAAGCCAATAAAGAGTCGGCAATAAAGAAAAACTGGATTTACAGACTTAAAATATATTCAGAACTAAAGACTTTAGAAAGTTTTTTTTCTCTCCTATAAAATTTATACATTGGACTTACATCCTTTACGACTAAGGCTAGATTCAGACCGTGATTTAAAAATCATGTCTTTTTTTTAATTCCTTTTGAAAGTTGCTTCCAAAATCACAACAGATTCAAACGAAGATTTTTTCCCCATGATTTTATGGTTGATTTTTTTCCCATTATCGGTAATTCTTCTTTACTTGCTTATTTATAAAAACAAACAATTTTAATGCGCTCCATGTTTTGTATTGTAAGGAGATGTTGCCACATTGAAATAAAAAATAAAATGAAGCAACATAACAAAAGTACGAATGTGTGCAAAGAAAAATATAAAAAAAGACACAGATATCAGAAAACGTGTTTTTTTCTCTACCCCTCTTGCTTTTCTACACCGTTCGCCTACAAACACAAAAAATCATGTCTTAAAAAACATGGAACAAATCACCGTGTGAACCGCGTGTAAATGATATATACTTATATAGGTAAATTATATTAAAAAAAAATTACGGACTCACCATTGTTTCACTAATTTGTATGTATTTTTGTATATCAAAGAACTTTTCTTATTAATGCACTTGAAATTTAACAGTTATATAATTCTTCTTTGGTGAACTTTTACTACACCAAAAAAAAATTACGGACTCACCATTGTTTCACTAATTTGTATGTATTTTTGTATATCAAAGAACTTTTCTTATTAATGCACTTGAAATTTAACAGTTATATAATTCTTCTTTGGTGAACTTTTACTACACCAATACATATATTCATATGTATAAACATATGTATGTGAAGGTAGAATGGCAATGCATATAAAATTCAAATTCAAAGCCTTCTATGATTAAACTATGATACGAAAAACGGTTATATTCAAATGTATATAATAAATAATTATCATAACACAAATAAAAATATTGCATATACTAAAGCTTATTAATAATTCAACTGCTCGGATTTTCAACCCAAACCTTTATTTTTCTGATATAGATGGCAATTGCTGGGATTGAATGTATAATAATATGTATTTAAATACAGAAAACCAGATGTTTCATTGGAAATATATGTATAATATATAACTATAAGGATAAATACTTGGATACTTATTGAAAATTCGATTCGAGATTCAATAAAAAACAAAAAAAAACTTGATGGGATTTCCAAAAATTTTGTACATTCGGAAATTCGTGTATTATCGAAATAAGCAAAACATATTTTTATAATTTGGGGGGGGGGGGGAATTTCTTTTTTTACCCCCCCCCCTGAATCCGCGCGTGATTACATATATTATTAAAACTATGTTTTGAACAAAAATTTAGACTTTATACATAATATAATTCAGACATAGAATTTAAAATCGCTCGAAAGTGATAAATTTTTATCATTTTGAAATCGAGCGATTTTCATCACATAAATAAACTTTCCTTAAAAAGAAGTAATACTCCATTTAATTTTATTATATATCTTGAAAAAAAATATTCATCCTGAACAGCTATTGCACTAATTTAAGTAGCTCGTAAATTTATTATTAATGAAGGCGATTTTTAAGTTCTCCCCAGCCAATTGACTCTGGAGTCCCACAAGGCAGCTTCCTGGGCCCTCTATTATACTTTAATTATACTTCGGAAATGCCAATAAATAACAACACAGAAACGTCAACATTTTCGGATCAAACAGCTTTTCTAAGCGTACACGAAAACTGTCATGAAGCATCTCGTTACTTGCAAGATTAAAACAATGCAGGATAAAGGTCAACGAGCAAAAATGCGTAAATATACCATTCTAATTGCGTCGGAAAACGTGCCCCCCTATTAAAATCAATAAACACTCGCATGTAAAATACCTCGGTATACATCTAGATCTGCGTTTAACGTGTAAATGGCATATAGAAACAAGCCCAACTAAAATAAAACTAAAAGCAATTCAAATTAATTGGTTTATTGGAAAAAACTCTACCTGTTCTAAGTCTCGATTGCACACTTCTACTTCACAACTCTATCTTAAAGCCAATTTGGTGCTACGGTATTCTGTTATGGGGCACTGCCTCGACTTCTAATATCGAACAAATTCAAAGGCGCCAAAATAAACTTCTTCGAATAATCACAGACGCTCCCTGGTTTGTTAAAAACTCAAATATCCACATGGATTTTAATGTGTCATTAGTAAAAACTATGATTACGATATATGTAGTAAAATATTTAAAAAGGTTGGAACTGCACCCAATTTTTACTCGAAATATTTTAAATTATGGCGCCCATAATCGCTTAAGGCCAAGAGAGCACTCATCCAATCACGAGCGATAAACACCTTCATATGTGCACCGAAACTGTGATGACGAAATTTGTTGTCAATCTCTGGCAGGACATAAAATAAAGCCTTAGAATAAGATTTGAGTATTTGTTGTTAGTTCATATTTAATATATGAAGATTCAATAAATAAATACTGAGAAAAAAAGTAAAATAATAAGCAAAAATTCCCAATTTTTATATGTTGAAATTATGTAGTTAAATTCATCAAATTTCTAAAGTCGAGTAATTACGAAAACCATATCGGCGTGCTGCTGGTGTTTTATAATTGAGAGTTCTTCTGTAAAGAAAGGGCGGGATACAACAAAAGTGAGTCAAACATTATGTGTTGAATAAAAATATTTTCTCTATGTCTGGTTCTCTGGGGTATGAGATTTGAAACAATCTAATCTCACTTTCGGATTATTTCAAGTACAAATTCGGGATTTAGCCAACTTAGTAGTTCTTGAATCAAGCACAGTTTGAGAATAAATTTTAGCAGACTTTTACTTAAATCAATCCTGTTTTCGGATTACATTAAGTACGGACCACTTGAATAATCCGTACTTGAATCAAACCTTATGTACTTGATTTGAGGAAATCCGTACTTATCGTACTATCGACACCGCTTTGGCTTGCTTTAAGTGCGAATGGATTGATTTTTAAGCATCCTGTTCAAAATTTTGTTAGGATCTTTTATTACACTACTATAAGTGCACAGGGTATTTTGCGTATGTGCTGATGTGTGCTGGGTTCAATTCCCAGCTCAGTCAATAATGAAAAATTATCAATAAATCTTAATTCATTTCATGTTGTAAAATTCCTTTCTTCATAAAAATAATTTAATTAAAATTAAATTCAATTAACTTAAGCCTGATTTAAATATCAAAATTTGGAAAAAAAATTATACTTATTTATAATTGCAGTTTTAACCCCCTAAGCTATTTAGTGGGAATGACAATTAAAGTACACACATATGCAAATAACATTCACTCTCTTCGTTTTGAAATTGATCTATTCCTATTGCATGCATAATCAGTAATACCAAAATTTAAATAACATAACATTGTGTTATAAAGTACTGTTTGGGGTTTATTTAAGCCCTTATGACACTACATTTTTTATTCATTGAATTGATATAGAATTGATAGAAGGAAACAGTAAATGTTAGAAAGAGCAAACTAAAAAAAATTAAACAAAGTTTTTTAGTTTTTTTTTCTTCTTTTGTTATCGTTTTGTTAAATTTATTAAATATTGTTAACTTTTTAACATATCTCAATTTTTATCGATATTTTTATTAAACATTTTGAAACGGCCTATAAGACAATAGCTCAAATTTATACTTATTTTTGTTATCCAAAAACATGTTCTGGACATAAGAATTCAATTTCTTAAAAATGAATTTGTTACTATTTATATTGTATAATATGCAATATGAGAAAAAATACCTTCCTTTTTGCGAATATAAAAAATCAGTCATATTTTCCCTACGCTCCTGTTTTACTATCCCTACTTTTGGCAACACTGTGTTCACTGTTCTACGGATGAAACTATAGTAAAAGTTACGAGTTTAAACATTATTTTACAATGTTTTACAAGTGCAAGAAAAATAATGTAATAAAATACTAATTAATAAGTAAATAACAATCTAAGGACCGTTAGTATTTTACACGGTGCTTTGATTAAACCCTACTGTTAGGTTTTGTCAAATTTTTATTTTATTTTTATACCCTCCACCACCACTAGTGGTGAATGAGGGTATACTTAGTTTGCCATTCCATGTAAAACTTTTTTATTATACATCTAAGACCCCATAAAGTATATATATTCTGGCTCCTTGAGTAATTCTAAGACGATTAAGCCATGTCCGTCTGCTGAAATCACGCTCGCTTTCGAAAAACGCAAAAGAAAAGAACAAACTTGGTCTCAAATTGCTTGTAGTTATCCTAAGCAGTTTAGCATTGACATCCAGCAACATCAGTTCAGTAGGATCAGAACTATGAATCTAAATGTGGAACCACCCCTATATTGATAATTTTGATGCAAAAACTTAGATAAATGGTGGAATAATGCACGAAATGGTCGTATAAAGCAAATTATACTGTTAAATGTTGTGAAGATCGGTCCATAATTGACCACAGGCCCCATATAAACCCTACTCCTGGAAAACCTTTTAGTACGCCTAAAACCGTAATAAATAACGCTATCATACTGAAATTTGGTACGTCGCAGTTTTATAGAACCAGAAATCACACTGTAAAACTTTTTGAAAATCGGTCCATAATTTACACTAGGTCCCATATAAACACTACACCCGGAAAGAGTTCAATACGCCTAAGACCGTAATAAATAACGCTATCATACTGAAATTAGGCACGTCGCAGTTTTATAGGACCAGCAATCGCACTGTAAAATTTTTTGAAGATCGGTTCATAATTTACACTTGGTCCCTTATAAACCATATTTCCGGAATGCAGCTTAATACGCCTACAACCGTAATAAATACCGCTATCATACTAAAATTAAGTGCCTCACAGTTTTATAGTAGCAGAAATCACACTGTAAATTTTTTGAAGATCGGTCCATAATTTAAACTATGCCTCATATAAGCCCTCATACGCCTAAAACCGTAATTAATAACGCTATCATAGTAAAATTTGGGACCTCACAGTTTTATAGAACCAGAAATCATACTGTAAAATTTTTTGAAGATCGGCTCATAATTTACACTAGGTCCCATATAAACCTTACTCCCGGAAAACAGTTTAGTAAGCCTAAAACCGTAATAAATAGTGCTATTATAATTAAATTCAGTACGTTATAGTATTGTGGGTCTGGAAATCACCCTGCTAAATTTCGTGAAGATCGGTCCATAATTAACCCTAGGCACCATATAAGCCTTCCTCCCGGAAAACATTTTAGTGCGCCTAAAACCGTAAAAAATAACGCTATCATACTAAAATTTGGTACGTCACAGCTATATAGGACCAAAAATCATACTGTTAAATTTTCGTGAAGATCGGTCAATAAGTTACCCTAGGCCCCATATCGAGCCCTTAGCGCCAAATTATCGTAAGCGACAAAATACAAATTTTACAGGAGAAGAGTTTTTTAGATTATATTGAAATGTATACCCAAACTTAAAAATGTTTTGATGCGATATATTATAATTTCGTCCAAGCTATTTACCGACTACCAAAAAATTATAGCTTGCTTACGTTGTGCATTGATTATGGCGTTTACGATATATTTTTTTACATTAGGCTACTTTTGTGGGCAAAACTCTGTCGCTTACAATATTTTTATTTTTCTTGTTTATTTTGATTTAAAGCTATAAATAAGTTTAATTCGATATATATTTATGTTTTGTATTTGTGTTTTTTTACATTTTTAATTAAATTAATTATTGTTCAGTTTAAAAAATAAAACAAATTTATGTAAATATGTATGTCATAGATTTAAATAAGGAAGAAAAATTAAATTTCAATTGTCATATTTTAGCATCTATCAGCATCTTCGTCGCTTTCTGCTAGTGTATCCTCTATTTTATCATCGCATTTCATACTGGTATACTCCTGATGATATCTTTGAGGGATTATATCCTTTTCACACAAATTTTTTAAGTCTATAAATTTTTGTATTGAAATTTTAAGTTGTTGTGCATAAAGACGCTCTGGTCCATTCTTAACGATATTGGAATTCTTTGTCGAACGCATTATTTGGCTCAAATTCAATTCTTCCACTCTACTATTCTCGCTGTATCCATAAATAAACTGAGCTCTAAATCTCTGTTTATGGAAATTCACAGACCTCAAACTATTAAATTTTATTTTAATATTATTAGGAAGAAATGCTTTAGAATACGACTTCCAATTCATAAAATCAGTATGTTTTAATACAATGCATTCATAGCATTTTGGAGATGTGCGCGAGTTTGAAATTAGTGAAGGCCACTCAGAAGGTGCCCAAATTGTTCTTCCCTTAATAAAAGATTCAATTGTTGCATGTATAGAATCAACGGGCATCATTGTATGTCCTGGCAGCAAAAATGTTAGTTTTATGTTCTGAACGAAAACCGAAGTCCTCAAAAAGAAGGGTATCACTGACAATATTGCTCTATTGCGGTTTTAGCCCGAACAACTGTCACAAAATAAACTTAATTTACTTTGTTGCTTCCTGCTATCCACTATGGTCAAATATTTTAAAAGCACAGAACAAATCTCATTAGATCCTCTTTTACCATCGCACTCACCCCATAAAAAACAATACCCATTTCTGGTTCTGCTCTCATAAATACTTTCGTTGTAGTAAGCATATTTTCGAGAGTAAAATTGGTTCATACTTTTGCCGTAAGGCGTGTTGAGTACCTTCTGTAGATCAAAACTGGCACATAATAAATCTGTGTTTTTTTCCTTACTTTTTGCTTGTTCAAGCAAAAAAAAAATTCTTTTGACTTGTCTTTATTAAAAAGATGCTTTTTGTACATATTGGAATCTTTTAATCTGTTTTGGGCATCCCGATCCATATTCTTGAATTTTTCACATATGTTACATTTATCTTTTTTTGGCTTATGAAAACCCAAATGATAATCATTAATTTAAATTTTGCGGAAATTATACAAAGAGACGACTAATGTTTCCTGCTGAGTTGTCTTCAAATTCTCAACATACAGCTTATACAAATTTGAACAATCACGTAGTTCTTCCGGCAAGTACAACTTATTGCTTTTGTTGCGGCAATAGTGAGATGGAACCGCAGGCAACTTCTCAATAAACTGTTTAACTAAGTTTGTCTTCGACTCACAGCATTTGTTATGTGCTATTTTTTTATTTTTGTTATTGAGATTTTTATTTAAATTGGAATTTAATACATTATGGCGCAACGTCATTTGAGAAATACCAAGGGTTGCTAATAAAAATTGTTGACAAACTTTGAACTGCCCTCCACGTATGTATATTTATAATGTAGTCAAAAGACGCTTTTCTATTACCACACGTCCCCCGCTTCCGTCCTATTTCTTTTTTCCTAACACATGACATCAGACAATTCACTTGGCGAGATTTACATGGTAATCCCCAGTAGAATTCATTTATTTCAATTCTGTCAACTTCTTTAAGTTTATCTGAACAATTGTTTCCACATTTTTTTCCTAGACAAGGATTTGGCTTCAATTTTTTTGAAGAAATAGATATTGGTTTACTTTTACGATTTTTTTTTCTTCCATTTCTTCCATTTCTTCCAACGTAGTTTTCTTCTAAATCATCGTTAGAGTTAGAATCTTCATGTTCAGAATCAGTATAATCTACCAACTTTACGATTGCCGTAGAAGTTTGAGGCTGGTTTATATCCTAAAATCCACATTCAAAATACATATTACACTTTATAAATACTATTTATTTTAAAGTTTTACCTCAGTTGTATTGAAATCCATAACTATTTAATAAAATATGTGTATACTTAGTAATTTCCTAATCTTTATATCAAGTAAGAAGGGAAACCTGAAATAAGTTACCGTTATTTTTTTTAAATTCAGTATGTTCAGTCAGAACAAGAATATAAAAAACAAAACAAAAAACAAAAATAATGTAAAAATGTCACATTAAATAATGTCGCTTACGATAAAATTTATTTATTGTAAAATGTACGCATTGACCTACGATAAAATCGTACTCCCTATATTTATTAAATTATTAATTATTTTTGTATTCTGACAATTGTAAAATATCAGTAGGACCGTAAAATTTTAATTTTAGCAATAAAAAAAATTTTGAGAAAATGTCGCTTACGATAATTTGGCGCTAAGGGCTCGATATAAACCCTACTCTCGGAAAACAGCTTATTGGGCCTTAAACCAAATAAAGCTCACTTTGGGAAAATAATTAAATTCGCCTAAAACATCACAGATATAGATATTGCGGTAAAATTTTTTACTTAAATTCATATGGCCAGAAAAAATATCATGCAAATTTGTGAAATTCACTGTTAACGCTAAAACTAATAACACTGCTGTATTGAAATTAATTCTAATTTATTTTTTGTAATACCAGAAATCCGTCTTTAGAATTTTGGGATGATTGGTCCATAATTTACCATAGGTCCAATACAAATTACCATTCTGAAAATTATTTTAGTTTGGCTAAGACTTTTACGAATCATGATATTTTACTCAAGCCAGTTCAAAGTTCTAACAAGAAACGCATAAAACTTTCTAATTTTCGGTCAGTAATTTAATTCAGGTCTTAGCCGCATCCAATTTTAATGCTGGCGCTCGTTGTTGTAAAGCTTATTTAACATTATGGCCCTAATCATGTACAACGCAGCGCAACGCCAAACAATAACATTGAAAGCACAAACAATGTCATAAATATTCTGTAATTTTGTTGTTGCTTTTAACGGAAATTCATGTACCGTTTTAAAATTTTCAACGACACAAGCAATGGAGCGCTTGAAATTTTAAGACGCAATGTGAATTTCTGTAGAAAGCAACAACAAAATTACAAATTATTTATGACATTGTTTGTGCTTTCAATGTTATTCTTTGGCGTTGCGTTAGTTCTGTGGCGTTGCGCTGCGTTGTACATGATTAGGGCCTAAATATGTATTTCTCACATAGACCCCACTCCTGTCGGTTGAGGGTATCAAAGAATATAGCACTCGAACTTGTTTTCATTATATTTGCAATGGATTGCAATATCAACTTAAAACGTCAGCTCGTGTATTTATTTATTTATCTTATTTTTTATTTTAATGTGTTTAGTAAGTTTTTAGCTGTATTAGAACAAATCGCACAGAAAAAAAAATTAAAAAAAATCTTAGGTTATGGACCATTTTGCTCAATAATATTTATTTAATTTTGTACATGAAAATAATTATGGCTCATTGTTATTGTTGCAGCAAGATAAAAAAAATCGTTTTCCGATTCAATTTGCATACAAATCGATTGAATATAGTGCATTAGGCATCACATTTGGATTTACAGCAATTGCAAATTCCCCGTTTTCTGGAGCAAACTTGTCATTTCTTTTTGTTGTCTTTTGTTGAATTATGCACTCTTAATGGACCGGAATATTGTACGACCAAAACGTACATTAAACACACCATGCATGTTTTCGTTTATTTGCCTCTAAAATACCACCATAAATCTTTCCATTTGCTTTCACATTTATTTCAGCCCAAGGATTTCATTTAGATAGCGGAAAATTGGATAACTTATTAATATTTTTTATAAAATTGACCTTGAGCTTGGAGAATTTATTGAGAGGAATTAATATTAAAAAGGTCGATGGTGTTAAACTCAATAATACATTTAGTCAATTCACAAGGTATCCTAACATGTCATATTGTCAAAATGTCCTAATATTTCACAATGGTTTAAAAATATTGTTGTACGGCTCAGCCGCTCAGCACTTTTCTGATTAATTACGACAGCACAATAAACACAGCAAGCAACGTTCTATTTATTTAAGACACTTTTTGTTAACAAACCAACAACAATATTTTTAAACCATTGTGAAATATTAGGACATTTTGACAATATGACATGTTAGGATACCTTGTGAATTGACTATATGTCTAACGACTACAAGATATCAAGAGAGACTGAAAGTATCTCTTTATTCAGTAAAAAGTATCAAAAAAGTAGCAAGAATTTCAAATTTGAGTGTACGCAAATAAAACAACTTAATTATATAAAAAAAAGTAAATATTGGTATTTCAGTAATTTGGTCATAACTCGGGCATTTTCCAATCGATTTGATAATAGATTTATATACCTACGTCTTAAGGAAGAAATTTACCATTTACTTTGGTAATAAAACTTGGACTCGGAAAGATCTACGGTTCCCGAAAATAGGTATTTTTATTAAATTAAATTTTAATTTTAAAATTAAATAAAAATTTTATTTTGGTAATAACTTTTTTGTATCTGAACCGAGTTTTTCAGCAAATATATTCTACTAAAAATTTCCGATCTTTAGATATATAAGACGTATCCATAGGTCATGTAACAGCTCTAAAAATTTAGTTTTTATAAAAATGTTGATGCTTTTTAGCCCATTTTTGGAGTATTTTGCTAATAACTTAACCATTTCTTAACCGATTTGGCAGATTTATATACCCACGTTTTAAGGAAGAAAAAACCATTTACTTAGATTATAAAACTTGGACTCGGGAAGATCTATTGTTCCCGAAAATGGGTATGTTTAAAAAAAAAATTTTATTTTGGGCATTACTCTTCCATTTTTGGGAGAAAGGTTTCAGGGTTTTCATGAAATATATGCTGCTAAAAATTTCTGGTATATAAAACGTGTTCATATGTCATACTAGAGCCCTAAAATTTTAAATTTTGAGTATTTTCAATAATGTCTTTGTACGGGAGGTACCACGCCCACTTTTCCCATCGCGCCCATATTTTGTGGGATACTGTGTATTGATAACCGATATGTTTGTACCTCATTTGGGAACTTTAGCTCGTTTCGTTCTCCAGATATACAGAAATGTATAACGTCTTTGTATGGGAAGTGCCACACCCACTTCTCCAATCCCGCCCATTTTTTTAGAGAGTTTGTGTATTGGCAAGCAACATGTGTGTACTAAATTTGAAAGCTGTATCTCTTGCCGCTCTCGAGATATGCAGAAAAAAAGAATTTAAAAAACAACAACAACATGGGATTTATGGAAAAAATTAGAGGTAGTCGTGGTTTTTTGCTCATATCTCAGCCATTTATGGACCGATCTTCCTGAATTTCAATAGCAAACAATTCCGGACTATATGTGACATAAATGTACAACAACCTAGCCTTCATCATATCTGGGGTCTTCGGAAAACCCATTTCAACGGACGGACAGACGGACAACCGGATTTGAACTTCCCTTCTCATAAGAAGCCAGAATATATATACTTTATATGGTCTTAGATCAATATTGTAGAAATTACAAACGGAATGACAAAGTTATATATACCCTTTTACCTTCGGTGAAGGGTATAAAAAATTAGCAGAGTATTTGATATAGAATTTTTACGAACACATTAATTTTTTTGTAGTCAAAAATGGCTTATATTATTTCCTTCTCGTTAGGCTCAAGAATATTTCTATTTACTTTAAATGGTTTAGGATGAATATTGTCGAAATGGCAAACGGAATGACAAACTTATATATGTATTCAAACTTTTAATGGGTACTTCTTAACAAAACGTTTTTCTATTTCAATGGGGAGAAAAAATATAAGAAATGGTGAAATGCGGGATATTAAATGCCTTTGTTTTTCTTTTTCAACTGGTTTTACTTTAACAAGTGGTACCTGTTTAATTTGCTATAATAGATTTTAGAAACATACAATTATAGGTGCAGGGTCCTGAGTGAATGAGGAGAAACTATAACGTTGGCAATTTTTTTTTAAACTTAGAAACATAAACTTTGGCATTTAAATATGACCACGAAAGAAAGATAACGAGGTAGCGGGTTAAATTATTGTTAACTACAAAATAATTTAAGATATTCTCATCTACTTTATGGCCGTTTTATTTGGTCCAAATGCATTTCTTTGTCGATTGTTTCATAATAAACAAGACGGCCATAAAGTAAACAATGGGAATATCTCAAATTAAATAATTTAATTTGCAAACAAATTTTTTAACTAATGTGGTATTATACTGAAATAGTGTTAAGTATCGGGTATCTAGGTAACCATTATACTCACAGTACTAAAACCAACACCTGATCGGTTAAAAGCAAAACAAAATAAATAAGGATTTTTTTTTAACAAGTTCGTTATTTTATTTAACAATAAAAATATCGAAATATCTGTCCTTAGTTAAACAAAAGTATAATTTCTTATCGCATAAGTATTTTAAATAATTTTAAAAATCAATATTAGCTTATAAATTTTGCAAAATATCCTTATTTAAAACTTCTTTTGGAAAAGTTTGTTTTGTAAACAAAACATGAAACAGCTGTTTCAAAAATTCTTGCAAGTGAAAATTTTACCATTAAAAATTTGCAAGAATTTCTTTGTCTCTCAATTTTTTCTCTCTTTTTACGCTCTTAACTTGCAAATTTTTTGGGTTAACGAACACTTTTCAGTAATAATTGTAACAAATTCGTAAAAAATTTTAGTAAATGAACACAGCTAGGATTGTTTTATAATTTATTACTAGTTTTTGATTTTAAATATACGCAAAATTCAGTTATTGAGAAAAAGAACATATGGGAGCTAGTTATGTACATATTTTTTTCTGAATAAAATAAGATTTAGGAGATAGTTATTAGTGTTGAGTACATTCTAATCAGGGTTGTGTACAATTTCTAATCAAAAAACGCCGTCCTCTACTCAAAAAGACGCTAACAAAATTTGAATAAAAAAAAAAACATTAAAAAAAACCTAATAAATGGATTCACGTCAAAAGTCCTACGGAATAATTGCCTATGTGGATGCTGTTATGTTTTTTGCAATTTTGCTTTTTCGCAAGAGTGCAACTTTTGACGTCAATACATTTAATACAATACTTAAGAACCAATCACTGATGGTTTTTGGTACAATCGAAACTTTATTGGTACTCTGGTACAATTCATTCTTTTTTGGTAAAATAAAAAAAAAAAAATAGCTACGAAGTTTTATCGTCTCTTTGAAGTGGGTTAACTCACATTTCTTATCAATAATAATATTTTTAATTACATATCGCCAGCCCTGATCAGAGCTACTAAAAGTTTGATTTTTATTAATTTCTGTTCATGATGTTATACAGTATTTTTCATATAGTTGCACATTCAAGTTTGCACGAAAATTTACGAATAGTACGCAGTTGCGCAAAATATTCTGTTACGCAGCATTCACTTAATAGCATAAATGTTGCTGCTGAGTGAATCCACTTACCTGAATAAATGTGCTCTTATGTAAAAGTTTTTGTTCTTATTACAAAAATTGATTTAGGCATGCAATATCAATTTACCATTAATTTAAGCAAAAGCAATTGATTTAAGAAACAAGTAAGAGCGCTGCATTTGGCTGTGCCGAGTCTTTGATACCCTCCACCGACAGTTAGAATGTTTAAGGCGTGGTCCATATATGGGACTATAAATAATTAATTAACCTTTATAAAAACGGAAGTCAGTTTTAAAATTCGTCGCGGTTTACACCTTCATATGTTAAACAATTGATCAGCAATCAGAAAGCTTTATGCTTTTATTGCTAGAAGTTTAAAACTTAATTTGAACAAGTTTGAGTAAAGTATCATGATTCGTTACAGTTTTAGCCGAACTAAAATTATTTTCGATAGGGGAATTTATATTGGACCCATGGTAAATTATAGACAAACCATCACAAAATTCTGAAGTGTTTTCTAATATTAATATACCTAAACAAATTGAACAAATTTCAATATAGTAATGTTTTGAAGTGGTTTTCAGTAGGCCACTTAATATGAAACCTAAGGTTAATTATGGAACGATTATCACAAAATTGCATGGTTTTTTTTACCACAATATCTATATCTGCTACGGTTTTAGGCGTATTTAAATATTTTCCCAGAATGGGCCCTATTTGGGGAATATGGTAAATTATAGGCCGATCTTTACAGTGTGATTTTTAGTCCTGTAAGACTGCGGCGTACCAAATTGTATTACAATAGCGTCATTTGTTATGATTTAAGGCGTACTTTACTGTTTTCCGAGAGTATGCCTTATATGGGGCCTATGGTGAATTTTGAACCGATCTTCATGAAATTTGACAGTATGATTTCGAGTCGTATAAATTGCTGGCTTTATATGGTGCCTATGGCAAATTATGAACCTATCTTCACGAAAATTTACACTACGATTTCTAGTTATATAGTTAGGTTGGTAACTGTACATTTGGATTCATAACTCTTATCCTACCGATTTTGCTGAATTTCAATCCCAAACTGCTAAGGATAACTAGAATCAATTTGACACCAACATTGATCGTTTCTCTTAAGTTTTTCGAAAGTAAACATATTTTCTACAGACGGACGGACATGGCTACATCGATTTAGAACTACTGAAGGAGCCAGAATATATAAACTTTATGGGGTCTGAGATGAATAATGAAAAATTTTCACAGGGAATGACAAACATAGTCATCGTCCAGACTTGCAATTTTTGTTGCAGCAATTCTTGAGTATATAGTTGAGAGGGGTGAACATATTAGGGATGGGTACTCAGTTTCATGTTCTCTGCAATTCTGTTTTGTTATTCTCACGGTTTTTAATTTGAAGTTGGCTATAGTTGTATTTGTATTTATATACAAAATAAAAAAAGTAGAAAATTAAAGACAAGCTAATTCTAAATAAATTGAAAAACTATAATTTAATAATCTGGACACTAATGCAATTTCAAAGCAGAATACTTAAAAATAGCAGCAACAAAAATTGCAAGTCTGGACGATGACTTAAGGGCATAAAAAACCACACAAAATGCTTGGCAAACATGCAATTTATTTTTGCTACTGTTTGGCAATAAACAACACAATCTTATTTCGTACAAACATTAATTTTTCATTTTTGTGTTGTTTTCAATGAATGCAGACATCAATTATGCTGCGGCAATTTTGCTCGTTATTTGTTTAAAACAGAGAAGAAATATAAAAGAAAGAAAAAAAAATTGTAGTTAAGAGTGCTCTAAACAAAAAGCTGCATTGGGGCAAACAATGCTGCTAAATAATTAGAATTTATGACTGGAATTGATTTTATTGCTTCTTCTTCTTATACGTCTTAACTCTCCAAAGTTTTCGCTGAAATGATTACTTTTAGCACTTGACACCACAAAAAGTTTGACAAATATCCAACATGTCTGCCAAATATTAAAAATGTTTAATATTTCTGCAAACATTGCTTTAAATGTTTGTCCAAACAGCAAACACCCCAATTAACAACACAAAATATTTGTACAAACGTAACACTTTGACATGTTTGCCAAGCTATTTGTGTGGTTTATTATGCCCTTTAGTATACACTAAACCCCTACACGAATGCATTTGTTTCTTGTACACAGTTGTCAACAACAAATTATTGTTGTGTCAACTACTGTATTTTTTTTTTTAAATCAGCTCGAATGATCCATTATGAAAAACCAAATCAATGTTAAAACAGTAGTTCGTTTCAAACAAATCAGTGTAAAGCAGTAGTTGGATTTAAATAAATCAACTCAATCCATAATTTTATTTGAACGAAAAAACAACACACAACAATTGTGTGTCTATAATACAGTTATGTACGGTACACTTTTCAATTCACAGTGTGTGATCTTGATGTTTATTGCCGATTGTTTCTCAGATTTTGATCGTTGTATGTATTATTTTTATATTAATTTTGCAACTCATAGAATTACCTTTTAATTTTTTTTTACTTTTAATTAAATATTTGATAATATGTTTTGGTAACAATAAAATAATTTAAAATAAAAACTTAAATATTCTATAAAAATATTTTTCATCTTTAATTGTTTTTTGCTTCATACAAATCTAGCTAGTCACACCTAATAATTGAAAAAAAAAAAACAAGATAATTCATACTTATCACCTATTTTGCTACAGTTCTTTAGTGTGATTCGTGTGATTCGTGTGATTTGTTTTGCTTTGTTGCTGTTTGGTGTAAATTCCGTACTCTTTACACTTCGTATTTGGTCATTTATAACACACTAATAACAATTAATTTGCAATTGTGTGTTTTTATTTATTTTTTGTTATATGTATGTGTTTTGCACAACATAGCATTTGATTCTTTAGCAAAGAGTGAGCGACAATCAGTACTTAAAAAACAAACGAATGTCTTAAAACGGCTTTAAAATGCATTTGTGCAGAGGTTTAGTATACACTCATTCACCACTAATGGTAGAGGTACGGCGATTTTTGGGTACAAAAATAATCTTTTAAAAAATATCTTTTTAAAAAATTTTGTACAAATTTACAAAAATTTTTAATATAATTTCCTATTTTATTTTAGCTTCTTCGATACTTTCCTTTATTGATTAGCAGTTATTTTCATGTCTTAACAGTTTATAATAAAAAATACAATTTATTTTAGCACGATGCATATTTTTAAGAGTTCAGTTTGATCAGTTAGTACTGTTTTATTACATTCTATTACGTTACTGCCTTTTTAAAAACGTTTTTGTTTGTTTCCTTAATAATACTTTTGAGTTCTTTTATTGCAACTTTAATAAGATAAATAAAACAATTTAAATACTTTACTTATGGCTTGTACTATAAACTATTCACACAACTTTATTTAGAACATAGTCACTTGTACAACTTATAATTGCACTTAAATGTTTGTACTAATACAAATTTTTTTAGTGCCATCTGAATATAGTATTTATACTCTAGCCAAAACGTCTAGATGGCTCTAGATTATTCGAATTGTTTCCGGAAGGTTCTCTAGCGTCTAATTATCTAAACTTACTCAGCTAATATCATTATGCATTAACACTATTGCTGAATTTAACTTGCGCTATTATACATCAATAAACTAAAGCATACTTTATGGATGAACAATAATTTTAACATTATTATGTTATACAATTATGTATAACAATTTTAACATTACATTTGAACTAGAAAATTCTGTATAGAGATTTTTACATTAGAAATATGCAATACTAATACAATAGAAGTTTAAACTAAATGTAAATGCTAACAAATACAAAATAACTTATAAATACAAGATAACTAATAAATTAAAATAATTTTTAACTAAAGTTACTTTCGTAACAACACATTTTACAATTACTCTCTTAATGATATTCAGCAGGATTTTCGACGTGAAAAATAGGTGTTTCCTATTTTTTGGTTCTATTCTTTTTTCTTACTTTTCTTATGAATGCCAATACTTTTGAAAATTTTTTGGTTCAGTTACTTTAATAATAAAGTTCTAAACGCAAATTTTTCTTTTAATTTTAAAACCAGGCAAAATATATTTAAATTTTATTAGCAACGGAAACTAAAAATAACAATTAATTGCAGAACTTGTTAATAGTTATTGGTTTTTTACAATGACGATTGAGCTTAGTCGATTTGACGATTTTGACGATTTTTTTCTCAAAATTGGACGATTTTCGACCAATTTTATCTGGCAGCTATGGGTGGAGGGTATAATAAGCTTTTAGCAGAACATTTATGTTTTTAATCATGGCCCAATTAATAGGTCTGCGCACAACAAAAACAATGCAACAATAGAAAAAACAACACGCGGTTTGTTTGTGTCTACAAATGGTAAAAATGTGAAAAACTTCTCACCTGTTAAGAAAAATGTGTTTTGTTTTTATCATGTATTAATTTTGTTTAATGAAAATTTTCAACCGGAATTTTGGCGTACAATGCTTGCTCTCTCAAAAATGGCGTGCGCAAATTTCATGTGATGGGGCTTAATTCCTGCCACAAATTTCACCCCATTTTGCACTTTCCACTGGATCTTTTGGCTCTGAAAATAACGTACCGCATCCACTTTTAAAATGTTTTTTACACACTGCACAATAACGCATTTTAATGTTATTACACTTTGTAACTTGACGCTACAAACCTAGCCTACATATATATAACTTTAATATTATTGACCAGTCCTTACACTGTGAACGCCTTTACTATTTTGCTTACCATCATGAATACCCTACTGTTTGCTTATTTCTTACTAATACCTAATAATTCTCATTGAGTTTATTTTATTTTTAACTAAGTAGTCAAAGTTTGTTCAGAACAAACAGAGTAGATATTGCCCTGAACCCCGGTATATACTCTTAGTAGTTATGCATTAAACACATTCGAGACAGCAGGCAACACGAAGGCACGACTACAAATGCTGCAGGTTGTTATTGTAGTCACGTAATCAGCTACTGAATTATTTTGAAGACGACAGCTACAATTGAAAAAATAAAAACAGCTGTGTTTTTTATTATGTATGTATTTACATTTCAGTGGTGCCAATATCATTTTTAATTTTTATAAATTTAACAACATGCATAATTGCAGACTCGTACACAAACTTAATTTAAGCCTACAAAAATATAAATACTTATTTATGATAAATTTTTTAACGTAAAAACAAATGAATTTATTAAAAAACATTTAAAATATTCTAATTTTATTGTTTTTGGAACTCATAAAGAATATCATCTTCATGGCAGGTTGAATAAAAAAATCCTAATATACAGTATAATCGCGAAAAAGTAAACTGAAATGTCCTAAGGGTTGTTAACTTTTTCGTCTTATTTATTAATTTTTCTAAATTGTAAAAAAATGCAATAATAAACATATGTACCTATATTTTTTGCAATGACTTAGTTTTCATCTGTACAAAAAAGAAACTTAGATCTAATTTGTACCAGCTACAATTTATAATTAATAATTATACAATCAGTCATGTATTATGTGTTAGGTGCTACATATGACGTTTGTCAGAAAATTAGTTCTTCAAAAATTTTCAGATAGCGAATTCTGGGTATTTTCTAAACATTTGCCAGCCATCCATTACTGACATTATTGTCTTTTAAGGTTGCAGTTACACGAACTCGCGCTTAGCTATTGATATTGAAATTAGAACAGTGATTGCGCAATTACGTTTTCGATGCTTCAAGAAAACATTTGTACAAACTTGCTTTAATATCGGCATATTTTGGTCTTTGTAATGTTTTCCTGTATGCTTTTTCCTATGTATTCTTCAAAGCCTCGAAAATTTTGTGACGTTTCGTTTTTATTTTTGAGATGGCAACTTCAGATATACAATAATTCAACGCCGATAGTTTTTCTTTAATGTATTTCTCAACTTTGTTTAAACTCTCAACTTTCAGCTTAAAATTTAATCTAATTTGTTATCGTTTGTACAAATCAGTACTTTTACTAATACGATCTGAAAAGTTAACTTAGAGTTAACGTTTAGAGCGGCATAGAAGCGCTAAAATTTGGTTAATTTGACCGCAAGATTACTGTATCGCGACTCTACTGTAATTTTTTGGTTCAACGCACTAAGTTTATGAATTATAGGTCGTTAAGGTTTCAGAGCACTTTATCAACGTATAGGAAGAAAAATATCATCTGAATCTTTAAACTATTGGTATCATAATAAAGTCTTTGAAAACACATTTCATATGATGTATTAAATATACCGATTTATTAACCCCTTAAGAGGATTTATCTTAAAATTTTGTCGATATGTATAATAATATTTCCTCAAATATAATATGTTATAGAGAACACCCCAAGTTCTTGTATGCTATATTTTTAGAAACTCCATCATATAAAATTTTAGAGTTATAAGGGTTAAAAAAATTTTATTTTGGAAAACTTCACAATTTATTTATAAGTTTGAGTTAAAATATATAGTGGTAATAGTTTATGCACTTGTTACATATTGAAATATAGTAATATGTAAATATTTGAAAAGTGTTCCGGAAGGCTGAAAACCCACAATACAGAAAAACTTTATTAATCAAAGTCCTAATAACTTTGGTAGCATGTGTATATTATTGTGAATTAATTATTATTATATCGACATAATTTAAAGATAAAGCAAATTATGTAAAAAAGTCAGTCAAGAAGTATGAGCATTTGAAATGGGCTCTTAATGGGCTAATAAATCGGTGTGCTTTATGCTAGGAACACAACTGGGGCGAACGACGAATTTTTGGCCGCGAATATTCGTCGCAAAAAATAAAAGACGTTTGAGTATATGAAAATGAACACAATCATTCTATTTCGGACGCCGGCGAACGACGAACAAATCAGTACTAGGTGACCATGTTTGGTTTTAGTTAAGAAGTAGTTTAGTAAATAAAGTTACTTGTTACTTTAATAATTGTTTTTTTTTTTTTATTGTATAACACATAAAATAAGTATACAAAGTATTTTGCTATAAAAATAATTTTGAGTTGTGTTACTGATTATGTTTTTATTTTTAAGCATTATTTTTTTTGAATATGGTCACACTATTTCTCTCTCTTTACACAAACAGCATTCAACTCTCTCAATTATAAAAGCTGCTTTTTATTCGTCGGTATTGTGCTTCATACGACGAATTTACTCAGCGAATTTTTACGGAAAAGTTCGTCGTGTTGGGCGAAATTCGTCGTTCGTCTCAGTTGTGTTCCTAGCATTAAACACCATGTGAAAAGCACTTTAAATTTTTCAATGATACCCGTACTGCTAAAACTAAGAGCGTTGGCGTGACAAACATCTTCCTATATAACTTCTTTTAAGGATTCTAAAAATTAATAATAATATAGATTTGGTGGTAAGCCGCGCTTATATTCTTGTTTCAATCCGGTTCTTTGCTGTTTAACCAAAAAATTATTATTATCTATTATCTATATATCTATCTCTATATATATAAAAATGAATTATGTTTGTATGTTTGTTTGTATGTTTGTTTGTCGCTTTATAGACTCCGAAGCTACTGAACCGATTTTCCTGAAATTTTTACAGTAACATCACGTGAGCCCTAAAAATAAAATAGGCTACTTATTTTTTTGATAGGGGCAGGGGAATTGGTACCCCCCATAGGATGCCAATATTAATTATCGAACCGATTTTCCTGAAATTTTTACAGTAACATCACGTGAGCCCTAAAAATAAAATAGGCTACTTATTTTTTCGATAGGGGCAGGGGAATTGGTACCCCCCATAGGATGCCAATATTAATTATCGAACCGATTTTCCTGAAATTTTTACAGTAACATCACGTGGGCCCTAAAAATAAAATAGGCTACTTATTTTTTCGATAGGGGCAGGGGAATTGGTACCCCCCATAGGATGCCAATATTAATTATCGAACCGATTTTCCTGAAATTTTTACAGTAACATCACGTGAGCCCTAAAAATAAAATAGGCTACTTATTTTTTCGATAGAGCAGGGGAATTGGTACCCCCCATAGGATGCCAATATTAATTATCGCATATCTTAAGAGCCGCTGCACGCATTTTGCTGAACTTTTTGTAGTAGGATCTTCTGAGCCCCGGAATTGAAATAAAATAGCAGCGGGGGTATAGGAATACCCCATAGGACGCCAATGTTTAACATCGCATATCTTAAGAACTGTAATAGTGAGAATGTTCAAACTTTCTAAAAGTCACTCTTATGGTATACTACACCTTGTCTATGCTAATTTTGTCGTTGTAGTCAAATTAAACTAATTTCTATTTTTGTACGCTACAAAACAAAAAAAGTGCTGCTAATATAGTCAAAAATTAGAAGAATTAGTGCTTATAATATACTAGCTTAACCCGGTGCGCTTCGCTACACTGACCCCGCACATTTTTATATTGAAATTTATAGTTTACTATAATAGTAGCTTTAACCACGTTTGAAGACTCTCCCTTTAATAGTTCTTCAGTTGAGCGATATTTAATGTATGCATCCTATGGGAGGTATTTCCCCCCCTGCGTCTACCCGCTTTATTTTTATTTTCAAAAGTGTAGTATACCATAAGAGTGACTTTTAGAAAGTTTGAACATTCTCACTATTACAGTTCTTAAGATATGCGATGTTAAACATTGGCGTCCTATGGGGTATTCCTATACCCCCGCTGCTATTTTATTTCAATTCCGGGGCTCAGAAGATCCTACTACAAAAAGTTCAGCAAAATGCGTGCAGCGGCTCTTAAGATATGCGATAATTAATATTGGCATCCTTTGGGGGGTACCAATTCCCCTGCTCTATCGAAAAAATAAGTAGCCTATTTTATTTTTAGGGCTCACGTGATGTTACTGTAAAAATTTCAGGAAAATCGGTTCGATAATTAATATTGGCATCCTATGGGGGGTACCAATTCCCCTGCCCCTATCGAAAAAATAAGTAGCCTATTTTATTTTTAGGGCCCACGTGATGTTACTGTAAAAATTTCAGGAAAATCGGTTCGATAATTAATATTGGCATCCTATGGGGGGTACCAATTCCCCTGCCCCTATCGAAAAAATAAGTAGCCTATTTTATTTTTAGGGCCCACGTGATGTTACTGTAAAAATTTCAGGAAAATCGGTTCGATAATTAATATTGGCATCCTATGGGGGGTACCAATTCCCCTGCCCCTATCAAAAAAATAAGTAGCCTATTTTATTTTTAGGGCTCACGTGATGTTACTGTAAAAATTTCAGGAAAATCGGTTCAGTAGCTTCGGAGTCTATAAAGCGACAAACAAACATACAAACAAACATACAAACATAATTCATTTTTATATATATAGAGATAGATATATAGATAATAGATAATAATAATTTTTTGGTTAAACAGCAAAGAACCGGATTGAAACAAGAATATAAGCGCGGCTTACCACCAAATCTATATTATTATTAATTTTTAGAATCCTTAAAAGAAGTTATATAGGAAGATGTTTGTCACGCCAACGCTCTTAGTTTTAGCAGTACGGGTATCATTGAAAAATTTAAAGTGCTTTTCACATGGTGTTTAATGCTAGGAACACAACTGAGACGAACGACGAATTTCGCCCAACACGACGAACTTTTCCGTAAAAATTCGCTGAGTAAATTCGTCGTATGAAGCACAATACCGACGAATAAAAAGCAGCTTTTATAATTGAGAGAGTTGAATGCTGTTTGTGTAAAGAGAGAGAAATAGTGTGACCATATTCAAAAAAAATAATGCTTAAAAATAAAAACATAATCAGTAACACAACTCAAAATTATTTTTATAGCAAAATACTTTGTATACTTATTTTATGTGTTATACAATAAAAAAAAAAAAACAATTATTAAAGTAACAAGTAACTTTATTTACTAAACTACTTCTTAACTAAAACCAAACATGGTCACCTAGTACTGATTTGTTCGTCGTTCGCCGGCGTCCGAAATAGAATGATTGTGTTCATTTTCATATACTCAAACGTCTTTTATTTTTTGCGACGAATATTCGCGGCCAAAAATTCGTCGTTCGCCCCAGTTGTGTTCCTAGCATAAAGCACACCGATTTATTAGCCCATTAAGAGCCCATTTCAAATGCTCATACTTCTTGACTGACTTTTTTACATAATTTGCTTTATCTTTAAATTATGTCGATATAATAATAATTAATTCACAATAATATACACATGCTACCAAAGTTATTAGGACTTTGATTAATAAAGTTTTTCTGTATTGTGGGTTTTCAGCCTTCCGGAACACTTTTCAAATATTTACATATTACTATATTTCAATATGTAACAAGTGCATAAACTATTACCACTATATATTTTAACTCAAACTTATAAATAAATTGTGAAGTTTTCCAAAATAAAATTTTTTTAACCCTTATAACTCTAAAATTTTATATGATGGAGTTTCTAAAAATATAGCATACAAGAACTTGGGGTGTTCTCTATAACATATTATATTTGAGGAAATATTATTATACATATCGACAAAATTTTAAGATAAATCCTCTTAAGGGGTTAATAAATCGGTATATTTAATACATCATATGAAATGTGTTTTCAAAGACTTTATTATGATACCAATAGTTTAAAGATTCAGATGATATTTTTCTTCCTATACGTTGATAAAGTGCTCTGAAACCTTAACGACCTATAATTCATAAACTTAGTGCGTTGAACCAAAAAATTACAGTAGAGTCGCGATACAGTAATCTTGCGGTCAAATTAACCAAATTTTAGCGCTTCTATGCCGCTCTAAACGTTAACTCTAAGTTAACTTTTCAGATCGTATTAGTAAAAGTACTGATTTGTACAAACGATAACAAATTAGATTAAATTTTAAGCTGAAAGTTGAGAGTTTAAACAAAGTTGAGAAATACATTAAAGAAAAACTATCGGCGTTGAATTATTGTATATCTGAAGTTGCCATCTCAAAAATAAAAACGAAACGTCACAAAATTTTCGAGGCTTTGAAGAATACATAGGAAAAAGCATACAGGAAAACATTACAAAGACCAAAATATGCCGATATTAAAGCAAGTTTGTACAAATGTTTTCTTGAAGCATCGAAAACGTAATTGCGCAATCACTGTTCTAATTTCAATATCAATAGCTAAGCGCGAGTTCGTGTAACTGCAACCTAAAAAGACAATAATGTCAGTAATGGATGGCTGGCAAATGTTTAGAAAATACCCAGAATTCGCTATCTGAAAATTTTTGAAGAACTAATTTTCTGACAAACGTCATATGTAGCACCTAACACATAATACATGACTGATTGTATAATTATTAATTATAAATTGTAGCTGGTACAAATTAGATCTAAGTTTCTTTTTTGTACAGATGAAAACTAAGTCATTGCAAAAAATATAGGTACATATGTTTATTATTGCATTTTTTTACAATTTAGAAAAATTAATAAATAAGACGAAAAAGTTAACAACCCTTAGGACATTTCAGTTTACTTTTTCGCGATTATACTGTATATTAGGATTTTTTTATTCAACCTGCCATGAAGATGATATTCTTTATGAGTTCCAAAAACAATAAAATTAGAATATTTTAAATGTTTTTTAATAAATTCATTTGTTTTTACGTTAAAAAATTTATCATAAATAAGTATTTATATTTTTGTAGGCTTAAATTAAGTTTGTGTACGAGTCTGCAATTATGCATGTTGTTAAATTTATAAAAATTAAAAATGATATTGGCACCACTGAAATGTAAATACATACATAATAAAAAACACAGCTGTTTTTATTTTTTCAATTGTAGCTGTCGTCTTCAAAATAAGGCCTGGAACAGAATAAAGTAGTTGTAGTAGTAGCTGAAGGTGACAAACGCTCTGTAGCGCGACAAAGTTTAAAATTTCGAACTTTGCGCTTCAACTTCAACTGCAACGACTACTACAACTACTTATTCTGTTGACACTCCTTTAAAACTGTCGTTTTTAAATTTTCACAGCTTCTAGCGCTATTCGTAACGTTATACTACAGCGACTATTCTGTTCCCCACTTAATTCAGTAGCTGATTACGTGACTACAATAACAACCTGCAGCATTTGTAGTCGTGCCTTCGTGTTGCCTGCTGTCTCGAATGTGTTTAATGCATAACTACTAAGAGTATATACTGGGGTTCAGGGCAATATCTACTCTGTTTGTTCTGAACAAACTTTGACTACTTAGTTAAAAATAAAATAAACTCAATGAGAATTATTAGGTATTAGTAAGAAATAAGCAAACAGTAGGGGTATTCATGATGGTAAGCAAAATAGTAAAGGCGTTCACAGTGTAAGGACTGGTCAATAATATTAAAGTTATATATATGTAGGCTAGGTTTGTAGCGTCAAGTTACAAAGTGTAATAACATTAAAATGCGTTATTGTGCAGTGTGTAAAAAACATTTTAAAAGTGGATGCGGTACGTTATTTTCAGAGCCAAAAGATCCAGTGGAAAGTGCAAAATGGGGTGAAATTTGTGGCAGGAATTAAGCCCCATCACATGAAATTTGCGCACGCCATTTTTGAGAGAGCAAGCATTGTACGCCAAAATTCCGGTTGAAAATTTTCATTAAACAAAATTAATACATGATAAAAACAAAACACATTTTTCTTAACAGGTGAGAAGTTTTTCACATTTTTACCATTTGTAGACACAAACAAACCGCGTGTTGTTTTTTCTATTGTTGCATTGTTTTTGTTGTGCGCAGACCTATTAATTGGGCCATGATTAAAAACATAAATGTTCTGCTAAAAGCTTATTATACCCTCCACCCATAGCTGCCAGATAAAATTGGTCGAAAATCGTCCAATTTTGAGAAAAAAATCGTCAAAATCGTCAAATCGACTAAGCTCAATCGTCATTGTAAAAAACCAATAACTATTAACAAGTTCTGCAATTAATTGTTATTTTTAGTTTCCGTTGCTAATAAAATTTAAATATATTTTGCCTGGTTTTAAAATTAAAAGAAAAATTTGCGTTTAGAACTTTATTATTAAAGTAACTGAACCAAAAAATTTTCAAAAGTATTGGCATTCATAAGAAAAGTAAGAAAAAAGAATAGAACCAAAAAATAGGAAACACCTATTTTTCACGTCGAAAATCCTGCTGAATATCATTAAGAGAGTAATTGTAAAATGTGTTGTTACGAAAGTAACTTTAGTTAAAAATTATTTTAATTTATTAGTTATCTTGTATTTATAAGTTATTTTGTATTTGTTAGCATTTACATTTAGTTTAAACTTCTATTGTATTAGTATTGCATATTTCTAATGTAAAAATCTCTATACAGAATTTTCTAGTTCAAATGTAATGTTAAAATTGTTATACATAATTGTATAACATAATAATGTTAAAATTATTGTTCATCCATAAAGTATGCTTTAGTTTATTGATGTATAATAGCGCAAGTTAAATTCAGCAATAGTGTTAATGCATAATGATATTAGCTGAGTAAGTTTAGATAATTAGACGCTAGAGAACCTTCCGGAAACAATTCGAATAATCTAGAGCCATCTAGACGTTTTGGCTAGAGTATAAATACTATATTCAGATGGCACTAAAAAAATTTGTATTAGTACAAACATTTAAGTGCAATTATAAGTTGTACAAGTGACTATGTTCTAAATAAAGTTGTGTGAATAGTTTATAGTACAAGCCATAAGTAAAGTATTTAAATTGTTTTATTTATCTTATTAAAGTTGCAATAAAAGAACTCAAAAGTATTATTAAGGAAACAAACAAAAACGTTTTTAAAAAGGCAGTAACGTAATAGAATGTAATAAAACAGTACTAACTGATCAAACTGAACTCTTAAAAATATGCATCGTGCTAAAATAAATTGTATTTTTTATTATAAACTGTTAAGACATGAAAATAACTGCTAATCAATAAAGGAAAGTATCGAAGAAGCTAAAATAAAATAGGAAATTATATTAAAAATTTTTGTAAATTTGTACAAAATTTTTTAAAAAGATATTTTTTAAAAGATTATTTTTGTACCCAAAAATCGCCGTACCTCTACCATTAGTGGTGAATGAGTGTATACTAAACCTCTGCACAAATGCATTTTAAAGCCGTTTTAAGACATTCGTTTGTTTTTTAAGTACTGATTGTCGCTCACTCTTTGCTAAAGAATCAAATGCTATGTTGTGCAAAACACATACATATAACAAAAAATAAATAAAAACACACAATTGCAAATTAATTGTTATTAGTGTGTTATAAACGACCAAATACGAAGTGTAAAGAGTACGGAATTTACACCAAACAGCAACAAAGCAAAACAAATCACACGAATCACACTAAAGAACTGTAGCAAAATAGGTGATAAGTATGAATTATCTTGTTTTTTTTTTCAATTATTAGGTGTGACTAGCTAGATTTGTATGAAGCAAAAAACAATTAAAGATGAAAAATATTTTTATAGAATATTTAAGTTTTTATTTTAAATTATTTTATTGTTACCAAAACATATTATCAAATATTTAATTAAAAGTAAAAAAAAATTAATATAAAAATAATACATACAACGATCAAAATCTGAGAAACAATCGGCAATAAACATCAAGATCACACACTGTGAATTGAAAAGTGTACCGTACATAACTGTATTATAGACACACAATTGTTGTGTGTTGTTTTTTCGTTCAAATAAAATTATGGATTGAGTTGATTTATTTAAATCCAACTACTGCTTTACACTGATTTGTTTGAAACGAACTACTGTTTTAACATTGATTTGGTTTTTCATAATGGATCATTCGAGCTGATTTAAAAAAAAAATACAGTAGTTGACACAACAATAATTTGTTGTTGACAACTGTGTACAAGAAACAAATGCATTCGTGTAGGGGTTTAGTGTATACTAAAGGGCATAATAAACCACACAAATAGCTTGGCAAACATGTCAAAGTGTTACGTTTGTACAAATATTTTGTGTTGTTAATTGGGGTGTTTGCTGTTTGGACAAACATTTAAAGCAATGTTTGCAGAAATATTAAACATTTTTAATATTTGGCAGACATGTTGGATATTTGTCAAACTTTTTGTGGTGTCAAGTGCTAAAAGTAATCATTTCAGCGAAAACTTTGGAGAGTTAAGACGTATAAGAAGAAGAAGCAATAAAATCAATTCCAGTCATAAATTCTAATTATTTAGCAGCATTGTTTGCCCCAATGCAGCTTTTTGTTTAGAGCACTCTTAACTACAATTTTTTTTTCTTTCTTTTATATTTCTTCTCTGTTTTAAACAAATAACGAGCAAAATTGCCGCAGCATAATTGATGTCTGCATTCATTGAAAACAACACAAAAATGAAAAATTAATGTTTGTACGAAATAAGATTGTGTTGTTTATTGCCAAACAGTAGCAAAAATAAATTGCATGTTTGCCAAGCATTTTGTGTGGTTTTTTATGCCCTTAAGTCATCGTCCAGACTTGCAATTTTTGTTGCTGCTATTTTTAAGTATTCTGCTTTGAAATTGCATTAGTGTCCAGATTATTAAATTATAGTTTTTCAATTTATTTAGAATTAGCTTGTCTTTCAGTTTCTACTTTTTTTATTTTGTATATAAATACAAATACAACTATAGCCAACTTCAAATTAAAAACCGTGAGAATAACAAAACAGAATTACAGAGAACATGAAACTGAGTACCCATCCCTAATATGTTCACCCCTCTCAACTATATACTCAAGAATTGCTGCAACAAAAATTGCAAGTCTGGACGATGACTATGTTTGACATTCCCTGTGAAAATTTTTCATTATTCATCTCAGACCCCATAAAGTTTATATATTCTGGCTCCTTCAGTAGTTCTAAATCGATGTAGCCATGTCCGTCCGTCTGTAGAAAATATGTTTACTTTCGAAAAACTTAAGAGAAACGATCAATGTTGGTGTCAAATTGATTCTAGTTATCCTTAGCAGTTTGGGATTGAAATTCAGCAAAATCGGTAGGATAAGAGTTATGAATCCAAATGTACAGTTACCAACCTAACTATATAACTAGAAATCGTAGTGTAAATTTTCGTGAAGATCGGTTCATAATTTGCCATAGGCACCATATAAAGCCAGCAATTTATACGACTCGAAATCATACTGTCAAATTTCATGAAGATCGGTTCAAAATTCACCATAGGCCCCATATAAGGCATACTCTCGGAAAACAGTAAAGTACGCCTTAAATCATAACAAATGACGCTATTGTAATACAATTTGGTACGCCGCAGTCTTACAGGACTAAAAATCACACTGTAAAGATCGGCCTATAATTTACCATATTCCCCAAATAGGGCCCATTCTGGGAAAATATTTAAATACGCCTAAAACCGTAGCAGATATAGATATTGTGGTAAAAAAAACCATGCAATTTTGTGATAATCGGTCCATAATTAACCTTAGGTTTCATATTAAGTGGCCTACTGAAAACCACTTCAAAACATTACTATATTGAAATTTGTTCAATTTGTTTAGGTATATTAATATTAGAAAACACTTCAGAATTTTGTGATGGTTTGTCTATAATTTACCATGGGTCCAATATAAATTCCCCAATCGAAAATAATTTTAGTTCGGCTAAAACTGTAACGAATCATGATACTTTACTCAAACTTGTTCAAATTAAGTTTTAAACTTCTAGCAATAAAAGCATAAAGCTTTCTGATTGCTGATCAATTGTTTAACATATGAAGGTGTAAACCGCGACGAATTTTAAAACTGACTTCCGTTTTTATAAAGGTTAATTAATTATTTATAGTCCCATATATGGACCACGCCTTAAACATTCTAACTGTCGGTGGAGGGTATCAAAGACTCGGCACAGCCAAATGCAGCGCTCTTACTTGTTTCTTAAATCAATTGCTTTTGCTTAAATTAATGGTAAATTGATATTGCATGCCTAAATCAATTTTTGTAATAAGAACAAAAACTTTTACATAAGAGCACATTTATTCAGGTAAGTGGATTCACTCAGCAGCAACATTTATGCTATTAAGTGAATGCTGCGTAACAGAATATTTTGCGCAACTGCGTACTATTCGTAAATTTTCGTGCAAACTTGAATGTGCAACTATATGAAAAATACTGTATAACATCATGACTTTTTGTAGTAGGATCTTCTGAGCCCCGGAATTGAAATAAAATAGCAGCGGGGGTATAGGAATACCCCATAGGACGCCAATGTTTAACATCGCATATCTTAAGAACTGTAATAGTGAGAATGTTCAAACTTTCTAAAAGTCACTCTTATGGTATACTACACCTTGTCTATGCTAATTTTGTCGTTGTAGTCAAATTAAACTAATTTCTATTTTTGTACGCTACAAAACAAAAAAAGTGCTGCTAATATAGTCAAAAATTAGAAGAATTAGTGCTTATAATATACTAGCTTAACCCGGTGCGCTTCGCTACACTGACCCCGCACATTTTTATATTGAAATTTATAGTTTACTATAATAGTAGCTTTAACCACGTTTGAAGACTCTCCCTTTAATAGTTCTTCAGTTGAGCGATATTTAATGTATGCATCCTATGGGAGGTATTTCCCCCCCTGCGTCTACCCGCTTTATTTTTATTTTCAAAAGTGTAGTATACCATAAGAGTGACTTTTAGAAAGTTTGAACATTCTCACTATTACAGTTCTTAAGATATGCGATGTTAAACATTGGCGTCCTATGGGGTATTCCTATACCCCCGCTGCTATTTTATTTCAATTCCGGGGCTCAGAAGATCCTACTACAAAAAGTTCAGCAAAATGCGTGCAGCGGCTCTTAAGATATGCGATAATTAATATTGGCATCCTATGGGGGGTACCAATTCCCCTGCTCTATCGAAAAAATAAGTAGCCTATTTTATTTTTAGGGCTCACGTGATGTTACTGTAAAAATTTCAGGAAAATCGGTTCGATAATTAATATTGGCATCCTATGGGGGGTACCAATTCCCCTGCCCCTATCGAAAAAATAAGTAGCCTATTTTATTTTTAGGGCCCACGTGATGTTACTGTAAAAATTTCAGGAAAATCGGTTCGATAATTAATATTGGCATCCTATGGGGGGTACCAATTCCCCTGCCCCTATCGAAAAAATAAGTAGCCTATTTTATTTTTAGGGCTCACGTGATGTTACTGTAAAAATTTCAGGAAAATCGGTTCGATAATTAATATTGGCATCCTATGGGGGGTACCAATTCCCCTGCCCCTATCAAAAAAATAAGTAGCCTATTTTATTTTTAGGGCTCACGTGATGTTACTGTAAAAATTTCAGGAAAATCGGTTCAGTAGCTTCGGAGTCTATAAAGCGACAAACAAACATACAAACAAACATACAAACATAATTCATTTTTATATATATAGAGATAGATATATAGATAATAGATAATAATAATTTTTTGGTTAAACAGCAAAGAACCGGATTGAAACAAGAATATAAGCGCGGCTTACCACCAAATCTATATTATTATTAATTTTTAGAATCCTTAAAAGAAGTTATATAGGAAGATGTTTGTCACGCCAACGCTCTTAGTTTTAGCAGTACGGGTATCATTGAAAAATTTAAAGTGCTTTTCACATGGTGTTTAATGCTAGGAACACAACTGAGACGAACGACGAATTTCGCCCAACACGACGAACTTTTCCGTAAAAATTCGCTGAGTAAATTCGTCGTATGAAGCACAATACCGACGAATAAAAAGCAGCTTTTATAATTGAGAGAGTTGAATGCTGTTTGTGTAAAGAGAGAGAAATAGTGTGACCATATTCAAAAAAAATAATGCTTAAAAATAAAAACATAATCAGTAACACAACTCAAAATTATTTTTATAGCAAAATACTTTGTATACTTATTTTATGTGTTATACAATAAAAAAAAAAAAACAATTATTAAAGTAACAAGTAACTTTATTTACTAAACTACTTCTTAACTAAAACCAAACATGGTCACCTAGTACTGATTTGTTCGTCGTTCGCCGGCGTCCGAAATAGAATGATTGTGTTCATTTTCATATACTCAAACGTCTTTTATTTTTTGCGACGAATATTCGCGGCCAAAAATTCGTCGTTCGCCCCAGTTGTGTTCCTAGCATAAAGCACACCGATTTATTAGCCCATTAAGAGCCCATTTCAAATGCTCATACTTCTTGACTGACTTTTTTACATAATTTGCTTTATCTTTAAATTATGTCGATATAATAATAATTAATTCACAATAATATACACATGCTACCAAAGTTATTAGGACTTTGATTAATAAAGTTTTTCTGTATTGTGGGTTTTCAGCCTTCCGGAACACTTTTCAAATATTTACATATTACTATATTTCAATATGTAACAAGTGCATAAACTATTACCACTATATATTTTAACTCAAACTTATAAATAAATTGTGAAGTTTTCCAAAATAAAATTTTTTTAACCCTTATAACTCTAAAATTTTATATGATGGAGTTTCTAAAAATATAGCATACAAGAACTTGGGGTGTTCTCTATAACATATTATATTTGAGGAAATATTATTATACATATCGACAAAATTTTAAGATAAATCCTCTTAAGGGGTTAATAAATCGGTATATTTAATACATCATATGAAATGTGTTTTCAAAGACTTTATTATGATACCAATAGTTTAAAGATTCAGATGATATTTTTCTTCCTATACGTTGATAAAGTGCTCTGAAACCTTAACGACCTATAATTCATAAACTTAGTGCGTTGAACCAAAAAATTACAGTAGAGTCGCGATACAGTAATCTTGCGGTCAAATTAACCAAATTTTAGCGCTTCTATGCCGCTCTAAACGTTAACTCTAAGTTAACTTTTCAGATCGTATTAGTAAAAGTACTGATTTGTACAAACGATAACAAATTAGATTAAATTTTAAGCTGAAAGTTGAGAGTTTAAACAAAGTTGAGAAATACATTAAAGAAAAACTATCGGCGTTGAATTATTGTATATCTGAAGTTGCCATCTCAAAAATAAAAACGAAACGTCACAAAATTTTCGAGGCTTTGAAGAATACATAGGAAAAAGCATACAGGAAAACATTACAAAGACCAAAATATGCCGATATTAAAGCAAGTTTGTACAAATGTTTTCTTGAAGCATCGAAAACGTAATTGCGCAATCACTGTTCTAATTTCAATATCAATAGCTAAGCGCGAGTTCGTGTAACTGCAACCTTAAAAGACAATAATGTCAGTAATGGATGGCTGGCAAATGCTTAGAAAATACCCAGAATTCGCTATCTGAAAATTTTTGAAGAACTAATTTTCTGACAAACGTCATATGTAGCACCTAACACATAATACATGACTGATTGTATAATTATTAATTATAAATTGTAGCTGGTACAAATTAGATCTAAGTTTCTTTTTTGTACAGATGAAAACTAAGTCATTGCAAAAAATATAGGTACATATGTTTATTATTGCATTTTTTTACAATTTAGAAAAATTAATAAATAAGACGAAAAAGTTAACAACCCTTAGGACATTTCAGTTTACTTTTTCGCGATTATACTGTATATTAGGATTTTTTTATTCAACCTGCCATGAAGATGATATTCTTTATGAGTTCCAAAAACAATAAAATTAGAATATTTTAAATGTTTTTTAATAAATTCATTTGTTTTTACGTTAAAAAATTTATCATAAATAAGTATTTATATTTTTGTAGGCTTAAATTAAGTTTGTGTACGAGTCTGCAATTATGCATGTTGTTAAATTTATAAAAATTAAAAATGATATTGGCACCACTGAAATGTAAATACATACATAATAAAAAACACAGCTGTTTTTATTTTTTCAATTGTAGCTGTCGTCTTCAAAATAATTCAGTAGCTGATTACGTGACTACAATAACAACCTGCAGCATTTGTAGTCGTGCCTTCGTGTTGCCTGCTGTCTCGAATGTGTTTAATGCATAACTACTAAGAGTATATACTGGGGTTCAGGGCAATATCTACTCTGTTTGTTCTGAACAAACTTTGACTACTTAGTTAAAAATAAAATAAACTCAATGAGAATTATTAGGTATTAGTAAGAAATAAGCAAACAGTAGGGGTATTCATGATGGTAAGCAAAATAGTAAAGGCGTTCACAGTGTAAGGACTGGTCAATAATATTAAAGTTATATATATGTAGGCTAGGTTTGTAGCGTCAAGTTACAAAGTGTAATAACATTAAAATGCGTTATTGTGCAGTGTGTAAAAAACATTTTAAAAGTGGATGCGGTACGTTATTTTCAGAGCCAAAAGATCCAGTGGAAAGTGCAAAATGGGGTGAAATTTGTGGCAGGAATTAAGCCCCATCACATGAAATTTGCGCACGCCATTTTTGAGAGAGCAAGCATTGTACGCCAAAATTCCGGTTGAAAATTTTCATTAAACAAAATTAATACATGATAAAAACAAAACACATTTTTCTTAACAGGTGAGAAGTTTTTCACATTTTTACCATTTGTAGACACAAACAAACCGCGTGTTGTTTTTTCTATTGTTGCATTGTTTTTGTTGTGCGCAGACCTATTAATTGGGCCATGATTAAAAACATAAATGTTCTGCTAAAAGCTTATTATACCCTCCACCCATAGCTGCCAGATAAAATTGGTCGAAAATCGTCCAATTTTGAGAAAAAAATCGTCAAAATCGTCAAATCGACTAAGCTCAATCGTCATTGTAAAAAACCAATAACTATTAACAAGTTCTGCAATTAATTGTTATTTTTAGTTTCCGTTGCTAATAAAATTTAAATATATTTTGCCTGGTTTTAAAATTAAAAGAAAAATTTGCGTTTAGAACTTTATTATTAAAGTAACTGAACCAAAAAATTTTCAAAAGTATTGGCATTCATAAGAAAAGTAAGAAAAAAGAATAGAACCAAAAAATAGGAAACACCTATTTTTCACGTCGAAAATCCTGCTGAATATCATTAAGAGAGTAATTGTAAAATGTGTTGTTACGAAAGTAACTTTAGTTAAAAATTATTTTAATTTATTAGTTATCTTGTATTTATAAGTTATTTTGTATTTGTTAGCATTTACATTTAGTTTAAACTTCTATTGTATTAGTATTGCATATTTCTAATGTAAAAATCTCTATACAGAATTTTCTAGTTCAAATGTAATGTTAAAATTGTTATACATAATTGTATAACATAATAATGTTAAAATTATTGTTCATCCATAAAGTATGCTTTAGTTTATTGATGTATAATAGCGCAAGTTAAATTCAGCAATAGTGTTAATGCATAATGATATTAGCTGAGTAAGTTTAGATAATTAGACGCTAGAGAACCTTCCGGAAACAATTCGAATAATCTAGAGCCATCTAGACGTTTTGGCTAGAGTATAAATACTATATTCAGATGGCACTAAAAAAATTTGTATTAGTACAAACATTTAAGTGCAATTATAAGTTGTACAAGTGACTATGTTCTAAATAAAGTTGTGTGAATAGTTTATAGTACAAGCCATAAGTAAAGTATTTAAATTGTTTTATTTATCTTATTAAAGTTGCAATAAAAGAACTCAAAAGTATTATTAAGGAAACAAACAAAAACGTTTTTAAAAAGGCAGTAACGTAATAGAATGTAATAAAACAGTACTAACTGATCAAACTGAACTCTTAAAAATATGCATCGTGCTAAAATAAATTGTATTTTTTATTATAAACTGTTAAGACATGAAAATAACTGCTAATCAATAAAGGAAAGTATCGAAGAAGCTAAAATAAAATAGGAAATTATATTAAAAATTTTTGTAAATTTGTACAAAATTTTTTAAAAAGATATTTTTTAAAAGATTATTTTTGTACCCAAAAATCGCCGTACCTCTACCATTAGTGGTGAATGAGTGTATACTAAACCTCTGCACAAATGCATTTTAAAGCCGTTTTAAGACATTCGTTTGTTTTTTAAGTACTGATTGTCGCTCACTCTTTGCTAAAGAATCAAATGCTATGTTGTGCAAAACACATACATATAACAAAAAATAAATAAAAACACACAATTGCAAATTAATTGTTATTAGTGTGTTATAAACGACCAAATACGAAGTGTAAAGAGTACGGAATTTACACCAAACAGCAACAAAGCAAAACAAATCACACGAATCACACTAAAGAACTGTAGCAAAATAGGTGATAAGTATGAATTATCTTGTTTTTTTTTTCAATTATTAGGTGTG
Organism: Pollenia amentaria; assembly: GCA_943735925.1. Taxonomy (NCBI): domain Eukaryota; kingdom Metazoa; phylum Arthropoda; class Insecta; order Diptera; family Polleniidae; genus Pollenia; species Pollenia amentaria. The sequence goes on from OX031010.1 coordinate 71,214,788, forward strand.
ACTAGCTAGATTTGTATGAAGCAAAAAACAATTAAAGATGAAAAATATTTTTATAGAATATTTAAGTTTTTATTTTAAATTATTTTATTGTTACCAAAACATATTATCAAATATTTAATTAAAAGTAAAAAAAAATTAAAAGGTAATTCTATGAGTTGCAAAATTAATATAAAAATAATACATACAACGATCAAAATCTGAGAAACAATCGGCAATAAACATCAAGATCACACACTGTGAATTGAAAAGTGTACCGTACATAACTGTATTATAGACACACAATTGTTGTGTGTTGTTTTTTCGTTCAAATAAAATTATGGATTGAGTTGATTTATTTAAATCCAACTACTGCTTTACACTGATTTGTTTGAAACGAACTACTGTTTTAACATTGATTTGGTTTTTCATAATGGATCATTCGAGCTGATTTAAAAAAAAAAATACAGTAGTTGACACAACAATAATTTGTTGTTGACAACTGTGTACAAGAAACAAATGCATTCGTGTAGGGGTTTAGTGTATACTAAAGGGCATAATAAACCACACAAATAGCTTGGCAAACATGTCAAAGTGTTACGTTTGTACAAATATTTTGTGTTGTTAATTGGGGTGTTTGCTGTTTGGACAAACATTTAAAGCAATGTTTGCAGAAATATTAAACATTTTTAATATTTGGCAGACATGTTGGATATTTGTCAAACTTTTTGTGGTGTCAAGTGCTAAAAGTAATCATTTCAGCGAAAACTTTGGAGAGTTAAGACGTATAAGAAGAAGAAGCAATAAAATCAATTCCAGTCATAAATTCTAATTATTTAGCAGCATTGTTTGCCCCAATGCAGCTTTTTGTTTAGAGCACTCTTAACTACAATTTTTTTTCTTTCTTTTATATTTCTTCTCTGTTTTAAACAAATAACGAGCAAAATTGCCGCAGCATAATTGATGTCTGCATTCATTGAAAACAACACAAAAATGAAAAATTAATGTTTGTACGAAATAAGATTGTGTTGTTTATTGCCAAACAGTAGCAAAAATAAATTGCATGTTTGCCAAGCATTTTGTGTGGTTTTTTATGCCCTTAAGTCATCGTCCAGACTTGCAATTTTTGTTGCTGCTATTTTTAAGTATTCTGCTTTGAAATTGCATTAGTGTCCAGATTATTAAATTATAGTTTTTCAATTTATTTAGAATTAGCTTGTCTTTCAGTTTCTACTTTTTTTATTTTGTATATAAATACAAATACAACTATAGCCAACTTCAAATTAAAAACCGTGAGAATAACAAAACAGAATTGCAGAGAACATGAAACTGAGTACCCATCCCTAATATGTTCACCCCTCTCAACTATATACTCAAGAATTGCTGCAACAAAAATTGCAAGTCTGGACGATGACTATGTTTGACATTCCCTGTGAAAATTTTTCATTATTCATCTCAGACCCCATAAAGTTTATATATTCTGGCTCCTTCAGTAGTTCTAAATCGATGTAGCCATGTCCGTCCGTCTGTAGAAAATATGTTTACTTTCGAAAAACTTAAGAGAAACGATCAATGTTGGTGTCAAATTGATTCTAGTTATCCTTAGCAGTTTGGGATTGAAATTCAGCAAAATCGGTAGGATAAGAGTTATGAATCCAAATGTACAGTTACCAACCTAACTATATAACTAGAAATCGTAGTGTAAATTTTCGTGAAGATCGGTTCATAATTTGCCATAGGCACCATATAAAGCCAGCAATTTATACGACTCGAAATCATACTGTCAAATTTCATGAAGATCGGTTCAAAATTCACCATAGGCCCCATATAAGGCATACTCTCGGAAAACAGTAAAGTACGCCTTAAATCATAACAAATGACGCTATTGTAATACAATTTGGTACGCCGCAGTCTTACAGGACTAAAAATCACACTGTAAAGATCGGCCTATAATTTACCATATTCCCCAAATAGGGCCCATTCTGGGAAAATATTTAAATACGCCTAAAACCGTAGCAGATATAGATATTGTGGTAAAAAAAACCATGCAATTTTGTGATAATCGGTCCATAATTAACCTTAGGTTTCATATTAAGTGGCCTACTGAAAACCACTTCAAAACATTACTATATTGAAATTTGTTCAATTTGTTTAGGTATATTAATATTAGAAAACACTTCAGAATTTTGTGATGGTTTGTCTATAATTTACCATGGGTCCAATATAAATTCCCCTATCGAAAATAGTTTTAGTTCGGCTGAAACTGTAACGAATCATGATACTTTACTCAAACTTGTTCAAATTAAGTTTTAAACTTCTAGCAATAAAAGCATAAAGCTTTCTGATTGCTGATCAATTGTTTAACATATGAAGGTGTAAACCGCGACGAATTTTAAAACTGACTTCCGTTTTTATAAAGGTTAATTAATTATTTATAGTCCCATATATGGACCACGCCTTAAACATTCTAACTGTCGGTGGAGGGTATCAAAGACTCGGCACAGCCAAATGCAGCGCTCTTACTTGTTTCTTAAATCAATTGCTTTTGCTTAAATTAATGGTAAATTGATATTGCATGCCTAAATCAATTTTTGTAATAAGAACAAAAACTTTTACATAAGAGCACATTTATTCAGGTAAGTGGATTCACTCAGCAGCAACATTTATGCTATTAAGTGAATGCTGCGTAACAGAATATTTTGCGCAACTGCGTACTATTCGTAAATTTTCGTGCAAACTTGAATGTGCAACTATATGAAAAATACTGTATAACATCATGACTTTTTGTAGTAGGATCTTCTGAGCCCCGGAATTGAAATAAAATAGCAGCGGGGGTATAGGAATACCCCATAGGACGCCAATGTTTAACATCGCATATCTTAAGAACTGTAATAGTGAGAATGTTCAAACTTTCTAAAAGTCACTCTTATGGTATACTACACCTTGTCTATGCTAATTTTGTCGTTGTAGTCAAATTAAACTAATTTCTATTTTTGTACGCTACAAAACAAAAAAAGTGCTGCTAATATAGTCAAAAATTAGAAGAATTAGTGCTTATAATATACTAGCTTAACCCGGTGCGCTTCGCTACACTGACCCCGCACATTTTTATATTGAAATTTATAGTTTACTATAATAGTAGCTTTAACCACGTTTGAAGACTCTCCCTTTAATAGTTCTTCAGTTGAGCGATATTTAATGTATGCATCCTATGGGAGGTATTTCCCCCCCTGCGTCTACCCGCTTTATTTTTATTTTCAAAAGTGTAGTATACCATAAGAGTGACTTTTAGAAAGTTTGAACATTCTCACTATTACAGTTCTTAAGATATGCGATGTTAAACATTGGCGTCCTATGGGGTATTCCTATACCCCCGCTGCTATTTTATTTCAATTCCGGGGCTCAGAAGATCCTACTACAAAAAGTTCAGCAAAATGCGTGCAGCGGCTCTTAAGATATGCGATAATTAATATTGGCATCCTATGGGGGGTACCAATTCCCCTGCTCTATCGAAAAAATAAGTAGCCTATTTTATTTTTAGGGCTCACGTGATGTTACTGTAAAAATTTCAGGAAAATCGGTTCGATAATTAATATTGGCATCCTATGGGGGGTACCAATTCCCATGCCCCTATCGAAAAAATAAGTAGCCTATTTTATTTTTAGGGCCCACGTGATGTTACTGTAAAAATTTCAGGAAAATCGGTTCGATAATTAATATTGGCATCCTATGGGGGGTACCAATTCCCCTGCCCCTATCGAAAAAATAAGTAGCCTATTTTATTTTTAGGGCTCACGTGATGTTACTGTAAAAATTTCAGGAAAATCGGTTCGATAATTAATATTGGCATCCTATGGGGGGTACCAATTCCCCTGCCCCTATCAAAAAAATAAGTAGCCTATTTTATTTTTAGGGCTCACGTGATGTTACTGTAAAAATTTCAGGAAAATCGGTTCAGTAGCTTCGGAGTCTATAAAGCGACAAACAAACATACAAACAAACATACAAACATAATTCATTTTTATATATATAGAGATAGATATATAGATAATAGATAATAGATAATAATAATTTTTTGGTTAAACAGCAAAGAACCGGATTGAAACAAGAATATAAGCGCGGCTTACCACCAAATCTATATTATTATTAATTTTTAGAATCCTTAAAAGAAGTTATATAGGAAGATGTTTGTCACGCCAACGCTCTTAGTTTTAGCAGTACGGGTATCATTGAAAAATTTAAAGTGCTTTTCACATGGTGTTTAATGCTAGGAACACAACTGAGACGAACGACGAATTTCGCCCAACACGACGAACTTTTCCGTAAAAATTCGCTGAGTAAATTCGTCGTATGAAGCACAATACCGACGAATAAAAAGCAGCTTTTATAATTGAGAGAGTTGAATGCTGTTTGTGTAAAGAGAGAGAAATAGTGTGACCATATTCAAAAAAAATAATGCTTAAAAATAAAAACATAATCAGTAACACAACTCAAAATTATTTTTATAGCAAAATACTTTGTATACTTATTTTATGTGTTATACAATAAAAAAAAAAAAACAATTATTAAAGTAACAAGTAACTTTATTTACTAAACTACTTCTTAACTAAAACCAAACATGGTCACCTAGTACTGATTTGTTCGTCGTTCGCCGGCGTCCGAAATAGAATGATTGTGTTCATTTTCATATACTCAAACGTCTTTTATTTTTTGCGACGAATATTCGCGGCCAAAAATTCGTCGTTCGCCCCAGTTGTGTTCCTAGCATAAAGCACACCGATTTATTAGCCCATTAAGAGCCCATTTCAAATGCTCATACTTCTTGACTGACTTTTTTACATAATTTGCTTTATCTTTAAATTATGTCGATATAATAATAATTAATTCACAATAATATACACATGCTACCAAAGTTATTAGGACTTTGATTAATAAAGTTTTTCTGTATTGTGGGTTTTCAGCCTTCCGGAACACTTTTCAAATATTTACATATTACTATATTTCAATATGTAACAAGTGCATAAACTATTACCACTATATATTTTAACTCAAACTTATAAATAAATTGTGAAGTTTTCCAAAATAAAATTTTTTTAACCCTTATAACTCTAAAATTTTATATGATGGAGTTTCTAAAAATATAGCATACAATAACTTGGGGTGTTCTCTATAACATATTATATTTGAGGAAATATTATTATACATATCGACAAAATTTTAAGATAAATCCTCTTAAGGGGTTAATAAATCGGTATATTTAATACATCATATGAAATGTGTTTTCAAAGACTTTATTATGATACCAATAGTTTAAAGATTCAGATGATATTTTTCTTCCTATACGTTGATAAAGTGCTCTGAAACCTTAACGACCTATAATTCATAAACTTAGTGCGTTGAACCAAAAAATTACAGTAGAGTCGCGATACAGTAATCTTGCGGTCAAATTAACCAAATTTTAGCGCTTCTATGCCGCTCTAAACGTTAACTCTAAGTTAACTTTTCAGATCGTATTAGTAAAAGTACTGATTTGTACAAACGATAACAAATTAGATTAAATTTTAAGCTGAAAGTTGAGAGTTTAAACAAAGTTGAGAAATACATTAAAGAAAAACTATCGGCGTTGAATTATTGTATATCTGAAGTTGCCATCTCAAAAATAAAAACGAAACGTCACAAAATTTTCGAGGCTTTGAAGAATACATAGGAAAAAGCATACAGGAAAACATTACAAAGACCAAAATATGCCGATATTAAAGCAAGTTTGTACAAATGTTTTCTTGAAGCATCGAAAACGTAATTGCGCAATCACTGTTCTAATTTCAATATCAATAGCTAAGCGCGAGTTCGTGTAACTGCAACCTAAAAAGACAATAATGTCAGTAATGGATGGCTGGCAAATGTTTAGAAAATACCCAGAATTCGCTATCTGAAAATTTTTGAAGAACTAATTTTCTGACAAACGTCATATGTAGCACCTAACACATAATACATGACTGATTGTATAATTATTAATTATAAATTGTAGCTGGTACAAATTAGATCTAAGTTTCTTTTTTGTACAGATGAAAACTAAGTCATTGCAAAAAATATAGGTACATATGTTTATTATTGCATTTTTTTACAATTTAGAAAAATTAATAAATAAGACGAAAAAGTTAACAACCCTTAGGACATTTCAGTTTACTTTTTCGCGATTATACTGTATATTAGGATTTTTTTATTCAACCTGCCATGAAGATGATATTCTTTATGAGTTCCAAAAACAATAAAATTAGAATATTTTAAATGTTTTTTAATAAATTCATTTGTTTTTACGTTAAAAAATTTATCATAAATAAGTATTTATATTTTTGTAGGCTTAAATTAAGTTTGTGTACGAGTCTGCAATTATGCATGTTGTTAAATTTATAAAAATTAAAAATGATATTGGCACCACTGAAATGTAAATACATACATAATAAAAAACACAGCTGTTTTTATTTTTTCAATTGTAGCTGTCGTCTTCAAAATAATTCAGTAGCTGATTACGTGACTACAATAACAACCTGCAGCATTTGTAGTCGTGCCTTCGTGTTGCCTGCTGTCTCGAATGTGTTTAATGCATAACTACTAAGAGTATATACTGGGGTTCAGGGCAATATCTACTCTGTTTGTTCTGAACAAACTTTGACTACTTAGTTAAAAATAAAATAAACTCAATGAGAATTATTAGGTATTAGTAAGAAATAAGCAAACAGTAGGGGTATTCATGATGGTAAGCAAAATAGTAAAGGCGTTCACAGTGTAAGGACTGGTCAATAATATTAAAGTTATATATATGTAGGCTAGGTTTGTAGCGTCAAGTTACAAAGTGTAATAACATTAAAATGCGTTATTGTGCAGTGTGTAAAAAACATTTTAAAAGTGGATGCGGTACGTTATTTTCAGAGCCAAAAGATCCAGTGGAAAGTGCAAAATGGGGTGAAATTTGTGGCAGGAATTAAGCCCCATCACATGAAATTTGCGCACGCCATTTTTGAGAGAGCAAGCATTGTACGCCAAAATTCCGGTTGAAAATTTTCATTAAACAAAATTAATACATGATAAAAACAAAACACATTTTTCTTAACAGGTGAGAAGTTTTTCACATTTTTACCATTTGTAGACACAAACAAACCGCGTGTTGTTTTTTCTATTGTTGCATTGTTTTTGTTGTGCGCAGACCTATTAATTGGGCCATGATTAAAAACATAAATGTTCTGCTAAAAGCTTATTATACCCTCCACCCATAGCTGCCAGATAAAATTGGTCGAAAATCGTCCAATTTTGAGAAAAAAATCGTCAAAATCGTCAAATCGACTAAGCTCAATCGTCATTGTAAAAAACCAATAACTATTAACAAGTTCTGCAATTAATTGTTATTTTTAGTTTCCGTTGCTAATAAAATTTAAATATATTTTGCCTGGTTTTAAAATTAAAAGAAAAATTTGCGTTTAGAACTTTATTATTAAAGTAACTGAACCAAAAAATTTTCAAAAGTATTGGCATTCATAAGAAAAGTAAGAAAAAAGAATAGAACCAAAAAATAGGAAACACCTATTTTTCACGTCGAAAATCCTGCTGAATATCATTAAGAGAGTAATTGTAAAATGTGTTGTTACGAAAGTAACTTTAGTTAAAAATTATTTTAATTTATTAGTTATCTTGTATTTATAAGTTATTTTGTATTTGTTAGCATTTACATTTAGTTTAAACTTCTATTGTATTAGTATTGCATATTTCTAATGTAAAAATCTCTATACAGAATTTTCTAGTTCAAATGTAATGTTAAAATTGTTATACATAATTGTATAACATAATAATGTTAAAATTATTGTTCATCCATAAAGTATGCTTTAGTTTATTGATGTATAATAGCGCAAGTTAAATTCAGCAATAGTGTTAATGCATAATGATATTAGCTGAGTAAGTTTAGATAATTAGACGCTAGAGAACCTTCCGGAAACAATTCGAATAATCTAGAGCCATCTAGACGTTTTGGCTAGAGTATAAATACTATATTCAGATGGCACTAAAAAAATTTGTATTAGTACAAACATTTAAGTGCAATTATAAGTTGTACAAGTGACTATGTTCTAAATAAAGTTGTGTGAATAGTTTATAGTACAAGCCATAAGTAAAGTATTTAAATTGTTTTATTTATCTTATTAAAGTTGCAATAAAAGAACTCAAAAGTATTATTAAGGAAACAAACAAAAACGTTTTTAAAAAGGCAGTAACGTAATAGAATGTAATAAAACAGTACTAACTGATCAAACTGAACTCTTAAAAATATGCATCGTGCTAAAATAAATTGTATTTTTTATTATAAACTGTTAAGACATGAAAATAACTGCTAATCAATAAAGGAAAGTATCGAAGAAGCTAAAATAAAATAGGAAATTATATTAAAAATTTTTGTAAATTTGTACAAAATTTTTTAAAAAGATATTTTTTAAAAGATTATTTTTGTACCCAAAAATCGCCGTACCTCTACCATTAGTGGTGAATGAGTGTATACTAAACCTCTGCACAAATGCATTTTAAAGCCGTTTTAAGACATTCGTTTGTTTTTTAAGTACTGATTGTCGCTCACTCTTTGCTAAAGAATCAAATGCTATGTTGTGCAAAACACATACATATAACAAAAAATAAATAAAAACACACAATTGCAAATTAATTGTTATTAGTGTGTTATAAACGACCAAATACGAAGTGTAAAGAGTACGGAATTTACACCAAACAGCAACAAAGCAAAACAAATCACACGAATCACACTAAAGAACTGTAGCAAAATAGGTGATAAGTATGAATTATCTTGTTTTTTTTTTCAATTATTAGGTGTGACTAGCTAGATTTGTATGAAGCAAAAAACAATTAAAGATGAAAAATATTTTTATAGAATATTTAAGTTTTTATTTTAAATTATTTTATTGTTACCAAAACATATTATCAAATATTTAATTAAAAGTAAAAAAAAATTAAAAGGTAATTCTATGAGTTGCAAAATTAATATAAAAATAATACATACAACGATCAAAATCTGAGAAACAATCGGCAATAAACATCAAGATCACACACTGTGAATTGAAAAGTGTACCGTACATAACTGTATTATAGACACACAATTGTTGTGTGTTGTTTTTTCGTTCAAATAAAATTATGGATTGAGTTGATTTATTTAAATCCAACTACTGCTTTACACTGATTTGTTTGAAACGAACTACTGTTTTAACATTGATTTGGTTTTTCATAATGGATCATTCGAGCTGATTTAAAAAAAAAAATACAGTAGTTGACACAACAATAATTTGTTGTTGACAACTGTGTACAAGAAACAAATGCATTCGTGTAGGGGTTTAGTGTATACTAAAGGGCATAATAAACCACACAAATAGCTTGGCAAACATGTCAAAGTGTTACGTTTGTACAAATATTTTGTGTTGTTAATTGGGGTGTTTGCTGTTTGGACAAACATTTAAAGCAATGTTTGCAGAAATATTAAACATTTTTAATATTTGGCAGACATGTTGGATATTTGTCAAACTTTTTGTGGTGTCAAGTGCTAAAAGTAATCATTTCAGCGAAAACTTTGGAGAGTTAAGACGTATAAGAAGAAGAAGCAATAAAATCAATTCCAGTCATAAATTCTAATTATTTAGCAGCATTGTTTGCCCCAATGCAGCTTTTTGTTTAGAGCACTCTTAACTACAATTTTTTTTTCTTTCTTTTATATTTCTTCTCTGTTTTAAACAAATAACGAGCAAAATTGCCGCAGCATAATTGATGTCTGCATTCATTGAAAACAACACAAAAATGAAAAATTAATGTTTGTACGAAATAAGATTGTGTTGTTTATTGCCAAACAGTAGCAAAAATAAATTGCATGTTTGCCAAGCATTTTGTGTGGTTTTTTATGCCCTTAAGTCATCGTCCAGACTTGCAATTTTTGTTGCTGCTATTTTTAAGTATTCTGCTTTGAAATTGCATTAGTGTCCAGATTATTAAATTATAGTTTTTCAATTTATTTAGAATTAGCTTGTCTTTCAGTTTCTACTTTTTTTATTTTGTATATAAATACAAATACAACTATAGCCAACTTCAAATTAAAAACCGTGAGAATAACAAAACAGAATTGCAGAGAACATGAAACTGAGTACCCATCCCTAATATGTTCACCCCTCTCAACTATATACTCAAGAATTGCTGCAACAAAAATTGCAAGTCTGGACGATGACTATGTTTGACATTCCCTGTGAAAATTTTTCATTATTCATCTCAGACCCCATAAAGTTTATATATTCTGGCTCCTTCAGTAGTTCTAAATCGATGTAGCCATGTCCGTCCGTCTGTAGAAAATATGTTTACTTTCGAAAAACTTAAGAGAAACGATCAATGTTGGTGTCAAATTGATTCTAGTTATCCTTAGCAGTTTGGGATTGAAATTCAGCAAAATCGGTAGGATAAGAGTTATGAATCCAAATGTACAGTTACCAACCTAACTATATAACTAGAAATCGTAGTGTAAATTTTCGTGAAGATCGGTTCATAATTTGCCATAGGCACCATATAAAGCCAGCAATTTATACGACTCGAAATCATACTGTCAAATTTCATGAAGATCGGTTCAAAATTCACCATAGGCCCCATATAAGGCATACTCTCGGAAAACAGTAAAGTACGCCTTAAATCATAACAAATGACGCTATTGTAATACAATTTGGTACGCCGCAGTCTTACAGGACTAAAAATCACACTGTAAAGATCGGCCTATAATTTACCATATTCCCCAAATAGGGCCCATTCTGGGAAAATATTTAAATACGCCTAAAACCGTAGCAGATATAGATATTGTGGTAAAAAAAACCATGCAATTTTGTGATAATCGGTCCATAATTAACCTTAGGTTTCATATTAAGTGGCCTACTGAAAACCACTTCAAAACATTACTATATTGAAATTTGTTCAATTTGTTTAGGTATATTAATATTAGAAAACACTTCAGAATTTTGTGATGGTTTGTCTATAATTTACCATGGGTCCAATATAAATTCCCCTATCGAAAATAATTTTAGTTCGGCTAAAACTGTAACGAATCATGATACTTTACTCAAACTTGTTCAAATTAAGTTTTAAACTTCTAGCAATAAAAGCATAAAGCTTTCTGATTGCTGATCAATTGTTTAACATATGAAGGTGTAAACCGCGACGAATTTTAAAACTGACTTCCGTTTTTATAAAGGTTAATTAATTATTTATAGTCCCATATATGGACCACGCCTTAAACATTCTAACTGTCGGTGGAGGGTATCAAAGACTCGGCACAGCCAAATGCAGCGCTCTTACTTGTTTCTTAAATCAATTGCTTTTGCTTAAATTAATGGTAAATTGATATTGCATGCCTAAATCAATTTTTGTAATAAGAACAAAAACTTTTACATAAGAGCACATTTATTCAGGTAAGTGGATTCACTCAGCAGCAACATTTATGCTATTAAGTGAATGCTGCGTAACAGAATATTTTGCGCAACTGCGTACTATTCGTAAATTTTCGTGCAAACTTGAATGTGCAACTATATGAAAAATACTGTATAACATCATGACTTTTTGTAGTAGGATCTTCTGAGCCCCGGAATTGAAATAAAATAGCAGCGGGGGTATAGGAATACCCCATAGGACGCCAATGTTTAACATCGCATATCTTAAGAACTGTAATAGTGAGAATGTTCAAACTTTCTAAAAGTCACTCTTATGGTATACTACACTTTTGAAAATAAAAATAAAGCGGGTAGGCGCAGGGGGGGAAATACCTCCCATAGGATGCATACATTAAATATCGCTCAACTGAAGAACTATTAAAGGGAGAGTCTTCAAACGTGGTTAAAGCTACTATTATAGTAAACTATAAATTTCAATATAAAAATGTGCGGGGTCAGTGTAGCGAAGCGCACCGGGTTAAGCTAGTATATTATAAGCACTAATTCTTCTAATTTTTGACTATATTAGCAGCACTTTTTTTGTTTGTTGTCTATGCTAATTTTGTCGTTGTAGTCAAATTAAACTAATTTCTATTTTTGTCCGCTACAAAACAGAAAAAGTGCTGCTAATATAATCAAAAATTAGAAGAATTAGTGCTTTTAATATATAATAATAATTTTTTGATTAAACAGCAAAGAACCGGATTGAAACAAGAATATAAGCGCGGCTCACCACCAAATCTATATTATTATTACTTTTTAGTATCCTTAAAAGAAGTTATATAGGAAGATGCTTGTCACGCCAACGCTCTTAGTTTTAGCAGTATGGGTATCATTGAAAAATTGAAAGTGCTTTTTACATGGTGTTTAAGGCACACCGATTTATTAACCCATTAAGAGCCCATTTCAAATGCTCATACTTCTTGACTGACTTTTTTACTTAATTTGCTTTATCTTTAAATTATGTCGATATAATAAAAATTAATTCACAATAATATACACCTGTTACCAAAGTTATTAGGACTTTGATTAATAAAGTTTTTCTGTATTGCGGGTTTTCAGCCTTCCGGAACACTTTTCAAATATTTACATATTACTATATTTCAATATGTAACAACTGCATAAACTATTACCACTATATATTTTAACTCAAACTTATAAATAAATTGTGAAGTTTTCCAAAATAAAATTTGTTTAGCCCTAATAACTTTAAAATTTTATATGATGGAGTTTCTAAAAATATAGCATATAAAAACTTGGGGTGTTCTATATAGCATATTATATTTAAGGAAATATTATTATACATATCGACAAAATTGTAAGATAAATCCTCTTAAGGGGTTAATAAATCGGTATATTTAATACATCATATGAAATGTGTTTCGAAAGACTCTATTATGATACCAATACTTTAAAGATTCAGACACAATTATTATATATTATTTTTATTTCCACAGTAAGAAAAACGATTTCTTGAAATCAAAAAGAATATTAAAAAAAATATATAATTAAAAATGTAAACAACTTTTGACATTTATGCCTATGTATTATGATTAAAAACACAACTCTACAAGAAATCAGCAGGCGGTTCGAGCAGACCTACTAATAAGGCTAATATGCATGTCAAACAAATGAATTATTAATTCAGCAATTTGTGTTACCACATCAGCAGAGTAAAATTTGTTGCCTATTTTTTTTCTTAAAATACCAATTGATACAATCGTGATTTTTTATTTTTATAATGCACTTAAAAATTATATTTTGTATTAAAAATAAACATTGTTGAACTTAAATCGAATGCCGTTATCCACAATATGCACTTAAGCAAAATGAACGTACACGACTTTTTTAACAAAATTTAGCCATCATACACAATATTTTGTATTTTGTGCAGAAGCGCAAGAAATGCAGTTAAGTGATATGCAGCTAAACGAAAAATACTGTCCAACATATTAATGTGGTTTTTCCAAGTGACAGGCAATTTATTGCGTGTTAAAATGTATATGAAGAGCACTCAAAAAACTGAGTGATTTTCATATTACTACACAATAAATTGCCTATCACCTGGAAACAGCACATAAGTACATATGTACATACATAAGTATATGAACTCGTATCGCTGTAGGAAACCAATAATCAAATGTCTCCAAATCGTGACTTTTGTCGATTGTTTTGGTGACAATGTCAACGAAGCGTCCACGCTTTTGTCTGCCTTTGACGAAAAATAAAAAAAAATGTTTCTTTAAATTTCGATTTAATGAAATTTTGTACACATGTTTCAAATCATAGGGCGAAGCCTACTGAAAATGGTGAGAATCGGTCCCATACAATTTTGTTTCCAGAATAGTGCTTGCGTCTATAAACCATCTTGTTATGTTGGTATTTGGATTAAATTTGGGCAAAACTAATTTAATTGCAGTCTTAATCATCTTACCAAATATTAATGGAACCGGTCCAAATTTGGCCGGCTCCCATGCCATAACTTTCTTATAAATGTTTGTACTGACATACAATAATTGTGGTCCAACATAACCATAGATTGCATATAAGCCCCCTTCCTAAAATCACTTAAGGACAAACAAATCTTATATTCATGAAGTTATCTAAATAATATTCGGAGCAACGGACTTTTACATGAAATTTTACCTTATAACAAACTTTTGTTCTGTCGGGTCCATGATCGCTCATGGGTACCAAATGGGGTACACCCTCGAAATTGTTGTCTTTATTTACTGTGATGTAAGGTATCAAATGGTCGAACTTGACTGACTATACTTTTTTCCTTGTTTTGTTTCTATTGAACAAAAAAGTGTTATGAATTACTATTAACCTTTTTTTATTGCGAGATTTCGGTACAATTTATGCCGATTTGGTACAATTTTGCCATTGAGACGTTACAATTTAAGAATTGTGATCCCAACAGTCATTAAACCATTCCAACATCCCCTCAAAAGATTTAAGCTATTTTCTAGTTAGTTTCTAATTAATACGATAATTAACTTTTTATTTGTAATACATTTTAATATACATATTTCTTGAACTTTTAAGTCGATTTTCTCCAAATATTTTTTTTTGTGGCTATGATGTTTTAACAATAAGCCCTTCATATAAACGTATGTACATTGTACATATCATGCACTCGTTTGTTAATATTTATGTGCACTATACGGCGAATATGTATTATTATATGTACGTCATACAAGCATTTTCAGACTCTAGATAGATTAAATATCCATTACTTCGCAGTGTGATTGTCTGTATTTCATTTTTTTGGTATTTAGGACTGGTAGTTTTTTTAGCTTTTTTATTATGTTTGTTTAGCTTTTTTTAAGTTTCTTGTGTGTAAGTACGCATGTGTTTGCGTCAAACAATTTAACTTTGGCTGCTAAAATAATAACATCGAGGAAACAATAACTTTGTCAGCAGCATGGTTCTAGTATTACACTAGATTATTTATATCCATAAGTTATAAAGCTGTTCCAAGAGGATAAAAGTGAAAAAATGCAGTGTGCTCTTACGAAAGTATGGAATTTGCATAGTTTACAAAAAATTTTTTTCTTTTCTTTCGGTATCAAAATGATATTAAAGGTAGTGTTGCCATTTTTAGCAAAAGTATTTGAAGGAAATAATACCATTTTTATTTAAGTTATAAACATTATCAAAACAACATGCTGCGTTTTTTTCACTTTTGTAAGAAAACAATAAAAATATTAATGTTTTTTACAAAAGAAAATACTTTTGCAAACTAATGAAACCCTCCTATTTCCACATTAAAAAAAAAAAAAAAAAAAAAAAAAAAAAAAAACCCAACGAAATAAGAAAATATAAAAACAAACAGAAAAAAATAAATGTATGATTATGGTAAAGGATGAGTTTTAACATTTAAGATTTATTTGAAAACAGTGAAAAGGAAGCACCTAAAGTCGTCTATCTTTATGTCAGATATACAAAAAAGCTTACGTACATTTCTATTCCAACACTCATATAAACCTACAAATTCCGAAATTGTGTTGTATGTATGCCTTAACTAACAGTACACCAAGAAATTCTTTAACAATCTGAAAATAAACATCAACATTGCACTTAATTCAGGGATTTTATTGTATAACTGATGTATGTATGTAATGTAACGTTTTGTTATTTAGTTTGGAATTATGCAAAAAATTCAGTTTTTACAATTATAACTACGAAGTTTAGTAGTTTCCATTTTAAACCTAGTTTTTTTACAACTATAATAATCCTCTTTATTGATAATATAAATTAGTGAATATTTGTAGCGATAAATATTGAACTGTTTAAAAATTAGTTTATGGAACGCCCGCCAACATAAAAATGAGCTAGAATACTTTCTTAAAAATCAACAAATTGATGTTATGATGGCTTCTGAAACTCATCTGACCTCAAGAAATACGTTTAAAATCAATGGTTATATATTATATGATACCAAGGACCCTCGAGATAGAGCTTGTGGAGGTTCTGCCATTTCGATAAAAGCCCGAATCCAACATTACTTACTCTCCACCTAGATTTTCAATATCAGAAAGTCAATATTATAAATATTATATATCATTAGGACCCTGTTTCCTAGCCGCTGGCAATTATAACGCTATGCATACCTTCACGGTCACGACGGGGTCACGACTTATAAATCCAAAGGGTCGTATTTTGTTTAAGACAATCTGAAAATGGATATAAATGTGGTAGCGAGCGGACAACCAACTTATTGGCCTACTGATCAGGAAAAAATTTCAGATGTCATCGATTTTGGCGTGGTTAAAAACATCCCCATTGAAACGATGCAAGTTGAAGCTTCGTTAGAATTATCTTCCGATCATACACCTACAATTTTAGCTATAAGAAATCCTTATAGAATTATATCTCCATCTGGTTACTTAGTGACGTCAGCCACACAAATAAATTGGTTAAAATACTAAAAATATCTCGGTACCCACTGCACTGAAAATATTCCGCTTAGTACACCGGATAATGTGGATCTTTCTATTGTAAATTTTGACAGTTATCTTAAATTAGCTGCTCAGCATTCTAGCATAAAGCCCAAAAAAAAAAATCAAAAATAATAAAATTTATTCTACGGATGTCGAGCGTCTCTTGACTGAAAAATGGAGTATTCGAAGAGAGTGGCAAATGCACAGATCCCCTCAACTAAAGAACTTATTAAAAGAGTGTACAAAAAGGATAGGAAAGGTATTGCAGTCGCAAAGAACGGTTTCCCTGGAAAAATGTCTTAGGGCACTAGATGCAACTCAACAATCAGAGTACTCATAATGGCGTGCAGCCAGAAATCTCCATAGACCAGTTATCTCTAAGCCACCATTAAGAAACCTGAATGAAAGCTGGGCAAGAAATGGAATTGAAAAAGGAAATATGTTGGTAAGTCACTTGAAAAACGTATTTACCCCAAATATATCTCAGCTATTCCCCTAAGATTTGAGTTAAGAGAAATCGAAAAGGCTATTTTTGATCTAAACACTAAGAAGGCACCCGGTATTGATAAGATTAGTAATAAAATGCTTTTGAAGCTATCTCGCATAGCAAAGAAAACTATTCTTATTATTTGTAATGCTATTTTGCGCCTTGAAAACTACCCTCAAGAATGGAATAAACCACACAAATAGCTTGGCAAACATGTCACAATTTTACGTTTGTACAAATATTTTGTGTTGTTAATTGGGGTGTTTGCTGTTTGGACAAACATTTGAAGCAATGTTTGTAGAAATATTAGAAATTTTTAATATTTGGCAGACATGTTGGATATATGTCAAACTTTTTGTTGTGTCTAGTGCTAAAATTAATCATTCCAGCGTAAACTTTGCAAAGTAGAGACGTAGAAGAAGAAGCAATAAAATCATTTTCAGTGTAAATTCTAATTTTTTAATAGCATTGTTTGCCCTAAAACAGCTCGTTGTGTGAGTACTCTTTACTCCAAAAATATTTTTCTTTCCTTTATATTTATTCTCCGTTTTAAGCAAACAGCGAGCAAAATTGCTGCAACACGATCGTCGTCTGCATTCATTGAAAACGAAACAAAAATGAAAAATTGATAATTGTACGAAATATGATTGTGTTGTTTATTGGCAAACAGAAGCAAGGTACAAGGTACATGTTTGCTAAGCAATTTGTGTGGTTTATTATGGCATTTAGTTACCAAAGCCAGGAAAGGATCACACAAAAGTTGATTCATACTACAGGCTTATTAGCTTATTGTCTAATATTTCAAAGCTATTTGAGAACTCAACACTCGCATGTGAAATACATCGGTATATATCTAGATCGGCGTTTGACGTGGAAATAGGGTTGCCAGTTTTGAAATCAGAGAAATCAGTACATAAGAGAAAAAAAATCAGTACAATTGCATAAAAAACAGTACATATACTTTTTTAATATAAAATTGCATATTAATAACAGAAAAAGCTGCAATCTTTTTTAAAACAAAACTTGAATTCGTTCTATAATTTGAACAGTGACAAAATTTAATTAATAAAACAGAATTTTTCAAAACAATAGTTCAATTCCGTATATATTTTTAGCGGGAAACAAAAGTTGTTAGAAATTCGATTCGTAATTTTTTGTTAGCTACTTGGTTTAATATTTTTAAAAGAAACATTAATTTTATTAAAAGCAAAATTTGAGTTCATTATGTCTGAAGCTTGGTACTAAAAGTCCCAATGTCAATATTTTGCTGTTTTGAGTTAATTGTTGCATTATGCCTTTTCTTAGCCTAGCAAATATTTGACGAAAAAAACTTGACCACCTTGTGACTAAAATTTTATTTGAATATATGTAAGTAGGTCAACATAAAATTAAATAAAAGTAGTTTTTTGCTAAGTCTACCAGCATAAGGCCCTAATTTTGTAAAACACAACGCAACGCCAAATAATTACATTGAAAGCAAAAACAATGTCATAAATATTTTGTAATTTTGTTGTTTATTTTCTACAGAAATTCATGTACCGTTTTAAAATTTTCAACGCCACAAGCTATGCAGCGTTTGTAATTTTAAAACGTAATGTGAATTTCTGTAGAATGCAACAACAAAATTACATAACGTTGCTTTGCGTTTTACATGATAAGGGCTTTGATTTCATTTTGCAATTAAAGGGTCATGCTGAATCTCTTTTATTTTGCGGAAACAGCCAATGTCTAATTTAACCGAGATTAGCTTGAAAAGAGTTTTGCTAGCCAATATCACTTAGAACTCTTCTATAAAAAACTAAAATTTAAATTTGCTCAAAAACATATTATTTGACATTGGCCTTTTTAGCACCGTTCTACAGATATAAGGACAACAATGTTAAAAAAAAAACAAATTAAACACTTGAAACGACGAAGCTTGTTATGTATTTATCTTAAAAACAATTTGAAAGTGATTTACAACTAATATCCTTTAATAATTTTAATTA
This sequence comes from Pollenia amentaria, assembly GCA_943735925.1. Taxonomy (NCBI): domain Eukaryota; kingdom Metazoa; phylum Arthropoda; class Insecta; order Diptera; family Polleniidae; genus Pollenia; species Pollenia amentaria. The sequence continues at coordinate 71,233,683 of OX031010.1, forward strand.
TTGCAAAAGGCACAATCGTTTTTGAAACGATCTTATACTATAGATTTTTATAAATAATATATTTGCATAATATGGACATAAATATTTAAAATGTTACAAGTTAAAAATATTTATGGCCTTTTTGTACATTGTCCACAATTTCTTTCCTGTCTTCAGTCTTCAATAAATTGTAAAACTCATTACAACTATAACCAAAGTTTGTCTTTATCTGCAACTCACTTTCTAGGTTTTATATTAGGAGCCCGTATCTTTCTTTTCTCCACCTTGAAAACTATAGACTCGTTCTGTAAAAGCGTTTGAATGTAGAATGGAAGAAATAAAATTGCACATTTCCTAAAATTCGTAAACACACCACCATTAAGCAACACTTTTACTATCTTCTTTTTTTCTTACTGACTCGGCAAAAATCGTTAATGTTAATAACTCATCGATAATTGTATCGCAAACAATATGACAAACTATATACTGAACAAAATAAATATATAATAACAGTACAAAAACAGTACAATAATGAAAAAATCAGTACATTTGCGTACTGATTTGCTTGTAATGCATAAATCAGTACTTTAAACAAAAAACAGTACATGTACTGATAAAAACAGTACGAATAGCAACCCTACGTGGAAATGGCATATAGAAGCCAAACTAACTCAAATGAAACTAAACGCAATTCAAATTAATTGGTTTATTGGAAGAAATTATGTTCCTTGTCTCGATTGCAAACTTCCACTTTACATCTCTATCTTAAAGCCAATCTGGTGCTACGCTATTCACTTATGGGGCACTGCCTCGGCCTCTAACATCGAAAAAATAGACTTCTTCGAATAATCACAGCTGCTACCTGGTATGTTAAAAACTCAAATATTTACAATGATCACAATGTGCCATTAGTTAAAATTATGATGACGAAATATGCAGTAAAATATTTAAATAGGCTTGAACTGCACCCAAGTCCATTAAAGCGAAATATTTTAAATTATGGCGGCCACACTCGCTTAAGTAGAAGAGACACTACAGCAATCACCCAATCAGAAGAGCGATAAACACCTACATATATATGTGAACAGAAGCCGTGATGACGAAATTTTTTTTATGGCTCTGGCAGGACATGAAATAAAGAATTAGGATAAGATTTGAATAATTACACTGGGCTAGTTGAACAAAAACACAAGCCGGGACATGGCGTTTTAACCTAATTCGGGCATGCTGAATCCAGTGGTGGTAACCGTTTTTTAGGTTGGCTCTGGTTTTCGATATAAACCGTTATTTCCAAAATGGAGGAGGTTGCACAACATATTGTGACGAAAGTCACTTTAGTTAAGAAATAGTTTAGGTTAAAATATTTGTTATCTTGTATTTATTAGTTATTTTGTATTCGTTAGCAATTACAATTACTTTAAATTGCTATTGTGTTAGTTATGCATATTTCTAATGTAAAAATCAATGTACAGAATTTTCTAGTACAAATGTAATGTTAAAATTGTTATACATAATTGTATAACATAATAATGTTAAAATTATTGTTCATCCATAAATTCAGCCATAGTGTTAATGCATAATGATATTATTTAGATAATTAGACCCTAGAGAACCTTCCGGAAACAATTCGAGTAATCCAGAGCCATCTAGACGTTTTGGTTAGAGTATAAATACTACATTCAGATGGCACTCAAAACTGAGTATTGGTACAAAAATTTAAGTGTGTAGATCGCAATTATAAGTTGTATTTATAAGTGGCGAAGTTCTAAATAAAGTTGTGTGAATAGTTTATAGTACAAGCTATAAGTAAAGTGTTTTATTTATTTTATTAAACAATATGTTCGCGTAACTCAAAAACTTTTTAGTTTATTGAACAAACTCAAGAACCCGAAATTCCGCAATAAAATTTCCTTTAAGAAAAGTTTAACTTTTTTTCATAAGTGCAGTCGTGTTAGAAACCAAATTTTTTTTTAGCAAAAAAAAAAATAATTTTTTAGCAACATTTTGAAATTTATTTTTTTTTAAAAATTCATCAAAAATGGGAAAGTGCTGCACTTCCTTCTAATTTTTTCCAGACATATAAAAATCGAAGTTGCAAACAAAACAAACCATAAATAATAAAATCTGTTAATAACACTATGCTAGTTAAAAAAACAGACAAGCCGGGCACATGGCGTTTTAATATAACTCTGGTACGCTGAATCCAGTGGTGCCCACGGTTTTTTAAGATTGGCTCTGGTTTTCGAGATATACCGTTATTTTGAAAATGGAGGAGGTTGCACAACATTATTCGCGTAAGTCAAAAACGGTTTAGTTTATTGAAGTTACTAAAAAAATTACTAAAAAAATTCCGCAATAAAATTTCATTTAAGAAAAGTTAAACTTTTTTTCTAATATGAATAGTCATTATTGGAACGACCCAAAGACAAATACTAAAGAGACATACGCATCAATGAAAAAAAAATGCAGTTAATTATATACGAAGACCACAAGTGGAAAATATGCGCAGTTTTAAAAGTGGTAGCTCCTTTAAGAGGAACAATCACCAGCCGAGTCTGATGAACATGGCGAGAGATTTCACCAAGTAACAGCCTGGCTCGAACACTGGTATAGCGGCAAACATATTGATTCGCTATTAGGGGATATTTGTTGGAATCTGCAGGAGGAAGAAGAATAAATTTCTAAATAAAAACTTTAACTTCAACTTATTAGCAACAAAAATAAATGTTTTGAAATTTTTAAGTTTGGTTATTATAAAAAATAAAAAAATTTCATCTTTTCTGAAAAAATCAAAAGTTGTAGACAGACTTTAATCACTTATAGCTTATTTTTGTTTGCCTTAAATTTTGCACCTGCAGCGCCTGAGATACCCCTAGACGGGCCAAATGTATGACCAGGCCAACTTTATTTTTCATTCCCTTCATTTGTTTCTAATGCCTAGGATTTACTCCTAGGGGGATAAAATGTATGACCGACCTCCAATGTTTTTTGTTCTTAACATTTTCTTAAAACATAGTTGCCATACATCTCCACCCCTTAGGGGGGCTCCCATACAAATATGGCCGTTTAATGAAATTCTTAAATTTATTTTGCATCTCAATCATTTATTTCTAACATACCCACCCGCTATCTCCATTCCTTAAGGGGGCAACCATACAAAATGTTCAATGCCGACTAGAAATATATTGAAGAAAAAGTCCCATAAATGCCCAGGAGTCGCCCCTAGGGGGATAAAATGTATGACTGACCTCCATTAGTTTTTTGTTCTTAACATTTTCTCAAATTATACTTTCCCTTTATCACCATCCCTTAGGGGGATTAATTAAAATTTGTCGACTCTTGTGAATAAAATCAAAAGTTGCAAACAGATTTTAATCATTTATGGCTTGTTTTGTTTGGAATTTCATTTGTTATACGTCTGCAAATGAAAGCATAGCTGCAATTTTTTATGAATTTTTAAAAAACAAAAATATCGAAATTTTGTTAAAAAAATTATTTTATTTTTCCAATCTAAAACGACTGCGGATATTAAATTTTATTGCGGAATTTCGGTTTTTAAATTTTTTCAATAAGCTAAAGCGTTTTTGAGTTACGCGAACATATGTTGTGCAAGCTCCTCCATTTTTGAAATAACGGTATATCTCGAAAACCACAGCCAATCTTAAAAAACCGCGGGCACCACTGGATTCCGTGTACCCGAATTATGTTAAGACGCCAGGTGGCCAGCTTGTCACGATAAAAAAGTGTCAATTTCTTGCACAGTGTAATTTTTGATTTTATTCACAAAAGACCAAAAATTTTAATTAATTTAAGCATTTCATATAACGCTATGTTTGTATGGGAGCCCCCCTAAGAAGTGGAGATAAAGGGTAAGTATGTCTCGAGGAAATGTTAAGAATAAAAAAATTATTGAAGTCGGTCATACAGTATATCACAATAGGGTCGACTCCTGGGCATTTATGGCACTTTTTCTTCAATATATTTCTAGTCTGTATTGAACATTACGTATGGGAGCCCCTTTAAGGTAAATGAGCAGACGATAGATCACAGGAGGTACTAACTATTAAACGATCGCACTTGATGTGTTTAATTATAGCAAAGTCGATAAGGTCTGGTAGCTTGTTGAGGTTGGTGGGCTAAAAGGTAGGCTCTCCACTCGATACGGCATCAAGATTATTTGCAGTGTCGGTGCTACATAGCTGATAACCTCTAGGACTTGTAAGTCTAGAGCCCCAATACGTATGCATAGCGTTGGAGTCACCTGCTGCAATGAATTTCTGAACCAATGTGCAGAAGTTGAGAAATTTATCGTGTAGAATTTTATGTTTCGGGGGACAATGTGTAGATGATAACGTGATTTTGGAATTTGTAAGATTTATAGAAGTAGCCTGGATACAATCTTCCTTGAACTCTGGCATTGTATGACTTGCTTGTGCACAATTATGGCTGTGATACCACAACCCCGTCCGCACTCAAGTTTTTTTTAGAGTAAAGTGAGTTTCAGAGATAAGAAGCACGTCGATTTTGTGCCTTTAAAGAAAATCTGCTACTTCGTGTTTATGTTGGCAGAGCCCGTTTGCGTTCCATAAAAATAAAAATATGTAACTGGTTAATTTTTTGTTTAGTATAACTTGCAGGAGCATTTTTTGGTTTCGTATCATTTCCTGAAACATGTCCTGCAGGGTGGCCATGAAGTTATTCATAATTTTATGTATTTATTTTTAAAATAACTTAAAAAATTATTTAAAAGTGATTTCCAACTAATTACTATTAATAATTGTAATTATTGCAAAAGGAACAATAATTTTTCAGACGATCTTATACTATAAATAATATATTTGCATAATATGGACATAAATATTAACAATGTTACAAGTTACAAATATTTATGGCCTTATTGTACATTGTTCATCATTGTTTCATAATTGTAAAACTCGTTACATGCAACTATAACCAAAGTTTGTCTTTATCAGCAACTCACCTTCTAGGTTTTATATTAGGAGCCTGTTTCTCTCTTTTTTCCACTTTGAAAACTGTAAAAGCGTTCAAATGTGGAATGGAAGAAATAAAATTACACATTTCCTCAAATTCGTAAATGCACCACCATTTAGAAACACTTTCCATTTTTCTTCCACTGTTTTTTCTTTTATTTTTTGTACTGACTGGCAATAATCTTCAATGTTAATAACTCATCGATAAGAACATCTATATTACTATTGGTATCGCAAACAATTTGACAATATGGCAAACTATATACTGGACAAAATTAATATATAATAACAGTACAAAAACAGTACATTAATGAAAAAATCAGTACATTTACGTACTGATTTGCTTGTATTGCATAAATCAGTACTTAAAACAAAAAACAGTACATGTACTGATAAAAGCAGTACGAATGACAACCCTATGCTAGCAATAGACCCCACGGGAAGGCTGGGCGCATAAAGTGGACGATATTGGGAGTGTGCATATTTTTGGATTTGATCAGGTTCTGTTAAGTACAAAAATACTCTACAACGTCTATATTTAGCTGTGTGGTTTTTGCCCAAGCAACTGCATTTTATTATCTTTGGGTCAACTTTGGAGTGATTGCACTCCAAAGCTTACATGAGGTGGATTGCAATACGATTTTTTATGCCCGTATTCCTGCAAATTGGTGCATTGAGTTGGATACTTGTGTTGCAATGGCTCCTCTTCTGTTATTCTTCTACTTAGGAGGTATCTCAAGTTGTTAATAAGATGCACCGAATTTTTTGACTTAAGTAGCGATGAATCAAATGCTATCTTGATACAGTGCATTGGTTGAGGAACTTTGTTCCTGTTCAAAATATTATGAACAGATCTCACCTCATACTTCTATTACTCTGAGGCAGATCATATTTCCTCTGTAGGAACAGAACTATCTTTACCTTTCAAGACGATAGTCAAACCCTTAGCACTTTTTCGTTAATAAGTGTAGTAGCTTTAAACCTTAAATTCATTCAGTAGTATGACAGTTTTTTCCTTCAATTTATTGTTATCAAAGCAAACAGTAGATTTTTTATACCCTTCACCACAGCTGGAAAAGGTATATTTAACTTTGTCGTTCCGTTTGTAACTTCCACACTATTGATCCTATGCGCTATAAAGTATATATATTCTGGATCTTTATGAGAAGAGAAGTTCAAATCCAGCCGACCTTCTGTCCGTGTGTATGCTGAAATGGGGTTTCCCAAGACCCCATACAAGATGGGGGCAAGGTTGTTATATATTTATGTTACATATACTCCGTTAAAGCTTGCCATTGAAATTCAGTCAGATCGGTCAATAAATGACTGCGATATAGCAAAAACTCACGGCTATCTCTAATTTTGCCCATAAATCCCGAACCTTTTTTCTGTATATCTGGAGAACAGCAAGAGCCAAATAAGGTACAACCGTCTAGGTTTTTAAGACGCCTCTCAAAAAAATGAGCGGGATCGGAGATGTGGGCGTGACGTGGCACTTCCATACACTATAAATTTCTATATATCTGGATAACGAAAAGAGCTTAAGTTTCCAAGTTAGCTAAAAAACATCTCGGTTATCAAAATATTTTTGCTCTATATCTCAAGAACGGTACACAAATCAAGGTTATTAATGCACAACTTCTCTTAAAATATTGGCGGAATTGGAGAAGTGGGCGTGGCACCTCCCGTGCGTTGGCATTATAAATTTCTTTATGTCTGGAGAACGGCAAGAGCCAAAGTTTACAAATCAGTTACAAGCATCTTGGTTATCAATAATTAAAATCCGACAAAATGTAGGCGTGATTGTTGAAGTGGGCGTGGTACAAATTGATTTATATATATCTAAGGAATAGGAAAAGAAATTTAGGCTATCAATATACAACTGGGCGTGGTGCATGCGGTACAAAGACATTATTCGGTCGTGCTCGATGAGAAAAGACGTGTTTCTTTTAACTCCGCATACTATTCTTTTTTTTTTTTAACATAAATTTGTTAATAATATCAGTTTAACAAGCGAATTTGGACGCTCAATATAAAAGTAAACAATAGAATAACTATAAAAAAAATTAAGAAAAAATACAAGTAAAAAATATACCCATGTATGTATGTACGCACATACATACTTGCAAATAATCTGTGCAAACAAATATTTATTCTTTTTTCTTTCATTATCTCGGTGTAACAACAACATTATACATAATAAAAACAGCAAATTCAACCAAAATAAAAATAAAAAAGCGGTGAAAAAAAAACAAAAACAACCCTATATGAGTAATAACAATGAAACAACAACAAAAATAAATGATATTCATGCTAGTGAAAGCAATGTGGAAATAAACATAACAACAGAAAACAATAGTAACTACCTAACGGCAAAACCTATGCCAGCAAGCGTTACCACTGACACCATATACTCGAACATAGACGCAATGGAAAACAAACAAGAAAAAAATAAAAAATGTTACAAATATTAAAAATAGGGAAAGAAAATCCCCAACCACTATTTCGGGTCCAGTTAGAGCCCGGCGATGTTAAGCTAAAAAAAATTAAACGCATCACATTTACAGTTTAAAATACATCCTGTTCAGAAAAATCACGAAAGAGGAGCCGCACAAAAGAAATGGGCCCGTTGAGTGTTTAAACTGCCAAGAATTTGGTCATACTAGAGCATACTGCCATTTACCCCCTGTTTGCGTCGTATGTGGAGAATTACATGGTACCGTCCGGTGCGATAAGTTCAAAAATGACCCTAATGTAAAAAAGTTTAGCAACTGTGGTGGTGATCACACTGCCAACTAAAGAGGATGCCCGGTATAATCGATTGTCAAGCATTCTGTTGGCCAGAAACTTAATCCCTCTCAAACGCAGGCAACTCATCAAGAAAACACATACGGCGTCCAGATACCGCAGCCAAATAACAACAGAACCTCGTACGCAAATAATGACGAAATTCCCATTTCTAATTTAACTCGGCTAGAAAAAACCATGGAAACATTAGTGCAAACAGTTAACAATTTTACTAACACAATGGGTAACATGATGCAAGAACTGTTAAGAATGCAATCGATGTTTTTGCAAGCTGTACTAAACAAGCCATGAACTGTTTAAAAATTTGCTTTTGGAATGCAAACGGCATCCGCCAACAACAAAAATGAACTAGAATACTTCCTTAAAAATAAACAAATTGATGTTATGATGGTTTCTGAAACTCATCTGACCTCAAGAAATACGTTTAAAATCATTGGTTATATATTATATGATACCAAGGACCCTCGAGACAGAGCTTGTTGCGCTTCTGCCATTTTGATAAAGAACCGAGTAAAACACTACTTAATGAGTGATCATCGTGAAGACTATCTCCAAGCAACGAACATTTGCGTTGAGGAATTAAATCGAAACATAGTAATTTCATCATTAAACTCCCCACCTAGATTTTCTATATCAGAAAGCCAATATAATAAATATTTCAAATCATTAGGACCCTGCTTCCTGGCTGCTGGCGATTATAACGCTAAATACACTTTCTAGGGGTCACGACTTATTACACCTAAGGATCGTGTTTTGTTTAACACAATTTATAAAATGGATCGAAATGTGGTCGCGAGCGGACAACCAACATATTGGCCTACTGATCAGCAAAAAGTTCCAGATGTCATCGATTTTGGAGTGGTTAAAAACCTCCCATAAGAAACGATTTATGTTGAAGGTAAGGTTAGGTTAGGTTCCATTGGCAGCCGTGATCAAGCACAGCTCACGTGGGTCCATTAGTTAGTTCCCGTTAAGTTACCATATCACGCCGTCTCCCATGGGTCCTATGAAATCTGGCTGCTAAGGAGTGGATCCTGTTTACATCAACATCAGAGAGACAAGTTTTGTCCCCAAGGGCTCTTCGACCAAACATTTCGAGTCTTAAGTCTCCGAATGCCGGGCAATTACAGAGAAGATGTTCCGTTTACTCTTCCTCCTCATCGCCGCAACTTCTACACAAGTCATTATAAGGGAGCCCCAGCCTCTGGGCGTGCCTTCCAATGGGCCAGTGGCCAGTTATAACCGCAATTAGGTTTCTTAGATGATGTCTGGACAGCTGTAATGCCCGCCGTGTCCTTTTTCTATCTATGATGGGCTAGATTTTCCTGGTTTCCCCACAGGTGGTTTCATCGTGCCACCTCTGACTGGCGATAAGATGAAACTTGTGCGCTATAAGTTGCTAACACCTTGGGAGTGAAGCACCTATATAATATATGGAACCGTCCCGATTTAAGGTGGTACCTGCATACGCCAACGAATCCGCCATGCAGTTCCCTTGTATGACCCCGTGTCCGGGAACCCAATTAAGGGTGACCAGTGAATGTCTCGCTATCTCCTCCAGAGACATCCGGCATTCTCGGACAATTCTCGATGTGATGAACACATTTTCCAGGGATCTTATTGCCGCCTTGCTATCGGCGATATTCCAGATATTTCACCGTACCGGATGCGTCTCGCGGCTGTGTGGATGGCCATTATCTCGACCTGGATGACACTGCTGTGGTCCGGCAGCCTTATAGGAATGCTCCAGTTTAGCTACTCGGAGTATATGCCAGAACCGACACCATACAGTGTTTTAGACCCGTCCGTGAAGATTCGAATCGCATTCGCGGGAATTTGCAGGTCATCATAGTGGACCACGTTATCCAAAATGCTTACAGTGAAGCCAGGATCAAAAATTGGCTCGGGTGTGACATAATCAACATCCATGTGCCAATAAATATCGTTCTGAATGTTAGCATGTTCGATATTGTAATCCCTCTATGCTCCGGTGGCCCTTAGTCTTACCGTCGCGTCCGCAGCTATTCTTTTCGCCAAGATGTCTGGTGGTAACCCCTTAGAGGGGGTTGTTCTAATGGCACCTGTTACCGCTACCGCTACCGCCACCATTCTCATTGTACGTTCAAACCTGGTTTGATGACTCTTCACCTTGAGCGCCGGCCGCCAAACAGCTGCCCCGTAGAAGAGAATGGGTTTAATGACACATTCGTATAGCCAGTATACATTCCTCGGGTTAATTCCCCAGTTTAGGCCAATGGCCCTTTTGCAGCAATATAATGCAGTAGCCGCTTTATTAGTCCTGGAGCTGGTGTTCATCCTCCAGTTCAGTTTGCTGTCCAGTATTAGCCCAAGATACTTGGCGCTGTTAGACAGTTCCAGTGACACCCCTTTTATCCTCGGGGTATTAAATTTGGGAATTTTATATCTCCTTGTGAAAAGTACCAGTTCTGTTTTGGCAGGATTTACATCCAGTCCACATCCCTGGCACCAATTTGTTAGGACGTCCAAGGCGGACTCCATTAGTTCAGACAATAGTCTGGGATCTTTACCCCTAGCCACAACTGCAACGTCATCCGCATATGCAATCGTTCTGCAGCACGTCCTTTCCATGGCTATGAGTAGGATATTCAAATTCAGATTCCAAAGTAAAGGTGACACTACACGGCCTTGCGGGGTGCCCCTAGTCTCAACCTTTGAAATGTTTGAGGCGCCCAAGTTGGATACGATACGCCTGAAGTGCAAGATACTGCTGACAAATTGAATGAACGCTGGGTCGATTTCCAAATGTCTCATAGCGTTATTAACCGATTCAGGTCTAACGTTGTTGAAAGCGCCCTCAATATCCAGGAATGCAACTAAAGCAAATGCCTTGTAATGAGTGAAGCGCAGTTTCAGTGGACCTTCCCATCGTGTAGGCGTGCTGAGCCGGTGACAGGGAATTGTGTCCCAACGATGATCTAATATGAATATCCAAAATCCTCTCCAGTGTTTTCAGTAGAAAGGAGGATAGACTAATTGGTCTAAAGTCTTTATCCATAGTGTGAAATATCTTCCCACTCTTGGGGATGAAGACGATCTTATATGTTGCCCAAGTTGATGGGACATGTGAGAGACTCAGGCAAGCTCTAAATATTGCCAATAGCCATTGCATCAATATTCCCAGGTTCTTTTGTAGGTCCGCTGGGATAATGCCATCCGGGCCTGGAGATTTAAAGGGATGGAAGCTTTTGACCGCCCATTCCACACGATTGCGAGTTATCGGAATATTAGAGATATCCCGAGTGCCACTAATTGTTTCCTCCCTATGCACATCATCAGTGCAACATGGGAAGTGTGTATTCATCAGGACCTCAAGGGTGTCCCGACTGTTTGTGGTCCAGGATCCATCCATCTTTCGTATATATGATGGAATAGCGGGTTTAGAGGATCAAATCCTACGTAGCCGACTTGTCTCCGAGGAGTTTTCCACGTCACTGCAGAATTTCCTCCATGACTGTCTCTTGGCCTTCCTAATAAGATTTTTGAATACATTTACTGAGTACTTGTAATTGTCCCAAACACCATTACGTTTTGCCTCATTGAAGAGTTTCCTGCTTTCCTTGGGTTTTTCAGCAATTTCCGCATTCCACCATATGGGCTTAGCTTTGCCCTTCCTGTCAATTCTTTTACAGGATTCGTTTGTTGCCTCCACTAAGACAGCAGTCAATGACTACACCGCGGAATCGAGCATGGACACACTGTCTATGAGAACCGGGCACATAGGCAGCTTGTCCCCGAGTACTCTCGCATAGGTAGACCAGTTGGTCCTTCTTCTATTCGTGTAGGGTTTAACTGAATCAACTCTAAAGGAAAAATTTAAATCAACATACATGTGATCAGAGAAGGAACAGTCGTTTGACACGTTCCAATCGCTAATCATATCCGCGAACTTATCACTAATAAGCGTAATATCAAGAACCTCCCTTCTGTTAGTCACAATAAAGTTGGGCTCACTACCTCTATTAACTACTGTTAGTTCGTTTTCTACTATGAAGCCCAAAAGCGACTCACCTCGTGGATTGACATCCGAGCTTCCCCAGACGGTATGGTGTGCATTAGCATCAGCACATATTATTAGGGGGATGTTGCGCCTGTTAGCATACGACATCGCCTTCCTGGTTGTGGAGTTAGGAGGATTAGCAGCTCATAAACCAAACTGTACTGGTTTTGCCCTCTACTGCTACAGTGCATGTGTCCTTATCGCTAAAATCAGAAAGAATGAAAGCTTTAAGGATATTTTTGACCATAACACAAGCCCTGGTCTTACCTTGATCGGCCGCGTACAGAGTACTATAGCCGTCTAAACTGAGTCTGCAAACCCTGTCTCTATACAACAATGGTTCTTGGATACATATAAGCTCCTCCGTGCCTGAATCCAATCGGAGGAGAAGGGCAGCTGACGCCGCTTTAGAGTGATGAAGGTTGATTTGTGTTACCTTCATCATAGCTCATCGCTATGGACGATTGTGACGTTGGCATCCTCTGGGTCGTCGTCCGATTCCAGAAGGATTTCCTCGATTTATGTTGAAGCTTCCTTAGAATTATCTTCTGATCACACACCTACAATTCTTACTATAACAAATCCTAATATAATTGTATCTCCGTCTGATAACTTAGTGACGTCAGCCACTCAAACAAATTGGTTAACATATAAAAAATATCTCAGTACCCACTGCACTGAAAATATTCCGCTTAGTACACCGCAGAATGTGGATATTTCTATTGTAAATTTTGACAGTTATCTGAAACTAGCTGTTCAACATTCTAGTATAACCCTAAAAAAAACCAAAAATAGTAAAATATATTCTGCAGATGTTGAGCGTCTCTTGACTGAAAAAAGGAGAGCTCGAAGAGAATGGCAATTGCATAGATCCCCTCAACTTAAGAATTTACTAAAAGAGTGCACAAAAAGGCTAAGAAAGTTACTGAAGTCACAGAAAACGGCTTCCCTGGAAAAATATCTTAAGGAACTTGATGCAACTTCTCAATCAGACTACTCATTATGGCGTGCAGCTAGAAATCTTAATAGACCAGTTATCACTAAACCACCATTAAGAAACTTAAATGGAAGTTGGGCACGAAATGATGAAGAAAAAGGAAATCTTTTGGTTAATCATTTGAAAAACGTATTTAGTCCGCATACATCTCCCGATATTGCAGTCGAGTTGCCACCGGTTGCTGTTAGAGCTGCTGTTCCACTTAGATTTGAGATAAAAGAAATCGAAAGGGCTATTCATGATTTAAACCCCAAGAAAGCCCCTGGTTTTGATAAGATCAGCAAAATGCTTTTAGCGCTACCCAGCATAGCAAAGAAAATTATTCTCTTGATTTTAAATGCTATTTTACGCCTTGAATACTACCCAAAAGAATGGAAAGTATCCTTAATTACAATGACACCTAAGCCAGGAAAGGATCCTACAAAAGTTGAGTCTAATATATCAAAGCTGTTTGAGAAGCTGTTAGTGTCAAAATTAGCCCCAATTTTAAATGTAAATATATGTATTCCTAACCACCCTTTCGGCTTTAGAAGAGAACATAGCACAATTGAACAAACCCATTGTATAGTAAACGCCATAAGAAAAGCCTTTGAAGAAAAAAAAATATTGTTCCGCCCTCTTCATTGATGTTTTTCAAGCTTTTGATAAAGTCTGGCATGAAGGCTTGTTACATAAATTGAAATTAAACTTACTAGTAAACACCCACAAGCTGTTAGAAAGCTACTTAGTCGGTCGAAGGTTTATTATTAAAGAATGTGATTTTATAAGTTCTCCTCAGCCAATTGACGCTGGAGGCCCTCAGGAAAGCATCATGGGCCCACTGGTATACCTTATATATACCTCAGACATGTCAACAACCAACCACACCCTTACTTCAACATTTGCTGATGATACAGCTTTTTTAAGCGTACACGAAAACTGTCATGAAGCATCCCGTTACTTGCAGGATCATATATTTGAAATGGAAAAGTGGTTAAAACAATGGAGGAAAATGTTCAATGAGCAAAAATGCGTACATATAACATTCACCTTGCGTCGGGAGTCATGTCCCCCTATTAAAATCAATAATCAATTAGTGCCCCAGCAATCGCATGTAAAATATCTCGGTATTCATCTAGATCGGCGTTTAACATGGAAATGCCATATAGAAGCAAAACTAACACAAATGAAAATAAAAGCAATTCAAATTTATTGGCTTATTGATAGAAATTCTGTTCTTAGCCTCGACTGCAAACTTCTACTTTACAACTCTATATTAAAGCCAATCTGGTGTACGGTATTCAGCTATGGGGCACTGCCTCGGCCTCAAATATCGAAAAAATTAAAAGGCGCCAAAATAAACTTCTTCGAATAATCACAGTCGCTCCCTGGTATGTTAAAAACTCTAATATTCACAAGGATCTCAATGTGCCATTAATAAAAACTATTATAACGAAGTACGCAGCAAAATATTTGAAAAGGCTTGAGTCGCACCCAAATCCACTAGCTTAAAATAATTTAAATGACAGTGGCCACTCTAGGTTATGGAAAAGAGATACTGCAGGACTCATCCGACGAGAAGACCGCTAAACATCTTAAACATTACACCGTGCTACACTCGAAAAGCACTTCTGAAATGACCTAGTATGCGTTAAAGTTGTTGGTGAGCATGTCACGAATCCGGGCTTAAAAGTTTCAATATATGTACCTCCGAATTCCCGAGTTATGGACCAAACAAATTTTTTTGAGGCTGCTACTTTTAAACATTTATAACTTTTTTACTTATTAACCGATTTTTTAAATTCAAACGGGTTTAGAAAGCAAAATAATTGTTATTTTTAAATATATGTACTTCTCATACAATATTAGCAAAAATATGAATAGATTTTTTCAATTATATGGAAAATTTTAAAATTTTTTTAAACTTTTAAAATTTCTACGAGACTTTTTCCCGAATTTAGTTTAAAGACAACAAATATATTAAAGTAAAATGAGATGTCATTTGTTGAAATCGGTTGAGAAATAAGGAAGTTATAGTACTTTATGCGAACAAAAGAATGGAAACCTGTTTCGATTAGATTAGCATGATTTAATAAAATAACTTTAATCTAATAAAACTTAACGAATCACCAATTTATACATGAATTTTTCGACAATGACATGAAACTAATCCATGCTCTCTTTTCAACTGCATTTAACAATTTCGTAAAATTTTCATCAAGAAACATTTTTCGGATTTGTGGTCCAACCAAAATGCCTAGAGATAAAAATATAAAAAAAAAATACTACACTCATATAAAAAAGGAACAACAATTGAGCTATTTACAAGTACAATTGCCTTGATTCTCTTAAATTTCTTATGTCATTAGCAAAAATTCTAGTTCTTATTATTTTAGTTTTTTTGTACCTATATATTCAAATTTACTTGTTTAAAATAAGCGATTTGTATTGTATTAACAAAAGAAAAAAAATAGTATTTTTTCAGGAATTTTAATTGTTTTTTTGTTATAATAGCTCCTCATAAAAAGTACTATAACTTCCTCATTTCTCAACCGATTTCAACAAATGACGTCTCATTTTACTCAGAAAAATACTGCCTTTAATATATTTGTTGTCTTTAAACTAAATTCGGAAAAAAGTCTCGTAGAAATTTTAAAAGTTTAAAAAAAATTTAAAATTTTCCATATAATTGGAAAAATCTATTCATATTTGTGCTAATATTGCATGAGAAGTATATATATTAAAAAAAACAATTATTTTGCTTTCCAAAACCGTTTGAATTTAAAAAATCGGTTAATAAATAAAAGAGTTATAAATGCTTAAAAGTAGCAGCCTCAAAAAAATTCCTTTGGTCCATAACTCGGGAATTTGGAGGTATATTGAAACTTTTAAAACCGGTTTTGTAATACACTCATCTAGACCTATAACGTACACTAGGTCACTGTGAAAGTGCTTGCAAAAAAGGAAATTTTGTAGCACCGTGTTATTGTTAATTCATATTTAATATATGAAGATTCAATAAATAAATAATGAAAAAAAAAGACATTATACATCTCTGTGAAGTGCACGTCGATATATAAATCAGTCAAATCGGTTAAAAAAATAAAAGTAAAAACCCTTTTACAAAACAAGCTTTTATTAAAATGCGCTAAAAAGAAAAAAAGTAACATTTACTTTGAAACTTTTACTATCAACTTATAACTACATTGAAATATTCATATATGATATAAAAGCTTTTAATAGTTAAAATCAATTACATGGGGGTTTTTAATTTACTTGTTTATCTACATAAGTAAGTCTCGCGACAAGCTTTTATATCATATTAATTTTGTAAAGACGTTATAAATTGATAGTTAAAATTTTTTTAGCGCATTTTACTTTTAATTTATTAGTTTCTTTTTATCACTTTTAAATAAAAGTTCGTTTTTTTATAAAGTTTTTCTACATTTTATTTATTTAAAACTCGCATTCGTGTTCTCAGTAACCCTCCGGCCACACGATCAACTTTTTGTTGATAGTCTTGTACATATACTGTTTGTGACGTAGCACTGTGGCTGAACATTTTATTTCATTGGCCAATAGTCCAATTTTTTTTGTCACCGATTTCCAAAATTTTAATTTTATTTAATAGTAAACATTCTAAAACTAAGGTAGCCAAAAAATTAGGTCAAAATATTGGTAATTGTGGTCGAGCCATGTTGTTAAAAACAACTTTTTTTAAATTTAGAAAAAAGTGATTTTTTTATATTTAATCCGAAAGAAATTATCATTGCTCAAAAACTATCATCGATAATGACCTGCTACCTTATTTGCTAGGTTAGTAGTCTTGTTATCTTTAAAAAAGTAATATGTGCGACAATTGTGTTATTTATATTTGAGATGTTAAGACATATTTTCTAAACTACTATATTTTAGTCAAATTTCAAATTTAGTAGAATAGAACTTTTGCGCGGATCAAAAGGGACTAAGAAGGTAAAACCACTGAAGGAAAGGTAAAAGTGTTTTCTTTAAGCCTGTATATACTTCTGTACCCGTCTGTTTAAATCTTTTTTATTTTTAATGAAATTACTCCAAAAAAATTTTATATATTCTTAAATTTTTTTTATTACAATTTATTCTGCAAAAATGTTTGCAGAAGTAACAGAAATATTGTGCTATTGCCTTCAAAAAGGCAAGGGAATATTGATCGTGATCGAACGGAATACAGGTAGTATTCCGTTCGATCACGTTATTATTGTTACGCAATCAGAAAAACGTAAAGCTGGCCTGATTCATACTTATCCGTTACACTACGTTCACACTAGCGTATTTTCTAGTAGAATAAAGAGCATTTACGCTAAACAGGTATCTAATCAGCTATAACTATGCAATGCGTTGTTAAATTTGTGTCAGGTATTTTATAGCATATAAATAAAAGGATTTTAGGTTTTTTAATACTTTTTTTCTACCTGTATTTTGTATAAAAAAAGTATGAAAAGGCTTAAAAGCAAGTGACATTCGGATGCAAACTCATAAAAACATGGAGAGCTTCAGCTATAAAGAATTGATACTTTCCTACATCAATTACGATCACAGAAACAATTGACAAAAGTGGATATAATTGAAAAAGTTGTTAAAGCTAGTCCATTGAGAAACGGATTTTTAAAAGTATACCAACTCCGAGCGATGCAAAACAATTCAGAAATGAGGAGGCATTAGCATTATTTCTGGATTTGAAATTAACAAAACAGCAATATATTCAGCTCAGTACAAATGACGCTGAACGTTCTGGACGGCCAATTGAAGTCACTACACCCTAAAATGTCGAAAAAATTCACGATATGGTGTTGGCCGATCGAAGAGTAAAAGTGCGTGAGATTGTTGATGCCATAGGCATTTCATATGGCAGTGTGGTTTCGATTTTAAATGATCAGCTGGGTTTAAGAAATCTGTCTGCATGATGGGTGCCGCGTTTGCTCTCAATTGACCATAAACGTAATCGTGTGAAAACTTCAAAGGATTGTTTGGAGTTGTTTAACCGCAATACGAATAAGTTTTTGCGGCGTTTTGTAAACAATGGGTTTCTCCGGGTGAACCGGCTTAGAAGAAGGCCAAGGTAATTTTGTCGGCCAATAAGGTGATGGCAACAGTTTTTTGGGATGCACGCGGGATAATCCACATCGATTACCTTCAAAAGGGAAAAACAATAAACGGCGAATATTATGCGAACTTATTGGACCGATTTAACGAGGATTTAAAAAAAACGACCCCATATGGCCAAGAAAAATTTTCTTTTTCATCAAGATAATGCACGGGTGCACACGTGTGCAGTCTCAATCCGAACCTTAAGAAATGGCTCGGTGGAAAGAGATTTAGCTCCAACGATGAAATTATTGGTCAAACAAATTCCTATTTTTTGGACCTTTAAAAATCTTATTTTTTGGAAGGGATACACAAATTGGAGAAACGTTGAGCTAAAAGGAGATTATGTTAAAAATAAAATTTTTTTTTGTAAAAAAAACTGTGTTTCATTCAAAAAGTTACGGACTTATTGATCCGCATTCTATTAGTGAAGAAAATTTGTAAAATAAACTTTGTAAAGCATTAAGAAAACATGCTAACTTTTATAAAGTTAGTGGTTGAACAAATTTGCGACTTTCTGTAAATTTAGGTTTTTAACTTTAAAACATTCACAATTATTTTGATTAAAGGTACTGTAGATTTTTTGATATTTGTAAAACTTTTACCTCTTTTATTTTTTTTTTACTCAGACTAACCTAACAAAACAAACAAAGATAAACAGTTAAACGGCCCACTTCTTATTATTAAGAAAAATCAGAAAAAGTTCAACTTCAAAAGGATACTTTTTAGATCCAAAAGCGATACTACTAAATTAAATTGATATTAAACAACGAAAGCAACCTTATAACATAAAATATAGACACTAAGTAGTTACATAATGTAAATATTACCATAGTGGGACACTTCTTCCCGAACGATGTAACTACATCAATAAGAATTAAATAGCAAAAGCGATAGATTTTTGCTAATTGGGGAAACTATTTAGACAATTTTTAGATCGAAATTGTTTGCAGGGATTATTGCAACGCCAGATCCGTTCATCTCCATTATTCGAAATCAATGGAAAGTGGAACATCGGGATTAAGATGAAGAAGTCAAAAAACTACTAAAGAACAAAAATAACACAGAACATAATATGGAATATTTGCAATCAATCTTTCAATTAAATGAACAATAATTATAATTCATTAGATCTAAGACAGACATTGTATTAGTAAAAAATAATAATAAACAGAACCTCACATTGTTACAAAAGCTATTAAAACCTATTGCAGCTATTATTTTTAAAAGCGTTTTTATCAAATAACTTTAGCGAAATATCGCTAAATTTTTTAATAAGTTAAAAATTAAGCTATTTTCTAGCTATTTTTCATTCTGTTTTGGCGATATTCTTTGGAAATCTGTTGCCAACAGTGCGTGTGGCCTCCAAGTTAGTCTTTTTATTTGCTTATCATATTCTAGGCAAGCATTAAAAACTTAGTCCGCCTTATTGGATTTAGAGTGACGTCACTTTATTTATGAAGTATTCTAAGCAACCTTTTTTATTTGATAACCATATTGTAGGGGTGCATTAAAAATAGCAAGTCCGCCATCTTGGCTTTGCCTTCATGTTGGATTTAGAATGACGTCATACAGTTTACCATGATTGCCATCCAAACAAAACGTATACATATGTATACCAAATTTCAGCTTAATCGGCTGAAGATATCTGCTTCAAAATTGAGTTGAAAGATTTCACCCGATCAAACATACATGTATACATAGATACATCTTAAATTTTTAGCACGATATGTGGATTTATTTATTTTAGTAGAGGACAGTAAATTTTTATTTTATATATTTATTTGTATTTATTTATTTAATTGCTTTCAAATACAACAAGATTTATCTATATATATAAAATTGTAACGTTACTGACTGACTGACTGACTGACTGACTGACTGACTGACTGACTGATTCATCATCGCACAGCCTAAACGCCTGAAGCTAAAAACTTGAAATTTGGACCAGGGGTTGGTCTCACCCCAAATCGATCCACTAAGACGGGATTTTTGGAAATTCGAATGTTTAGGGGGTAAAAAAGGGCAAAAACGGGTAAATTCGGTAACCTTATATCTCTAAAACTAAAAGAGATACAAAAAAAATGTAATACTTATCGTTGTTCTTTAGAAAAATAAGCAGACAGGTGTCTGGTACTTTTTGGAAATTCAGCCCTTTAACTGAGTAAACGGGTAAAACCTGTATTTTGGTACTTTTTTGTCACCCCATCTATCTTTTAAACCCATAAACATAGAAATAAGGGTTATATCACATTTGAAACTTATCTAAAAAATCCAAATACGAATTTTGTACTTTTTCGAAATTCAGACGTTTAAGGGGTAAAAAGCGTAACTATTTTTGGTACTTTTTTTATAAAACATTTTTTTTTATTTATTGACATAAACGTATTAAATTATGGGCTCCCACTACAATATTGAAATTTTTCATGCTTCAATGGGGAGAAAAAAAGTACCAAAAAGGGGATATACGGAGTAAACGGGTAAAATCTGTATTTTAATACTTTTTTGTCACCCCATCTATCTTTTAAACTAATAAACATAGAAATATAACCCTTATTACTTTTGAAACTTATCTAAAAAATCCAAATACAAATTTGGTACTTTTTCGAAATTCGGACGTTTAGGGGGTAAAAACCGTTACTATTTTTGGTACTTTTTTACAAAACATTTTTTTTTATTCATTGACATATACGTATTAAATTATGGGCTCCTACTACAATATTGAAATTTTTTATGCTTCAATGGGGAGAAAAAAGTACCAAAAAGGGGAAATACGGGAAATTTTATTTCTTACTTTAGGTTTTGGTTCCACAACTGACAATTTTTTTAATTATCGTTAATATTGGACTTAGAAACATAAACTTCAACATGCACTGTCCTAAATGGATAAGAACCTCTGAGGGTACTTTTTGGTATTTTTTGATCTTTAACTGGTACTTTTTTAATTTCCGTTAGTATTAGACCTAGAAATATAAAACTAAACATGCAAAGTCCTGAGTGAATAAGAATTTGTTAGAAGGATCTTTTTGGTACTTTTTCATTCTTTAACTGGTACTTTTTTAATTTTCGTTAAAATTAGACCTATTGACATAAAATCAAACATGCAAGGTCCTGAGTGAATGAGAATTCGTTAGAGGGGCTTCTTGGTACCTTTTGGTCTTTAACTGGTACTATTTGAAGTTCCGTTAGTATTGGACCTAAAATCATAAAATTCAACATTAAATGTCCTGAGTGGACAAGAACCTATAAGAGGGATCTTCTTGGTACTTTTTCGTTTTTTAACTGGTACCTTTTTCATTTTCGTTAATATTGGATCTACAAACATAAAATTAAAAATGCAATGTCCTGAGTGAATGAGAATCTGTAAGAGAGGCGTTTTGGTACTTTTTGTTATTTACCTGTTACTTTTTGAATTTCCGTTAAAATTGGACCTATAAACATAAAATTAAACATGCAAGTTCCCAAGTGAATGAGAATCTGTAAGAGTGGTTTTTTGGTACTTTTTCGTACTGTATTATTTGCCAACAGGTACTTATTAAATTTTTGTTAGTATTGCAGCTACAAACATAAAATTAAACAAGCAAAGCGTTGAATGAGCATCTGTAAGAGGCAATTTTTGGTACTTTTTTGTACTTTATTTTGTGCTTTTATTGTTAGTCATTAAATAAAAAAGAGAACAGGTGTCTGGTACTATTTCGAAATTCGGCTCTTTTAGGGAGTAAAAGTGTAAAACCTGAATTTTGGTTCTTTTTTGTCCGCCATCTACCGTTTAAATCAATGCACATAGAAATAAAAATTATAAAAAATTCGTAACTTATCTAAAATATGCCAAGTGAAAATGTTGTCCTTTTTCTGAATTCATTGACATATACGTATTAAATTATGGGCTCCTACTACAATATTGAAATTTTTTATGCTTCAATGGGGAGAAAAAAGTACCAAAAAGGGGAAATACGGGAAATTTTATTTCTTACTTTAGGTTTTGGTTCCACAACTGACAATTTTTTTAATTATCGTTAATATTGGACCTAGAAACATAAACTTCAACATGCACTGTCCTAAATGGATAAGAACCTCTGAGGGTACTTTTTGGTATTTTTTGATCTTTAACTGGTACTTTTTTAATTTCCGTTAGTATTAGACCTAGAAATATAAAACTAAACATGCAAAGTCCTGAGTGAATAAGAATTTGTTAGAAGGATCTTTTCGGTACTTTTTCATTCTTTAACTGGTACCTTTTTCATTTTCGTTAATATTGGATCTACAAACATAAAATTAAAAATGCAATGTCCTGAGTGAATGAGAATCTGTAAGAGGGGCGTTTTGGTACTTTTTGTTATTTACCTGTTACTTTTTGAATTTCCGTTAAAATTGGACCTATAAACATAAAATTAAACATGCAAGTTCCCAAGTGAATGAGAATCTGTAAGAGTGGTTTTTTGGTACTTTTTCTTACTGTATTATTTGCCAACAGGTACTTATTAAATCTTTGTTAGTATTGCAGCTACAAACATAAAAATAAACAAGCAAAGCGTGGAATGAGCATCTGTAAGAGGCAATTTTTGGTACTTTTTTGTACTTTATTTTGTGCTTTTATTGTTAGTCGGCTCTTTTAGGGAGTAAAAGTGTAAAACCTGAATTTTGGTTCTTTTTTGTCCCCCATCTACCGTTTAAATCAATGCACATAGAAATAAACATTATATAAAATTCGTTACTTATCTAAAATATGCCAAGTGAAAATGTTGTCCTTTTTCTGAATTCGAACGTTTAAGGGGTAAAAATCGTACGTAATTTTGTTACTTTTTCCAAGATATTTTTTCTTCATCTATTTATTTTCATTGCACAGCCTAAACGCCTGAGGCTAAAAAGTTGACATTTGGACCTGAGGCAGGCCTCGCCAAATCGATCACGCTGACCTCATATCTGCTAAGCTAAAGGAGATACAAAAAAATTTAATACTTATTGTGGTTCAATAAACAAAAGGCGGTGAAAACGGAAATTCGCTAACCTCATATCTGCTAAACTAAAAGGGATACCAAAAAATTTAAACCTATTATTGTTCATTAAAAATAAGCGGACAGGTGTTTAGCACTTTTTTTAAATAAGGAGTAAACGGGTAAAACATGAATTTTAAAACTTTTTTGCTATACCATCTATATTTAAAACCAATAAACATTAAAATAAAAAATATATCACATTCGTAACTTATCTTAAAAATACAAATTTGATGCGTTTCGAAATTCGAACGTTTAAGGGGTGAAAATCGTACCTAATTGTGTTATTTTTTTCAAAACATTTTTCTTCATCTACCTATATAATATAAAATTGTAATGTTACTGCATGATTCATCATCGCACGACCTAAACGCCTGAACTAAAATGCTGAAATTGGCCCGGGTGGTTGGCCTGTCGCGAAAGCGATTACCTATGATGGGAGTTTTGGAAATTGTTATGGTTAGAGGGTAAAAGAGGTTAAAACGGGAAATTCCCTAACCTGATGTTCATTAAAATAATAAGCGGTTAGGTGTCTGGTACTTTTTTGAAATTAGACCCTTTTGGGGAGTAAACCTCTATCTTTAAACTTTTTTGCCACTACATCTATCTATTAAACCAATAAACATTGAAATAAAAAAATATCACATTCGTAACGTATCTAAAAAATACAAATAAAAATTTTCGAAATACGAACATTTAGAGGTACAAATCGTCCCATTACAAAGTAGCGGGTTTAAACCTAGAAACATAAACTTTGGCGTAAAAATATGTCCACATAAGAAAAAGGGGCGCTAACGAAGTAGCGGGTTAAATGCTAGTAATCTTATAATTAAAGTAAAAGATTTTTATATTAGCTATGTTCATTTTATAAAAATTGTTATAAGTTAATGTTGATTTTTAAAATTATTAAAAATATTTATTCGATAAGAAATCATACTTTTGTTTAACTTAGAAGAGATATTTCTATATTTTTATTGCTAAATAAGATAACGAACTTGTTAAAAAAATCCCCTATGCATTTTGTTTTGCTTTTAACCGATCAGGTGTTGGTTTTAGTACTGTGAGTATAATGGTTACCTAGATACCCGATACTTTACACTATTGCAGTATAATACCCCATTAGTTAAAAAAAATTTGTTTGCAAATTAAATTTTTTACAAAATTAAAGGTTCTTATTGATTATAAAATAATTTGAGATATTCTCATTGTTTACTTTATGGCCGTCTTGTTTATTATGAAACAATCGACAAAGAAATGCATTTGGACCAAATAAAACGGCCATAAAGTAGATAATGAGAATATCTAAAATTATTTTGTAGTTAACAATAATTTAACCCGCTACCTCGTTATCTTTCTTTCGTGGTCATATTTAAATGCCAAAGCTTATGTTTCTAATGCCCAATTTTCAGGATAGTATTTAAATCTATATTATGTTAATTTTCATAAAAACTTAAATCGTATTTAATTACAGATTGATTTTTTGAGTTTTATATGAAAAGTCTTATTTAATTAAGATAAAAGTATGGTAGCACTACTACACTGTGGTTATTTACAAGGTGGTCTCAAAAAACATCTAGTTATTATTACTTTGCCTGTTGTTTTTGTATTGTTGTGATATTGAGGCCACCTTGCTAAGTTAATCGAATGGAAACTTAAGATGAATTTAAATGTACCACATCGGTGACTTAAGTTTCATTTAAGTGTTTAGTGAAGAAGAGAATTTTGTATTTAAAACGATTTTAAACATAAATGTGTTTTAATGTCAATCCTGAAAATTGGCCATAAGTTTAAAAAAAAAATGACTAACGTTATAGGTTCTTATTCACTCAGGACCCTGCACCTATAATTTTATGTTTCTAATAGCTATTAAAGCAAATTAAAAAGGTACCACTTGTAGAACGAAAAAGTAAAACAGACATTTAATTTCCCGCATTTCACCATTTTTTATATTTTTCCTTCCCATTGACATATAAAAAAAATTCATTATTGTAGTGGAAGCCCATAATTGAGAAAGCATATTGAAAGAATGGAAAAAAATGTTTTGTTAAGAAAGTACCAATTGGTTTGCACCCCTTAAATGTTTGAATTTCAAAAAATGAACAAATTTGTATTTTTTGGATAAGTTACGAATGTAAAACAGTTTTAATTTCCATGTTAATAGGCTTTAATTGAAAAATTAATGGTTAAATTTTAATACTTGTTCAGAACAAAATAAGCTGCGATGCCACTTTTTTTCTATTTGTACATACAAGTAAAATTGAGCTGCCACATCATATAGTGCTATAGTGCAACAATTGTTTTTTTGCTGACTAATTATATAAAAAAAAATCAATATAATTAATAATAATAAAATCACTTTCCTTTTTTCGTCCATTTTCTTAACACACTTTTAGAAAACAATTCAATATAAGTAGTTTGCTAGTTGTGCTGCCAGTTTGTATAATTGTTTACATCTGTAAACCATATGATAGCTTTGTTTTTTCGGGCAAACTTTCCGAAATAGGTGAATCGTTCTGAAGAACACTCTCAGTAAAAAAATTATTTTTCGGTCAAAAATATTGTTCGGAATGCATGGATCCCTCCACGGTTAGTTTAGGAGCTATGAGGTTAGCGAATTTACTCGTTTTTACGCAAAGGGTTTTTTTATTTTTTATTATTGATGAAAACCTGAATTCTTCTTTCACCTCCAAAATAAAATAGAAAACAATTCATGATT
This sequence comes from Pollenia amentaria, assembly GCA_943735925.1. Classification (NCBI taxonomy): domain Eukaryota; kingdom Metazoa; phylum Arthropoda; class Insecta; order Diptera; family Polleniidae; genus Pollenia; species Pollenia amentaria. The sequence continues at coordinate 71,259,307 of OX031010.1, forward strand.
CATAAAATCACATTATTTTTACCGTTATGTATAAACTTTTCCCAAGTCTAAGAATAATTAATGGGTACTCAAATATTCCTGTATATTCGTCACTACTTTAACTTGCAAATTTTGGCTGGCAAAGTGTTCATTTACTTTTAAGTATTTTTGAGAGCAATTTCTTTAAATTCCTACTTACTCTCTCTCATTCATTAAAACATACGAATTTAATAAAATAAAAATAATAATAAAATAACAACAACATTTAGAATCAAAAGTTGAATAGTGTTTTTATGCGTAATATTGAAAGAGTTCTCTTTTAAAATGCAGAGCGTTTCTTAAATATTAGAGCGGTTATGCAGCTGTGACTGCTTCGGAATCCTGATTGCATTTTTGCAAGTGACCCGTTATCATTAACAAATTTAATAATTTGTTGATGGAGTATTTATTTAATTGCTTTCAAATACAACAAGATTTATAATCTTATAATTAAAGTAAAAGATTTTTATATTAGCTATGTTCATTTTATAAAAATTGTTATAAGTTAATGTTGATTTTTAAAATTATTAAAAATATTTATTCGATAAGAAATCATACTTTTGTTTAACTTAGAAGAGATATTTCTATATTTTTATTGCTAAATAAGATAACGAACTTGTTAAAAAAATCCCCTATGCATTTTGTTTTGCTTTTAACCGATCAGGTGTTGGTTTTAGTACTGTGAGTATAATGGTTACCTAGATACCCGATACTTTACACTATTGCAGTATAATACCCCATTAGTTAAAAAAAATTTGTTTGCAAATTAAATTTTTTACAAAATTAAAGGTTCTTATTGATTATAAAATAATTTGAGATATTCTCATTGTTTACTTTATGGCCGTCTTGTTTATTATGAAACAATCGACAAAGAAATGCATTTGGACCAAATAAAACGGCCATAAAGTAGATAATGAGAATATCTAAAATTATTTTGTAGTTAACAATAATTTAACCCGCTACCTCGTTAGCTTTCTTTCGTGGTCATATTTAAATGCCAAAGCTTATGTTTCTAATGCCCAATTTTCAGGATAGTATTTAAATCTATATTATGTTAATTTTTATAAAAACTTAAATCGTATTTAATTACAGATTGATTTTTTGAGTTTTATATGAAAAGTCTTATTTAATTAAGATAAAAGTATGGTAGCACTACTACACTGTGGTTATTTACAAGGTGGTCTCAAAAAACATCTAGTTATTATTACTTTGCCTGTTGTTTTTGTATTGTTGTGATATTGAGGCCACCTTGCTAAGTTAATCGAATGGAAACTTAAGATGAATTTAAATGTACCACATCGGTGACTTAAGTTTCATTTAAGTGTTTAGTGAAGAAGAGAATTTTGTATTTAAAACCATTTTAAACATAAATGTGTTTTAATGTCAATCCTGAAAATTGGCCATAAGTTTAAAAAAAAAATGACTAACGTTATAGGTTCTTATTCACTCAGGACCCTGCACCTATAATTTTATGTTTCTAATAGCTATTAAAGCAAATTAAAAAGGTACCACTTGTAGAACGAAAAAGTAAAACAGACATTTAATTTCCCGCATTTCACCATTTTTTATATTTTTCCTTCCCATTGACATATAAAAAAAATTCATTATTGTAGTGGAAGCCCATAATTGAGAAAGCATATTGAAAGAATGGAAAAAAATGTTTTGTTAAGAAAGTACCAATTGGTTTGAACCCTTAAATGTTTGAATTTCAAAAAATGAACAAATTTGTATTTTTTGGATAAGTTACGAATGTAAAACAGTTTTAATTTCCATGTTAATAGGCTTTAATTGAAAAATTAATGGTTAAATTTTAATACTTGTTCAGAACAAAATAAGCTGCGATGCCACTTTTTTTCTATTTGTACATACAAGTAAAATTGAGCTGCCACATCATATAGTGCTATAGTGCAACAATTGTTTTTTTGCTGACTAATTATATAAAAAAAATCAATATAATTAATAATAATAAAATCACTTTCCTTTTTTCGTCCATTTTCTTAACACACTTTTAGAAAACAATTCAATATAAGTAGTTTGCTAGTTGTGCTGCCAGTTTGTATAATTGTTTACATCTGTAAACCATATGATAGCTTTGTTTTTTCGGGCAAACTTTCCGAAATAGGTGAATCGTTCTGAAGAACACTCTCAGTAAAAAAATTATTTTTCGGTCAAAAATATTGTTCGGAATGCATGGATCCCTCCACGGTTAGTTTAGGAGCTATGAGGTTAGCGAATTTACTCGTTTTTACGCAAAGGGTTTTTTTATTTTTTATTATTGATGAAAACCTGAATTCTTCTTTCACCTCCAAAATAAAATAAAAAACAATTCATGATTCATAAAATCACATTATTTTTACCGTTATGTATAAACTTTTCCCAAGTCTAAGAATAATTAATGGGTACTCAAATATTCCTGTATATTCGTCACTACTTTAACTTGCAAATTTTGGCTGGCAAAGTGTTCATTTACTTTTAAGTATTTTTGAGAGCAATTTCTTTAAATTCCTACTTACTCTCTCTCATTCATTAAAACATACGAATTTAATAAAATAAAAATAATAATAAAATAACAACAACATTTAGAATCAAAAGTTGAATAGTGTTTTTATGCGTAATATTGAAAGAGTTCTCTTTTAAAATGCAGAGCGTTTCTTAAATATTAGAGCGGTTATGCAGCTGTGACTGCTTCGGAATCCTGATTGCATTTTTGCAAGTGACCCGTTATCATTAACAAATTTAATAATTTGTTGATGGAGTAATCGTTCAAACATTTTTGATAAGAATGGCAATATAGCAATTGGGCGATATTCTTTGTTTGATTTTAAGATGGGTATAATTTTAGTAAATCATTTTTTTTTTCTTTTGGAAACTATCCCTCATAACTCCTTTGGGTCAAAGTGCCCCACAAACTATTTTATCGCTTAATTTCTTAATATTTGTCATTATTATCAGAAAATTTATAGATGATTGTATTCAAAAACGTTAATTACAACAAAAATTTTTGTAATTAAGTTGTGCCATGGCATCTATAGCACATATATTCCAAAATAATTTACTTTCCTAGACAGCTAGACAATTTTTTTGAGATCAAGTTATACACAAAAACTGTTTTATGAACATATCGAGCCCTACTTTCGATTATATCGTAAGCGGAAAAAGGCACATTTTACAGGAGAAGGGTTTTTTATTTTTTTTTCTTAAGCAATGCAATATTTTATTTGGATTAAGATGGTCTTTTTTCTCCGCAACGACACAAATTTAAAGTCTAAGAACTTGTTCGTCATTGTAACGAGTACAGAAAACCTATTTGCAGGAAAAAGAAATAAATTGTCGCTTACGATATAATCGCAAATATGGCTCGATATTGTTATGTAAGATGCAACGGGATATATATAAAAGTTGTTAAACATTTATGTTAGACCGTTTTGCATTTAATGGTGTGTGTGAAACGGTAGCAAAGTACTATTGTTAGAAAATTGTTGATACTGTTGAGGTTACAAGTTACACAACACGCGTTATAAAAGACTTTTTTTGGATGCTTTTTCTTTGTTTAGCACTTTTTTAAGAATTCCAAGATTCAGCTCTCTTTTTATACGATACTGTATGTTTACAAGCTTTTCAATAATATTTTTAATATTTTCCTTCATGATTTAAAAATTTGCTAAATAATTTTTTTTTGTTGTCAGCTGATTACTTGTCAAAAATACACAACGCGTTAAAAAGTTCAAAGTTAACCAACTTCCTGCCGCGTACGCGTCAAAAACATTTTTAGTAACTTGTTCTATGAAAATACACTAGTTTAACTTTTTTGACAGATGTATACATAGCGCGCGCGCACGAACACGTGTTATGTGTTTCCACCTTGAGGGATAGTATAAATTTTGACATTAGCGTAGATATTTTTGTAAACTTTAATCCACCATTTGACTTTGCTACCTTTTCACACAAACCCTTATATGATGATACTAGCTGACCCGGTCCGCGTTGCTGGCCCTAAGCAAACATTAGTGCTGTATTACCAGACGATTTAAATTGATCTTTAAACGAAATTTACGGCCTTCAAATATCCCCAGTTCTGTTTCATCATTATAATATTATAAATTAAAATGTTGTTCCTATACATATGTTTGATTTACATTTGATTTGAAAATACATATGGTTGTATGTATGTATATATATGCTGTGAATCTTACGAAAAAAGTGAGCGTAAAAGTGGGCTGGGCAACATTTCCTTTCCGCAAAACCTAAGTTAGACCAATGCGATCATTTTAAAGAAGAAATCGTCCAAATCGGTCAAGCCGTTCTCCAGCTATGCGCTTAATAGAAAAAGTGGGCGTAAAAGTAGGCGTGGTAAATTTTTCTTTCGATGAAAACTTAAAGTTGATTAATACGAACATTTGAAAGAAAAATTAGTCAACTCGATGGAGCCGTTTTCTGATTTTAGGTAAATCAAAAAAAGTGGGCGGGGCAAAATGTTCTTTCCGTAAAAAGTTGGACCATGGCGATCATTTTAAAGAAAAAATCGTTCAAATCGGTCAAGCCGTTCTCAAGTTATGGACTTTGCCACGCCCCTCCGCCCCCAGACCGAAAATCAACCGCCTGAATATTCTGAAGATTCCCTGAAAATTTCATCAAAATCGGCCCAGCCGTTTTGGAGTCCATACGTTACATACATACATACATACATACACACATCCTATTTTATATATATATGTAGATATGTACATAACATTCATTTAACTATTGTTATATATAATTCCGGTTCTAGTGTCACTTGCATAAGCAACTACGTTATCAAATTCATGGCTTCTGTTTGCTTAGTTTTGCTAAGTGTATTAATTGTAGCAACAACGTTTTTCCCAAAAGCATCAATTGGATCAGTTTCTTTTTGTTGTGTTGCTTCTTCTTTTGACTTCCTTTAAAAATTTTTTGAAAGTTTTTACGGCTTCCACAAACAATTTTTCAGTATCATCTAATCGCTTTTTGTTTTTCCGCACTTTTGATGCTTCAGAAACTCTTTTCAAGTTTACTTACAGGTGTGGATGTGGTCAGCAATAACGACTCTTTAGATTCAAGTCCTTGTAGTTCTATATCCACAGAACTTGGGATTTGCATTGGTAATTCAGACGTCGAAGGTTGAAACATTTGGAAACTACTGACATTGGATGTGAATTTATTTTCTTCAACCATATTTGCCGTAAATGGAAACAAATTAATTGTATACATAAGTGGTTTTCACTCTTGGTAGTAAAGTATCCTTGTAGACCTTGTTAATCTTATTAATGTAGTTAACGTACTAACATTTTTAACACCGCAACACGGTCAAGCCTTTCTCATCAAGCGCTATGGTAGTATTAGTAAAAATGTGTTTGTAAGTGTGCCACCGTCGCGACGGTGCTGGATGGAAAAATCGAAAAATTTAGATATGACGGCGAGTATTACGCCCAGCACACGTATACGAGTGAACTCGCCGGCATGAAAAGCATATTGACCGTGAACAGACCCCTTTAAAGTTGTAAAGAATCAGAAAATTTCTTTCGCGAGCGCATGGCTTGAATTCGCGACAATTTGAAAAATTTAAAACAAGAAAAAAAAAATTTAAAACAAAATATCGGCAAAAAACATAAAAGCGTTAACAAATTAGCTGTAATTATTAAAAACAAACTTATTGTCAAGTGCTAAAAACATGGCATTCCACTTTTTCATAACTTGAGTTTTGTTCTCGTCAAATAAGAAATATCCATATTACAGGGTTGGCCAGAGATTTTATACATCACCTTTTCATAAGATGAAAGTTTTTGTGTAGAAAAGAAAACACCATAAATCTGTACAAAGTTTGTGTGCTTTAACAACTTAGGAAAAATTTTATTTTAATGCTTTTGTATGTATTCGAAAATTTGTATTTCAAAAATGTTCATTAAGAAACAAAAATTTTAAACAAGATAAACAAAATAAAAGAGCAAAAATAAAAAAATATTTTCTAATATAATTTTAAAGAAAAAGGAGAATTTCTGCTTTAATAAAAGTAGTTAGATTTCGTTCATATATTTTGGATGTGGCTATTTACATTCCGCCCAACTGCGTACAAATACAAAAGGTCATTTTAATGATATTGTTTGTGGTACGTCCCGTATATATGCGTTGAAGCTGCTTTTATACATTCGCGGGTGAGTCTTGAAGGGGTTTTTCGAATTCCCACTAAATTCCAAGTTGCCAGTGATCATTGTAGTGACGTGGCGGGTTATTGGTGAACCCAAAAACAACGTTCTAATTAACCCAAATGCATGCTAACACGGGTGCACTGCGGGTAGTTTAGTCGTGTTTTTACCGCTAAGAGAACGGGGCCCATCTTGGGGGTATGCTGGCAGCCCCAGCAACAAGATCAGATGCGGCACGCCAATCATCTAAAATTAAGCGATGAGTGACGAAATCTTCTTATTGGAGCCAAAGGAATCAATATATTGGCTTGGAAGGGATATAATTCCTCTTGAAGGTTGTAGGTTCGAGAATTCATTAAGTCAATAATTTAGACGAAAGAAAAAGGAAAAAGATAAAAATTTGTTAAAATTATTAAAGTGAAGTTCAGCATATGATTAGGCCTGTGACATAGTGGGATTTTGTTTTGTGAGTTTTTCAAACAAAATTATATGTGTAAATTCATTAAAAATTCTGTAAATTATTCTAAATTGAAAGTAAAATTGTTTTAATTCGAATTTGAAAATATTGATAACTGATATTTTATTAACATAAGATTTCAAAATTTTATGTTAATGGCATCTGTTTTTGCTTTATATGTATATACATATAAATTTATAACATTTGAAGAATTCGTATTTAGTTTATTTAACATAAGTAGTATATTTATGGGGTTTTAATATATGAATTTTGCTGCCTACGTGATTCCCATTATGAGGAATTTTCAAATTTCAGTTTGCTCCCAACGTAATTTTCCCATAAGGACGAATTTGTAACTTGAAATGTTACGTTAAACTTGACTTTTATTCATTTTAAATTGTTTGCTCCCAATGTATTTTTCCATAAGGAGGAGTTTTGAATATAAACAAAATGGTTTTTTTTTGAGTATTTTTAAATATAAAAGAGGCACATATAAAGTTGATCACATTATATAATCAATGCATATTTTAAAAAATTATAAATGGTTATTGAAATTTTTAGGACCTTCTGTGCCGTAATACAAATTGTAGAGGGCCTTAGTAGAGATGAGCGATATCTCTGTACTTGTGATTTAATCACTGTTACCGAAAAATCACGAATCACATTTGTGAACAAATTTGGCAAGTAACATTTACCTGCTAAGTCGTTCTTTTTGTTTTTTGTTACATTACAAAATTTATGATACTTCACTGTTTGTTAACCAATTTGTTTGAAACTTATATTTTTACATCATAAATAAATAAATACACAACAATAAACACCACATAAAATTTAAGTTTCACTCTGAATTTTTATTTAAAAGTAATCTAAAAGATTTATTTGGCGATGGGCTAGCAGAACAAAAGAACTTGGCAGGTTTGTTTTTAGGAAACTAAAAAGCAACCGAATATTTCGAAAAATTTCAAAATCTACAGAAACTATACTCGGGTGTACCTGAAATTTTTCTGGAACCTTAATAAAGATGTTGTACAGTAACATTGTTTCAAAAATAAGTTGTGGAAACTTGTTGATACAACTGTTACCTAGCACTTACACTAGAGATGAGCGTTATTTCTGTACCTGTGATTTAATCACTGTTATTGAAAAATCACGAATCACAGTTGTTACCAAATTTTTCAAGTAACAGGTACTTGCTAAGTCATCCTTTATGATATTTCACTGTTTGTGTGGGTAATAGCTTTTTTTGAGTGCAATAACGAATTATGTTTCTGTTCATTTCGTTATCTTTTCTACCTTTTTAGCATTATATTTAAAGCCAAAGTTTATTTAGGCAAGTATGTATGTACCCAATAAAAGATTGAGCTTCCAACGAAGAAGGTTTGTAAGGGAAAAATGTAAAAGTTTCGCTTACCACATCGCTTACCGAAGACATGGCGAGTTCCCACTTTGAAGCAATACATTTTTGACACAGAAAGCGCTTTATTCAGCGCATAAAAAGTTTGTGAATGTAACGATCAGTTTTGTATACTGAATTCTTTGTTACCGTTATTGTTTTATATGCTCCCTTACAAAACTTCTTCGTTGTAAGGGAATGTTGTGGCTCTTCAAATTTTATATTTATTTTTTTAATTTATTAAGAATTCGTTTGCTAACCCCACTGCATCTCTGTATGTCTTATTGCGTAGCGCATAAATGTGTGCTTACTTTTTAAAATGTACCATTAGTGCTTCGCAAAATAAGAAATTTTTTTATAGGGTATATGTAAGTAAATAGCTTTGAAAGCTCTTACAATTTGCTGCTGTTTCTTTACAAAGTATTTACAAAAGCTCTTTTGTGAAAGCTTGGCCTCAATTGCTATAAAATAACTGAAAACTGGCAAGCCGTGATCACAATCACAGTTTTAAGGAGCAGTGATTTTTAAATCACGTTCACTAATCACGATGTTCTTTAAAAATCATGAGATCGCTCATCACTAATTTACACATTAAAATAATACAACTGCATGTATGAAACTTTTCCAAGCTCTCTCATATAAATAAAGTTGAAAACTGATAAAGTTGTCGACTAAAGAATGTTATCGCCAAAAGAGTTCTTATAACACAACATATAGCACCCACTCTGTTAAGAATATCTGCCTTACTTTTAACGAACTTACTTTTATTATTATCCAAAATCCTAGGTGAAACTTTTTTTCTCGAGAGAGCTGGGAGTTTTCCCCTCATAAGAGATGGCACTGTGACAAATTTAGGTCTATTGTATCCACTCCCCTTTAAATTGTCAAAAGATCCTCTACTTCCCATAGGAAATTAATTAGGTCTTTTGCCGGTGTTGCACCGACTAGGGATGTACTAATCATGCAGTGCCCCAAATGTCTACGACTGGCCCATGCCAGCGCTGTGCAGTCAGACAGCAGATGCCCAGTGGATTCGGCTCTATCAAGACATAATCTGCATTCCTGGTCTTCTGCCAGGCCCATCCGAAAAAGACGGTACTTGACCATGTGATGACCTGTTAGATAGGCCGCCAACAATAGTAGTTCCTGTCTATTGAGACCTTTCGTCCCTATTGTAATTCCGGGAAAGATCAGTTCCTTTTCCTGATGCATTCCCGGAAGCAATAGCGTGTATCTCTCATGTTCTCTGAGAGCCCAGTCCTCGTGGCTTAGCATAGCCCACAAAAATCAGCCCTACCTCTGAGTGTTCCGCCACCAAGCAAAGTGTCACTCTATTCCACGCGCCTAGCTTCTGCAGCCTTTCCCGGCATTCCGCCACAAGCCTCGAGAACAGTTTGCAGAAAGAGAGGGCTTTAATGGGCGCTTTGCTGCCAGTGAATGTTACAATGCTGTTGCCAACTAGTTCTTTGTCGAGAATGATAGTGTAACACGTATCAATGGCCTAAAACTCGGCCTGGAATACGCTAGACGATTTACCCATGGCTATTCAGATACGCGTACAAATACGCCAGCACCTATTCCATGCTCTGTCTTGGAACCATCAGCTTACTAGTGTAGACGTTGGTTCCTGTGGAAGGGATTTCCACTGTCCCAGGCTCCTCTATTAGGGAGAATTGTCTTGAACCTATTGTTGAAGCCGAGTTCCGTGATCTTAATGTCCGCTTTCGAGCAGCTTGATAAATCGGGAGCTAATCTCAATAAGCCAGCATATCCAATGACACCATCTGCAAGTCCAGATGTTAGCTGGATCCCTAATGCAGCCCTCCTTATATGGATGTGTAATGGTAGTATACCCATTATGACTTCAACTGCTATAGGACACGTGCGCATCACCCCATCAAGGCAACACAAACCATCCTTTGCAGCTAATTGCACTTTCTGATTGCAGAAACCTGTTGGATCTTTGGCCACCATGCCATGGATTCATAGGTGAGTATCGGTCCAGCACCTTTTTTATACCTTTTCGTGAACGGTATATCGACCGCTTTTTTGGGGTTGATGTTTAGTCCCCTTACGTGGTACCATTCGAGAACCTTGTCGAGAGCACCTTGCATCACCTCAGTGAATGTGCATAGACCTGAGAAATGGTTTATACAAAGGTATTAACCATAGTTCTTCATTCCTAACGAGAAAACGGATTTGTTCGCTTACAATGCCAACAAATCCGAGCTCTTGGAACTCAACACTGAGCCCAGTATGACGCCCTTTGGCATATGAACATTTTGGGTCTTTGGCTCCATTTGATGGGGAGTTTGCGACTTTTGGAGCCCTTGTGGCTTCTTTAAGGGCGTCTTAGCTTGACAGTCCTTTTTTTAATGCTTCATGAAACCCACTCCATATTCCACGCTAAGGCCCTGAAGGTTAACGCCGCGTACCGTGCTGCCAGACTACAATGTGTCTTGGATGCAGGCATCGTCCCGTCCAGTGGCGTCAGTGTACGTGCTGGAAGACAATGTCTCCTGTTGCGTTTGCCTACGCGCTCTGGTCACGACGCTGCCTGTCGCAGCCGGGGTCCTCTTGTCCATCGCCATCACGTTGGTGCCTCCATCGGCCAAGTGGCATTGCCGCTGTTATCCGCTACCAAGTCACTCTGTGATATTTCCGAGCTGGAGAGCAGTGTCCTCTGCTGCGGATATCCACCCGTTAAGGTCGCTTCTTAAGCTCCTACACTTACGGACCACATCCCTTTTATGGAGCTTGGTTAGCATCAGCTAGTGATTGATATCGGCACAACCGCCATCTTCAGTCTGGATAGTTTGAGAGTCTCATCCAACTCATTATTTTATTTTTGTTTTGATATATTTATTTATATTTTTATTAAAAAAAATAGCGATGGTCCCCAATGGCAGAGCCCATGTACCATTGAAAATCTTATTTAAACTGGAGGAGATCGGTATCCAGAGTCCGCGTGCAGGAGACCAAACTTCCCTCTGGCCTTGCATCCTTGGCGTAAGCTATTCCACATTAGATTGGGGTAATTTTTTATAGAGTTGTCTTATCTACGCCCGACTACCATTAGCCAGCATCCAAAGCAGAGACATGACCGTGCTAAGGATCTGTTACCAGCCGCCCTCACGTGGAGAGTATAGTCGCAATTCCAGAAGCGAGTCACAGTAACGGCACAATCACAAAGATATATATTATTTCCCCTGAGTCTCCTTCTAGCTGAGGCCCGGAGGTGGAACATAGGGTCACAATAAAATTTTATGCGCCTTGCTTTGTTCGCATTGAACTTGCCGTCACCATCTCAATTTAATTCATACCTATACAAAATAATTAATATAAAGATGTAAACTAAGTTCTTTTATGAGGTGTTCTATTTATAGTGAGAGTAGCTGTATGTGGTATAAAATTAGTGTTTGGAACGTCTTTTCTGTGTGGTGTTTATTGCTGGCCCACTCAATGGACTATTTGCATAACATAAAATTTTTGTGTGCCTTCAACTAAAGTTGAAACTAATGTTCTGTGTTTTGGTTTCAAATATATATTCACCGTATCTATAGGGGGATTCATCGTGAGGATTGATTTATAATATAAAAAAAAACACATTAATAAGGAGATGTAAACTAAGTATTTTTTGAGGTGTTCCATTTATAGTGAGAGTAGCGTCTTTTCTGTGTGGCGTTTATTGCTGGCTCACTCAATGGACATAACATAAAATTTTTATGTGCCTTCAACTAAAGTTGTGCTTTGGTTTAAAATATATGGGTAAGTCCATGTCAAATCGCCCAGGAATGGGATCCCTTTCAATTTGAATGAAATTTGGTGTGAACGTTTCATCAATCCTATAAGGAATATATATTAACGAAAAAAATTTAAATTTCTTTTTTCAAAAGTTACGTCATTTTAAAAATGTCATAATTTCCCGAATTAGCTGAATGTGTTAAGTTTAATTCTTCAATATCTCAAAAACTACTGGACATACGAGGATGATTTGTATGTCATTTTAAAGAGAATACTTAGGACTACAAACAATAAATTAAACATTTTTTTTTTAATATCTACTAAATTTTAAAAATGGACTTAGTAAAAACCTATTTTTTTTTTTGCTAATATTTTTATGTAATTCCACAAACTGTTCTTTAAAAACCTGAAACTTTGAAGGAGGTGTTCTCATTCTTTTTTAAGATATGATTTTTTTCTGTTGAAACCTGTAAAAAAAATTCTAAAATAAAATTTTTATATTGTAATTTTGAGCAATAAGTATTTATTAAATCTGATTTGTGTGATATTATGTGTTAAAAAAATGAAACGACATTGATAAAGTTTTTTATGTATATTTGTTGCATTTTTTATTAGAGCTCAATGTGGGAACTTTCAAAGAAAAGTGCACTTTTTGCCACGTTACGTCTCCAAGAAATTAAAATTATCTTAGCGTAGTCAATTTTTCTTTGGCTCTTTTCCTACCGTTCGTGTCCTGCAGCCATTTCTATTTCAAATGAATATATTAAGATAAAAGCTTCGTCTTCTTCTAGCGAAGGAGAGGATGTTAAATTTAAAAATACTCATATCGGCAAGTTTCTGAACGAAGTAGGCGTTAAAAATAGGTACAAAATAACGTGTTAAATGCAAATGTTGGATTTACATTGAATTAAATGCTCCAATGTTCATATCATTTTAAGAAAAAACAGCCAGGCATTAACTGAAGGAAAAGAGAAAAAAGCGACTTCGCTTAAATCAATATACATACATATATATATTTAATGGCCCATCTAATCGCGTCACGTGAGAAAGGCTGGAGCGCTTTCGCTGATCTGGAGATGTGAAGAAAGAATAATTTTAGTTAAACTCAGAAAATTTAATTTTAATATATGGCGTACTATTCACTTCTCAGTTTTTTAAGCATAAGCTCATTAAAGAGGAGAAGTTAAATATTTAATATTTTTCTAAGTATGAAAAATGTTTAGGAGAAACTTAAAAAACACAACTCACTTCCTCCTTTTCATTTCTCCTTAGTAAATTGTTTCTGAGCGAAGCCAAATAATGTATAAGACTCATTGAATTTCTTGGAGACGTAACGTGGCAAAAATTGCACCATCCTTTGAAAGTGCCCACACTGAGCTCCAACAAAAAATGCAACAAATAAACATCAAAAACTTTATCAATGTCGTTACTTTTATTAACACCTAAAATAACACAAATCAGATTTAATAAATACTTATTGCTCAAAATTATAATATTAAAATTTTAAAGTAGGATTATTTTTTACAGGTTTCAACAGAAAAAAATCATATCTTAAAAAAGAAAAAAATAACACCTCCTTCAAAGTTTCAGGATTTTTAAAGAACAGTTTGAGGAATTACATGAAAAAATAAGGTTTTTGACTTAGTCCGTTTTTAAAATGTAATATTTTGTAGATACATATTAGATATTTTAATAAAATGGTTGTAGCCCCACGTATTCTCTTTAAAATGACATACAAATCATCTTTGTATGTGCAGTAGTTTTTGAGATATTGAAAAAATAAAAGCACATTAGGCTAATGCGGCGAAATTATGACATTTTGAATACGACGTAACTTTTGAAAAAAAATATTAAAATTTATTTTTTTAATCCAAATTTAGATATTTTAATTAGGCTTAAGTTCATTGAATTTAATTTGCATTAAATTATTTTTATGAAGAAAGGAATTTTTACAACATGGAAGATTAATTAAAATTGTTATTGATAATTTTCATTCTTGACTGACCTGGGATTCGAAGCCAGGCTGTCTGGCGTGTGATTCGAACCCAGGCGGCTGGTTACCCTGACATGTTTCGACCTCAACCACTAGGTCTTCTCAAAGGGATTTGCCGTCTTACACTCGCAGCCATCGATGACTGCTGACGTCAGTAGTCAAACATCAATCCTTAAACCAAATTGTATTTTAACCTTTGGTAGATCGAAATTTGCTTTTTTTTGAATGATTATCCATTTTTAATTGATCTCACATGTTTTTCCTTACTTCTGTTTTTTCGTACTCTTGTCAAGAATTCTTCTTGAAGTCCAAAGTACATTTTTTTTGTTTTTCTTGTTTATGTCTTTCTTTTTTCTAGTTGACCTTTTTCAGCACAACTTGAAGGACAAATGTAAACATAGCTCGTGCCTTAGCTGTTAACAATAATTAGTATTGTGGTTATTTTATTGAACTGTCTTCCATGTTGTAAAAATTCCTTTCTTCATAAAAATAATTTAATGCAAATTAAATTCAATGAACTTAAGCCTAATTAAAATATCTAAATTTGGATTAAAAAACCATTAACAGTTCAATAAAATAACCACAATACTAATTATTAAAATTTATTTTCGTTAATATATATTCCTTATAGGATGGAAGAAACCTTCACACCAAATTTCATTCAAATCGAAAGGGGTCTGGTCTCACTCCCATGTTGTAACCGTAGCTATAGGGCGATTCATCGTGAGGTTTGATTTTTAATGTAAAAACATATTAATTTGAAAGTGAACTTAATTTTTTTATTAACAGTTACAAGATCAATTTATGGCATTTACTGTTTAAAAATGCGACTGCTATGCCGTGAATAACACGAGTAATGTTGGCTGCCAAAGCGTCAATGTTAGCTAGATTTTTTCTGAAGACCTCAGACTTTACATATTCCCAGAGAAAATACTCCAAAGGTGTGATATCGCACGATATAGGCGGCCAATTTGCCGTAGCAAATCGTGAAATTAAGTGCTCGCCAAAATTATTTCTCAACAAGGTCATTGTTTCACGCGCTGTATGGCTCATAGCGCCGACTCTTTAAAGCTAGAGCTCACTGGGCGATAACGGTTAGCATTGACGGTGACATTCTGATTTTCCTCATTTTTGTAGCAATATGGACCAATGATTCCACCAGCCCATAAACCACACCATACCGTTATTTTTAATAGACGTAATGCTCTTGCTACTCTCTCATCAGCCCAAATATTGAAAATGAAACCTAACGATGAATCACCCTTTATAAAGGAGTATTGCTATGATGTCAACAAGATTGCTGTAACTATTGAAGGTTATTATATAGTCTGAAAGTAAGGCCAAGTTGTTAACATATTAGACTTGAAATTTTGCTTACAACCTGGTTAAGGTGTAAATTTTTAATTCCAATCGCTAGATTTTTGGTGCGATGAGGAATAAAATGTGATATTTAGCGCCATTACGAATATATATAGACTTGCAAGCTCTACTTCAACCGTTTGCGAAAAAACATGCATTTGCATATAATTTAAATTCCCTACTAATAAACGTACGAAATTAATAGACAATCTTTAAATTTGCTCCGTTATGTTCAATTTAAAAACTTTTAAATTAATTTAAAATAGAACTGTCAGTGTTAACCTTATTATGAAAAATTCACAAACTGATGCAAGACACTGTAGAATGTGTTAAATAAAAACATGTATGAGAATCTATTTTTGTAGCGACATGTGCACTTAATATTATTTAAATTATTATATATATATTTTTTTTTGCAAATATGCCTTTGGCTTAAGTATTTGCATTAGGTAATGCTTAAAACAATTTTTGGTTGGCTATCTTAAAATAAAATACTAACATGTCCATATTCGGTCACAATTCGTTGCATTCTATTTGAAACTGTGGTACATTGGTCATTATGTTGGTGTGTTCTATGCATTTGCATTTGGCATGTGGTTTATGGCAACATCTTCTTCAATGTATTATCAGTTCTCGGTCATTTTCTAAAAACAAATCAATATATGCATGAAGTATGTATGAATGACTCATAAAAGCTTAAAACCATGCAAACATTTTCTAGCGAAAGAAATCTAAATAGCAAAGTCAATCATTTAGAAAAAAAGTGTGTAACTAATGCTGTTTTCTTTTATACAAAAAATGTGCCTTTTTATTTAAAAAATGCAATTTAATGTTCGTTTCTTAAAAATTTGTTGCTCTCTAAGAGGGTTTCTTGTTTTATTCTAAAAAATTCAACCTTATACCTTGTTCAGATATGCACCTTTATTGAGTTTTGCGCAATAAATGCCATTATTGAGCTCAATTATCCATATAAAATTTCAATTTATTTATTGTTTAATTTAAACTAAATTATATATAATATTGAGTAAAATTAAAATGCAACACTGTAACAAGTTTGTTTAGTGAGCTTCTTCAGTTAGGGTCCAGCTTTTAGTTAGGCGATCAAAAGAACTACCAGAAAACTTAGGGAAACTTCGAAATAAAGCAAGGCTGATATAGCCGGTTAATGTTATAAATCAAAGTCATACTTTATTAATTTTTTGATTTTCTTATATTCTACCTATAAGAACTTAACTTAACCTTTTCTACCTGTTCTAATTATTATGATTACATTGATTTTCGATACCACGGGGTATCCAGAATTTCTCTTTGCATAATTATTTTGACCAATCAGAATACATATATGGGTTTGGAATGTACTCAATTATGTTTATCACTCACATACATATATTCTGATTGATCAGCAATTATATATTTTTTTATATTTATTAGCATGCATTTGTATCATGCTATTTGCATTGACCTACATTCAAATTTATGTACGTAAGTCAATGGGCAGTTTTGTTGAGGTGGTATGTATCAGAGTACCGAAACGCTCGCTCATTCTACATTCATGAGCGAGCGTGAAAATGTAAAAATTTTTCTGCAAATCCTCACTCATGCGGAGTGAGCAAAAACAAAAAAATTCATATGTGATTTTTCAGATATGAAAAATTTGAAAAAATTCACGTTAAAATTCTTCACAAGGAAAAAAATGCGATTTGCCCAACCATTTCCAGCGGGAAAATCAAGAAGTAGAGGCCTTATAGAAGGCCTTTTTGGAGCCATAAGATCTCACAGCCGCATTCCAACGTTATTACCAATTAACAAGGTGTGTCATTGGAGACCAACACCTTGCACTTTTGCATCTTTTTTAAACACTTCTGGAAGGGCTTCTAAAAAGATTTAAGAATAAAGATTTATCCAAATTTAATTGTTGTGGATAATAATACGAAGTGAGTAAATTAATAACTTAACTTGCAACACGTTCCAACATTACTACTAATAAAACCATTGCGACTGGCCTTATCTTAGAATAGAAAAATTTGAATTTGTAAAATATTTAATAAAAACCTTTCTAAAAGACATTTTTAAAGAAGGCAGAGTGGAATAAGATAAAGTTTACTAAAAATTCAACTGTAAACCTTTTTAAAGGCCTAAAAAGAGAATCGCTTGCAATTTTCCCCGCTGGGCAGCACGTTTAGCCTGCGTGTATTTTTTTTTTTGGTAAAATTATTTCTTGTGTGTGTTGTTTTTTTTTGTAAGCAAATATTATTGAAATAAAAAAAAACTAAGAGAACTGCACATATCAGGTCTGTCTGGGTACGTTTCCAGTAGCAAATACTCAGTAAATTTTTTTGGGAGAGTAAGACAAATTTTACTCTTTCGGCTGAGAATATCTCAAAAAGTACGCAGACAGTATCCAGTGAAATCTTGCAAGAAAACAGCTGATCGGTGTGTAAACAATTGAAATAACAAACGTGAGCCAAGATAGCGTTGAAGAAATAGCGTCCAATTTGGGAATTTAAAAACCGGGAAACCAAAATATCCAAATAATGGGTATTTGCAGTATAAACAAAGAGTTAGCGTCGAATTTAGGAATTTAAAATAGGGAAGTACAAATAGATGCACAAATCTAGTTTACCGACGCAGCTCCAAAAAAAAAAAAAAAGTACCTAGGGTGATGGAAAAGGGAAAAATGGAAGAAAAAATTATATAAAAAAGTTGGCGCAAACGCTTAGTTTTCGAGTTATGGACGTTTAAAGTTTTTATATAAATATGTGATTTTCCACTACAATTCTAAACGTATATGGCCAATATTGGTATCATTTTAAAGCTCTTGAACAGATTTTTCTGGATATACATAATTTATTTTTAATCCAAATTTAGATATTTTAATTAGGCTTAAGTTCATTGAATTTAATTTGCATTAAATTATTTTTATGAAGAAAGGAATTTTTACAACATGGAAGATTAATTAAAATTGTTATTGATAATTTTCATTCTTGACTGACCTGGGATTCGAAGCCAGGCTGTCTGGCGTGTGATTCGAACCCAGGCGGTTGGTTACCCTGAACTGCGTAACAGTTCAATAAAATAACCACAATACTAATTATACATAATTTATTTCAAAATTTTAAACTCTTTAGATCACATTACAGTTTTTTTTCATTTTACGTCGAAATGTTACGGAAGTGCACTAGGAAAGAATGTAGTTTTTTTAAATAAAAGTGTAATACAAATTTTATAAAATAACAAACACTAGCATTGCAAAAAAAATTATTTGCATAGCCAGCCTTTGGCCGGACGCAAGGATGTTCTTCTCTATGGTATAACAAACACCGGTTTCGCTTACTAAAGCTTCCTTGCATAGCCGGCCTTCGGCAGGGCGCAAATATTTTCTCCCCTATGGTATAACTAATACCGGCTTCGCTAACTAAAGATTCTCTGCATAGACGGCCTTTGCCCATGGGCAAGGATTCTCTCCTCATTAGTATAACATAAACATAAAGAAGGTTTTACTTGTATTTTAGTTAAAATTCTTAAATAAATTAGTATGTAGTATATACATACATTAAAGAATTAGAAAAAATTCATAAATTTGTTTTTATGCTTACTAAAAAACTTTTGTACTTTGCAAACTCGTCCCACTTCTTAATAAACTAAAAATATTAAAATAAATTCTGTATGTCCAGAAAGATCTAGTGAAACGCTTTGCAATGATACCAATATTAGCCATATACATTTGGAAATGTACTGCAAAATCACATATTTATATAAAAACTTTAAACGCCCATAACTCGAAAGCTAAGCGTTTGCGCCAACTTTTGTATTTTATTTTTTTCTTCTTATCTTTTCATTTTCTATCACCCTAGGTACTTTTTTTTTATTTGGAGCTGCGTCGGTAAACTAGATTTAAGCCAAAATATATTTATATTTTTAATAAAAATACAAAAAATATTTACCACAGGCTTTTGCAGAGTATAAACTATATATTTTCTGAAAGTAAATAATTTTCTGGACAAAATGAGCGATGCGTGCAAAAAATCGTTCGGACAGTTTCCGAGAAATCTGGGTTCATCCAAAATGGTCAGTAAAAATCTTTACTGATTTATGCAATGAACCACAGGCTTTTGCACGGTATAAACTATATATTTTTTGCACGCATCGCTTATTTTGTCCAGAAAACTATTTACCTTTAGAAAATATACAGTTTATACCGTGCAAAAGCCTGTGGTAAATATTTTTAGTATTTTTGTTAAAAATAAAAATATATTTTTACATCCCCTTTTTAAATTCTTAAATTCGACGCTAATTTTTTGTTCATATACTGTAAATTCCCATTATTTGGGTATTTTGGTTTCCCGGTTTTTAAATTCCCAAATTCGACGCTATTTCGTCGACGCTATCTTGGCACACGTAAATGCTTTCATTCAAACAGTATATAAAAACAGCTGTTCAAACTAGTTGCAAAATCTTACCAGAGGAAATTTCTCCAGTAACATTTTGCAAGTTCTCTAACTTTCAACTGTCAAAAAATTCTCTTTTTGGCTCTCTCGCTGTAAGAGATTTGGAGTACGCAGCAGGGCTGTCAGATTGATTTTGAACTTTTTCGCCAAATTTAATGTCAAAAATCGCCAAAATCGCCAAAGCATTTATTTTTTAGTTTTTGAAAATAATATATGTATTTTTAGAATAATTAAAAAAATTTTTTATAAGTCCCAAAAAAAAAATTTGTTCCGTATCGCTAAAATCCGCCAAAAATTAAAAAAAAAGTCGCCAAGATATATTTTGTTTAATTTTTATTTCGAACAAAGTAAAAATAAATAAGTAACGCAATGTTTAAAATATTTAATAGTAGTCTACTCAAAGCGACAAAAAAAGATTTTTTGCGGTAAGTATTAAACAAATACAATTGTATGTAATTGCAGTTTTAAGATATATCTAAAACGCTATATACTTCACCGAGAAGACTCTCTTTTGTGTGTTCTTTTTTGGAATACATTTTGAAGGTACAAAAGAAATGCAACCTGTACTTTTTACATTCATATAACTTTTAACTCGTGAAAATGTGTCGAAAACTTCATGTCGCATTCTACTTCAAAGGCGAATTTTAGTGGAGTTCATTATTTCTACACAGGCATTACTAGTTGTAATAACCAGCATATGAAGAACAGCCCATGCAAGTTCCTTTAAATGGTACGTAGCTGCCGTATTCTTGTAGCTATAAAATGTTGGCCTAAACTGATTTAAATTAGATTAAATATTATCATTAAAATTTTCTTTTAACAAACGGTATTTCTCTCATTGTTTTCCATTAACATGCAAAGGTAAGTTAGGATTCATAAAAATCTTTAAAATATCTTTAACAACAACGAATTTTATCTGTGATATTTTGTCATATTTTATAATGGAAAAATGTTCATAAACGTTAATTATATTAATTTTTTAAAGAATTCTACTTATTACCTCCTTCAAGTGCACATTTAAATGTGAAAAAAATTTTCTCGAAGATTTTCATTATCTTCATCAGCCATTCCAACATAATTTAGTTTTAAATACTGGTCATAAATATGAATGCATCAAATTTCATACATTGAAATACTAGAATAAAAAAAATATAAAAATATAATATAATATCTTCCTATTGAATTTAACAAATTTAAAAAAAAATTCATGGCTCATCAAAAATAGCCAACAAAATCGCCAACTATTTTATAAATCGCCAAAAAATCGCCATGTCGCCAAATCGAAAATTAGGTCGCCAAACAAGTTTGAAAATCGCCACGTTTGGCGAGAAATCGCCACATCTGACAGCCCTGGTACGCAGACAACATTTTGCAAGATTTTGCGACATTTTGTACAAAATTATGCAAAATATGTATACGCAGACAGACCTATCGTCATATTAAATGCAGTATATTGTAACATCAAATTTCATAAGTTTACATGAGACATAAAAAACGTTGTAAAATGGAAATTATATGAGATATTAGATTTGTTATTTGTAATTCTCTGAAGCAAAACGACGAATCATCAACGAAAGTATGATAGTATTAAGTTAAACAATCATTTAAAATTTTAAATAATTAAATATTTCTGTTAAATTACAGGTATAATAGGATATAAAGATAATGTACATACGTGGTTATAAATGCAATACTGCATTTAACAATAAATTTAAATATGCAGGGGTGTTCTGGAAATCTTAAACGCAAAACGCAAGAATTTTGAAGTTATTTTATATCGTCCCCTTAATAAAACAATTGTGTATACGCATGTACACCATTATTTTTTTATTGCATAATTAGAATCTACATAACTATTTCTAAATGTGGTCAAAATTTGGTGAAATTCTACTTCCACAAAGTGGATCAAAAGATTAATTGAAATATTATTGTATAAGTGCGTCTTTGAAATTTTTCATTAATAATTGTGTAAGTGCAGGTATGGTGTTATAATTGGTTGTTACTCTGAATATCATTTCAAAGAAAAATAGGGTATAAAAGCATACACTATTTTTATTATTCACTATTTTTATTATTTCATAACAAAATAAAATCGAAAAATGACGTATATTGATAAACACAATTTTGTAATAATTAGTCAATTCATCTACTAAAACTCGCCTTAAAAAAAAAAGTGCAATTCGAATTTCTTGACACGTTGTTGCGAGTTATAAATTATATGATTGTAAATAGTACTTTTTGTACCTTCACACGATATTTTGAATATATGTACATTGTTAATAAAAAACAGTAAGAATTGCCTTGCCGGTGAAGTGTATAGCGTTTTAGATATATATCCAATATTTGTTTAATACTAAACACAAAAAAAAACGTTTTGCAGCTTTAATTAGATTATTGTAAACTATTGTATCGTTTGTGTGTTCACCAATCACCTTACTTTTATTCAAAAAAATGTATATCAAGGCGACTTTGTCCCATTTTTGGAGAATTTTAGCGATTCAGAAGAAATATATTTTTTTAGAATTTATAGAAAACATTGGAAAAATTTATAAATAAATTTTATGTTGTCAAAAACGCCAAAAAGGCTTTGGCGATTTTTGACATTGAATTTGTCAAAAAACATCAAAATAAACCTGACAACACTGACTGCTATTAACAATTTTTCTACAATTTACATGAGCGTTGCCAGTTGTTCTTAATACAAAACCCGCCAAATGCTAATTTTTTCATTTGAGCAGAAAATTTTATACATATTTATTTCATTAATTTTTTAAATAAGTCCTATAAATAAATAACCAAATTCGATATTCGCTTTATTTATAAAAGCTTAGTAAAGTTTTAGAGCACGAAATTAGTATGGAAAAAAACTTTTAATGTATACATTACATTCCTTAATGAATAAGACTCATAAAATATAAAAAAAATTAGTTTATAAGAAACTACTTATTTTTTTTAAAAGCTTTTATTTAACTTGCAATGTATGTTTGTTCGGTGAAAGCTTAGAACTCATTTTTGAAGCAGATACCTCGAACCGATTGAGCTGACATTTTTCAACACGTTCAGTTAAGATGACGTGTAACGTTATTCTAAATCTAACATGATAAGACATCCAAGATGGCAGAATAATTATTTTTAATGCATTCCTACAATATGAGTATCAAATGGGAGGGCTTGCTGAGAATAAGTCGAAAAATAAAGTGGCGTTACTCGAAATCATATATGGCGGACTAAGTTTTTAATGCCTGCCTTCAATATGGGTATCAAATGAAAGAACTCATGAGAATACGAATGCTGGTTTTAAAATAAATAAAATGTAAACAACCTTTTTAAAAAACAAGCTTTTATTTAAATGCACTGAAAAGAAAAATATAAATGAATAGTACGAAACCTTTTTTAAAACCCGCGCTTTTTTTTAAATGGTCTAAAAAGAAAATTTTACTTTTAAACTTTTACTATCAACTTATAACGGATTACAGAATTTATATGATACAAAAGCTTGTCGCGAGATTAACTTGTGTAGACAAACAAGTAAATTATATAACATGATGTGATTGATTTTAACTATTAAAATTTTTAAACAAAGTAAATACCAGTACTTAAATCTCGCAAACAAGCGACAAGCTTTTATATCATATACATTTATTAATGATGTTATAAGTTGATAGTTAAAGTTTATTTATTTTTTCTTTTTAGCGCATTTTAATAAAAGCGTGTTTTTTAAAAAAGGTTTTTTAATACTTATAAAAAAACAACAAATAAAATTCATATTATCACATCTTTTGAAAATATAATACATATAACCAGAGAAGACAAAAAAAAGCAAAAAACAAAGTGTTTACAGCAAAAAAAATATATAAAAAAAGCACAAAAATGTAGAAAAAAAAGCAGCAAAAAAAGCATTTTTATTTTTTTAATATATACATTTAAATATAAAAAATTACAGTTATTCTATTTCTTCAGACTCGTGAAAACAGTTACAATAACCAATCATGTGGGCTTTTATATTTGTAAACGTCATTTTTCTTCGTCTTTCTGTTAAAAGTGAATTGTATAAGGAAAAACTTCTTTCCACGTCGACGGATGTTGTTGGAGCAAATTTATATTTCAAAATTTAATTTCGTCATCAGGTTTAGCACCAGTTTGAAGAATGTTGTTTATTTGTAAAATTTGTTTGAACCCCGGATTTCTTTGAAATACATACTGCATTAAATTTATTCATATATATTTTTTCATGTAGATTCTCAAGAGCTTCTCGTACATTTGACACAATATTTACACTTTTGTGAATAGCTAACCCAACTGTTTGTAGCTTGTTTTATAGAAGACACAATAATTGAAAAATGGTTTTTTATAAACGCAAGCTGGGAACTTAATCCGGGCAAGTTATATATTTCCTTGGCGTGCGCGATCGAATCTGAGTCTTCACTTTTCAGTTAAGAAATAACAGCCTTTACTTTATCAAGGTATTCTGCATAATGCATTGTGGCTTCTATCCAAGTACCCCAACGTGTAGGGCATGGGAACGGCGGAAGAGCCAAATTGGGATTCATTTGTAAAAATAACTGCTTTCTACGAGGAGCCTATGGAAATTAAAATTTTAGTTTGTATGTGTGTAAATACGAGTTATTGAAAAATTAACTTAACAAAAATGGATTTGGTACAAGATATTAATTTATTTACATGCTGAAACTCTAAGCGTATGAAGTCAGCAACACGATGAAGTCCATGAGCAAAACATGTCAAATGTATCATTTAGGATACATTTTCCTAAGGGACAAAATTCCACTTAAGGCCGGTACTCACTATCCTACATAATCGTACGATTCATTCACACTAAAATCTGACGGAATTTTATCCGACATAAAAAATGTCTGCAAAATCTGCTTTCAATGCCACACTATCCCACAAAAAAGATGCAAACTTAAATGACTCAGCTACTTTACAAGAAAATGCAACTCTGATCGCATAGAATCTATCATTTTATGAAAATTTTTATAAATATTTGCAAGTCGGACAGACTGTCAATAAAATCTGTCGCTCAATTCATTTTTAAGCCACTCTGTCATACATTATGAGCACACACGATTTTTTTGACATTTTGTTCGACTAAATAGGATAGTGTGTAGTGGCCTTTAACAGGTATGCCGCTGCATCAGTTACCATTAGCAATATTTTGTCGTATTGAATGCCTAGATTAAATTTAAAAAAAACATAAAAATATAAAAAAAATTATGAATCAAATATTCACTTACCATCAGGCCATAAAATTTGTAATGAATCGTTGAAGAAAGTTGCAATAGAAGCCCCATTTGCATTTTTTAAGAACACCCATGTTCAATTAAAAAAAGGTTTATTTCCAACATCGTCATTCATCAACAGAAATCCATATATATTTACCTTTATTCTTTTCACGTATTTTTCCAAAAGCTTTCGAATACATTTGAGGTATGTATTTACCTCGAATAGAACTTTCGGTTGGAACTGACAAATTGGCGTACTTTTGAAAGATGTTTTTGAAACTGGGATGGCTTACTTTTTTTACTGGTATATTGGTCTGCAACAAAAATTTACATATATCTTCGTGAAATGTATTAGCAGTAATAGTAACAGGAAATTCCGTTATAAGTTTTTGTGGACGATTCTCTTGGCAAGCCGCTAATTTGTGTTTTTTGTACTTAAATGTTGCTCCACATTGCACTTCTATTCGCTATTAATTTTACTCGAACACACATTACAAAAAAGCCAATCTTTTTCAACTTTAAAAACTTCAGGATACAATTTTACAATTTTTAGCATAAATAACATATTTGACTTTTCTTTTGGCATTTATTTTTTATTATTTTTTCGTTCACAACGGCCGGTTTACTTATTTTGTTTTAAACTCAAATAGTTGGCTGTTTTTTTTTTTTTTTTTTTTTTTTTGAGATGGTAAGTTTATTAATTTTAGTTGTAATAAAGCGTATTGATTTTGGCCCAAAAAGTCCACAATTAACATATTTTTGTTTTAACCCAGAAAAAAGTTGTCAATTATTTTTTTTTTTTCTCAAAAAAATATTTTTTATGTAAAAATTATGTTAAAAAAGCTATTTTACAGCAAAAACATAGGAAAAAAGCAAAATAAGCACCATAATATCAAAAACAGCAAAAAAAAAGCAAAAATGGGCAAAAACAGCAAAAAAGAAGCAAAACAGCAAAAAAAGCAAATTTGTCTTCTCTGCATATAACACATGAATAATAATAATAACTATTGCTATTTGTTCATTGTTTTAATATAACTAAGAGTTTGTGCAATCGCTATTATTTATATTTTTGTTTGTTTTTAAAAGTATTTTGTTCTTAACACTGCATTTACACGTGAAAGTACTTTCATGAAATTTCTGTATACGTATTACAAATAAAAATTTCAATTAAATGGACGACTTTCTTGAAAATTTCTTGTGCGATTACACAGGAAAGTGAAAGTTCATTTTTAAAATGCCGTCAAAGCGAAAAGTTGCAAAAATTATTTAACTTCTAGAATTAAAAAAACTAGAAATGGAAGGTATATGTATGATTTATTATTCATATCCCATAAAATTAGGTATGCACATTATAAATTTATTAATTTAATTATACTTTGATGTTTTATTTTTTTCTTCATGCTTGTTGTTTTGATTACTACCTAATGAGAGTTGCCAAAGTTATCACATACACAAATTTATAGGGCAATAGTTGGATATAATAATTATGTTAACTTTTTAATAACATTTTTGTGTTTTATAACACGCATTGTCATTTTTTATGTATAGTTGAAGAAAAATATTATAAATACATTCATACATACACACAAGAAAATACATAGGTTAAATTACCTAAAAATATGGTATAAAATTAAATAAGCGCAAGGAAAGCATGGAATTATCTAAGTTTCTTAGGTAATATAACTACATATTAAATTAGGTAATTGCTATGTTCGAAAAAGTAAGAAAATTTACCAATATTTGAAAAGTTATTTTATTTTTGGAAATGACGATTTATTTTCTGAGGAATATGTTGCATAAATGTTACATGTTCTACATTTTTGGGTTCGTTTGTAGAAAAAATAAAACTGTGGGAAACATTTCTTTTGTGGATATGTTGGTGAAAAACATGCGAAACATGTTGCATATTTAACCCACACTTTTACTTAAAATGTTTAAACTGCCCTGTTTTATAACTTTGGCACTTCTACTTTGTTCGCACAACCAAGGTTTTATTATGTTTGTCATAACACAAACTGCTTAGAATTTTGTGAAAATATTGCTTAAAAATAATATATCAAAATGTTGACACATTAAAATAAAAAATTGTATGTATATTATTATCGTTTTAAGTGCTGGTTCACACTGTTCAAGTCTTAGCCGTCAAGTCTAAAGTTTTTAGGAGAGATAGGAAAAGAAATGGAATTCTCTTTGCCCTTATATCCTAAAAGCTCAAGACCTGACGGCTGAAACTTTAACTGTTTGAACCAGCACTAACTTTTTCCAAGCCATTAGTAATGTCAATATTGGTTACAAAACCGCAATAGCTTGCATAAGCCGCTCAAATAGCTAATGACGTACATTAATAATAAAAGTGTAATAGTTTTAAATAAAAGCAACTAATTTTGTTCTATTGAAGTTGCACAACATGTAAAATTTTGTTGTAAAGTAAGCATATTTGAAAAAACTATATACTTCTTTCAGTTACACACTTTAAATAAAATTAACTTCCTTATTCATTTCATTGTAATATGCTATTTATCAATTCATAATGCATAACAATTAACTAAATTATCTACTGAAACATTTTACTTGATTGTCTTTCTAAATCTATATATCGCTCATTTGCTGCAACGTCGTAATTATTCAAAAAATACATTTCGAAATAAAGGTGTTTAAAATTTTTGATTTGCTTGATCCACTTGGAAAAAAACGACACATTTTTTTTTAAACGGAGAAAGTATAAAATATTTAAGATGCGACCATTATTATCAATTATGTATTTTCGCATTGGTAAAATTACCTAGATTATTTTTTTGTGTGTACAAAATAAATTAAATTTAAAATTGTTATTTTTTTGTGTGTACAAAATAAATTAAATTTACAATTATTATTTTACCACAATCCTGTAAATTTGTATAAGTCTGTTTAGTGGGCAACTTTGTTTACCGCTCTGTCATTTTACTTTCAGAAAGTGTCAAAAAATTACTTTCTTGAAAAAATCGTTGAAAGCTGAGTGGAAAGTAAAAAAATGGGAGTGTATTAGTGAAAAAGTGTAAGTGTATTGCCTCTTTCATGAAATTACTTTCACGTGTAAACGCTAGGTAAAATACCACATAAATTTGAAATTTTTTCTTTCATTATTTTTGTTTAAATTAATTTTTGAATAATTGCCCTCTTACTTTGAATAAGCCCTCGCAACAAATTTTTGTTCTTTCTGTTAAAGTAGAGCTACCTAAGCATATATTAAATAAGAACACCAAACAAGTCTTAAAATCGCCAAGTTTGACGAGAAATTACTACGTATGGCAGCCCAGATTGTACTATGAATTTTTCAAGACAGTACCCTCCAAGCAATTGGTAGAGTGTTTTTCGATTGTCTACGAATTTTAACTACTTCGTCACATTTTGTAGTTAAACAGTAGATATTTCGGAATTTAACAACAACAAAATACGGTAGAATCGCATTATGAGTTCTTAAATTATACTTTTTCGTCACTTTAATGAGTTGTTCAGATAATTGTAACAGTTATACAACTGCAACAATAACACAATTGAATATTTCACATATTATATTGACTTCTTCGCAACGATTTGCTGTTTAATAGTGAATATTACAAAAGCAAAATACGTAAAAGAGCACAGTTTGTATTTAAGTTGCCATGTGATCGGTGCTACGTGCGTGTAAAATAATATTAATATTTAAAATTATGTAAAATAGAGTGAAATTTTTAATATTTTAAAATAGAAATAGTTATAGTATTGTACTTAAAATTGGGACTCCGCGGAATCCAAATGTTACCGAAAAAAAAATGTTCACGTATAAATGAGTGCACAAAACTGCAAATGAAAATGAAATTAAAAATAATAATTTGATAATTATCTTTTTTAAATGATATTAGTGATTTTTTTAAACTGTCTGTTTATTTAATGACTTTAAAAATTTTAGTGTGAAAATTAGTGTTTTTGTTAAATTTTTCTAGTGAAGATCAACAATAACTTTGAGTGAAGAAAATTTGTAAATAAAAATTTGCAATAAAAAGATATGCTAGTTATAATATGATGAAAGTTTACAAAGTTAGTGTTTGAACAAATTTGTGATTTTGTGTAGTTTTCTTTAACAAAATTTGTCCACATTAGGTTCTTAACTTTAAAACATTAACAGCTATTTTGATTAAATGTAACGTAGATTTTTTAATATTTGTTTAACTTTAAGCTCATTTTTTTATATTTTACTTAGATTTCCCTTACAAAATCAAACAAAGATAAACAGTAAAATGACCCACTTTTTATTATAAAGAAC
This sequence comes from Pollenia amentaria, assembly GCA_943735925.1. Lineage (NCBI taxonomy): Eukaryota > Metazoa > Arthropoda > Insecta > Diptera > Polleniidae > Pollenia > Pollenia amentaria. Next base: position 71,288,399 of record OX031010.1, read on the forward strand.
AATAAGAAAAAATGTAACTTCAAAAGAGTAGTTTTTGGAGCCAACAGCGATACTACTAAATTTAGTTGATATTAAACTTCCAAAGCGCTCTAATTCGTCATATAATATAGACACTAAGTGGATTCTTAAAGTAACTATTACCATAGTGGGACACTTCTTCCCGAACGATGTAACTACATCAATAAGAATTGAATAGCAAAAGCGATAGGTTTTTGCTAAATGGGGAAACTATTTAGATTATTTTTCGATCGAAATTGTTTGCAGGGTATGGCAAGCCGCCACTGGCAATGTATTAAAACAGGGGTGTCAGCGTCATGCACAATTGTGTCAGCAAAACTCACATGTACGCTTACGCTCTTTTATTTTGCGAGCGTAAAATATAATTTTTTACTGCAAAACACTCTCATTCAGCGGGAAATATCGAAATATCGCACGGCCTGTTTTGAGGCCTCTAAACAGAAATAATATATTTATTATTTATTATCTTTGTTTATGTTTTGTTTTATTTCTGTTTTTGACATTGTACAATGATTGACAAATAATATCTACATTGTTTTGCATTTAAGCTAACGATATGTGTTTTGTTTGTTGCCTTTAAAGGGTCCCTTTTTCTTTCGTTAAAAAGACGTACCTAAATGCAGAAATTATTAAGAAAAAAATAGCCACAAGAATTGGTTGGTATTTTGTGCTTGTAAAAATATTTTTCTTTCTGTACCAATCGCGTCAATGGGTTTTTTTTTCCTTTGAAAACACTTTTCTCAAGTAAGTAAAAATATTTAAAAAAGTCTTGTTTTCCTACAATTTATGTGTAAACCTATACACATAAAAGCAAATGTGACAGCAGGTAAAATTTTTGGGTAAGAAGATGTGTATTATTAATGTATTAATGAAACTTTATTGTTTAACGTCCACAAACCTAAAAAATGTTTTGTTGTTTCGAAACTGCAATTTAAATTTAGAAGATATTATTGGTAAATAAAAGTATATTTTTATAGGCTAGTAAAATCTTCTCTTTTTATAATGGTGGTTAATAATTATAGAATATTTTTAAACTTAATGGAGTTTTTATTTGCATTAGCATGTGCAAATGAATTTTCATTGTTGGCATTTGCAAAGGTATGTTGAGCACCAAATTAAAAATATTAGAAAGAATTTAATAAGGTAGTAAAATGACTTCAAATATTGTCAAATGCTCAATTTTTCCAAAAAATAAGCAGTTTCTGCGAAATGCAGGTTCCAAATTAAATTTATTTAAATAATAACTGAGTGTGTCCGTCCATAACTCAACATTTTTCGATAATTGTATTATTATTAATTGCTCTAAAGTCTTCATAGCAAAATATGTATGTTAATTAGGCCTCGTAATAGGCCTCGCAACCGCAGATTCCTCCCGCTGAGAATGAAAGAGACAAGAGTATTCGCACCAATACAATCATAATTGACACCACTGTATTAAAAGAAAAAAGTATAGCATACACACTTAAGGCCATGTCAGATAAAACTTTTGCTTCGCGTTGCGTTACCGATTCGCTTTGACATCTAAGATAAAATATACATACTTATACGAAACATGTCACATAAAGTACTTTCAAAGCGGAGCGAAGCAAAAAGTTAGCCAACTCTCATCTTTTTGCGCGCTTTGACAATTGGCTAGTATAATTTTCTTTTTTTTTAATTTTTTTTTGCCAAATTCAATTCCAAAAAACCGTCCAATTAAATTTTTAACTTTAATTTTTGTAACAAATAATTAAATGTACAAATTACCAACCGCTTTTATAAGTAAACAAGCAATGCGTGAGTGTTGTCAAAGTTTTCATTGTGGCATACACGTTTTGCTTTGCGTTTTTCTGCCGAAGGTAGAAACGTCACGCAAAGCGTCAAAGTTGTATCTGACACGGCCTTTATGGTATTGTTGTTTCTTTTTAATCAAATGAACAAAAAAAACTGCGTATTTGGCATGGTACAAGTACACAAGGTAGACTCGTTGGCACAGATGTTTGTCAGCTGTTTACCCCAGTTTAGCCCCAAATGTCAAACAATTTTCTGGTTTGTTTATATTATTTATTCATGTTTGTTTACATATAGTTAGTGCCATTTAAAATAAAAACATTTTTTAATGTGGAAGAAACTTAGAATCGTTCAAAAATTTTAATTTAAATTAAAAACATTATAAATTTAAAAAATTTTGTGCAAAAAGTTTTACTGCAAATGGTACCATGGGGGCTTCTCTCTATTGTGATGCGAATGCAATTTCAATACGAAATCTAAATTTTAACTTGGTACTCTCTATCACTCGCAAAATTTTTTGAAAATTAAGCAATACTGGCAATAAAAATTAAAGATGCGCAGATTGACAATAATAATGTGCCAAAATACGTAAAAAGTATTATAAATTGGCAAATTTGAATCGAATAAATAGTGATAATTTGCGCAAAGAAAAAGATAAAAAGATGCGTAAGACAAACGCGCAAACTCATTAAAGAGTACCGATCACTATATCGCTACCATTTTCTTTCGAATCGCAAAAGAGTTTACCCGCAGATTATAGCCCATAGGCTAGGTTACTGAAATGTAATAACGAACGTTGTTTTCTCAGGTTTTATTATGAATATTTAACAATTTTAAGCGTTTTACTACAAATGCTATCACTCAACCACTGCTTATGAGTTAACTTGATTTTTTTGTTGGTTTTCAATAGTTTTCTCTTCCTTAGGATATTGCGAGATTAATTCCCTTAAAATATCCTTTTTCGTTTCGAAATATTCCTTATACCACAGAATATGATCTTTTTTCTCCTTAGCTGTAATATAGGGTTTCTTTGATAAGCCCACACATACCAATTCCATAAAATGACGCACAGGACCACGATCAGGGCACCAGCCTTCTAAATGTTGTTCCAAAAATATGTGGTCTGAGCAGTCAACATCTCTTTCATCTAACCAATCTTGTTCGTTGTCAATGGGAAAACGCCAAAATTTTCCCTGCTCCGTCCATTTAACCAACTTATCGAAATAGTTTGACGGTGGATAAGAAACTTGTACTTTAAGAGCTTGTTCTTGCAGGAAAGTCCATGTTGACAACAAATCAAAGGTATGTATCTTTCAAGTTAGATGGATCTATAAAAATGCCTAAAGGTTCACTACCAAATAGATTTACACTGCCTGTGAAAAGTTCTGCTTCACGTTTGCGTTGTACAGGACGTCGTTCTTTAGTGAAATCTTGTTGCCATTTATTTTGTCGTTGTTTGCCTCTAGCTGCTAAACTACGTCTAACATATTCACTGCGTGTAGTAATATTTTCCTTTTGGTGTTGGCGATTATCGATTTTCATGCCAACAATAAGTTCACTTAAAGTTATTTCATCTTCACTGGTAGAAGACTTTTGCGTTGGTGAAGTTTCTGTAGAGGAACTTGTTCTACCTCCTTGCAGTCTAGTCAACAATTCCGATTCAGTTTGCTGTTGCAGCTGCTTTTCATCACTCAATAAAGAGGCAACTGTTGAATGGTTTGTTCATGATTGAAGCATTTTTTCTAAAAGCTTTTCAATTAATTAAAATATATGTTATATAAATATATGTTATATATACAGTTTATACGTACATTTTCCGTTCGTCACATTTTTCTGTTCATCTTAATTGCTAATCCGTGTTTAAATAAATAATGCAGGTAAAGAAATTATAAAAATTATAGTTTTTTTATTTTTCTGCACGTGTTGTCTTGTTCTTTTTTTCAATTTGTGTTTTGTTTTGTTGAATGCAGTGTTGCTATTTTTTTGACGTCTGGGTAGAAAATACAAAAACAAATTGCCTGTTGTTTTTGTCTTGTTGTACTTGTTGTATCAACGAGTTTACCTTGTGTAGTTGTACCATGGTATTTGGTTTGTGCTTATTGTTTTCTATTCTTGTTTACACTCAAAAAAGTTTTACAGTAACTTAATGTAATTTTTTAAAATCGTAATTCCGTTAATTAATTTTTATTTAATATCTCCGTTATAAAATTAGCATTAAAAAATAAACTTACAATTCCTTTATTTAAAATGATCCGTTTTCTAATTACATTTTCAATTTTTCAAACTTAAAACTATTCTTTTGAATTTACCTACATAATATTTCGAGTGTATCTCACATGTTGTTTCTTTTAACACATTCAATCGATTGTTTAGTAAAGAGGACAAGACAAGTGAACGACTGAACGAAAGCGACAAATGATTCAAAAGACAAACTGACCCAAAAGACAAAGTGACCTGAAATGAACGATTGAACGAAATGAACGAACTCATTCACTTCTACAATTAATGTTGGGAGAATTCTAACTAATTGTAGTGGGAAATGTAAGAAAAGATAAAAAATCATCACTGTTTTATTGTTTGGTATTTTGTTTAAGCTTTGATATCGTTGCAAATAAAACTTTTTGAGGATATTGTAGGTAATTCTCATTCCTTCTGTAGTTTTGTTTGCTGATAGCTTTGGCTTTTCTAAAATTATTTAGGAGAACGTTTCCTGACGATCTGGCCTAAGCAACCAGTGAAATGCGCATAGGAACAGCTTATCCTCCAACAATAAATTTCAGGATTTTTTATCAATTATTAAAAAAGGAAATTAAGCACAACAAACAAAATCTTTTAATAATCAAACAATTTTAAAATTTTATTGAAACTTATGTTTTAACATCTTAAATAAATAAATACACAACAATAAACGCCACATAAAATTGAAGTTTCACTCTGAATTCGAAGACTACTATAAGTAAAAGTTTTACAATTTTTATTTAAAAATAACCTAAAAGATTTATTTGGAGATTGGCCAGCAGGACAAAAGTACTCGGCAGGTTTGTTTTTAGGAAAATAAAAAGCAACCCAATGCTGTCCAGGCATATTGTATTTATTACATGCAAATACACCTTTAAATTTATATTTTGTTATATTATTGGACTTCAAAGTATTTTTAATATTTATTGAATGCATAGTGTTTGAATAATATAACGCGTTTTTATCAATTTCTATAACACTATCAAATTCACAGTATACTAGCACGTTATTGCTTCAATAATTGAAGCACAGCCGCGAATAACGTTGTAAGTTACAAAATAATTATTTTTCAGGAGAGCAACAAATCGTTTTTAGCAAGCAGGATTATTTTTTTTTTAATTTTTCTTTTTAGATTATCTAAAATTATGACAATAAAGATTTTTATGCGAAATATCAAGAAAATCAGATTTTAAATGACATGCAAAATTGCAGTTTATAATGTTTTTTTTAGTGGAAAAACGTTTCATATCCACAATCGCGATGTCATTTAAAACGTTTTTCCACTATGCAAGCCGCTTTTAAAACGTTATTCCACGTTACAAAACCATTTCATTTGTATCAATTTGCAACTTACAACGTTCTTCCACTGCCTGATTCGTTGTATCGCATTTAGACGGCATTAAGGTGCAGTTTTTGCAAAAAGTGGCTTTTACAACGTTAATCGCGGCTTTGCTTCAATTGGTTTGCCAAAACGCCCTTCAATACGAATAGTTCCTTGGTTTATTAAATTACCGCAATTAGAATTATTATTATGATCTGGTGTCAATTCGAAAGCCAGTAAAAAATATCCGTTATCAAAAAGTTCTTTATTTATTTGATGACCTTTATCGAAATGTTGAATTCCAGTTCCTTTAAATAGTGTTTGATAAGCACGAGTAATTATTATTCCTCCGTTATTGTAGTTAAGTTCAATGGGTTGTGCAGGAAATTGTACTCCATTTACAACCAAATTAAATCTTTGTAAATTAAAATGTTGAAAGTTAAATGGATTTTCTTTTTTCTCTCCAGTAAAGCATATTATTAGACACCATTCCAAAAATTAAAAAATTTGGTAATTGTCCTAGTATAACGTTATCTAAACTTAATGAGTGATTTCCAGGGTTAATTGTAAACGTTTTTATTTCCACTTTTTTATAGGGATTTCTTGATTGTAATACATTATGATGAGCCATTAGAATATTATGATTAATAGTAAGATGGTTTATATATAAATTAGCTTCATGTATTTTAATATAAGATTCATTTTTATCGCCACCTTTACATACATCAACATGAAGTTTTCCAAAAAGCTCTACTCTTTTTCCATTCTTAAATAGTTTTTTTCTCTTGTCTAAACCAGGATTTTCTTTATCAACTAATGAATTTATTTTATTTATATCAATAGCCCAGCTACATGATTCAAGATGCGTTGATCTAGCATCATTTCCATAATTTAACAATTTTTCTATATAAGCCCTATAGTGATAGTTATTGTCAGGTTGTGATACATTTTTATTCTTAAGGTGTACAATACAATTTCTAAACAAGGAGAGCAGTAAGTTATTAACAACTCCTCCGTTTCCTTTTAATTTAATAACCAGTCGAAGATAAATACTATTAAGATCACGATATGTTTCACCATTGCCTAGTGATACAAATTCAATTGTGCTAGAATTATCTAGTGAGGCAATTGGATTGCAGCATATTTCTTCCGTTTGAATTGGAGGAGATTCAAATAAATCCAACTCACTCTTCATACATTCTATAAATCCTGACATTTCCAATTCCCAAAAATATCCTTAAAGTTCTTTTCTCTACAACGTTTTGATTTAATCTGTTGCTTTTGCTTTAAACGTTTGAGTTTTATACGTCGACCTTTACCTTTCTGCATTGTTTTCATTTTATCAATAGTAGCTTCTTTTATATTTTGTATGACCTTTTTTCCTTTGTTTAGTAAGATTTCTTTTATTGGCTTCGTTCCAATTCCTTCTAAAATTTCCTTTCCAATATCTAATGATTTATTCTTTAATATATTCATCCCCGTTTTAAATAAGGGTTGTAGATGTGAAAATACAGCCGAAAATATGGATCCAATACCACGACCGTATTGTAAAATTCTTGGCGCGTGATATATTTCACCAATATTTTGTATATTTTCTCCAGACTGATTATTATAATAACTTGTATAAATCGCATCCATGGTTGTAATAAAAATGATTAATTTTGTTTTGTTACGCAACTATTTTATATACATTTTTTTTTTTAAGTGTAGAGTACAATAAACGGGAACTAATTTATTAAAGTTTATCTCTTCTCCTTCATCATTTCAAATCATTATGGAAATATCATTTATATTATAGGCTTCAAGAGGAAAGAAAATATTCAATTCTATTGAAATGTATATAGTTTTTCAATGTTGTTACTGAAAAAATTTTTAAACATTTAATTTTTTTACTACCAACATGTCGAGGTTTTATTATATCAGTATAAATAAATATGTTTTCATTTATATCAGACGATTCAAATTTATTGATAAACTGATTTATGTTGTCAGAGAATTTGTTCAAAGATTTTTCGAATATATAATTTGTTGACTATATTATGGGTAACTAGTATCTTTTTCTTTTGTAGATATAATAGATTGGGGTTTAACAATGTTTAATGTATTTAAAAATTTTGAATTTTTATTAATATTTTTTAGTTTCAGCTCGTCAGATGTTTCCATTAGATCTTACAATTTTGTTTTAATTTCATCATATTCATTATTAGAGTCAATTTTCAATATTTTTACAGATTGATTATTAAAATTTGAAATGTTGCGTTTTTTACGTTTAAGTATATTTTGATTCATATTTAGTTGTTTATTCGTTATCGAAAAGGATATATCTGATAATCCGACTTCCCACTGGTCACTCATGGTAAGAGATTGCTTTAATTAATTTGTGAAAGTACTTGAATTGTTTTTATATAAATTTACTGAATCGTTACTTAATAATATAACATAAATACTATTATCATCTGTGCTTGATGCCATATTTATTAGAAATTTTAAATATTATAAGTTGTGTGTTATACATATATAAAAAATTTAGTTTATAAACTAAAATCTGTTTGATTAATCCATGAATTATATTCTTTTCCGAAACCCAACCATTTTACAAATAGTTTTTCACCTCTACGTTTTAAGACTTTTTCAACTAAAAAGATGTTAGGAACTTTAGTTTTTAATAACTCCTCTTGATAAAATCCACCTTTAATTAAATTTCCATTAAAATCTTTTAGCTGGTAGGTGACAGGGTTTGTTGCATTAATTTTATTTACTTTAAAAACTTCTGTAGACCAATTTGGTGTATATCCCTTTTCAAAAACATTTTTATATTTGCTTGTGCGAACAAAATCGTTAATACAAAATTTTCCATTTCAAAAACTTTTAAATTATTATATACTGTTCTAAATTTTTTTTTTTTCATTTCGCTTGTTTACTGAAATAGGTGAAATAGGATAAGATGAATTATATTCTTTCAACAATTTATCTTATTCATCTATCCAATTATAATTTCCTTGCATACTAAATTGTTTCCAGATTTTATTTTTTAAAGTTCTATTAAATCGTTCAACTATTGACGCTTTTAAATTTGAATAGGTATGATAATGATTAATATTTAGCTCTTTCATAAAAATTTTGAAATATGTGTTATAAAATTCTTTTCCTTGGTCTGAATGTAGGTTTTTAGGAGCTTTGTTACTGTTTAACTCTATAATGCTTTTAAATGATTTCAAAACCTCAAATCCTGTTTTAGTTTTTAATGGCAAAGCGTAGGTATATTTTGAGAAAACATCATTACAGTAAGCATATACTTGAAACCTTTATTAAATTTTGCATATGGTAACATCTCCACCAAATATATTTGCCAAGTATCTAAAATTCCCTTTTGAATAAACCTGCGTCGCTTAAAGTTTTTTCTAGCTTGACTATGAATTTCGTCAATAAGATTTATTTTTTACTCATATTAATTAAAATATTCATCCTTTTTAATTCATTAACAAATGGTTTTTAAGAGCGCAAACATGTTTGATCAGTTTATATACCCATTTACAATGATGGTTTGTCGTCCCTCAGGCTGTGGAAAATCTACTTTTATTAAAAATTTAATTAACCCGGCGTTTACACATGCAAGTGCAAGTTCGAAAAACTCAATACACTCTCACATTTTTACTAACACCATCACATTTTTCGCACTTGCAGCCCAACTTGCGAAAGAATTTGCTTGCAAGTAAATTTTTGACACTTGCAGCAAGTAAAATGACAAATAAAGAATCAGTGTTACCGTGGGTGACTTTTGTATCAATTTACTAGTACTTAGTAATATAAAAATTATGTTTATTGTTGATTTTCTGTGTGTTTTTAATAATAAAAAACAAAATAAAAACACTACTACAAAGCAACACATCTTCATTGTATTTTAAAACATAAATTGCAAGCATTTAAAAAAAAATGTTTAATCAAAATATTTTCTCCGCAATTTTATGATATCGTTAACTACATCAATACTGGATTCACATATTTTAAAAATAAACATAATTTTTTCATCAAGATAGACCAAAAATAAAATAAAGAAAAAATTAAATTATTTATATATAATATTATCAAATAAATTTCGTGATAACATTAACATGATAATGTTTTTTTAACCCAAAAATGAAGCTTTTTTCATAAGATGTTTTCGCTTCGAGAACATTTGAAAAATGAACTTAAACTGACTGTGTAAACACTCAAGTTACTTGCAAGACTTTCGGCTATTTCTTCGACATTTTCGTTGATAATACATATACACTACTTGCAAGTAATTACTTGCATGTGTAAAGGCAGGGTAAAAATCAAAACTTAATAAATTTATATTGTATTTTATTCGACCTTTATAATATACATATAAATAAAAGAACTTATTTTGAGCTCGAGGTCTTTTTTAATTATTTTTATTTTATGATAATTTATTAAATTTTGCCGATATTTCGTTTTTCATTGAAAAACATCTTCTGGGCTATAATCTAGAAATTACAAGTAGCAAAAATAAACAAACAAATATATAAATACAAAATTCAAACGCGTATGTACACATATAAAAACAACAAAACTCTTATGCATTAAACACATTCAAGACAGCAGGCAACACGAAGGCACGACTACAAATGCTGCAGGTTGTAATTGTAGTCACGTAATCAGCTACTGAATTATTTTGAAGACGACAGCTACAATTGAAAAAATATAAACAGCTGTGTTTTTTATTATGTATTTATATTTCAGTGGTGCCACTATCATTTTTAATTTTTATAAATTTAACAACATGCATAATAGCAGACTCGTACACAAACTTAATTTAAGCCTACAAAAATATAAATACTTATTTATGATGAATTTTTTAACGTAAAAACAAATTAAAAAAAATAAAAAACATTTAAAATATTTTAATTTTATTGTTTTTGGAACTCATAAAGAATATCATCTTCATGGCAGGTTGAATAAAAAAATCCTAATATACAGTAGAATCGCGAAAAAGTAAACTGAAATGTCCTAAGGGTTGTTAACTTTTTCGTCTTATTTATTAACTTTTCTAAATTGTAAAAAATGCAATAATAAACATAAGTAACTATATTTTTTGCAATGACTTAGTTTTCATCTGTACAAAAAAGAAACTTGGATCTAATTTGTACCGGCTACAATTTATAATTAATAATTATGCAATCAGTCATGTATTATGTGTTAGGTGCTACATATGACGTTTGTCAGAAAATTAGTTCTTCAAAAATTTTCAGATAGCGAATTCTGGGTATTTTCTAAACATTTGCCAGCCATCCATTACTGACATTATTGTCTTTTCAGGTTGCAGTTACACGAACTCGCGCTTGGCTATTGATATTGAAATTAGAACAGTGATTGCGCAATTACGTTTTCGATGCTTCAAGAAAACATTTGTAGAAACTTGCTTTAAGATCGGCATATTTTGGTCTATGTACTGATTCCTGTATGCTTTTTCCTATGTATTCTTCAAAGCCTCGAAAATTTTGTGACGTTTCGTTTTTATTTCTGAGATGGCAACTTCAGATATACAATAATACAACGCCGATAGTTTTTCTTTAATGTATTTCTCAATTTTGTTTAAACTCTCATCTTTCAGCTTAAAATTTAATCTAATTTGTTATCGTTTGTACAAATCAGTACTTTTACGATCTGAAAAGTTAACTTAGAGTTAACGTTTAGAGCGGCACAGAAGCGCTAAAATTTGGTTAACGTTTGGTTTTTTGGTTCAACGCACTAAGTTTATGAATTATAGGTCGTAAAGGTTTCAGAGCACTTTATCAATAGTATAGGAAGAAAAATATAATCTGAATCTTTAAAGTATTGGTATCATAATAAAGTCTTTCGAAACACATTTCATATGATGTATTAAATATACCGATTTTTGTATGCTATATTTTTAGAAACTCCATCATATAAAATTTTAAAGTTATTAGGGTTAAAAAAATTTTATTTTAGAAAACTTCACAATTTATTTATAAGTTTGAGTTAAAATATATAGTGGTAATAGTTTATGCACTTGTTACATAGTGAAATATAGTAATATGTAAATATTTGAAATGTGTTCCGGAAGGCTGAAAACCCGCAATAGAGAAAAACTTTATTAATCAAAGTCCTAATAACTTTGGTAACATGTGTATATTATTGTTAAATAATTATTATTATATCGACATAATTTAAAGATAAAGCAAATTTAGTAAAAAAGTCAGTCAAGAAGTATGAGCATTTGAAATGGGCTCTTAATGGGTTAATAAATCGGTGTGCTTTAAACACCATGTGAAAAGCACTTTCAATTTTTCAATGATACCCATACTGCTAAAACTTCTTTTAAGGATACTAAAAAGTAATAATAATATAGATTTGGTGGTGAGCCGCGCTATTTTCTTGTTTCAATCCGGTTCTTTGCTGTTTAACCAAAAAATTATTATTATATATTATAAGCACTAATTCTTCTAATTTTTGATTATATTAGCAGCACTTTTTCTGTTTTGTAGCGTAGAAAAATAGAAATTAGTTTAATTTGACTACAACGACAAAATTAGCATAGACAACAACCTGCAGCCATTTTGCCGTGTCGTCGCACAGTGGCGCCCGTAGAGCAAGCGAGGTTGCAAAAATCAAAATTTTCATGAGTGCCGACGAAGTTTTGAATAAACCCATGTTATAGGAAACTTTTCAACGATTTCAAATATGCCACTCTTAATAATATCACATTTTTAGTTTAGAAGATATAACCGTTCAAAGTTGACCGACTTTCGGTTTTCAAAAAAACACACAATTTTTAGTCAATTTGTTGCGATTTCAGGTGTAATATCACGAAATATAGGTAACGAATCGCCTTATTTTCTGTTTGTATTGATTGATGTATTTATTAAATGTATAATGATAAAAAAAAAATTAACTGTTTGCTTTGTGTTTCTCCTGGTAAATCACTATTTAAAAACTATCCGTTTTTTCACTATTTTTCAACTTTGACGGAAAATAAAAAAAAACTATATTTTTCTATATTTGCCATATTTGCAAAACCTGTTCTTTGATTATTTCTTTACATAATGCAAAAGGTTTTATCTGCCCGTACGTGCCCGTTTGGTAAAAAAGTTTAAAAAGACATGGTTGCAGAAATTGTATGGCGTCCATCCCTTATATGTTTTGACTGACAGTAGTTTGATCTAATAGTTTGAAAAAAACTACTCATTGAAATTAGCAGGTACGTACCTCACATAAACAATACTTTGGCGTACAAATGGTCAGGAACAATATTGACTTATGGTCCCTACAGGTAGGCACAAATCTTATTCGGACACGTGCATAATATCAAAATTGCATTATTCAGCCTAAATCCATATGTATGCAGGGAAGAGGTAAATTTTTAGGCATGGTAGCAAAAGCCTATATATTGCAAAATAAGCATAATGCCTGGATTAGTCTACGCCTGAAAGTTGGCGCAACAATTACTGAAACCATTAAACAATTTAAGTACTGAAAACATGGCGTTGAACAATTTAAAATTATTTGAACTGCTTAGAAAGTCAACCACACCAAAGTTTTTCACGGAAGTGAAAATTCTTCCTGAGAAGTTGACATTGATCAGCAAATGGGGCTGCCATGGATCATCCGGACAAAGCGTTTATAAGCAAAGCATATCTTCCGATGACGCTACAATATCGGACGGAAATATGGTTATGGCATCTGTTGTTCCTTTACGTCTAAAATCGGATGATTCCCTACACTGGAAAAATCCACGTCCGTCATCAGTGCATTATTGCCGACCAATAATGTATCAGTTTGCAAGGGAATCGGCAGAACTCATAACGACTACGGTGAAGGACATTGAAGAACAAATAAGCAAGATTAAGCCTACAAAGCTGCAAATTGGAGAAGGAAAATATATTGAATGCAATTACGAGTTCCACCTGACCATGGTTGACGGAAAAGTCGTAAACGAACTGACAGGAACAACCTCAACAATGTCATGCCCGATTTGCAAAAAGAGTCAGAAGAACTTTTTTCAATTAAATTCAATTTATTTCATATATAATATGTTACATCTCAATTTTATATAATTAGTTGTAAAGAGTTTAAGATTAGTATCATTTTCTGCTTAATTATAACATATTTTAATTAGTTATCATATACATATATATAGACAGAATTATATTGGAGGTAAAAATTTAGCAAAACCCTATTTAAACCCCTTTTTTCGTTTCATTTTTATATATTTTTTATCGATTTTTTATTATTATTTGTCAGAAGAACTTTGGTAATTTAAACGATTCTACAAATGAGGAGAATTACGAATATGGAATGTCACCATTCCACGCAAAGATAAGGTTTATGGAATTCTTGCTAAAACTGGCATATACCCTACCACAAGAGGAGGAAAACTTCGATGAAAATACATCAATAAAGGATAAGGAAAAGATCAGAAAGAAGCAAATACAGGATGCTTTTTTTAAACAAGTTGGATTAAAAGTAGACTGTCCCAAGCACGGATACGGTAACTCAAACGATGGAAACACTTCTAGGAGATTTTTTGAAAATGATGAGGCAATAACTAGAATCATTGGAATTGGCAATCAAATCGTGAAAAGATTGGGAACGATCTTGGGTGTTTTAAACTGCAAAGAAAATGTCAATTCTACAAAATATGGAGAATATGCGTCGAAAACTGCATCTCTTTTAGCAGAAATGTATCCACAGAAGAAGTTGACCCCGACCGTCCATAAAATATTGGCGCATGGCAAAGATATAATTGAGTACCAGTCTTTGCCAATTGAAGAGCTTTCTGAAGAAGCACAGGAGTCTCTTAACAAATTTTATAAAAAAATATAGATTGCAGAACACATTCAAAGCATCAAGGGTAAGGCAAAATGAGGACCTCTTCAACATGTTGGCAGCATCTTCCGATCCACTTATTTCTTCCCTGCGGCATGTGAAGTCACGAATAGAGTTACAAAATAATTATAGTTTAGAAATGGTTAGTCTTTTAGATATACCTTCTCTTACGAATTGTGATGAATATTTTACAGAAAATTGAAAAAATAAATTTAAAAAAAAAATAATTTTTTTTTAATTTATTGGGTAATAATTTAAAACATAAAACCTTTAAGAAAAAAAAATAAAAACAATCTAAAAATGTAAAAATAATTTTTTTTAGTTACCATAAAATTGATTTTTCTACTAATTTTAACTTTGATAACCCATAAGTAGGCCCCTACAAAGCGTAGCACCCTTTCCAAACGCTCATTTCATAGGCTGAACAGTTATCTATCATATGCTGTTTAAACTGTTCAATTATCTTATTCGGTTCAAAAGATATGATTTTTGCAACGAAAATACTCAAATGGCGCCACTGTGCGTCGTTAAAATAATCATTTCCATATAAACACATGTATTCTATTGTTGACATATTGAAGTCGGTAGTCTGCTGTCTCGAATGTGTTTAAAGCATTACATTGAAAAATTATTAAAAAGAAAAACTTAACTATTATTAGGTCTGTCTGCGTACACATGTTTTGCATAATTTTGTACAAAATGTCGCAAAATCTTGCAAAATGTTGTCTGCGTACTTCAAATCTCTTACAGCGAGAGAGCCCAAAAGGGAATTTTTTGACAGTTGAAAGTTAGAGAACTTGCAAAATGTTACTGGAGAAATTTCCTCTGGTAAGATTTTGCAACTAGTTTGAACAGCTGTTTTTATATACTGTTTGAATGAAAGAGTTTACGTGTGCCAAGATAGCGTCGAATTTGGGAATTTAAAAACCGGGAAACCAAAATACCCAAATAATGGGGATTTACAGTATATGAACAAAAAGTTTGCGTCGAATTTAGGAATTTAAAAAGGGGAAGTAAAAATATATTTATATTTTTAATAAAAATATTAAAAATATTTACCACAGGCTTTTGCACGGTATAAACTGTATATTTTCAGAAAGTAAATAGTTTTCTGGACAAAATGAGCGATGCGTGCTAGTGTTTGTTATTTTATAAAATTTGTATTACACTTTTATTTAAATAAACTACATTCTTTCCTAGTGCACTTCCGTAACATTTCGACGTAAAATGATAAAAACTGTAATGTGATCTAAAGAGTTTAATATTTTGAAATAAATTATGTATATCCAGAAAAATCTGTTCAAGAGCTTTAAAATTATACCAATATTGGCCATATACGTTTAGAATTGTAGTGGAAAATCACATATTTATGTATATGAAAACTTTAAACGTCCATAACTCGAAAACTAAGCGTTTGCGCCAACTTTGTTATTTAATTTTTTCTTCTTATTTTTCCATTTTCCATCACCCTGCGTACTTTTTTTTTATTTGGAGCTGCGTCGGTAAACTAGATTTGTTCCTATATTTGTACTTCCCTATTTTAAATTCCTAAATTCGACGCTAACTTTTTGTTTATACTGCAAATACCCATTATTTGGGTATTTTGGTTTCCCGGTTTTTAAACTCCCAAATTGGACGCTATTTCTTCAACGCTATCTTGGCTCACGTTTGTTATTTCAATTGTTTACACACCGATCAGCTGTTTTATTGCAAGATTTCACTGGATACTGTCTGCGTACTTTTTGAGATATTCTCAGCCGAAAGAGTAAAATTTGTCTTACTCTCACAAAAAAATTTACTGTGTATTTGCTACTGGAAAAGTACGCAGACAGACCTATTATGTTGTGTTAACATCGTCTAATTATGAACTGAGCTTAAACAAGAAAAAATTGCGCTATTTTGGTTTGTTGACGAGATGTCTGTGCACCAGTGTTAACCACTCAATAGCCTCGCGAGGCAGTCAATTATCGTATTTTTCACACAGACACGATCGGCAATTCACATGTATACAACAACTTTGTTCGTTTAAAACAGGGATTTCCAAAAATTTTTTGGTTGTGTATTAGTGAGTACCAGAGAGTAAACAAATTGAGAGAATGCATTCATTTACAGCCGAAATAAAATGTTAGTAATATATTTTATAAGTTGTATAACACAAAGGTACAAAATTAAAAATTTTTTGTGTTGATAAAAAATTTGGAGCAATTCTTTACCAATTCAATGTCGCTGATTTTAAAACTGCACTTTTTTTTATTCCGAAGCTTTTTGACTCTAAATCAGTTTCAAATATCTTATCAAACAATTGTAAAAAAATTAAAGATTTTTATGTTTTAAAAATTCATAAAAAATAAATATTGCACGCAAATCACAGCTGATAGAAAAAAAGTGCAGTTTTAAAATCAGCGACATTGAATTGGTAAAGAACTGCTACACATTTTCTATCAACACAAAAAATGTTTAATTTTGTTCCCTTGTGTTATTCAACTTATAAAATAAAATCTTCTAAATTTATACTTTTATGGCAGTTTCGTAATAGTAGAATGCTTTTCAAATGGGATGAACTTAATTTATTTCATTGCTTGGAACAAATAAATAAAAAATTTGTTCGCATAGGTAAGTAGTGCCGAATAAAGAGAGACACTTAAATGAATTTTTTTTTAGTTCAGGATAGAACTCGCCATCCAAATCTTTCCAGAACTCTACAATATTATTTTCGTCTGGAGCATTTACTTCGCTTCGTAGTATGATTAGTTCTGATTGAATATCAAATTCGTAGTTGCTTACATCGCAACGAAAAGGGTTTTCGAAAAGATCTAATAGCGGTTGTAAAATTACAAAATCTTGAAACCTGTCTTGAAAATTATTGAAAAGTGTTTCAAATATTTCGGCATATTCATATCTTTTGCCGATTTCGAGATTTCTATAAACAAGTGAAGTTTTTGAAAAATTGGAAAAATCACCAGTTTTAATTTGGGAAAAAATTAGAAAAAGTCTTGTTTTAAAATTGTGAATGAAGTCGCATATATTGCGTTCCTTTCCTTGCAATTCCAAATGAAGTTCATTTAACATACTTGTCGTATCTGCCAAAAAAGCTAAGTCTAAAATAAAATTATTGTCTTTTAAACACTGTATTAAAACTTTTTCTATTTTCTCAGTTTCTAGGAACTGAAGAACTTCTTCTCTTAAATCATAAAGTCTATTCAGGCAATCACCGCGACTTAGCCACCGAACTTCTGTAAACATTTTCAGGTCACAATTCACAGCATTTTTGTTTTTTAAAAAGGTTACAAATTTTCGGTGGGTACGCGCTTGATGTCCGCCTCGAATTTTATTTATTATATCCTCTGCTGTCTTCATAGCTGGGGTATCATTTATGAATTTCGATGCAAGAGAGGTCTGATGAACTATGCAGTGAAAATTATGAACTGCAAATTCGTGTTTTTTTAATTGGCCTATAAGCCCATTATATTTGCCCAACATTACATTGGCTCCATCTGTGCAGACTCCAGCAAATTTGTTTATGTCTACAATGGAAAGAAGCTTTTCTGTGACAACATCATTCAACAACGTACCAGTTACATTTCCATAAAATGTTTCTAAAGTAAACATGGACTCAAAAATAGTGTATTCGTTGTCTACGCATCGAATACAAATTACAAGTTCACACAGATCATTTATGTCAGTGCTTTCGTCTAAACAAATTGAAAAAAATTCGCAATTAATTACTTTTTCCCTAATTACAGATTCTACACATGTTCCTAATTGAACAGTACGACGGCCTACAGTTTGACTGGACAGGGGAAGAGACTTTATAAATTTAGTATTATAATTAAGCCTTTCCCAAATTTTTTTTAGCAATTGCTTGCTAAAAACACCATCCCACAATGGTCTTCCTTTCTTAACAATTTCCAATATAACTAAACTTGACATCTCCTTTTTCAATTTGGGAACTGATTTTGGTTCATAAATTTCCTCTTCTAATAACCATTTTTTCAATTTTTCTAAAAAAATTGTTTTATTTTTATAAAACAGGTATTCTCTTTCCTTATCATTTAAATTATTTATATTATTATGAAAACGATCGCAATGCCGTTTAATAACATATTCCGTTCCTTCCTTAAATGTTGCATAGCATATAAGGAATTGGATGTTACCAAAAGCGTTTTTGACCGCACAATACATTATTTTTTAAGTGCCATCATAAAGTTTTTTCTGTTTACCTGAAACAAAAATATGTATTAGTAGTGGTATACACAATTGTGCATAGAAATGTATTTCCCTGGTCTATTTATTCAAAAATAAAATAAACTACATGAGAATTATAACGTGAAAAAGTTATTTTAGTAAAAAGTTAGGGTATTCATAGTGGTAAGTAAAATAGAAAAGGTATTCACGTTGTTAGGTTACTCATACTTCAAACATCTGTGCATTCGTTTTAATTCTTGCTAATGGTATATCATAACTTTTTACAAAATACCAAATGCGCACCTGAGTGCCTGCAAAAATGTAGAAAGTCATTATAACAGGTCAAAATTATGTACGTTAAATAAATACCATAAATTAGTAAGGTTAATTCTTTGGACTCGGTCATATAATTGTAGCATAAAAAAGTAAGCAATAAAAATAGTGCTAAACAATAAAGTTTCATTAATACATCAATAAAACACATCTTCTTACCCAAAAATGTTACCTGCTGTCACATTTGCTTTTATATGTATAGGTTTACACATAAGTTGTAGGAAAACAAGGCTTTTTTAATTTGTTTTTTAAATATTTTTA
This sequence comes from Pollenia amentaria, assembly GCA_943735925.1. NCBI lineage: Eukaryota > Metazoa > Arthropoda > Insecta > Diptera > Polleniidae > Pollenia > Pollenia amentaria. The sequence goes on from OX031010.1 coordinate 71,307,375, forward strand.
CTTAAGAAAAGTGTTTTCAAAGAAAAAAACCTACCGACGCGATTGGTACAGAAACAAAAATATTTTTACAAGCACAAAATACCAACAAATTCTTGTGGCTATTTTTTTTCTTAATAATTTCTGCATTTAGGTACGTCTTTTTTACGAAAGAAAAATGGACCCTTTTACAGGCATCAAAGAATTTTTTTCACAAACAAAACACATGTCGTTAGCTTAAATGCAAAACAATGTAGATATTATTTGAAAATTTGAAAGTTTTGTTGATTTGGATTCACGTTACATATGTATTTTTATATAATTTTAAGTTATTTACAAAATTATAAATGACGTATCATCAAATAAATATATATTTTTTTTAACAGCATAATGTATAATCACACTCAATAAAAAAATTAGCAGAGGTTTTAATTCTTTTTATAAGAACACATTAATATTTTTAAACACCAAAACTGGGTAATCTGTTTTATAACGATTACGACGGTGTTAGTGGAATTAGTGATCAGATAATAATTTATAATAATAATTTTTAGTATTGCATAAGAAAAAATAAAAAAGTGTTGTTAAATTATGAGAACCTATAATAAATGTGACTATCAGCTTCTTCCACATAGGACTGTTAGACATTTTGAAATTTTTTATCTGAAATATTAAAAATTGCTTTTAAATCTCAAATAATTACCATTTTACAAAGTTCTTTGCTTTGCATGTAAACTTATGAAATGTTACATTATTCTACATTTTAGTCTTAAAATTTAAACTCTAAATTAAAATTGCACGCAAGGCATTGGATGTTACCAAAAGCATTTTTGACCGCACAATATTTTTTGAGTGTAAGCTGAAACAAAATAATATAGCATCCGCTAGACATGCACACTTGTCGAAGTCACATCGACGACTGAATTGAAGAGTATAAAAATATGTGTTAGTAGTGGTGCGCACAATTGTGCAAAGAAATGGAAACCCCTGGTTTAAAAACATCAGTCTCTGCTCAAGCTTTGTGAAAGCAACACCACGCACGCTTGTTTGGAATTGTTTTTGTTTTTTTTTCGTAATAAACACAAAAGCACACAGAGCAACAATGTTCAATAATTCTTGGGAATTGATTTTTTTTTTTTTGAAAATCGTGAAAGGAAGCCGCAATGTTATATTTGTTTGAAGCAATTATCAAAATGCGACAATTTAATATAAGGCGGCATTACTTGTCATGCCATATTAATTATGAAAAATACAAAGATAATGAAAGGCAAAAATTGCTTGATGAAATGAAATCAAAGTCCCCAGTAAATTTGTAAAACAGCCAGATCACATTGAAAAAGATAATGATAGCGAAATATTAAAAGCCTCTTACGTTGTTGCACTTGCGGTGGCAAAGCAATGTCGACCGTATGAAGACGGCATTTTTATAAAACATGTTTTGCAAGACGTTTTAAAATGCTTTGCCAAAGTTGGGGAAGATACGGCTGGGCTTGTAGAAGCGATATCATAAAATAAAAATAATTAAAAAAGACCTCGAGCTCAAAATAAGTTCTTTTATTTATCAAAACTTAATATCTAAAGATATAGATCGAATCATATCGTGTTATTTTGAAAAAAATTCACTTCCAAATATAGAAAATGTAGAGTTTGTTAAAGGAATTCCAGAGACATTCAATACGAATGACGAAGAATCTACTTTAATTATATTGGATGATTAAATGCTTGAATCATCAAATAAGAAAGTTTGTGAACTATTTACAAAAGGATCTCATCATAGAAATTTAATTGTAATTTTAGTTACACAAAATAATTTTCATAAAGGGACTTATTCGAGAGATTTTTCATTAAACTCCAAATGTATACTTATGTTTAAAAATCCAAGAGATAAGACACAATTCCAACATTTAGCTCGTCAAGTTTATCGAGAAAACTCAAAATCTTTAGTAGATGTATATAATCATTGTACACAGCAGGCTCATGGTTATTTAATAGTTGATCTTACTCAAGAAATACCTAACGCTTTAAGATTTAGATTAAATATTTTTAATACAGATTACTATATATATGCAAATATAAGCAATGACTTCAAATCTGAAGTTACTGAAGGAGAACAAACATATTCTCTATGTTCTTAAAAAAGCGGATCACAAACTACGAAATGCAATTTTGAAAAATGTTGACAATGTTGTTATCAAAACTTTAATTGAAATTATTTTAAATATTATAAACAGAAATCATAAAATAAACAAAACTGTGTTTGAAATCTAAAACCATATAAAAATACTTAGAGAAAAGTTTGCTCATCACAAACCTCTATGCATCAAAAGAGGAAACATCTTATTCAAAGGGGAGGATTTTTACCCATCATTATTTCATCAATATTAAGTGGAGTCATTTGAAAATTTTTGGAAAATGTCAAATAATTCATCAAAACTTAAAGTTCTTCATCCATCAACTTTTAAAGTTAAATATTCTGATTCAGATTTTTTACATCGGAAACTCTTACCAATATATGGTTCACATATACTAAAAGATATTAACAAATGGTATTAAATTAAATAAGAACTTACTAAATATCTAATTGGATCCCAACGAACATCTAATCAGAATAAAATATCGGCATTGCATAATTTGCGCGATAATGAAACTCAAACTAGAAAGGTGTATAAAAAGCATATTGAAATTTAAACAATTACACCTCAATCGAGTAGTATAGCACTGCAAACAGATTTGAATTTGCCTGAAGATATTTACACAAATAATGATGGCCAGAACGATATGGATACAACAATACAAAAATTTAATCCTTCTTCTGCATCTTCCGTAGCTAAGCGTCTTAAAAGCTTTTCGGAAAAAGGAACTCCAAAAATTAGAATATTATCCAAAACTGATAACTATTCAAATATGAAACAATCCACTTTACCTAATCAATATTCTCCTCGTGTAACCAGAAATCGAAAGAAATTAGATTACGATACTGAAAATGTATTATGGCAAAATGTTTAAAAAAATAAAACTCTTTTTTTTTTTTTTGTTTTATAAAATATATATAAAATTGTTTTATTATTAATTTAAAATAATATTTACATATAAAAATGTTTCATAAGTTTTCAATTTTCATTAAATATTCATCATCATCATCTTTTTGAAACTGATCTTTATAATTAATTAAATCTATGTTAACTTCCATTAAGTAGTCATCATCTTCATTAAATTTTAAAAACTGCACGCAAAGAAAAAACATGATTGATACAATCACAATCGCAAGCTATCATTAATGTTTGTGGTTATGATTGTGTCAAACACGTCTTAAGCAACAATATATGTTCAGTTATAATGATTTTAGATAATTGTTGTCTCAAACATATTATTATGTTCAGAAGAAAAATGTGCACGATCTTTCAAACCATTTTTCTATATTTCCCAATACAATGCAAAATGTCTACTTCAACATTTTATATGGTTCTTACAATAAAAACAATAAAAAATGTAATTTAAAAAATGTATGTTTTATTACATATATAATAAATAAAAAATAGCATACATATATTCAAAATAAAATTAAATACACATATTTATATACCTGTGTATGTGTTTTACTTTATAAATTTACGTTGTGTGGTACAAATATATCCAAACAAATAAGAATTCCGTTTTTGAAAAAATTCGGGGCTGATGACAAAATTATGTGTCAAAATTTGTTATAGGTTTTTTTGGCTGCAAGAAAGACAAAATAATTGCATATTTATATATTTTTATAATTATATTTAAATAACTTACCTGTTTCAATAAACGAATAATAATTTATTTCGCTAGTTTTGCAAGGCAGCATGGCATTTTTCTACCCGAAAAATGTTTTAATTATACTGTCATCATTCATGTTTCCTGATTAACTGACGCTCGCGGACGGAGAAAATGTAATTTTAAAGCACACACTGTTTGTTTTGACAATAAATGTTTGCATCTTAAGAGAATGTGTTTTTAAGCAAACAAAAATGATGGTATTAAACATACCTTTTGTGTTCAACTAATATTATGATTTTAACTGTATAGTTGAAAATATATATATTATAGTAGCTAACATATCAAATAATATAATATGTTTAGCTAGACCAGAGTACCTTTTTAGGTGTAAGCCACCATATAATATTATTATAGTGAATTTAAAAATGTTAAGGACAAAAAACCATTTTTTAAGTTATATTAAGACTATAATTAATTTATGAGGGTAAACATATAAGGCAAGTATAAACAAAAATGGTCGTATTGACCATTCATTTATCATGTTTTTTCTCTGCGTGTGTTGTTTGTAGTGACCCCAAGCAAGAGTATTAACATTATTATCACAAATATATCTCTTATTATCTAAAAAACTTAATGATATTTTATTAATTAAGGAAGTATATAGAACATGTAGTTTAGACTTAAAAATAAACATATTTCCATAATAAATTTGTTTGTTAAATAAACAATTTTTATAATCAAATAGACTTAAACTGTTACATATACTACTCTTGACACCCTTAGCCTTTTTAATTTCCTGCATATCAGCTGTTCTAAAAGCACACATTTTTGCTCTCAAACCTACAAATTCTTTCATAATAATTCCATTTTTTTCGTCTTTCATCATCCCTAAGACTTTTTTATTTATTTTTGGTATTCCAAATATATTATTTGTTTCATACTCTGATGTATCAAACTTTTTAATCAATGTCGTTTATTATAACTTTATAGAAGTCATACTTTTCAAATGTATAAATAAATGAATCTGTGTCCATATAATTCAATTCGACTTTAGTTTTATATTTTGGTAATATGTAATCGTAATGAAAATCATACATTTTCCATTTTGAAAGTTCTAAGATTGTAAAACCTAAGTAAATAGGCTTATTGCAAAATTAATAAGATTTATTTAGTTCAACTGCTACCATGTTTTCTTCAAATATACTTACAGAATGAAATTCTGGTTTGGCAATAAGAGAACGAGTTCCAAGTCTCTTACCAACATTTTCCCAATTACTAACTATTTTAATATTTTTACGTTTATCAACGTTTTCCATTGTTTTTCCATATACTGCATTGTTTAATAATTTGAAGAAATTTTTTTTAAATGTGTTTTTTGCATTAGTGCTATGAAAATTATTTAATGAAATATATTTTTTTAACCAATAAGACTGTTTAAATTTCAATATTCTATGAATTTTAGTTAGCTTTAAACCATGCTTTAAACATTGCTGTTAATTTTTATAATAAATTACATACTCCGATTTGTTATTTAAATCAACAAGGAAGTATTTTTCTTTGGAATCTGGTGGAGTTTTGTTTTCACTACAAAAAGGTAAATTATTGTGAGTATCATGGATTTCTATAGGATATACTAAATCAACTTCTAAAATATAGCCGATATCTAAATCATTTGGTATTGCGTCTAAAGAAAAATGATCAATGTTTCTTACCCACTCAAAATTACCTTCTGGTAGAGCTTCAGACATTGCCCAATAGGGTGGTTCATAAAAAAAACATTGAATTTTGTTATGGGCCAACCGGAATATATATTAAGCACTGCGAAAAAATTATGCATGATTTGTTTTAGATTTTTCTATTAAGGTTTAGGGGTCGCTACCGGTCCCCGAACTTTGGCGTTAAAAAAATCGCTGCCTTTATAACTTTTTCTTTATTTCTTCATATGTTTTCAGTGTGTGTTTTAACCCATTAGTGCATAAGGTCCCTTTAAAGGGACGGTCAGCTTTTGCTCCCTTACTCTCCCATTTTGCAATACAGATCTCATGTAAGTTGATGGTATAGTTGTTGACATTACACCAAACCAGTTTGTGATTGATTGCAGTGCAGTAAACTTTAAATTGTGTGATTTTTTTTGCGAAATATGGAACAACAACTAAAAAAAAATATCAGAACACGTGGGAAGTAAGTAAATGTGAATAACAAATAAATACAGGTGAAATTATTAAACAATTTTAAATGCAATTATCTTAAATTTATTGTAATAAACAAATTTAAGTTGTTGTGAGTGATAAAAATATTGTAATTTGTGAATAATACCGTTATGTATCCAACGTCCCTTATGAGGGACGCTATGCAGACAGGACAGTTAACAATAATATTTTATTACAACAATAATATTTTATTACAGACTAACAGTAGCTGAAATACTGGAAGAGATCGAAGCTTTTGATGGTCAGTTGCAAGAACTTGACATTTTTGCAATCCCACCATTGGAGGAAAATGAGACCGACCAGGATTCGGACGGTAGTGATGACGAACACGAGGCGAACTTGGATCATCTCGGCCCGAAATTATTGACTGCGGAAGGCGAGATCCAAGACGAATTCGATGACTGGAGTGAGAAGTGCCCTCTTCGTCCAATAGCCGCCATGAAAAAGGAGCAGCGAGGATCCAGCGATTTTCGTTTTACTGACGATGGCAAGATTCTCGTTGTAAGATGGAAAGATAATAATGTGGTGACCATTGGCTCCAACTTTGATACCAACGATATCGGGACGTGCAAGCGCTACGCGAGAGGGCAAGGCGCGATACAGATACCACAGCCGAAACTTCTTATGCGCTATAATCAAGGCATGGGAGGCGTTGATAAAATGGAGCAGATGGTGGCTGTGTACCGGTCTAGAATTAGGCAGCGTAAGTGGTGGTGGCCCATATTTGCATATTTTTTGGACTCATCGATCGTAAACGCATGGATCCTTATGCGGAAAGTTCATCCGAACGACCCAAATTGTGGCACTCTGCTAATTTTTCGCAGGTACATAGCCATTTCGTATCTAGAGAGATACGGAATGCCGTCCTCAAGAGGATCGAATAGAACCATCATCAACCCTGATGCGCGCTACGATGGAAAAAACCATATGATTGAGTACTCGAATACGGAGAGATGTGCCTATTGCGGAAAGAAGTCTAACTTTTTATGTACTAAGTGCGAGAAAGGGCTTCATCCGAAAGAATGCTTCAAGCAATATCACAATTCAAATGCCCATACTGCATAGTGTCCCTTATAAGGGACGGTCCCCAAAACACATTTTTTTTAATAAATCAAATTAAAACTACTTTATTAGACTTATTTCAATACATAATGATTAAAAAAAAGGTAAGTATAGCGCCTGGGAACTTCATGCACTAATGGGTTAATAGTGGTGCTATGACCTAAAAATAAGAGAATTGCGAGCGTATTTTTAAATATATTTAAAAAGATTTATTTCAAAATTCATCGGTATAATACATTCATATTTACATACAAATCTGAAAAAAGATTACATGTTTTTAATGAAACTTAAAATATATGTATATTTATTAATTTAAAAAAATGGTTTATTTGTTTGAACGTAAAATATAAACTTAACAAATTCAGTTGATTCATGAAATTTATGGTGATAAAGTATTTTTTTAACTTAAAAGAATTTTTAAGTTTTGCATATTTTCTTAAAATAATTACTGGAGCAATGTTGATTTAATTGAATTTGGGTATTTTTGTCTATAATCTTTCATCAACGACAATAAATACTGCTTCTGCTGTTCATTATTGGTATGTAGTTTATTATATTCCTCCATCAGTGCTACTCCTCGATCTGCTATATCGTTAACAACTCTCACAGAACGAACTATGTCTTTACCATTTAAGTAACCCTCATCTTCCTCCCAATCTTTAACACTTTTTCTTATGAAAATGGATGAAATGCCGGTTATGCTAAAAAAATCTAAGAGTGTTTTAGAGACGAAATCTTCCAATTGTTTGCTAATTATGAGAGTGGTATCTAATGTTATTCGTTTTAAAGGGGTTTCCGGTCCTTTAACATCTAAGGCGCATACCATCTTTTTTTTTTTGTATCAACAGAAACGTGGTCGTCAAATAAGGCGAATGCAATAAGCTCTTCCGATAAGTACCAAAGATGACCAAGAATTTTTTAATGGCTGCAGTTCCAATCAACTCATTTACTTCTGAATAATATTTTAGATCGTTTAAAAGCTGAAGATAATTTCTTGGCGCAAAAACTGCTGCTGGGGTTACAAACCAATAATTAACATCAACTCTTACAGAAAATATACAAACATCTCGAATTGATGATGCTTCGCTTTCAGATAGCTTGAATTCATGTATAAATAAATAAATCTTCAAACAGTAAATTGCTTTAGCCATCCATCTAGCCCGGTGAAGACCTCCAGGTGCTCTAAACGATATTCCAGATTTGGGAAAACCTCCTAAGAATATTGAAGATAGCGCCAGTAGTTCTCTGTAGTCATGTCGAGGTTGAAAGTCTTTTAACTGATTTTGGTTGAAGCAAATGGTCTCATCAGTAATATTTTTCACTTTTTTTAAAACGAAACGATCAGAAATTCCCGATTTAAAGTTTATCCGATAAATTTTGCTCCAGGCTAATTTGAATCTTTTAAATATCAATGCTTCAGGTCCAGTTGAAGAACCAAGTGCTTGGCGGAACACAGCTTCAAGCATTATTTCCAAGATGTGAAGGCGACACGCCAGCCAAAGAATATCTTTATCCATCTTTTGTTCTAACAAAATACATGCACCATTTCTTCTTCCAGTATTTGTTGCAGTTGTGTCAAAGCTCATGCATGTGACTTTTTCAACCAGATTCCATTCTACCAATGTGTCAAAAACTGCTGTCGCAGCTGCAACTCCTGTTCTAGTAGATAATTTTGGCACTGCAAGAAGCTTATCAAACCCCATACCAGACATCAGAATTGGAAGGCGTTCTACGATTTCACTTCCGCTGATATCTTCTATCATTTTTCCATCCCAGTAAATAGTAAGTGGAACGTCAGGCTTAAACTTACTTCTTAAAGACTCTGCCATATTTTCTCTTAAGTCAATTCGTTGTCGGCGAATAGAAGAAGTGCTTTTTTTATATTCTGAAGGATCGGCACCAATGTATTTAACTGTTTCTGTTAAAACAATTGCTGCTTTACGATTACTAAGTTTTGCAACGTCAAGACTGACAGCTAAATTTGCACTTAAAATGTTTTTTCTACCTCTACATATCGTTGACCTTGACCACTTGACCTATTTTGCCATGACGACTAACCTGTCGCTGAGCATTTAGAAAATCTTTATCCTCCTGTATTACGATCATGTTTAAGGTATTAGCGTGAGCAATTTCAAAAAGACCTTATAATGTAGTTGCCCAGGTTTGTTCTTTTTTGATCAAGTCTTCTGAGCGCTTGCCTTTGTTTTCCTTATTTTTTTTAAGGTTTTGCCAAGAGTAAAATATTTTTTCAATTTTATCTATTACTCGGTTCTTTGTTGGCGTCGGTATTGCGGCCATTTCCCATATCGCTAAGACATCGTTTGCAGTTGAAGAGTAACATCCTCTTATGATGAGCTTGCTGTAAATTTTGTAGTAAACAAGTAGACTTAAGCCTATAGTACACGGCATGTAAAAAGACACATGCGCATGTGGTTCTGACGTAATTTTGACGTCAATGCAAAGCCACAATAAACATTGCGTGTTGTGTGATGACGTCAAAATTACATCAGAACCACATGCGCATGTGTATTTTTACATGCCGTGTACTATAGGCTTTACGGCCCTTTTCACAATATGTGATTACATTTTAATCAAAACATTAACCGTAAGTTAGTAAAATTTGCTTTCCACAATTTATGATTAACACATAACCGAAACTATTTAACGGAAAAGTTGTTGTTATATATAACCGACTGAAAAATCCCGGTTAAGTTTTTAATAAATAAAAAATATCGAAAAAATGGAACAAATCGCAAAACCAAAATGTATTTTTTTATTTGAAATGTGTAAAATGAGAAATAAAAGACTTCTTACACATACAATTTTGTTTCCCAATATAAATTTACCACCATTAAAAGTTAAAAAAAGTTGATGGACTATTACAATAACCCAATGTCGCCCATAACCCAATGTTAAATGATATTTTGGACAAAAACACACTTTCACAATGATAAACATGAGCTGGTACAAATAATTAAGAGTTAAAGGGCCATATAAAAATATATTTACATAAGTCCAACATCCTTTTATATTTTTTTTTAGCAAAATGTTGTGCTTGCAGGAGTTATTTTTGCACAGACGTAGCCGATTTTCACTATCACTTGATACAAATTTGTTCCCTAATATTGCTTATAGGTTATTAAAACTAAAAGCAAATACTTTTTAATTAATAATTTTTATTAATTAGTTCATTTATTAATGATGTGCTAATAGTCCCAATTTTTTAAGGAAAACACTGAAATTTATTGTTGTGGGAAAGCTAGTTTCTATGCGCATTTCGCTGGTTGCTTAGGTCAGCTCGTCAGGAAACTTTTTCCAAATACTTTAGAAAAGCTAAAAATATTTTACAAGTAAGACAATAAAGTGAATAAGAATTTTAAAACACTCTGGTCTTACATGTAACAATATCAAAGCTTCAACAAAGACACAACAATAAACCGTCAATTTTTCTTTCTTACATGCTGGCCTAATTTAACTAGCTTTCTCCAAACAATAAATTTCAGTGTTTTCATTCAAAAATTGGGATTATTAGCACATCATTAATAAATGAATTAATTAATAAAATATTTCATTCCCGAAAATAATATATGATATAATTTTTAAATTTAAAAAATATTTTATATTAAATATCAGTTTTATGTTTCTCATTACACACTTTTTCGTAAACAAACAGAGGTGGTATTGCCACACTTTCTATCTAATGTTTGTGTTTAGTAACCGGATGATGGTGAAACAGATAATCGTAACCGTTGTTTATAAAGTGCTTGTTAACCTAACCGGCAGTTTGTTAATTTTCTTGTTAAAATAATTTAGTTTTATATTGTAAAAAGGGCCGTTAATATGATATAATTTTTTATAACTCACCTGTAGCTCGTTTCTGTATTTCTCGCATCGCAAATTTTCTCATATTAAGTGTGAAACAAAAAATTTCATCGTTTCTCGATTTGTGAGAAAAAAGTGTTTCTGTATTTAAATGCGAGAACAGACAACACAGATTCTGTTTTAACTGGAATACTTCCAGTAATTAAGTGTCAAATGCAAGCGAAACGTCAACGAAAGAAATATATATAATAAAAATAAGGCTGCCAGATTTAAAGATTTATCGACATTTTGACGATTTTTTTTGTTCCAAAATTGGCAAAGTGAAAATTTGCTGATTTTTTTCTAGTGACGATACAGTCTTTGAAATAAAACAATTTTAAATAGTTTTATATGTTTGTGTATTAGGCACCACAGAAAACCGATATCTTTAAAAACAAGGCAGATTAAAAAATGTATCGGCAAAAGCAAAATTTCGAACGGAACTGTTTAATTTTTATTTGCTTGGATTATTTAATTCATTTGTTTGTGTGATCAAAAGATTAAACTATTACCCCATTTTTCAGTCAATGCACTTTAGGAAATTTTTGCCTTTTACGTTGTCCAAAAGTGTTTATTTTATTTCAATATAATTGTGTGATTTCTGCAGGGAAAAATAACAATCTGAAATTTAAAAATCTTATCGGATTAAGGAAAATAAAATAAATAATTTTATTTAAATAGACCTCAAGCTTATGTACCTATGTATAAAATATGTATTTTACCCATGAACTTAATGTTTTTTTTTTTTTTTTTTTTTTTTTTTTTTTTTTTTGATTATGTGTTTATATGAAAAAAATTTGTGATTATATGATAAAAATCGAACAAAATTCGTCAAAATTAATTTTTAATTGTCCGAAAAAAATAGACGATTTTTTTATTTTTTCTTAGGATATTGACGTTTTTTTCACAAATTTATCTGGCAGCCCTGCATAAAACAAACACAATGAAAGGCTAAAATAATTTTAATAACAAAATATAACAATTGTGTTTTATATACTTATTTTCATCATTTAAATTCTTTCTTTTAAAATTAAATTAAATAATACACATTCTTGTGTACATACATACATAATTTTGGCTCCATTTTTTTAAATTTTTTTTTCTCGCATCAATTTCAAATATGACTTATTTTGACAGTTCTTGTGAGAAACTTTTTGCAAAATATTGTTACAGAAACACTTGTTATCACATCCTTCCAATAATTGCTGGAAAATTATTTAAATGACAGATAATTCTCGCAAACTAAAAATACAGAAACACTTTTGTGAGAAAAACCATTTTTTGTTTCATATTGCACTGTTTTTGTCATAATTCACTTGTTTCATGCGGGACATTTTACGATGCGAGAAATACAGAAACGGGCTACTGGTTTAGAAAATTGCAAAATTGTTTAAGCGACTTATTTGTGCAACCGGTTTAATAATTATAAATTCCTATATAAAATTTATATTGTAAATATTTAAAAACTTATATTCGTGACACTGCAACTATAAAATTTTAATGAAATTGCCTACGATATATTAACAGTTAATTTTAACCATGTATCAACAAATGTTTGACGATTCAATCATTATTCATAGTGATGGGCGCGCAGCACGGAAAATGGTTCATTTGCTTCTTTAAATATTCAAACAGAAACTTTAAATAGGAAACTTGTCATATATTTTTAAATGGTAATTTCTTTATATCTAAATAGAATACAAAAATTCACTCTTTAATATAATATGTGTTACGCTTACATTTGTTTTTTAAAAAAGAACAAAAAATAAGGGCTCTAATAGATTTAAAAAAAAAAATCTTATTGCGTTTTAAAATTTTCAACGCCACAAAATATGCAGCGCTTGAAATTTCAAAATTCAATATGAATTTTTGTAGGAAGCAACAACAAAATTACAAAATATTTTTGACTTTGTTTTTGCTTTCAATTAATTTTTGGCGTTTGTGCGTTTTAGACAATTAGCGCCATAGTCTCGGTTCCGTAGTATTGAAAGAACGCGTTTGTGACTGATGTTAAAGAAACGTTTGTTAAGAAAACACATTATAATTCTTTAACAGTTTGAAAATTTTGAGAAAAAAATATATGTAATCGATATAATAGAGTTTCAGGTGGCGGGCACTTAAGAAAATCGTATGCGACTATGACTTAACATGGACAGATTCTAACTAATTTCACTCGAAATTGTCCATGATATATGTGTTTAAAGTATTTGAAGCAAATTTAAACAATATATCTTTATTATTTGTAAATTATACATTTGCTTTAAATTTAATATTACAATCGGAAGGACGGTCGGACAAAAGCCGCTAAGTCGTCTCAGAAAATTATTTAAAATTTTTTTCGCTCTTTTAACAAATCTTTATTCAATAAAATGTGCATAAAATTAGTTTTTTTTGAAACACACCCACATGGAAAATATATATTTTTATTGCACCATTCAAACTTTTTTCAAAAACACCAATGTTTAAGGGCCGGTAGCGACCCCTAAACCTTAATACAAAATTTTGTAAAAAATCACTGCACTTAATATATATTCCGATTGGCCCACATTAAAATAAAAAAAAAATTAAAAAGTGCCATATGTGAACCAGCCTTTTGCCCAACCATATAAATTATTTGCGTCTGAATACATTAAGTATAAAGAAGGTAGGCTTTGATCATAAACTGGTAAATATTTATTGTTAGCAATAGAATGCATTTCAGAGCATTGAACAATTCCTCCTCTAATACCCTTTTGAAGAAACAAAATCATTTCTAAATCAGTAAGTAAATCCAATTTAATATTTGTTTATTTAAGCATAGCATCCCATGACAATCCTGGATTTTCAAACATTTCTAAAATTCTCAAATACATCTGCTAACAATAAAACATCAGTTTCAAGGTATAACATCAAATAGTCTTCCAAAGTTTCACATTGAAATGTATTCCAAACCTTTTTAGCATGAAAGTAGTCTTCTTCAGAACAATGTGTATTATTTAACTTATCATAGAAATCTTCTATGCTTGGCAAATGTTTTTCCCTAAGTTTCGCAACAGAATTCAAATAATTACACGGAAAAACTTCTTTTCTAAAAAGTAAATTTAATTTTGTTTCATCATCTACAAAAAATGATTTCACTATTTTCAAGTCATGTTTTGTTAAATTCTTAACGAGATTGTCTAATGTTGAGAGCATAAATCTATAAGAGTCTAAAAATCTTATTTCAATATTATCTGTGCTATCTCCGTTTATAGACTTAGACAGTAATATATATAGTTCCTTATTAAGTGGAATTATATTTATAGGACCATCATCAATATTGTTTAGCTCTTTAATAAATAAATGACAGTCATAGGCCGAAAAATTATGAAATATAACTGGGAAAAATGTTGGTATTTTAGAATTGATATTGCAATGGTTATGAGCTGGTCCTCTATACTTTCCACTTACATGACAATGATCTTTTACATTTATGTCATTTGTAATAGTTTGAGAACAAATATGACAAACATTATTGTTTTCGAAACTTAAATTTTCCTCTTCGGTTAAGTGTGTCATTGGAACAATTTTAGTGAGAAAATTATTACTTAAATATTTTATATCTATTACTAAATTTTCTATAAAGAGCTTTGGGGAATCAAGGCCTTTAAATATTCTTAATCTATTTAAATTATCATTGAAGTTACACTTAATAAAATATGAAAATGCATAGGGTATATGTTTATCAATCAAAGTTGTTCCCTTTCGGAATACACGTTTGAATGTTTTCAAAAATGCATTCTGAATCAGCATATATTACAAATGGAACTTCAATGGAGTTATTAAAATTCTTAAATTCTAATATTGACTCACTTTCCTTTGGAGCATAGGCGATTTTTCGGTTGCAGTGTTTTTGGTGAATATTTAATTTCTCCTTTTGGTAAAAATGCTGCAGACAGTCATCGCATACAAAAATTTAACTTTATGCTTTGTTGTTTGCAACCTGATTAATCTGTAAAAAGAAAAAAATAAAGATAACCTTTTAATAACACAACTTTATAAAGGTTTAAAATTATAAACTTACCTTGAAATATTTTTTATCCACATAAAGTGTGAATTAACTCATTTTTTCTCCTGTAGAAACATAAGGGAAATGTGTTTGAATTTTTTCCCTTTAGTTTTGTAATAAGGTCCAACAACTAAATCCTTTTCATCATCATATCCAAAAACGTTGATACTCAACAGATTGTTATTTGCTTCAAAAATGGATATGTCTTTAATTTGTACAGGGAAGCCTAATCCCTTAAAATTCAAGGTATAACCATTTATGGTAATTATGTTTTCCTCAATCTCAACATTATACATAAATGTGACATTGGTGTTATTCTGTTTTAAGTCAGCTATTGCTGATATAACAGCCCATTTAAAACAAAACCCATCTCTGTTTTTAATATTAAGGCAGGCTGTTTTTTCCATAAGTTTCCTTGGCAGTTGGATGAAAGTTGACCCCTTCATTGGTTGATACTTATTTGAATTTATAACCACTTTTATTAGTTCAATGAGAGTCCAACCACTATCCCTTTCTTGAAACTCCTCCATTTTTTGTAACACTTTTTCAATTTTTTATTCTAAATGACATCAAAATCCTCAATAAAATATGTTTCTTCCATTTTGGTTTGGAAGGTTTTTATTTCTTTTGATATATTTTCTTCAGTTTTCATGTTTGGTTTTATATAAAACCCAGAAAGTTCCATATTGAATTTCAATATGGTATGGAGTCTTAAAAACTTCTTCATTTCCGACTTGATTACCGCGGAGGTTTCTTTTAAAAATAGTTCCGGAATAATATTTTTTTTATACATATTTTCATATGAAAGAATTATTATTCTGTTTTTAAAGCAAGTTTTTTTATGCAATTTTAAGTCCATTTCTTTTTCAAAAACTTTTTTGCACTCACTACATTTAATTATACCGGCCATGTTTATAGTTTCAAGAATACTTGAAGAATACTTGAAGAATACTTGATAACTGTTTAATAAAATTTGTTATAATTATTATAAATAAGTAAATCAAATATGTTTAAAAAGTTCATTGACTCATAATTAACTGTGAAGCACACATTCAAGGTTAATTTTTTGCACTTTAAAAATGCACACTATTGCACTTTTTTGACTATTGAAAAGTTTATTAACTCATAATTTAATATGAAGCAAACATTCAAGGTTAATTTTTAAACTTAAAAAATGCTACGATTGATTTTTTCACCGTAACGAAAAGCTTATTGACTCCTAATTTCCACAATAATAAAATTGTATTTGTTTTAAAATGTAAATTATTTTTTAAATAAAAATTAATAAAAAATTTTAAAAAATATCTTGTTTTTGTTTTATTATAATTATCTTTATTGTAAGGATTTCTTTTTCAGAGTTTAGATATAATTTAAATCAAATATTGCAGGTCCATTTGGTAATTGAAGCCCCTTGTAAATAATTGATACCAATATTAGCCATATACATTTGGAAATGTACTGCAAAATCACATATTTATATAAAAACTTAAAACGCCCATAACTCGAAAACTAAGCGGTTGCGCCAACTTTCTTATTTATTTTTTCTTCTTATTTTTCCATTTTCTATCACCCTAGGTACTTTTTATTTATTTGGAGCTGCGTCGGTAAACCAGATTTAAGCCCAAATATATTTATATTTTTAATAAAAATACAAAAAATATTTACCACAGGCTTTTGCAGGGTATAAACTATATATTTTCTGAAAGTAAATAGTTTTCTGGACAAAATGAGCGATGCGTGCAAAAAATATATAGTTTATACCGTGCGTTGTTTTGAGCAAATGTATTTCAAATCGGAAAATATTTGTTCGCAAAGATATATTGAGGAAAAAAAGCGACAAACATTTGAAGGAATTTTTTTTTAATACAGGATATAGTGGCCCGTCTAAATTTTTCCAGAACTCAATAATATTTTCCCTATCGGGATGATTAAATTTTTAATAAACTTATCCGCTTGTATGCTCGTTATCGCTGTCTACAAGACTAATTAATAAAATTCAAATTTGAAGTTTACAGAAGCTCAATAAACACAACATCAAGGCGAATTCATCACAGTTATTCTTGATACTACAACAAGTACACTACACCTCGTACAAAAACCACAAGCAATTTGTTTTTTTAAAATCATTGTACAATGTTAAGAACAGAAATAAAACAAAACAGAAACAAAGATAATAAATAATAAATATATTATTTCTGTTTAGAGGCCTCAAAATAGGCCGTGCGATCGTGCGATATTTCCCGCTGAATGAGAGTGTTTTGCAGTAAACAATTATATTTTACGCTCGCAAAATAAAAGAGCGTAAGCGTACATGTGAATTTTGCTGACACAATTGTGTATGACGCTGACATCCCTGGTTTACATAGTAAAAAGAACAACAACATGTATAGTTTTCTACTATGCATTAAATTGGAGAACAGTAGAGATTAAGAAATAAAAACAGAAAGACAATTTTAAATATTTTGTTTTCTTTTTGGAAGAGTTGTTGTTTTAAATGTTACCGTTGATTTCGTAAATTTTTGCACTTATGAATAATTTTAATGTTATTGTTACATTATTAATATGGTAACATTGTAAGAATGTGTTTATTGCATTTTTTTAAATAAAGTGCGATCTTTTGATGGGCTGCGATTTTATATAACAGACACTACCGATCATGGTCATTTGTTATATGATAATCATGTACTTACAAAAAATTTATATATAGAGAGGTTATAACAACATAATTCATCAACGAAATAAATGTAAATGGAAAATATATAAAAGGCTTTGTTATAAACATTGAGATTAGGGAACTTATGTTATACTTATATACATTTTTAGAAAAATTGTCACTAAATTTCATATGCCTTAAAGAAATATGCCTCATAAAATTAAAAATTGTTCTGCTTTACTGAGAATTATTACATTTTGAGTTAATACCCTCTTTATAATCAAGTGCGATATGTTTTTTAACATTAAATAAATATATTTCTACATATGTATATACATATTTAATAAAGTTTTAACCCATATGATTAAATAAATACAATGAAAACTCCACTAACGGACACCTCCCGTAGGCGATCACCTCTATGAAACGGACAATTTTCCAAGTCCCTTGGTTTTCAAAGTGTTGTTAGAACAAATTTCTCTCTGATAGACGGACACTCCCATGGCCGGACGCGGACACCAATTTTCTGTAAAACGCCTCCAGTAGACGGACAGAACTTTTAACACATACGAGAAAAAGCATACAAAATATGTACACTTATGTATGCAAATTACCATACTATTTGCACTTAAGCCACAAAAGCACTACACATACATTTTATATGTGTGATTCCCCCTTTTTGCTACCATTGATTGAAGAATTTTTATTGCCACATGGCTGGGCGAAATTCTCTAACATTAAAAAAAAGTTGAAATTATAAATGTGCAAGTATAAGACAAACTTTCAGTACGTGAAATTGCAAAAAGATATTGTAACAAAACAAAACATTTAAAATGAGGTGCTTAATTACATACATATGGATTTATATTTTTTAAGATTTAATATTGGGAAAACTCAATCTGCGAGCATTCTAAAAGATTAGGAACATCTTAAAGGCAGATGGCAATCTGGATTTAACATTAATTATAAAAGGAATTGCCCTTCGACAAAAGGTTCGGAAGTTGACAAGATTTGTTTTGATTGGTTTGCAATTGCCAGAAGTAAGAATTTGCCTATGTCAGGACCAATTGGAAGAGTAAAGAAATAACTGAGAAAATAGATTATCATGGGTTGTCTGCAAGCATGCTACAATCCGCCAGTTCTCTTTCAATACCGCATAAATTTATAGTTTATTGAAGTTATTTTTTTAAACCGAACAAGATCGATCTAATTTTGTTATTTGTTTTATGTGTATGTATGAATCTTTCAACTAAAATGAATTTAAGAAATAAATAAACATACCTATTTAATTGCAATGCGTTGAAATTTTTTTATTTTTTTTAATAGCAGATAAATCCTGACCTTTTTAAATGAACTATCCCGAAGACGGACACCTCCCGTTAATGGACAAATTTTCTGTGACGGTCAGTGTCCGCCTACGGGAGATTTCACTGTATTAGAAATAACGGTACAAATAAATTATTTCTAGATTGCAGTCGATTGTGTCGACTGCTGGCCCATACTAGCAACTAATAAATTAAACTAATTCTTAACTAAAATTACTTTCGTTACAATATGTTCAATGTATCTACAACAATTCAACTAATAAAAAGTAAAATAGAACAAATTCAGGATAATGTGGTCTCAGCAAAGTACGAATTAGTTCATCCAAATATCCTAAATAATCATCTAATTAACAAATTTAAAATTAATTTTAATAAATTAAAATATTTGCAAAACTTTTAATAACACTTATTTAATACTTAACATTAAAATACCAAAATTGTTCATATAAGGGAAAATAAGATTTAATAAGCATTACCAAATTAAAATCAAAAAGAAATAGAAACCAAAATAGAGGAAGTTTTTAAGTAGGTATAAAGATAAAATTATGCAATTTGAAATGAATACACATTTTAGACAATTAACACCCAGCACTCATTGTTTATTAACAAAAAAATGTAAATTAATAACAAATAGAGAATTAGAAATTAAAGCGTTTGATAAGAAAAAAAATCATGATGAAAAACGCTGTAAATAATCTAGAGCCATCTAGATTATTCGAATTGTTAGAGTAAAAGTACTACTCTGAGATGGCACAAAAAATCAGTATTAGTACAAACATTTAAGTGTGTAGATCGCAATTATAAGTTGCATAAGTGGCTAAGTTCTAAATAAAGTTGTGTGAATAGTTTATAGTACCAGCTATAAGTAAAGTGTTTTATTTATTTTATTAAAGTTGCAATAAAAGACCTTAATAGGTTTATAATAAAGGAAATAAACAAAAAACTGTATTGAAAAGGCAGTAACGTAACAATATGTTATTTTAAAAGTTTTTGTATTGCATTGTAAAATATTAGGCTATTAGGACAATATGACTTGATAGCATACCATTTGCAACATCCAAATATATATTACTTTAGCAGAAGTTTTCTTAATAAATTTGCTTTTTGTAGACTGAAAAAAAAAAAAAAAAAAAAAAAAAAAAACAGTACAAAAATCAGAACAAAGTGTAGAAAAGAGTACATTTGCGTACTGTTTTGGGTGTTGTGCATAAAACAGTACAATAGAAAAAATCAGTTCATGTACTGCTAAAAACAGTAAGTCCCTAGTTTTAGAAAACAGATAATTACAATTATAATGAGCATTCGTGGCAGTGGTATAAAAACAATACCACATATCTAATAATTTTCCTTAATACATAATTTGTTTTCTTGATGACAATTTGAAAATAAATTGCTTTAATTGTGTGCAACCTACATCACAGCCTTAAATTTTTGGGAAATTTGACAAACAGCATGTGTAAAAAACATGAAAGCAACAATTGGTCGTGTGGCTGCAGGGTTAATACTGCGATTACCCGCTCCGCTTTTCTGAACATATACAATTGTGTATGGTATTGGTGCGTTCAACAATTAACTATTTTTCTTTGACTTTACAAGGATTATTCATACATACTGTAAGTAATAACCCCTATCTGAGGTATCCTTTTCTCTACTCCTAGTGAGGGAATATAAACCTGGCAATGTACATAGATTTTAAGTCTGTTGATTCTCCAAAAGTTCTAAAAAAAAAGCTCTAGCTCATACAGTTCTCCAAATAGATGAAAATAAGTGTTAACTTTGTTTGGAAGGTACCAATTCCACTATAATCCTCGAAAAACTATAAAACCTTCCAGGTCTCTATATACATACTTATATTTAATGTTGTTTAACTGAAGTGCAAAAAAATAGTAGTGGGATTCACCCTTTCTATTAAGTGTATGACTCTATTTTAAATAATACGATTTTATACTTCAAAGCCAGAGCTGCCGTTTTTGGTTATTTCTAACCAAAATTGGTTATTTTTTTTCTCAATGTGAAGATGTGAATATTTTTTTCATTTTGGTTACTTTTTTCTAAAATATAAAATACGTATGAATATGTTTTTCTTGACACACTTGCAATTTAGGTTTTTTAAATTTATAACCTTTTTATTTACATGGGGGTGAATGAGTATATGAATTATTTACGACTTCGAACAATGTCTACTTTGCACTACGATTTCTCATTATTTGATTAAAATGAACGGAAGTTCTTTATACTTTATCGCAAACAAAAAATCACTTTCAAAACAGCTTCCAGATATTTTTTTTTGGATTTTTGCTAAGAAAAAATTTGCCAAATGTGATTTTTTTATTAGAAACTGGCATGTTCTGAAATTGAAATCAAATAAAGTTTTATCGATGGAGATTTTCAATTAATTTTTTTTAAGAGTAGTAAAGATAAGTGGCACTTAAAGTAGAAAGTGCATATATCATGCGGAATCGATTTCAGAAAATGACTGAAAGAGTACACAAAAGTAGATTTTGGTGTTTCTAAAACCTTGAATATAAGGAAAATGTTCTAAATTTACACTATTTCCAGTAGTATATTTAAATATATTGATATACATATAGGCATTTTAAAGATTTTTCAAAAATAAATTGATATAATAATTGGCAATATTTTTAATTTATTAAAAAAATTCATCTGACTGTCAGTCATATACATTTTCCTCCATTGAATTAACGTTCTGAAATCGAATTTGTTTATATTCGTTATAATATTATACAATGATCCACAAAATATTTCAAATAGAAAAATTTTGAAACAGTAATAATTACAAGTATAATTTTAAAATACAATTTACAAACAAAAGAAATAAGTTATATAAGTGCACAAAAATTGCATTTCGCACATCGCCAACAGTTTCCAATTTCGCCAAGACCATCGACATATCGCCAAACGTAAATATTCATTGCCAAAAGAATTTAAAAATCACCACATTTCACAACCCAGCCACTGACAGTTAAAAAGCGGAAAATAATTTAATTTTTTGATTTCTTGTTATTTATAACTTTGAAGTACAAATTTCGTTTATTGTAAAGGACATATTCAAGAAAATTCCATTTATTAACTTCCATATACTGAATTTTGTATGCAAATGTGACGGGTTTAATGTGCTGTTTTCACAACACAAGTAATTGAACGTGTAGTAAAATTTATATGAAAAATAACACTGTGCAAGAAATTGGCACTTTTTTTCGTGACAAGCTGGGCACCTAGCGTTTTAACATAATTCGGGTACGCTGAATCCAGTTCCCGCGGTCTTTTAAGGTTGGCTCTGGTTCTCGAGATATACCGTTATTTCGAAAATGGAGGAGGTTGCACAACATATGCTCGCGTAACTCAAAAACCCTTTAGTTAATTGAAAAACTTAAAAAACCGAAATTCCGCAATAAAATTTCCTTTAAGAAAAGTAAAACTTCTTTCTTATATCCGCAGTCGTTTTAGAAACATAATTTTTTAAAAATTCATTAAAAATGCAGCTATGCTTCTAATTTTTTACAGACGTATATAAAACGAAATTCCAAACAAAACAAGCCATAAATGATTAAAATCTGTTTGCAACTTTTGATTTTATTCACAAAAGTCGACAAATTTTAATTAATTTAAGAATTTCATAAAACGCAATATTTGTATGGGAGCCCCCCCTAAGGGATGGTGATAAAGGGAAAGTATAATTTAAGAAAATGTTAAGAACAAAAAACTAATGGAGGTCAGTCATACATTTTGGGCATTTATAGGACTTTTTCTTCAATATATTTCTAGTCTGAAATGAACATTTTGTATGGAAGCCCCCTTAAGGAATGGTGATAGCGGGTGGGTATGTTAGAAATAAATGATTGAGATGAAAAATAATGTGGGGTTGGTCATACATTTGACCCATCTAGGGGCATCCTAGGCGCTGCAGGGGCCAAATTTAAGAATTTTATTAAACGGCCATATTTGTTTGGGAGCCCCCCTAAGGGGTGGAGATATATGGCAACTATGTTTTAAGAAAATTTAAGAACAAAAAACATTGGAGGTCGGTCATACATTTTATCCCCCTAGGAGTAAATCCTAGGCATTAGAAACAAATGAAGGGAATGAAAAATAAAGTTGGCCTGGTCATACATTTGGCCCGTCTAGGGGTATCTCAGGCGCTGCATGTGCAAAATTTAAGGCTAGGGTTCTACGCGTATAAAAAACAAAGTTGCAAACAAAATAAGTTATAAGTGATTAAAGTCTGTCTACAACTTTTGATTTTTTCAGAAAAGATTAAATTAAAATTAGCTTTAGGAGGTTCTGTAATAAGTACCGTTAACTTGAATTTGAAGTAAATAACATTGTGCCTTTTCAAACTATTAAAGTATATTAACAAAGCCAAAAAATTTTCATAACAATTATTGCAAAAATTAAAATCAAAAATTGCTATGAAGAAGAAAAAATGGCTGGATCTTCCGGCTAGATGAAATCTAGCTATTTTTTTATGGCCAGATGAAAAAAACCGCCAGATCTAGCCGGCAAATGGCTAAATTGCAACCTTGATTACCATACCTTTTTTTGATAATACCAGATTGCAGCAAAATTTCTTGTAGGGTTTCTCTATCAAATAAGCTGGGAGTGCTAAATATATAGAATTTTAACCATGTTTTTAAATAAATTTAGAGAAAAAACCGAAAATTTTAAAAACTCCCTACATTTTGTATAAAATGGAATATCAGAACTTTTTTCCTACGACTCAAATTTTTCAAAAAAAAAATTCCTACAAAAATGGAAACTACCCTGCATCTGCTACCAGTGCTCAAAACTAGATCTGGTCGATTGATAGTGTGAAAAAACCTGGAAAAAAGCTTTAGTGGGTTTTCAGGATACACCTTCCTGCGACTTGGGTAGGATACGCCCTGAATCCCGTCAATTTTGAATTTAAGCCGAAGATCAGATCAAAACTAAACCTGGACGATTGATGCTGTGAAAAATTCGCCCTTTAATGGGTTTTTAGAATGAGCCTTCATGCGACTTTAAGTAGTATATCCAATCTCCTGAGATCCGTCATTTTTGAATTTGGTTTACTTTGTTTATAGTTTATTTAAATTTTGTTTTTTAATCTTGTTTCGGTCTATTGCATTAAATACTGTATTTTTTTAAACCGGTTTAAATTTTTTAATTTCTTATTTTTTTTTTAAAGTTTTAGAACTGTATATACTTGGGTTAAATTATTTGAATAATTCGAATAAATTAATAAGCTATTCGATTAATCGAGCAAAAATAATACATATTTAAAAATCGATTAATTCCTTACTCAAAAAATTGGATACTGTACAAAATATTCAATGAAATATCTTAAAAGGCTTTAATTGCTCCCAAGTCAACTAGCTCGAACTATATTATATTATGGCGACCACGTTCGTTTTTTTTCATGATGCTGTGAAATTAAACGACTTCTTCGACGGTATATGTAGATAAATGAGTTTTACAGTTCCATTTCTCGATAAAAAAAAACACCAAAAATCATACGAAATGCATACACAGAAAAAAGTGTTTTATCAATTAAAAAAATGGTTTAAAAAGTATTTTAATTTAATTAATGTGATAATTGAATCAATAATTTTTTTAGCTGGAAAAATTTAATTTTGATTTAATTAACATTTTAGTTGTTTTGAAATAAATTTTCAAATAAAATTTTAATTAAATAACAAAAAATCTTAATTGACTTTTTTCGTTTAAAATAAAATAATTTAAACATGTAGAATTGTTGTTGGAATTGTCAATATTTATTTAAATAAATTAACACATTGTTTAAAATTTCAAAGTTTTCTGATCACTTTTTTAATTAAAATTAAAAATATCATTTATTGAAAATATTTTTTCAAAATTTTAAAATTTCTAGTAATCAATATAATCATTTTGGTAATAGGTGCAAAATCAACAACTAGTTTGCTTGATATTATGAATTTAGAACAAATTTGGTGATAGGAGAAATTTAATAATTTTTTCTGTGTATAAGAGATACATAAATACTGTAGATTTTTTATCTTCAAAGTAATTTTAAAATGATATTCTGATGTGACTATGAAGAACTGAGTATGCAGACTAGAGATAAGCGATATGTCTGTACCTGTGATTTAATCACTGTTACTGAAAAATCACGAATCACAGTTGTGACCAAATTTGTCAAGTTACAGGTACTTTCTAAGTCGTTCTTTTTGTATTTTGTTACATATACATATACTGTTTATGTGGGTAATATCGTTTTTTGAATGAAATGTCGAATGATATTGCTGTTCCTTTCATTCTCTCTTCTATCTTATTAGAATTTTTTTATACCAAACTTTATTTGTTCAAGTATGTATGTATATGAAAGTAAACAGATTTGAAAGCTCTTACAATTTGTTGTTGTTTCTTTGTAAAGTACTTACAAAAGCTCTTGCAAAAGCTCGCGCATTGTACATATAGCTTGGCCGCAATTGATATAAAAGAACAGAAAACTGATAAACCGTGATCACAATCACAGTTTAAAGGAGCAGTGATTTTTTAATCACATTCACTAATCACGATGATCTTTAAAAATCACGGGATCGCTCATCTATAATGCAGACTATGTTTCTTGCATTGTTATACCTACGTACATGTATATCTAATTTTTCATGTGTGAGAATTGCTGTTTTTTAATAATCAGGCCTGTTCTGAAAATCACTGTAATTAAATTACGTGATTTCAAATCATATGTGCCTTTTCAAATCAAACGTGTGATATTTTTGTGTGTTTCGGTGTGATTTTCAGTTGCACACCGAGAAATACAAAAACGGAATAACTTTCAGAACACCACAAAATTACACTTGTAGGAGATGAGACTCGGTAACTATCGGAAAATATAAAAGTAATAGAGGCTAAACCAGACAGTTAATTATTAATTAATTATTTAAAAGGGGCAAGAACAAACGGCTTAAGCGTTATATTCGCCCTCAGATAAGATAATTTATTAATTGTTATATACATATTTATTTTTCCTTAAGTTAAA
Organism: Pollenia amentaria; assembly: GCA_943735925.1. Lineage (NCBI taxonomy): Eukaryota > Metazoa > Arthropoda > Insecta > Diptera > Polleniidae > Pollenia > Pollenia amentaria. The sequence continues at coordinate 71,333,251 of OX031010.1, forward strand.
ATAATTAAGAATTTCTATTTTCAAAAGCCTTTATCAATGTAGATGTTGTCCGCTCGATGGCTAGTTAACCAGTGACCAAAAAATCAAATTATTTCTTCTTATATTTAAATATCGGTAATTAATTAATTAATTTAATAATTCTCACAGACAAAAAAATACAGTAAGGACAAAATAAAATCATGAAATTAATAATTTTCCGTCATTCATGATTAAAAATATAAGTAATAGAATAATTCAATTTACAAAATAATATTAATCTTAAGAAATTAATTATAAATATTCCTGTTACACACTTGTAATTTTAAAAGCACGTGATTAGATATCACGAGATTATCAGAACAATACAGAATATTGGTATATATTATTAAATTAAGTGTACAAAATTTTTGGACTTATGTAAAAGCTTTTCAGCTTATAGAAAAAATTCGGATTTTCTACTGACTGAGTAGCTATTTCTGAAAATTGGCAACACTGAGCACAATTTACTTTTTACTCCAATAACTCGTAAAATTAAATAGCATTGAAATGTTTTTAACTTTTTTAGTTTAAAAGTAATTTTTATTTTTATTATTCACACAATATTTTTTAATGTAACGCTTTGGGTAAGTTTTTGAAACCTTGGGTAACTTGGGTACAGTTCAGGAACACGAATAATTTATCAAGCTTAAAATATCCTTATTAACAATAGACTGTCTATTGGTGTAATCTTACTTTATTAAAGAAAAATAAAACTGAATGGCACATAAGATTTTTTACAGCCGAATATTCCACTCAGATTTGCTTTGTAGCCGGTAGTCACGTGGACCTCATAATAAGTAGTTTTAATGTGCTTCATTGAATTCCTAAACGTTTTAAATTCTTTTATACAAAACAAAGGAGGTCACGATTAAGCAGATACATGCAAAAACAATTTCCTACATACATACATACATTCATTGTTAAGGTACGTAAATCAATACGTTTTTCGAAAAGAATATAAAGAATATATAGATGCATACCTGTGTAAGTAATATGTACATTAAAGGAGTTCTATTTGTATGGCCAAATTTTAAAGTGTTTTGATTCCATTTCGCCGAGCAGATTTTTGTTCCTTTATACATATTAAAAAAGTAAAATTTGGAGCGAATACGATAACGTTTAGTGGGACCGGAAAATACTTCAATATACCTCTATACAAATAAATAGATTAAAAAGAAAAATTTTAATTAAAAGATTTTGTTCGTTGTGCTTAATTCCCTTTTTAATTTTTTTTTTCAGTATTTGTTTATTGAATCTTCATATATTATATATGAACTAACAATAATTAATCAAATCTTATCCTAATATTTACTTTATGTCCTGCCAGTGCTAGACAAAAAAGATTTAGTCATCACGGTTTCTGTTCACATATGAAGGTGTTTATCGCTCATCTGATTGGGTGAGTGCTGCAGTGTCTCTTCTTCTTAAGCGAGTGTGGCCGCCATAATTTAAAATATTTCCAGCTAATGGATTTGGGTGCAGTTCCAGCCTTTTTTAATATTTTACTGCATATTTCTTTATCATAATATAGATGTTCTTATCGATGAGTTATTAACAATAAAGATTTTTGTCGCGTCAGTACGAAAAAAGAAGACAGTAGAAGAAAAATGGAAAGTGTTTCTAAACTGTGTGCGTTTACGAATTTGAGGAAATGTGTTATTTTATTTCTTTCATTCCACATTCAAACGATTTTACAGAACGAGTCTTTAGTTTTCAAAGTGGAGAAAAGAAGAAACGGGTCCTAATATAAAACCTAGAAAGTGAGTTGCAGATAAAGACAAGCTTTGGTTATACTTATAATGAGTTTTAACATTTCTTGAAGACTGATTGTGGACAACGTTCAAAAAGGGCATAAATATTTTTAACTTGTAACACTGTAAATATTTATGTCCATACATATGAAAATATATTATTTATAAAAATCTATGGTATAAGATCGTCTGAAAAACGATTGTGCCTTTTGCAATAATTACAATTATTAAAGGTTATTAGTTGTAAATCACTTTAAAATCATTTTTTAAATTATTTTCAAGATAAACACATAACAAGCTTCGTTATTTCAAGTGTTGAATTTGTTTTTTACCATTGTTGTCCTTATATCTAAAGCTTGGTGCTAAAAAGGCCAATGTCAAATAATTAATTTTAGAGAAAATTTAAATCTTAGTTTTTTATAGAAGAGTTCTAAGTAAAATTGGCTCAAACCCCTTTTAGCTGTTCTCGGTTAAATTAGACATTGGCTGTTTCCGCAAAATAAAAGAGATTCAGCATGACCTTTAATTTGCAAAATGATATGCAAAATGATATGGTAGATATAGCAAAGAAATACTTTTATGTAATTTTTCTTTAATTTTATGTTGATCTATATTCAAAAAATATAATAGAATAAAGGAAATACACTTTTAGTTCAAATGTTAGTCAAGTTTTTTTCGTCAAATATTTGCTAGGTGTGACCGTAACTTTTTTTTTTTTTTTTTTTTTTTTTCTCAGTATTTATTTATTGAATCTTCATATACTAAATATGAACTAACAATAATTAATCAAATCTTAACCTAATATTTGATTTATGTCCTGCCAGTGCCAGACAAAAAAGATTTCGTCATCACGGTTTCTGTTCACATATGTAGGTGTTTACCGCTCATCTGATTGGGTGAGTGCTGCAGTGTCTCTTCTTCTTAATCGAGTGTGGCCGCCATAATTTAAAATATTTCGTGCTAATGGGTTTGGGTGCAGTTCCAGCCTTTTTAAATATTTTACTGCATATTTCGTTATCATAGTTTTTACTAATGGCACATTGAGATCCTTGTGGATATTTGAGTTTTTGACGTACCAGGGGGCGGCTGTGATTATTCGAAGAAGTTTATTTTGGCGCCTTTGAATTTTTTCGATGTTAGAAGCCGAGGCAGTGCCCCATAACTGAATACCGTAGCACCAAATAGGCTTTAATATAGAGTTGTAAAGAAGAAGTTTGCAATCGAGACTAAGAACAGAATTTCTTCCAATAAGCCAATTAATTTGGATTGCTTTTAGTTTCATTTGAGTAAATTTAGCTTCTATATGCCATTTCCACGTTAAACGCCGATCTAGATGTATACTGAGGTATTTTACATGCGAGTGTTGGGGTATTATTTGATTATTGACGCAATGTGAATGTTATATGTGAGCATTTTTGCTCATTGATCTTTATCCTCCATTTTTTTAACCACCTTTCCAGTTCAAATATATGATCCTGTAAGTAGCGAGATGCTTCCTGACAGTTTGCGTGTATGCTTAGAAAAGCTGTATCGTCCGAAAATGTTGAGGTTTGTGTGTAGCTGTTTGTAGGCAAGTCCGAAGTATAAATTAAGTATAATAGAGGGCCCAGGATGCTGCCTTGTGGGACTCCAGCGTTAATTGGCTGAGGAGAACTTAAAAAATCGCCTTCTTTAATAATAAATTGACGACCGACTAAGTAGCTTTCTAACAGCTTGTGTATGTTTGCTGGTAAGTTTTGCTGCAATTTCAGTAGTAAACCTTCATGCCAGACTTTATCAAAAGCTTGAGACACATCGATGAAGAGTGCTGAGGAATATTTTTTTTTTCTTCAAAGGCTTTTCTTAAGACATTTACTATTCGATGAGTTTGTTCAATTGTGCTGTGTTTTCTTCTAAAACCGAATTGATGATTGGGAATACATCTGTTTTCATTTAAAATCGGTGTTATTTTTGACACTAGTAGTTTCTCAAATAGCTTTGATATATTAGACAATAAGCTTTTAGGTCTTTATGACTCAACTTTTGTGGGATCCTTTCCTGGTTTAGGTATCATGGTAACTAGGGATACTTTCCACTCTTGTGGGTAGTATTCAAGGCGTAAAATAGCATTAAACATTAGTAGAATAATTTTCTTTGCTATGCTGGGTAGCTCCAAAAGCATTTTGTTACTGATCTTATCAAAACTAGGGGCTTTCTTGGGGTTTAAATCATGAATACCCTTCTCGATTTCTCTTATCTCAAATCTTAGTGGAACAGCTGATCCATCAGCAACAGGTGGTAACTCGACCGCAGTATCGAAAGATGTATGAGGGGTAAATACCGTTTTCAAATGATTAACAAAAATATTTCCTTTTTCCATGTCATTTCGTGCCCAACTTCCATTTAAGTTTCTTAATGGCGGTTTAGTGATAACTGGTCTTTTTAGATTTCTAGCTGCACGCCATAATGAATAGTCCGATTGAGGAGTTGCATCAAGTTCCTTAAGATATTTTTCCAGAGAAGCCGTTTTTTGAGACTGCAGTAAGTTTCTTAGCCTTTTTGTGCACTCTTTTAGTAAATTTTTAAGTTGAGGGGATCTATGCAATTGCCACTCTCTTCGAACTCTCCTTTTTTCAGTCAAGAGATGCTAGACATCTGTAGAATATATTTTAGTATTTTTGATATTTTTGCGGGCTATGCTAGAATGTTGAACAGCTAGTTTGAGTGCAGTGGGTACTGAGATATTTTTTATATTTTAACCAATTTATTTGTGTGGCTGACGTCACTTAGTAACCAGACGGAGTTACAATTCTATTAGGGTTTGATATGGTAAGAATTGTAGGTGTGTGATCAGAAGATAATTCTAAAGAAGCTTCAACATGAATCGTTTCTGCCGGGATGTTTTTAACCACGCCAAAATCGATGACATCTGGAATTTTTTGCTGATCAGTAGGCCAATAAGTTGGTTGTCCACTCGCGACCACATTTAAATCCATTTTAGACATTGTATTATACAAAACACGACCCTTTGGTGTAATGAGCCGTGACCCGCAGAAGGTATGTTTAGCGTTGTAATCGCCAGCGGCTAGGAAACAGGGTCCTTATGATTTAAAATATTTATAATATTGGCTTTCTGATATTGAAAATCTAGGTGGAGAGTATAAAGATGAAAGTAATAAGTTTCGATTTAGCTCTTCAACACAAATGTTCGTTGCTTGCAGATAATCTTCAATTTGCCAACACACTTATGCTCTTCTAGAATCGGAATACGTACTTGATGGCAAAATATTTGAACGGAATTAATTGCAAATTTTACACTTTGCTTTGCTAAAAGCTTTACAAAGAGACTATTGTAAAGTAGGACTTGCAAGACCTGACGATTTGACGGAAGTTTTGCGCCAGTAATTTGGTGAGAAACATTCCCAATTAAATCAATTTTGTTTAAATTTTTGTTGGCTTTACGCGTTTTAACGAAGAGAGTGAGTGCTTGGTGCTTCTTCCGTACCCGATTTCGATGATATTTTTGACATCTTAATCTTAATTGTTATATAACTTTAATACACTTAACACTTGAATCACAAATTTTTTAATTTCACTGTTAAGACCTTCACTCAGATCAATACTTACATAACAAATGAAAAATGCAATTAAATCACGGTTTTTGCAACAATGTTATTTGGCGTTATACCGACAATGTTTGCAAAAATGTCCCGTTATCTAAAGCGACTATTGCTAAGGTATACACAAGTTGTAGGAATAGTTCAGACAAACAGTAAAATGTTCTAACATAATAATTTTTAACAGCATAAGCTTTAAAAGTTTTACCGTTATTTGACCTACTGCAAATATCTTGCAGCCGCTGTATTATTTTTTTGAAGCACTCTTAAAACTGTTTTTATATTTTTTTCTTTTTGTTCTTAAAAAGGAATATAAGAGAACAAATAAAATTAAAATTGCAAATAAAAAACTTGATTACATAGTAAATAACACCTTAAAATGGTTTTTTTTTTTCCTAAAAATTTAAAAAACATGATAAAAAATTAAAGTGTTCCACTTTACCCCATGTCCCACTCTACCATAGATAATATTGAATAATGTAAAGAAGGAGAAAAAAATTCAAATAAATTTTTTCTTTCAGTATTTAGAGAAGAAAATAATAAATAGATGCGATTTAAAAGTGACATATGTATAAAAATTGCTGTTTTTCCCTATTCACTTTTTTAATATTTGAAGTCGTTTTCCCGCCCATAAAACGTTATCGGATTCCGTCCAAACTTTACATATTTACCTTTTTAATACAAAGGAACAAGAAACTGCAAGGCGGTTTTCAAAAATCTGACATTTGAAAATAAGAACCCTCTTAACGTACATTACGTTGACCATCCGTTCTGCATTATACAAAATAGTACGGTTTTTAAGAGCTTTGATCTGTGTGGATTAATTTCTTGTGAAAAACCTTTAATTTATTGTGCATTTAATAATACCTTTCCCTCACTTGTTGTGTGTGTTCAACATTATTTTTTAACCCTACTGTTTTGGTCAAATTTTTTTTATTTAAATTTGCAATTCATTACAATATCAACTTAAAGCGTCAGTCAGCTCATGTATTAATTTCTTTTTTAAAAATCAAACAGAAAAATTTAAAAATAAAATCTTAGGTTATGGGCCATATTGGTCAATGCTTTAGAAGCTAATATTTTTATTTCACTGCTTGATGATGACGAAGTTTGTTGTTAAGTCAATAGCTCAGCTACAAATGACTCTTTAGATTTGACTGCCATTTTCCACATGCATTCTTCTTATGATATACACATAGCTGACGTAAAAACTCAGGTTTTCTGTGATTTCAACATTTGCAGCCCACGAAGAATCAATTTCTGTATATAAAATAAATGCATTCAAATCGGATATATCCACTATATTTGAAAAGACAACATCTTACTATAATCTTACGATTAGTTTTTCTTTTATTGATTTAGTAGCTAATCATTTGATCAGCTCATCGAAAGTGATATTTCCATGACAGTAATAAAACATTGAAATAAGAGCTTCCCAATTGTCCAATAATTTATGAATATGAGCCAACTTGTTAAAAACGGAGAGTACTTGCTATCATGTGGAAATTATTTTTGTTCATCATGGACCAGATTTTATGGATCAAACAAATAATTATGATTAGTACTTAACGTATACAGAAGATCAAAAATACTGTATATAGCGATAAGTTCCAGCCAGAATTAAAACACCAATAAACATAGGCCCACAAAGATTTTCTAAGTCATTCCATTTGCTTTCACATTTAGTTCAATGATATTTATTCGTATTTTCAATGACAAGTAGAAAAAACGGCATCTGGACACCGCCTTACATGTACTTGGTAGTATGTACTAATATAATATTATCTGCTGAAGCTCCAATATGACGTGGTAAGTTAATTGCACCTCACTGCACTTTGTTTTTTGCAATGTATAATGCATCGATATCGAAAGCTTTTTCACAATTTTTCATTTCACATTCACATGTTTCATCAATACCAACTTCACTTTCAATATTATAGTTTTATATGGAAGAAATTGAAATATTTGTGACCCTTTCATTTAGAATTTGAGCAATAGCACTGCTGTGCAAGTTTCGTAGATTTTCCATTTTTTCCTTGAGAAAGTAATCACAAGAAAAGCTACTCACAAACTGGTGGCATACTGGTTGTGCACATACTTATCTGTGTAAAAAGGGTAAATCCCCGAAATAGAACAATATAAAGCAACAAAATATATTCAATGCACAACAAAAGCATTTGGAGAATTACGAAATTATTATTCTGTTCATAAATTATTCCAAAAGTCTTGGCAAATGGGTCTGATATCGAATTTCATATGAAATATAAAAAGTGGACCAAAATTGTCCCTGACCTAAGATTCGTAATTTTTTTCAACCTAACAGCAGAGTTAAAGCAAATTTCTCATTTCTTTTAACTTGCACATAAGAAAATGTCTTTTCTGTTTCATTGTATAATTTTTGAAAAGAATAAAGCTGTCTTAAAGTCGTTTGGTGTATAAAAAGGTTAAATGTTCTGTATTTAATAAAATAACTAACAGAAATGCATTCCCAATTTATCTCATAAGTAGGACTTGAGGCTCATAAGCAATCTTTTCGAAATAAATGAAATAAAAATAGATAAGTTTAAATATAAATAAAAATCAACTGAGAATTGTAGTTTCCAAGAAAGTTCTAAGCAGAATTTCAAATATGTACATATGTAATACCCAATAAACATTATCGTATTTATTGCTGGATTTTCATGTTTAAATTAGGAATGTGGGAATGATACGATACTGATATTCAAAAGCAAATATCGGCGATACCGATACCGATACGAATATTGAATTTGAATTCAAGTTAAATATCAAAATTTTTAATTTATATTAGTATGATTTAAAACAAGTAAACGTGCTATATTCAGCTATCGCGAATCGTATTTACACTCAAATCTTATATACGGGAGCCTCATTCTAGTGTGGCCAGGTGAAATAATGGTCCGATTCGGCCCATTTTTAATATTTAGTGTTCCTTATATTAAGAGCCGATGTTGACTTTGAATAAAACACAAATTATTTAGGAAATTATTGTCATTTCTTTTTATTATGATAATATTGCTATGGTTTAATTACGTATGGAAGAAAATATCGGCCAAATGGCCGACGTAAACTCGGCGGCACACCTCCATCCGATGGTCCAAATTTTCGATGACACTGAGGCATAATTAAGGTTCTATGCCGTTAATGTGCCGAATTATTTCATCCTTTAGCTCTTGAATTGTTGCTGGTTTATCGACGTACACATTTTCTTTCAAATAACTCCAAAGAAAGAAGTCCAACGGTGTCAAATCAGATGATCTTGGCGGCCAATTGACATCGCCACCACGTGAGATAACACGGCCATTAAATTTGTCGCGCAAAAGAGCCATTGGTTCGTTAGCTGTATGACAAGTGGCACCGTCCTGTTGATACCACATATCGTCCACATCCATATCTTCCATCGAGATATAAAAAGTTCGTTATCATCTTACGATAGCGAACACCATTCAGAGTAACATCCTGACCGGCCTCATTTTAGAAAAAATACGGTCCAATGATGCCGCCAGCCCATAAGCCGCACCAAACAGTCATTCTTTGTGGGTTCATTGGTTTTTCGACAGTAACTCTTGGTTTATCATTTGCCCAAATGCGGCAATTCTGCTGGTTAACGAATCCACTGAGGTCGATTATGCTGATTAAAAAATCACGGAGGTACACAAAATTCATTTCTATTTCAACGCCCATTTTCATAATAAGCCTGAATAACTTTAACGCGTTGCTCGATTGTGTATCTTTTATTGGTTTAAATTGAGTTAGTCTGAAATTGAGAAATGTCAAATGAAATGCAGAAAAAAACTTGACGTTTAGGTGTGGTTCACATTCAACATCGGCCCTTAAAATTTAACATTATAAGAAATATCTGGGTCGAATTTGGTTTTCATAGTTTACAATAGGCTTAGGCGCTTTTGTACCAAAACCATTATATCGCGAAGTTTCATAGATTATAGACATAAACAAGTTAAATTTAATGGTTAAAAATTAAAAATTGAGGGCAGTCGTGGTTTATTGCTTATATCTCTGGTATTTGTGGACCGATCTATCAAACATTCCGAACTATATGTGATATTAATATCTAACAACCTAGCCCCCATCATATGGTAAAACCCCATTTCGACAGATAAACTGACGGAAAAATAAGCGGGCGTCGTTAAACTCCGCATTTCATAGGGAACAAGAATATATTGTATTCTATATTCGAATTGTTAAAAAAAGACATTGACAAACGTTTATAAAATCTTGTTCAGAAATAGTAGATTTCACAAATCCGTTTGAACCAGACCTGCAGTGAAAAATAGTCTCTCAGATCTCATTTGAAAACTTTCTGCCACATTTTCATCAGGCTTGAGTGTAAAATGCAATGGCGCCCGTAAACAAGTGGATCTGCGACTACAGAAATATTACCATATCGAAGGTATCTCTCAATTCTTCTTAAGATAAAATTAATGAAAAAAATAGAAACAATTTTAAAATGTGCAAATACCTACAAGACTTAGAAATCAGGGACCATTTCATGACTGTGCACAGTGGAAAATTTCGGCAAAAATCCTATAACTTTGTTTTATATTTTCATTAAGCAATAATACTTAGGCCAGGTTTTTGGGTGAATTAAGTTTAAACTTAGTTTAACGTAGTCTGAAACTCCGATTTTTCCGGCGAAGTATTTAATATTTTTCTTTATTATTTCTTAAAGATTGATATTTTAAGCATAACTAATAGGGAGATCGATTATTTGACTTTTTTCAATAACCGGTTTTCGAATATTACGAATAGTTGCTATTTTAAAAAACCCGGTTTTCGGTTAAGCAATTTTTAAATAACCGGTTAACCGGTTTTAATTTGAATACTTTAAAACATAAAAATCAAATAAGTTTTTAAAATAAAACGTTAATTTGAATAAAAACAAAACAATTTGCAAAGGTAAGGACCCACAAAATACATAAATATGACTTAGATCAGACCTAACAAATATTTTACGATATTTGTTATTGATTTACAAAACTTAATTTGTAAGAAGATATTTGTATAATGTAATTTCGAAACGGTTGAATGATATTTGATCTAGACAAACGTTTTGCAAAAGCAAATAAATTATAGGAATTTAATAAAGTTATTTTTTGAAACATTCTCTCAAATTTATTTTAAATTAATTTTAATTTGTTGGTGGTTAAGCTATCTATATTAATTAACCAAATTTTTTAAAAATTGCAAACAAAACCTCTTAGCCAGGATCTATTATCTATTTCAAATTATTTTGTTTGAGCTTTATAGAAATGAATAGTGAACAGAACATTTTTTTTGTGTAAAATATTTCTCAATTCGTCGACTACAATTTAAAACATTCCATGCCATTGTTTGATTTCTTCAATTTTGTTTTTTAGTTCTTGGTGTTTTAATAAATAAAACTGGTAGAATTTTTTCCCATATCGTTGATTCCGCCGTAATGTTGTAGTTTTCAGCATGAAGAGATGCTAGAAGTACACGGAGAAAACTGTTGTGCATTATTTATGCACAAGCTGTTCATAACTATAAAATGATTAGGTACATTTTTGAATATGCAACTTTGCGCATAAATTATGCCTAATAATCATAAATTCTGCACAATCTATTAAAATTGTGCATAAGTTATACACAAAAAATGTGCACAGTTTGTGAACATTGTTCATAGCTTAATTATTTAAAAATTAAACACAATTGATCATAATATATGAACATTGTTCACTATTAACGACTATTAACACTTATTGTTCATGAGTTATGCCTACTTGTGCATAGATTTTGCCCAAGATATTGATATGTGTGTATCTTGTTCATAAGTTGTGCCCATTTATGCATAGATTATGAACAATGCGTACACATATGGATAATGAGTACCTATGCATTAATTGGAAGTTAGTTTCACTTAGGTATGTTCTTTGTGTCAAGGGTGCCGGTTGTGTTTAGAAGCGACAGTAGTTGAAGTGTGTTACATATTATTTAATATTATTTAGAAATATATAATTAAGAAAACCAGAGGTAAGTATTGAGTTATTATCATATATCATATACAGCGAATTGTTTTTCTGACTGGGTAGTTGCTTGACGAACTATTTATGGAGTTCTGATTCAGCTGATTTTGTTTACCTTTTGTTTGTGTTTTGCAGAAAACCATCCATTGAAGTTCTAAATATGGAAAACTTCGCAGGTCAACAAAGCAGTAAATATATTTTTTCTACAAATTTAGAAGGTATTAATTTATATTTAAATTTAATTTGCTGTTATTTCTGTATACTTGTTGTATATTTGTTATGTACGGGTTGGCTTTTTTAATACATTTCTGTTTATTTTTTCCTTTTAATTCAGATTTGTCAGCCGGTGTTGTATAACACTTTTTTCCTCTTACAAATATCGGATATATGTATAACATATTGTTAATATTTCAGAATTTACATAGTTTCTTGGATTCCCCAATTGGAATAAAAATTTGCGCTAATTACGACGCAAACAATGAATTGGGTGTATCAGACAGAGAGACTTTGATGACAAATATAGTAAGAGATAATTTAGAGAAAGACGTGCCCATGAGTTATGCTATATTCGATAATATAACAGGAGACATAGTAAAACGCCAGGACATTAATATCCATCCGCTACAATTTATACTTTCTGACTGGCCATTATATGCGCATAGTACTTTATAAATTATATTAAATAAACATGTTAATACTGAAGTATATTATTTATTTTATTTTAATATGTGTATATATAGCATTAGTTATTAAGCACTTGTACTTTGGAATACAGACATTTAAAAATAAAATGAAATTTTGTTTCTTTAATATTAGCAGGAGGTGTAAAAATGTTTTTTATTTGTTCACAACCTATGAAAATGTTGTTCATAACCTATGCACAGTTGTTCATAGTCTTTTCCCAGCTGTTCAGAGTCTATGAAAATTTTGTTCATAACCTATGCACAGTTGTTCAGAATCTATAAAAATGTTGTTCATAATCTATGCCCATTTGTTCATAAAACATGCTCATAGTGCTGAACTTAAGTTATGAAAAAGTGTGCATAGATTATGAACAACTGTTCTTGGTCGTTTTTCGTGAACAATTTGTGCATAAGTTGTGCTCATAGCGCATAATTTCTGCACACAATTCTCTCCGTGTACTTAAGAGTTTTAAGTGCATTATCGGGCATTTCGTCCTCGGCAACACAACTGGCTTATATTTCCCCCAATAATTAATTTTTTGCAGCGTATTTAAGTAAAGTATTATTTGTCGTCTTTTTAGAACTTCTTCGAACGGAGTTAAGTTTCATTTGGATCACATTAATGTCAAGCATGTACACTAATGAAAGGTGATTAATAAGTCGTGACATGGAAGAACCTTTGTAACTTATGATTTTAGGGCACTTCAAGCACTTATCTTTGTCTTTTTAATCGCATTCGAAAAATATCTAGAGATATCATTTATATAAAAATATATTAAATATTTAGAATACTCTTGCACAAATTACTATTTACTTTTTAACTGCACACGTTTTTGTAGTATTTTGAATAGTTTTTGGTTTTTTTTTTCTATAAAAACACACGCTTTTATAAGCGAGTGTTCATAATATTTTTTGACCTTTGTTACATTTTGTTTTGACATTCTTCATAAAAAGTTTAAGTTTAGCCAATATTCAATTAGAAAATACTTAAATTACGGGTACATCTACAACAAGAGTAAGGAAAATGTATATAAATTACACATTACTAAAATAACCGGTTACTTATACCAAAATAACCGCTTTATTCGATATTCGAAAAATGGACATTTTAAAATAACCGACTTGGGCAAACCGAAACTAACCGGTTAAAACCGGTCGAATAATAACCGTTCGATCTCCCTAATAACTAAGCTGTTCCCAAACTTGGTTATGGCGGCACAACAATTTAAAAATTTTTAATAATATGGATCACTGAAAGATAAATAAGCCTAACTTGTTTGTAAAACTCATAGTACTTAATTGCGAGCATTTATACTAGAGATGAGCGATCCCGTGATTTTTAAAGATCATCGTGATTAGTGAATGTGATTTAAAAATCACTGCTGCTTTAAACTGTGATTGTGATCACGGTTTATCAGTTTTCTGTTCTTTACAAAGAAACAACAACAAATTGTAAGAGCTTTCAAATCTGTTTACTTTCATATACATACATACTTGAACAAATAAATTTTGGCATAAAAAAATTCTAATAAGATAGAAGAGAAAATGAAAGGAACAGCAATATCATTCGACATTTCATTCAAAAAAAGCTATTACCCACACAAACAGTGAAATATCATAAATTTTTAAAAGTAACAAAATACAAAAAGAACGACTTAGAAAGTACCTGTTACTTGACAAATTTGGTCACAACTGTGATTAGTGATTTTTCAGTAACAGTGATTAAATCACAGGAACAGAAATATCGCTCATCTCTAATTTATACCACTCTGTGTTAAAGCCCTTCAAGATATAAAAACTTCTAAAGAAAATTGGCAGCTTGCCAAACCTTGTACTTCTTATTGTTATATTTTTTTAAAAAATTTTACTTACCAGAAATTTTATATGAACGATGCGATTAAAATCCGCCACTCCTGCAGTCAAAAAAGGTTGTAGATTGTGATCGAAATTTGAAGTGTTAGCTCTAATATTGCATCAATATGAAAAAAATAAGGGTCTGTCTGAAGTATACTCCATACCCCTGTGCTATGGTGCAAAGCAAAACGGCTAAGAATTAAAACAAAAGAATTTCATCATTCTGTTTTATTATGCTCTGCTTTTAAGTGCGTCATTTACCTTAGATGTTTTACAAAAAATAAGCATAGAAAATTAAATTGTTTGATCAAAAAAGTCCTTAAAAAATGTAAATAGTATCGTCGTATCAACTGTAAAATATCGCCGATACCGATATATCAGAAAATCTGAAGTATCGCCTATATATTGGTATCGGTAGTTTAAATGCCTTTCCCACCTTAAGATTGTTTATTCCTATTTGATTATCGACAAATCTATTCTTGCTTATTTCTTTCTTCAAATTTACATGTTTTTTTTTTTTGCTTGAAATCCGAAATTTTCAAAAACAAGAAATTAGATTGCCATTTTTGAAAGTAAATTTTTGGTTATAAAACGGGCTTAATTTGTTAAATAATAAACTTGTTTTTGACTCATCACGGTAATATGCATATGTATATGTATGTAAGTAAATATTGTCTATTGCAAAAACATAAAATTTTTTTGTTTCGTATTTTGGTTTTAAAAATATGGTCACCATTATGCACATACATCCAATTTTTAAATATTTATGTATGTATGTAACGCATATAAATATTTATTAATATTGTACAATGTGCAAAATTAAAATTTGGATATCTTTAGGTCTCTGGCTTTTCTATTTAATAACTAAGAAAATATTAAGTTTATACGAACGTAGTTTTCAGCAACTTTTTCCTTAATCTCTTATTTAAAAAAGTAAACTAAAACATATCGAATAAACCACTAAAAAAACACAAATTTGAATTTATTAAAAAACGCATTTTCTATGAATCACATGTGTTTAACTTTGTTAAAAAAAAAACATTTCTGTCGAAAATAGCAACATATGGACTTCCGTTTTTAATAATTTTGCCTTCAAAAACAATCCGTAAAATCTAAATGTTTTTGTAATAGATTTTTGATACGCCCGTTTCATTTATACGCCCAGTATTGACGGCTGTTCTGTCAAAAGCCAAAGCCTTAATATTCTATATTCGAATTTTTAAAAAAAGACATTGACAAACGTTTATAAAATCTTGTTCAGAAATAGTAGATTTCACAAATCCGTTTGAACCAGACCTGCAGTGAAAAATAGTCTCTCAGATCTCATTTGAAAACTTAAATCTTTCTGCCACATTTTCATCAGGCTTGAGTGTAAAATGCAATTGCGCCCGAAAACAAGTGGATCTGCGACTACAGAAATATTACCATATCGAAGGTATCTCTCAATTCTTCTTAAGATAAAATTAATGAAAAAAATAGAAACAATTTTAAAATGTGCAAATACCTACAAGACTTAGAAATCAGGGACCATTTCATTTTATTGACAGAATTGTACAATGTGCAAAATTTAAATTTGGATATCTTTAGGTCTCTGGCTTTTCTATTTAATAACTAAGAAAATATTAAGTTTATACGAACGTAGTTTTCAGCAACTTTTTCCTTAATCTCTTATTTAAAAAAGTAAACTAAAACATATCGAATAAACCACTAAAAAAACACAAATTTGAATTTATTAAAAAACGCATTTTCTATGAATCACATGTGTTTAACTTTGTTAAAAAAAAAACATTTCTGTCGAAAATAGCAACATATGGACTTCCGTTTTTATTAATTTTGCCTTCAAAAACAATCCGTAAAATCTAAATGTTTTTGTAATAGATTTTTGATACGCCCGTTTCATTTATACGCCCAGTATTGACGGCTGTTCTGTCAAAAGCCAAAGCCTTAATATGATCCTGCAGCCCCCCAAGAAGAAGACTACGGGTCCTTTTACTAGTTAGATGACCAATAGTGCTAACTGATATAGTGGTTATAGTTTCTATTAGTTCGTTAAGAGCAAAAGGAAAAAAACTGACCGAAACCTTGTGTACATGTGATTTTGTCTCTTATTAATTTGAATCTTATTAATTCAAGCAAAATTGTTGCAAGTGTGGTAGTAGCATTTTTTTTTAGTTTTGGTTATACTTTTCTTGTAGTGCCCATTATTGAATAGAAGTGCATGTCTCTTCTTTTCTGTAGCTCGTTTCTGTATTTCTCGCATTGCAAAATTTCTCACATTAATGCTTTAAACACATTCGAGACAGCAGACTACCGACTTCAATATGTCAACAATAGAATACATGTGTGTATATGGAAATTATTATTTTAGCGACGACACGGCAAAATGGCTGCAGGTTGTTGTCTATGCTAATTTAGTCGTTGTAGTCAAATTAAACTAATTTCTATTTTTGTACGCTACAATACAGAAAAAGTGCTGCTAATATAATCAAAAATTAGAAGAATTAGTGCTTATAATATATAATAATAATTTTTTGTTTAAACAGCCAAGAACCGGATTGAAACAAGAATATAAGCGGGGCTCACCACCAAATCTATATTATTATTACTTTTTAGTATCCTTAAAAGAAGTTATATAGGAAGATGTTTGTCACGCCAACGCTCTTAGTTTTAGCAGTATGGGTATCATTGAAAAATTGAAAGTGCTTTTCACATGGTGTTTAAAGCACACTGATTTATTAACCCATTAAGAGCCCATTTCAAATGCTCATACTTATTCACTGACTTTTTTACTAAATTTGCTTTATCTTTAAATTATGTCGATATGATAATAATTATTTAACAATAATATACACATGTTACCAAAGTTATTAGGACTTTGATTAATAAAGTTTTTCTGTATTGCGGGTTTTCAGTCTTCCGGAACACTTTTCAAATATTTACATATTACTATATTTCAATATGTAACAAGTGCATAAACTATTACCACTATATATTTTAACTCAAACTTATAAATAAATTGTGAAGTTTTCCATAATAAATTTTTTTTAACCCTAATAACCTTAAAATTTTATATGATGGAGTTTCTAGAAATATAGCATACAAAAACTTGGGGTGTTCTCTATAACATATTATATTTGAGGAAATATTATTATCAGAGAAGACAAATTTGCTTTTTTTTCTGTTTTGCTTCTTTTTGCTGTTTTTGCTGTTTTTGTTATTATGGTGCTTATTTTGCTTTTTTCCTGTGTTTTTGCTCTAAAATAGCTTTTTTAACATAATTTTTACGTAAAAAATATTTTTTTGAGAAAACATGAGAAAAAAAAAATAATTGACAACTCTTTTCTGGGTTAAAACAAAAAATGTTAGTTGTGGACTCAACGTTTTTATACCCTCCACCACCACTGTGGTGAATGAGGGTATACTAAGTTTGTCATTCCGTGTGAAACTTTTTTATAATACATCTAAGACCCCATAAAGTATATATATTCTGGCTCCTTGAGTAATTCTAAGTCGATTTAGCCATGTCCGTCTGTCTGTCCGTCTGTCCCTCTGTCCGTCTGTTGAAAACACGCTCACTTTTGAAAAACGCAAAAGAAAAGAACAAACTTGGTCTCAAATTGCTTGTAGTTATCCTAAGCAGTTTGGGATTGAAATCCAGCAACATCGGTTTAGTAGGATCAGAACTATTAATCAATATGTGGAACCACTACCAAAAAAAAATTAATATTTTTAATACAAAAACTATCATAAATAGTGGAATAATGCACGCAATGACATAAAATTTTGCACGAATTCGCTTTTTACGACTGCAAATCATACTAATAAATTTCGTGAAGATCGGTCTATAATTTACCATAGGCCCCATATAAACCCTTTTCGCGGAAAACAGTTTAGTACGCCTAAGACCGCAATAAATAACGCTAGCATACTTAAATTTGGTACATCACAGTTTTATAGGACCAGAAATCACACTGTAAATTTTTTTGAAGATCGGTCCATAATTTACACTAGGTCCCATATAAACCCTACTCCCGGAAAACTGTTTAATACGCCTAAAACCGCAATAAATAACGCTAGCATACTAACATTTTGTACGTCACAGTTTTATAAGACCAGAAATCACACTGTAAAATTTTTTGAAGAACGGTCATAATTTACATTACGCCCCATATAAACCCTACACCCGGAAAACAGCTTAGTACGCCTAGAACCGCAACAAATAACGCCAGCACACTAAAATTTGGTACGTCACAGTTTTATAGGAGCAGAAATCACACTGTAGAATTTTTTAAAGATCGGTCCATAATTTACACTAGGTCCCATATAAACCCTACTCCCGGAAAACAGTTTAATACGCCTAAGCCCGTAATAAATAACGCTATAATACCAAAATTTGGTACGTCACAGTTTTATGGGACCAGAAATCAAACTGTAAAATTTTTTGGAGATCGGTCCATAATTTACACTAGGCCCCATATAAGCCCTACTCCCGGAAAACCGTTTAGTACGCCTAAAACCGTAATAAATAATGCTATCAAATTGAAATTCGGTACGTCACAGTTTTATAGGACGAGAAATCACACTGCCAAATTTCGTGAAGAGTGGTCCATAATTTACCCTAGCCCCATATAAACCCTACTCTAGGAAAACAGCTTAAAACCAAATAAAGCCCACTTCGGGAAAATAATTAAATTCGCCTAAAACCATCTCATATATAGATATTGCGGTGAAATTTTTTACCTTAATTCATATGGCAAGAAAAAAGATCATGCAAATTTGTGAAATTCACTGTAAACGCTAAAACTAATTACACTGCTGTATTGAAATTTATTCTAATTTATTTTTTGTAATACCAGAAATAAGTCTTCAGAATTTTGGGATGATTGGTCCATAATTTACCATGGGTCCAATACAAATAACGCTCCTAAAAATTATTTTAGTTCGGCTAAAACTTTTACGAATCATGATATTTTACTCAAGCCAGTTCAAAGTTCTAACAGAAACGCATAAAATGTTCTTATTGTAGGTCAATAATTTAATTCAGGTCTAAACCGCAACTAATTTTAATGCTAACGCTCGTTTTTGTGAAGAGTAGTTTATAATATATATGTATGTATTTATCATATAGAGCCCCTGTCGGTGGAGGGTATCAAAGATTCGGCACAGCCGAATATAGCACTCTAACTTGTTTTTTTTTTGTTATGTTTTAATAAAAATCGAACAAAATTTGTCAAAATAAATTTTAAATTGTCCGATTTTTTAAAACAAATTAGCCGATTTTGTTTTATTTTTTCTTAGGAAGTTAACGATTTTTTCACAAATTTATCTGGCAGCCCTGCATAAAACGAAAACAATGAAGGGCTTAAAAAAATTAAAATAACAATATATAACAATTGTGTTTTAAATATTTTCATCATTTAAATTCTTTCTCTTCAAATAAAAAAAAAAAAAATAATACACATTCTTGTGTACCTACATACATAATTTGTGCTCCATGTAATTTTATTTTTCTCGCATCAATTTTAAATGTAACTTATTTTGACAGTTCTTGTGAGAAACTTTAAGCAAAATATTGATACAGAAACACTTTTTTCACATCCTTCCAATAAATGCTGGAAAATTATTAAAATGACAGATAATTCTCCCAAAGTAAATATACAGAAACACTTATGTGAGAAAAACCATTTTTTGTTTCATATTGCAATGTTTTTGTTATAATTCACTTGTTTCATGCGGGAAATTTTACGATGCGAGAAATACAGAAACGGGCTACTGGTTCCACTTTCTTAAGAAGGGCCTCGATGAAAATTATTACTGGCATTATGTCTTCTTTGTAGTTTCCAGTTCAAGCAGGTAATAATTTACCGCCCAATACAAGCACAAGACAGTCAGTTTGCTTATAGCAAATGGTTTTTTTTTTTTAATTCTACATCGTGGCCTTTGCGCATTTTTCTCTTGCAATGTGGATGGAAGTTTTATTTATTATATCTGTGGTTTTCACGAATAATCGCGTAAGTTATAAAACCAAACTTTTCAGGAGAGCAAAAACAATTATTTTTATCAATTGCGGCTTCTGTAGATGCTTTTTTAAACTTTTTTCTTTACTATCCTCTTAACAGTGACTTTCTACGTATTATACATAGTTTTGATGAAAAAATCCTCACAGGATCACAATCTGTAAAAGGATTAAAAATGCATATGTTTGATTGACTCATTAAGTGTGTGCAATATAACATCATATCTCCACATAAGTTCTTTTTTGTGAAAATAAATGTTATCATTTTAATCACACATGACGACTTACGTTGTTATTTTTACGACTTTAGTTGTTATTAATAGAAAAATTTTCAAAAATTACTTTCATATTTTTTGCACGAATAACAACATAACACATCACATATGCTTTTTATTTGGAAACATATTCAGCAATTTTACAATTTTTGGCGATGTATGTCGACATAAATCGTTATAATAGCAAAATATTTTATTAAACAGTTAACTTAAGTTGTTTTTAGCAGAAAAAAATTAATAATACTACATTATATTCTAAAAAGCTTAATACTTATAAAAACCTAATGCAAAATGTAGCACTTTGACATCATTATCTTAATTTCGGTAAAAACCGACTTACGCGATTATTCGTGAAAACCACAGATATAAGTTTGCGCATCCAGTCCTAACCAGGGCTGTCAGATGTGGCGATTTTGCGCCAAACGTGGCGATTTATAAACCTGTTTGGCGACATAGCGATTTTTTTTTGGCGAAATTTAAAAAAGTTGGCGATTTCTAAAACGCATTTTAGCTTTTTTTCTTACTTATGTCATGCAAATGTATGAGTACGGTATTTTAAAATCTCGATACGAATGCGATTGTCAATCAGTGCTGCCACGACTAATAAAATTTTTACAACCAAAATTTTTGAAAAAGAAACCAAATGTGAAAATATATAACCAAATTAAAAATGCCTTTTGTTAATTGAGAAAATATTTATTTAAAGTTGCATCGTAAGACAAATCGTCGCCCGGGGGCTTATGTGCTCCATACGTCATTTTGACAAATTTGAGTTAAGAACGCCAACTTAGATTTTCGACCAAAATTTTTTAAATCACCAATCCGTTTTCGGCTATCTCGACTCATTACTGAGATAAATCGTGTCCATTTTGCTCTATATCTTATTAAACAGAACCTTTTGGTGCCACTTGGATCTATACGTAATTTAATGGCGTATAGAGCAAAATTTCAGTACAAAATCTAGAAATTGATTTCTGCTGGACATTTTACTCTACGTGCAGTTGAAATTGTTGAATGCAAATATTTTAAATATATTTTTCTGTTATAAAGAATTATTAAAAGTTCTATATTTTATAAAGTATACTTATCTATATATATAAAATTGTAACGTTACTGACTGACTGACTGACTGACTGACTGATTCATCATCGCACAGCCTAAACGCCTGAAGCTAAAAACTTGAAATTTGGACCAGGGGTTGGTCTCTCCCCAAATCGATCGACTAAGACGGGATTTTTGGAAATTCGAATGTTTAGGGGGTAAAAAGGGCAAAAACGGGTAAATTAAATAAAAATTTAATGCTTTTCGTGGTTCTTTAGAAAAATAAGCGGACAGGTGTCTGGTACTTTTTGGAAATTCAGCCCTTTAACGGAGTAAACGGGTTAAACCTGCATTTTGGTACTTTTTTGTCACCCCATCTATCTTTTAAACCCATAAACATAGAAATAAGGGTTATATCACATTTGAAGCTTATCTAAAAAAACCAAATACGAATTTGGTACTTTTTCGAAATTCGGACGTTTAAGGGGTAAAAAGCGTAACTATTTTTGGTACTTTTTTTATAAAACATTTTTTTTATTTATTGACATAAACGTATTCAATTATGGGCTCCCACTACAATATTGAAAATTTTCATGCTTCAATGGGGAGAAAAAAAGTACCAAAAAGGTGAAATACGGAGTAAACGGGTAAAATCTGTATTTTGGTACTTTTTTGTCACCCCATCTATCTTTTCAACTAATAAACATAGAAATAAGGGTTATATCACATTTTAAACTTATCTAAAAAATCCAAATACAAATTTGGTACTTTTTCGAAATTCAGACGTTTAGGGGGTAAAAACCGTTTCTTTTTTTGGTACTTTTTTACAAAACATTTTTTTTTTATTCATTGACATATACGTATTAAATTATGGGCTCCTACTACAATATTGAAATTTTTTATGCTTCAATTGGGAGAAAAAAGTACCAAAAAGGGGAAATACGGGAAATTTTATTTTCTTACTTTAGGTTTTTGGTTCCACAACTGACAATTTTTTTAATTATCGTTAATATTGGACCTAGAAACATAAACTTCAACATGCAATGTCCTGAGTGGATATGAACCTCTGAGGGTACTTTTTGATATTTTTTGATCTTCAACTGGTACTTTTTTAATTTCCTTTAGTATTAGACCTAGAAATATAAAACTAAACATGCAAATACCTGAGTGAATAAGAATTTGTTAGAGAGATCTTTTTGGTACTTTTTCATTCTTTAACTGGTACTTTTTTCATTTTCGTTAAAATTAGACCTATTAACATAAAATAAAACATGCAAGGTCCTGAGTGAATGAGAATTCGTTAGAAGGATCTTTTTGGTACTTTTTCGTTATTTAACTGGTACTTTTTTTAATTTTCGTTAATATTGGACCTAAAAACATGCATGCTCCTGAGTAAATCACAATCTGTAAGAGGGGCTTCTTGGTACCTTTTGGTCTTTAACTGGTACTATTTGAAGTTCCGTTAGTATTGAACCTAAAATCATAAAATTCAACATTAAATGTCCTGAGTGGACAAGAACCTATAAGAGGGATCTTCTTGGTACTTTTTCGTTTTTTAGCTGGTACCTTTTTTATTTTCGTTAATATTAGATCTACAATCATAAAATTAAAAATGCAATGCCTTGAGTGAATGAGAATCTGTAAGAGGGGCTTTTTGGTACTTTTTGTTCTTTACCTGTTACTTTTTGAATTTCCGTTAACATTGGACCTATAATCATAAAATTAAACATGCAAGTTCCCAAGTGAATGAGAATCTGTAAGAGGCAATTTTTGGTACTTTTTTGTACTTTATTTTGTGCTTTTATTGTGGCTCATTAAATAAAAAAGAGAACAGGTGTCTGGTACTATTTCGAAATTCGGCTCTTTTAGGGAGTAAAAGTGTAAAACCTGAATTTTTGTTCTTTTTTGCCCCCATCTACCGTTTAAATCAATGCACATAGAAATAAAAATTATATAATATTCTTAACTTATCTAAAAAATGTCAAGTGAAAATTTTGTACCTCTTCTGAATTCGAACGTTTAAGGGGTAAAAATCGTACGTAATTTTGTTACTTTTTCCAAGATATTTTTTCTTCATCTATTTATTTTCATCGCACAGCCTAAACGCCTGAAGCTAAAAAGTTGACATTTGGACCTGAGGCAGGCCTCTCGCCAAATCCATCACGCTGACCTCATATCTGCTAAGCTAAAGGAGATACAAAAAAATTTAATACCTTTTATTATTCATTAAAAATAAGCGGACATGTGTCTAGCACTTTTTTGAATTAAGAAGTAAACGGGTAAAACCTGTATTTTAAAACTTTTTTGCTATGACATCTATCTTTTAAACCACTGGTTCCACTTTCTTAAGAAGGGCCTCGATGAAAATTATTACTGGCATTATGTCTTCTTTGTAGTTTCCAGTTCAAGCAGGTAATAATTTACCGCCCAATACAAGCACAAGACAGTCAGTTTGCTTATAGCAAATGGTTTTTTTTTTTAATTCTACATCGTGGCCTTTGCGCATTTTTCTCTTGCAATGTGGATGGAAGTTTTATTTATTATATCTGTGGTTTTCACGAATAATCGCGTAAGTTATAAAACCAAACTTTTCAGGAGAGCAAAAACAATTATTTTTATCAATTGCGGCTTCTGTAGATGCTTTTTTAAACTTTTTTCTTTACTATCCTCTTAACAGTGACTTTCTACGTATTATACATAGTTTTGATGAAAAAATCCTCACAGGATCACAATCTGTAAAAGGATTAAAAATGCATATGTTTGATTGACTCATTAAGTGTGTGCAATATAACATCATATCTCCACATAAGTTCTTTTTTGTGAAAATAAATGTTATCATTTTAATCACACATGACGACTTACGTTGTTATTTTTACGACTTTAGTTGTTATTAATAGAAAAATTTTCAAAAATTACTTTCATATTTTTTGCACGAATAACAACATAACACATCACATATGCTTTTTATTTGGAAACATATTCAGCAATTTTACAATTTTTGGCGATGTATGTCGACATAAATCGTTATAATAGCAAAATATTTTATTAAACAGTTAACTTAAGTTGTTTTTAGCAGAAAAAAATTAATAATACTACATTATATTCTAAAAAGCTTAATACTTATAAAAACCTAATGCAAAATGTAGCACTTTGACATCATTATCTTAATTTCGGTAAAAACCGACTTACGCGATTATTCGTGAAAACCACAGATATAAGTTTGCGCATCCAGTCCTAACCAGGGCTGTCAGATGTGGCGATTTTGCGCCAAACGTGGCGATTTATAAACCTGTTTGGCGACATAGCGATTTTTTTTTGGCGAAATTTAAAAAAGTTGGCGATTTCTAAAACGCATTTTAGCTTTTTTTCTTACTTATGTCATGCAAATGTATGAGTACGGTATTTTAAAATCTCGATACGAATGCGATTGTCAATCAGTGCTGCCACGACTAATAAAATTTTTACAACCAAAATTTTTGAAAAAGAAACCAAATGTGAAAATATATAACCAAATTAAAAATGCCTTTTGTTAATTGAGAAAATATTTATTTAAAGTTGCATCGTAAGACAAATCGTCGCCCGGGGGCTTATGTGCTCCATACGTCATTTTGACAAATTTGAGTTAAGAACGCCAACTTAGATTTTCGACCAAAATTTTTTAAATCACCAATCCGTTTTCGGCTATCTCGACTCATTACTGAGATAAATCGTGTCCATTTTGCTCTATATCTTATTAAACAGAACCTTTTGGTGCCACTTGGATCTATACGTAATTTAATGGCGTATAGAGCAAAATTTCAGTACAAAATCTAGAAATTGATTTCTGCTGGACATTTTACTCTACGTGCAGTTGAAATTGTTGAATGCAAATATTTTAAATATATTTTTCTGTTATAAAGAATTATTAAAAGTTCTATATTTTATAAAGTATACTTATCTATATATATAAAATTGTAACGTTACTGACTGACTGACTGACTGACTGACTGATTCATCATCGCACAGCCTAAACGCCTGAAGCTAAAAACTTGAAATTTGGACCAGGGGTTGGTCTCTCCCCAAATCGATCGACTAAGACGGGATTTTTGGAAATTCGAATGTTTAGGGGGTAAAAGGGCAAAAACGGGTAAATTAAATAAAAATTTAATGCTTTTCGTTGTTCTTTAGAAAAATAAGCGGACAGGTGTCTGGTACTTTTTGGAAATTCAGCCCTTTAACGGAGTAAACGGGTTTAAACCTGCATTTTGGTACTTTTTTGTCACCCCATCTATCTTTTAAACCCATAAACATAGAAATAAGGGTTATATCACATTTGAAGCTTATCTAAAAAAACCAAATACGAATTTGGTACTTTTTCGAAATTCGGACGTTTAAGGGGTAAAAAGCGTAACTATTTTTGGTACTTTTTTTATAAAACATTTTTTTTATTTATTGACATAAACGTATTCAATTATGGGCTCCCACTACAATATTGAAAATTTTCATGCTTCAATGGGGAGAAAAAAAGTACCAAAAAGGTGAAATACGGAGTAAACGGGTAAAATCTGTATTTTGGTACTTTTTTGTCACCCCATCTATCTTTTCAACTAATAAACATAGAAATAAGGGTTATATCACATTTTAAACTTATCTAAAAAATCCAAATACAAATTTGGTACTTTTTCGAAATTCAGACGTTTAGGGGGTAAAAACCGTTTCTTTTTTTGGTACTTTTTTACAAAACATTTTTTTTTTATTCATTGACATATACGTATTAAATTATGGGCTCCTACTACAATATTGAAATTTTTTATGCTTCAATTGGGAGAAAAAAGTACCAAAAAGGGGAAATACGGGAAATTTTATTTTCTTACTTTAGGTTTTTGGTTCCACAACTGACAATTTTTTTAATTATCGTTAATATTGGACCTAGAAACATAAACTTCAACATGCAATGTCCTGAGTGGATAGGAACCTCTGAGGGTACTTTTTGATATTTTTTGATCTTCAACTGGTACTTTTTTAATTTCCTTTAGTATTAGACCTAGAAATATAAAACTAAACATGCAAATACCTGAGTGAATAAGAATTTGTTAGAGAGATCTTTTTGGTACTTTTTCATTCTTTAACTGGTACTTTTTTCATTTTCGTTAAAATTAGACCTATTAACATAAAATAAAACATGCAAGGTCCTGAGTGAATGAGAATTCGTTAGAAGGATCTTTTTGGTACTTTTTCGTTATTTAACTGGTACTTTTTTTAATTTTCGTTAATATTGGACCTAAAAACATGCATGCTCCTGAGTAAATCACAATCTGTAAGAGGGGCTTCTTGGTACCTTTTGGTCTTTAACTGGTACTATTTGAAGTTCCGTTAGTATTGAACCTAAAATCATAAAATTCAACATTAAATGTCCTGAGTGGACAAGAACCTATAAGAGGGATCTTCTTGGTACTTTTTCGTTTTTTAGCTGGTACCTTTTTTATTTTCGTTAATATTAGATCTACAATCATAAAATTAAAAATGCAATGCCTTGAGTGAATGAGAATCTGTAAGAGGGGCTTTTTGGTACTTTTTGTTCTTTACCTGTTACTTTTTGAATTTCCGTTAACATTGGACCTATAATCATAAAATTAAACATGCAAGTTCCCAAGTGAATGAGAATCTGTAAGAGGCAATTTTTGGTACTTTTTTGTACTTTATTTTGTGCTTTTATTGTGGCTCATTAAATAAAAAAGAGAACAGGTGTCTGGTACTATTTCGAAATTCGGCTCTTTTAGGGAGTAAAAGTGTAAAACCTGAATTTTTGTTCTTTTTTGCCCCCATCTACCGTTTAAATCAATGCACATAGAAATAAAAATTATATAATATTCTTAACTTATCTAAAAAATGTCAAGTGAAAATTTTGTACCTCTTCTGAATTCGAACGTTTAAGGGGTAAAAATCGTACGTAATTTTGTTACTTTTTCCAAGATATTTTTTCTTCATCTATTTATTTTCATCGCACAGCCTAAACGCCTGAAGCTAAAAAGTTGACATTTGGACCTGAGGCAGGCCTCTCGCCAAATCCATCACGCTGACCTCATATCTGCTAAGCTAAAGGAGATACAAAAAAATTTAATACCTTTTATTATTCATTAAAAATAAGCGGACATGTGTCTAGCACTTTTTTGAAATAAGAAGTAAACGGGTAAAACCTGTATTTTAAAACTTTTTTGCTATGACATCTATCTTTTAAACCACTGGTTCCACTTTCTTAAGAAGGGCCTCGATGAAAATTATTACTGGCATTATGTCTTCTTTGTAGTTTCCAGTTCAAGCAGGTAATAATTTACCGCCCAATACAAGCACAAGACAGTCAGTTTGCTTATAGCAAATGGTTTTTTTTTTTAATTCTACATCGTGGCCTTTGCGCATTTTTCTCTTGCAATGTGGATGGAAGTTTTATTTATTATATCTGTGGTTTTCACGAATAATCGCGTAAGTTATAAAACCAAACTTTTCAGGAGAGCAAAAACAATTATTTTTATCAATTGCGGCTTCTGTAGATGCTTTTTTAAACTTTTTTCTTTACTATCCTCTTAACAGTGACTTTCTACGTATTATACATAGTTTTGATGAAAAAATCCTCACAGGATCACAATCTGTAAAAGGATTAAAAATGCATATGTTTGATTGACTCATTAAGTGTGTGCAATATAACATCATATCTCCACATAAGTTCTTTTTTGTGAAAATAAATGTTATCATTTTAATCACACATGACGACTTACGTTGTTATTTTTACGACTTTAGTTGTTATTAATAGAAAAATTTTCAAAAATTACTTTCATATTTTTTGCACGAATAACAACATAACACATCACATATGCTTTTTATTTGGAAACATATTCAGCAATTTTACAATTTTTGGCGATGTATGTCGACATAAATCGTTATAATAGCAAAATATTTTATTAAACAGTTAACTTAAGTTGTTTTTAGCAGAAAAAAATTAATAATACTACATTATATTCTAAAAAGCTTAATACTTATAAAAACCTAATGCAAAATGTAGCACTTTGACATCATTATCTTAATTTCGGTAAAAACCGACTTACGCGATTATTCGTGAAAACCACAGATATAAGTTTGCGCATCCAGTCCTAACCAGGGCTGTCAGATGTGGCGATTTTGCGCCAAACGTGGCGATTTATAAACCTGTTTGGCGACATAGCGATTTTTTTTTGGCGAAATTTAAAAAAGTTGGCGATTTCTAAAACGCATTTTAGCTTTTTTTCTTACTTATGTCATGCAAATGTATGAGTACGGTATTTTAAAATCTCGATACGAATGCGATTGTCAATCAGTGCTGCCACGACTAATAAAATTTTTACAACCAAAATTTTTGAAAAAGAAACCAAATGTGAAAATATATAACCAAATTAAAAATGCCTTTTGTTAATTGAGAAAATATTTATTTAAAGTTGCATCGTAAGACAAATCGTCGCCCGGGGGCTTATGTGCTCCATACGTCATTTTGACAAATTTGAGTTAAGAACGCCAACTTAGATTTTCGACCAAAATTTTTTAAATCACCAATCCGTTTTCGGCTATCTCGACTCATTACTGAGATAAATCGTGTCCATTTTGCTCTATATCTTATTAAACAGAACCTTTTGGTGCCACTTGGATCTATACGTAATTTAATGGCGTATAGAGCAAAATTTCAGTACAAAATCTAGAAATTGATTTCTGCTGGACATTTTACTCTACGTGCAGTTGAAATTGTTGAATGCAAATATTTTAAATATATTTTTCTGTTATAAAGAATTATTAAAAGTTCTATATTTTATAAAGTATACTTATCTATATATATAAAATTGTAACGTTACTGACTGACTGACTGACTGACTGACTGATTCATCATCGCACAGCCTAAACGCCTGAAGCTAAAAACTTGAAATTTGGACCAGGGGTTGGTCTCTCCCCAAATCGATCGACTAAGACGGGATTTTTGGAAATTCGAATGTTTAGGGGGTAAAAAGGGCAAAAACGGGTAAATTAAATAAAAATTTAATGCTTTTCGTGGTTCTTTAGAAAAATAAGCGGACAGGTGTCTGGTACTTTTTGGAAATTCAGCCCTTTAACGGAGTAAACGGGTTAAACCTGCATTTTGGTACTTTTTTGTCACCCCATCTATCTTTTAAACCCATAAACATAGAAATAAGGGTTATATCACATTTGAAGCTTATCTAAAAAAACCAAATACGAATTTGGTACTTTTTCGAAATTCGGACGTTTAAGGGGTAAAAAGCGTAACTATTTTTGGTACTTTTTTTATAAAACATTTTTTTTATTTATTGACATAAACGTATTCAATTATGGGCTCCCACTACAATATTGAAAATTTTCATGCTTCAATGGGGAGAAAAAAAGTACCAAAAAGGTGAAATACGGAGTAAACGGGTAAAATCTGTATTTTGGTACTTTTTTGTCACCCCATCTATCTTTTCAACTAATAAACATAGAAATAAGGGTTATATCACATTTTAAACTTATCTAAAAAATCCAAATACAAATTTGGTACTTTTTCGAAATTCAGACGTTTAGGGGGTAAAAACCGTTTCTTTTTTTGGTACTTTTTTACAAAACATTTTTTTTTTATTCATTGACATATACGTATTAAATTATGGGCTCCTACTACAATATTGAAATTTTTTATGCTTCAATTGGGAGAAAAAAGTACCAAAAAGGGGAAATACGGGAAATTTTATTTTCTTACTTTAGGTTTTTGGTTCCACAACTGACAATTTTTTTAATTATCGTTAATATTGGACCTAGAAACATAAACTTCAACATGCAATGTCCTGAGTGGATATGAACCTCTGAGGGTACTTTTTGATATTTTTTGATCTTCAACTGGTACTTTTTTAATTTCCTTTAGTATTAGACCTAGAAATATAAAACTAAACATGCAAATACCTGAGTGAATAAGAATTTGTTAGAGAGATCTTTTTGGTACTTTTTCATTCTTTAACTGGTACTTTTTTCATTTTCGTTAAAATTAGACCTATTAACATAAAATAAAACATGCAAGGTCCTGAGTGAATGAGAATTCGTTAGAAGGATCTTTTTGGTACTTTTTCGTTATTTAACTGGTACTTTTTTTAATTTTCGTTAATATTGGACCTAAAAACATGCATGCTCCTGAGTAAATCACAATCTGTAAGAGGGGCTTCTTGGTACCTTTTGGTCTTTAACTGGTACTATTTGAAGTTCCGTTAGTATTGAACCTAAAATCATAAAATTCAACATTAAATGTCCTGAGTGGACAAGAACCTATAAGAGGGATCTTCTTGGTACTTTTTCGTTTTTTAGCTGGTACCTTTTTTATTTTCGTTAATATTAGATCTACAATCATAAAATTAAAAATGCAATGCCTTGAGTGAATGAGAATCTGTAAGAGGGGCTTTTTGGTACTTTTTGTTCTTTACCTGTTACTTTTTGAATTTCCGTTAACATTGGACCTATAATCATAAAATTAAACATGCAAGTTCCCAAGTGAATGAGAATCTGTAAGAGGCAATTTTTGGTACTTTTTTGTACTTTATTTTGTGCTTTTATTGTGGCTCATTAAATAAAAAAGAGAACAGGTGTCTGGTACTATTTCGAAATTCGGCTCTTTTAGGGAGTAAAAGTGTAAAACCTGAATTTTTGTTCTTTTTTGCCCCCATCTACCGTTTAAATCAATGCACATAGAAATAAAAATTATATAATATTCTTAACTTATCTAAAAAATGTCAAGTGAAAATTTTGTACCTCTTCTGAATTCGAACGTTTAAGGGGTAAAAATCGTACGTAATTTTGTTACTTTTTCCAAGATATTTTTTCTTCATCTATTTATTTTCATCGCACAGCCTAAACGCCTGAAGCTAAAAAGTTGACATTTGGACCTGAGGCAGGCCTCTCGCCAAATCCATCACGCTGACCTCATATCTGCTAAGCTAAAGGAGATACAAAAAAATTTAATACCTTTTATTATTCATTAAAAATAAGCGGACATGTGTCTAGCACTTTTTTGAAATAAGAAGTAAACGGGTAAAACCTGTATTTTAAAACTTTTTTGCTATGACATCTATCTTTTAAACCACTGGTTCCACTTTCTTAAGAAGGGCCTCGATGAAAATTATTACTGGCATTATGTCTTCTTTGTAGTTTCCAGTTCAAGCAGGTAATAATTTACCGCCCAATACAAGCACAAGACAGTCAGTTTGCTTATAGCAAATGGTTTTTTTTTTTAATTCTACATCGTGGCCTTTGCGCATTTTTCTCTTGCAATGTGGATGGAAGTTTTATTTATTATATCTGTGGTTTTCACGAATAATCGCGTAAGTTATAAAACCAAACTTTTCAGGAGAGCAAAAACAATTATTTTTATCAATTGCGGCTTCTGTAGATGCTTTTTTAAACTTTTTTCTTTACTATCCTCTTAACAGTGACTTTCTACGTATTATACATAGTTTTGATGAAAAAATCCTCACAGGATCACAATCTGTAAAAGGATTAAAAATGCATATGTTTGATTGACTCATTAAGTGTGTGCAATATAACATCATATCTCCACATAAGTTCTTTTTTGTGAAAATAAATGTTATCATTTTAATCACACATGACGACTTACGTTGTTATTTTTACGACTTTAGTTGTTATTAATAGAAAAATTTTCAAAAATTACTTTCATATTTTTTGCACGAATAACAACATAACACATCACATATGCTTTTTATTTGGAAACATATTCAGCAATTTTACAATTTTTGGCGATGTATGTCGACATAAATCGTTATAATAGCAAAATATTTTATTAAACAGTTAACTTAAGTTGTTTTTAGCAGAAAAAAATTAATAATACTACATTATATTCTAAAAAGCTTAATACTTATAAAAACCTAATGCAAAATGTAGCACTTTGACATCATTATCTTAATTTCGGTAAAAACCGACTTACGCGATTATTCGTGAAAACCACAGATATAAGTTTGCGCATCCAGTCCTAACCAGGGCTGTCAGATGTGGCGATTTTGCGCCAAACGTGGCGATTTATAAACCTGTTTGGCGACATAGCGATTTTTTTTTGGCGAAATTTAAAAAAGTTGGCGATTTCTAAAACGCATTTTAGCTTTTTTTCTTACTTATGTCATGCAAATGTATGAGTACGGTATTTTAAAATCTCGATACGAATGCGATTGTCAATCAGTGCTGCCACGACTAATAAAATTTTTACAACCAAAATTTTTGAAAAAGAAACCAAATGTGAAAATATATAACCAAATTAAAAATGCCTTTTGTTAATTGAGAAAATATTTATTTAAAGTTGCATCGTAAGACAAATCGTCGCCCGGGGGCTTATGTGCTCCATACGTCATTTTGACAAATTTGAGTTAAGAACGCCAACTTAGATTTTCGACCAAAATTTTTTAAATCACCAATCCGTTTTCGGCTATCTCGACTCATTACTGAGATAAATCGTGTCCATTTTGCTCTATATCTTATTAAACAGAACCTTTTGGTGCCACTTGGATCTATACGTAATTTAATGGCGTATAGAGCAAAATTTCAGTACAAAATCTAGAAATTGATTTCTGCTGGACATTTTACTCTACGTGCAGTTGAAATTGTTGAATGCAAATATTTTAAATATATTTTTCTGTTATAAAGAATTATTAAAAGTTCTATATTTTATAAAGTATACTTATCTATATATATAAAATTGTAACGTTACTGACTGACTGACTGACTGACTGACTGATTCATCATCGCACAGCCTAAACGCCTGAAGCTAAAAACTTGAAATTTGGACCAGGGGTTGGTCTCTCCCCAAATCGATCGACTAAGACGGGATTTTTGGAAATTCGAATGTTTAGGGGGTAAAAAGGGCAAAAACGGGTAAATTAAATAAAAATTTAATGCTTTTCGTGGTTCTTTAGAAAAATAAGCGGACAGGTGTCTGGTACTTTTTGGAAATTCAGCCCTTTAACGGAGTAAACGGGTTAAACCTGCATTTTGGTACTTTTTTGTCACCCCATCTATCTTTTAAACCCATAAACATAGAAATAAGGGTTATATCACATTTGAAGCTTATCTAAAAAAACCAAATACGAATTTGGTACTTTTTCGAAATTCGGACGTTTAAGGGGTAAAAAGCGTAACTATTTTTGGTACTTTTTTTATAAAACATTTTTTTTATTTATTGACATAAACGTATTCAATTATGGGCTCCCACTACAATATTGAAAATTTTCATGCTTCAATGGGGAGAAAAAAAGTACCAAAAAGGTGAAATACGGAGTAAACGGGTAAAATCTGTATTTTGGTACTTTTTTGTCACCCCATCTATCTTTTCAACTAATAAACATAGAAATAAGGGTTATATCACATTTTAAACTTATCTAAAAAATCCAAATACAAATTTGGTACTTTTTCGAAATTCAGACGTTTAGGGGGTAAAAACCGTTTCTTTTTTTGGTACTTTTTTACAAAACATTTTTTTTTTATTCATTGACATATACGTATTAAATTATGGGCTCCTACTACAATATTGAAATTTTTTATGCTTCAATTGGGAGAAAAAAGTACCAAAAAGGGGAAATACGGGAAATTTTATTTTCTTACTTTAGGTTTTTGGTTCCACAACTGACAATTTTTTTAATTATCGTTAATATTGGACCTAGAAACATAAACTTCAACATGCAATGTCCTGAGTGGATATGAACCTCTGAGGGTACTTTTTGATATTTTTTGATCTTCAACTGGTACTTTTTTAATTTCCTTTAGTATTAGACCTAGAAATATAAAACTAAACATGCAAATACCTGAGTGAATAAGAATTTGTTAGAGAGATCTTTTTGGTACTTTTTCATTCTTTAACTGGTACTTTTTTCATTTTCGTTAAAATTAGACCTATTAACATAAAATAAAACATGCAAGGTCCTGAGTGAATGAGAATTCGTTAGAAGGATCTTTTTGGTACTTTTTCGTTATTTAACTGGTACTTTTTTTAATTTTCGTTAATATTGGACCTAAAAACATGCATGCTCCTGAGTAAATCACAATCTGTAAGAGGGGCTTCTTGGTACCTTTTGGTCTTTAACTGGTACTATTTGAAGTTCCGTTAGTATTGAACCTAAAATCATAAAATTCAACATTAAATGTCCTGAGTGGACAAGAACCTATAAGAGGGATCTTCTTGGTACTTTTTCGTTTTTTAGCTGGTACCTTTTTTATTTTCGTTAATATTAGATCTACAATCATAAAATTAAAAATGCAATGCCTTGAGTGAATGAGAATCTGTAAGAGGGGCTTTTTGGTACTTTTTGTTCTTTACCTGTTACTTTTTGAATTTCCGTTAACATTGGACCTATAATCATAAAATTAAACATGCAAGTTCCCAAGTGAATGAGAATCTGTAAGAGGCAATTTTTGGTACTTTTTTGTACTTTATTTTGTGCTTTTATTGTGGCTCATTAAATAAAAAAGAGAACAGGTGTCTGGTACTATTTCGAAATTCGGCTCTTTTAGGGAGTAAAAGTGTAAAACCTGAATTTTTGTTCTTTTTTGCCCCCATCTACCGTTTAAATCAATGCACATAGAAATAAAAATTATATAATATTCTTAACTTATCTAAAAAATGTCAAGTGAAAATTTTGTACCTCTTCTGAATTCGAACGTTTAAGGGGTAAAAATCGTACGTAATTTTGTTACTTTTTCCAAGATATTTTTTCTTCATCTATTTATTTTCATCGCACAGCCTAAACGCCTGAAGCTAAAAAGT
This sequence comes from Pollenia amentaria, assembly GCA_943735925.1. NCBI lineage: Eukaryota > Metazoa > Arthropoda > Insecta > Diptera > Polleniidae > Pollenia > Pollenia amentaria. Next base: position 71,368,300 of record OX031010.1, read on the forward strand.
TGACATTTGGACCTGAGGCAGGCCTCTCGCCAAATCCATCACGCTGACCTCTTTGTCAGACCATTTAGAGGTCAAAAGTATTATTCAAAAGATTTCTGAACCTGGGCATTCACAAATTCAGGAAATAGATTGCGTTCACAGTGTGTTTTCTTGAAATATTTTCTCGAAAATATGGGGAAAAAATGAGAAAAACACGGGGTTAATTTTGTGGGTTTAAAAATAATTGGGTTTTATTTATATTATGATGTTTGGGGTTTATTCTTCTTTAGTACGTACCGCACGCTTAGGGTTTACAAAAGTAAGTATACATAAAAATAATAATAACAATGACACAAATAACAACAACTAAAACTTAACGAAAAACCGTAATTAGTGCACTGAACAATAATCAGTGCCCGTTTACACTCTACGCGTAAACATCCCGCCCCCCTTGCTATACTGCAACAACGAGGGCTAAGGATCACGCGGGTCGACAATTCACAGAAAATAAAATAATTATTATTTCTTAGATCATATAGCGGGTCTTGGAGGTGTATCCGGGAACGTTGATAGCCGGGATTGGACGGTTCTGTTGTCGTGTGTTTGCATGCTGGGCTTGGCTGCGATTGTCCCACTTCCTTTTATCCGTCTCAGGTTGGGGAGTAGCCTTAGGATTGGAGGGACCTTCAATGGGCGCCGTGATGCACCAGATAGGGTAAAACAGAATAAAAAGAGAAAAAAAAGAAAAACAAGAGTTAGTGTGTTTCTGAACTGGGTAAGAGAACAAGCTTCACTATAGGCCGGGTGAAAACGCCTGAAGCTGTTCTCACGTCTGCTGTGCGGACCTTCGAGTCACGTCCTACGTAAGTCTTCTCGATTCGTCCGAGTCGCCACTCATTGGAGGGCAAATTATCCTGACGGATAACTACTAAATCACCTACTTGAAAGTCTTTTTGGGGGTATTTCCATTTCACACGACGATGAAGCTCTTTGAGGTATTCCTCCTTCCACCGCTGAGCAAAGTGGTGGTGAAGTATCTTCAATTTTTGCCACCTGCTGGCAACACTCAAAGAGAGATCAGAATGATCGGGTTCAGGGGGTGACAGAAGAGGCGCACCAATCAGAAAATGACCTGGGGTTAAATCTGATGGATTATCGGTCATAGCAGTTAGCGGTCTTAAATTTAGGCAAGCTTCTATACGGGTCAGCATAGTAGTTAACTACTCAAAAGTAAATTTCTGAACTCCAGAGATTTTCCGTAAATGAGTTTTCACGCTCTTTACGCCGGCTTCCCATAAGCCACCCATATGAGGAGCACCAGGGGGGATAAAATGCCATTCCACAGGCTGAAGACTGTTCCGTACAAGTACCTTCCTCCTTATTTCAGGTAAAAACTGCTTTCGGTCAACCTCGAGTAAGCTAGCTGCACCGACAAAAGCAGTTCCGTTATCGGAATACAGGTGAGAAGGACAACCACGACGGGAAAAGAAACGGGTAAAAGCTGCAAGGAATGTTTCCGTCGACATATCACCAGTGGCCTCTAAATGAATTGTTTTTTTGCAAAACAGACAAAAACTAAAACATAGCCTTTTGTAATTCGACAAGCTCTACCAATGTAGGACTTGATGTCGAATGGACCTGCGAAATCTAAACCGGTATGAGTAAACGGTCTCGACATAGAGCATCGCTCGGGGGGTAATGCAGCCATAATTTGCTGACCGGACTTCTTCCGATAAATAGTACATTCCTTACAATTATGAATTACTGTACGGATCAGATTTTTTAGCTTGGGGACCCAAAATTCAATTCTAAATAAACGGAGCATCAACGAATGACCGCCGTGTGCAGAGCACTTGTGCACATGTTCAACAAACAAACGAGTAAAACGTGCAGAATATTGTAAAATTTTGGGAAATCGTTCGTCATACGTCAAACCGTGCGATCTAGCCAGTCGGCCATTTATTCTGGCAAAGCCACTTGAGTCGATAAACCGGTTTGAAGTGAGCAGGCTGCTCTTTGAAGATAAGCGTATACCTTTCGAAAGCTGACTATACTCCGGTATAAATTTCTGCTGACATATATGAATCAAGCGATTTCAAGTGAATTTCACTTCAGACTGGGTTAAATTCAAGGTATCGTACGAGCATTTTCGGGTTCTCAAATACTGTAAACACCTGAACCAATACGAAATAATTCGCATTGCACGGGGTAAATCGGAAAATCGCTTTAATATGTCATACAGGCGTTCGAGCTAACCAGAAAATGATTGAACTTCAAGGTGTTGGTGGTCGATAGGGGGGTGACTCGGCCAGCATTCACGAGGTTGTCTCAACCACGCAGGGCCATGCCACCAAAGAGAATTATCAATCAAATTTCTTGCAAGAATCTACATGTAACCTATTTTCATTACCAACTTTATTTACAATCAACGCTACTCTATTTTTAGCAAAGGTCGGCCAATGGCACAGGGGTTTTCTAAGCCACGATAAAACAATAGTAGAATCAGTCCACAGATAAACCTTCCTCCTGTCTAGATTTAATTGGGAGCATAATGATTCTACCATTTTTGCTATCAAAGCCGCTCCACAAAGTTCTAATCGGGGTAATGTTTCAGTCTTCACGGGAGCTACCTTTGTTTTTGACACGAGTAAATGCGTCGTGATCACCTTCGATGACCTATTTCGGATGTACAGAGCAGTGCCGTACGCCTTTTCAGAGGCATCGCAAAACGCATGAAGTTCAATTTCATTTTCGGGGAGAAAATCAACCCATCTTGGAATATTGCTTTTCTCGACATTAGGGTATTGGCTGTGGGAAAAATCGCCCAAAGAAAAATGGCCCAAAAAAAGAAATGAAAAATCGCCCAAAAAAATTCCATGTAAAATTGGGCCTAAATTCATATGAAAAGTGACCTAAACTTTTTGGGCTATTTTTCGTTATTGTTGGGTGATTTTTCGTTTTTCATAAAATGTTGTATGAAAAATGGCCCATTTTTTTGATTTTCTCCTCTATGGTATAACAAACACCGGCTTCGCTTACTAAAGCTTCTCTGCCCAGCCCAACAGAACATGAAAAATGACCCAAAAAGTTATATATGAAATTTTGCCCAAAAGAAACGAAAAAGGGCCCAAAAAAAATGAAAAATGACCCAAAAAGCAAAAACGAATTTTTTCCCGGTGGCATGTTATAACGTCCAGTGTCATAGTGTCCATGGACGTTATGACAATCCAAAAAGTGTCATAGTGTCCATGGACACTGCGCTAACTAAAGCTTCTCTGCACAGCCGGCCTTCGGCCGGGCGCAAGGATTTTCTCCTCTATGGTATAACAAACAACGGCTTCGCTAACTAAAGCTTCTCTGCATAGTCGGCTTTCGTTTGGAAACAAGGCAGATTTTAGAAGCTTTACTTAGCGAAGCCGGTTTTTGTTATACCATAGAGGAGAAAATCCTTGCGCCCGGCCAAAGGCCGGCTGTGCAGAGAAGCTTTAGTTAGCGAAGCCGGTATTTGTTATACCATAGAGGAGAAAATCCTTGCGCCCGGCCGAAGGCCGGCTGGGCAGAGAAGCTTTAGTAAGCGAAGCCGGTGTTTGTTATACCATAGAGGAGAAAATCAAAAAAATGGGCCATTTTTCATACAACATTTTATGAAAAACGAAAAATCACCCAACAATAACGAAAAATAGCCCAAAAATTTTAGGTCACTTTTCATATGAATTTAGGCCCAATTTTACATGAAATTTTTTTGGGCGATTTTTTCATTTCTTTTTTTGGGCCATTTTTCTTTGGGCGATTTTTCCCACAGCCAATTTTTGTACTGGGGTCAAACGGGGGTTATTACCATACAAAGCTGAGAACTTGTCTCGAAATGAGGGCCAACTCTTATAGTCACCATAGAATATTGGGGTGTCACAAGGGGGTAAGTTCATCATTGGCGCGGATTGCGCAGTTGACCTCTCGACCAGCATCGCTAATTTAAGTCGTTCTAGGTGACCTGTAATAAGAGATATCCCCCGGGTAAAGGTGCCGTAAGACTGGAAGTACTTGGCTTTCAGTTACTTATCTGGGTATCCTTTAGCTTTTCACTTCAATTAACAAGGAGTCATATGTTAATCGAACAGCTTCCCATAATCGATTGAGCTCTTTCTCATTACTACTTAAAGAACCGAGTTGGTGTTCAGCTACGGGTATAGTGGCAATATATGCCTCGAAATCTGCCATACGGTCGGCATTGCGGATAAATGTAGTCATATCCATCTTTGATCTCAAGCGATATGAAGAAATTTTTAAAGAAATTTATAGAAACTCGAGTAAAAAACAATTTAAGCTCAAAGTCAGGGGCAAAACCGATAAAAATTGCTCTAAGAATAGGAAAAAGAACGATCACTAAACTTTGAAGTTAATTAAATATATTTGATTTTCAACAAAAAAATAAAAAATGTTGCATAAAGGGGTATTTTTATATTTATAATTACAAATTTATTAAATAAAAATATATAAAATAATGGGTAAAATAAAATATTTGTATAACCAAAGTCAATTTTCTACACTCGGATTCCTTGTTTAAAAAAATAAGTAAATATCACGAGTAAAACGATAAAAAACCGGGTTAAATTTGCGATTTTATGAAAAAATCGGCTTGAACTTTACTAAATAAGGAATTCTTCAAGCGTAAAAAGCTTTGTGGAATAAAAAAGGTAAAAAATAGTTAAAAAAAACACTCGTGCCGCTACGAAATATTAACGGGTACCCACTTTGGGTTATTCGAATATTTTATGTTTACTAAAAAATTAGTTGTCAATTGCGATTATCAATTGATTTAATTAATAAATTAATTTTTCAGGGCAAAATCCATAAAAAAAGAGTCAAAACAATCACTTTTCACAACCAATTTAATAGTAACCGGGTTTCCTCACGAATAAAAAAGTTGCATCACTAGTGTATGTTGTATATGCGACCAAGGCGAATTCAACTACAGGTGGTGTCGAAACGCCATCTGACTTTGACAGTTCGAGCTACTTTGTTTTGATTTGTTAGTGTTTTGTTAGGAATGGTTGACATTTTGGACAGTAAACACTAACAATGCAATGCAAAAACCCCTGTGTTGTTTCTGTTGTTTTTGGATTGTTGTAGTTCCGACACCACCTGTAGTTGAATTCGCCTTGGTATGTGATAATATAAAAGAAAACAAAACAAACAAACAATATATATATATTTGTTCCTTTTACTCCTACAAGGAGCATAGGGCCGCGAAAAAAAAAACAAACCAACAAACACACCGTAAATATACAATGTTGTGCTTTCAACAAAAATAAAAATATGTATTTATTTCACTCACTTATTGTGCACAGGGTTATTTTTTTAATTATTTAATTTAATTTGTTAATAATTTAAGGGGAAAATTTAAACAATCATTTATTTAAAATAAATTATTAAAAAATTCACGAATGTCCGTTCTTTTTCGTTGGCAAAATTAACAATATGCGAGTATTTATTCCCTTTAGAGCACGATCGGGGGAAAAAATAAAAGCTTTTGTTAACAGAGTAGTTAACAGAGAATAAAACCGCGGGTTAGCAATAACACAAACACTTTAATTGTTAATAAATATCACTTTTAAATAAATGGAGTAAAAATGGATGAAGAAGAAATTATTAGAATTTCTTTTATTTAAAATCGAGTAAATTACTTATTTAACACTTATTTAACAAATGATATTTATTCGGACTCAAAACACACGCGAGTTTAGGGATAAAAAACTGGGGTTGAAATAAAGCACAAATGCAAATTCCACTGTGGTGTTTTGCCGACGGCAAATTGAATCGCGCACTTGTTGGTTTTGTTTTATCACAAAAAGGGCTGTTTTTTATATTATCACTTACTATTTTGCACTTGTTTATTATTGAACTTCTAACAAAAATAAAAACATACAACTTACCTTTTATTCAAAGTTTAAAAAAATGGGGGTTGAAATTACAAAAAATGAGTTTGAGGTTCTGAAAATAAAATATTTTCTTGAAAATATTTCAAGGACTCGGGGGTTTCAAATCCGGTTCGAATGACCAAAATTTTGTGGGTTTAAAAATAATTGGGTTTTATTTATATTATGATGTTTGGGGTTTTTTCTTCTTTAGTACCGCACGCTTAGGGTTTACAAAAGTAAGTATACATAAAAAATAATAATAATAACAATGACACAAATAACAACAACTAAAACTTAACGAAAAACAGTAATTAGTCCACTGAACAATAATCAGGGCCCGTTTACACTCTACGCGTAATCACAGTGCTTTAGACAGATATCTCAAACATTTTGAAATTCATAGTATTTTGTCACTCGTTAAATACTTAAACAATTTAAAAACAAATAAAATAAAACTTAAGGTTGTAGAAATGCAATTCTCAGATTTTAAGAATTTTTCTAACAAATCTACCCAATTAAATTTGTCTATTCTTCCGTTTACTAAAATAAAAGTTCTTCAGTATATTCAAAATAACTTACTCACAATAAAATTTAAAAACTCAATTTTGCAGCCTCATTTCCATACAGCAAATATAATGAAAAAAAAGCTGCCGGAAAAAATAACCAACACCGTTAAATATTTTTGAAACAGAGATAAGTATTGTTAATAAAAATGCAAAAATTCAAAATGATGAACTTTCTGATTTAAAGTTTTTATTCAATTTTATTTCTGAAGCAGACAAAAATCATTATATAACCCAAATAAAATGAGATACTGATTTTTGTATTATCGTTTATAAATTTCTAATAACTTTGTAAATACATAGAAAAAAGTGTTTTATCAATTAAAAAAATGGTTTAAAAAGTATTAAAATTTAATTAATGTGATAATTGAATCAATTATTTTTTTAGTTGAAAGAAAACTAAAAACTTAATTTTGATTTAATTGACATTTTAGTTGTTTTGAAATAAATTTTCAATTTAAATTTTAATTAAATAACGAAAAATCTTAATTGACTTTTTTTCGTTTAAAATAAAATAATTTAAACATGTAGAATTGTTGTTGGGAATTGTCAATATTTATTTAAATAAATTAACACATTGTTTGAAATGGCAAAGTTTTTTGAACATTTCATTTAAAATAAATCAATTTTACATTAATTTTTATATTTTTATTTATTAAACAGAATATTCCGTAAAATTTAATAGTTGTTCCTTTTGAAAATATATTTTATCAGACAAAAAAACAAACTACAAAACAATATAAGGACCGAAAAACATTATTTTTTAGTAGTTTGTTTTTTAAATAACAAACATTAAATTTAAAACATAAAGTTATTCGTAAAAAAACTATATTTTTATTGAATTTTAGCAGTACGAAAAACGAATTTAATAATCCGCAATCAGTTACTGTAATAATTTTATGAGTGTACCCAAAAAGTATATGACTGATAGTCAAAGGTTTTTTTATAAATTAAAAATTGGCAATATTTTTCTAAAAAAAACATTAACTAAATAAACATACCTACAGGTTAGAAAAAGTAAAATTCAAAACTTCTTAAATTAACGACATTTTCTTACCGGAGGTTAGGTTAGGTAGAAAGGCTATTGCGAAATAAAATACACACCCCCACCCAGAGGCCAATATGATCCATTGTGATTTAGTGAAAGAATTCTAGTAAGAGAAGAATAGGGGAAATAAAGTCAGAAAGCCCAGGAATAGAGAAAAAATCGGACAACACAAGCAAACAACCCCACTAAACAGAGAACTGCCATAAATATACACAGTCTACTGCTGCGCAGCCAGTTCATTCCCATTACAAATCCTGTCAGGTTCTTGAGCCTGCAGCCACGATAGATCCCATTCTCACTGTCATCCTGCCTATCATAAAGTGGCCCGGGATAATATCATGGTCCTGACGCAGATCCTATTCCTGCCCAGCAGCGAATCCAAGTCGGAATTCCTAAGCACCGGCCACAGCGCCCGCGCTACCTTGTGGTCACCCCAGGCCCGATTAGTCCCGCCCAAAACCAATTGGAGGCCTGACCACCTCCAGACAGTCAGTAGCCTCCATTTCCGAGCCCAGCTGTTTTATTGCCGGGGATGTTGCAGTGGTTCAAGACCCAGAACAGACTCAACACATAATCCCCAAAGATACCCCCTTGAGCCCCCTTGCAATCATTCAATAGCCTGGAGCTCACATAACAGCCCATTAAGGCCATAAGAGCCGCCTGGCTGTCTACATGTATAGTGACCTCTGCAATGGGAGTTGGGATGAAATCAGATGACTTTGTTTTCAGTCTAAAGTTTTGACGAAATTCAAAATGGTGGAAAAAGAAACACCGCGATAATGGTCTAAGAACGTCATGATGTTTAATTTGGCCTTTGTGGCCTGATTTTCAACATTATTCACGCGTACTATACGCGTTCCAAGAATCGGTATCCCAATTTTATATTTTTCTTAAATTGTCCTAGCGAGTGCTTTAAATATCACCATTTCCATCGTTTAAAAATTTAACGTTCAATATAATTTTTTTTTGGTAACTGTGCTAATTTAAGTAAAATGAAAATGGTGGTTTTTTAAATTCTTCTGATTTGAGTTGTATCTTTATCGGAAATTTACTATCAATTTGAATGCAGCCTGGGTCGCGGCTGCCAATTCTAACAAGTGGTGACAAGAAGTATGGGAACAACTTGAAAGAGGTTATTGCAAATGTAGCCGCAGGGTTATTGCAAGTGTTACCCAGGATTATTTTTTAGTAGTATTCATACCAGTAACGAGTAGCCAACAGGTCTACCTAGTTCTGTTAGCCCCCTTTCATACTCGGCAACTTACTTGCGCAACTCTTGATTTTTAGATGTCAGGGGTAAGGTCGCGGTAAGGGGGAAAAAGACAGACTTTGTTGTACTCGGCAAGTTACTTACGTAACTAACTTGCCGAGTCTGAAAGGGGGCTTACAGTGTCAGCCAACGTCATCGTGACAGGGAAACCTGCAAATTTCTTAAAATCTAATTAGAGTTTTATTGCTGACTAGACGTCCACGAAAGCACTTTATTCACGTGTGGAAAACTCCAACTTGCCGGCGAAAGTTATTGTAACATCCTCTATAGGTAACAAGTGGCGGTTAAAGTATAATTTATGTGGTATCCTCCTTTGGGGGTTTGAAATAGAAAAAGTGTCGGCAAATTCAAACCTAATTTTGAAAATCAACACGCAACTTAAAACAGGTGTGAGAGTGACTGAATATTGCGAGTCTTTTAGTCGGAACAAAAAAAAATAAATCTAAAATGTAGGATTCCTAAACGTGTCTCTAACCCACCCTTACTCCATTTTGGTATTTGGTCTCGGCCCTAAATCCTAACCCTATCCTTTTCGAGTGGATCCGGAGTGAAGTTCCGGATAACTTGGCTTTCGAGACGGAGCGCGAGACTTACAGTTACCAGAACCCTATTAATTAGGCCCTTAAGTGAGATTAATAGGGTTCTGGTAACTGGTAACGCTATTTGAGGAAGCAAAACTCATGTGATTCGGTATTAAAAACCGGAATTAATTGGGTTCTGGTAACTGGTAACGCTTTTTGAGAAAGCAAAACTCATGTGATTCGATATTAAAATCCGCATAAATTTAACCTTGTGTGTTTGATTGCCATATAAGTTAGCAGTAGACACACAGACACACCGTGAATTACCTTATTTTTCAAAATATGCAAATTAATAAAGATGTTGGGATATGGTAACTAACTAACTTTAACTTAACTAAAAGAAAAAAAAAACAAAAAAAGGAAAATCATTTACTTATAAAAATCATATAACTTAACTTTAACTACAAGTTTATTAACCCTGCTATATTCAAAACATTCTCACAAAAACGTAAAATACTTAATAGAAACGATCTTACAAAATTTAGCTAATTCTTATAAACATAGCAAATTTATTTTGAGTTTAAAAAATTTTAAACTTTAGCATAGAGTATCACAAAACTGCTACATTTATAAAAATTATCTTAAACCTATCCGAGAAACGTAACCTTAACCAAATGATACAAAATGTTACAGCCTTAAATACTACCTAAAACTAACGTCTTATAAAAGTTGAAAAATTAAAAACTTAATGTAAAAATAAGAAAATAAAAACAAAACTAACTATTGGCAACTAACCTGAATAACATATTAAAGCCGTTTGGTTACGATAATAGCTCAAAATGTATAAACGTAGGTTACGTTAGGTTCCATGGGCAGCCATCGAGAGACAGCTCACTTGGGTCCTTCAGCGCTCCCTTTGTGATACCCAGCGCCAATGCCCATCCCAAAGAGCAGTTACTCAGATGGCGTCACTGCAGAGTTGAGCCAATTCGTCTTCCCAATGAAGAGAAGAAGCAATCTTAGTTCTATTTTAGATAGATCTTCCAAGCAGGAAAACACCGGCTCTCCCAGGTATTTTTTCCTGATGCCCCGTAGCCCAGGGCATTGACAGAGAAAGCTAAGCACAGTCTCCTCTTCCTCCTCATCATGACAACTTCTTCAGTAGTCATTGAATTCCAGACCCATTCTCCTAGCATGAGTCCCAACAGGCAAGTGTCCAGTCATAACCGACATCACAGTCCTTATTTGGTCCCTATTGAACCTAAGTAGAGATTTGGTTCTCCGTTCATCATAGCCAGGTCATAGTGCCCTGGATATGGAGCAGCTGGACTCACAGGTCCATCCCTCTTGCGCAATTCTATAATACTCGCGCCGAATGAGTGACTTACAGTGAGCCTTTGGAAGGCCAATGAATTGATCAATGATTGATTGTCCTCCATGCGACCTTCCTTGCCAGCTCATCTGCTATCGGTTTCCCGGGCAGTTTGAGTGCCCTGGTATCCATATAAGCGTTAACCCTGAATGCACAGCAATCTCATTCAAAGACATCCGGCATTCCACAGTTAACCTAGATGTCGTGTAGACATCCGCAAGAGAAGCAATGGCAGCCTTGCTATCAGTAAATATACGTATATCTCCCGATACGCGATAATACTTTAGCCAGTTGACGTGCGCTATACGTGTCGCGTACCTCGCACCCAAGAAACGCTCCGGGGTGCAGTAATCCACTCCCTTAGGGACAATCGAGCATCTAATTATCTTGGAGTGGCCATAATTACGGGTCGGCCAGCCGTGTTCCGCGTTCAACCGTGTCGCCGATCAAAGAGCCATCTGTCTGGCCGTGATGTCCCCCAGGAGCCAGTTTAGCATTGTAAATAGCGCCCTGGTGGGAGTGGAGCGCATTGATCCTGTGATCATCAATGCGACCAGCATGTTAACCTTCTCAAGCACCGCACGGTAACTGCCCTTGTCCAGCGCAGTCCACCATACAACAACACCGAAATACATGATCGGCACCTCTGCACGCACATATAGGAACAATTGCCTTTTTCATCATAGTCAGGATGTTCAGCCCCCACGACAGCTTACTGTCCAAGATTACGCCCAGAAGTCTCATAACGTAGGTCCTATACTTCCTCGTGAAGAGTACCAGTTCCGTCTTAGACGGATTAACACCCAATCCGCATGATACGCTCCAGGTGCTAAGTTCGTTTAATGCAGCCTCCATACACTGAGACATTATATTCAAATGCTTCCCCGTAATGGCCACTGCAACATCGTCAGCATACGACCTATCGTGGAACATCATCAACCTCCAGACTCCCCATGGATGCAACAATAGAGTCCGGATCGACGTTGTTGAAGGCCCCTTCAATGTCCAGAAAGGCCACCAGAGCACACTCCTTAAATTCGAGTGATCTCTTAATAGTTCCAACTAATGAGTGGAGAGCCGTCTCAACAGACCTACCCTTTGTGTAGGCATGCTGAGAGGTGGAGAGTAAACACCTTGGGATGGCCATCCTCAAGTGAAAGTCGATAACTTTTTCAAGACTCTTGAGAAGAAAGGATGCAAGACTAATCGAACTGTAATCCTTCGCTTCTTCACAAGGTCCAGCTCCCAGATACATACGAAAATGTAACGCATCCCCTGTATATAGTCATCAGCCAGGGTATAATCAGAGTCGAATTCCTTGCAGGTTCGCCGGAATTATACCATCCGTAGCTGGAGATTTATACGGGCTAAAGCTGTCGACAGCCCACTAAATCCTATCGTAGTCCATTGGGATGGACATAGGACCGGGCATCGATTCACAAACCTGATCCCGCAAGCTCCCTTGGTAGTTTCCAGGAATGTGAGTGTCAATTAACACCTCGAGTGTTTCCTGACTAGTCGTAGTCCAACAATAGGTCGGGACAACCGGGCTCGAAACCATTATTCTACGTTAACGGTTTGTCTCAGAGGATCCCTACGAAGAGGCAACAGAGGTTCCTCCAAGCATTCCTTTTCGCCGATCTTACCAAGTTTCTGAATCTATTCAATGAAGACTTGTACTCCGCCCAATTACCATGACGCTTAGCCATATTGCACAACCAACGACAGTCTCTTCTTGCCTGCGCAATATCAGGATCCCACCACGGTGGACGATCCCTCTGTATAACCGTAACTGTATAAACGTAGCTGGCAGAAACATGGATTATTTATGCAAGTATACACTTTACATATCCGTAATCACAAAAACACCCACATCATCAGTTCCAGTGGAGGCCTTTATCTGAGTCGTATGATGCGGTAAGTTTAAACGCTTCTCTTAATCTAAGAGCTTGCATTAAATTGATAAATATAAAGAAGCAAAAACAAAACAAATAAGACATTTAGCAAAAACAGGCCCTAATAATGTAAAACGCAACACAACGCCAAAGAATAACATTGAAAGCAAAAACAATGTCATAAATATTTTGTAATGGATGGACTACAAGCGAAGTGGACCTTAAAACAAGGAATTTGTATGAAATCTGAAAAAATATGCAAGTGAAAATGATAGTTTTGGCTTTAATCCATTTTTGGCCTTTAAGCGGAATGGACTGTAAGCGAAGAGTACTGTATATACATACGGGTACATGCTAATAAATTTAAAACATAGTGTTTTCTTTTTTTTATGGGATATTTAGGTTTTATTTACATACGTTTGTCACTAGTTTCAAAACGTTTTACCCAATTTTCATTAGTGAAATCCTTCTGGAAGGCTGCTCTATCAGTTGTTTTAAAACTCCAAGATGGCGCTTATCCAGTATTTGCAAAAAACGATACCAATTTGCCATTATTTGAAGTTTTTGTGTTACAAGAAATAAAGAAACAATTGTTTTAAACTAAATTGCAGAACATTGTTAATTCATATTTTGAGGGTTGGAGGATTTAATTGGCGATTTACTTCAACAACAAAAAGTAACGGTAAATTTTCGGATATGGCAAAAAGGAAACAGTCGTAGAACAGCTATTGCTTTCGAGGACCCAAGGAACCATTTTTAACAATAAAAAAGTTTTTTCACAAAGTGTTCTACTGTGCCATATTGGTTGTACATTAGGGTGGGCCAATTTTTTTGCCCACCAAGCGTACAGAAAAATCGTAATCTACGGAAAATTCTAAGAATTTTTTCTAAAGAAACCATGGATCTAAAAACAAAATCGAGCTTCCGGGTTTTGACATGAAAATGTGGGGCTCAAGAAATCCGAAAAAAATGCTACTTTTTTGGAAATATTTATTGCAATTGGTGAATGTTGATCAGTGCCGCTGAAAGAGGGCTTGTTTAAAATGAAATTCTCTCAGCTTTCTATATCTGTGCTCATTTTTAGAAAATTATGTACTTAAATACTTGGTTTAGAGGCTTGACTATGATGTCAAGCTGGTAAAATAAAAAAAATGTATTATATTTTTTTTTAACTCACTTTTCTATTTCAAAAAATCACTACCTTTTTAAAAAGAAACTGAATGAAAAAAATGAAATAAAATTAACAATTTCAATAAAAATGTATTTAAAGAAAAATACTGGCCAAGCCGTCAATTCAACCCTGACAGCCTGGGTCACAAAGCACGCCATAACCACTAAACCACAACAGCGCTTATTTACTAATGCGCTTAATACGAGTTTTTGTACATTTTTAAATATTGCTGGCTATTCTTCAAAACGCGTCGAAAAAGTGAAAATTTTTATTAAAACTAAAACAAAGTTTAAAAAATTATTTTTGTTTACCATAAGGTCTGTCTGCGTACATATATTTTGCATAATTTTGTACAAAATGTCGCAAAATGTTGTCTGCGTACTCCAAATCTCTAACAGCGAGAGAGCCAAAAAGAGAATTTTTTGACAGTTGGAAGTTAGAGAACTTGCAAAATGTTACTGGAGAAATTTCCTCTGGTAAGATTTTGCAACTAGTTTGAACAGCTGTTTTTATATACTGTTTGAATGAAAGAATTTACGTGTGCCAAGATAGCGTCGACGAAATAGCGTCGAATTTGGGAATTTAAAAACCGGGAAACCAAAATACCCAAATAATGGGAATTTACAGTATATGAACAAGAAGTTAGCGTCGAATTTAGGAATTTAAAAAGGGGAAGTAAAAATATATTTTTATTTTTAATAAAAATACTAAAAATATTTACCACAGGCTTTTGCACGGTATAAACTGTATATTTTCGAAAGGTAAATAGTTTTCTGGACAAAATGAGCGATGCGTGCAAAACGTCCATAACTAAGCGTTTGCGCCAACTTTTTTATTTTATTTTTTCTTCCATTTTTCCATTTTCCATCACCCTAGGTACTTTTTTTTTTGGAGCTGCGCCGGTTAACTAGATTTGTTCATCTATTTGTACTTCCCTATTTTAAATTCCTAAATTCGACGCTAACTTTTTGTTTATACTGCAAATACCCATTATTTGGGTATTATTAAGTAGATATTCTTACTACACCATGTCAAATTTTATTTCAGAATTTTTTAACTGTATTTCAGAAATTTCCAATTCAACTTCAAACATTTCCAATTGTATTTCAGAAATTTACAATTTTATTTCAGAAGTGTCCAATTATATTTCAGAAATTTATGTTTTTATAGCTAAAAAATTTTCTAAAATACAAATGGATATTTCTAAAATACAATTGGAAGTTTTTTAAGTTGAATTGGAAATGATGTGGTTATTTTTATCTATTCCAATAGTCGTTTTTTTTATTGATTTTTGCAGTTTAAATCATTTAAAATTAGTGCTATTTTAACTTTAAATATCAGTATTCTTTTAAATTTAACTAAAGATTGTCAAGCATAGAGCCCTCAGCAATGTCTATTGGTTCATCAGCAATGTCCATTGCATGTTCGGAGGAAGTGGAATTTGCAGCTTTTGTAAATTCCGAATCAAGTTTAGGTCACATGCCCCATTACAATTGTTGTGCTTTTGGATTGGCAAGTGACTTCTCCGAGCTTAATTTACCTACAATACATGATGTTTTGAAGTATTTTTTTATTGAGCGATTGTTGTAAAGCTAAAAACAAAATGTTTTCATATGTACGTTTCACCTCGCAAGTTGCAGACAGATTGATTTTTATATGGAAGAAATTGGATATTGCGATTATTAGTGAGAAAAGTGTAAAATAGAATAATAATAAAAAAAATTATTTTTTTTTTAACTTTTCGTTTTCAGCGTTTGCTTAAATTTTTTTTAAATAAATTTTTGTTTAATTAAGTTTTGAATCAATTGCTTTATTTTTAAATAAATTTTTAATTAAAATTTAGTTAAATTTTTTTATTAAATTTTTGGGTAGCAAAATTGTAACAGCTTTAGGTTTTTTACCAGCCAGCTTGACTATGATTATTTTGACAAAACCCTCTAAACCAAGTATTTATGTACCGAATTTTGTGAGCACAGGTATAGAAAGCTGAGAAAATTTCCTTTAAAACAAGCCCTCTTCCAGCGATACAGGTCAACTATTCACCAATTGCAATAAATATTTCCAAAAAATTAGCATTTTTTCGGATTTCCTGAGCACCACATTTTTAAGTCAAAAACCGGAAGCTCGTTTTGGATTTTAGAACCATCGTTTCGTTACGAAAAATTCTAAGAATTTTTTGTAGATTACAATTTTGCTATACGCTTTGTCACTTTTTTTGGGCCCGAACAAATTGACCCACCATACTGTACATACTTATTTACAATATTTTTTAACACTGTCATAAAAATTTTGTTTTATTTTTTATAGTAAAATATTATATGACAATACAAGTTTTCTTACCTTAATATGAATGTATTTTTAGTCTGCAATTTTTAATTTTTTGTCTTTATTTTTTTTTTGTCATTTTATTTTGACGCTTAGATTAATTTATCATAGTTATAATAATAAAATATGCTTTTCATAACAGTGGTATTTAGCCTAAAAAAAAAACACTTTACTCTTGTGAATTTGCTAATACGTATGTACTAGAAATAAATAAGTATTGTAGGTAACTAGAAAATTTAAAAATTAATTAATAAAATGTATTAAAAATCATATGAACTTATTAACATGTTTTTTATTGTTAAAATTTCAACAATAATTTTTAGGTTAAATTTATCAAATAATGTACACACGTACAAACATACATTAATATATTGTATGTATATACATTTGTTTTTGCTCTACGATATTTTCCTTTTAATTTTTCATGTAAAACCCCTTTACGCATCCGCATTAAAGACGTGCACGGATATATCTGTTTGTACAAGTTTCTGTGTGTTTACTAAAGTGAGTGTGTATGGATGAGTTATCGAGTGTTTCTGATATAAGTTGATATGGATATTTTGTGTAACATAGTGGATATGAGTTGATAAAAAGAGAATGAGAGTAACATATCTGTTTATATCTGTTTTACAAAAGCAGATACTAGTTGATACTGATCGAATACAATGAGTTACTCATTGTACGATGCCGTATTTTTCAATTGTCTTTCAACGAAAATATTTTGTTTTTGTAACAAATTCTTTGATGCCCTTAAAAGGATGGGGTCTTTTCGTTCAAGAGACATGTGGACAAAAATTATTGAAAACAAATTAGCAAAAAAAACCACATGTATTTTGTTTTTGTAACAAATTCTTCGATGCCCTTAAAAGGATGGCGTTTATTCGTTCAAAAGACATGTAGACAAAAATTATTGAAAAATATAATAAAAAAAAATTACCAAAAAAACAACACATGTATTTTGTTTTTGTAACAAATTCATTGATGCCCTTAAAAGGATGGGTCTTTTTCGTGCTGTGGTATTGAAAATTGCTGAGCAACAACAACAAAACTAGCGAGAAGCGTTGCGATCAGGCCTGACATATTTACCGATTTATCGGTATTTTGCCGATTTTTTTCTCTAAATTATCAAAGTGCCTATTTACCGATTTTTTGATAAAAACTTAAAGCACGGTAGCTTTTGGTTTGTGTTATATACATTTTTAATTTTGGGTAACTTTTAACGTTACAAAGAGACAACTGTTATTAATTCAGCGCTTATACTTAAGGAAAATGGGTTAGATTTATTCCATATATGTACATATGTATGTAGTGTTTGTCTAACCAATCACACACACACATTATGAAAAATATTCAACTAGGTATAAAGAATAAAAGCATTAACTCCAAATGAAAGAAAAAAACTTAACGATTTTTTGACCAAAGCTGAAAGACATAATTTTTTTTTCTAAAGGAACAAGGGATTATTACTTACAAAAGAGTAAAGTTAAGCTTAATTTATATTCACTGTCAATGTAAATATTTCATTTTATAGGATTATATGCAATTGAGGATAAGGCTTATACCTCCGGTAGCCAATTTAATTTAAGAAAGTAAAGTAAATATTCAAGTTTTTTTGCAAAAAGAAAATCAGATTTAAAATGCGAGAATTCTTCCACCTTAAAATTAAATTTCGATATCCACTGAAAAATTAATCTTTGCAAGGAATTATTTTTTTTAAAGATTATTTCAAATTTAATAATTCGAGTTTTATGCTTATATAAAGTTATTTAATAAAAGTTTCAAACTCATATATCGTTACCTTAATATAAAAAGGCCCCAACTCATCAAAAACACT
Source organism: Pollenia amentaria (assembly GCA_943735925.1). NCBI lineage: Eukaryota > Metazoa > Arthropoda > Insecta > Diptera > Polleniidae > Pollenia > Pollenia amentaria. Next base: position 71,386,196 of record OX031010.1, read on the forward strand.
TTTTACAGGAGAAGGAAAAAACTTAATAAAAGCTGAAATAATATAGCTACACAACCATTGTCAAAAAACATCTTTATTAAAACTAAACGAGGAATTCAGATTGAAATACATAATATGTATTTCTTTCGAAAAATTGTGTGTATGAGTTAGGCCTTCTTTTCTTTAGAAAAATTGTGTGTATGAGTTAGGGCTTTTTGTATTCTGCTTATAACTTCTTTATTTTGAATCTAATTTGCTTGAAATTTTAATAGAATGTGTATTAGCAACCATTCTACAATAATCAATAAAAAAACGGATTTCCAAAAATAATGAGTTGGGGCCTTTTTATATTAAGGTAACGATATGTATAATATTAAAAAAATTAAAACAAAAACTTTTTATATTTATAAAAACAATTAACCAGGAACGGTGGCAGTTATAACTGGTATCAAAAAAGTTCTTTAATAACAGTTATTTCAAGGATCGTAACAGTTATAAAATAAGGGACAAAAAAAAATCATAGAAAAAATGTTTGTCTATGTAAACGTTGTACGTAAAGTTCAGGTCGCAGTTTTGAAAATAAATTGCTGAAATTTGGTACAAAGGTTCTAATTGTCCTAAGGAACAAGCATATTGTCAATGGTGAGAACTTTGACATGAATCTTAACTTCATAAAATAATGGAGTGGTCCATGACTGCCCATGGGTCCCTAAGCTACACTCTTGAAAAGTTATCTCTAAATATTGTGGTGTGGAGCATATTAGGGTCGGGCATGCAGACTACTTTCTTATTTGTTTTTAATGGATAATTGCAACCAAAAAAATAAATTATTTGTTTATAATGGAAAAATAAATGCTTTTTTATAATACATATTTCTAACCGAAAAATTTTTTGGTTGAAAAAATGGTTATCAATAACAAAAAAAAAAAATTGTTACTTTAATTGGCTACGATAACTCAAATAAAATATATGTAGCGATATGGTTAAAAATTCCCAACTGGAAATAAAGGAATTTTTTCATAGCCTTTCAAAAAAATAATAATTATTATTATTTTCAGTCCCGGAGTTATTTTGTGAATTAAAAACAAAAAAGTCCTTTTTAAACAGTTATCTCTTTAAAGTAAATATAAAAGGTAAAATTAAGCTCTTAAAAAGGGAGTTCGATTTAGCCGTCATAAATTAAAACGCAGTTGAGGAATAAAAGATCGACACTCAAAGCTTGCCGCTGGTCAGATCTTTACAATTTGTATAGCAGTATTATCTAATCAGCTTGTGCTGCAATTAAATTGTCATTAAAAAAAGAAGAAAAACAAAATGAGTGTTATTATCAGTGTTGCCAGTGAAATATCGAGAAAGATACATTTTAGTTTCCAAAGAAATACGCTTTTTTTTCCAAAATGATACATTTGAAAATCCATTTTTAACGTTTAACATTTATTAACATAACATTTTTTTTACATAGTTAATGATTATTATAAAGAAAATGATATCATATAAATTAATTTTTATATTTATTTAAGTCATAAATATTAGGTATGTAAAATTAAAAATACAGTAAGCAAACTTTAAAATTCATTATATGTCACTATCTTTGGATGTTATCAAAACAAATTCATTTTTGTAAAAATTAATATACGAGTTAAGGCGTATATACTAAGGGGATCAAAAAGATCATATAAAGTTTTCTTCTAAAATTTCATCTTAACACACATACACAAGAATAAGCAAGCTACAGAAGAACTTAGAAAACCTAACAACAAAATACATGTTATTTTTGTATTTAATTGTCACTGTTTTTTTTAGTATTCATAACGAAATGATAACTTAAATAAACTTTGTCAGAGTAGAAAAGTTTAAAATTTGATTTCTGTACATTTTGCGCACAGATTCAAAAGATACGAAAAATATCAGGATTATACATAGTACCTGAAGTCATCAAAAGATACGAAAATTTTTTCTTTCGTATCCTAATGGCATCACTGGTTATTAAAGTCGTAAAAATAAGTTTTATATTGTATTTTATTCGACCTTTATAATATATAACTAAAAGAACTTTTTTTGAGCTCGAGGTCTTTTTTAATTATTTTTATTTTATAATAATTTATTAAATTTTGCCGATATTTCGTTTTTCATTGAAAAACATCTTCTGGGCTATAATCTAGATATTACAAGTAACAAAAATAAACAAAAATAAATACAAAATTCAAACGCGTATGTATATAAAAACAACAAAAACACTTACATTTAAAAAATTATTAAACAGAAATAAAAACTTAACTATTATTATGTTGTGTTAACATCGTCTAATTGTGAACTGAGCTTAAACAAGAAAAAATGCACTATTTTCGTTTGTTGACGAGATGTCTGTACACTCTCGCAGAATTCTCATCGACATCGGCTTTAAAATTCATCCTAGTTGTTGTTTTAATTATGTGTAACATTTCCAATGTGAATCGTCTTTTGTAGTTATTTTCACTCTGTAACACTTGTACGTTGTCAAAATCAGGAGAGTGTTTTCTTTGTGCACAGTGGGATAACAATGCCGTTTTTTGTGTAGGAATATTATTCCGTAATTTTTGATCCGATTTGTGTGATGAAATTCTTGTTTTCAGTTTGTTTTTTGTGGTACCTATGTAAACTTTATTACATATCCCAAATTCATTGCCATTACATGGTATTTTATAAATTATATTGGATTTGTCTAATTTGTCTATTTTATCTTTGGTTTTACTGTACAATTTTGTCAACGTGTTGATAGATTTATGGGCTATGGTATACACTTCATTATGGAATAATTTAGATTTTTCAAATCTCTCAGATAATCCTGGAACAAATATAAGAGATTTATATATTTTCGGTTGTTGTTCACCATCTAAATTCTTTGTTTTATTTTCATAATAGTTATAGAGTAATTTATAAGTCAGATTAATTGGAAAATTGTTGTCACTAAGTATCATTTTGATCTTTCTGATGTTATTTCTGTGGAAATCTGCGTCACTTATAGTTAACACCCTTCTTATTAAATTGTTTGCCGTGTTGATAATAATTCTTTTTGGGTGTTTAGAATAGAAATTAATTATTCTACTTGAGGCACTAGGTTTTTGATACCAGTCAATTTTGAGTGTACCATTTCTCCTTATCACAATTGTGTCCAGATATGGTAACTTTTTATTGCACTCAGACTCCATAGTAAACTTAATACTAGGGTGAAAATCGTTCAGACTCGTCATAATTTCTTCTATTGCACTCTCCCTTACAATTCCAAAAAGATCATCTACATACTTAGATAGAAACTTAGGCTTAGTTTTTAATTTTCCAATACAGGTGTCAAGTAGTTTTTCCATAACAATGTCCGCCACAATTGGGGAAGCTGGTGAACCCATTGGAAGTCCCTTCTTTTGTGTATATATTTTGTCCTTGAATTTAAAATAGCGGTTGTCCTTTATGCAGAATCTTAAAATTCTCAAAAATAAGCCCTTTGTCATGTTGGTGTGTGTTGCAATATCTTCCCATCTATCCTCTATAATTCTTAATGCTAAATCGACAGGTACGCTTGGAAACAGAGACACTACATCAAAGGATATTAATCTTTCATCGTCGCTAATAGTCAAGTCCTTAATCTTATTTCTAAATTGCACCGAGTCTTTTACATTATATTCCGAGTTCTCCGTAATACTCCTTAAAATCCCGGTAATATATTTGCAGAGTTCACTCGAAGGGGCATTAATATTGGAGCATATAGGTCTTAATGGATTGTCTTCCTTATGGATTTTGGGAAGTCCATATATTCTCGGAGCTACGGCCACGTCAGTTTTTAGTTTTTTCCTTTCAATTTCGGAAATAACTTTGGTATTGAAAAGCTCCTCAACCAATGCATTGTTTTTCCTTTGAAGGACGGAAGTGGGGTCTTTATTACATCTTTGATATGTCATCATGTCACCTATTATGCTCCCCATCTTTGTGTCGTAGTCAACCTTTTTCATTGCCACCGTAATATTGCCCTTATCAGCGTTTAAAATTAATATGTTCTTGTTTTTCCCTAAAAACTTTTTTGCTTTTTCGACCGCATTTACCGTAAACTTGTCTCTGTCGTTCAGTTGTATTTTGTTCATGTGGTTGTCAATAATCGTAGTAAATTTTGTTCTGGCCATTTCCTGTTCTTCTTTGTCTTGTATTGTTTGAACAAAATCCTCACCGTCGGTTATAAATTTGAGCATTGGGAATTCATGTTTGGTAACAGGTAGGGCATGCTTTTTGCCCAGAGATAAAACCCATTGAACTTCCTCCGGAACGTCCACATTAGTTTTATTTACAATCCAATTTTTGTTAATTTTAATTCCAAGTTCCTCTTTTTGTGATTCCCTTAGACTTTCAAATTTCTTTCTATGTATATCTTTAATTTTCATGTATGTCGATTTAGTCAAAACATCCTCGCTGTACCACAGTTCCCCAGCTTCTTCTTCCGTTAATTGTTTTTCTATTTCGCTTTTGATTACGTCTTTCTTTACATCATTGTGTTTCAGTAGTTCATGTTTTTGTCGTAATAGTAAGTTAAGAAGTTTGTTATGGAAATTTTGTAAATATTTGGAAAGTGTTTGTTGAATTGTTGATTTTTTATATAAATTATTATCAAAAATATTATATATGTTTTTCGTACAGTTTTTTATAAAATTTGGGATAATACCTGCATTTCTGCATCTTAATAAAAAAGTAATTGTTGATTTTATTTTTAGTGATTTGTCCCTTGTTGTTTTAAATCTATTTATGTTAATTTTGATACTTTTGTTGTTTCTAAATTTGTTGTATACCATTTTGGTTTATGTATTTACGGCGTGCTCCCCGTTATAAATAAGTTTTATATTGTATTTTATTCGACCTTTATAATATATAACTAAAAGAACTTTTTTTGAGCTCGAGGTCTTTTTTAATTATTTTTATTTTATAATAATTTATTAAATTTTGCCGATATTTCGTTTTTCATTGAAAAACATCTTCTGGGCTATAATCTAGATATTACAGGTAACAAAAATAAATACAAAATTCAAACGCGTATGTATATAAAAACAACAAAAACACTTACATTTAAAAAATTATTAAACAGAAATAAAAACTTAACTATTATTATGTTGTGTTAACATCGTCTAATTGTGAACTGAGCTTAAACAAGAAAAAATGCACTATTTTCGTTTGTTGACGAGATGTCTGTACACTCTCGCAGAATTCTCATCGACATCGGCTTTAAAATTCATCCTAGTTGTTGTTTTAATTATGTGTAACATTTCCAATGTGAATCGTCTTTTGTAGTTATTTTCACTCTGTAACACTTGTACGTTGTCAAAATCAGGAGAGTGTTTTCTTTGTGCACAGTGGGATAACAATGCCGTTTTTTGTGCTTGTTTAAGCTCAGTTCACAATTAGACGATGTTAACACAACATAATAATAGTTAAGTTTTTATTTCTGTTTAATAATTTTTTAAATGTAAGTGTTTTTGTTGTTTTTATATACATACGCGTTTGAATTTTGTATTTATTTTTGTTTATTTTTGTTACTTGTAATATCTAGATTATAGCCCAGAAGATGTTTTTCAATGAAAAACGAAATATCGGCAAAATTTAATAAATTATTATAAAATAAAAATAATTAAAAAAGACCTCGAGCTCAAAAAAGTTCTTTTAGTTATATATTATAAAGGTCGAATAAAATACAATATAAAACTTATTTATAACGGGGAGCACGCCGTAAATACATAAACCAAAATGGTATACAACAAATTTAGAAACAACAAAAGTATCAAAATTAACATAAATAGATTTAAAACAACAAGGGACAAATCACTAAAAATAAAATCAACAATTACTTTTTTATTAAGATGCAGAAATGCAGGTATTATCCCAAATTTTATAAAAAACTGTACGAAAAACATAAGTATATAATATTTTTGATAATAATTTATATAAAAAATCAACAATTCAACAAACACTTTCCAAATATTTACAAAATTTCCATAACAAACTTCTTAACTTACTATTACGACAAAAACATGAACTACTGAAACACAATGATGTAAAGAAAGACGTAATCAAAAGCGAAATAGAAAAACAATTAACGGAAGAAGAAGCTGGGGAACTGTGGTACAGCGAGGATGTTTTGACTAAATCGACATACATGAAAATTAAAGATATACATAGAAAGAAATTTGAAAGTCTAAGGGAATCACAAAAAGAGGAACTTGGAATTAAAATTAACAAAAATTGGTTTGTAAATAAAACTAATGTGGACGTTCCGGAGGAAGTTCAATGGGTTTTATCTCTGGGCAAAAAGCATGCCCTACCTGTTACCAAACATGAATTCCCAATGCTCAAATTTATAACCGACGGTGAGGATTTTGTTCAAACAATACAAGACAAAGAAGAACAGGAAATGGCCAGAACAAAATTTACTACGATTATTGACAACCACATGAACAAAATACAACTGAACGACAGAGACAAGTTTACGGTAAATGCGGTCGAAAAAGCAAAAAAGTTTTTAGGGAAAAACAAGAATATATTAATTTTAAACGCTGATAAGGGCAATATTACGGTGGCAATGAAAAAGGTTGACTACGACACAAAGATGGGGAGCATAATAGGTGACATGATGACATATCAAAGATGTAATAAAGACCCCACTTCCGTCCTTCAAAGGAAAAACAATGCATTGGTTGGGGAGCTTTTCAATACCAAAGTTATTTCCGAAATTCAAAGGAAAAAACTAAAAACTGACGTGGCCGTAGCTCCGAGAATATATGGACTTCCCAAAATCCATAAGGAAGACAATCCATTAAGACCTATATGCTCCAATATTAATGCCCCTTCGAGTGAACTCTGCAAATATATTACCGGGATTTTAAGGAGTATTACGGAGAACTCGGAATATAATGTAAAAGACTCGGTGCAATTTAGAAATAAGATTAAGGACTTGACTATTAGCGACGATGAAAGATTAATATCCTTTGATGTAGTGTCTCTGTTTCCAAGCGTACCTGTCGATTTAGCATTAAGAATTATAGAGGATAGATGGGAAGATATTGCAACACACACCAACATGACAAAGGGCTTATTTTTGAGAATTTTAAGATTCTGCATAAAGGACAACCGCTATTTTAAATTCAAGGACAAAATATATACACAAAAGAAGGGACTTCCAATGGGTTCACCAGCTTCCCCAATTGTGGCGGACATTGTTATGGAAAAACTACTTGACACCTGTATTGGAAAATTAAAAACTAAGCCTAAGTTTCTATCTAAGTATGTAGATGATCTTTTTGGAATTGTAAGGGAGAGTGCAATAGAAGAAATTATGACCAGTCTGAACGATTTTCACCCTAGTATTAAGTTTACTATGGAGTCTGAGTGCAATAAAAAGTTACCATATCTGGACACAATTGTGATAAGGAGAAATGGTACACTCAAAATTGACTGGTATCAAAAACCTAGTGCCTCAAGTAGAATAATTAATTTCTATTCTAAACACCCAAAAAGAATTATTATCAACACGGCAAACAATTTAATAAGAAGGGTGTTAACTATAAGTGACGCAGATTTCCACAGAAATAACATCAGAAAGATCAAAATGATACTTAGTGACAACAATTTTCCAATTAATCTGACTTATAAATTACTCTATAACTATTATGAAAATAAAACAAAGAATTTAGATGGTGAACAACAACCGAAAATATATAAATCTCTTATATTTGTTCCAGGATTATCTGAGAGATTTGAAAAATCTAAATTATTCAATAATGAAATGTATACCATAGCCCATAAATCTATCAACACGTTGACAAAATTGTACAGTAAAACCAAAGATAAAATAGACAAATTAGACAAATCCAATATAATTTATAAAATACCATGTAATGGCAATGAATTTGGGATATGTAATAAAGTTTACATAGGTACCACAAAAAACAAACTGAAAACAAGAATTTCATCACACAAATCGGATCAAAAATTACGGAATAATATTCCTACACAAAAAACGGCATTTTTATCCCACTGTGCACAAAGAAAACACTCTCCTGATTTTGACAACGTACAAGTGTTACAGAGTGAAAATAACTACAAAAGACGATTCACATTGGAAATGTTACACATAATTAAAACAACAACTAGGATGAATTTTAAAGCCGATGTCGATGAGAATTCTGCGAGAGTGTACAGACATCTCGTCAACAAACGAAAATAGTGCATTTTTTCTTGTTTAAGCTCAGTTCACAATTAGACGATGTTAACACAACATAATAATAGTTAAGTTTTTATTTCTGTTTAATAATTTTTTAAATGTAAGTGTTTTTGTTGTTTTTATATACATACGCGTTTGAATTTTGTATTTATTTTTGTTTATTTTTGTTACTTGTAATATCTAGATTATAGCCCAGAAGATGTTTTTCAATGAAAAACGAAATATCGGCAAAATTTAATAAATTATTATAAAATAAAAATAATTAAAAAAGACCTCGAGCTCAAAAAAAGTTCTTGTTAGTCGTAAAAATATTAATCCTTAAACGAGTTTTATTTGTTGACAGCCAAGTGAGTTTTATTTTAGGCTGAAAGCTCCTCAAGTTTTATTTTTTTAGAGAGAAAACTCTACTTTTATTGTTTAATCCGAACTTTTATATTTTCGTTGAAAAATTAGTCTTAACTGTGGAGTTAGAGATGGTTTTTTCTAGATCACCATCGATTCTGAAAGAGCACTTTTATACGAATCTATTGTTATATGACAGTATGTCTCCGTTGGCTCTAATATGGAAAATTCATATAAATTTTTAATTAAATAATATTTATTTATAAAACGCTTTTTTGTATTGATTTTTATGTTAAAAGCATTTGGTAATGGTAAATTGTTGCTTTGTTATTTTTTGTCATTAAAATATATTTTATTGTGTTTAAAAAAGGTATTTTTAATATGCCGATTTTTTTAAATTAAATTTTCGATTTGTTTTTGATGATATGCAGATTTCTTACCAAAACCATCTGGCACCCCTGGTTGAGATCGTATATAAATTTTTATAAGCTCTGTTATTTGCATCAACTCTCCAACAATATTTGAAAATACAACAGATAACAACAAGTATTGTTAAAATACCATGGTGACAACAGATATTTGTGAGCAAAAAAAAAGGTTATGATATACTCAATCCAATACCATAAGCAATTGTTTTGGTTTTTAGGATATGGTGAGTGGACAAAAGCAAAACCATACAATATCAGTTAAGCATGTAAAAAGCCACATGTGCATGTGGTTCTTACGTAATTTTGACGTCATCACACAACACGCAATACTTATTGTGGCTTTGCATTGACGTCAAAATTACGTCAGAACCACATGCGCATGTGGCTTTTTACATTCCGTGTACTAGAGGCTTTACACTCATTCTCTCATTGATATCAATAGTACATATCTGGTACATATCTGGTGTATCTGTTTTGACAATACTTTATGGTACACTCGTGCAGGTCTTTAATCCGCATAGTTATTTTCTGTTTAAAGTAACAATAAAAACTTATAAGTAGTTATTTGCATAATCACAATTTATCTGCCTGAGTAACAAAAAGTAACAAAATACCGATTTTTACTTGTATACACACACAAAGTAAAAACAGTAACTATAGGTTTTTTGACAACAAAAATTGTAACGAACCGTTAATAAGTACAACAACTGTTAATAAAGGTTTTTGGTGGGTATGAGCAACAATAACAGTTATACTGGTTTGCTTTTAAGTAACAAAAGTAACAATTAATATGAACTATGTTGTAACAGTTTTCTTTTTACTAATTGTTACTGTTGCAGGTAGGCCTTTAATAGGAAAGAAGAAAGACTGGGTATTTGAAAATTTTGCAAAACTTAAATACTTCATCAGCTTCAACAAACTAAGTGTAAAAATATTTATAATATAAAAGGATATAATGTGACTAAGTTTAAATTTTATTAAATTATTAATCTTTTTATTTTTATTATTATAGATATGTATATTAATTTAATTATTATTACAAATTTGTCTATTTGTTTAATTTGTCAAAATTTCTGTAGAAAATTCCTGACATTAATATATTGTAGGTATAACAGTATCGAAGGTATAAAATGCTAGTCAGGTATGTATGTTACATACAGTCGAAAAGGTTAATTATTAGAATTTCTTTTATTTAAAATCGTGTAAATTACTTATTTAACACTTATTTAACAAATGATATTTATTCGGACTCAAAACACATGCGAGTTTAGGGATAAAAAACTGGGGTTGAAATAAAGCACAAATGCAAATTCCACTGTGGTGTTTTGCTGACGGCAAATTGAATCGCGCACTTGTTGGTTTTGTTTTATCACAAAAAGGGCTGTTTTTTATATTATCACTTATTATTTTGCACTTGTTTATTATTGAACTTCTAACAAAAATAAAAACATACAACTTACCTTTTATTCAAAGTTTAAAAAAATGGGGGTTGAAATTACAAAAAATGAGTTTGAGGTTCTGAAAATAAAATATTTTCTTGAAAATATTTCAAGGACTCGGGGGTTTCAAATCCGGTTCGAAGGACCAAAATTTTGTGGGTTTAAAATTAATTGGGTTTTATTTATATTATGATGTTTGGGGTTTTTTCTTCTTTAGTACGTACCGCACGCTTAGGGTTTACAAAAGTAAGTATACATAAAAAATAATAATAATAACAATGTCACAAATAACAACAACTAAAACTTAACGAAAAACAGTAATTAGTCCACTGAACAATAATCAGGGCCCGTTTACACTCTACGCGTAAACACAGTGCTTTAGACAGATATCTCAAACATTTTGAAATTCATAGTATTTTGTCACTCGTTAACTACTTAAACAATTTCAAAACAAATAAAATAAAACTTAAGGTTGTAGAAATGCAATTCTCAGATTTTAAGAATTTTTCTAACAAATCTACCCAATTAAATTTGTCTATTCTTCCGTTTACTAAAATAAAAGTTCTTCAGTATATTCAAAATAACTTACTCACAATAAAATTTAAAACCTCAATTTTGCAGCCTCATTTCCATACAGCAAATATAATAAAAAAAGGCTGCCGGAAAAAATAACCAACACCGTTAAATATTTTTGAAACAGAGATAAGTATTGTTAATAAAAATGCAAAAATTCAAAATGATGAACTTTCTGATTTAAAGTTTTTATTCAATTTTATTTCTGAAGCAGACAAAAATCATTATATAACCCAAATAAAATGAGATACTGATTTTTGTATTATCGTTTGTGAATTTCTATTAACTATGTAAATACACAGAAAAAAGTGTTTTATCAATTAAAAAAATGGTTTAAAAAGTATTTAAATTTAATTAATGTGATAATTGAATCAATTATTTTTTTAGTTGAAAGAAAATTTAAAACTTAATTTTGATTTAATTGACATTTTAGTTGTTTTGAAATAAATTTTCAATTTAAATTTTAATTAAATAACGAAAAATCTTAATTGACTTTTTTTCGTTTAAAATAAAATAATTTAAACATGTAGAATTGTTGTTGGGAATTGTCAATATTTATTTAAATAAATTAACACATTGTTTGAAATGGCAAAGTTTTTTGAACATTTCATTTAAAATAAATCAATTTTACATTAATTTTTATATTTTTATTTATTAAACAGAATATTCCGTAAAATTTAATAGTTGTTCCTTTTAAAAATATATTTTATCAGACAAAAAAACAAACTACAAAACAATATAAGGACCGAAAAACATTATTTTTTAGTAGTTTGTTTTTTAAATAACAAACATTAAATTTAAAACATAAAGTTATTCGTAAAAAAACTATATTTTTATTGAATTTTAGCAGTACGAAAAACGAATTTAATAATCCGCAATCAGTTACTGTAATAATTTTATGAGTGTACCCAAAAAGTATATGACTGATAGTCAAAGGTTTTTTTATAAATTAAAAATTGGCAATATTTTTCTAAAAAAAACATTAACTAAATAAACATACCTACAGGTTAGAAAAAGTAAAATTCAAAACTTCTTAAATTAACGACATTTTCTTACCGGAGGTTAGGTTAGGTAGAAAGGCTATTGCGAAATAAAATACACACCCCCACCCAGAGGCCAATATGATCCATTGTGATTTAGTGAAAGAATTCTAGTAAGAGAAGAATAGGGGAAATAAAGACAGAAAGCCCAGGAATAGAGAAAAAACGGGACAACACAAGCAAACAACCCCACTAAACAGAGAACTGCCATAAATATACACAGTCTACTGCTGCGCAGCCAGTTCATTCCCATTACAAATCCTGTCAGGTTCTTGAGCCTGCAGCCACGATAGATCCCATTCTCACTGTCATCCTGCCTATCATAAAGTGGCCCGTGATAATATCATGGTCCTGACGCAGATCCTATTCCTGCCCAGCAGCGAATCCAAGTCGGAATTCCTAAGCACCAGCCACAGTACCCGCGCTACCTTGTGGTCACCCCAGGCCCGATTAGTCCCGCCCAAAACCAATTGGAGGCCTGACCACCTCCAGACAGTCAGTAGCCTCCATTTCCAAGCCCAGCTGTTTTATTGCCGGGGATGTTGCAGTGGTTCAAGACCCAGAACATACTCAACATATAATCCCCAAAGATACCCCCTTGAGCCCCCTTGCAATCATTCAATAGCCTGGAGCTCACATAACAGCCCATTAAGGCCATAAGAGCCGCCTGGCTGTCTACATGTATAGTGACCTCTGCAATGGGAGTTGGGATGAAATCAGATGACTTTGTTTTCAGTCTAAAGTTTTGACGAAATTCAAAATGGTGGAAAAAGAAACACCGCGATAATGGTCTAAGAACGTCATGATGTTTAATTTGGCCTTTGTGGCCTGATTTTCAACATTATTCACGCGTACTATACGCGTTCCAAGAATCGGTATCCCAATTTTATATTTTTCTTAAATTGTCCTAGCGAGTGCTTTAAATATCACCATTCCCATCGTTTAAAAATTTAACGTTCAATATAATTTTTTTTTGGTAACTGTGCTAATTTAAGTAAAATGAAAATGGTGATTTTTTAAATTCTTCTGATTTGAGTTGTATCTTTATCGGAAATTTACTATCAATTTGAATGCAGCCTGGGTCGCGGCTGCCAATTCTAACAAGTGGTGACTAGAAGTATGGGAACAACTTGAAAGAAGTTATTGCAAATGTGGCCGCAGGGTTATTGCAAGTGTTACCCAGGATTATTTTTTAGTAAAGGGTGTTTTTTTAAGCCCGATAGAACTTGAAATTGTGAAAAATAACACAAAAAATTAAATTGTAATCAAAAATTTTTTTTTATTCGAAAGATCAATACGTGACATTAACATTTGAAAATGATTTCGGGCATATGGGCACCGCGGCTGTTCTTGACGAAGCGCATTCTGGACGTCCAATTTTGGGCCACTTTTTCGAGCACTGCTGGCCGTATGTCACGAATAACACGAACAATGCTGGCCTCCAAGGCGTCAATTGTTGCTGGTTTATCAGCATAAACCAGTGACTTCACGTAGCCCCACAGGAAATAATCGAGAGGTGTCAAATCGCACGACCTTGGAGGCCAATTGACAGGTCCATTTCTCGAAATCAACTTATCGCCAAATTTTGATTTCAATAAGTCGATGGTTGCGTTCGCCGTATGGCACGTAGCGCTATCCTGTTGAAACCACATCTCCTCCGGATCAATGTCATCCATATTTTCAAACAAAAAATCATTGATCATGGTGCGGTATCGATCTCCATTGACCGTAACGCGAGCTCCGGCCTCATTTTTGAAGAAATAAGGTCCGATGATGCCACCAGCGTGAAAACCGCACCAAACGGTGCATTTTTCTGGATGTAATAGAGTCTGTAGGGTCTCTTGTGGATTGGTCTCGCTCCATATGCGGCAATTTTGCTTATTAACAAACCCGTTAAGCCAAAAATGCGCCTCATCGCTGAACACAATTTTGCGAACATAAGTTGCGCGAATCGACGACTGATTTTCAAATTAAATTTGGATAATTTCGTAGCGTTGTTCAAGCGTGAGTCTATTCATGATGATTTGTCAGAGTATACTGAAACGATAAAAAAAAATATTTCATCAAAATTTAATTTTTTGTGTTACTTTTTACAATTTAAAGTTCTATCTAGCTTAAAAAAACACCCTTTAGTATTCATACCAGTAACGAGTAGCCAACAGGTCTACCTAGTTCTGTTAGCCCCCTTTCACACTCGGCAACTTACTTGCGCAAGTCTCTTGCGCAACTCTTGATTTTTAGATGTCAGGGGTAAGGTCGCGGTAAGGGGGAAAAAGTTGAGTACAGACTTTGTTGTACTCGGCAAGTTACTTACGTAACTAACTTGCCGAGTCTGAAAGGGGGCTTACAGTGTCAGCCAACGTCATCGTGACAGGGAAACCTGCAAATTTCTTAAAATCTAATTAGAGTTTTATTGCTGACTAGACGTCCACGAAAGCACTTTATTCACGTGTGGAAAACTCCAACTTGCCGGCGAAAGTTATTGTAACATCCTCTATAGGTAACAAGTGGCGGTTAAAGTATAATTTATGTGGTATCCTCCTTTGGGGGTTTGAAATAGAAAAAGTGTCGGCAAATTCAAACCTAATTTTGAAAATCAACACGCAACTTAAAACAGGTGTGAGAGTGACTGAATATTGCGAGTCTTTTAGTCGGAACAAAAAAAAATAAATCTAAAATGTAGGATTCCTAAACGTGTCTCTAACCCACCCTTACTCCATTTTGGTATTTGGTCTCGGCCCTAAATCCTAACCCTATCCTTTTCGAGTGGATCCAGAGTGAAGTTCCGGATAACTTGGCTTTCGAGACGGAGCGCGAGACTTACAGTTACCAGAACCCTATTAATTAGGCCCTTAAGTGAGATTAATAGGGTTCTGGTAACTGGTAACGCTATTTGAGGAAGCAAAACTCATGTGATTCGGTATTAAAACCCGGAATTAATTGGGTTCTGGTAACTGGTAACGCTTTTTGAGAAAGCAAAACTCATGTGATTCGATATTAAAATCCGCATAAATTTAACCTTGTGTGTTTGATTGCCATATAAGTTAGCAGTAGACACACAGACACACCGTGAATTACCTTATTTTTCAAAATATGCAAATTAATAAAGATGTTGGGATATGGTAACTAACTAACTTTAACTTAACTAAAAGAAAAACAAAAACAAAAAAAGGAAAATCATTTACTTATAAAAATCATATAACTTAACTTTAACTACAAGTTTATTAACCCTGCTATATTCAAAACATTCTCACAAAATCGTAAAATACTTAATAGAAACGATCTTACAAAATTTAGCTAATTCTTATAAACATAGCAAATTTATTTTGAGTTTAAAAAATTTTAAACTTTAGCATAGAGTATCACAAAACTGCTACATTTATAAAAATTATCTTAAACCTATCCGAGAAACGTAACCTTAACCAAATGATACAAAATGTTACAGCCTTAAATACTACCTAAAACTAACGTCTTATAAAAGTTGAAAAATTAAAAACTTAATGTAAAAATAAGAAAATGAAAACAAAACTAACTATTGGCAACTAACCTGAATAACATATTAAAGCCGTTTGATTACGATAATAGCTCAAAATGTATAAACGTAGGTTACGTTAGGTTCCATGGGCAGCCATCGAGAGACAGCTCACTTGGGTCCTTCAGCGCTCCCTTTGTGATACCCAGCGCCAATGCCCATCCCAAAGAGCAGTTACTCAGATGGCGTCACTGCAGAGTTGAGCCAATTCGTCTTCCCAATGAAGAGAAGAAGCAATCTTAGTTCTATTTTAGATAGATCTTCCAAGCAGGAAAACACCGGCTCTCCCAGGTATTTTTTCCTGATGCCCCGTAGCCCAGGGCATTGACAGAGAAAGCTAAGCACAGTCTCCTCTTCCTCCTCATCATGACAACTTCTTCAGTAGTCATTGAATTCCAGACCCATTATCCTAGCATTAGTCCCAACAGGCAAGTGTCCAGTCATAACCGACATCACAGTCCTTATTTGGTCCCTATTGAACCTAAGTAGAGATTTGGTTCTCCGTTCATCATAGTGCCCTGGATATGGAGCAGCTGGACTCACAGGTCCATCCCTCTTGCGCAATTCTATAATACTCGCGCCGAATGAGTGACTTACAGTGAGCCTTTGGAAGGCCAATGAATTGATCAATGATTGATTGTCCTCCATGCGACCTTCCTTGCCAGCTCATCTGCTATCGGTTTCCCGGGCAGTCTGAGTGCCCTGGTATCCATATAAGCGTTAACCCTGAATGCACAGCAATCTCATTCAAAGACATCCGGCATTCCACAGTTAACCTAGATGTCGTGTAGACACCCGCAAGAGAAGCAATGGCAGCCTTGCTATCAGTAAATATACGTATATCTCCCGATACGCGATAATACTTTAGCCAGTTGACGTGCGCTATACGTGTCGCGTACCTCGCACCAAAGAAACGCTCCGGGGTGCAGTAGTCCACTCCCTTAGGGACAATCGAGCATCTAATTATCTTGGAGTGGCCATAATTACGGGTCGGCCAGCCGTGTTCCGCGTTCAACCGTGTCGCCGATCAAAGAGCCATCTGTCTGGCCGTGATGTCCCCCAGGAGCCAGTTTAGCATTGTAAACAGCGCCCTGGTGGGAGTGGAGCGCATTGATCCTGTGATCATCAATGCGACCAGCATGTTAACCTTCTCAAGCACCGCACGGTACCTGCCCTTGCAGTCCACCATACAACAACACCGAAATACATGGTCGGCTTTACTACAGCCTCCAAGGTCCAATTGGCACACCTCGGGCCCATACTCCAGTTCCTGCCGATTGCACCTCTGCATGCACATATAGGAGCAATTGCCTTTTTCATCATAGTCAGGATGTTCAGCCCCCACGACAGCTTACTGTCCAAGATTACGCCCAGATACTTGGCGCTATGAGAGAACTTAAGTTCAGTCCCATTTAGCCTCAGAAGTCTCATTACGTAGGTCCTATACATCCTCGTGAAGAGTACCAGTTCCGTCTTAGACGGATTAACACCCAATCCGCATGATACGCTCCAGGTGCTAAGTTCGTTTAATGCAGCCTCCATACACTGAGACATTATATTCAATTGCTTCCCCGTAATGGCCACTGCAACATCGTCAGCATACGACCTATCGTGGAACATCATCAACCTCCAGACTCCCCATGGATGCAACAATAGAGTCCGGATCGACGTTGTTGAAGGCCCCTTCAATGTCCAGAAAGGCCACCAGAGCACACTCCTTAAATTCGAGTGATCTCTTAATAGTTCCAACTAATGAGTGGAGAGCCGTCTCAACAGACCTACCCTTTGTGTAGGCATGCTGAGAGGTGGAGAGTAAACACCTTGGGATGGCCATCCTCAAGTGAATGTCGATAACTTTTTCAAGACTCTTGAGAAGAAAGGATGCAAGACTAATCGAACTGTAATCCTTCGCTTCTTCACAAGGTCCAGCTCCCAGATACATACGAAAATTAAACGCATCCCCTGTATATAGTCATCAGCCAGGGTAAAATCAGAGTCGAATTCCTTGCAGGTCCGCCGGAATTATACCATCCGTACCTGGAGATTTATACGCGCTAAAGCTGTCGACAGCCCACTAAATCCTATCGTAGTCCATTGGGATGGACATAGGACCGGGCATCGATTCACAAACCTGATCCCGCAAGCTCCCTTGGTAGTTTCCAGGAATGTGAGTGTCAATTAACACCTCGAGTGTTTCCTGACTAGTCGTAGTCCAACAATAGGTCGGGACAACCGGGCTCGAAACTATTATTCTACGTTACCGGTTTGTCTCAGAGGATCCCTACGAAGAGGCAACAGAAGTTCCTCCAAGCATTCCTTTTCGCCGATCTTACCAAGTTTCTGAATCTATTCAATGAAGACTTGTACTCCGCCCAATTACCATGACGCTTAGCCATATTGCACAACCAACGACAGTCTCTTCATGCCTGCGCAATATCAGGATCCCACCACGGTGGACGATCCCTCTGTATAACCGTAACTGTATAAACGTAGCTGGCAGAAACATGGATTATTTATGCAAGTATACACTTTACATATCCGTAATCACAAAAACACCCACATCATCAGTTCCAGTGGAGGCCTTTATCTGAGTCGTATGATGCGGTAAGTTTAAACGCTTCTCTTAATCTAAGAGCTTGCATTAAATTTATAAATATAAAGAAGCAAAAACAAAACAAATAAGACATTTAGCAAAAACAGGCCCTAATAATGTAAAACGCAACACAACGCCAAAGAATAACATTGAAAGCAAAAACAATGTCATAAATATTTTGTAATGGATGGACTACAAGCGAAGTGGACCTTAAAACAAGGAATTTGTATGAAATCTGAAAAAATATGCAAGTGAAAATGATAGTTTTGGCTTTAATCCATTTTTGGCCTTTAAGCGGAATGGACTGTAAGCGAAGAGTACTGTATATACATACGGGTACATGCTAATAAATTTAAAACATAGTGTTTTCTTTTTTTTATGGGATATTTAGGTTTTATTTACATACGTTTGTCACTAGTTTCAAAACGTTTTACCCAATTTTCATTAGTGAAATCCTTCTGGAAGGCTGCTCTATCAGTTGTTTTAAAACTCCAAGATGGCGCTTATCCAGTATTTGCAAAAAACGATACCAATTTGCCATTATTTGAAGTTTTTGTGTTACAAGAAATAAAGAAACAATTGTTTTAAACTAAATTGCAGAACATTGTTAATTCATATTTTGAGGGTTGGAGGATTTAATTGGCGATTTACTTCAACAACAAAAAGTAACGGTAAATTTTCGGATATGGCAAAAAGGAAACAGTCGTAGAACAGCTATTGCTTTCGAGGACCCAAGGAACCATTTTTAACAATAAAAAAGTTTTTTCACAAAGTGTTCTACTGTGCCATATTGGTTGTACATTAGGGTGGGCCAATTTTTTTGCCCACCAAGCGTACAGAAAAATCGTAATCTACGGAAAATTCTAAGAATTTTTTCTAAAGAAACCATGGATCTAAAAACAAAATCGAGCTTCCGGGTTTTGACATGAAAATGTGGGGCTCAAGAAATCCGAAAAAAATGCTACTTTTTTGGAAATATTTATTGCAATTGGTGAATGTTGATCAGTGCCGCTGAAAGAGGGCTTGTTTAAAATGAAATTCTCTCAGCTTTCTATATCTGTGCTCATTTTTAGAAAATTATGTACTTAAATACTTGGTTTAGAGGCTTGACTATGATGTCAAGCTGGTAAAATAAAAAAATGTATTATATTTTTTTTTAACTCACTTTTCTATTTCAAAAAATCACTACCTTTTCAAAAAGAAACTGAATGAAAAAAATGAAATAAAATTAACAATTTCAATAAAAATGTATTTAAAAGAAAAATACTGGCCAAACCGTCAATTCAACCCTGACAGCCTGGGTCACAAAGCACGCCATAACCACTAAACCACAACAGCGCTTATTTCCTTATGCGCTTAATACGAGTTTTTGTACATTTTTAAATATTGCTGGCTATTCTTCAAAACGCGTCGAAAAAGTGAAAATTTTTATTAAAACTAAAACAAAGTTTAAAAAATTATTTTTGTTTACCATAAGGTCTGTCTGCGTACATATATTTTGCATAATTTTGTACAAAATGTCGCAAAATGTTGTCTACGTACTCCAAATCTCTAACAGCGAGAGAGCCAAAAAGAGAATTTTTTGACAGTTGGAAGTTAGAGAACTTGCAAAATGTTACTGGAGAAATTTCCTCTGGTAAGATGTTGCAACTAGTTTGAACAGCTGTTTTTATATACTGTTTGAATGAAAGAATTTACGTGTGCCAAGATAGCGTCGACGAAATAGCGTCGAATTTGGGAATTTAAAAACCGGGAAACCAAAATACCCAAATAATGGGAATTTACAATATATGAACAAGAAGTTAGCGTCGAATTTAGGAATTTAAAAAGGGGAAGTAAAAATATATTTTTATTTTTAATAAAAATACTAAAAATATTTACCACAGGCTTTTGCACGGTATAAACTGTATATTTTCGAAAGGTAAATAGTTTTCTGGACAAAATGAGCGATGCGTGCAAAACGTCCATAACTAAGCGTTTGCGCCAACTTTTTTATTTTATTTTTTCTTCCATTTTTCCATTTTCCATCACCCTAGGTACTTTTTTTTTTGGAGCTGCGCCGGTTAACTAGATTTGTTCATCTATTTGTACTTCCCTATTTTAAATTCCTAAATTCGACGCTAACTTTTTGTTTATACTGCAAATACCCATTATTTGGGTATTATTAAGTAAATATTCTTACTACACCATGTCAAATTTTATTTCAGAATTTTTTAACTGTATTTCAGAAATTTCCAATTCAACTTCAAACATTTCCAATTGTATTTCAGAAATTTACAATTTTATTTCAGAAGTGTCCAATTATATTTCAGAAATTTATGTTTTTATAGCTAATAAAATTTTCTAAAATACAAATGGACATTTCTAAAATACAATTGGAAGTTTTTTAAGTTGAATTGGAAATGATGTGGTTATTTTTATCTATTCCAATAGTCGTTTTTTTTATTGATTTTTGCAGTTTAAATCATTTAAAATTAGTGCTATTTTAACTTTAAATATCAGTATATTTTTAAATTTAACTAAAGATTGTCAAGCATAGAGCCATCAGCAATGTCTATTGGTTCATCAGCAATGTCCATTGCATGTTCGGAGGAAGTGGAATTTGCAGCTTTTGTAAATTCCGAATCAAGTTTAGGTCACATGCCCCATTACAATTGTTGTGCTTTTGGATTGGCAAGTGACTTCTCCGAGCTTAATTTACCTACAATACATGATGTTTTGAAGTATTTTTTTATTGAGCGATTGTTGTAAAGCTAAAAACAAAATGTTTTCATATGTACGTTTCACCTCGCAAGTTGCAGACAGATTGATTTTTATATGGAAGAAATTGGATATTGCGATTATTAGTGAGAAAAGTGTAAAATAGAATAATAATAAAAAAAATTATTTTTTTTTTAACTTTTCGTTTTCAGCGTTTGCTTAAATTTTTTTTAAATAAATTTTTGTTTAATTAAGTTTTGAATCAATTGCTTTATTTTTAAATAAATTTTTAATTAAAATTTAGTTAAATTTTTTTATTAAATTTTTGGGTAGCAAAATTGTAACAGCTTTAGGTTTTTTACCAGCCAGCTTGACTATGATTATTTTGACAAAACCCTCTAAACCAAGTATTTATGTACCGAATTTTGTGAGCACAGGTATAGAAAGCTGAGAAAATTTCCTTTAAAACAAGCCCTCTTCCAGCGATACAGGTCAACTATTCACCAATTGCAATAAATATTTCCAAAAAATTAGCATTTTTTCGGATTTCCTGAGCACCACATTTTTAAGTCAAAAACCGGAAGCTCGTTTTGGATTTTAGAACCATCGTTTCGTTACGAAAAATTCTTAGAATTTTTTGTAGATTACAATTTTGCTATACGCTTTGTCACTTTTTTTGGGCCCGAACAAATTGACCCACCATACTGTACATACTTATTTACAATATTTTTTAACACTGTCATAAAAATTTTGTTTTATTTTTTATAGTAAAATATTATATGACAATACAAGTTTTCTTACCTTAATATGAATGTATTTTTAGTCTGCAATTTTTAATTTTTTGTCTTTATTTTTTTTTTGTCATTTTATTTTGACGCTTAGATTAATTTATCATATGTAGTTATAATAATAAAATATGCTTTTCATAACAGTGGTATTTAGCCTAAAAAAAAAACATTTTACTCTTGTGAATTTGCTAATATGTATGTACTAGAAATAAATAAGTATTGTAGGTAACTAGAAAATTTAAAAATTAATTAATAAAATGTATTAAAAATCATATGAACTTATTAACATGTTTTTTATTGTTAAAATTTCAACAATAATTTTTAGGTTAAATTTATCAAATAATGTACACACGTACAAACATACATTAATATATTGTATGTATATACATTTGTTTTTGCTCTACGATATTTTCCTTTTAATTTTTCATGTAAAACCCCTTTACGCATCCGCATTAAAGACGTGCACGGATATATCTGTTTGTACAAGTTTCTGTGTGTTTACTAAAGTGAGTGTGTATGGATGAGTTATCGAGTGTTTCTGATATAAGTTGATATGGATATTTTGTGTAACATAGTGGATATGAGTTGATAAAAAGAGAATGAGAGTAACATATCTGTTTATATCTGTTTTACAAAAGCAGATACTAGTTGATACTGATCGAATACAATGAGTTACTCATTGTACGATGCCGTATTTTTCAATTGTCTTTCAACGAAAATATTTTGTTTTTGTAACAAATTCTTTGATGCCCTTAAAAGGATGGGGTCTTTTCGTTCAAGAGACATGTGGACAAAAATTATTGAAAACAAATTAGCAAAAAAAACCACATGTATTTTGTTTTTGTAACAAATTCTTCGATGCCCTTAAAAGGATGGCGTTTATTCGTTCAAAAGACATGTAGACAAAAATTATTGAAAAATATAATAAAAAAAAATTACCAAAAAAACAACACATGTATTTTGTTTTTGTAACAAATTCATTGATGCCCTTAAAAGGATGGGTCTTTTTCGTGCTGTGGTATTGAAAATTGCTGAGCAACAACAACAAAACTAGCGAGAAGCGTTGCGATCAGGCCTGACATATTTACCGATTTATCGGTATTTTGCCGATTTTTTTCTCTAAATTATCAAAGTGCCTTTTTACCGATTTTTTGATAAAAACTTAAAACACGGTAGCTTTTGGTTTGTGTTATATACATTTTTAATTTTGGGTAACTTTTAACGTTACAAAGAGACAACTGTTATTAATTCAGCGCTTATACTTAAGGAAAATGGGTTAGATTTATTCCATATATGTACATATGTATGTAGTGTTTGTCTAACCAATCACACACACACATTATGAAAAATATTCAACTAGGTATAAAGAATAAAAGCATTAACTCCAAATGAAAGAAAAAAACTTAACGATTTTTTGACCAAAGCTGAAAGACATAATTTTTTTTTCTAAAGGAACAAGGGATTATTACTTACAAAAGAGTAAAGTTAAGCTTAATTTATATTCACTGTCAATGTAAATATTTCATTTTATAGGATTATATGCAATTGAGGATAAGGCTTATACCTCCGGTAGCCAATTTAATTTAAGAAAGTAAAGTAAATATTCAAGTTTTTTTGCAAAAAGAAAATCAGATTTAAAATGCGAGAATTCTTCCACCTTAAAATTAAATTTCGATATCCACTGAAAAATTAATCTTTGCAAGGAATTATTTTTTTTAAAGATTATTTCAAATTTAATAATTCGAGTTTTATGCTTATATTTAAAGTTATTTAATAAAAGTTTCAAACTCATATATGTATAATATTAAAAAAATTAAAACAAAAACTTTTTATATTTATAAAAACAATTAACCAGGAACGGTGGCAGTTATAACTGGTATCAAAAAAGTTCTTTAATAACAGTTATTTCAAGGATCGTAACAGTTATAAAATAAGCGACAAAAAAAATCATAGAAAAAATGTTTGTCTATGTAAACGTTGTACGTAAAGTTCAGGTCGCAGTTTTGAAAATAAATTGCTGAAATTTGGTACAAAGGTTCTAATTGTCCTAAGGAACAAGCATATTGTCAATGGTGAGAACTTTGACATGAATCTTAACTTCATAAAATAATGGAGTGGTCCATGACTGCCCATGGGTCCCTAAGCTACACTCTTGAAAAGTTATCTCTAAATATTGTGGTGTGGAGCATCGTAGGGTCGGGCATGCAGACTACTTTCTTATTTGTTTTTAATGGATAATTGCAACCAAAAAAATAAATTATTTGTTTATAATGGAAAAATAAATGCTTTTTTATAATACATATTTCTAACCGAAAAATTTTTTGGTTGAAAAAATGGTTATCAATAACAAAAAAAAAAAATTGTTACTTTAATTGGCTACGATAACTCAAATAAAATATATGTAGCGATATGGTTAAAAATTCCCAACTGGAAATAAAGGAATTTTTTCATAGCCTTTCAAAAAAATAATAATTATTATTATTTTCAGTCCCGGAGTTATTTTGTGAATTAAAAACAAAAAAGACCTTTTTAAACAGTTATCTCTTTAAAGTAAATATAAAAGGTAAAATTAAGCTCTTAAAAAGGGAGTTCGATTTAGCCGTCATAAATTAAAACGCAGTTGAGGAATAAAAGATCGACACTCAAAGCTTGCCGCTGGTCAGATCTTTACAATTTGTATAGCAGTATTATCTAATCAGCTTGTGCTGCAATTAAATTGTCATTAAAAAAAGAAGAAAAACAAAATGAGTGTTATTATCAGTGTTGCCAGTGAAATATCGAGAAAGATACATTTTAGTTTCCAAAGAAATACGCTTTTTTTTCCAAAATGATACATTTGAAAATCCATTTTTAACGTTTAACATTTATTAACATAACATTTTTTTTACATAGTTAATGATTATTATAAAGAAAATGATATCATATAAATTAATTTTTATATTTATTTAAGTCATAAATATTAGGTATGTAAAATTAAAAATACAGTAAGCAAACTTTAAAATTCATTATATGTCACTATCTTTGGATGTTATCAAAACAAATTAATTTTTGTAAAAATTAATATACGAGTTAAGGCGTATATACTAAGGGGATCAAAAAGATCATATAAAGTTTTCTTCTAAAATTTCATCTTAACACACATACACAAGAATAAGCAAGCTACAGAAGAACTTAGAAAACCTAACAACAAAATACATGTTATTTTTGTATTTAATTGTCACTGTTTTTTTTAGTATTCATAACGAAATGATAACTTAAATAAACTTTGTCAGAGTAGAAAAGTTTAAAATTTGATTTCTGTACATTTTGCGCACAGATTCAAAAGATACGAAAAATATCAGGATTATACATAGTACCTGAAGTCATCAAAAGATACGAAAATTTTTTCTTTCGTATCCTAATGGCATCACTGGTTATTAAAGTCGTAAAAATATTAATCCTTAAACGAGTTTTATTTGTTGACAGCCAAGTGAGTTTTATTTTAGGCTGAAAGCTCCTCAAGTTTTATTTTTTTAGAGAGAAAACTCTACTTTTATTGTTTAATCCGAACTTTTATATTTTCGTTGAAAAATTAGTCTTAACTGTGGAGTTAGAGATGGTTTTTTCTAGATCACCATCGATTCTGAAAGAGCACTTTTATACGAATCTATTGTTATATGACAGTATGTCTCCGTTGGCTCTAATATGGAAAATTCATATAAATTTTTAATTAAATAATATTTATTTATAAAACGCTTTTTTTGTATTGATTTTTATGTTAAAAGCATTTGGTAATGGTAAATTGTTGCTTTGTTATTTTTTGTCATTAAAATATATTTTATTGTGTTTAAAAAAGGTATTTTTAATATGCCGATTTTTTTAAATTAAATTTTCGATTTGTTTTTGATGATATGCAGATTTCTTACCAAAACCATCTGGCACCCCTGGTTGAGATCGTATATAAATTTTTATAAGCTCTGTTATTTGCATCAACTCTCCAACAATATTTGAAAATACAACAGATAACAACAAGTATTGTTAAAATACCATGGTGACAACAGATATTTGTGAGCAAAAAAAAAGGTTATGATATACTCAATCCAATACCATAAGCAATTGTTTTGGTTTTTAGGATATGGTGAGTGGACAAAAGCAAAACCATACAATATCAGTTAAGCCTCTAGTACACGGCATGTAAAAAGCCACATGTGCATGTGGTTCTTACGTAATTTTGACGTCATCACACAACACGCAATACTTATTGTGGCTTTGCATTGACGTCAAAATTACGTCAGAACCACATGCGCATGTGGCTTTTTACATTCCGTGTACTAGAGGCTTTACACTCATTCTCTCATTGATATCAATAGTACATATCTGGTACATATCTGGTGTATCTGTTTTGACAATACTTTATGGTACACTCGTGCAGGTCTTTAATCCGCATAGTTATTTTCTGTTTAAAGTAACAATAAAAACTTATAAGTAGTTATTTGCATAATCACAATTTATCTGCCTGAGTAACAAAAAGTAACAAAATACCGATTTTTACTTGTATACACACACAAAGTAAAAACAGTAACTATAGGTTTTTTGACAACAAAAATTGTAACGAACCGTTAATAAGTACAACAACTGTTAATAAAGGTTTTTGGTGGGTATGAGCAACAATAACAGTTATACTGGTTTGCTTTTAAGTAACAAAAGTAACAAGTAATATGAACTATGTTGTAACAGTTTTCTTTTTACTAATTGTTACTGTTGCAGGTAGGCCTTTAATAGGAAAGAAGAAAGACTGGGTATTTGAAAATTTTGCAAAACTTAAATACTTCATCAGCTTCAACTAACTAAGTGTAAAAATATTTATAATATAAAAGGATATAATGTGACTAAGTTTAAATTTTATTAAATTATTAATCTTTTTATTTTTATTATTATAGATATGTATATTAATTTAATTATTATTACAAATTTGTCTATTTGTTTAATTTGTCAAAATTTCTGTAGAAAATTCCTGACATTAATATATTGTAGGTATAACAGTATCGAAGGTATAAAATGCTAGTCAGGTATGTATGTTACATACAGTCGAAAAGGTTAATTATTAGAATTTCTTTTATTTAAAATCGTGTAAATTACTTATTTAACACTTATTTAACAAATGATATTTATTCGGACTCAAAACACATGCGAGTTTAGGGATAAAAAACTGGGGTTGAAATAAAGCACAAATGCAAATTCCACTGTGGTGTTTTGCTGACGGCAAATTGAATCGCGCACTTGTTGGTTTTGTTTTATCACAAAAAGGGCTGTTTTTTATATTATCACTTATTATTTTGCACTTGTTTATTATTGAACTTCTAACAAAAATAAAAACATACAACTTACCTTTTATTCAAAGTTTAAAAAAATGGGGGTTGAAATTACAAAAAATGAGTTTGAGGTTCTGAAAATAAAATATTTTCTTGAAAATATTTCAAGGACTCGGGGGTTTCAAATCCGGTTCGAAGGACCAAAATTTTGTGGGTTTAAAATTAATTGGGTTTTATTTATATTATGATGTTTGGGGTTTTTTCTTCTTTAGTACGTACCGCACGCTTAGGGTTTACAAAAGTAAGTATACATAAAAAATAATAATAATAACAATGTCACAAATAACAACAACTAAAACTTAACGAAAAACAGTAATTAGTCCACTGAACAATAATCAGGGCCCGTTTACACTCTACGCGTAAACACAGTGCTTTAGACAGATATCTCAAACATTTTGAAATTCATAGTATTTTGTCACTCGTTAACTACTTAAACAATTTCAAAACAAATAAAATAAAACTTAAGGTTGTAGAAATGCAATTCTCAGATTTTAAGAATTTTTCTAACAAATCTACCCAATTAAATTTGTCTATTCTTCCGTTTACTAAAATAAAAGTTCTTCAGTATATTCAAAATAACTTACTCACAATAAAATTTAAAACCTCAATTTTGCAGCCTCATTTCCATACAGCAAATATAATAAAAAAAGGCTGCCGGAAAAAATAACCAACACCGTTAAATATTTTTGAAACAGAGATAAGTATTGTTAATAAAAATGCAAAAATTCAAAATGATGAACTTTCTGATTTAAAGTTTTTATTCAATTTTATTTCTGAAGCAGACAAAAATCATTATATAACCCAAATAAAATGAGATACTGATTTTTGTATTATCGTTTGTGAATTTCTAATAACTTTGTAAATACATAGAAAAAAGTGTTTTATCAATTAAAAAAATGGTTTAAAAAGTATTTAAATTTAATTAATGTGATAATTGAAGCAATTATTTTTTTAGTTGAAAGAAAACTAAAAACTTAATTTTGATTTAATTGACATTTTAGTTGTTTTGAAATAAATTTTCAATTTAAATTTTAATTAAATAACGAAAAATCTTAATTGACTTTTTTTCGTTTAAAATAAAATAATTTAAACATGTAGAATTGTTGTTGGGAATTGTCAATATTTATTTAAATAAATTAACACATTGTTTGAAATGGCAAAGTTTTTTGAACATTTCATTTAAAACAAATAAATTTTACATTAATTCTTATATTTTTATTTATTAAACAGAATATTCCGTAAAATTTAATAGTTGTTCCTTTTAAAAATATATTTTATCAGACAAAAAAACAAACTACAAAACAATATAAGGACCGAAAAACATTATTTTTTAGTAGTTTGTTTTTTAAATAACAAACATTAAATTTAAAACATAAAGTTATTCGTAAAAAAACTATATTTTTATTGAATTTTAGCAGTACGAAAAACGAATTTAATAATCCGCAATCAGTTACTGTAATAATTTTATGAGTGTACCCAAAAAGTATATGACTGATAGTCAAAGGTTTTTTTATAAATTAAAAATTGGCAATATTTTTCTAAAAAAAACATTAACTAAATAAACATACCTACAGGTTAGAAAAAGTAAAATTCAAAACTTCTTAAATTAACGACATTTTCTTACCGGAGGTTAGGTTAGGTAGAAAGGCTATTGCGAAATAAAATACACACCCCCACCCAGAGGCCAATATGATCCATTGTGATTTAGTGAAAGAATTCTAGTAAGAGAAGTGTGGTGTATCGGTATGAGGGGTGGCAGGATCGCCATGTGGTGTTGGAAGTGGTGTTTCTAGTGTAAAGTATGTCCTTGTGTATTGGATTTTTATTTCCTATAGCCCTTGGTTAGTTTAACTAGCTGTCAGGGTTTCAGCTGCTTGGATAGGCGTTCAAAGGAACTGCCGAAAGATAGGAGAGCTTGTAATTAAAAATGCAAGGCAAGTTATTGCCGATATAGATTGATAATTTCAAGTCTACTTTATTTTTAATTTACATGCACTTAAATACTATTCATGAGTTTTTAACTTAGCCTGTCTTACTTATTCTACTTATCGATAAAGTTCTAGCTGTCTTTGTCGATATTATGGACATATGCATAATTACCCTGATTACAATTGCTTTGACCAATAGGAATATTTGCGGTTACACTCATTCCTATTTGTCACTCAATTTACAATTCTTATTGAGTAGAATTGTTCGTTTGTTTTATCATACTTATGCCCTAATTAACTTGCATTCCAATCAATGTGTGTCGATTGGTAAATGCCGTTATTTGATCTTGCATAATTACCCTACTTTATTTAGGTTGGTGTGTATAGATTTAAGAGTAGTTTAAGGGTAGGCGGTGGCAACTTATGAGGTACACTACACCCTCACCGCTAAGAGAAAAATTAGGGGATTGATTTTTCTTGATATATTCATATTACCGACAATATTTGTAAAATAGTTCTTAATTTCTATTTACATATGTTATAGTTTTACAAAGTAATTCTTATATAGTATTTAATATTTTAATAGTTTTATAATATGTATTTACATGAGTTATAGTTTTTAAAGTAGTTCTTAATGTAATTAATATTTAATTTATAATTATTTAATTATTTAAAAATAGTAGTAAAAATAGTATTCTTATAGTACTTAATTATTGTCTCTTAGGCCTATATATGGTTTTAATTGATTATTATGAAATTCTTTTTCAATACCGTGGTAGTCTATTATAGTATTTACACCGTTTTTTCTAATAATTCTATATGGGCCTTTGTACGGGCTTTGATTCTTTTTCCTATTCTCTACTTTTATTAAAACTAAATCTCCTATATTTAGATTTAAACTTTTATTATATCTATCTTCTAAATTTCTTTTTTCTTTTATTTTATCTGTGAAATCTTTAGCTCTAATCAAAGAATATTTTAATCTTTGTTTCAGCTCTTTTGCATAGTCATCATAATTGTATATTTTGTTATTATCAGTTTCATAAAATTCTGATGGTAGGCATGGCAATCTACCATATACCAATTCAAATGGTGTGTAACCAGTGTCTATGTGTGGAGCCGTGTTGTAGGCAAAAGTAAAATAGTTTATCCACTTATCCCATTCGTAATCATTTGCTGTTGTCAGCAAGAATTCATTGAGAACCCTGTGATTTCTTTCTACCGCACCCATTGTTTCATGGTGGTAAGGGGTTGAAAATGTTTGTTTGATATCGAGTAGTGAACATATGTTATGCATGAGTTCGTTTTTGAATTCTGTCCCGTTGTCTGATTTGAGCACCTTAAATTTACCGAATTTTAAAATTAATTGTTCTACAAGTGTTTTGGCAGTTGTAAGTGCGTCTTTTGTTGACATTGGGTGAGCAATAATGAATTTTGTTAGCTCGCTTTGCATTGTCAATATGTATCGGTATCCGTTTGAAATACGAAGAGGTCCTACAGTATCAATTGATATTGTTTCAAAACTGTTGCTCGGTGTGTCCGTTATTGTAAGTGGTTCTTTAATGTGTTTGGTTTGTTTGTTTATAGTACACTTGTCACAGTATTTTACGAATTGCTTTACCATCTTATTCATGTTTTTCCAAATGTATCGCTGTTTTAATTTAATAATTGTTTTTCTTATTCCTAAGTGGCCTGCGTGTGTGGCATTGTGGAATTCATCGATGAGTTTATATTTCAGTATGTCATCTGTTATTCTTGTTGGGGCATTGTAAATTAATATTTTTAGTTGAGGACTTTTGTTGTTTATTCTTATCTTTGTATAGGCTTCTTTAAAATCTTTCATTGTATATACTTTAAATATTTTATCATTCTTTGCTAGCGCTAATTCTTTTATATTTTCCTTGTTCATTTTAGATATCAGTTTCCTCAGAATCGAATCTAGTTTCGCTGAGTTATCGCTGAATCTTGCATGCATATTATTATCATTTTGTATGTTTTTGGCATGTAACTTCTTCATAATCGAATCTTGTTTCGATGAATTATCATTACATCCTTTATTCATATGATTATTATCTTGGGTACGTGATTTCTTCATAGTCGAATCTTGTTTCGATGAATTATCATCACGCCCTATGTGCACAACGTTATCTTTTATATATATATCTATATCCTCTATATTTTCAAATTTATTAAACTGTACTTTCTTCATTTTCTTGACGTCATTTATGGATGTGCATTCCCATATTAGAAGTTGATCAGACTCCTGAGAGATGCATTTTTCCACATTATTTCTATACGCGTTGCTTCTATCCGGATTATTTCTATACGCGCGCGCTTTATTCATATCTATTTCTTCATTTGCCTCATTATTTGTAACTTTATTTGCCTCTTTTTCATTTCTCTTTGTCATTGCCCTCGTAGTTATTAGTATTCTTTTTTCTTTCTCATCATTTTCTAACGGTATCATTTGTTTTAGTACGTCTGAGTTTATTTCTATCCTTGATAATGCGTCCGCATTAGTGTTAATTTTTCCTTTCTTATAAATTATCGTGAAGTCATAATCGCTTAAATCTAGTCTAATTCTTGTCATTTTTGATGAAGGATTCTTATGTGAAAATAGTGATATCAATGGTCTATGGTCTGTTACCACTATGAATTTTTGACCGTATAAATATGGTTTGAAGAAATTTATTCCCCAGTGAATTGCGAGCAATTCTTTTTCAATAATGGGTTTGTTCATATCATGCTTTTGAAGTGATTTACTTGCGTAAGAAATAGGTAAATCTTTTCCAATTTCACCTTGTGATAAGACTGCTCCTAAGGCGTAGTTTGAGGCGTCAGTCGTCAAAATAAAAGGTTTGTCAAAATTTGGGTACTGTAAAATTGGTGGGTTCATTAATTTTTCTTTTAGAGTGTCAAAAGCGTTTTGGCATTCATTTGTCCATAAGAATTTTACTGATTTTCTCAATAGCATATTTAAATGTTTTGCAATGTCCGCAAAATTCGGTATGAATTTTCTATAATAGTTACAGAATGCAACGAAACGTCTAACTTCATCTGCGTTTTTAGGTATTGGGTAATTCTTTATAACTTCATATTTAGCTGGATCTGTTTTCACACCGTCTTTTGTTATTAAATGTCCTAAGTAAACTACTTCTGGTCTTAAAAAACAACATTTCTTTGGATTCAGTTTTAAATTGTATCGCTGAAGTCTATCCAAAACTTTCACAAGATTTTCATTGTGATGGTTCAAACTACATCCATAAACAATTATGTCATCGACATAAAGAAAAGCTTCTGAATCAAGTCCCGAAAGTGCTATCGTAAGCATTCTCTGAAAACTGTTTGATGAAATTTTAAGTCCAAATGGTAGTCTTTTAAATTGGTAGTGTCCCTGTTGTGTAGAAAAAGCTGTAAGTGGTCTTGAGTCCTTGTCCAACTGAATTTGGTGAAATGAGCTAGTCATGTCAAGAGTCGAAAACCATTTAGCTCTTCCTAGTTTATCCAAAATATCCTCTAATCTAGTTAGTGGAAATTTGTCATTAACTATTTTGTCATTTAACTTTCTAAAGTCTACTACAAGTCTCCATTTTCGTTTGTCTTCCGTATTCTTCTTGGGTACCAAAAGAAGTGGAGCATTGTAGGGGCTAACTGATGGTTCTATTATATCGTCATGTAACATTTTATGTACTTGTTCATTTATTATGTCCGTGTGTGAGTGGGGTAGTCTGTAGTTTTTTATGTACACCGGAGTGTTATCTGAGGTCGTAATGTTTTGTTTATAAAAATTGTTTACAGTCAATTTTTCATTCTCTAAATGAAAAACATTTTGGTGTCTTTTGAATATGTTTATTAATTCTGATTTTGCATATTCATCAGTTTCATTTAATTGCAAGTCATTTAGAATTTGTTGAAAACGTTCGTCATTGTTTATATTTGTGTAACTTAATACGTCATAATTCTTAAGTGGGTCAGTGTGCAGTTTAATGCCCTGTAAAATTTGTGTCTCATTTGTTGTGTTTAAAATTTTAATATGTGTCATTCCGTTTTTTGGTGCTATTGAATTACTTAAAAAAATACCGCTTTTTAATTCATTATTAAGTATTACGCAATCTTCAGTAAGGTTTAATTTCAATGGTTGTATGATTTCTGTTCGGGGGGGTATGGTAATTTTTAATGTGTCGAATGCTTTTGATTGCATGGGCAAAATTATGGTTTCATTGTTGGTAAAGAAAGAAATTGAGAATGTCTCATAATCTATTTTACATAAGTATTCTCTTAAAAAGTCTCTTCCTATTATGCCGTCCGTCTCTATTGGAAAATTGTCATCTACTAGATGGAATTTGTATTTGCATGTTTGGTCTGCTAGTGAAAGTTCAAGTTCACTTGTCCCCAATGAATATATTTCTTCTTTAGTGATGCCTGTTAATTTGCATCTGTTTTCTACATTTAGTGGTTCATCATCAAAAATTGTTTTATTGCGACATAGTGATATGTCGGCTCCTGTGTCGACAAGAAACGTTAATTCTTTACTTTTGTATTTAGCGATTATGTAGTTTGTGTTATTATTAGAAATTTTAAATACCTTTAATTTTGGCTGTCCGGAATATCCCTGTATTCCGAGCCTTCCCCGTTTCCCTCGTCTTGTACTACATGTATATTTC
Source organism: Pollenia amentaria (assembly GCA_943735925.1). Taxonomy (NCBI): domain Eukaryota; kingdom Metazoa; phylum Arthropoda; class Insecta; order Diptera; family Polleniidae; genus Pollenia; species Pollenia amentaria. The sequence goes on from OX031010.1 coordinate 71,419,783, forward strand.
TTCTATTGTTATTATTTCCGTAGTTGTTGTTGGTTCTATTTCTATTATTATTGTCATTCCTGTAGTTTCCATTATTGCTTCTAGGTGTATTACGGTTGTAATTGTTGTTTGCAGACGAATTTGTGTTGTTTCTGTTATTGTTTGAATTGTAGTTGTTACTTCTACTGTTTTGGAAATTACTGTTATTCCTAGTGTAATTGTCAAAATGTCTGTTGTTTCTATTATTGTTTGAGTTGTAGTCGTTAGTACTACGGTTTGGGAAATTATAGTTGTTCCTGTTATTAATGTTATTCCTCGCGTTATGAAAATTGCTATTGTTGTGTCTAGTATCATTATTATTACGATGTTGTTGTTGTATATACTGCACTGAGCTAGTAGTTATTTTATTTTCATTTTCTAGTTCTAGCGCAAGTTCTACCGCGTCCTGTAAAGTTTTTGGACGAGCTGCAAAAATGGCTGTCTTTAAATTATCATTAATTCCACTCTTAAATGAATCTAGAGCAAGCTTTGAGTTTAATCTGATAATGACATTTTTTTCCGCCTCTGTAGCGTCACTACTAAGTTCTTCTATTCCTAACTTGTTCAGGTTGTCTATTACTGTTAATATTCTTTCCCTGAATGCGTTGACAGACGTTTTCCCTTGGTAGATATTGCTTAGTGTGGACTGTAGTTCTGGAATGGTCTTTGTACTTTTGTACCTTTGTTGTAATTGTGTTTTTAAAGTACCGAAGTTTTCGGGTTTCGCATAACTACCTATTGCTGTTCTTACCCTTGAGGTTAATTTGGCGTGGTAGACATATTGTAGGAAATCTTGTTTTGCTGTTTCAGCAAGAGTTTTCTCAATGAGTTCTGCTGTTATTAAAAAACTTTCCAGTTCTTCAAAGTTTCCAGTAAAAAGTGGGAGTGCTTTAGACACTGTTTCTAAACTAAATGCTGCCATTGTATTTCCTATTTCTGAAGGTTCTGCCTCTAATGGGGTTTTAATGTCTTTGATTAAGTACTCTTTGATTTTCCTAATAATATTGCTAAATTCTAATCTGAGCACTGCTATTTTCTTTTCGTCTTTTTCTTCTAGTTGTGCTAACTCAAATTCTTCTGTTATAATTTGTATATCCTTTAGTCTAAGATTTATTGTTTTTTCCGAATATGTCCTTCCTGGACTTTTCTTTAAATTCTTTAATATGTCTTTAAGTTTTATTAAACTTCCTTCCATCTATCTTCACTTTCTATACTTCTGTTATCTTATTTCTACTATTGTTTCTGTTTTTACAACTATTAATAAACTTATACATGCTTTGTAATAAGAATATGATTAAAGCAATAATTACTAAGACTTTTGTTATTTTAGACAACATTAAAAATATTTATAATTGTACAGCGAAAATATTTATTTTTCTTTACTTTGTTTTTATTTTATGTATATTTGAATTATTAATAGTATTGGGTACAATTAGTTTTAAATTGTATTAAATTTATTTTTCCTTTACCGCCTGTTACTAAGTATTGCATACATTAACCTTATGATGTAGGCAATTACTAATAAAGCTAATGTGATTATCATTATTATTTCAAAAATGTTCACATTCTCTTCTTTATGTTCACTTTGTATTCTTATAGCATTCATGTATTCTATAATCTGCTGATTGTTCTGTTCGCTTTCATGATTTTCATTCTTTCCTACCTCGTATCCTGCAAAAACTAGTGGAATTGCTTTTAGAATGTTCTTCCACCATGCCATCTTGATAATATTCTCTTAACGATTGTATTTAATTATGAAGTAAATAAATGTATATATATATTTTTTTTTTTTTTTTTTTTTTTTTGTATTGTTATTACAAAATATGTATTTATGTATTTTTAATTGTTTTTTCCTTATGGAATGCCCTGATTTGCGACCTTATTTCCGTCTGTTTTATTTTTTCTGTTGCCATATGTAGTTCTCTGTATAAGATCGCTAACTCTTTCCTTTTTTGGTACTGCTTGCCTGCCCTCTTCTTCTTTTTCTTTTGGAATTGCTTTTCAATGGTCTTCACGCTTATTGGTTTTATTTGCCGCTTCTTGTATTCTTCCAGGGTAATAGCCTTTGGACCTGCGTTTAGTGGTAGAGGTACATAGCAGGGTGCCGATTCTTCTACTGGATCTGGCTCATATTCTTCTTCATTGCTGTTTTCCAGATATAACTCCCAGCGTGCAACAATTTTGTCTATTTCCACCTCTAAGGACATCAAAAAATTTTCTCTAGTCTAATTACAAAGGCAAACTTTTTTTTTGGAATTTAAAAATTTTGGTTAGCAGGATCTTCAACTAATTTTTAGTTTGGAAGGATCTAATTAATTGGAAGGAAATAATTAATTTGTTGTGGTCCGAGTGGGCAGGATCGGTTAGTTTGTTATGGTCCGAGTGCAGGATCGCCATGTGGTGTATCGGTATGAGGGGTGGCAGGATCGCCATGTGGTGTTGGAAGTGGTGTTTCTAGTGTAAAGTATGTCCTTGTGTATTGGATTTTTATTTCCTATAGCCCTTGGTTAGTTTAACTAGCTGTCAGGGTTTCAGCTGCTTGGATAGGCGTTCAAAGGAACTGCCGAAAGATAGGAGAGCTTGTAATTAAAAATGCAAGGCAAGTTATTGCCGATATAGATTGATAATTTCAAGTCTACTTTATTTTTAATTTACATGCACTTAAATACTATTCATGAGTTTTTAACTTAGCCTGTCTTACTTATTCTACTTATCGATAAAGTTCTAGCTGTCTTTGTCGATATTATGGACATATGCATAATTACCCTGATTACAATTGCTTTGACCAATAGGAATATTTGCGGTTACACTCATTCCTATTTGTCACTCAATTTACAATTCTTATTGAGTAGAATTGTTCGTTTGTTTTATCATACTTATGCCCTAATTAACTTGCATTCCAATCAATGTGTGTCGATTGGTAAATGCCGTTATTTGATCTTGCATAATTACCCTACTTTATTTAGGTTGGTGTGTATAGATTTAAGAGTAGTTTAAGGGTAGGCGGTGGCAACTTATGAGGTACACTACAGAAGAATAGGGGAAATAAAGACAGAAAGCCCAGGAATAGAGAAAAAATCGGACAACACAAGCAAACAACCCCACTAAACAGAGAACTGCCATAAATATACACAGTCTACTGCTGCGCAGCCAGTTCATTCCCATTACAAATCCTGTCAGGTTCTTGAGCCTGCAGCCACGATAGATCCCATTCTCACTGTCATCCTGCCTATCATAAAGTGGCCCGTGATAATATCATGGTCCTGACGCAGATCCTATTCCTGCCCAGTAGCGAATTCAAGTCGGAATTCCTAAGCACCGGCCACAGCGCCCGCGCTACCTTGTGGTCACCCCAGGCCCGATTAGTCCCGCCCAAAACCAATTGGAGGCCTGACCACCTCCAGACAGTCAGTAGCCTCCATTTCCGAGCCCAGCTGTTTTATTGCCGGGGATGTTGCAGTGGTTCAAGACCCAGAACAGACTCAACACATAATCCCCAAAGATACCCCCTTGAGCCCCCTTGCAATCATTCAATAGCCTGGAGCTCACATAACAGCCCATTAAGGCCATAAGAGCCGCCTGGCTGTCTACATGTATAGTGACCTCTGCAATGGGAGTTGGGATGAAATCAGATGACTTTGTTTTCAGTCTAAAGTTTTGACGAAATTCAAAATGGTGGAAAAAGAAACACCGCGATAATGGTCTAAGAACGTCATGATGTTTAATTTGGCCTTTGTGGCCTGATTTTCAACATTATTCACGCGTACTATACGCGTTCAAAGAATCGGTATCCCAATTTTATATTTTTCTTAAATTGTCCTAGCGAGTGCTTTAAATATCACCATTCCCATCGTTTAAAAATTTAACGTTCAATATAATTTTTTTTTGGTAACTGTGCTAATTTAAGTAAAATGAAAATGGTGATTTTTTAAATTCTTCTGATTTGAGTTGTATCTTTATCGGAAATTTACTATCAATTTGAATGCAGCCTGGGTCGCGGCTGCCAATTCTAACAAGTGGTGACAAGAAGTATGGGAACAACTTGAAAGAAGTTATTGCAAATGTGGCCGCAGGGTTATTGCAAGTGTTACCCAGGATTATTTTTTAGTAGTATTCATACCAGTAACGAGTAGCCAACAGGTCTACCTAGTTCTGTTAGCCCCCTTTCACACTCGGCAACTTACTTGCGCAAGTCTCTAGCACAACTCTTGATTTTTAGATGTCAGGGGTAAGGTCGCGGTAAGGGGGAAAAAGTTGAGTACAGACTTTGTTGTACTCGGCAAGTTACTTACGTAACTAACTTGCCGAGTCTGAAAGGGGGCTTACAGTGTCAGCCAACGTCATCGTGACAGGGAAACCTGCAAATTTCTTAAAATCTAATTAGAGTTTTATTGCTGACTAGACGTCCACGAAAGCACTTTATTCACGTGTGGAAAACTCCAACTTGCCGGCGAAAGTTATTGTAACATCCTCTATAGGTAACAAGTGGCGGTTAAAGTATAATTTATGTGGTATCCTCCTTTGGGGGTTTGAAATAGAAAAAGTGTCGGCAAATTCAAACCTAATTTTGAAAATCAACACGCAACTTAAAACAGGTGTGAGAGTGACTGAATATTGCGAGTCTTTTAGTCGGAACAAAAAAAAATAAATCTAAAATGTAGGATTCCTAAACGTGTCTCTAACCCACCCTTACTCCATTTTGGTATTTGGTCTCGGCCCTAAATCCTAACCCTATCCTTTTCGAGTGGATCCGGAGTGAAGTTCCGGATAACTTGGCTTTCGAGACGGAGCGCGAGACTTACAGTTACCAGAACCCTATTAATTAGGCCCTTAAGTGAGATTAATAGGGTTCTGGTAACTGGTAACGCTATTTGAGGAAGCAAAACTCATGTGATTCGGTATTAAAACCCGGAATTAATTGGGTTCTGGTAACTGGTAACGCTTTTTGAGAAAGCAAAACTCATGTGATTCGATATTAAAATCCGCATAAATTTAACCTTGTGTGTTTGATTGCCATATAAGTTAGCAGTAGACACACAGACACACCGTGAATTACCTTATTTTTCAAAATATGCAAATTAATAAAGATGTTGGGATATGGTAACTAACTAACTTTAACTTAACTAAAAGAAAAACAAAAACAAAAAAAGGAAAATCATTTACTTATAAAAATCATATAACTTAACTTTAACTACAAGTTTATTAACCCTGCTATATTCAAAACATTCTCACAAAATCGTAAAATACTTAATAGAAACGATCTTACAAAATTTAGCTAATTCTTATAAACATAGCAAATTTATTTTGAGTTTAAAAAATTTTAAACTTTAGCATAGAGTATCACAAAACTGCTACATTTATAAAAATTATCTTAAACCTATCCGAGAAACGTAACCTTAACCAAATGATACAAAATGTTACAGCCTTAAATACTACCTAAAACTAACGTCTTATAAAAGTTGAAAAATTAAAAACTTAATGTAAAAATAAGAAAATAAAAACAAAACTAACTATTGGCAACTAACCTGAATAACATATTAAAGCCGTTTGATTACGATAATATCTCAAAATGTATAAACGTAGGTTACGTTAGGTTCCATGGGCAGCCATCGAGAGACAGCTCACTTGGGTCCTTCAGCGCTCCCTTTGTGATACCCAGCGCCAATGCCCATCCCAAAGAGCAGTTACTCAGATGGCGTCACTGCAGAGTTGAGCCAATTCGTCTTCCCAATGAAGAGAAGAAGCAATCTTAGTTCTATTTTAGATAGATCTTCCAAGCAGGAAAACACCGGCTCTCCCAGGTATTTTTTCCTGATGCCCCGTAGCCCAGGGCATTGACAGAGAAAGCTAAGCACAGTCTCCTCTTCCTCCTCATCATGACAACTTCTTCAGTAGTCATTGAATTCCAGACCCATTATCCTAGCATTAGTCCCAACAGGCAAGTGTCCAGTCATAACCGACATCACAGTCCTTATTTGGTCCCTATTGAACCTAAGTAGAGATTTGGTTCTCCGTTCATCATAGTGCCCTGAATACTCGCGCCGAATGAGTGACTTACAGTGAGCCTTTGGAAGGCCAATGAATTGATCAATGATTGATTGTCCTCCATGCGACCTTCCTTGCCAGCTCATCTGCTATCGGTTTCCCGGGCAGTCTGAGTGCCCTGGTATCCATATAAGCGTTAACCCTGAATGCACAGCAATCTCATTCAAAGACATCCGGCATTCCACAGTTAACCTAGATGTCGTGTAGACACCCGCAAGAGAAGCAATGGCAGCCTTGCTATCAGTAAATATACGTATATCTCCCGATACGCGATAATACTTTAGCCAGTTGACGTGCGCTATACGTGTCGCGTACCTCGCACCAAAGAAACGCTCCGGGGTGCAGTAGTCCACTCCCTTAGGGACAATCGAGCATCTAATTATCTTGGAGTGGCCATAATTACGGGTCGGCCAGCCGTGTTCCGCGTTCAACCGTGTCGCCGATCAAAGAGCCATCTGTCTGGCCGTGATGTCCCCCAGGAGCCAGTTTAGCATTGTAAACAGCGCCCTGGTGGGAGTGGAGCGCATTGATCCTGTGATCATCAATGCGACCAGCATGTTAACCTTCTCAAGCACCGCACGGTACCTGCCCTTGCAGTCCACCATACAACAACACCGAAATACATGGTCGGCTTTACTACAGCCTCCAAGGTCCAATTGGCACACCTCGGGCCCATACTCCAGTTCCTGCCGATTGCACCTCTGCATGCACATATAGGAACAATTGCCTTTTTCATCATAGTCAGGATGTTCAGCCCCCACGACAGCTTACTGTCCAAGATTACGCCCAGATACTTGGCGCTATGAGAGAACTTAAGTTCAGTCCCATTTAGCCTCAGAAGTCTCATTACGTAGGTCCTATACATCCTCGTGAAGAGTACCAGTTCCGTCTTAGACGGATTAACACCCAATCCGCATGATACGCTCCAGGTGCTAAGTTCGTTTAATGCAGCCTCCATACACTGAGACATTATATTCAATTGCTTCCCCGTAATGGCCACTGCAACATCGTCAGCATACGACCTATCGTGGAACATCATCAACCTCCAGACTCCCCATGGATGCAACAATAGAGTCCGGATCGACGTTGTTGAAGGCCCCTTCAATGTCCAGAAAGGCCACCAGAGCACACTCCTTAAATTCGAGTGATCTCTTAATAGTTCCAACTAATGAGTGGAGAGCCGTCTCAACAGACCTACCCTTTGTGTAGGCATGCTGAGAGGTGGAGAGTAAACACCTTGGGATGGCCATCCTCAAGTGAATGTCGATAACTTTTTCAAGACTCTTGAGAAGAAAGGATGCAAGACTAATCGAACAGTAATCCTTCGCTTCTTCACAAGGTCCAGCTCCCAGATACATACGAAAATTAAACGCATCCCCTGTATATAGTCATCAGCCAGGGTAAAATCAGAGTCGAATTCCTTGCAGGTCCGCCGGAATTATACCATCCGTACCTGGAGATTTATACGCGCTAAAGCTGTCGACAGCCCACTAAATCCTATCGTAGTCCATTGGGATGGACATAGGACCGGGCATCGATTCACAAACCTGATCCCGCAAGCTCCCTTGGTAGTTTCCAGGAATGTGAGTGTCAATTAACACCTCGAGTGTTTCCTGACTAGTCGTAGTCCAACAATAGGTCGGGACAACCGGGCTCGAAACCATTATTCTACGTTACCGGTTTGTCTCAGAGGATCCCTACGAAGAGGCAACAGAAGTTCCTCCAAGCATTCCTTTTCGCCGATCTTACCAAGTTTCTGAATCTATTCAATGAAGACTTGTACTCCGCCCAATTACCATGACGCTTAGCCATATTGCACAACCAACGACAGTCTCTTCATGCCTGCGCAATATCAGGATCCCACCACGGTGGACGATCCCTCTGTATAACCGTAACTGTATAAACGTAGCTGGCAGAAACATGGATTATTTATGCAAGTATACACTTTACATATCCGTAATCACAAAAACACCCACATCATCAGTTCCAGTGGAGGCCTTTATCTGAGTCGTATGATGCGGTAAGTTTAAACGCTTCTCTTAATCTAAGAGCTTGCATTAAATTTATAAATATAAAGAAGCAAAAACAAAACAAATAAGACATTTAGCAAAAACAGGCCCTAATAATGTAAAACGCAACACAACGCCAAAGAATATCATTGAAAGCAAAAACAATGTCATAAATATTTTGTAATGGATGGACTACAAGCGAAGTGGACCTTAAAACAAGGAATTTGTATGAAATCTGAAAAAATATGCAAGTGAAAATGATAGTTTTGGCTTTAATCCATTTTTGGCCTTTAAGCGGAATGGACTGTAAGCGAAGAGTACTGTATATACATACGGGTACATGCTAATAAATTTAAAACATAGTGTTTTCTTTTTTTTATGGGATATTTAGGTTTTATTTACATACGTTTGTCACTAGTTTCAAAACGTTTTACCCAATTTTCATTAGTGAAACCCTTCTGGAAGGCTGCTCTATCAGTTGTTTTAAAACTCCAAGATGGCGCTTATCCAGTATTTGCAAAAAACGATACCAATTTGCCATTATTTGAAGTTTTTGTGTTACAAGAAATAAAGAAACAATTGTTTTAAACTAAATTGCAGAACATTGTTAATTCATATTTTGAGGGTTGGAGGATTTAATTGGCGATTTACTTCAACAACAAAAAGTAACGGTAAATTTTCGGATATTGCAAAAAGGAAACAGTCGTAGAACAGCTATTGCTTTCGAGGACCCAAGGAACCATTTTTAACAATAAAAAAGTTTTTTCACAAAGTGTTCTACTGTGCCATATTGGTTGTACATTAGGGTGGGCCAATTTTTTTGCCCACCAAGCGTACAGAAAAATCGTAATCTACGGAAAATTCTAAGAATTTTTTCTAAAGAAACCATGGATCTAAAAACAAAATCGAGCTTCCGGGTTTTGACATGAAAATGTGGGGCTCAAGAAATCCGAAAAAAATGCTACTTTTTTGGAAATATTTATTGCAATTGGTGAATGTTGATCAGTGCCGCTGAAAGAGGGCTTGTTTAAAATGAAATTCTCTCAGCTTTCTATATCTGTGCTCATTTTTAGAAAATTATGTACTTAAATACTTGGTTTAGAGGCTTGACTATGATGTCAAGCTGGTAAAATAAAAAAAATGTATTATATTTTTTTTAACTCACTTTTCTATTTCAAAAAATCACTACCTTTTTAAAAAGAAACTGAATGAAAAAAAATGAAATAAAATTAACAATTTCAATAAAAATGTATTTAAAGAAAAATACTGGCCAAGCCGTCAATTCAACCCTGACAGCCTGGGTCACAAAGCACGCCATAACCACTAAACCACAACAGCGCTTATTTACTTATGCGCTTAATACGAGTTTTTGTACATTTTTAAATATTGCTGGCTATTCTTCAAAACGCGTCGAAAAAGTGAAAATTTTTATTAAAACTAAAACAAAGTTTAAAAAATTATTTTTGTTTACCATAAGGTCTGTCTGCGTACATATATTTTGCATAATTTTGTACAAAATGTTGTCTGCGTACTCCAAATCTCTAACAGCGAGAGAGCCAAAAAGAGAATTTTTTGACAGTTGGAAGTTAGAGAACTTGCAAAATGTTACTGGAGAAATTTCCTCTGGTAAGATTTTGCAACTAGTTTGAACAGCTGTTTTTATATACTGTTTGAATGAAAGAATTTACGTGTGCCAAGATAGCGTCGACGAAATAGCGTCGAATTTGGGAATTTAAAAACCGGGAAACCAAAATACCCAAATAATGGGAATTTACAGTATATGAACAAGAAGTTAGCGTCGAATTTAGGAATTTAAAAAGGGGAAGTAAAAATATATTTTTATTTTTAATAAAAATACTAAAAATATTTACCACAGGCTTTTGCACGGTATAAACTGTATATTTTCGAAAGGTAAATAGTTTTCTGGACAAAATGAGCGATGCGTGCAAAACGTCCATAACTAAGCGTTTGCGCCAACTTTTTTATTTTATTTTTTCTTCCATTTTTCCATTTTCCATCACCCTAGGTACTTTTTTTTTTGGAGCTGCGCCGGTTAACTAGATTTGTTCATCTATTTGTACTTCCCTATTTTAAATTCCTAAATTCGACGCTAACTTTTTGTTTATACTGCAAATACCCATTATTTTGGTATTATTAAGTAAATATTCTTACTACACCATATCAAATTTTATTTCAGAATTTTTTAACTGTATTTCAGAAATTTCCAATTCAACTTCAAACATTTCCAATTGTATTTCAGAAATTTACAATTTTATTTCAGAAGTGTCCAATTATATTTCAGAAATTTATGTTTTTATAGCTAATAAAATTTTCTAAAATACAAATGGACATTTCTAAAATACAATTGGAAGTTTTTTAAGTTGAATTGGAAATGATGTGGTTATTTTTATCTATTCCAATAGTCGTTTTTTTTATTGATTTTTGCAGTTTAAATCATTTAAAATTAGTGCTATTTTAACTTTAAATATCAGTATATTTTTAAATTTAACTAAAGATTGTCAAGCATAGAGCCATCAGCAATGTCTATTGGTTCATCAGCAATGTCCATTGCATGTTCGGAGGAAGTGGAATTTGCAGCTTTTGTAAATTCCGAATCAAGTTTAGGTCACATGCCCCATTACAATTGTTGTGCTTTTGGATTGGCAAGTGACTTCTCCGAGCTTAATTTACCTACAATACATGATGTTTTGAAGTATTTTTTTATTGAGCGATTGTTGTAAAGCTAAAAACAAAATGTTTTCATATGTACGTTTCACCTCGCAAGTTGCAGACAGATTGATTTTTATATGGAAGAAATTGGATATTGCGATTATTAGTGAGAAAAGTGTAAAATAGAATAATAATAAAAAAAATTATTTTTTATTTTTTAACTTTTCGTTTTCAGCGTTTGCTTAAATTTTTTTTAAATAAATTTTTGTTTAATTAAGTTTTGAATCAATTGCTTTATTTTTAAATAAATTTTGAATTAAAATTTAGTTAAATTTTTTTATTAAATTTTTGGGTAGCAAAATTGTAACAGCTTTAGGTTTTTTACCAGCCAGCTTGACTATGATTATTTTGACAAAACCCTCTAAACCAAGTATTTATGTACCGAATTTTGTGAGCACAGGTATAGAAAGCTGAGAAAATTTCCTTTAAAACAAGCCCTCTTCCAGCGATACAGGTCAACTATTCACCAATTGCAATAAATATTTCCAAAAAATTAGCATTTTTTCGGATTTCCTGAGCACCACATTTTTAAGTCAAAAACCGGAAGCTCGTTTTGGATTTTAGAACCATCGTTTCGTTACGAAAAATTCTTAGAATTTTTTGTAGATTACAATTTTGCTATACGCTTTGTCACTTTTTTTGGGCCCGAACAAATTGACCCACCATACTGTACATACTTATTTACAATATTTTTTAACACTGTCATAAAAATTTTGTTTTATTTTTTATAGTAAAATATTATATGACAATACAAGTTTTCTTACCTTAATATGAATGTATTTTTAGTCTGCAATTTTTAATTTTTTGTCTTTATTTTTTTTTTGTCATTTTATTTTGACGCTTAGATTAATTTATCATATGTAGTTATAATAATAAAATATGCTTTTCATAACAGTGGTATTTAGCCTAAAAAAAAAACATTTTACTCTTGTGAATTTGCTAATATGTATGTACTAGAAATAAATAAGTATTGTAGGTAACTAGAAAATTTTAAAATTAATTAATAAAATGTATTAAAAATCATATGAACTTATTAACATGTTTTTTATTGTTAAAATTTCAACAATAATTTTTAGGTTAAATTTATCAAATAATGTACACACGTACAAACATACATTAATATATTGTATGTATATACATTTGTTTTTGCTCTACGATATTTTCCTTTTATTTTTTCATGTAAAAACCCTTTACGCATCCGCATAGTTATTTTCTGTTTAAAGTAACAATAAAAACTTATAAGTAGTTATTTGCATAATCACAATTTATCTGCCTGAGTAACAAAAAGTAACAAAATACCGATTTTTACTTGTATACACACACAAAGTAAAAACAGTAACTATAGGTTTTTTGACAACAAAAATTGTAACGAACCGTTAATAAGTACAACAACTGTTAATAAAGGTTTTTGGTGGGTATGAGCAACAATAACAGTTATACTGGTTTGCTTTTAAGTAACAAAAGTAACAATTAATATGAACTATGTTGTAACAGTTTTCTTTTTACTAATTGTTACTGTTGCAGGTAGGCCTTTAATAGGAAAGAAGAAAGACTGGGTATTTGAAAATTTTGCAAAACTTAAATACTTCATCAGCTTCAACAAACTAAGTGTAAAAATATTTATAATATAAAAGGATATAATGTGACTAAGTTTAAATTTTATTAAATTATTAATCTTTTTATTTTTATTATTATAGATATGTATATTAATTTAATTATTATTACAAATTTGTCTATTTGTTTAATTTGTCAAAATTTCTGTAGAAAATTCCTGACATTAATATATTGTAGGTATAACAGTATCGAAGGTATAAAATGCTAGTCAGGTATGTATGTTACATACAGTCGAAAAGGTTAATTTGTCCGGTTTCTCAGAATAAGTTTTATTTTAAAGGTCTTAGAAACACACACAAATAGGAAAAAATCAATATAGTGCATATGCGAAAAATTGGGAAACACTCTCCTTGAGTTAGAAATTACTTTATTTTTTATACATATCTCCCACTCGCAGCCCACTAAGCGACCAAAACTCCTAAAAGGAAAAGACATAAGCTTTGTTTTGGGCAATATAAAAAAATAAAGTTTTAAATATAAAAAAAATAAAAAATATGTTAAAAAAAACAAATATAAAAAAACACCAATAGGTAATATGTTACATGGATGAGAAAGACAACCGCTCTATTTCAGAAGCCGATCTTGTTGAAAATTTGTGTCTAAACTACTATCTAATACACTGAAAAAATTATGCTTCATAAATCTAATGAATCAATTTCATTAAATTTGTTTCTTTAATTCAATTGGTTAATGACAGCATAAAATCTCTTAAGAAAAATAAATCCAGCTAATTTTATACATTTTTTAATAGATTTTTGTGAAAAAATTATGCTTCATAAATCTAATGAATCAATTTCATTAAATTTGTTTCTTTAATTCAATTGGTTAATGACAGCATAAAATCTCTTAAGAAAAATAAATCCAGCTAATTTTATACATTTTTTAATAGATTTTTGTAAAATTTTAATAAACAAGAAATAAAAATGTTCAAATATTGTTAAAATGATGAAAAAAAAGGAAATTTTTGTAATTTCGTATTTTTAATGAAAAATTACACTAAAATTAAATGCTATAATAAATACATATATTGAAATAAAAGAAATAAAATGATTTTTTTAACAATATTAAGCCATTTCAATATATTAATGTAAAATTTACATTAATTTAATGTCATGTTCTTATTGTTCGAACCCGACCCTTATTTTGTGCAGTTACCAACAGAAAAAACCATAAAGTAAAGTCTAGAGATCGGCATTTGTGCGATTAAACGACACATGAATTCACATACCAGACTGGCCAGTAGTGTGTTGTGTGTGATTTTAGAATCATACACAATTTATTGTGTGTAAGAAATAACCTATGTGTGCAAAGCGTTCAATTATTTATGTGAGTGTGTGAGAGAAATATTTGATACAAGTATAAATAACAAATATGCTGTTTTACACGAGTAAATACACTTGTGTGGCGATGTACATATTCACCCCTATCGTGAAAAACAAGTGGAATTTTTGTTCCCATGAAATTTTTATTTCCCTCGAAGGCAAAAATGCTATCGTGAAACTCGCGTGAACAATTTTTCACGCTATTAGTTCTCAGTGAATGTAAAAAAGAAGAAATATTAAAACACATTTAAAAAAAAAACAAAAAAATTTTTTTTTTTAAAGAAAAGAAAAAAAAAAACAAAATAAAATATATTGTATTGGAGCGATAGTTTGATTGCAACATTAGCTTATTGCCCTTTTATGTAGTAAAATAATTTCTAAAACTCTGCCACCACGTCTTTTAAATGCTTCATAACTCCTCAGGCAATCGACCTGTTTTTTTTTTTGCATTTTGTTGAACAATATACATACATAAATATAAGTTTTTGCCTCTTTTAAGGGATCTTGACCTTAATTTTGTATACTTTAATATTCGAACTATGAGAAGAATTACTTACATAAATGTTTTGTTCCCCAGCAAAAATAAAGTGAGAAATTTAAAGGGAAAAGTGAACAAATTACGGGGGAAAAATTTTTTCACGATAAGGGAAATTTTTTTCTTGTGAACCTTTTTTTTACGTTATTATTCTCCTATGAATTAATTTTTTTCATGGGAGTTTTTCATGATCGCAAAAACGTAAAAAGGTTAAAAATTACGAGGGAAATATTATTCACGATAGGGGTGATTGTGTTTTATCAACACAACATTTGTTTTGTGTTTTTTAAATTTTTTTTATCGTATCGAAAACAAAATATTAGTAAAAATATATTGCATTAAAAGTGATACCAACTTTTTAGAAGCAAAAAGTAGTTTTAAATATATTTTTAAACAAATGAAATTTTTGTTAATTTTTTTGTTTTAATTTTTTTTAAATCAAGAGAACTTATAACTTATTTTTAAACGTTAATAGATTATTTTTATTTTATAACGAGCTTCCTTTCTTAGCTTTGATAATTTTTTTTAAGTTTTAAGTTGAACAATTTTACATTTTTTTGACATTATTTAATTTTTTATCGATAATTTTAGTAAAATATTTGACGGTTTGCAAAATAATAATTTTTTTTTTTAATTAATTCATTTATTAATGATGTGCTAATAATCCCAATTTATGATAAAAAAACACTGAAATTTATTGTTGTGGGAAAGCTAGTTTCTATGCGCATTTCGCTGGTTGCTTAGGCCAGCTCGTCAGGAAACTTTTTCCAAATACTTTAGAAAAGCTGAAAATATTATACAAGTAAGACCATAAAGTGAATAAGAATTTTAAACACTCAGCTCTTACTTGTAACAATATCAAAGCTTCAACAAAGACACAACAATAAATAGTGAATTTTTTCTTTCTTACATTCCCCTACAATTGGCTGGGTTTTTTCCAACACGAATTGTAGTTGTAAGAGGATAGAAAAAAACAAAATTAAAAAAAAAACAAGTTGCTAAATAAAGCAGCTTGCCATTTCAGGTTTTTATTTGCCGGGCACATGCAAATTTATTATCAAAAATTATTTTCGGGAATGAAATATTTATTAATTAATTCATTTATTAATGATGTGCTAATAATCCCAATTTATGATAAAAAAAACACTGAAATTTATTGTTGTGGGAAAGCTAGTTTCTATGCGCATTTCGCTGGTTGCTTAGGCCAGCTCGTCAGGAAATTTTTTCCAAATACTTTAGAAAAGCTAAAAATATTATACAAGTAAGACCATAAAGTGAATAAGAATTTTAAACACTCAGCTCTTACTTGTAACAATATCAAAGCTTCAACAAAGACACAACAATAAATAGTGAATTTTTTCTTTCTTACATTCCCCTACAATTGGCTGGGTTTTTTCCAACACGAATTGTAGTTGTAAGAGGATAGAAAAAAACAAAATTAAAAAAAAAACAAGTTGCTAAATAAAGCAGCTTGCCATTTCAGTTTTTTATTTGCCGGGCACATGCAAATTTATTATCAAAAATTATTTTCGGGAATGAAATATTTATTAATTAATTCATTTATTAATGATGTGCTTATAATCCCAATTTATGATAAAAAAATACTGAAAGTAAGACCATATACTTGTATAATATTTTTAGCTTTTCTAAAGTATTTGGAAAAAGTTTCCTGACGAGCTGGCCTAAGCAACCGGCGAAATGCGCATAGAAACTAGCTTTCCCACAACAATAAATTTCAGTGTTTTTTATCATAAATTGGGATTATTAGCACATCATTAATAAATGAATTAATTAATAAATATTTCATTCCCGAAAATAATCCATAGGTCGCTGGTTCATATCCGGCTCGAAGGACCAAAATGTATGGGTACACGGGGGTAAAATTATAGGGGGTGATAAAAACCAAGTTATGGTACTTACCGATGCTGGTATAAATTACGGTGTTGGTGTCAAGCTGAGTGGGGCCTGGTATACAGCTGTCACAGGTTGTATAAATAGCAAAAATAATCCAGTAGTGCCGCTAAACGGTGTAGGTAAATTAAAGCTTTTATGCTTTTTCACAAACCTTTGCTTAAAACCACTTAAACTGCTGCTCAAAAGTCAGTCTCCTGCTCAACACAAGATATCAGTTTTTTATAATTATTCACAATTAAAAACGTTCTTTACAAAAGCTTTTTTATTTTCTATTTTTTCCCCAAAAGTTAATAAAAAATAAATTAGATAAATTTTTCAATAAAGTTTTTATTAAATATGAAATTAATTTATAATTTACACGCACAAGAAAGGTTTTATCCACTTAGAAAGAACTTCACTGACTCTGAGGTTTTTAAGGAAAAAAAATGTTCAACTGCCTGCTGATGTTAAAAAGAAAAAACCGACGAGTAAATGTACTCGCTATGGCGACCCATGTAGGGTTTTCATGCCTAAACATCCCGCCCCCCTTGTTATATCCTAAGATAACAACGAGGGTAGGTTTACAAGTCTAAAATTCTTAACAACGGACAAGCAGTTGAATTATAACATAAAGATGCAAAAATAATTCATGTAAGTACAATTCAATAGCAAAGTTAGTGAGGTAAGAATATAAAAATTAGCATACAAGTCAAAAAATAAATTCAGGTATAATTTCATTATTTAATATAAGTAAAATGTATAAATGTTGCTTGATGAAAAATATGTTGCCCCTTTACACTCCGAACTTTCCTATTATAACCCAACCGAGTACAGTATCTTGGGCGACTGGAGAGCCAATTGATGCCAGTTGTATTCCGCTGCGTATAATTCGTGGGTAAATATCTGCTCCCAGGACAAAATTGATGGAATTGCTCTCGAAGCAATCCGGATCAGCCAGCCTTAAATTACGATAAGCGTCTGCGACGCTGCGATCAAGATGTTTAGCTGGTGGTTTTTCGGGCAACTCGCTGGAGACCTTGGCTCTTACAGTGAATGTCCCGTGTTCTTCAAAACGGGTCCGGAACGTCAATTGACACCATTTGTCCGCATTGTGAAGTTCGGTGAGATATTCTTCTTTCCATCTACGTGCCAAGTGATGGTGAAGAATTTTCAGCTTTTGCCAACGGTTGACATAGCTGAGGGAATGGCTGGACAAGTCAGGTTCGGGGGGAGATAATAGTGGGGTTCCGACGAGAAAATGACCCGGCGTCAGGGCGCACAGGTTCGTTGGGTCCTCATTCATGGGGCTTAAGGGTCTTGAATTCAAACACGCCTCAATTCGTGCTAGCATTGTGCTGAATTCTTCATACGTAAACTTGTAACGACGTGATTCTTCACTGGTCTGCTGGGGTATGCTCTCGGTCCCAGGGTTCACTTTTTCCCAAAAAGAAGTAAAACGCAGGTCTTCGTGAAACGTTACAAAACTGTACTTTATTTAACAACTCAAGTAAGATTAACCGCACTTTACTAAACAATATAATACAACAGCAGTGCGACCGGAGTGTACAAGAGAACTGGGTGGCGCTTGGAGACCGAGTATAACCCTAGAATCTTCCACGTACCCAGTGACCAACGCTCTGACGGGGTATTACCCAGGCAATCAGATGCGGAGGACTCTTAAACCACTTTAAGGTAATGCTAGGAGAACGAGTATGACCCAGAGTCTCTTTGCTAACTTTTTTAATTGATGGAGTATTACTCTCAAGCAATTAAATAAGTTCTTACCTAGTCGGCGGCGGTAAGCTGACTCCCTGCTCGTGCTCAACCACTCTGCTTTTATAGCAGTTTTCGTACACGCCACTCTTACACACACATGCGTACGTATATCAGTGACTCGATCACAGCTGTTTCAATTATTTCATATTTCCTAGCTTACGTATACATTTCCCCGTAGTTTCCTACTCGGCCACAGATGGCGTTAGCTTATTTTTAAATTTGAATTAATAACGTTAACAAGGTGGAACTATGCACTATGTGTATAAATATAATTAACAAAAAAAGTTTCGTAGTTCAAAATTAATAATAATAATAATAATAATAATAATAATAATAATAATAATAATAATAATAATAATAATAATAATAATAATAATAATAATAATAATAATAATAATAATAATAATAATAATAATAATAATAATAATAATAATAATAATAATAATAATAATAATAATAATAATAATAATAATAATAATAATAATAATAATAATAATAATAATAATAATAATAATAATAATAATAATGATAAGTACACTTCATGTATAAAATGAATAATCAAAATGATACAATTTCATGTGGGCCAAAAACGATGGCTTGCAGACTTTTGGTCGTCACATTGCCTCCCTCCTCTACTGAGCTGTGTTGTTGTGACCAAGGGCGACCTTCTGGCTTCTGATAGTTGGCAATTTATTTAAGTACGTCTACCTGGTAACTACCACCACGGCTTATGGCTACTCTATACCTCGTACCGGCTATATCTTTAATGAACCTCATCCGTTCTCCTGGTCTTCGTCTGCGTAGTGCATCACTGATGATTTCGTAATAGGTGGTTAATCCATATAGGGCTTTAGTTCACTAATATGGGCCCGTCTACGCTCTCTGTTCTTCCAGCCTTCTAGCTGAACTATCACCGGTGATATGAAATCCCGTACTCGGTAGGGACCCCCGAACTTTGGTGCGAGTTTCGCTGCGAAATTCCCCTGTGCATTCGATAAGGGGTGTTGCCGGACCAATACTAGGTCCCCTGATTTTGGTTTCCATACGCGTCGTCGTAAGTTGTAATAGCGTTGTTGTCCTAGTGACGCGTTCATTAAATTCCTTCTGACGATAGAAAAAACCTCTTTCAACTCCTGGGCACGCTCATTAGGTGGAAGGTTGTTGGCCCCTGTACCAATAGTAACCTCATCATAGTAAGCGTTTGGTAGTCGGGGTTCTCGTCCTTGGGTAAGGAACGCCGGAGAATACCCCGTGGCTTCGGATACGCTGCTATTGATTGCCAACATAACTTCAGGCACGAATTCATCCCATTTGTTGTGTTGTTGGTTGGTGAACTGAGCGATTATCGTCTTTATGGTCCGATTCGTCCGTTCGGTAGGATTCTCTTGTGGTGTGTAAGGGGCGGTAAATTGTTGGGTAACTCCAAGGTCCGCCAGACATCTTTTGAAGACACGTGATGTGAACTGAGCCCCGTTGTCGGTTATTAGCATCTTAGGTACCCCGTATCTGGAAATCACCCGCTCCCTAAATGCTCTAACAAGACTCTCTGATGTTGCCTTACGGAGGGGTACCAACTCGGTCCACTTGGAAAATCGGTCCACGAATACGAGTAGCATCGTGCAGCCGTGCTTTGATCTGGGTAGAGGTCCCACAAAATCGGCACAAACTGTGGCCCACGGCTCTTCGGGAATACGAGTTAACATCTCCCCCGCCGGACGTTGTTGGCTTACCTTATAACGTTGACAGGACTCACACCTACGTACGTAACGACCCACATCGCGGAACATTCCCGGCCAGTAGTAACGCGTGGCAATTCTGTTGCCCGTTTTCCTTATGCCGAGATGACCGGCTGCTGGTATGTCATGGTTTTCTCTCATCACCCGACTCCTCAAGGGACTTGCGACACATAATTTCCATGGGTTTGGGTCATCAGCATTGACGTTACTGGGGAAGTGTCGATATAGTTGGTTGTTTATTATGCTGTATTCCGGATACTTCTCCGGGTGCTCGCGTACCTCCTTCATTCTTTTGGCCAACCATGGGCACGTCTCGGAGGTAGATTCCACACTGGCGACGTTGAGCGTTTCGAAAGGTTGTCTCGAGAGGGCATCGGCCACGACATTGGTTTTTCCCTTTCGGTAGGTCACTGTGAAATCGAACTGTTGGAGTTCCAATGCCCATCTGGCCAACCGTCCCGTGGGGCTTTCAATCGAATTCAGCCACTTCAGCGATAGGTGGTCAGTGATGATTTGGAATGGATACCCCTCAAGATAGGGCCTCATCTTCCTGATTCCCCATATTATAGCCAGTTCTTTTCCGCTTGGTTAAGGTGTCGGCTCGCATATGCGATTACTCTTTCGGTTCCCTCTAGTTCCTGGGTAAGGACCGCTCCAATCCCATAGTCGCTCGCATCCGTCTGTAGGGTGAATGTTTTACTGAAATCGGGGCAGGCTAAGACTGGGGCTGTGGTTAACCTTTCCTTCAGAGCTTCGAACGCCGACTGTTGCTCTGTCCCCCATTTCCAATGCTTACCTTTCTTTAGCATTTGTGTCAACGGGTGAGAGATCTTCGCGAAGTCTGGGACGAACCTCCTGTACCATGAGGCTACACCTAGGAACCGTCTCAACTCCCTTATATTACAGGGTGGCTTCATCTCCCGTAAAGCTGCTACCTTCTCGGGATCGGTTTTTATGCCATCCCCGCTAACAACATGGCCCAGGTATTTGGTCTCACGTTTGAAAAACTCGCACTTTCCTGGGTTAATCCGGAGGTTGGCTCTCACCAATCGTCGGAACACCTCTTTTAGGTTTGCCAGGTGCTCTTTTAATGTTCTGCCTATCACGATGATGTCATCGAGGTATGCAAAGGCGTATGGTTCCATATCCGGTCCGATAACGTGGTCAAGTACCCTCTGGAAGGTGGCTGGTGCTGAATGGAGGCCAAATGGCATGACGCGCCATTGGTATAAACCCCGGCCTGTGACAGCGAAGGCGGTGTACTTTTTACTGGCGCTGTCCATGGGTATCTGCCAGTAACCGTCTTTCAGGTCAAGGCTGCTGACGTAATTTGCCTCTCGTAAACGATTCAAAATCGTATCTATTCTAGGTAAAGGGTAAGCATCGGGTACTGACCTTGAGTTTAGTTGGCGGTAATCCAGACACAACCTCCATGTGCCATTCTTCTTCTTAGCCAGCGTAATCGGGAAACTGTATGGGCTGGTAGATGGCTCTATGTAACCTTGAGCAATCAGTTTGTTTACCTCTGCGTCAATGATAGCTTGCATGGCGGGGTTGCGCTGAGCATATCTTATCTTGATGGGGCGATCATCCTTCATGATTATTTTATGGGTGGCGATATTGGACAATCCCGTAATATTTGCGAATTTTGGGAGTTCGGTTTCCAAGAAGGTCTTGATCAGACGCTGTTCTTCGGGACTGTGATCAGGGATGGTGCGGGGTCGGGTCTCATGTTTGTCCGTATCCCCCAATGATCCGTTAATGCTAGTTTCTTGAACCACACTACATACGCCTTCGGCCCCGTACTCTGCCCCACAGTTAAGGGATAAGCCGGCACATTGTAAAGTAGTATCAAAGGCTCGCAAAAATTCCAGACCCAACAACGCTTCTTCAAAGAATTCAGCCATGAGATAAAACGTACATCGTTTAGTTTTGTTGCCGAAAGTGACATCTACTTGAACCGCCTCTGTGACCTGTTTCCGTGTTCCATCCGCTAGGATTACTTCAAGGTCCTCTCTGACCTTCTTTACTTTCCCTTTAAATTGCTCCGCAAAGTCAGCTCTCATGAAATTCCGGGTTGCACCCGTGTCTATTGTTGAAGTTATTAATTTGCCCTTGATAATTATTGTCGCCGTCATTCGAGTTTCTTCGCACTGTAACGAGGTTTTATTTTCTGAGGACTGGTTAGTTGGGAGGTCGGCAAGCCTCAGTGTTGTCGCCCTCCAAAGGGGTTTCCCGAATTTCGGTGGTTGCGTGTACATCGGTTAGCTTGGTGGCCTTGGTCCCCGCATGAGTGACACCTGAGGCCTTGTTGTCCACTGGATGGCGAAAGCCTAGTGTGGCTACTGTGGTTCTGGTGGGGGGTGGTTCTTATACTTTCGAGGTCCTCGGCCAAGGTTAGGAGTTCGGCTAGTGAGGAAAAATCTTTCCGACGGATATACCATTTGTAGTCCGGGTGGCAATTCCGGAAGATTCGTTCTATTTTCTGCACCTCACTCAATTTTGTATGCCTCATCAGATTTTGTAACGCCAGGACGTAGTCTTTGAAATTTTCGTTGAACCCCTGGGTGCGATTCTGGACTTCGTCTTCTAGCTTCTCGTAGTACCTTGGGGGTAGGAAGAAGGTGCAGAAATCAACTTTGAACTCGTCCCATCTGGGCCACGCTTTGTTGTTGTTACGATACCAGACAAGCGCGCGTTTGCACAAGAATTCCGGCATTATGTGGGGTAATTCATCTAGGGAGACATAGTACATTTGGGATAATTCCTCAACACGTTCTATGAACTCTAGGGGGTCGTGCAGTCCATCATATCTTAGTCCCCACTTCCTAACGTTGTCGATTACCTCAGTACGTGTCTCAACTCCCGCTGTTTCGCACCGGCGAGCCATGGTATGGTTATTTTCTGAGCAACGTTCCTCCTTTGCCGGTGATCTGGTCTTATGGTGTTCCGCTGGTACCAGTAGACTTGGAGAAGGGACAGGACCCGACGTTTCATACCTCGCTTGAATCTCTACCAACCGGGCGAACTCCTCGTCGTTGTGCTCCATGCCAATAAATTTGACACAACGCTTGCGCAGGTCCTCTACGGTGCCGGACGTATCCAGTTGGAATTCGTTAAGATAAGACACCAATTCGTCACGCTTGAGGGTATATACCCATGAGTTCTTCAACACCACTTTTCCACTTTTAACAGGTTCCATTGGTATTTATTTATTTTATTACTTTTCCTTTATTTAAAAATTTTTTCCTTTGACAATCTTCTATTGTCCCTGCTCGGGCGCCATTGTAACGACGTGATTCTTCACTGGTCTGCTGGGGTATGCTCTCGGTCCCAGGGTTCACTTTTTCCCAAAAAGAAGTAAAACGCAGGTCTTCGTGAAACGTTACAAAACTGTACTTTATTTAACAACTCAAGTAAGATTAACCGCACTTTACTAAACAATATAATACAACAGCAGTGCGACCGGAGTGTACAAGAGAACTGGGTGGCGCTTGGAGACCGAGTATAACCCTAGAATCTTCCACGTACCCAGTGACCAACGCTCTGACGGGGTATTACCCAGGCAATCAGATGCGGAGGACTCTTAAACCACTTTAAGGTAATGCTAGGAGAACGAGTATGACCCAGAGTCTCTTTGCTAACTTTTTTAATTGATGGAGTATTACTCTCAAGCAATTAAATAAGTTCTTACCTAGTCGGCGGCGGTAAGCTGACTCCCTGCTCGTGCTCAACCACTCTGCTTTTATAGCAGTTTTCGTACACGCCACTCATACACACACATGCGTACGTATATCAGTGACTCGATCACAGCTGTTTCAATTATTTCATATTTCCTAGCTTACGTATACATTTCCCCGTAGTTTCCTACTCGGCCACAGATGGCGTTAGCTTATTTTTAAATTTGAATTAATAACGTTAACAAGGTGGAACTATGCACTATGTGTATAAATATAATTAACAAAAAAAGTTTCGTAGTTCAAAATTAATAATAATAATAATAATAATAATAATAATAATAATAATAATAATAATAATAATAATAATAATAATAATAATAATAATAATAATAATAATAATAATAATAATAATAATAATAATAATAATAATAATAATAATAATAATAATAATAATAATAATAATAATAATAATAATAATAATAATAATAATAATGATAAGTACACTTCATGTATAAAATGAATAATCAAAATGATACAATTTCATGTGGGCCAAAAACGATGGCTTGCAGACTTTTGGTCGTCACAAACTGCTGAGTATGGCACAGTTTCTTAAAATGGGCCTTGAAACTATTGACCCCTGCCTCCCAGAGGCCACCCATATGGGGAGCGCCAGGGGGGATGAAGTGCCAGTCGACTGGAGTAAAACCATCCTGAGAGAGAAGACCCTTTTGTATCTTAGACAATAAATGTTGGTGTTCGTCATGGAGGACGTTAGCAGCGCTGACGAAAGCGGTGCCATTGTCGGAGTACATATCGTGGGGGATGCCTCGTCGCGAAAAGAACCGAGCAAAGGCGGCAAGAAAAGCTTGTGTGGATATATCGCCGGTAGCTTCGTGATGGATCGCTTTTGTTGAAAATCATACGAAGACCAGCACGTATCCTTTAGTGACCTTACAGCCACGACCCGCATAAGATTTTATGTCAAAGGGTCCCGCGAAATCAACGCCGGTGTGACAAAAGGGTCGTGATAAACTTGCACGTTCGGGGGGTAAAGCAGCCATGATCTGTTGACCAATTTGGCGTTTATGTCTCACGCATGTTACGCATTGGGATAAAATAGTTTTTACCAACATTTTGAGTTTAGGGACGTAGTAACGTAGTCTCGTCAAACGATGTAAAAGCGCATTTTGACCATGTAGGGTGTGTTTGTGTAGATACGTGAGAACCAATCTGGTAAAGCGCGCATGGTAAGGCAATAAAATGGGGTAACGTTCGTCATAGCGTAGGTAGGGGAGTCCACTAAACGACCATTTATTCGCATAATTCCGTTGGAATCGAGAAAGGGGTTAAAGGTTAGAAGCAAGCTTTTTCGGGACAGTGGTTTTCTTTCAGATAACTGTGAGTATTCTTCGCTAAAGTGCGATTTTTGACAGACGACTATTAGACGATTTTTAGCGGAAATTATTTCCTTGGCCGACAGCTCTTCTCGGCATACCATTCCCGCTGTCAACTTAGTTCTGGTGCGGTTATAAAAGCGGAAGATATAACCTATAACTCTTAGCGCTCGCGGTAGGTCGTCTTTCCATATTTGCTGCATGATCATTTTTGCCATTATAATCTTGGGAGATAGCCATCCAGCTGGGTCGAATAACTTCCCAATTTCAGAAAGCACACACCTTTTTGTGGTTAAGTCACGATTCGGTTTAGCCTTGAGATTGAAGTAAAAATGGTCGTTACCAGCATGCCACTTGAGCCCTAAAGTTTTCGTAATGCTGGACTCAGACAGTTGAAGGAATTCTTCACCTAGCAAGTGTGTTGAAGGCAAACCTTGCATCAACATTTCGTGATTAGACGTCAATTTTCGTAGCGCAAAGCCTGCTGTTTGGAGAACTGTCTTAAGCTCATCGCGAACTTTTATTGCCGACGATATGGTATGGGCACCCGAAAGGACATCATCAACATACATATGGCTTCGCAAGAGTTCTGATGCTTGAGAGGATGTGGACTCACTTTCTTTTGCCAGCTCTAGCAATGTTCTTATCGCTAGATATTCACCGTCCAGAATAATTTTTGGGTAAACATCTGCACCAAGCGGTAAATCTATTTCACGACAAGTATCAGCCAATCGCAAATTGGAGAAATCGCTATCTTCTAATGCCAATGAGGGATAATAGGGAAGGTGACCTGTAAGTCTATTTATTATTAAGGCATCCGAAGAAAACTCAAACGATTTGTCCACCGGAGATCCGATTTTGACGTGACAACTTTGGGTTGAAGTTGCAGTCACGGAGTCACTTAACCCATGGATTTGGGCTGCTGATAGACGGGTGTAAAGACCAAGATGTCTTTGTAGTTTTTCCGAAATGAATGTCCCCTCCGAGGCGGAGTCTATTAGCGGGCGAACCGTACACTTGAGGTCATTATTGTAGACGTCGACTAACGCTGTACCGAGTACTACAGATTGTGTGGTGGGTTCCAGGTGAGTAGAAAAAGATTGCAGCGTTCTATTTGCTGCTTGGGACGAAGTCGAAGGGGTCACATCTAAAGCGGGAAGGGGGTTGTTATTTTGATGAACTGGAGTATTTTTAACGGTATTGTTAGTAACCGGGGTTTTCTTCCCGTCTACGCAATAAAGCAGCGAATGATGTTTTCCTTTACATACCTTGCAGGGGAATTTGCTTTGGACTTCGGTATCGCATGGGGGTAAAGAAATGTGTGAGTTCATATCGCGGTTGCTATCATTCGAGGGGGAGGCTGTTTGGGCATTGGCTTGAAGAGCCTCTCGGAGTTCGTAGATCTTTGCAACCACAGCTGTGTGGCTGCCATAGGTAGAGTAGTAACGCCCTTTAAAAGCTTCCAGATCGATCTCTTTTTTGATGGTTTCATAATTATCCATCGCAGATTCATAACGTGACTCGAAACTTGACCAGAGACGGTCGATTTGCTTTTCGTAAACCTCGAGGGTGTGTCGCGTGTGCGATTCTACCTTTAGACCGTCAAAGTAGGTTTTAAATTCGACCACACGATCAGAAAACCGCATGACATTTTTTACCGATGCCATTTTTCCTCAGGTGAATGCGGCTTATACAATTGGAAAATTTTAAGAAATTTTATTCAAGAAAATTTAGGTAAATTTTCGGTGGTGCTTCGTAAAAGCGACCAGTAAATTTATTGGAGAAAATTAAAAGGAATTTTCAAAGGTGCTTCGTAAAAGCGACCGAAGAAAATTATTGATAAAAATTTAAAGGAATTTTAGGAGGTGCTTCGTAAAAACGACAAGTAAATTTATTGGAGAAAATTTAAGGTGGTGAAGAAAATTTAAATAAAGGTGCTTCGTAAAAGCGACCAATGAAAATTATTGGAAAAAATTTAAGGAAATTTTCAAAGGTGCTTCGTAAAAGCAACCAATGAAAATTATTGGGAAAAAATTTAAAGAAATTTTCAGAGGTGCTTCGTAAAAGCGACCGAAGAAAATTATTGGGTAAAAATTTAAAGAACTTTTCAAAGGTGCTTCGTAAAAGCGACCGAAGAAAATTATTAGGAAAAAATATAAAGAAATTCTCAAAGGTGCTTCGTAAAAGCGACCGAAGAAAATTATTAGGAAAAAAAAATATAAAGAAATTTCCAAAGGTGCTTCGTAAAAGCGACCAGTAAGTTAATTGGAGATAATTTAAAGAAATTTTCAAAGGTGCTTCGTAAAAGCGACCAATGAAAATTATTGGGAAAAAATTTAGAGAAACTTTCAAAGGTGCTTCGTAAAAGCGACCGAAGAAAATTATTGGAAAAAAATTTAAAGAAATTCTCAAAGGTGCTTCGTAAAAGCGACCAACGAGAAATTATGGCCAAAAAATTTAAGAAATTTTTAAGGTTTAATTTATCGTTGATAAGTTTAACCAAATTTTCAAAGGTGCTTCGTGAAAGCTACCGATGAAAATAGTTGGTAAAAAATTTTAAGGAATTTTCAAAGGTGCTTCGTAAGAGCGACCGAAGAAAATTATTGAGGGTAAAAAATTTAAAGGAATTTTCAAAGGTGCTTCGTAAAAGCTACCGATGAAAATAGTTGACACAATTTAAAGAAATTTTCAAAGGTGCTTCGTAAAAGCGACCGATGAAAATTGTTGGTAAAAATTTAAAGAAATTTTCATGATTAATTTATTATTAAAGGTTTAAATAAATGTTCAGAGGTGCTTCGTAAAAGCGACCAATAAAAATTATTTGCAAAAAATTTAAAGAAATTTTAATAACTAATTTATAATTAATTTATTATTAAATAAATTTTCAGAGGTGCTTCGTAAAAGCGACCAATAAAAATTATTTGCAAAAAATTTAAAGAAATTTTAATAATTAATTTTCAAGTAATTTATTATTAAAATTTCTTTAAATGTGAATAAGAATTTTAAACACTCAGCTCTTACTTGTAACAATATCAAAGCTTCAACAAAGACACAACAATAAATAGTGAATTTTTTCTTACTTACATTCCCCTACAATTGGCTGGGTTTTTTCCAACACGAATTGTAGTAAGAGGATAGAAAAAAACAAAATTAAAAAAAAAAAGTTGCTAAATAAAGCAGCTTGCCATTTCAGTTTTTAACTTGCCGGGCACATGCAAATTTATTATCAAAAATTATTTTCGGGAATGAAATATTTATTAATTAATTCATTTATTAATGATGTGCTAATAATCCCAATTTATAATAAAAAACACTGAAATTTATTGTTGTGGGAAAGCTAGTTTCTATGCGCATTTCGCTGGTTGCTTACGCCAGCTCGTCAGGAAACTTTTTCCAAATACTTTAGAAAAGCTAAAAATATTATACAAGTAAGACCATAAAGTGAATAAGAATTTTTTTATAATTTTATTACTGTTATTGTTTTTGCATATAAAATATATATTTTTTACAACCATTTTATTTTCTTACTTTTTTTGTAATGCATTAAACACATTCGAGACAGCAGGCAACACGAAGGCACGACTACAAATGCTGCAGGTTGCAATTGTAGTCGCGTAATCAGCTACTGAATTATTTTGAAGACGACAGCCACAATTGAAAAAATATAAACAGCTGTGATTTTTATTATGTATTTACCTTTCAGTGGTGCCACATCATTTTTAATTTTTATAAATTTTACAACATGTATAATTGCAGACTCGTACACAAACTTAATTTAAGCCTACAAAAATATAATAATAATAAATTTTTTTTAACGTAAAAACAAATGAATATATTAAAAAACATTTAAATTATTTTAATTTTATTGTTTTTGGAACTCATAAAGAATATCATCTTCATGGCAGGTTGAATAAAAAAATCCTAATATACAGTATAATCGCGAAAAAGTAAACTGAAATGTCCTAAGGGTTGTTAACTTTTTCGTCTTATTTATTAACTTTTCTAAATTGTAAAAAAATGCAATAATAAACATATGTACCTATATTTTTTTCAATGACTTAGTTTTCATCTGTACAAAAAAGAAACTTAGATGTAATTTGTACCGGCTACAATTTATAATTAATAATTATACAATCAGTCATGTATTATGTGTTAGGTGCTACATATGATGTTTGTCAGAAAATTAGTTCTTCAAAAATTTTCAGATAGCGAATTCTGGGTATTTTCTAAACATTTGCCAGCCATCCATTACTGACATTATTGTCTTTTCAGGTTGCAGTTACACGAACTCGCGCTTAGCTATTGATATTGAAATTAGAACAGCTTCAAGAAAACATTTGTAAAAACTTGCTTTCAGATCGGCATATTTTGGTCTATGTAATGTTTTCCTGTATGCTTTTTCCTATGTATTCTTCAAAGCCTCGAAAATTTTGTGAAGTTTCGTTTTTATTTTTGAGATGGCAACTTCAGATATACAATAATACAACGCCGATAGTTTTTCTTTAATGTATTTCTCAATTTTGTTTAAACTCTCAACTTTCAGCTTAAAATTTAATCTAATTTGTTATCGTTTGTACAACTCAGTACTTTTACTAATACGATCTGAAAAGTTAACTTAGAGTTAACGTTTAGAGCGGCACAGAAGCGCTAAAATTTGGTTAACTTGACCGCAAGATTACTGTATCGCGATTATACTGTAATTTTTTGGTTCAACGCACTAAGTTTATGAATTATAAGTCGTAAAGGTTTCAGAGCACTTTATCAATAGTATAGGAAGAAAAATATAATCTGAATCTTTAAAGTATTGGTATCATAATAACGTCTTTCGAAACACATTTCATATGATGTATTAAATTTCCCGATTTATTAACCCCTTAAGAGGATTTATCTTAAAATTTTGTCGATATGTATAATAATATTTCCTCAAATATAATATGTTATAGAGAACACCCCAAGTTTTTGTATGCTATATTTTTAGAAACTCCATCATATAAAATTTTAAAGTTATTAGGGTTAAAAAAATTTTATTTTGGAAAACTTCACAATTTATTTATAAGTTTGAGTTAAAATATATAGTGGTAATAGTTTATGCACTTGTTACATATTGAAATATAGTAATATGTAAATATTTGAAAAGTGTTCCGGAAGACTGAAAACCCGCAATACAGAAAAACTTTATTAATCAAAGTCCTAATAACTTTGGTAACATGTGTATATTATTGTTAAATAATTATTATCATATCGACATAATTTAAAGATAAAGCAAATTTAGTAAAAAAGTCAGTGAATAAGTATGAGCATTTGAAATGGGCTCTTAATGGGTTAATAAATCGGTTAAATTTTTCAATGATACCCATACTGCTAAAACAAAGAGCGTTGGCGTGACAAACATCGTCCTATATAACTTATATTAAGGATACTAAAAAGTAATAATAATATAGATTTGGTGGTGAGCCGCGCTTATATTCTTGTTTCAATCCGGATCTTTGCTGTTTAACCAAAAAATTATTATTATATATTATAAGCACTAATTCTTCAAATTTTTGATTATATTAGCAGCACTTTTTCTGTTTTGTAGCGTACAAAAATAAAAATAAGTTTAATTTGACTACAACGACAAAATTAGCATAGACAACAACCTGCAGCCATTTAGCCGTGTCGTCGTTAAAATAATCATTTCCATATACACACATGTTTTCTATTGTTGACATATTGAAGTCGGTAGTCTGCTGTCTCGAATGTGTTTAAAGCAGGGGTGTCAGCGTCATGCACAATTGTGTCAGCAAAACTCACATGTACGCTTACGCTCTTTTATTTTGCGAGCTTAAAATATAATTTTTTACTGCAAAACACTCTCATTCAGCGGGAAATATCGAAATATCGCACGGCCTGTTTTGAGGCCTCTAAACAGAAATAATATATTTATTATTTATTATCTTTGTTTATGTTTTGTTTTATTTCTGTTTTTGACATTGTACAATGATTGACAAATAATATCTACATTGTTTTGCATTTAAGCTAACGATATGTGTTTTGTTTGTGAAAAAAATTCTTTGTTGCCTTTTAAAGGGTCCCTTTTTCTTTCGTTAAAAAGACGTACCTAAATGCAGATTTTATTAAGAAAAAAATAGCCACAAGAATTGGTTGGTATTTTGTGCTTGTAAAAATATTTTTCTTTCTGTACCAATCGCGTCAATGAGTGTTTGAAAACACTTTTCTCAAGTAAGTAAAAATATTTAAAAAAGTCTTGTTTTCCTACAATTTATGTGTAAACCTATACACATAAAAGCAAATGTGACAGCAGTAAAATTTTTGGGTAAGAAGATGTGTATTATTAATGTATTAATGAAACTTTATTGTTTAACGTCCACAAACCTAAAAAATGTTTTGTTGTTTCGAAACTGCAATTTAAATTTAGAAGATATTATTGGTAAGTAAAAGTATATTTTTATAGGCTAGTAAAATCTTCTCTTTTTATAATGGTGGTTAATAATTATAGAATATTTTTAAACTTAATGGGGTTATTATTTGCATTAGTATGTGCAAATGGATTTTCATGGTTGGCATTCGCAAAGATATGTTGAGCACCAAATTAAAAATTTTGGAAAGAATTGTATAAGGTTGTAAAACGGCTTCAAATATTGTCAAATGTTCTATTTTTCCAAAAAATAAGCAAAGTTTCTGCGAAATGCAGGTTCCAAATTAAATTTATTTAAATAATAACTGATTGTGTCTGTCCATAACTCAACATTTTTCGATAATTGTATTATTATTAATTACTCTAAAGTCTTCATAGCAAAATATGTATGTTAATTAGGCCTCGTAATAGGCCTCGCAACCGCAAATTCCTCCCGCTGAGAATAAAAGAGACAAGAGTATTCGCACCAATACAATCATAATTGACACCACTGACATACAACAACGTTATTGTTGTTGGTGATGTTAAAAGTTGCGCGCTTTGAAAAACGATTGTGTGCAAAACACAATGCTTTTATTTTGTAAAAAACTGTGTTCTTTGCTACGCTCTTCTATAATTGAACAAACAGTTAGGATACAGAATTAAGTAAAATGTAAATTCATTTTACAAAGTGATTTAGCGTGCAACGTTTGTTATACCTATCGGTCGTGAAATAATTATTATTAATATAAAAAAAGTGGAACAATTATAAAAAAAATATATATATAACACTAGCGGTATTCACACCGAGCTTGTTAGTTTGTTAGTCGTTAATAGTTACTTTTTTACACGAATTTTGTTTTTGTATATTTAACGCGCTACCGGATTAACATTTAATAAATTAACGACACGGCACCCCTGATAAAATAGTTGTTAGTTGGTAACTTTTTTTTTACACTTTCTCGTGGCATGTTTTATTTTTTCCAGAATAATAAATTGTGTCAGAACAATAAATCAGTTGTTTTACTATGAAAGTTACCAGACTAACAAAGTTTTAAAAAGGGGTCGTTCACAGTTGGTAACTTTAACAAATTAACAAACTACCGAGTAACAAATTAACAAGTTCGGTGTGAATACCGCTACTGTGTTTTTTTTAAAGTCTTGTTTTTTATATTCGTTGGTTTGTTGTTAATATATTAGGAAAATGAATTGTTTTAAATGAAACAAGTTTTTCCACAAGCATATTTACAGGAATTTTTTGTGTTGTTTAACCAATACTGAATTAAATTATACGGTTATGCAGTTTTATTAACAGCAACCAAATAGGTACATTAACAAAATAAATGCATTTTGTTGCTTTTTTAATATAACTGCATAACCATATAACCTGATAGTCAGCCTTCCGTGAACACCCTAATTATTACCAAGTTTCTACATTCAACTTCTTAGGTCCAGAAGAAGGCACACAAATAATTGCCCAAAGCCTTTTTATGATAATCTATCTGCTGATGAGTTTGTGTTAAGGTGGTGCGCATGTAGTAACTATAGACTGCAACAAATTTTTGAAGAGTGTGAAAATTGGTGACATTTTAAAAATTTGGCCGCAATTTAAAAATTCGAACGTATTTAAATTGGTAAGTATACAAATACTATTTCTAAAGTCGTTTTTTTATAATTACTGTTTTCTCCATTATTTCTCATGACTCAATTTTAAGTTGGGGTGCCGAAAAAATTATTAAATTGCACGATGGGCTTTCTAAGCTAAAAAAAATTTTAAAAGAAGCGATTTAAATAAATTCTTCGAAACTATAAAAAAAAGACGATTCCAAAGAAGGTAAACCATTTAAAAATAGTTTTTCTTAAAGACAATTATAATAACCTAACCTAAGTTTTCCCTTAAAGTGTTATTGTTATTACACATTTTTTTTCTTCCCCAACTGGAAAGGTCGCGCGAAAACCCTTGTTAGGTGGAAGAGAAATCTCTCGTTGTTCCACAAAAGACTCACAAGAGTCATCTGTTTTTATGGGAAATAATATGAAATATTTTTTAAAGCTATGTGAATATCTAAGCATATTTATATCAATAACCCAACTATTTTAGAACGCTCTTATTTTTTTATATTAAATAAAAAAATTATTTTTTTTGAAAATTATCAAAATCTTCTTTTATTTCTTTACAATTTGAAAAACAAAATTTGGGAACAATATGGAGTAGAACATAAATATGCATTAAAATAATGAATTATAGTCATAGAAGTTAAGAAAGTTAATCGTTAAACTAATGAAAGACTGTCATAAAAATTACGAAATTTAGTAATTAAAATAATGAATAATGTCATTACACAAATTAAAAATTTCATTGAAATACAAAAATCTCTTCATTAAAATTTGAACCTTCATCATTATGCTAATGAAATGTTTCACTTATATGATACAACAAGTCACAGTCTTAATAAAGTTTCTTGCATTAAGTTAATGCAAAATTTTCATCAATTTCCAATGAAACGTTACATAGGTTGAATTTTAATGTAATTTTTCATTGTTTTAATGCCATAATCCATTGGATCGGTGAAGAAAATTCTTTCAGTGTAGGACTAACTAACCTAGGTGTAACTTTCATTCAAATTGGAAGACATCGATTTCAAAATTTGGGTCACTTGACATGACATTCTGTCTGTCGCGCTCGTTGAAGATAGACGTGTTTTCTAAGCTCGGCATACGGTTTATTTTTTTTAAAAACGTGAACAAATATTAAATATTAGTGAATAAAAGAAAAAAAATACATGTATGTACATACATACATAAACATACACATTTTTTATTCTCGGAGTTGATAAACAATAAAAAATAAGAAGAGCACAACTGTAAACAGTAAAAAAAACTCTTATGAGTGCAAACAGTGCAAAAACAATTAAACATAATGATAGAAATGCATATATCACAGTGAGTGTTAACGAAACAAATGCAGAAATAACAAAAAAGAATCGATGATAGCAAATACCTAACGGCTAAACCTATTACTCGCACGCGATCCCTCTCAACTTCTGAATTTAATAATACAGTTGATACACTAACAAATATAAAACCTTCAAGCATTGCCTTAACGGCAAAAACCATTTTAATAAGTGATAAAAATATTAACCCCCAATCAGGCATAATAGAAAATTCAGTATCACCTTCGGTATCTAATAATACGGTTGATTTTAATACAATAAAAATATACTCAGTGGCAGAAACGATTTTAACAAGTGATGAAAAGATTACCCCCAAATCAGGCATGATGGAAAACTCAGTATCCCAGGTAGAAAGTGGTCAAAAGCCTCAAGTACAAGGTGGAATTGATAGGTACATAACAGTGCTAAAACGGGGTCGCAGCCCAACCTCTTCTGCAGTTGCTTCGGTCCCAAAAGTTTTGAAAGAGGTACAACTGATAGAAAAAGTTCTCAAAATCGGTTTGCAATTTTGGAAGAGGAATCCTCGGAAGAACAAAACGTTACCAAATCTTCAAAAATACCCCCGATATATCTTAGAGAGCAAAACTCAAGTGATTTAATAAAGAATTTGATCTCGGTAATAGGTGAACATTTTTTTAATGTAGCTGCAATAAAACGTGGTAGTATAGATGAAACGCAAATACAAGTTAATCGTGAAGATGATTTTCGTAAAGTAATAACTAAATTATATGCACTAAAAAAAACTTTTATACATACCAACTGAAGAGTAGTAAAGGTCTACAGATAGTGATAAAGGGCATTGATTCATGCGTAGACCCAGGTGAGATAAAAACGTTTTTAGAAGAGAAGGGCTTTAAAATAAAAAACGTAATATATTAAAAATAGAGAAAAAAAATCCCCAACCACTATTTCGAGTGGAGTTAGAACCCGGCGACGTTAAGCTTAAAAAAAACGAAACTCATCCCATTTACAGTCTGAAATATATTCTGTATAGGAAAATAACGATAGAGGAGCCGCACAAAAGGAACGGTCCCGTGCAATGTTTAAACTGCCAAGAATTTGGTCACACTAAGGCATACTGCCATTTAACCCCTGTTTGTGTTGTATGTGGAGAATTGCATGGTACAGCTCTCTGCGATAAGTCTAAAAACGACCCTAATGTAATAAAATGCAGCAACTGTGGTGGTAATCACACTGCCCTATAGTTGGATGCCCTGTATACTCTATCGTCAAGCGCTCGGTTGGACCGAAACTTTATCCCACTCAAATTCAGGTAACACATCAAGTTAACACTAATGACATTCAGGTACCGCAACCTAGTAATAACAGAACATCCTACGCTAACGTCCTAAAATCAAACCATATGCCAATGCAAGGTGATTTGCCAAATAATGATGAGACTCCAGTTTCTAAGAGAATTGTTTAAAAATTTGTTTTTGGAACGAAAACGGCATTCGCCAACATAAAAATGAACTAGAATACTTTCTAAAAAGTAAACAAATTGATGTAATGATGGTTTCTGAAACTCATTTGACCTCAAGAAATACGTTTAAAATTAATGGTTATATATTATATGATACCAAGGACCCTCGAGATAGAGCTTGTTGAGGTTCTGCTATTTTGATAAAAGCCCGAATTAAACACTACTTAATGTGTGATCATCGTGAAGATTATCTGCAAGCAACGAACATTTGTGTTGAAGAGCTAAATCGAAACTTAGTACTTTCATCTTTATACTCTCCACCTAGATTTTCAATATCAGAAAGCCAATATTATAAATATTTTAAATCATAAGGACCCTGTTTCCTAGCCGCTGGCGATTACAACGCTAAACATACCTTCTGGGGGTGTTTTGTATAATACAATGTCTAAAATGGATTTAAATGTAGTCGCGAGTGGACAACCAACTTATTGGCCTACTGATCAGCAAAAATTCCAGATGTCATCGATTTTGGCGTGATTAAAAACATCCTCACAGAAACGATTCATGTTGAAGGTTCCTTAGAACTATCTTCTGATCACACACCTACAATTCTTACCATATCAAACCCTTATAGAATTGTATCTCCGTCTGGTTACACAAATAAATTGGTTAAAATATAAAAAATATCTTAGTGCCCATTGCACAGAAAATATTCCTCTTAGAACACCGGAGAATGTTAATCTTTCTATTGTAAATTTTGACAATTATCTCAAATTAGCTGTTCAACATTCTAGCATAGCCCGCAAAAATATCAAAAATAGTAAAATATATTCTACAGATGTCTAGCATCTCTTGACTGAAAAAAGGAGAGTTCGAAGAGAGTGGCAATTGCACAGATCCCCTCAACTTAAAAATTTACTAAAAGAGTGCACAAAAAGGCTAAGAAACTTACTGCAGTCTCAAAAAACGGCTTCTCTGGAAAAATATCTTAAGGAACTTGATACAACTCCTCAATCGGACTATTCATTATGGCGTGCAGCTAGAAATCTAAAAAGACCAGTTATCACTAAACAGCCATTAAGAAACTTAAATGGAAGTTGGGCACGAAATGACATAGAAAAAGGAAATATTTTTGTTAATCATTAGAAAACTGTGTTTACCCCTCATACATCTTTCGATACTGCGGTCGAGTTACCATCTGTTGCTGTTGAATCAGCTGTTCCTCTTAGATTTGAGATAAGAGAAATCGAGAAGGCTATTCATGATTTAAGCCCCAAGAAAGCCCCTGGTTTTAATAAGATCAGTAACAAAATGCTTTTGGAGCTACCCGGCATAGCAAAGAAAATTATTCTACTAATTTTTAATGCTATTTTACGCCTTGAATACTACCCACAAGAGTGGAAAGTATCCTTAGTTACCATGATACCTAAACTAGGAAAGGATCCCACAAAAGTTGGGTCATATAGACCTATAAGCTTATTGTCTAATATATCAAAGCTATTTGAGAAACTACTAGTGTCAAAAGTAACGACGATTTTAAATAAAACCAGTTGTATTCCCAATCATCAATTCGGTTTTAGAACACAGCACAATTGAACAAACTCATCGAATAGTAAATGTCATAAGAAAACCCTTTGAAGAAAAAAAAATATTCCTCAGCACTCTTCATCGATGTGTCTCAAGCTTTTGATAAAGTCTGGCAGGAAGGTTTACTACTGAAATTGCAGCAAAACTTACCAGCAAACATACACAAGCTGTTAGAAAGCTACTTAGTCGGTCGTCAATTTATTATTAAAGAAGGCGATTTTTAAGTTCTCCTCAGCCAGAGGGACTCCAGCCCTCTATTATACTTAATTTATACTTCGGACTTGCCTACAAACAGCTACACCCATACCTCAACATTTGCGGACGATACAGCTTTTCTAAGCGTACACGCAAACTGTCAACAAGCATCTCGTTACTTACAGGAAATATTTTAAATGACAGTGGCCACTCTAGATTAAGGAGAAGAGATACTGCAGGACTCATCCGACGAGAAGACCGCTAAAAATCTACATATGTGAATAGAAACCGTGAAGAGAAAAATTTTCGTCTAGCATTGGCAGGACAAAAATAAAGTATTAGTAGGTATAAGATTTGAATAATTATTGTTAGTTCATATTTAATATATGAAGATTCAATAAATAAATAATGAAAAAAAAAATTTATTTAGAAAAAAACTGTAAATTTTATAAAACAAGAGCATTTTTAGATCAAAGCTTAAAAGCAGAGTTATAACGAAAGTCATACTGTACATGATGCTGGTGCCTGTAAACAAAGGAAAAGGAGAGGGGGGGAGGGTTGCAATTAGAACAACTTAATTATATAAAAATATTATAAAAAAAGGAAATATTGGGATTTCAGTATAGTTTAAATTTTTTTTGTTAGCTTACCAGATTTTTGAACTGTCAAAAAAAATCTAGATTTTTCTTTTATATGTTAAGCTTTCTGACGATTTCGATCTGGCAAGCCTAATGTACATGATAAAAAGTGCAAAATCTGAATCAAGGCGAATTCAAGGCGAAGGTTGAATTCGCCTTGATCTGAATATTATGAGGGATTTCCAAAAATTTTTTGGTTGTGTAGTAGTGAGTACCAGAGAGTAAAAAAATTGATAGAATGCATTCATTTACTGCCGAAATAAAATGTTAGTAATATTTTTTATAAGTTGTATAACACAAAGGTACAAAATTAAAAATTTTTTGTGTTGATAAAAAATTTGTAGCAATTCTTTACCAATTCAATGTCGCTGATTTTAAAACTGCCCTTTTTTTATTCGGAAGCTTTTTGACTCTAAATCCGTTTCAAATATATTATCAAACAATTGTAAAAAATTAAAGATTTTTATGTTTTAAGAATTCATAAAAAATAAATATTGCACGCAAATCACAGCTGATAGAAAAAAAAGTGCAGTTTTAAAATCAGCGACATTGAATTGGTGAAAACTGCTAGAAGTTTTCTATCAACACAAAAAATGTTTAATTTTGACCCCTTGTGTTATACAACTTATAAAATAAAATCTTCTAAATTTATACTTTTATGGCAGTTTCGTAATAGTAGAATGCTTTTCAAATGGGATGAACTTAATTTATTACATTGCTTGGAACAAATAAATTTTAAATCCGAAAAAATTTGTTCGCATAGGTAAGTAGTGCCGAATAAAGAGAGACACTTAAATGAATTTTTTTTTAGTTCAGGATAGAACTCGCCATCCAAATCTTTCCAGAACTCTACAATATTATTTTCGTCTGGAGCATTTACTTCGCTTCGTAGTATGATTAGTTCTGATTGAATATCAAATTCGTAGTTGCTTACATCGCAACGAAAAGGGTTTTCGAAAAGATCTAATAGCGGTTGTAAAATTACAAAATCTTGAAACCTGTCTTGAAAATAATTGAAAAGTGTTTTAAATATTTCGGCATATTCATATCTTTTGTCGATTTCGAGATTTCTATAAACAAGTGAAGTTTTTGGAAAATTGGAAAAATCACCAGTTTTAATTTGGGAAAAAATTAGAAAAAGTTTTGTTTTAAAATTGTGAATGATTTTTGACCAGTCGCATATATTGCGTTCCTTTCCTTGCAATTCCAAATGAAGTTCATTTAACATACTTGTCGTATCTGCCAAAAAAGCTAAGTCTAAAATAAAATTATTGTCTTTTAAACACTGTACTAAAACTTTTTCTATTTTCTCAGTTTCTAGGAACTGAAGAACCTCTTCTCTTAAATCATAAAGTCTATTCAGGCAATCACAGCGACTTAGCCACCGAACTTCTGTAAACATTTTCAGGTCACAATTCACAGCATTTTTGTTTTTTAAAAAGGTTACAAATTTTCGGTGGGTAAGCGCTTGATGTCCGCCTCGAATTTTATTTATTATATCCTCTGCTGTCTTCATAGCTGGGGTATCATTTATGAATTTCGATGCAAGAGCGGTCTGATGAATTATGCAGTGAAAATTATGAACTGCAAATTCGTGTTTTTTTAATTGGCCTAAAAGCCCATTATATATGCCCAACATTACATTGGCTCCATCTGTGCAGACTCCAGCAAATTTGTTTATGTCTACAATGGAAAGAAGCTTTTCTGTGACACCATCATACAACAACGTACCTGTTACATTTCCATAAAATGTTTCTAAAGTAAACATGGACTCAAAAATAGTGTATTCGCTGTCTACGCATCGAATACAAATTACAAGTTCACACCTGCGCACCTGAGTGCCTGCAAAAAT
Organism: Pollenia amentaria; assembly: GCA_943735925.1. Lineage (NCBI taxonomy): Eukaryota > Metazoa > Arthropoda > Insecta > Diptera > Polleniidae > Pollenia > Pollenia amentaria. The sequence goes on from OX031010.1 coordinate 71,459,581, forward strand.
GTAGAAAGTCATTATAACAGGTCAAAGTTATGTACGTTAAATAAATACCATAAGTTAGTAAGGTTAACTCTTTGGACTCGGTCATATAATTGTAGCATAAAAAAGTAAGCAATAAAAATAGTGCGCAACAATAAAGTTTCATTAATACATCAATAAAACACATCTTCGTACCCAAAAATTTTAAGTGCTGTCACATTTTCTTTTATGTTTATAGGTTTACACATAAATTGTAGGAAAACAAGACTTTTTTAACTTGTTTTTTAAATATTTTTACTTACTTAAGAAAAGTTTTTAAAAAAAAAAAAAAAAAAAAACCCACCGACGCGATTGGTACAGAAACAAAAATAATTTTACAAGCACAAAATACCAACAAATTCTTGTGGCTATTTTTTTTTCTTAATAATTTATGCATTTAGGTACGTCTTTTTAACGAAGGAAAAAGGGACCATTTTACAGGCATCAAAGAATTTTTTTCACAAAAAAAACACATATCGTTAGCTTAAATGCAAAACAATGTAGATATTATTTGAAAATTTTAAATTTTTGTTGATTAGGATTCACGTTACATATGTATTTTTTATATAATTTTAAGTTATTTGCAAAATTAAAAATTACGTATCATCATATACGTATATAATTTTTTTTAACAGCATATTGTATAATCACACTCAAGAAAAAAATTAGCAGAGTTTTTAATTCTTTTTATAAGAAACATTAATATTTTTAAACACCAAAACTGGGTAATCTGTTTTATAACTATTACCACGGTGTTAGTGGAATTAGTGATCAGATAATAATTTATAATAATAATTTTTAGTATTGCATAAGAAAAAATAAAAAAGTGCTGTAAAATTATAAGAACCGAATCCATATACGAATGTAAAATAAAACCTATAATAAATGTGACTATCAGCTTCTTGCACATAGGACTGTTAGACATTTTTTATCTGAAATATTAAAAATTGCTTTTAAATCTCAAGTAATTACCATTTTACAAAGTTCTTTGCTTTGCATGTAAACTGCAATGTTACATTATTCTACATTTAAGTCTTAAAATTTAAACTCTAAATAAAAATTGCACGCAAGGCATTGGATGTTACCAAAAGCATTTTTGACCGCACAATATTTTTTGAGTGTAAGCTGAAACAAAATAATATAGCATCCGCTAGACATGCACACTTGTCGAAGTCACATCGACGACTGAATTGAAGAGTATAAAAATATGTGTTAGTAATGGTGTGCACAATTGTGCAAAGAAATGGAAACCCCTGATATTATTCTAGTTGTTTTTTTTTATCAGCTATTGGATCAAAAAACATACGGCAAACCATACGTGAAATCTGTATTGGTAAATCAACATCGGTGGATGTCACCGCAATAGACGTAGATGACATCAGTGAGTCGTTTACTATTCTCCCTAATGTTTCATCGAACATTAATTATTTTTAACAATGGTCTGGTATTATTAGTAGTGGTTTCAGTTTTTACTACGTAATTGAGATGTTATATCGAATTGTCTTGCTATTAAGTCAAATTCTGTTGGGTTTGACAACATCCATCCGAAATTGTTATGGATTATAATTTCGCTGATGGTACCTTATATCTGTGGATTTCATGGGTGCAAAATGTCCATTTTATCGATTTTGAGATGTTGATGCCAAATTGCTTTATTTTAAACGCTCTTTAAATGGTTCTTAAAATTTCTGAAAAAAATATGGACCAATTCCGATTTTTTTACGTAAAGACCAATTTCAAAAAGTTCAATGCCTAGCCCAAAGTTCGATCTAGAATATTTTTTCCGCTCTCCTGAAAATTTTGGTTTTAAGACATAGTCGGTTACCCATGGAAACCACAGATATTACATATATTTTCAATAATATCATCACGAAGAGTGTTTATTCCAAAAACTGGAAATATGCTAATTCTTTTATGCACGTATGGACTATACAAATATTATTTAAAAGGCCTACCTAAATTTATAAAACTAACAAATGTCATTTCATATTTCCTTTTATTCGTTATTGTTAAAGCATTTATTTACTATTTTTACAACATGTATGTGATAAAGTTTCGAGTATAAAAGGTAAAATTAGAAATAAAAAAAAAAGAACAATATGTACCTACATATGTATATTGACACAACAATAAAAAAAATATAAATTTCAGAACGAAATTTTTGATTTTATTTTCGAAAACAAAAAATATCTACATAAAAATACCTTTAAAACGATATACATATATTTCATTAAAATGGGTGGACGATAAGATACTCAAAAATCAACTACAAAAAAATTGTTCCCGTATTTATATATGTATAAGAAGATGCCATAAAGTTTTTAAATTAATTCTGATATGGTAGCAATTTCTTAAAAATAAAAAAATACAACTCTGGCTTTACTATTTAGTTTCCGTTACAAAAACGCGCCTGCAAGTCTTAAAGGCTGAGTTATTCGAACATCGCTGTACCCGTAATTACTGTAACAGACTGCTTGCACGTTGGTGCACTTATAGAACATCTAAAAACGTGTCATATGTTTTTCACATACATAAACAAAAAAGCAATAGTATACACAAAACAACACACACAGTGATGGGAAATCAAAAGGTTTAAATGTTGACCGCTGTGCAGAAAAAGTACCAAGTGATTAAAATGGTATTAAAACAATATTTAGTGTAAGTAAAAAACATTAATAAAAGATTTTGTTTGTTGTGCTTCATTCCCTTTTTAAATAATTGATAAAAAAAATACTGAAATTTATTGTTGGAGGATAAGCTGTTCCTATGCGCATTTCACTGGTTGCTTTGGCCAGATCATCAGGAAACGTTCTCCTAAATAATTTTAGAAAAGCCAAAGCTATCAGCAAACAAAACTACAGAGGGAATGAGAATTACCTACAAACACTCAAAAAGTCCTGTAGCCCGTTTCTGTATTTCTCGCATCGTAAAATATCCCGCATGAAACAAGTGAATTATAACAAAAACAGTGCAATATGAAACAAAAAATGATTTTTCCCACATAAGTGTTTCTGTATATTTACTTTGGGATAATTATCTGTCATTTAAATAATTTTCCAGCATTTATTGGAAGGATGTGAGAAAAAGTGTTTCTGTATTAATATTTTGCTAAAAGTTTCTCACAAGAACTGTAAAAATAAGTCCCATTTAAAATTGATGCGAGAAAAATAAAATTTAAAAAAATGGAGTACAAATTATGTATTTATGTACGCAAGTATGTGTATTATTTTTTTTTTTATTTATATATATTATGTCCTGTGGTTCCTATAAGGAACAAAGGGCCACAACGAACTCTTTCCATTCGGTTCTGTTTGATGCTAGGTGTTTGATTTCCCTCCAGCTTAGCCCACTTTGGATTACTTCAGCATCGAGTTGACGTCTCCAGGAGTGCGACGGGCGTCCAACTCTTCGTGTATTTCCATGGGGATTCCAGTCAATAGCAGTTTTAGTAGGGTCGCCTTGTGGTCTACGGAGCGTGTGACCAATCCAGCGCCATTTTCGCTTAAGGATCTCGATGTTGATTGGACTTTGGTTTGTTTGTGACCATAGTTGAATGTTTGATATGGTGCTTGGCCAGAATATCTTAAGGATCCTTCGTAGACAGAATTTTAATGATGAAAATAAATAAAACACAATTGTTAAATTTTGTTATTTTAATTTTTTTTAACCCTTCATTGCTTTCGTTTTATGCAAGGCTGCCAGATAAATTGTTGAACAAATCGTTAATTTCCTAAGAAAGAATAAAAAATAATCGGCTAATTTGTTTAAAAAAATCGGACAATTTAAAATTAATTTTGACAAATTTTGTTCGATTTTTATTAAAACATAATCAAAAAAATTGGTAAAGTTCATGGTTAAAATACATATTTTATACATATATACATACATACTTAAACTTGAGGTCTATTTAAATAAAATTATTTATTTTATTTTTCTCTTTAATCCGATAACAATTTAAAATTTCAGACTGTTTTTTTCCTGAAAATATCGCTTAAAGGCGTAACAAAATATCACATTGAACTTGCCAAAAAAAGGCCAAAATTTCCTATAGTGCGTTGATTAAAAATGGTGTAATAGTTTAATGTATTGATCACATAAACAAATGTATTAAATAATCTAAGGAAATAAAAATTTAACAGTTTCCCTTCGAAATTTTGATTTTGCCCATAAATTTTTAAGCTGCCATGTTTTTAAAGATATCGTTTTTCTGTGGTACCGAATATATAATCATACTAAACTAATTAAAATTATTTTATTTCGAAGACTGAATAATATCTTCACCAGAAAAAATCAGCAAATCGGCACTTTGCCAGTTTTGGAACAAAAAATCGTCAAAATGACGATAAATCGAAAAATCTGGCAGCCCTATTTTTATGATATCTATTTCTTTAGTTGACGTTTCGCTTGCATTTGACACTTAATTACTGGAAGTATTCCAGTTAAAACAGAATCTGTGTTGTATGTTCTCACAATCAAATACAGAAACACTTTTTTCTCACAAATCGAGAAACGATGGAATTTTTTGTTTCACACTTATTGTGAGAAATTTTGCAATGCGAGAAATACAGAAACGAGCTACTGTTTGCAACGATATCAAAGCTTAAACAAAATACCAAACAATAAATCACTGATGAGTTTTATCTTTTCTTACATTTCCCGCTACAATTATTTGGAATTCAGTATTTGTTTATTTTGTACATCTAAGCCTATGTATATTTATATATATGGAAATATGTTGTATTGTAAGTCGTTTTGTCGAAAGTCCATATATATACTGGAAAAAAGTACCAACAAAAAAAAAAACGAAAATACCCGCATTCAATTTAATATGCAAGCAGGCCATCACTGCTTTACAACTGTCACGTAAAGACGGCATGAAATTATAAAGGCCTCGTTACTCTTACGTAAACGTATACGTTGATGATCAGCTGTTCCGTTTTCATTACCAAGTCTATGTATAAATAGGTACTCTTACGTAAACGTAACGTTGCGTTGCGGACGAACCTGATAAAATTAAAATTTCTCTCCGTTTTTACGTATCCGCTCTCAAGAATTTTATTTTTGTTTTCAAGCAGTGTTGTCAACAAAACGTATTAGCCGGCGGTTTGCTTTTAGATTTTATTAATAAGATTCTCTTTTTAAAATATAAATTTAAAGAATATAAACATTACATACATACATACATATACATATATAAATAAATATAAATATATGTATATTAGTTAATTTTTTTTTGATTAAACTTGGTAAGAAGATAGAATGTTACAGCGAAATTACTATAGGCTATATTTTCCGGAATTTTGGAGCAGGGAGGAATAAAATGGTTAAAAATTAGCAAAAACCGATTTTTTGGAAATAACCCTACAATCATAAATCTAAATTTTTTTCGTACGAATTCCTAATCGGAAAATCGGCATAAAAAAGGCAAATTTCAGGTCAATTTTGATCAATTTTACCTACAAAATTTTAGAAGTAAATTAATTTTTTTGGCTTAAGCTACCATTAGGGATATAGGTTTGAAAAATTTTAACTTAAAGGGACAAAACAGGGTAAAACTTTGTTTTAAATATTTTGGCGATGTTTGAATGAATTTTACATTGTCGCATAAAAGTACATTTTGAAAGTCGTCGCCTTTAAGGTTTACCCCCTTAAAGTGGGTAATATAAGGAATTTTTGGGATATTTTAATTAAGCTCATTTATACTGCAAAATTTGAAAAGTTTACGGCTTATTTCCGATGTGCGAAAGAATTCTTTCGTTCGTACAACTGCATTCGTATAAATTCTAAAGTTTGTTTTTGTTTTAAATGTAGTTGTTCGAAAGAAAGAATTCTTTCAAACATCGGAAATAGGCTATTAATTATTTCATGCTAAAACTATCACTAGGGACATACATACATATATAACAAATACTAAATTGTTTCACATAAAGGTAGCAAAGAAATAAAGTACATTTTAGGGCAAACAGGGTAAAAATTCGTACTCTTAGTACTTTTTTGTGAACTCGTTTTTTGCAGTAATTTTGACTGTTTTTTCCCGGGCATCTCCGGAATTTATCACCGTGTATACACATATATAGGCGAGGATTTAGTAGCACTTTTTACTGATACCCATATAAGTGAGGTCAACTTTGTACTTAAAGAGATATTAATAAAGTCTTAAAAAAATTTTAAGGTCCATAACTCATTAACTAGCTGCTTAGGTGCAAAAACACTATATCAAAAGTTGTTATGTTATAGCATTTTTCAGTGCTGTACATACAAACATAACTGTGAATATACATATGCACATATATTCTACTTCTTTTTTAGAAAACCGTCGATATCGTTATGTTTTGGCGATTTCAAACAAGAACATTAACAACATGCTTTAAACCAACACTGAGTGCAAAATCAAAACAAAACAACATTTTTTATTTCATTCTCTTTGTTTTTTTAACACACTTTAAGAACATATGATACGTTTACGTATTTTTAGTAACTATCAACCATTGACGTCGACCGCAACGTTTACGTATCCGCAACATTTACGTAAAGAGTAACGAGGCCTTAATTTATACAAATTAAGACGTTCCGTTACGTGACATTTTAATTCGGTAAGCATTTACATTGTAAGCAAATAACAAAACGGACCAGACGTTTTGTTAGGGGACGTGGACGTTCGGTTAATTCTACCTTTAAAAATTGAATTAAAAGAAACTTAAAAAATGGCGTATAAAACATTAAAAAAAACTTCGAGCATCGAAGGGAAACAATTATGTTTGTGTTTGACGAAGATGTTTTTAAAGTATGTAAGTATCTAATAAAACGTTCTATGTTAAAAGTACAGAAGTCCCAAAAAAAATTGTGAAGGTATGGAAACTGATAGCACTATAATTCCATTCGGCAAAACTAAAGATAATGTGAAGTTGTTTGATGTTCATGATATTTTAACTGATGGAGGCACTGAAAGTTACAGAGAGGGTACATCTGATGAATCAAGTATTGATGATTATGTACCGTAGGAACAAGAAACGGATTTAGAAAATTTGCTAAACGGAAATATAAATGAAAAGATAAAATATTGGATTTTAAGAAACCTTTCAACGCTTACTCAAAAATCTCTTGACGAACTTTTAATTTTATTAAGGCCTGAATGTTATATTTCGCTTCTTAAATGTTGTAAAACTCTTCTTGGGACTTCAAGTATAACTTAAATACATAGATTAAATGATGAAATAATAGTTATTAGTTATAACTAATTACTCTTTTGCATACATAAATAACTAAATGTAATGTGCATATGTAACTTCATGAATTCGTTAAATAAACAAACAACATTTTGCAGTCAATTTGTATATTTTTTCAAACTAAAATAGTTTTTTTGTTTCAATTTTAATACGGCACTAGTAAATTCAGACTATATTTTTGTATAAACAGCGTTGTAGCGGTATAGAATTATTGTTAACACGGTATTAGGAAATTAAGGTTTATTTCTTGCATATACGTATTGTATCGGTATAGTTTTATTGTAAATACGACTTTACGAAACTGCAGTCGTATATTTCGTTAACTTAATACGAAAAGGCCCTAACTCATGTTTTTCATAGTTTACAGTTTTATTGATACAAAAATTTTTTTTTAAACGCAATTTTTATTAAAAACACTTTACAAATTTAGTGTTATATTAGTTTTATTAATTCTTTTTAATTTTTATTTATTAATATGAGTAAGGGCTTTTTGTTGTATTTTCTGAAAAAAAATGAGTTGGGGCTTTTTTTTTGACGAGAACAAAAAGTAATTTAAAAGAAATTCATGTTTTAGACAAAGAAACAAGGAAATTAAAAAAATTATAATCATATTACATTGAAAAGTAATAAAATCTTCATAATATATTAGTTTTTATATGGTTAATTTTCATAAAAGTGATGGCAGTCTTTGGGCAGCAACTTCTTTAAATCTTGCAAGTGATCCCACTTCTTCTTGGAGATTTCTAATTTTGAAGTATAAAGGGGGCCAGGTTCAATATGTTTATTAGCAGACTTTGTTCACTGAGTGGTCGTATCCTAATGCCCGTAGCAAGTTTACAGTAGGGTCGCCACTACTTGGACCTGAAGTTGAATCAACGTTTTGAATATGAAATTTTTATATTATTTTTTAAGACTATGTAACTTACCTGGCCGAATCGACGTGTATCGCTTAGGAATAGCCTCGAAGTCCAAAAAAAAATCATAATGCACTTGGTGTGCTTGTAGAGGTGCTGGGCATTTTCGTGCTTCTCTTATAAGTTCTACAAATTGTGAAGGCAAGTATATTTGTTTTTTAGCCACTTTTCTTTCAATGAGGGAGTGTGTTGCGTCGCACTCCATTTGAGTGTGTCCACTTACTAAATACTTCTGCTCAATTGATACGTTTGTTTCCTCGCAGAAAGCAAGCAATGCATTGGCCAATGTTGCATTTCGGTTTTGGTAAAAGCAACCATCCGAATAAATGATTATATGATGGATTTTAGGCCAACGTGCAAGGAAATTTCTTAAGTGTTTTACAATACATGTTGCAAAAACTGAAGCTACGAGATTACCATCAGTCTTATCCCAAACATAGTTATCAGATTTATGATTGACAACATTATACATTGTGAAATTATGTACCTGTAATTTCATTTTATAATATGCAGCGTTCGCATTTAATTGAGGCACTAACTTAACTGCTTGCATATCCATACAAAATACAGCACACAATCCGGACTCTGCATTTATTAAGTCATTCCGTTTCTCTTCTCGCATCTTTTCTATTTGTTCTCGGTGTTTTTGATAAAGTTCATCTGATATGTTCCTTACTTTATATGATGTGCAAATATCGCATTCATATTTTTTAGGCTTAAAAATTGAATAATTTGACTCTTTTATTATATTTGCGAAAATTGGATACGACAATTTTTGCATATCACTTTTTTTGTTTGATGCACATTTATCCACATAAAGCTTATAAATCTCTTGATAGGTCGAAAAATTGGATTCGAAATACAATTTTTTTGTTTGTTTTCTGCAGTAATGCGATTCCATCTTTGGTAACTCATCTAGCCATTTTTGTAAAAACGCGTGTCTTTCCTTATTGCGATAGTTAGTGTCTTTTCTTGATTCTATGACAGCGCTTGAGTATTTTTCGGGACTGAGTACTGTGCCATGCTTTCCCCCAGAGTTAATCTAATTTCGAACAGTTTTTTCTTTTAATCCTAATGTTGAAAGAAACATCTGGCGGCACACTTGCATTCGGTTTAAATTTTGTCTTAAAAAATATGCCTTAGACTGAACTCGTGTTGAATTTTCACAAAATATTTGTTTTTTCTCTTCTAAGGACACTAGACCTATGACATATTGGTGCTTCTGATTCCATGACATCTCCCAAAACATAGTAAATATTTCTTTTCGCGTTGGCTCACTGAACTCAGAACAATGTCTTAGTGCACTTTTTTTGCAATAGTTTGATTTGCAGGCCTCACCTTGTTGTCTTGGGGGCTTTAGGCTAACACTATTGTCTGATCCAGAATATTCTTCACCTTTCATTCGTTTCATTTGATTAATGTTTCGTTTCCATTCCAATTGCTTCGGAATAATTCTTCTAATCCGTTCAGTATTTTTAGTTTTTTCTGCATCCGTATCAGTATTTTCTTTCACAAAATCCATAGTTTTTCAGCTTTTAATATTTTTTATTTTGCACACTTTTACTCTAAAATTGAGAGTCTAAATTTATAACGGCATTTTAAAACTCACTACCACACATAAATGCCAAGGCGTATATAACAGGTGGGAGCACTAAAACAGCTGACTGCCATTTAATGCTCTATGCACAATCAAAGTTAATAAATAAAATAAAAGCAGCACATCGCGCAAAGCAAACACTAAACAACAACAAAGATTATAAAAATTGATGCTAAGTTGCTGTTTCCTCAGCAAAAATGAGTTAGGGCTTTTTTCTTTAGAAAATTTTTAGAGATGAGTTAGGGCTTTTCGTTTTTAGGCTATAACTTCGGTATTTTTTTCCGAATTCATCTGAGTTTTTTTTGGAGGAGGTGTATCTAGTAATGGTCTATCGAAATATGTAAAAATATCGATTTCGAAAAAATTATGAGTTGGGGCCTTTTCGTATTAAGTTAACGATTTGTATTTAGGGTGTAGTGTTTTAATTCTTTGAAGAAAAACATTAGCGAGTTGCTTGATGGATAATAATTGATTAATTTTATTTACAAAACTTATTTGCTTAAATACTACTTATGAGAATAAAACTTAACCTAATATTGAGTGACTTTACAAAAGTTCACTCAATCACTTATTCTAGTACTTAGTATTAACTTACATGCAATCATACAGTATTATATCAGGCAGAACAATTTGAGTCATTAATTTGTATTGCTGTGTAGTCAAGAATTTGCTAGTTCAGCATAACTGTAAAAATTTACGTTGAACTTGTCTTGTCAACATAAGTAAGCGAACGTTGACTGTTGTTTATTTCATAATATCAAATTGCACAAAAATAATTTATGATCGCGACAACGTACGATGATTCAATATTGGTACTGACCTGTCTTAATAATATTTGTTTATGTTTTGAAAATAATTTTGTCTATAAATGAAAGAATGTATTAACAAACGAAAGAATGCATTATTAAAAGGAATGTATTATTAAATGAAATGTATGAATACACTACACCCCCAATCTTTCAGTTAAAATTTTACAATTTAGTTTGAAATTCTAAAATTTTAATTTTATGTGTATTTAATGTGCTGTCTGCTTGGTACAATACTTATATGTTTTATTAAAATTTTTTTTTGTAATTGCTATGTCCTAGTATTTTTTTTTTTTTTTTTTGTTTTATTAAGTATTACAATGAAATATTTTTTATGTTACATATTATTTTAATAAATTTTTATGTACAATTTTGGTTTTTCCATTAATTCTTACTTCTACATTTACATTATCTATATTTACTATTTCATAAGGACCAATATATGGTGCTTCATTTTTTCTTCTATTTTCTAATTTTACTAACACTTAATCTCCTTTACTAAGATCTATCCTATTCATTTTATTGTACGATTCTATACTTCTATTTTTTTTTTGTTATTTCTATTAACTTTCTAGCATTTTCTAAAGAATGCTTTAACCTTGTCTTTAATTCATTAGCATAGTTTTCTAAATTGTAAACCTTTGGATGATTCATGACTTCATCCCCTGGCAAACTTGGTAATTTTCCGAAAACTAGCTCAAAAGGTGAGTACTCTGTGTCTACATGGGGTGTTACGTTGTATGCGAATGCATAGTAAGGAATCCACTCTTCCCAATTATCATCCTTTACAAATGATAGGAAATATTCATTCAGAACTCTGTGGTTTCTTTCCACAATACCAAGAGTTTCATGATGGTATGGTGTTGATAATTTTTGTTCTATTTTCAACAGATTACATATTTCCTTAAGCAACTCGTTTACAAATTCTGTTCCTCTATCTGATTTTAGTGTTTTAAATATACCATATTTTAATATCAAGTTTTCTGTTAAGCATTTTGCTATTGACTTTGCTTCCTTGGTTTCCATTGGTGCGGCTATTATGTATTTGGTTAGTTCGCATTGCATAGTTAGTATATACCGGTAGTTCACGGATGGTCGTAGAGGTCCAACTGTATCTATGACCATAGTAGAAAAACTATCCTTTGGTGTGTCTGTGATACATAATGGTTCCTTGGTGTGTCTCACCTGTTTATTTCTTTGACAAAGGTCACATTTTAATACATAATTTTTTACCATTTTGAACATATTCTTCCATATGTATTTCTGTTTTAATTTTATTAAAGTTTTTCTAACTCCGAAATGTCCTCCGCATGGTGTGCTGTGATACAATTTAATTAATTCATGTTTTTTATTTTCATTTTCAATTCTTTGAGGATTTTTATACAGTAGAATTCTGACGTCTTTTTCTTTACCTTTATTTATGATTTCTTTCAATCTTTCTATTTTTATTTTCTTAAATATCTCGTCATTTTTTTCTAGTGCGAACTTTACACAATTCAATCTGCTTAAAACAGAAGGTAGTTTCTCCAACATATTATCTAAATAATAGGGATTATCGCTACATCTGACGGCCGTTTGATTTAATGCATGATTGTTTTCCACTACGAATTCTTTGGTCGACTTTTCTAATATAAATTTTAACTTTCTTGCAAGTTTTATATCTTTTATGGATGTACAATCCCATATTTTGAGTTGATCAGACTCTTCAGGATTTATATTACCATTTTCTTTGGATCGATCTCTTCTCTGTTTGTTTTTCTTTTTATTTTCCTCATTTTGTATTTCTTCATTTTGTATAATTTTCTTTTTCATATTTCTTGTGATCACCAGCGTTTTCTTTATATTTTCGTCAATTGTTTGAGGTACCATTGTTTTTAATATATCTGAGTCTATTTGTATTCTTGACAGTGCGTCTGCGTTAGTATTATTTTTTCCTTTTTTATAAACTATTTGGAAATCATAATCAGATAGTTCCAATCGGATTCTGGTTAATTTTGAGCTTGGGTTTTTGTGTGAGAATAATGCAATTAATGGACGGTGGTCTGTTACTACGATAAATTTTCTGCCGTATAAATAAGGTCTAAAAAATTGTATACCCCAGTAGATTCCCAGTAATTCTTTTTCGATTACCGATTTATTCCTTTCGTATTTGTTAAGTGAGCGACTTGCGAATGATATTGGTTTATCCTCACCAATTTCTCCTTGCGATAATATAGCGCCTAAAGCAAATTCTGATGCATCCGTTGTTAGGACGAACGGTTTTTCGAAATTTGGATACTGTAAAATAGGTGGACTAATAAGTTTATTTTTTAGAGTACCGAATGCTCTTTGACATCTTTCAGTCCATTCGAATTTTTGACCTTTTTTCAATAATTTGTTTAAACAATTCGCTATATCAGCAAAGTTCTCAATAAATCGTCTGTAATAATTACAAAATGCCACAAATCTTCTTACATCGTCAGCATTCTTGGGTACGGGATATTTAGTTATAGCATCAAATTTTTCCGGATCTGGCTTAATTCCTTCTGAAGTTATTAAATGTCCAAGATATATTACCTCTGGTTTCAAAAAACAACATTTTTTAGCATTAAGTTTCAAATTGTATTTTCTTAACCTTTCAAATACTTTTACGAGACTTTCGTTATGATGTTTTAGACTGCATCCGAATACTATTATATCGTCTACGTATATAAAAGCTTCGGATTCCAACCGAGATAAAGCTATTGTTAGCATTCGCTGAAAGCTGTTGGAAGATATCTTCAGACCAAATGGTAATCTTGTATATTGATAATGCCCATCAAGTGTTGAAAAAGCTATATACGGGCGAGATTTTTGATCAAGTTCAATTTGGTGAAATGAACTTGTCATATCTAATGTTGAAAAGTATTTTGCTCTTCCTAATTTATCCAAAATGTCATCTAGACGAGATAAAGGAAATTTGTCGTTTACAACTTTGTCGTTCAATTTTCTAAAATCGACAACTAATCTCCATTTCTTTAAATCTGTTTGTCCTTTTTTTGGAACTAGCAGCAGTGGTGCGTTATATGGGCTTAAAGATGGTTCAATAATGTTGCTTTCCAAGAGTTTTTGCACTTGCGAATTTATTTCTGCTGTCTGAGTTTGTGGTAATCTATAATTTTTTATATATATAGGACTATTGTCGTTCAATTTTATTGTCTGTTTATAAAAATTATTGATACCTAAGTATTCGTCTTCAATATGGAATATTGACTGATATTCCTTTAATATATTTATTAGTTGCTTTTTGTTTTCATCGTTTACTTCATCCAGATTAAGTGTATTTAAAAGTTTTGTAAAACGACTGTTCGAACTTTGTTCGTCATTCTCCTTTTCATTAATGGTACATATATCGTAATATTTTAATGGGACGGTTTCTATCTTCAGATTCTCTATGATTACTATTTTATCGGTAACGTTTAATAATTTTATATGTTGATTTCCATATTTGGGTACTATTACATTTGCCAAAAATACTCCTTTGGTAACTTCTCTGTTTGTAATAACGGCATCTTCTTCTAATTCGATTGTGAATGGTAAAATTATTTCACTTCTTTGTGGTATTCTAATTTCATTTATTTTGTAAGTACTGTCATGTATTGGGATAATTATTGTTTCGTTGTTGATGTTTAATGTTAGCACATATTTGTCATAGTCAATATTGCATTTATATTTCATTAAAAAATCTCTGCCAAGAATTCCATCCGTTTTTATTGGAAATTTATTTTCTACTAATTGTATTTTTTGACTAATTACATCGTTATTTATTTTAATTTTTATTTTTGTGGAACCCAGTGATTTAATTACATTTTCTGTGATTTCTGTTAAGTTGCAATAATCATCTTGATTTTCCTCATAACTTTCTAAAAATTGTTCTTTGCACAGTGAGACATCTGCTCCTGTATCAATCAAAAACGTAAGGCTGTTCTTAACGCCAGCGATATGTAAATTTACATAATTTCTGAGGTTAGATGATATGCTATAGATTCTTTTCGTGTCTAGTTCATTCCCAATGGAGTCTCTGTGTGGGTTGACTCCGGGATTTGGAAGTTTCCCTGATCTTCCATGTGATTTATATTATAACTTCTGTTGTTTGTGTTTCGGCTTCCTTGGTTGTTGTTATTGCCTCTGTTATTATGAATTCTGTTATTGTTATTACCTCTGTTATTGCTGTTGTTAAAATTTATGTTACCATTGTTATTGTTGCTGTTATGATTTCTGTTATTATTGTTACCGTTGTTGTTATAATTTCTGTTGTTGTAGCCTGGTGTTTTGGTCAAACACATTTTTGCAAGTGGTTGAATTTTCCACAGTTATGGCATTTATTTCCATCTGCGGGGCATCTACCATTATGGTTTCTACCACATTTTCTACAGTTTCTGTTTAACGAATTTTGATTCTGTTGTGTGTTGTAATGTAGTATCCGTTGTTGTTCTACACGAGATGAAGCGCTTTCAGCAATTTTCAAAGCTTCAGAAAATGTCGTTACTTGGCTTGCGTAGATAGTAGATATTATTTGTGGGTCAGTTAACCCATTCAAAAATGCATTGAAAGCTATTTTATTGTTTGTGTTTACTATAGTGCTCCTACTAGATTCACCTTGTTCTAATACCTGCACCTCGTTTAATTCTGTAATGAGTTTCTCTATTTTTGCAGCAAAACCCAATATGTTGTTATCCTTTTGTGATATCCGTGTTATTTCATTCAGCAAAGTGTTTGAGGTCTTTAATGATTTATATGTTGTTTTCAAAATTCTAATTAGTTCTTCTATGGTTGTAGGTACCTGTATTTGTTTAATTCGGTTTTGTACATTTAATCCCAATCTTGATTTGAAAACAAAATTGAAAAAAGAAATATGCTTATCTGATGAAATAGATGCAAATACCATTTCCAAATTTGATAAAAATGTTTGCAATTCATTAGTTTTACCCGAAAATATTGGTATTAACTTTGTGATAGTTGAAAGCTCATTTAAATCTAAGGATGCCATGACTACGACTTGTCTTTTCTGTGTTGAAGATTTCCTATCTAAATGTATTTTTAATAAATTGAGTGCTTCTTCTTTTAATTTTCTAAATTCATCTACTATTCCTTTACCCTCTGAATCCTTTATGTTGATATTTAAATCTTTTTCAATTTTCTCTATCTCTAGCTTTTTTTCATTAATAGTATCTGCAGTATAGGGTCTTCCTATTGATTTTCTTGCATTAATTACAATCTGATTCAGTTGCTCTATGAATTCCATTTAGAAAAATCTCTTATGACTAATTTCACAAATTTTAATATTTTCATATCCAAAACTACGATTATAGGGGCTAAGATTACAAATATAACTATGCAGCCTATATACCTATGGTACAATTCTTTTAAAACATTCATTATTTATTTTAAACTTAGAACGGTAGTATATTTTTTATTGAGAAAATTCTTTCTATTTGTCTTCCTATAAAATTTTGAATTCCTTGTACATTTCGTTCTATTGCACTAACAATGCTAACTTTAATCCAAAAACCTATCAATGTGACAACTAATCCTAATACTAACAGCGTAAAAATTTTTTCATTTTTATTTATCAAAAGTGCTCTTATAATGCTTATCTGCCCACTTTATACTGAGTTTCATTTCCAAAAGAGTCTTGTTCATATCATACCAATCTTCTATTGTCGGAGTTCCTTCTATACCTATTCTCTTCCAAATTTCTGTTAGTAATTTTACTTTCTTTTCTGCACTTAGCTCAGCAGGTTCTTGATAATCCCAGTTTACCGGGTTTTTTGGTTTAATTTTATTTCTTCTATACATTTAATTTTTTTTTTCAATTGTTTTTATTTTATTTTAATTATATTAAAGTTTTGGATTTTACATATAAATTTTGGTAGAAAAAAAAAAATTCTTTTATCTTTACAATATTTTCACTTTGGTTTTGAACTTATTTTTCCTATTCATATTCTATTACATAAGTTATATATATTTTTATCCATAGTACAAATGAATATGCTATGGTTGTTAAAGTTGACACTGTAAGTACTACTGCTAAAAATATTTTACTTATTTTAAACAAAATATACGCTGCTATTAATGATAGTATAAAAAGTTTTAAGTTTTCAAACATTTACGTTTTCTTTTTTTTCTTTTTTAAATCTTTCAGTTCAATTTTTAAATTTGCTATTTTTAAGAGTAATTGTTGTTTATTTTTTTTTCTCATATTTGATCATGTCCTGGAATATCGTCAGTTCCTTCTTCTTTCTATTTATTAATCCTCCCCTTGATTTTTTTATGTTCGGCAGCGGGAATATGGGCACTGCTATTTCATTCTGCTGTGGAGGTTTTATCTTCTTAGGTTTTGGTCCTGCGTAGAGGATTTCCGGCTTCTCATTGGTACGTCCTTCTTCCAATAACCGAGCCCAGCGTGCTTCGGCTTCCTTTAGATTTTCAAGGATTTCTTCCCAAGTCTCGTTCATTAAAAAAAAATTATCTTTATATTGAAAGGATATTAAAAAAAAAAAATTTCTTAATAGATTCCAGCTAAGCATAAGCTATGTATGCTGGGTCTATTTTCCTGGTGCTCTTATAACCAGATTATAGCAAATTTATTTGCTGTTCTATCCGGTTTAGAGCAGGATCGCCATGTAGTGTTTTAATTCTTTGAAGAAAAACATTAGCGAGTTGCTTGATGGATAATAATTGATTAATTTTATTTACAAAACTTATTTGCTTAAATACTACTTATGAGAATAAAACTTAACCTAATATTGAGTGACTTTACAAAAGTTCACTCAATCACTTATTCTAGTACTTAGTATTAACTTACATGCAATCATACAGTATTATATCAGGCAGAACAATTTGAGTCATTAATTTGTATTGCTGTGTAGTCAAGAATTTGCTAGTTCAGCATAACTGTAAAAATGTACGTTGAACTTGTCTTGTCAACATAAGTAAGCGAACGTTGACTGTTGTTTATTTCATAATATCAAATTGCACAAAAAGAATTTATGATCGCGACAACGTACGATGATTCAATATTGGTACTGACCTGTCTTAATAATATTTGTTTAAATAATTTTGTCTATAAATGAAAGAATGTATTAACAAACGAAAGAATGCATTATTAAAAGGAATGTATTATTAAATGAAATGTATGAATACACTACAAGGGTGTTGTACTGGTGCAGAATTTTTGTAAAAACAGTATTAAAAAACTAAGGTTTTAATTTTGTTTCTACAGTGTTGTGATGGTACAATATTTTTGGAAAAGTCAAAATTTTGTATTTACAGGGTCGTGGCGGTACATAATATTTAGAAAAGTCTTAATTTCTGCCTGGGCATGTACGCTGATGACGTTTAACTTTATATAAGTAGTGACTTAATGGAGATAACTAATGGATCTAAAACACATTAACTAATTGGGAAATACAAATGGATTATGTAATAGTCACAAGAAGTTCTACTGCCTGTTTGTAGAACGCGAGCGCAAAAGTGACTCGCTTAACTTACATTTAAAACAAAAACAAAATTTCAAAATTTGTTTGTGTAGAATTGCACAATATAAATTTTGTCTAAATTTTTAGGATTAAAGTGTTTAAAAATTATCCAGTTTGTTTATTTAGATTACCTCTCAATCGAATATATTTCCATGTTATTGTGATTGGTTTCTTCCAATTACAGTTACATTAGATTGTGCCTTGGAAATATAACAAAATGCTTGTCACGTAAATGTAATAAGCGTTCTGTAGACTATTATTGAATTTTAAATTAATTTTTTTAAAAAAAATATTTTACTTTTATTAGACACTAATGTCAACATGCACAAAGTATAATAGCAAAAATGTTATTAATAAAAAATTAAATATGTACTTATTTTTGATCTTATAATAGCTTCTATAAATATGCAACATGGCTAAAAAGAAAAGTTTGGCTAAATATATGAGTGTTAATATGCCTTTCGGACTGGCGGCGACTTAAACGTAAAATTTAAATTCGGCGGCGGCTTAGAGGCGACTTTGAGCTGCACGACCTGGGAGTGTGTCTGATAATTGTGTGGTTGTCAAAAATGTCTACGCTAATGTCAAAATTTATACTAGCCCCCTGGGCTAGTGAAATTTAATTCACCTTAACAGTGTCAAAATTTTACTTTCATGAGTACTTTGCTACCCATGATGAAATAAACAGGTGGCATTACTACACCAGATGACGATTTTTTGCTCTTGTATTGTTTGTCGTCTTATGCCAAAGTTTTGTGTATGTTTACAAAAAGTCCACGTTTTGTGCTGTGATTATTGTATTGTATTAAAGTTTTTGATTATTTAAATTAAAATTAAATAAGATAATAACCATAGTGAAATAAAAATTGGCTAAAAATTAATTTATTTCATTGCGTTAGGCAGCAAAATTTGATTTTAGTTTAATATAATTTTTGACGTATACGGAGACTTATTTTCCTTCTTTGTTGTAATGTTGTATTTGTTGCCGTAGCGCTGCCACCTACTTATTCCACCATGTTGCTACCGTTTCACACACGCCCTTAATGTGAGAAATTTTACGATGCGAGAAATACAGAAACGAGCTACAGAGTACAATTTAAACTAAATTTTATAAATTTAAAATTACTACCCAGAAAAAATTATCCGTAGTGTTTTATTAATTAAAAAAATTTTTTAAAAGTATTTCAGTTTAATTAATGTGATAATTTTATCAATTATTTTTTCAGTTGAAAGAAAATTAAAAACATAATTTTTATTTAATTAACATTTTAGTTGTTTTGAAATAATTCAAATATTAATTAAATATCAAAAAATCTTAATTGATTTTTTGTTTTAAATAAAGAGCAATTCCATATGAAAACGATCAAAATTGGCAAATTTTTGGACGACCCCTCTCCGATTTTAAAATAAATAGTCTCAACCGATTGCCCAGCAAAAAATAATGTACCTACATATTTTTTTTTTTTATAGTGACTGGTTTAGTGGTGGTGTACACCACTGTCATGTGACAAAATTGAAGAATTCTTCATAAGGGACCTCATTGAAAGCGATCGCAACGAGTGATAGCTCGTTGGAAAGGTATTGAATCAGGCTTTAATTGAAAGGTAAAATTTTCCTAATTTTTCTTAGAAATTTACCTTTAAATTTTCCCAAGAAAATTAAATTTTCCGATTTTCCACAGAAGCTCCTAAATTTTCCGGCTAATTTTTTTTTTTTGGATTCCTCATAATTTTTGCTTTAAGAATCAGCAATAAAAAAATGGGCCCCGACTCCTTGTTTGGACAGGAGAAGAGCATTTAAGAGACCACCTTGTTAAAATTACATTTTAAAAATTATTTTACAGTTAAAAATACATTTATGAAGAAAAAATCAATTTTTTTTTTAAGAGCCCCAAGTTCAGTGTGTAGTGAATATGTTCTGCCTGCCTTCACAAGATCGGCCATAAATCCATGGATAATAGCAGCAGTGGCATGTAATGGCACACCAAACCCGACTGAGGCTACAGGTCATAAAATGTTTTGTAAATTTTTTAAATTACCAGGTAATAAATATTTCGCCTAAAATGACACGTGCAGAAACAAGTCATAAAACACGGATTTTCCATAAATATGGCGAAATATTTATTACCTGGTAATTTAAAAAATTTGCAAAACATTTTATGACCTGTGGTCGGCTTATTGGCAGTAACCAATTAAGTCCCTTTTAAAAAACATTTTATGACCAGTAGTTCACGCAAATTTTCCTATTAAAGAAAAGCAAATATCGCTTATTTTTTTACCTATTTTTTTACCAAAAAATAAATATAAATACTTCACACACTCTGAGTCAAATTTTAGTTGAATACTAAACGTGAAAGTTTTAAAGTGTTTTTTTTTTGTAAAGTAAAGAGTGAAGCTGTAAAGACAATTTAAAGTAAAATGAATAAATTTTGCTGCAATCCGTTTAACAAGAGTGGACATCGTTCGAAAAAGATAAAAGTATTAAAATTAACTGGTGTTTCGAAGCGATACATGAATGAATTAAATATACAATACGGTGAAGAAGCAGAATTCATTTGCCCCAAGTGTAAAATCGATTTGTCTCAACCAGCAAATGCATTGAAACAAATGCAGCCACAATCCGAGAGTGAAATGACAAGTGAACAAAATGTTTCATCTGATAGTGAGGCAGACATTCCGATGGTCAATATGTCTTTGAGTCCTTTGAATGAGGCTATTACCACTTTAGGTGAAACGCCTATTAGAAAAAGAAAGTTGCGAAGTGAAACATACAGGAAAGAGAAAAAGGCAAGGTTATGAGTGCAATCGCGACAATATTTGATGAAGGCTATGATAACGAATGCAGTCAAGCAGATGACGTTGATGACGGCAAACAAATGATTGAGCAGTTGAAAAGAAAATTAAATTTAGCGACCACTTTTCCGGAGAAATATCTCATTTTATCTGTGCTGCCTCAATCATGGTCTATACGCAAGATTTCTGAACAGTTTCAAACATCTTTTTACATCGCGAGAAGAAGCAAAGAATTAGTTCGACAGAAGGGCATATTGGCGACTCCCACCAAGAAATTTGGCACAAGGACCCTCAGCGAAGCAACGGTGAAATTGATTCAAGATTTTTACTGCAATGATGATAACAGCCTCGCCTGCCCAGGTACACGTGACTATGTTATCACACGTGAAGATGGAGAAAAAGTACACAAGCAGCGCAGATTATTATTATGTAATCTATCCGAAGCATACCATCAGTTCAATGAGAAATACCCAGCAGAAAAAGTGGGATTTTCTAAGTTTGCCATCCTACGACCAAAAGAATGCGTGCTGGCATTAGACAGGCACGGAACGCATTCAGTCTGCGTTTGCATGTTTCATCAAAACATCAAATTAATTTTCTTTCCATGCAAGAAATTGAAAGTATTTCACGGTGAAATTGAAACATATAGGGACCTCCTGTCGAAGTCGTTGTGCGCGTACCCCACGGAAAATTGTCATCTGTCCAAATGCGACAATTGTCCGAAGATTGACGAGCTAGAGCAATATTTGGCGGAAAAGTTTGAACAGCTGTTAATTCAGGAGGTGCATTACAAACAGTGGATAATTAGCAGCGGCAGATGTTCCCTTGAGACCGTGGTAAAGCAGATTCCGGAATTCATCGAGGAATTCGGATTCAAGTTGAATGAACTGAAGGCGCACCATTTCATATCCGAGATGCAATCGAAATTTCTAAAGGAAAGTAAGGAGAAATTAGCCCAAAATGAATTCATTGTGATAAGCGACTTGCCGAGAATTACACTTTTCTCGTTCAGGATGAAATTCAGGCTTATCACTGGGCAAACGACCAGTGCACGGTGCATCCTTTTTGCATTTATTTAAAAAACGAAGATAACGAACTACAGACCGTAAGCCTTGTTGTTGTCGCGGAGAGTTTAGCTCATAATTATGTGTCCGTTTATTTATTTCAAATGAAACTGTTTGAATTCTTAAGATCAAAATTCGATGCAATCGACAAAGTAACGTTTTTCTCAGACGGCGCGGCTTCTCAGTACAAGAATAAAAAAAATTTTTACAATCTTTGCATAATTGAAGAAGAACAAAACTGCAAGGTCGAGTGGCACTTTTTCTCGACGTCCCACGGTAAGGGCCCATGCGATGCGTTAGGGGGAACCCTAAAACGCATGGCGACTAAGGCAAGTTTGCAAAGGCCATATACTGACCAGATCTTAAATGTACAACATTTTTTTTCGTGGATTCAAAGCAAGGAAATTGCCATTAACACAGTTTTATGCACTCAAAAAGAACACGATGCCATGGAGCGACGAATTCAAAACAGATATAATAATGTCAAAACTATAACTGGAACGCAAAAGTTTCATTGCTTCATACCAAATATTTCTGATATGTCAATTAATGTAAAGCGGTACTCTTCGTCTGCCGACGTGCTAAATTTAAAGTTACTTTAATTTTACAATGATGCCAAGACAATTGAAATTTTTAATAAATATTGTAATTAAGTATAAGCAGCAAAATAAGAAAGATTTTTTCTTCATAAATGTATTTTTAACTGTAAAATAATTTTTAAAATGTATTTTTAACAAGGTGGTCTCTTAAATGCTCTTCTCCTGTCCAAACAAGGAGTCGGGGCCCATTTTTTTATTGCTGATTCTTAAAGCAAAAATTATGAGGAATCCAAAAAAAAAAAATTAGCCGGAAAATTTAGGAGCTTCTGTGGAAAATCGGAAAATTTAATTTTCTTGGGAAAATTAAAAGGTAAATTTCTAAGAAAAATTAGGAAAATTTTATTTTTCAATTAAAGCCTGATTCAATACCTTTCCAACGAGCTATCACTCGTTGCGATCGCTTTAGTAGTTTCTTTTTAAAACAATGAGGTCCCTTATGAAGAATTCTTCAATTTTGTCACATGACAGTGGTGTACACCACCACTAAACCAGTCACTATAAAAAAAAAAAAAAAATATGTAGGTACATTATTTTTTGCTGGGCAATCGATTGAGACTATTTATTTTAAAATCGGAGAGGGGTCGTCCAAAAGGTGATCGCTTTCATATGGAATTGCTCTAAAATAATTTAAACTTGTAGTATTGTTGTTGGGAATTGCCAAAACCTGAGCTATATTAAGTTAAATAATGGTTTGAAATTGCAAGGATTTTTGATAATTTTTTTAATTAAAATTAAAAATGTCATTTATTGAAACAAAAAAATATTTACAATTTTTAGTAATCAATATAATCATTTTGGTAATAGGTTTAACATCAAAAAAATAAAAAATAAAAATTTTTCTCTAATCACCAAATTCTTACCAACTTTTATTTTTTCTGTGTATTTCATCAGCAAAGTTTGCAGCTTTAATTATTTTTGTACAAAAGTCAACTTAATTTATTTCTTTAAAAGATCTAATTTCACTTTCAGAAAAATTATATTTCAATGTTCGCCACTCCTTTGAAATATTAATAAACTCGAATTATCTTTTTTTCACACTTTTAGCTTGAAATTGGTTGTATATAAAATATAAAAAGAAGAAGATGAAAGACAAGTTGAAAATACAAAAATTGCAAAACTAGAATTTCATAAGATGGACACTAATGCAATTTCAAAGCAGAATTTTAAAAAATGGCAGCAACAAAAATTGTAAGTCTGTACGAATGACTAAAAAACTGTTTTAACATACTATCCTTATGTTGAAACAGTTTTTTTTTTTTTTTTTTGGAAAAGTACCTATATTTCAACAAAAAAATATCTGTCCGATTTTCCCTACGCTATAAAGTTGGTAATCAAAACCCCTACGTGTAGGGAATTATCCCACACTGCTCTAAGAAAAATGTAAAATGCAACTTTTTATTACAACAAACACAAGGAAAATTTTAACACTAAAAGATGCAATGTAATCAACCTTTAACCAAGTGCTTAAAAGTTACCACACTGCAATTTTAAAAGCGTTGGGGATTCATTAACGTAGAATTCCATATGTTTGCTTTTCTAATATAAATGTTGCTATTTTTCACCAAAAGCACTTAAATGTACATCTCTTTCAAATATGTAAAAGTTTACACTTCCAAATTATAATATAAAAAAAATAATTTTGTCTATAAATGAAAGAATGTATTAACAAACGAAAGAATGCATTATTAAAAGGAATGTATTATTAAATGAAATGTATGAATACACTACAAGGGTGTTGTACTGGTGCAGAATTTTTGTAAAAACAGTATTAAAAAACTAAGGTTTTAATTTTGTTTCTACAGTGTTGTGATGGTACAATATTTTTGGAAAAGTCAAAATTTTGTATTTACAGGGTCGTGGCGGTACATAATATTTAGAAAAGTCTTAATTTCTGCCTGGGCATGTACGCTGATGACGTTTAACTTTATATAAGTAGTGACTTAATGGAGATAACTAATGGATCTAAAACACATTAACTAATTGGGAAATACAAATGGATTATGTAATAGTCACAAGAAGTTCTACTGCCTGTTTGTAGAACGCGAGCGCAAAAGTGACTCGCTTAACTTACATTTAAAACAAAAACAAAATTTCAAAATTTGTTTGTGTAGAATTGCACAATATAAATTTTGTCTAAATTTTTAGGATTAAAGTGTTTAAAAATTATCCAGTTTGTTTATTTAGATTACCTCTCAATCGAATATATTTCCATGTTATTGTGATTGGTTTCTTCCAATTACAGTTACATTAGATTGTGCCTTGGAAATATAACAAAATGCTTGTCACGTAAATGTAATAAGCGTTCTGTAGACTATTATTGAATTTTAAATTAATTTTTTTAAAAAAAATATTTTACTTTTATTAGACACTAATGTCAACATGCACAAAGTATAATAGCAAAAATGTTATTAATAAAAAATTAAATATGTACTTATTTTTGATCTTATAATAGCTTCTATAAATATGCAACATGGCTAAAAAGAAAAGTTTGGCTAAATATATGAGTGTTAATATGCCTTTCGGACTGGCGGCGACTTAAACGTAAAATTTAAATTCGGCGGCGGCTTAGAGGCGACTTTGAGCTGCACGACCTGGGAGTGTGTCTGATAATTGTGTGGTTGTCAAATATGTCTACGCTAATGTCAAAATTTATACTAGCCCCCTGGGCTAGTGAAATTTAATTCACCTTAACAGTGTCAAAATTTTACTTTCATGAGTACTTTGCTACCCATGATGAAATAAACAGGTGGCATTACTACGCCAGATGACGATTTTTTGCTCTTGTATTGTTTGTCGTCTTATGCCAAAGTTTTGTGTATGTTTACAAAAAGTCCACGTTTTGTGCTGTGATTATTGTATTGTATTAAAGTTTTTGATTATTTAAATTAAAATTAAATAAGATAATAACCATAGTGAAATAAAAATTGGCTAAAAATTAATTTATTTCATTGCGTTAGGCAGCAAAATTTGATTTTAGTTTAATATAATTTTTGACGTATACGGAGACTTATTTTCCTTCTTTGTTGTAATGTTGTATTTGTTGCCGTAGCGCTGCCACCTACTTATTCCACCATGTTGCTACCGTTTCACACACGCCCTTAATGTGAGAAATTTTACGATGCGAGAAATACAGAAACGAGCTACAGAGTACAATTTAAACTAAATTTTATAAATTTAAAATTACTACCCAGAAAAAATTATCCGTAGTGTTTTATTAATTAAAAAAATTTTTTAAAAGTATTTCAGTTTAATTAATGTGATAATTTTATCAATTATTTTTTCAGTTGAAAGAAAATTAAAAACATAATTTTTATTTAATTAACATTTTAGTTGTTTTGAAATAATTCAAATATTAATTAAATATCAAAAAATCTTAATTGATTTTTTGTTTTAAATAAAGAGCAATTCCATATGAAAACGATAAAAATTGGCAAATTTTTGGACGACCCCTCTCCGATTTTAAAATAAATAGTCTCAACCGATTGCCCAGCAAAAAATAATGTACCTACATATTTTTTTTTTTTATAGTGACTGGTTTAGTGGTGGTGTACACCACTGTCATGTGACAAAATTGAAGAATTCTTCATAAGGGACCTCATTGAAAGCGATCGCAACGAGTGATAGCTCGTTGGAAAGGTATTGAATCAGGCTTTAATTGAAAGGTAAAATTTTCCTAATTTTTCTTAGAAATTTACCTTTAAATTTTCCCAAGAAAATTAAATTTTCCGATTTTCCACAGAAGCTCCTAAATTTTCCGGCTAATTTTTTTTTTTTGGATTCCTCATAATTTTTGCTTTAAGAATCAGCAATAAAAAAATGGGCCCCGACTCCTTGTTTGGACAGGAGAAGAGCATTTAAGAGACCACCTTGTTAAAATTACATTTTAAAAATTATTTTACAGTTAAAAATACATTTATGAAGAAAAAATCAATTTTTTTTTAAGAGCCCCAAGTTCAGTGTGTAGTGAATATGTTCTGCCTGCCTTCACAAGATCGGCCATAAATCCATGGATAATAGCAGCAGTGGCATGTAATGGCACACCAAACCCGACTGAGGCTACAGGTCATAACATGTTTTGTAAATTTTTTAAATTACCAGGTAATAAATATTTCGCCTAAAATGACACGTGCAGAAACAAGTCATAAAACACGGATTTTCCATAAATATGGCGAAATATTTATTACCTGGTAATTTAAAAAATTTGCAAAACATTTTATGACCTGTGGTCGGCTTATTGGCAGTAACCAATTAAGTCCCTTTTAAAAAACATTTTATGACCAGTAGTTCACGCAAATTTTCCTATTAAAGAAAAGCAAATATCGCTTATTTTTTTACCTATTTTTTTACCAAAAAATAAATATAAATACTTCACACACTCTGAGTCAAATTTTAGTTGAATACTAAACGTGAAAGTTTTAAAGTGTTTTTTTTTTTTGTAAAGTAAAGAGTGAAGCTGTAAAGACAATTTAAAGTAAAATGAATAAATTTTGCTGCAATCCGTTTAACAAGAGTGGACATCGTTCGAAAAAGATAAAAGTATTAAAATTAACTGGTGTTTCGAAGCGATACATGAATGAATTAAATATACAATACGGTGAAGAAGCAGAATTCATTTGCCCCAAGTGTAAAATCGATTTGTCTCAACCAGCAAATGCATTGAAACAAATGCAGCCACAATCCGAGAGTGAAATGACAAGTGAACAAAATGTTTCATCTGATAGTGAGGCAGACATTCCGATGGTCAATATGTCTTTGAGTCCTTTGAATGAGGCTATTACCACTTTAGGTGAAACGCCTATTAGAAAAAGAAAGTTGCGAAGTGAAACATACAGGAAAGAGAAAAAGGCAAGGTTATGAGTGCAATCGCGACAATATTTGATGAAGGCTCTGATAACGAATGCAGTCAAGCCGATGACGTTGATGACGGCAAACAAATGATTAAGCAGTTGAAAATAAAATTAAATTTAGCGACCACTTTTCCGGAGAAATATCTCATTTTATCTGTGCTGCCTCAATCATGGTCTATACGCAAGATTTCTGAACAGTTTCAAACATCTTTTTACATCGCGAGAAGAAGCAAAGAATTAGTTCGACAGAAGGGCATATTGGCGACTCCCACCAAGAAATTTGGCACAAGGACCCTCAGCGAAGCAACGGTGAAATTGATTCAAGATTTTTACTGCAATGATGATAACAGCCGCGCCTGCCCAGGTACACGTGACTATGTTATCACACGTGAAGATGGAGAAAAAGTACACAAGCAGCGCAGATTATTATTATGTAATCTATCCGAAGCATACCATCAGTTCAATGAGAAATACCCAGCAGAAAAAGTGGGATTTTCTAAGTTTGCCATCCTACGACCAAAAGAATGCGTGCTGGCATTAGACAGGCACGGAACGCATTCAGTCTGCGTTTGCATGTTTCATCAAAACATCAAATTAATTTTCTTTCCATGCAAGAAATTGAAAGTATTTCACGGTGAAATTGAAACATATAGGGACCTCCTGTCGAAGTCGTTGTGCGCGTACCCCACGGAAAATTGTCATCTGTCCAAATGCGACAATTGTCCGAAGATTGACGAGCTAGAGCAATATTTGGCGGAAAAGTTTGAACAGCTGTTAATTCAGGAGGTGCATTACAAACAGTGGATAATTAGCAGCGGCAGATGTTCCCTTGAGACCGTGGTAAAGCAGATTCCGGAATTCATCGAGGAATTCGGATTCAAGTTGAATGAACTGAAGGCGCACCATTTCATATCCGAGATGCAATCGAAATTTCTAAAGGAAAGTAAGGAGAAATTAGCCCAAAATGAATTCATTGTGATAAGCGACTTTGCCGAGAATTACACTTTTCTCGTTCAGGATGAAATTCAGGCTTATCACTGGGCAAACGACCAGTGCACGGTGCATCCTTTTTGCATTTATTTAAAAAACGAAGATAACGAACTACAGACCGTAAGCCTTGTTGTTGTCGCGGAGAGTTTAGCTCATAATTATGTGTCCGTTTATTTATTTCAAATGAAACTGTTTGAATTCTTAAGATCAAAATTCGATGCAATCGACAAAGTAACGTTTTTCTCAGACGGCGCGGCTTCTCAGTACAAGAATAAAAAAAATTTTTACAATCTTTGCATAATTGAAGAAGAACAAAACTGCAAGGTCGAGTGGCACTTTTTCTCGACGTCCCACGGTAAGGGCCCATGCGATGCGTTAGGGGGAACCCTAAAACGCATGGCGACTAAGGCAAGTTTGCAAAGGCCATATACTGACCAGATCTTAAATGTACAACATTTTTTTCGTGGATTCAAAGCAAGGAAATTGCCATTAACACAGTTTTATGCACTCAAAAAGAACACGATGCCATGGAGCGACGAATTCAAAACAGATATAATAATGTCAAAACTATAACTGGAACGCAAAAGTTTCATTGCTTCATACCAAATATTTCTGATATGTCAATTAATGTAAAGCGGTACTCTTCGTCTGCCGACGTGCTAAATTTAAAGTTACTTTAATTTTACAATGATGCCAAGACAATTGAAATTTTTAATAAATATTGTAATTAAGTATAAGCAGCAAAATAAGAAAGATTTTTTCTTCATAAATGTATTTTTAACTGTAAAATAATTTTTAAAATGTATTTTTAACAAGGTGGTCTCTTAAATGCTCTTCTCCTGTCCAAACAAGGAGTCGGGCCCATTTTTTTATTGCTGATTCTTAAAGCAAAAATTATGAGGAATCCAAAAAAAAAAAATTAGCCGGAAAATTTAGGAGCTTCTGTGGAAAATCGGAAAATTTAATTTTCTTGGGAAAATTTAAAGGTAAATTTCTAAGAAAAATTAGGAAAATTTTATTTTTCAATTAAAGCCTGATTCAATACCTTTCCAACGAGATATCACTCGTTGCGATCGCTTTAGTAGTTTCTTTTTAAAACAACTTTCAATGAGGTCCCTTATGAAGAATTCTTCAATTTTGTCACATGACAGTGGTGTACACCACCACTAAACCAGTCACTATAAAAAAAAAAAAAAATATGTAGGTACATTATTTTTTGCTGGGCAATCGATTGAGACTATTTATTTTAAAATCGGAGAGGGGTCGTCCAAAAGGTGATCGCTTTCATATGGAATTGCTCTAAAATAATTTAAACTTGTAGTATTGTTGTTGGGAATTGCCAAAACCTGAGCTATATTAAGTTAAATAATGGTTTGAAATTGCAAGGATTTTTGATAATTTTTTTAATTAAAATTAAAAATGTCATTTATTGAAACAAAAAAATATTTACAATTTTTAGTAATCAATATAATCATTTTGGTAATAGGTTTAACATCAACAAAATAAAAAATAAAAATTTTTCTCTAATCACCAAATTCTTACCAACTTTTATTTTTTCTGTGTATTTCATCAGCAAAGTTTGCAGCTTTAATTATTTTTGTACAAAAGTCAACTTAATTTATTTCTTTAAAAGATCTTATTTCACTTTCAGAAAAATTATATTTCAATGTTCGCCACTCCTTTGAAATATTAATAAGCTCGAATTATCTTTTTTTCACACTTTTAGCTTGAAGTTGGTTGTAGGTGTATTTATATATAAGTTGAAAATACAAAAATTGCAAAACTAGAATTTCATAAGATGGACACTAATGCAATTTCAAAGCAGAATTTTAAAAAATGGCAGCAACAAAAATTGTAAGTCTGTACGAATGACTAAAAAACTGTTTTAACATACTCTCCTTATGTTGAAACAGTTTTTTTTTTTTTTTCTGGAAAAGTACCTATATTTCAACAAAAAAATATCTGTCCGATTTTCCCTACGCTATAAAGTTGGTAATCAAGACCCCTACGTGTAGGGAATTATCCCACACTGCTCTAAGAAAAATGTAAAATGCAACTTTTTATTACAACAAACACAAGGAAAATTTTAACACTAAAAGGTGCAATTTAATCAACCTTTAACCAAGTGCTTAAAAGTTACCACACTGCAATTTTAAAAGCGTTGGGGATTCATAAACGTAGAATTCCATATGTTTGCTTTTCTAATATAAATGTTGCTATTTTTCACCAAAAGCACTTAAATGTACATCTCTTTCAAATATGTAAAAGTTTACACTTCCAAATTATAATATAGACCGCTCACATAATTTTAAATGCAATTTTCCGTTTCTTTTTCTCTTTTGCAATAAAAACAAATCTAAGCTGAATACATTTTCAAACTAATAGTGTTTTCACACTTTAGGTTTAAATACAAATTTTTGTTTAATTTTTCCCCCATTGGATTAAACTATTTGATTTATTCGAATAAATTAAAACTTTAATTCGGTTTATGGAGCAATCGATTGATTCCATACTTCCCTTAACAATTACGTAAAGAACAACAACAATTTATTTATAAATTTTAAAATCTAATGATTTACCATTAAAATTAATACTAAAAACAAACAAATTTATGACAGCAAACACTTTTTACTAAAGAGAAATTTGCTTGTAATTGTTGGTCTTCTTTTGAAATATTGAAAAAACCCTCAAATGCAAAAAAAGGGTAAAATTAAAGCAACGAAGCTGCTCAACCAATCTTTTTATATCAGAAAAACTGCGGTTTCGCAAAGTAAAATATTTTGATTTAGGTAAAGAGTTCTGTTGGTAATCCTTTTTAAATATAGATTAAAAGTAACATTTTATATCCTTTCGTTTGTCAAAAAAAAAAAAAAAAAAGAAAAAGTAGATAAATGTGACCGCGCAAACTTTTCATTATATATAAGTTTATGCATTATGGTAATGAATTGTTTATAATATCTGTGATGCTCTTAAAAAAAAAACTATATTTTTATGAATATGCTGAACTTCGAACATTGTAATAAATAAAAAATTTTAATGCATCTTATGATGGTTGGTAAGCAGTGCTGCCGTTTTTGGTTATTTCTATTGATATTTTTTTCAATGTGGAGATTTAAATATTTTTTTAATTTGGTTACTTTTTGACCCTTAAAGGAGCAAAATATTGCAAACACATATTCTATTTCTCATTCTGAAATAATACTACACAAGTCATTTATATATTTTTTTACGATTTTCGGTTGTGTATCCCCTTTCAATTGAAAATATCTATTGTGTATCATCTATACACAATTTTGAAATAAGCAAAAAATATATCTTTAAGTTTTTGTATAATCTTTTGTCTTGTATTATTTTTCTTTTATTATTCAAATTGTTGAGGTTCGAATATTATTTTCGAAGTGTGCGGCGTATTTTAATTTGTTTCTGAAAAAAAAAAATATTTGAAATATACACATGGATACATATGCATATATATCGAAGAAAATATTTTAAATCTTTTCAAAAAATTTTTTGATAGTTTGAACTTCTTTTGAATCTGCTGATTTTTAATAAAATATGAGTAATTAATAATTAACCCGACTTCCGCCCGATGAACTAAAAATTTCGAAGTCATCTTCTGGGAATATTGAATGCCTGTCAGAGAATAAGTATGCTCTCTTCCAAAATTTTGGTTGCTGTTCTTCAATTAGCTCTGTAGATTCAATTATTAAAGAAAATAACACTAACAAATAGATAAGTATACTAAGTGATATTAACGGTACGAATCAAATTGCTATTATATTTAATTGCATTAAAAGTAGAGTGATTCTAACGTTCCGGATACAGTCGATACAGTTTCCAATACCTTACTCTAAAAAAAAGGCTTCGATACTGGTTTATTCTTAGTGACATTAAAATAAGGTAGAAGTTTAAGTGAAATCTATGTACCTTATATCTATATAAAGGGTGGTTAAATTTTAGGGGCCGATGTTGATTTTGAATAAAACACAAATTATTTAGGAAATTATTGTCATTTCTTTTTATTATAATAATATTGGTATGGTTCAATCACGTAATGAACAAAATATCGGCCAAATGGACAAAATATCGGCCCAAATTTTCGATGACGCTGAGAACCTTAATTAGTTCTATGCCGTTAATGTGCCGAATAATCTCATCCTTTAGCTCTTGAATTATTGCTGGCTTATCGACGTACACCTTTTCTTTCAAATAACTCCAAAGTAAGAAGTCCAACGGTGTCAAATCACATGATCTTGGCGGCCAATTGACATCGCCACCACGAGAAATAACACGGCCATTGAATTTTTCGCGCAGAAGAGCCATTATTTTCCAATTAGGGCCATAAAAAGTTCGTTATCATCTCACGATAGCGAACACCATTCACAGTAACTGCCTGACCGGCCTCATTTTGGACAAAATACGGCCCGATGATGCCGCCAGCCCATAAGCCTCACCAAACAGTCATTCTTTGTGGGTGCATTGGTTTATCGACAATTATTCTTGGGTTTCATTCGCCCAAATGAGGCAATTCTGCTTACTGACGAATCCACTGAGGTGAAAATGTACCTCATCACGGAAGATATTTTTCACGATATGCATTTTGATTTGAACGCCCATTTTCATAATAAGCCTGAATAACTGAAACGCGTTGCTCGATTGTGTATCTTTCCATGGTTCAAATTGAGTTAGTCTGAAATTGAGAAATGTCATATGAAATGCAGACGAAAACTTGACGTTTAGCTGTGGTTCACATTCAACATCGGCCCTTAACCCTTAATATATATAAATGAATGTATGTATTAGGAATGCCAATCGGAGCTGACTTTTGAAAATCCCGGGATTCGGGATCAATGTATTTCTTTAAGATAGGACTTTTTTTTAATAAACAACACTTTTCAAAAGATTTTATATACATAACATAAATTTTTAAAAAGAAAACAACAAAACAATTTATTTTATACATATGTTTATTACACTGGCCTCACCCATGATCAAACTGATCAGATTCCGAAAAAAGCTTAAAAAATATACGTATCTCTTAGTTTTTCTAGATCAATTCATTTCGGTTTTTTGACAGCAATTCAATTTATTATTTTATTTACCGTATGTTTTTTAAGCAATTTTTTTTTTCTATTATTGGACCGGAAGGAATATGAGCTATTTCATCAATATTACGACTTAATTGTTATAATTATATCAACTTTTATTCTTTTGTTTCTGAATAATACTTTAATTAGATCGTGAATAATTTTCTATATTTTGCAAAAAAATAATAATTTTTATTTTGGTATGTGTTAAGCCAAAGCTGAACTGGCTAAACGTAATTGTAAAAAAGGCTTGAGATGTGAATCTTCATATTTCGTTTCTACTTAAAATAATGGTTTTTATTAAGCAAAATACAAAAATCTAGAAATAGTCGTCATATATCAAGCAAAAATTAAAAAGTTTAAATACTCGCTGTGTGCCAAAAACAAAAATTAAACTCAAAAATAAGAATTATTTGCAATCTTATATACATATATAAAAGAAAGTGGCGTTAGTTACTTCGTTTATAACTAAAGAACGGCTGGACCGATTTCGATGATTCGTACCAATTCGGAATGGTCTCTGACCAAGTAAGAAGAATAGCAAAAATAGGTGGCGCCATTGAAAATTAATCAGTATGAATTAAATCGTGAGCCGGCGAAGGTTTATAAGTTGATATGACCAATTTCAGACAGGTGGCGCCACTGAAAATGGCTCGAAATGAGTTAAATCATAAACTGTGCATTTGATCATGCTATGATCTTTAGCACAGCTGTTGAGCATTAGCATACAAAGGTTTCTAGGTTGGTATGACCAATTTCCGATAGGCGGCACCATTGAAAATTACTCAAAATAAATTATATCATTTGATCATGCTATGGTCTTTAGTAAAGTTGTTGCGCATGAGCCGGCAAAGGTTTCTATGTTGGTGTGAACAATTTCCGCTTTTCTAGGCAAAACAACGTTTGCCGGGTCAGCTAGTAAAAAATATAACTCAAATATAATTTGTAATAATTTTTTTGTATATAGTATAAAAACGAACATTTTAGAACATTTTTCGGGACTTATCAATCCCGAAAAATCGCGGGATTTCCTGTTTGGCATCCCTAGTATGTATGTATGTTTATTTGCTTTTTATTTATTTCATGAAACTTTCTCAGTATATTACTGATGGTCTGGAAGGATCTATAGGCTATATTTTTTGGAAATTCCGAGTGGGCGTGGCACATCCCATACAAAGACAATATAAAATTCTGTACATCCAGAGCACGGCCTAGTTTTCAAATTTGGTACAATCATTTTGGTTATCAGTACACAACATCTGACACACTTTGGGCGGGGTTGGATAAGTGGGCGTGGCACGAAATGTCTTTAGATATATTTAACGAAGAGTATGCGAAAAGTTGTCCAAATTTGGTACACATAGCTGGGTTATCAATAAAAAACACCTCTGGCGGGATTGGAATGGTGGGCGTGGCATCTCCTATACAATCACATTATAGATTTATGTATATCTGGGGAACGACAGGAGCCAAAGTTTTCAAATTAGATGCAAGCGTAATTGGAGAAGTGGGCGTGGCACAAAACAGATTTGTTTATATCTAAAGAACGGTTAGAGAAAAATCGTCCAAATTTGGTACACATATCTGGGTTATCTCTAAAAAAAAATGGACAGTATTGGAGGAGTGGGCGTGGTACCTCCCATAAAAAGACAATATAGATTTCTGTATATTTAGAGAGCGGTTAGAGCGTTTCCAAATTAGATAAACACATCTTAGTTATCAATGTCTGGAGAACGGCAAAAGCCAAATTTCCAGGTTAGGTACAATCATCTTTATAAGTAATTCACAACTTCTGACAAAACCTTTGCGGGATTGGTGAAGTGGGCATGGCATAAAATAGATTTATTTATATCTAGAGAACGGTAAGGTAATAGTTGTCCAAATTTGGTACACATAGCTGGGCTATCGACACGCAACATCTGCCAACAAAAAAGGTGGGCGTGGATAAGTAAGCGTAGTTACTCACATACAAATGCAAAAGAGTTTCTGTACGGCTAGCGAACGGTCATAGCTAGAGTTTCCAAAGTTGGTAATAAAAACTATAAAAAACTTTTTAATAAGCCTTTTATAAACCTGTATTATATCTTATGAATAAAGCTGTAAGACTAAAATGTAATTTCTCAATTTACAATAAAGCACCAAGCTTCATAGAAAAAAGATAACTAAATGATAAAATCATTTATAGAAATTAATGCAAGCTCTTGCTCCCGGAGCCTCCATATTTTGCGGAAATTCTATATTTACTCCAACGTAATCTTAAAAATAACTTAAAACTAATATTATAAAGACTAAAACATTATTATCCCCTATGAGGCAACAGATATGCCAGAACGCTCTAGTTACATTGCAGTACACTTGCAAAACCTCAGGTCTTATTAGCCACAATGCGCTTTACTATTAAAACCTATTTTGGGAACTTTTCTCTTAGAGCAATTTGAGATCATTGCGCCCAAGCATCACTTATTACTGAAAATGCTACACAAACTTTAAAATTACAATACCTTAAAACATTTGCCCAAATTAATGGAGTAGGCAAAAATAAGGCGATTACTACTCGCAAATATGTAAATTTATTACTTCAATCAAAAATAGAACCTAATTTTGGATTGAATTGTAGTGCACATGTTGTACCATATATAACAAATTATTAACCAATACGTTCTAAAGAATGTTAATTACCAAATCTTGATAACTATAAACTAGCTGACCCAGAGTTTTTAAATGATGGAGATATAGATTTATTACTGGGCGCCGATATCTACGCTGATGTTATTTTACCCGAACAAAAGAAATTTGAAAAAAGCATTTTTTATAATACACTCACTTCGGGTGGATCGTATCTGGTCCTACTTCAGAATTTAATTATAGTAATAGAATCAATGTGAATATTTACTCATTAGATGAACAAAAAAAGGCCTTCTGGGTACAGAAAGAATTGTTAAAAAAGAGATTATTGACAAAGGAAGAAGAACTTTGTGAAATATTTTTTACAGCAACTACAACTCGTGACAAAGATGGTCGTTACACAATTGCTTTACCTTTCAAGAATATAATTAAAGGGGAATTAATGCCGACCTTTAAGGCCATGTCAGATAAAACTTTTGCTTCGCGTTGCGTTACCGATTCGCTTTGACATCTAAGATAAAATATACATACTTATACGAAACATGTCACATAAAGTACTTTCAAAGCTGAGCGAAGCTAAAAGTTAGCCAACTCTCATCTTTTTGCGAGCTATGACAATAGGCTAGTATAATTTTCTTTTGTTTTTTAATTTTTTTGCCAAATTCAATTCCAAAAAACCGTCCAATTAAATTTTTAACATTTATTTTTATAACAAATAATTAAATGTACAAATTACCAACCGCTTTTTTAAGTAAACAAATAATGCGTGAGTGTTGTCAAAGTTTCCATTGTGTCATACACCTTTTGCTTTGCGTTTTTCTGCCAAAGGTAGAAACGTCACGCAAAGCAACAAAGTTGTATCTGACACGGCCTATAGTATGACAGATTATAGTGCACTGTCAAGACACATAGAGTCGAAGTGCAAACGAGATAATGAATTTGGCAAAGCATACTACAACTTTATGACTGAGTATGGATACTTAAAACATATGAAAAGAATTGGTGTATACTAGACCGGGTCGACCTCCATACAAAAAAAAAAAAAGTTGTGCCAGTCACCCCCTAGAATGAAAGATATGTCAATGAAGTTTCTAAAACAGAAAAAAAAATTTTTTGCCACGCCCCAAAATACAGCACTTTTGGTTTTTTATATGTAGCGTTGCCATTTAAAGTCCGATCTTATTACATCACATATCGTTGTTCATGGGTTGACAGTGGCTTCATTTTTGCCTTTGGTGACTTTTCAATCCGACATCAAACTCTGGGCGCCACTTATGCCATCTCGGATACTTCCCACAAATATAAATTTTTTTAAACGTGCCAAGAAAGTCCTTGTAGAACTAAATATGTCTAGCTTTTATTATACTCATTTTTATGCCACGCCTCAAAATTTAGCCCCTTTTTTGTTTTTCACAAACATTACATTAAACCAGGTAGAAGCCAATACAAAAACCAAAAAAATATCCACCAGCGACTTCATATAATAAAAGTCATATATATTAAATTTCCAGAGCTTACAAAATTTTTTTACCATGCCCTAAAATGCAACCATTTCTGTTTTATACACATATATAACATCGCCAATTGAAGTCCAATCTCATCGTATCGTATATCATTATTAATTGCTAGAATATGGCTTCATTTTTGTATTTAGTGCTTTTCTATGATAATTATTATAACTGAGATCATTCCGTTCTTATGTTAAATTTTTATAAATAGAAGAGAAACCCTTCTGATTATTTGTAAGTCAAGTTTTTTAACTACTCACTTTTTACACACGCCCTTTAATTATGTTCCTTTTATTATTTCCTCACATAGCAATTACATCGCCCCTTGTAATATGATCAAAAAATATCGCGTATATTTGCATGACTTGTATCGTAGATACATTTTTTTAATTTCGGTATTTGTACTGTCAAAGTTTTCTGAAACTGCTTCTTAGTTATTTATTTTTTAATACTCAATACAATAAATAATAATATTTATTTCAAAATCTAAATGAAGATATTTCTAAAAGAAAACATAATGCCGATTATGACACCTTGGCACATAGTTAAAACAACAACTAAAAAACATAAAGAAATTACATTATTCTGGAAACAAAAAAGTACAAAACTAATTACATACATACAAATGAACGCTTAACAAAATCCATATATGAAAAATTATAAATTAGATAGCTGGTGTACGTAAATCTTTACGAGACTCATGGTGGCTGTACTTCTCTCGACTTCTTATCTTAGCAAAAATATAACCCATTCGCTTTTCATCAGTTACTTTGCTTGCGGATTCACTTACTACACGCACAAAACGTTCCGTATTTTGATAATGGCATGGAAATTTTAAAGATGTAAATTTTAAAGTTAATATTTAAATTTTACATTGTATATTTAATATTTTTATCATATGGATGTAATTTTCTATGTTTTGATAAACGTACCTGGTAATTCAATTGTCTCATGAGAGAAATATTGGTAATGTACCAATTGCTCATCGGTGATCAAATATAGACATGGTGTATGTATGGAAAACATCGTTCAGCCCCAGTTCTGTTTCATCATTAAGATGAAAATCTCAAAGTGAAGTAAGATTTGAAAATTTGGCAAATATGTGTTATATTTGTTAAATAGTTTTACATAGGAAAAATGAATAATGTATTGAGCTTTAGAAACATTTTCATGATACGTTTTAAAAATTAGACATTAGAACGGAATGATCTTAGATATCATAAATACCATCAAGAATTTGAAGTTAGACTAAAAAAGCACTAAAAATAAATTCATATTCTAGCCGTTAATAATGATATACTATACGATGAGATTGGACTGTAAATGACGATGCTGTATATATAAAACAAAAAGGGCTGTAATTTAGGGCGTGGCAAAAACCATTTTTTTAAAGTTTTTCAAACTAAACCTTTTATTCTAGAGTTTGAATTTTTTTGGTTTGTATTGGCTTCTACCTGCTTTAATGTAATATGTATGTGAAAAACAAAAAAGGGGCTCAATTTTGAGGCGTGGCATAAAAATGAGTATAATAAAAGCTAGACATACTTAGTTTTACAAGGACTTTCTTGGCACGTGAAGCCACTGTTAACCCATGAACAACGATATGTGATATAATAAGATCGGACTTTAAATGGCAGCGCTACATATAAAAAACCAAAAGTGCTGTATTTTGGGGCGTGGCAAAAAAAAAATTTTTCTGTTTTAGAAACTTCATTGGCATATCTTTCATTCTAGGGGTGACTGGCAAAACTTTTTTTTTTCGACCCACCCTAGTGTATACCCTCAAGATTTAAAAAAAAAATTGTTATTTTCTACCCCACCATGGTGTTTGGAGGGAAAGTAGCTCTACAACAAAATTTAGGGTAGTTTTGATGGTAGTAGTAAAAATCGCTCACAAGCTTCATTAAATGATGAACTGCCAGCTGGACCAGCTTTGCAAAATGACTTACCTACTACGATTACACGTTGGAGGCGTTTTAAGGTCCATCATGACCATCAAAAATATCAACAAATATTATGGCGTAATAGTACTAATAATGACATAGCCATTTACAAATTAACAACAGTCGCGTATGGGACGACATGCGCCCCCTTTCTTTCTATACGAGTATTATACCAGTTAGCAAAAGATGAAAATAAAGGGTTCCCAAAAGCAAGTAAAGTTCTTATATCAGATACGTACGTTCACGACATAATCTCTGGTGCTGATAATTAAAATGAGGCAATTGAATCACAACAGCAACTATGAAAAATATTTAGCAAGGGTGGTTTCACAGTTCGAAAGTGGATCTGGAATAACAAAGAATTAATAAAATCTATACCTATTGAGTTTAGAGAAAAAAATAATGTTAACGAAATAGATAAAAATTAAAGCGTTAAGGCCCTAGGCCTAGAGTGGGACGTAAATTCAGATGCATTCTCTTTTAAAATTAATTTCGTTAACAACAGAGAAGTATCTAAAAGTACTATACTTTCTGACGCTCCAAAATTGTACGATCCATTAGGGTGGCTATCACCATCAACAATCAAAGCAAAAATAATGTTTCAGAGGCCACGGTTACTAGGAGTAGACTGGAACGATACACTGTCTCAACATTTAGTAACGGAATGGTTAGAAATATGAACAACTTAAAAGATCTTGAAATTATACAGATACCCAGATGAATCGGATTAACTTAAACTTCTAGACTTGAGTTGCATGGGCTTAGCGACTCGTCTATGGCGGCATTTGCTGCAATGGCTTATGCCAAAGTAACTGATGATAGTGGAAATTCTACGTTTCACTTTCTACAAGCTAAAACTAAAGTTAGCCCACTTAAAAGGATATCAATACCAAGGCTGGAATTATGTGGGGCAACGCTTTTAGTAAAATTGGTAAATAAAATACAACCAACATTCGATCATAAAATTGAAAATGTTACTTACTGGACTGATAACACCACGGTGCTAAGCTGGATTCGAGTCCAATCTTCAAAATGGACTGTATACGTTGGTAACCGAGTGCCTGAAATTCAGACATTTTCAAATACTAATCAGTGCCGATTGTGCTTCTAGAGTCATTACCGCAAATGAACTAGTACACCACGAAATATGGTGGACCGGTCCTAAATGGCTTCCTCAAAATATCATGTACTGCCCAAAGCAAAATTCGATACAGAGGAGGAATTGTCTAAAACTTACCTACCAATTAATACTACGACTAATAAAACTGGCGACCATCAATATTCTTACATATTTCAACTTTTTTCATCGTTAGAAAAACTAATAAGAATAACAGCTTACATCCTTAGATACAGAAATAACGTTTTAGTACAGAAACAACGCAAGCAAAATCAAGCAAAAAATAAATGTAAGATGACTGGTTTTCTCACAACAAACGAACTTAGGAACTCTCTTCAAAAGCTTATTATTATATGCCAAATTGTCGATTTCAATGACGAAATAAACGAATTACAAATATATGGAAAACTGTCGGTTAATAATCATCTAGCACGATTATGCCCGTTTATTGATTCTAGTAACATATTAAGAGTCGGTAGGCGACTACGAAACTACTTTGACCTACTCGTCAAAACATCCTATCTTACTTAAAAAACAGAATCCTTTTCTACCCTTATATTTTCAGATGCACACATTAAAACTTTACACGGATCTCTTCTGCAGATCCAATCTTATGTTGCAAGAAAGTATTGGATAATCTATGGCCGAAACGAGTAGTGATTTGTCTTTTGTCGTGTCCACACGTTTTTATATTTAGTTCGCTGTGTCTGTGTCAATTTGTGAAAATACGAAAGTGTCCGTGTGTGTCCGTGTTTAAATAAAAGAAAAGAACTTACTTATAAATTAAAAAAATAAAAAAACCCCGCAACCAAATATAAATAAATAAAATCTAAATAACAATAAGAAGAAATAATTTATTAAACAAACAAGATTTATTAAAAAAAAAAACAAAAATCAAACTACCGTTGCAACATACAGAAAAGAAAAACAATAATAATATAAAAAAAACAACAACAACAAACGAAATAACAAAATAAACAAACAACAACAACAACAATAATAACAATCTGCCAGTGATGGTCTTTTTCGGCGTTGACCAGATCAGGGCTTTTATGGTCCTTTTATGGCATTGTCCATTGTGTACCCCCTATAACCGTCCACCATATTCGTGTTAGTACGGATGTATTTGTGTTAATCGTTGTTGATCTGTTTTGGTGATGAAGGTATAACACTGATCACCAAACAGTTTCTAAACGGCAATTAGCATAGATATATCCGTACTTTGCGTTTTATTTGAATTTTT
Organism: Pollenia amentaria; assembly: GCA_943735925.1. NCBI lineage: Eukaryota > Metazoa > Arthropoda > Insecta > Diptera > Polleniidae > Pollenia > Pollenia amentaria. The sequence continues at coordinate 71,501,453 of OX031010.1, forward strand.
TTGTGTTGTGATGAGAGGTCGGTTTCGAATCCACTTCTGTAACATACGTGGGCTGAGAACGAATTTTTTTTCTGTATACGCTCACGTTTGTTTCCATCGGCCGGATGTTTTCGCCTTATGTGAAACACAGGTATCTGAAAATTTTGATCCACTGGATTTTCAGATTCCTGGGTATCACCTTCTATCCCTATTTGATCTTCATCGGGGTCTTGCTATATATATACGCAATGAAGTTGTGTATCAATGCCAGCAACCAGTGGGCATGTTTGATGCGGAATTTAACTGCCTTTGGGTTAAATTCAAAATCAATACGCACTTTTTGCATTTCGGGTTTCTTTACAGAAGTCCAAACGCGGGAAGGGATATCACATTATCGCGCTTCGACTCCCTTTCCGACTCAATATCGAAGATTCTTGAGAATTGTCCGGACAGTGAAATCGTTGTTGCTGGTGATTTCAATGTCCACAATTCTGCTTGGCTTCACCACTCGGGCCGTACAACCTATGAAGGCCAATATGTTGAGCTATTTGCTGCACATAATCACCTCGTGCAACTGGTGAATGAACCAACACATATTCCATGTGTTGATGGGCACCAACACAATACCCTTGACCTCTTCCTCTCTTCGCACCCTCAAAAGTACGAAGTTGAAGTTCTAGCACCTCTCGGTAACTCGGATCATTGCACCATTTCTGCCTCTTTTCCGTTCTCCGAACTTCGGAACGTTTCACGACAGGCTATGAAACGATCAAAATTTGTTTACGGGAAAGCACGTTGGGTTGAACTCAACGACTTTTTTCGGCATTATAATTGGAAACTCTGTTTCCTTGACAATGACGTCAATGCCATGGCGAAAATGGTTGAAAATGTTATTATGCTAGGAATGAAAATGTTCATTCCAGCTAAAAATGCTTCGAATAAACCTAGGTCCAAATCCTGGTTTAATCAGACGTGCAAATCAGCAGTCAGATCCAGAGAGGAAGCATTCAGAAATTGGCGTGCCAATAAAACCGCTGATACTGAATTGCTACGCAAAATGGCAAGGTCGCCGTGTGCCAAAGGGCTAAGACGGGAAAAAACTCTTCACGAGCAACGTCTTCGTGCCGAAGTTCTTACTGCTCCCCGGGGCAGTAAAAGCTTCTGGTCATTCGTTAAAAGAGTAAGGGTTAATGCTAGTTCTTCAATACCAACTCTTTTAAAGGATGGCCAAACATTCACGAACCTGGTTGATAACAGGGTTGTCAGATTGATTTTGATCTTTTTCGCCAAATTCAATGTCAAAAATCGGCAAAATCGCCAAAGCATTTATTTTTTTCGATTTCGACATTAATATATGTATTTTTAGAATATTTAAAAATATTTTTTCATAAATCCCAAAAAAAATTTTTTCCGTATCCCTAAAATCCGCCAAAAATTCAAAAAAAGTCGCCATATATTTTGTTTAATTTTTATTTAACAAAAACGGTGCAATGTTTAAAATATTTTATAGTAGTCTACTTAAAGTAACAAAAAAAGGATTTTGCGGTAAGTATTAAACAAATATTGGATGTACAATATATTTGTATGTAGTTGCAGTTCTATTATATAACTAAAACGCTATATAGTTCACCAAGAAGACTAACTTGTTGTCTTCTTTTTTGAAATACATTGTGAAGGTAGAAAAGAAAAGCAACATGTGCTATTTATATTCATATAACTTTTGGCTCGTAAAAACGTGTCGAAAACTTCACATCGCATTCAATATTTCAATACAGGTAAATGCCGTATCCTTGTAGCTATAAATTGTTGGCCTAAACTGATCTTAATTAGATTGAATATCATCATTACAATTTTCTTTTAACAAACTGTATTTTTTTTATTGTATTTCATTAACATCCAAGGATATGTTAGGATTCATAAAAAATCTTTAAAATATATTTAAAAACAACAAATTTTATGTGATAATTTGTCACATTTTATAATGGAAAAATTTTCATAAACTTTCATTATATTCATTTTTAAAGAATTCTACTTATAACTTCTTTCAAGAGCACATTTAAATGTGAAAAAAAAAAAATTTCTCGAAGATTATCTTCATCAGCCATTTCAACATTATTTAGTTTTAAATACTGGTCATACATATGAAAGCATCAAATTTCATACATTGAAATACTAAAATAAAAAAAATATTATTTCTTCGTTTTGAATTTAACAAATTTCAAAACAAATAGATGGCTCATCTAAAATAGCCAACAAAATCGCCAACTATTTTATAAATCGCCAAAAAATCGCCATGTCGCCAAATCGAAAATTAGGTCGCCAAAAGAGTTTGAAAATCGCCACGTTTGGCGAGAAATCGCCACATCTGACAGCCCTGGTTGATAAGGCTAATTGTTTTGCCGAATTATTTGCAAATAATTCTAACTTACCAGATAGCAATCAACCACTACCCGAACTCGAAAAAGTATCCGTAACTATGCCTAAAATATTTTTTCGGGCTCGAGCTGTTAAAAAGGTTCTTGCGGATCTCGACATAAACAAGTCTCCTGGCCCGGATGGTATACATGCACTGGTCTTGAAGCAGTGCTCTTTGACGCTAGCTCGTCCCTTAGCAAATCTTTTCAGCACTCTATACCATGCTGGTGAATTTCCCGTCTGCTGGAAAGTTGCTAATGTAACGTCAATTCCTAAAAAAGGAGTGGCTAATAACCCTGAAAATTACCGCCCAATTGCAATTTGTTCGGCACTTTCCAAAGTTATGGAGAGTATGGTAAATCACCATCTTGTAAAATTTTTAGAGTCAAATTACCTACTAAGCGACCGCCAGTATGGCTTTCGTAGAGGTCGTTCTACTGGAGACCTACTGGCACTGTTATCAGAAAAATGGTGTCCTTCCATTCACCATTTTGGCGAAAGTAAGGTAATTGCTTTAGATATTTCCAAGGCGTTTGACAGAGTCTGGCATGGTGCACTCTTGTCTAAACTTGTTGCATTTGGTGTCGGTGATAATTTCTCTCGATTTATATCGAGCTTTCTCAGAGATCGCACTATACGGGTTGTTATAGATGGGGTTTCATCAAACGAGTTCAAGATTCATTCAGGGGTACCGCAAGGCTCCGTTCTTTCTCCTACTCTATTTCTTATTTTTCTAAATGACCTCTTATGTCAAACTTCCAACCCTATCTATTCTTTTGCAGATGACAGCAACCTTTGCCATTCGTATTCATTTGGTTACAGACCAGGCGTGTCCGATGTTTGTGCTATGAGACAGAACATGAATGATACGCTTGGCCGTGACCTAGACATAATCTCAGAATGGGGTCGTGCGAATAGGGTCGAATTTAATGCCCGAAAGACCCAATGTTGCGTACTAACGCATAAACGCGCGACGGATCAAGGTGCCTCATCTGTATGTATGGGTGGTATAAATATTGAGGAAACAGAATCTCTTGATGTTCTGGGCATGAGGATACAATGTGATGTCCGATGGACAGAACATATATTCAAGGTGTCGAAAGAAGCATTCAAGTGCCTCGGTTTTTTGAAACGGTGTAAGATATACTTCACTCCATCTGATCTCCTTACTATTTATACCACCTATATCCGACCGAGAATGGAATACAACTCTCATGTGTGGGCCGGTGCTTCAAAGTCTATTTTGGAGCTTCTCGACCGCGTGCAGGAGAGGGCGAAGGTTCTCATTGGCGACAGTAGGGTATCTAATTCTATTGACTCCCTTGAGCACCGTCGCAATGTGGGTTGTACTTGCCTATTTTATCGGTACTACAACGGGATGTGTTCTGATGAAATTAGGGATTTGGTTCCCGAGACCCATAGCTTTGTTCGTAATACACGTTTTCCCTCAAGAGCACATCCTTTTGTGGTCTATTGGCCGGTGAATCGTACAACGCATTACAGGGAAAATTCGTTTTTTGGCCGGACAGTTCGTATGTGGAATAACCTTCCTGCTGAAGTCTTCCCTCTCACTTACAACATGAAAAAGTTCAAGTCGAATGTTCACAAACACTACTCCCTCTTTCCTCCTTCCCATAACCTATTTTCCTAGTTCCAACACAATGCATTGCATTAGTAGGGGTCATTCCCTGAGTGCTGGTCCCAACAAAAAAAAAAAAAAAAAAAAAATGCAAGCGAAACGTCAACGAAAGAAATAGATATAATAAAAATAGGGCTGCCAGATACTTGAAATTGTTTGTCTGTTCTCTAAAAAATGTATCGGCAAAAGCAAAATTTCGAGGGAAAAGTGCTTAAGTTTTATTTCCTTGGATTATTTAATACATTTGCTTAATGATCAAAACATTAAACTATTAACCCATTTTTAGTCAAGAATTTTTTTTTTTTTTTTTTTTTGCCAAAAGTGTTATTTTTAGTTCAATATGATATTTTGTCATGCCTTTGTGTGACTTCTTCAGAGAAAAATAACAATTTGAAATTTTAAATTGTTATCGGATTAAAGAAAAAATAGAATAAATAATTTCATATAACTAGACCTCAAGCTTAAGAATGTATGTATAAAATATGTATAAAATACCCACTTAAACTTTTTTTTTCAAAAATTATTTTCGGGAATATAAAATTTATTATTAAGATTTCTCTATGACGTGCGAAATTCCCCATTTTTGTTTTTGATAAAAATACTGAAATATATTGTTGAGGGAAAGCTAGTTTCTATGCGCTGGTAGCTTAGGCCAGCCCGTCAGTAAACTTTTTCGAAAGACTTTAGACTTTGTTTGTTTTTTTTTTTTATATTATGTTTTAATAAAAATCGAACAAAATTTGTCAAAATTAATTTTAAAATGTCCGAATTTTTTAAAACAAAAGAGGTAATTTTCTTAGGAAATTAACGTTTTTCACAAATTTATCTGGCAGCCCTGCATAAAACGAAGACAAGAAAGCCTAAAAAATTTAAATTCTTTTTTTTTAAATTAAAAAAAAAATAATACACATTCTTGAGTACATGCATGTGTATATTTTTATATGTATATAATTATTTTTCGGATAATTTTGGCACCATTTTTTTAAATTTTATTTTTATCGCATTAATTTCAAATGTGACTTATTTTGACAGTTCTTGTGAGAAACTTTTCGCATTTTATTTTTACAGAAACACTTTTTCTCACATCCTTCCAATAAATGCTGAAAAATTATTTAAATGACAGATAATTCTCGCAAAGTAAAGATACAGAAACACTTATGTGAGAAAAACCATTTTTTGTTTCATATTGCACTGTTTTTGTCATAATTCACTTGTTTCATGCGGGAAATTTTACGATGCGAGAAATACAGAAACGGGCTACAGATTTGTATTCCGATTGCGGTACAAATTTCATTAGCGCAAGTAAAGAACTACAAGTAATTTATAACCGTAACAGATCATCGTTACCTTAAGAACTTTTGGGAAGATTACACACTGACGGAACGCAATGGCATTTTATACCACCAGCTACTCCAAATTTTGGCGGGCTTTGGGAGGCTGGAGTAAATTCAACCAAATACCATCTCAAGCGATTATTGGACACCAAAGTGGCAACTTATGAAGAGCAAAGTACCCTTCTAGCACAAATTGAAGGTTGCCTGAATTCTAGACCATTATGTCAGTTAAGCAATGACCCATCAGATTTTTACGCTTTGACGCCATCATATTTCCTCATAGGAGAAGCCACAAACTATTTGCCTGAGGAAGACTTAATGAACTGTAATATTAATCGATTGACGAGATGGAAGGCAATTGAAAATTTAAAGCAACAATTTTGGCATCGTTGGAAAAACGAGTGGTTATGTCGGTTACAATCTAGACTCAAATGGTTAAAGCCCACAAAAAATGCAAAACCTGGTGACCTGGTCCTCATCTTTGATGAACGTTGTCCACCTGGAATGTGGCCGTTAGCACGAATTAAAGAAGTACATCCTGGTCCAGATGGTATTGTTCGAGTTGTAACACTACAATCTCGTGAAAAGATTTTTAAACGACCAGTAGCAAAGATTGCATTTTTACCTTCAGATGAAGACTTTAAAAAACTACACCAGCAATAATAAAGAACAGTTGTTCTTGGTGGCGGAAAATGTTCAAAATTCTTAATTTTACTTAAAATCAAAAACTTCCTATTTTGTTTTACCCTTTACATTTCATTTAAAATTACATCGCTTTTAAGAGCAGCTCGAAATAAATGTAGCTATTTTTTCAATATGTTAATTTTATTAAGCTAACAGATTGTTATATTAGACCCCTTTCAGACAAGCAAAGTTTACTTTGCAAAGTCTTGAGTTTATAGAAGAGAAGGGAAAAGAGTATAGCCGGGGAGTACATACTTTGCTGTACTCGCAAAGTCGTTTTGTTTTTCGTTCGTAGATTATACCTGAAGTTGGCTGCAACTTTATATTTATATACAGCGTTACCAGAATCTTTGGAATAAAAATTGTCATATGGCGAAAGAAATCATATTTTGAAGAGGAAAATCTTAAATTTTTTTTTCTTAATTTAAATTTTTTAAAACAAGGGCAAAATAGTAAGAATTATTAACTTTTTATAAAACCATACTTCTTATTATTTAAATTGAAATACATAAAAACATAATTCGTCAGTATATGAAACTTTATAAAAATACATTTTTTCTTTTCACAAATATTTTTTTTTATCAATATTCTAACTGCCTATTTCCGATGTACGAAAGAATTATTTACTTCTTAAGGTACGTTCAGACTAATGAAATATTTAACGAAAATATTTGTTCTGATTTTTGCTTCAAACTGTGTGAAACAAAAAAATATTTTGTTAATGTTCAAACTAAGCTCAAATATTTGATAATTTTTGTTTGATGAAACAGTTGGCAAACAGTGTTAATAAAATAAATTAATTCATGTTTGCCATGCGTTCAGACTAAAAGAAATATTAACATCAAATAATTATTTAATGAAAGTGTTCAAAAATAAAAATATATTTCTCAAATGGTAAAAATGAGCGCAAAAGCTAATTTTTTTATTTTATTCTATGGATCAGCATCTCTTTTAGTGTTAGAACAGGAGAATGTAGAAGAAGAAAAAAATGGAAGCCACTGGGTAACGGGAACATGGCTAAAATTTGTGAAAAATTTCAAAGTTGGAAACAAACCCTTAAATATATTTGAAGTCGCTAAATCAGTTAAACAACAAAATGTCGAGAAAAAATTTTTTTGCAAAAATAGCGAAAATTCGCGAAAAATTTAGATATTTCAAGCAAGCCATAAAATTTATTAAAAGTGCCTAACCTATAAGGAATGGCAAAAATTCTATAAAAATTGCTAAATTAGCGGAAATTCGCAAAAATTTGCTAATAGCGGTATGATAGCAAAGCCTAATAATTATTAAAAATCGTTATAGCTCTAAACATTCACAGTGAAAAATCGCTTCTTCGCGAGCATGGCTAAAATTCGCGAAAAATAGCTAACTTGGAAACAAACCCTAAAATATATTTGAACTTGCTAAATCGGTTAAAAAACAAAATGTAGGATAAAAGCAAAAAAAAAAAAAATGTTGCAAAAATAGCGAAAATTTACGAACCATTTTAATATTTCAAACAAGCCATAAAATTTAGTAAAAGTGCCTAAAACTATAAGGAATGGCAAAAATTCTATAAAAATTGCTAAATTAGCGGTAATTCGCAAAAATTTGGTAATAGCGGCACGATAGCAAAGTCTAATAATTATAAAAAATCTTTAAAATTGTAAAGAATCCGAAAACTTACAGGAAAAATTGCTTCTATCCGGAACATGGCTAAAATTATTTGTCGTTGTTTGCACTTACAATTTTTTTGTAATATCAAATAAATGTTTTCTCAAAAATTACTAAAATATTTGATTTTTTGTGTTCACACTATGTTCACATTGGACAAATATTTGTTTGCCGGCAAAGACTTTTATTTGCTCAAAATCAGCTGTTATTTTATTTGATACTCAAAAATATTTTGTGTTCAGACTACGTTAATGAAATATTTGATGTTTGCTTTCAAATATTTTATCAGTCTGAACGTACCTTTACAAATACATTTAAAACAAAAACAATGTTTTTAGAATTTGTTTTTGTTTTAAATGTAGTTGTTCGAAAGAAGGAATTCTTTCGCACATTGGAAATAGGTTATAATATGCCTTTTTTAATATTTTTATGTTATTATGATACTGGGTACAAAAGTGTGAAGCACCAACACACATCAAGCTGATGCAAAACTTCATTGTTTTAAAAATTGACTGTTTAAATAATTGTGTATTTTCTATAAGCAAAATTAAAGTAAAAATCAGAATTTCTAAAAATAAAAAATCATCATTTGAGAAAAAAATCTTTAATCATATTTTTGTTTAAAAAAATAATGCAAAATATGATAAAATCATCATTCTGGCAACGCTGTTTATAGATTATATTCAAACAAGAGAAAACTAAAATTTGTCAAATTAAACTTTGTGTGTCTGAGCACCAAACAAAGTTTAAAAGAGAATTCAACAGACTTTGTCAAAGTAAACTTTGCCTGTCTGAAAGGGGACTTACTACATATGTATATCGTAATTAGTTTCTGTAACTCTCATTATCTCCCTGAATTATTGTGTTTTATTCTTTTTATACCCTCCACCACCACTGTGGTGAATGAGGGTATACTAAGTTTGTCATTCCGTGTGAAACTTTTTTATAATACATCTAAGACCCCATAAAGTATATATATTCTGGCTCCTTGAGTAATTCTAAGTCGATTTAGCCATGTCCGTCTGTCCGTCTGTTGAAAACACGCTCACTTTCGAAAAACGCAAAAGAAAAGAACAAACTTGGTCTCAAATTGCTTGTAGTTATCCTAAGCAGTTTGGGATTGAAATCCAGCAACATCGGTTTAGTAGGATCAGAACTATTAATCAATATGTGGAACCACTACCCAAAAAAAAATTGATAATTTTAATACAAAAACTATCATAAATAGTGGAATAATGCACGCAATGACATAAAGTTTTGCACGAATTCGCTTTTTACGACTGCAAATCATACTAATAAATTTCGTGAAGATCGGTCTATAATTTACCATAGGCCCCATATAAACCCTTCTCGCGGAAAACAGTTTAGTACGCCTAAGACCGCAATAAATAACGCTAGCATACTTAAATTTGGTACATCACAGTTTTATAGGACCAGAAATCACACTGTAAATTTTTTTGAAGATCGGTCCATAATTTACACTAGGTCCCATATAAACCCTACTCCCGGAAAACAGTTTAATACGCCTAAAACCGTAATAAATAACGCTATCATATTAAAATTTGGTACGTCACAGTTTTATAATACCGCAAATGACACTGTAAATTTTTTTGAAGATCGGTCCATAATTTACACTAGGTCCCATATAAACCCTACTCCCGGAAAACAGTTTAGCACGCCTAAAACCGTAATAAATAACGCTAGCATACTAACATTTGGTACGTCACAGTTTTATAGGACCAGAAATCACACCGTAAAATTTTTTGAAGATCGGTCCACAATTAACAATAGCCCCATATAAACCCTTCTCCCGGAAAACAGTTTAGCACGCCTAAAACCGCAATAAATAACGCTAGCATACTAACATTTTGTACGTCACAGTTTTATAAGACCAGAAATCACACTGTAAAATTTTTTGAAGAACGGTCCATAATTTACATTACGCCCCTTATAAACCCTACTCCCGGAAAACAGCTTAGTACGCCTAGAACCGCAACAAATAACGCCAGCACACTAAAATTTGGTACGTCACAGTTTTATAGGACCAGAAATCACACTGTAGAATTTTTTAAAGATCGGTCCATAATTTACACTAGGTCCCATATAAACCCTACTCCCGGAAAACAGTTTAGTACGCCTAAGCCCGTAATAAATAACGCTATAATACCAAAATTTGGTACGTCACAGTTTTATGGGACCAGAAATCAAACTGTAAAATTTTTTGGAGATCGGTCCATAATTTACACTAGGCCCCATATAAGCCCTACTCCCGGAAAACCGTTTAGTACGCCTAAAACCGTAATAAATAATGCTATCAAATTGAAATTCGGTACGTCACAGTTTTATAGGATGAGAAATCACACTGCCAAATTTCGTGAAGAGTGGTCCATAATTTACCCTAGGCCCCATATAAACCCTACTCTCGGAAAACAGCTTAAAACCAAATAAAGCCCACTTCGGGAAAATAATTAAATTCGCCTAAAACCATCTCATATATAGATATTGCGGTGAAATTTTTTACCTTAATTCATATGGCAAGAAAAAAGATCATGCAAATTTGTGAAATTCACTGTAAACGCTAAAACTAATTACACTGCTGTATTGAAATTTATTCTAATTTATTTTTTGTAATACCAGAAATAAGTCTTCAGAATTTTGGGATGATTGGTCCATAATTTACCATGGGTCCAATACAAATAACGCTCCTAAAAATTATTTTAGTTCGGCTAAAACTTTTACGAATCATGATATTTTACTCAAGCCAGTTCAAAGTTCTAACAGAAACGCATAAAATGTTCTTATTGTAGGTCAATAATTTAATTCAGGTCTAAACCGCAACTAATTTTAATGCTAACGCTCGTTTTTGTGAAGAGTAGTTTATAATATATATGTATGTATTTATCATATAGAGCCCCTGTCGGTGGAGGGTATCAAAGATTCGGCACAGCCGAATATAGCACTCTAACTTGTTTTCTTTTATCTTAATTCGTATTGAAATTGCATATTATTTATAACTGTATATGTAAACTAGGGATGCTAAACGGGATTGGTTTTAAGAAATCCCGGGATTCGGGATTATTGAATCCCGAATCCCGGGATTTTCGGGATTTTTCGGGATCCCGGGATTTCGGGATTCAATTCACTTTTTAAAGAATTTATTTTGATTTTAGAATTATAAAAATTTATTTAATTTTTGTAATCGTATATTCAGAAAAATACATTTTTATTTACATTACATTTTATTATTATTTAATTATTTTTAAGCAAAAAAAAAAAAATAATTCATATACATAAGTTTAAAATTTTTTAATTAATTTAAAATATTGCGTTTTAATTGAAAATTAAAATTTTTGATCATTTCTTATGATTTTTGTTTTTAAGAGTTTGTAAAAATATATACATACATATATTGTTAAAAAGACTAATATTATTGTACCTTGTTAAATTTATCCCAAAAAGATATATTTAATGCTGTTTAAGGTAGTTCCTTAAAAATATTAAAGCATCTAATGTTTCATCGGATAACCTTGATCGGATTTTATTCCCAACATAAGCAGCTGTTGAGAAACATCTTTCACAATCCACGCTTGTGGGTAAAATGGTTTCTAGATAGCTATATGCAGATTGTAAACATTTACCCCTTATGCCTCCGGATACAAACAAATCAATTTCTATAGAAAGTTGCGTCTCCAAATCATCATTAGTACTATTTAAAGCTTTTGTTGGACTCTTACATTCTTCGATGGCATCATTTAATTTTTGAACAATGGAAATGGGGACGTCGAATAATTCCTCATCAGATGTACTATCATTGATTTCGAGTGATGTTATCGAACTGTTAGTACCGTGGTTTTTTGCGAAACATAGAATCAGCAGCTTCAATTCGGTTTTTATTAAAATCATATCCAACTGGTTATCAAAATCGGATTTTTTATTTGGATTTTTTAAAAAGTTTGATAAAGTTGCATACACCGTTCTTCTTTCCTCTATTCTTTTGCGCAGGGATCTGTTCAAATCTTTACTAAGATCGCAGTTAATTGCTGAAATCTCCTTTACCATAAATGCTAGCGCAGCATCAGCTTTGCATAAAGTCATATCGCGGCGGCACAGTGCTTCAAGTGTTATTTTAATTGGGGTTAAAGTGTTTACGATTTGCTTAATCAAATTGAACTCATGTTCAGAAAATGTCTGCATTTTTAAATCGATAAGAGCTTTTTTACTGGAATTTCTAAATCACAAAACCGCTGACACATTTCAAACAAAGTATTCCACCTGGTTCTACAGTCCAATATCAGTTTTAGTTCTTTCCCCTTTTCTTATTTTACATAGGATTGTAATATCTCATTTTTTGATGGAGATTTTCGGAACATTCTTACCGCTTTTCTAACTTTTTCAATAATTGGTTTAATATGAAAGTTTTTCGTTATTTCAACCTGGACTTCACTTAATGTAATTTCAAAATGATCGAACAAATCTTCATCATCTTCGGATGACGACTCCTGGGGTTCCGTATTATAAGTGGATGTACCTTTATATAAAACATCAACCACTGCAAGATGCAATCCATGGGCTAAGCACAACTGCTGCTTGGGAGCTATAAGTCTACCGATTTTTTGCATGGTTGAAGCACCATCGGTAGTAATACCAACCACATCATTAGAAAGTGAAATTTCAAATTCTTTTAATCTTTCATCTAAATACTGGATGCAATTTTCTGCCGTACCAGACTTCTTCATCCTTATTAAACCAATATTAAAAAGCTTTCCATTTGTGTTAACAATGATGTTCATATATCGTTTATTGGAACAGGAAGTCCATTCATCCAACGCAATACTAAATTTTTTCTCACTAGACTTGATTTTTCTTATTTCTTCTTTCATATTTTGTTTACATTTTTGGTAATATTCCATGAATTTAGATTTTATTGTTTCTCTTGATTTTGGAACTTCAAAACCCCGTGCTTTGAATGATTTTCTAAGCTCTGTAGAAGTAATAAACAATGAAAAAGGCAAATTGTCGACTGCTGTCAAGTGGGCAATTGCTGCTGATAATGATTCTTCTTGTCTTGGAAAACCAAAATCTGAGAGCTTTAAAACTTTTTGATGTGGTTCATTGCTACCACTTTTTTCCAATTTTATCATATGAATCTACATAAAAAAAAAATTTTATTCATTGCGGTATTTATTTTAAAATACTTACGTTAAGATGAGTTAACAATCCTTTTGTTGACCCGCCATTTGTTTTTAAAATCTTTTTGCACAATTTGCATTTGGCTTGTGGTGCTCCTTTTGACTCCACCAAAAAATAGCTCCACACTGAACTTTTGTCGTTATTCTTTGTTTTATGGTCTTTAAAATTCATTTTCACACAATAATTAAAGATTTTGTACAATAGGAATGTCTTTTTTCTTATTTTTTTTTTTAAACAATTAAAAGATTTGTGCAACAAAATGCAATTTTATTGTCCGGCTTTACAATAACAATGTTGTTGATTTTTTTATCTTTTGTTATGATTTTACTCACAGGGTGTTTCCAAAGCTAAATAAATTATTAAAACATACACTTTACAAAATGTATAGGTGTAGTTAATGCTTCAAACAAAAAAGCACTCATTATTAAAAAAATACTTAAAAAAGCATGTAATAAATATTTTTGTGCATTTTTGGTTAAAAAGAAAAAAATCCCGAAAAATCTCGGGATTAATTTGTAAAAATCCCGGGATTCGGGATTTACCAATCCCGAAAAATCGCGGGATTTCGGGATTCGGGATTTCCCGTTTGGCATCCCTAATGTAAACCTACCAAAAAAACAGGTTCTTACTTAAGCTAAGCAAGACTTTGATTTAAAAGTAATATTTTTCCTCTTGGTTTTTAAAACTTCACTTGTTGAAAGAACGTATAACATAATACATATATTTCTGCCAAGCTGCGTAAAATAAAATTAACAGCCTTGCTGCCTAATAGAGAATTTCTAATTTTTTAAGAAAAAAAATTATTAGTTATTAAATATAAAAGTAAGATATTAAAAAGCTTTTAATGGCAGTTTTATCAATATATGATTAGAAATATTGTCTAAGCCACTCGCTCTTTTATTGTTAAAATTCTTTATATAAATTGACAACTGAAGTAAGTTCGTAAGATCATAAATATTTTCATCGTTTAAAGAAGAGATTGATATACATATTCATTTGAGATCTCTTTGCCAAGCGTATTTAACTCCAAATAAATTTATTATTCTATCAGAGATCAAAAACATCCAATTGCAAAAATTTATTTGTTTTGACTGTACATTTGGTTTTACATTGATATTGGTAGAAAATTTGTTAATATGTTCATCAATCTCACAGATCTTCATATTTCTGTTACAATCTGGTAAGTTTTAAACAATATCAAACCGGACGTTATTACGAAAATTGTCCCAATTCGTATTTTTAAAAGATGTATATGAAGGAGGGTTCAAAATTATTTCAAAATTTGGAAGTTTTAAGTGAAGTTTTATTTGAAAGTGATTACAAAATGTTGGAAGACTTGTCACCACAAAATTACAGTTTAAATGGTTTACACGGTTGGGACTCATAAGAAAATGATAGCGATATGAAGAAGAATTTGGAAATGTTTCTCCGTTATGCGAACAACATTCACTGAGTTCTGTTGCAAAAATTAAAACATATTTTGCCATTACCATTATTAATGCTGTCTCCCTAAGAAATATGACGAGACATTGAAGTCACCACCAATGAAAAATGTATCAAAATATAAATTGATCCAAGCAAAATTTGTTTAATTACATTATCAAGTTTTATATTAATACATATAAAAATGTGTGGAAGCCCTAAATCAAATACTATCCATTTAAATTCTAATGACTTTTTTATGGCTATAGCCTACCCCTTGAGAGCTAGCACTTTAAGGTCTTTTAATATATATTCTTCGAGTTTCTTTCACGATAATAAAAAATTAGCTTAAAAAACATACGGCAAACAAAAGATTTTTTTTTATAAATAAACACTATCTGACGTATTCATAAATAAATGATTTAAACTTGAAATCTGTTTTAAGAAAAATTTGTATAAACATATTGCTTTAAAATAATATAATTATTGTTGACGTTGGGGAGATTGAAAGTAAGGCGTTATAAAGCATTTCCAATTTCTCTGTTCTTTTTCTTGTCATTTACAATAATTAGTAGTCTTCAACATACCACTTGAGTCTCTTTTCAATGCTTTTAATAGCATTGTTAAGGTCTGGTGGAAGGTTTTTTCATTCGTCTCAAAAAAAGCATCTTCTTCATCTGAATCATTGTGGTAAAAGTCTGTACTAAGCATTCTTAAAAATAAATTATTTACAAACTCTTTGGTTTCAGTCTTTGTAGTATATGTTTTAAAAATTATTTCTCGTAAGAAATGTTCCTGAGTTAAGAAAAAATAAAAGAGCATTGAAACGTACCGGCTTGTTTTTTACATAAGAGAATAAAACTAATACTGTGAAAAAACAAATTTTCGATTAATCTATTAATCGCATAAATTATTAGAATTATTCGTTAATCGAAAATAAGCAATCTTAAATTATTCGAACAGCTAATTGCCCAAAATTAATCGATTATTCTTTAATCGCATGAATACCCTAATAATTACCGTGGCTGTCCCTAACACGACGTATATAATTATACCCTCCACCACCACTATACTAAGTTTGTCATTCCGTGTGAAACTTTTTTATAATACATCTAAGACCCCATAAAGTATATATATTCTGGCTCCTTGAGTAATTCTAAGTCGATTTAGCCATGTCCGTCTGTCCGTCTGTTGAAAACACGCTCACTTTCGAAAAACGCAAAAGAAAAGAACAAACTTGGTCTCAAATTGCTTGTAGTTATCCTAAGCAGTTTGGGATTGAAATCCAGCAACATCGGTTTAGTAGGATCAGAACTATTAATCAATATGTGGAACCACTACCCAAAAAAAAATTGATAATTTTAATACAAAAACTATCATAAATAGTGGAATAATGCACGCAATGACATAAAGTTTTGCACGAATTCGCTTTTTACGACTGCAAATCATACTAATAAATTTCGTGAAGATCGGTCTATAATTTACCATAGGCCCCATATAAACCCTTCTCGCGGAAAACAGTTTAGTACGCCTAAGACCGCAATAAATAACGCTAGCATACTTAAATTTGGTACATCACAGTTTTATAGGACCAGAAATCACACTGTAAATTTTTTTGAAGATCGGTCCATAATTTACACTAGGTCCCATATAAACCCTACTCCCGGAAAACAGTTTAATACGCCTAAAACCGTAATAAATAACGCTATCATATTAAAATTTGGTACGTCACAGTTTTATAATACCGCAAATGACACTGTAAATTTTTTTGAAGAGCGGTCCATAATTTACACTAGGTCCCATATAAACCCTACTCCCGGAAAACAGTTTAGCACGCCTAAAACCGTAATAAATAACGCTAGCATACTAACATTTGGTACGTCACAGTTTTATAGGACCAGAAATCACACCGTAAAATTTTTTGAAGATCGGTCCACAATTAACAATAGCCCCATATAAACCCTTCTCCCGGAAAACAGTTTAGCACGCCTAAAACCGCAATAAATAACGCTAGCATACTAACATTTTGTACGTCACAGTTTTATAAGACCAGAAATCACACTGTAAAATTTTTTGAAGAACGGTCCATAATTTACATTACGCCCCTTATAAACCCTACTCCCGGAAAACAGCTTAGTACGCCTAGAACCGCAACAAATAACGCCAGCACACTAAAATTTGGTACGTCACAGTTTTATAGGACCAGAAATCACACTGTAGAATTTTTTAAAGATCGGTCCATAATTTACACTAGGTCCCATATAAACCCTACTCCCGGAAAACAGTTTAGTACGCCTAAGCCCGTAATAAATAACGCTATAATACCAAAATTTGGTACGTCACAGTTTTATGGGACCAGAAATCAAACTGTAAAATTTTTCGGAGATCGGTCCATAATTTACACTAGGCCCCATATAAGCCCTACTCCCGGAAAACCGTTTAGTACGCCTAAAACCGTAATAAATAATGCTATCAAATTGAAATTCGGTACGTCACAGTTTTATAGGATGAGAAATCACACTGCCAAATTTCGTGAAGAGTGGTCCATAATTTACCCTAGGCCCCATATAAACCCTACTCTCGGAAAACAGCTTAAAACCAAATAAAGCCCACTTCGGGAAAATAATTAAATTCGCCTAAAACCATCTCATATATAGATATTGCGGTGAAATTTTTTACCTTAATTCATATGGCAAGAAAAAAGATCATGCAAATTTGTGAAATTCACTGTAAACGCTAAAACTAATTACACTGCTGTATTGAAATTTATTCTAATTTATTTTTTGTAATACCAGAAATAAGTCTTCAGAATTTTGGGATGATTGGTCCATAATTTACCATGGGTCCAATACAAATAACGCTCCTAAAAATTATTTTAGTTCGGCTAAAACTTTTACGAATCATGATATTTTACTCAAGCCAGTTCAAAGTTCTAACAGAAACGCATAAAATGTTCTTATTGTAGGTCAATAATTTAATTCAGGTCTAAACCGCAACTAATTTTAATGCTAACGCTCGTTTTTGTGAAGAGTAGTTTATAATATATATGTATGTATTTATCATATAGAGCCCCTGTCGGTGGAGGGTATCAAAGATTCGGCACAGCCGAATATAGCACTCTAACTTGTTTTCTTTTATCTTAATTCGTATTGAAATTGCATATTATTTATAACTGTATATGTAAACTAGGGATGCTAAACGGGATTGGTTTTAAGAAATCCCGGGATTCGGGATTATTGAATCCCGAATCCCGGGATTTTCGGGATCCCGGGATTTCGGGATTCAATTCACTTTTTAAAGAATTTATTTTGATTTTAGAATTATAAAAATTTATTTAATTTTTGTAATCGTATATTCAGAAAAATACATTTTTATTTACATTACATTTTATTATTATTTAATTATTTTTAAGCAAAAAAAAAAAAAATAATTCATATACATAAGTTTAAAATTTTTTAATTAATTTAAAATATTGCGTTTTAATTGAAAATTAAAATTTTTGATCATTTCTTATGATTTTTGTTTTTAAGAGTTTGTAAAAATATATACATACATATATTGTTAAAAAGACTAATATTATTGTACCTTGTTAAATTTATCCCAAAAAGATATATTTAATGCTGTTTAAGGTAGTTCCTTAAATATATTAAAGCATCTAATGTTTCATCGGATAAACTTGATCGGATTTTATTCCCAACATAAGCAGCTGTTGAGAAACATCTTTCACAATCCACGCTTGTGGGTAAAATGGTTTCTAGATAGCTATATGCAGATTGTAAACATTTACCCCTTATGCCTCCGGATACAAACAAATCAATTTCTATAGAAAGTTGCGTCTCCAAATCATCATTAGTACTATTTAAAGCTTTTGTTGGACTCTTACATTCTTCGATGGCATCATTTAATTTTTGAACAATGGAAATGGGGACGTCGAATAATTCCTCATCAGATGTACTATCATTGATTTCGAGTGATGTTATCGAACTGTTAGTACCGTGGTTTTTTGCGAAACATAGAATCAGCAGCTTCAATTCGGTTTTTATTAAAATCATATCCAACTGGTTATCAAAATCGGATTTTTTATTTGGATTTTTTAAAAAGTTTGATAAAGTTGCATACACCGTTCTTCTTTCCTCTATTCTTTTGCGCAGGGATCTGTTCAAATCTTTACTAAGATCGCAGTTAATTGCTGAAATCTCCTTTACCATAAATGCTAGCGCAGCATCAGCTTTGCATAAAGTCATATCGCGGCGGCACAGTGCTTCAAGTGTTATTTTAATTGGGGTTAAAGTGTTTACGATTTGCTTAATCAAATTGAACTCATGTTCAGAAATGTCTGCATTTTTAAATCGATAAGAGCTTTTTTACTGGAATTTCTAAATCACAAAACCGCTGACACATTTCAAACAAAGTATTCCACCTGGTTCTACAGTCCAATATCAGTTTTAGTTCTTTCCCCTTTTCTTATTTTACATAGGATTGTAATATCTCATTTTTTGATGGAGATTTTCGGAACATTCTTACCGCTTTTCTAACTTTTTCAATAATTGGTTTAATATGAAAGTTTTTCGTTATTTCAACCTGGACTTCACTTAATGTAATTTCAAAATGATCGAACAAATCTTCATCATCTTCGGATGACGACTCCTGGGGTTCCGTATTATAAGTGGATGTACCTTTATATAAAACATCAACCACTGCAAGATGCAATCCATGGGCTAAGCACAACTGCTGCTTGGGAGCTATAAGTCTACCGATTTTTTGCATGGTTGAAGCACCATCGGTAGTAATACCAACCACATCATTAGAAAGTGAAATTTCAAATTCTTTTAATCTTTCATCTAAATACTGGATGCAATTTTCTGCCGTACCAGACTTCTTCATCCTTATTAAACCAATATTAAAAAGCTTTCCATTTGTGTTAACAATGATGTTCATATATCGTTTATTGGAACAGGAAGTCCATTCATCCAACGCAATACTAAATTTTTTCTCACTAGACTTGATTTTTCTTATTTCTTCTTTCATATTTTGTTTACATTTTTGGTAATATTCCATGAATTTAGATTTTATTGTTTCTCTTGATTTTGGAACTTCAAAACCCCGTGCTTTGAATGATTTTCTAAGCTCTGTAGAAGTAATAAACAATGAAAAAGGCAAATTGTCGACTGCTGTCAAGTGGGAAATTGCTGCTGATAATGATTCTTCTTGTCTTGGAAAACCAAAATCTGAGAGCTTTAAAACTTTTTGATGTGGTTCATTGCTACCACTTTTTTCCAATTTTATCATATGAATCTACATAAAAAAAAAATTTTATTCATTGCGGTATTTATTTTAAAATACTTACGTTAAGATGAGTTAACAATCCTTTTGTTGACCCGCCATTTGTTTTTAAAATCTTTTTGCACAATTTGCATTTGGCTTGTGGTGCTCCTTTTGACTCCACCAAAAAATAGCTCCACACTGAACTTTTGTCGTTATTCTTTGTTTTATGGTCTTTAAAATTCATTTTCACACAATAATTAAAGATTTTGTACAATAGGAATGTCTTTTTTCTTATTTTTTTTTTTAAACAATTAAAAGATTTGTGCAACAAAATGCAATTTTATTGTCCGGCTTTACAATAACAATGTTGTTGATTTTTTTATCTTTTGTTATGATTTTACTCACAGGGTGTTTCCAAAGCTAAATAAATTATTAAAACATACACTTTACAAAATGTATAGGTGTAGTTAATGCTTCAAACAAAAAAGCACTCATTATTAAAAAAATACTTAAAAAAGCATGTAATAAATATTTTTGTGCATTTTTGGTTAAAAAGAAAAAAATCCCGAAAAATCTCGGGATTAATTTGTAAAAATCCCGGGATTCGGGATTTACCAATCCCGAAAAATCGCGGGATTTCGGGATTCGGGATTTCCCGTTTGGCATCCCTAATGTAAACCTACCAAAAAAACAGGTTCTTACTTAAGCTAAGCAAGACTTTGATTTAAAAGTAATATTTTTCCTCTTGGTTTTTAAAACTTCACTTGTTGAAAGAACGTATAACATAATACATATATTTCTGCCAAGCTGCGTAAAATAAAATTAACAGCCTTGCTGCCTAATAGAGAATTTCTAATTTTTTAAGAAAAAAAATTATTAGTTATTAAATATAAAAGTAAGATATTAAAAAGCTTTTAATGGCAGTTTTATCAATATATGATTAGAAATATTGTCTAAGCCACTCGCTCTTTTATTGTTAAAATTCTTTATATAAATTGACAACTGAAGTAAGTTCGTAAGATCATAAATATTTTCATCGTTTAAAGAAGAGATTGATATACATATTCATTTGAGATCTCTTTGCCAAGCGTATTTAACTCCAAATAAATTTATTATTCTATCAGAGATCAAAAACATCCAATTGCAAAAATTTATTTGTTTTGACTGTACATTTGGTTTTACATTGATATTGGTAGAAAATTTGTTAATATGTTCATCAATCTCACAGATCTTCATATTTCTGTTACAATCTGGTAAGTTTTAAACAATATCAAACCGGGCGTTATTACGAAAATTGTCCCAATTCGTATTTTTAAAAGATGTATATGAAGAAGGAGGTTTCAAAATTATTTCAAAATTTGGAAGTTTTAAGTGAAGTTTTATTTGAAAGTGATTACAAAATGTTGGAAGAGTTGTCACCACAAAATTACAGTTTAAATGATTTACACGGTTGGGACTCATAAGAAAATGATAGCGATATGAAGATCAAATTTGGAAATGTTTTTCCGTTATGCGAACAAAATTCATTGAGTTCTGTTGCAAAAATTAAAACATATTTTGCCATTACCATTATTAATGCTGTCTCCCTAAGAAATATGACGAGACATTGAAGTCACCACCAATGAAAAATGTATCAAAATATAAATTGATCCAAGCAAAATTTGTTTAATTACATTATCAAGTTTTATATTAATACATATAAAAATGTGTGGAAGCCCTAAATCAAATACTATCCATTTAAATTCTAATGACTTTTTTATGGCTATAGCCTACCCCTTGAGAGCTAGCACTTTAAGGTCTTTTAATATATATTCTTCGAGTTTCTTTCACGATAATAAAAAATTAGCTTAAAAAACATACGGCAAATAAAAGATTTTTTTTTATAAATAAACACTATCTGACGTATTCATAAATAAATGATTTAAACTTGAAATCTGTTTTAAGAAAAATTTGTATAAACATATTGTTTTAAAATAAATTTCAAACGTACTTAAATTATTGATTATGAATCTCGACCTCACCCTGGAGAAGTACTGCACTGCAGTCGACATAGTGTTACAGTTTTTAACTCAGCTATCGAGATCGATGAGGGACTACACTTTGCAGTGTATTAATGTCGTCACAACTTAATTCACATTAAAAATTGAATTGCTGTCAAAAAACCGGAATGAATTGATCTAGAAAAACTAAGAGATACGTATATTTTGTTAAGCTTTTTTCGGAATCTGATCAGTTTGATCATGGGTGAGGTCAGTGTTATAAACATATGTATAAAATAAATTGTTTTGTTGTTTTCTTTTTAAAAATTTATGTTACGTATATAAAATCTTTTGAATATTCAAAAAGTGTTGTTTATTAAAAAAAAAAGTAACTTCTTAAAGAAACACATTGATCCCGAAAAATCCCGAAATTCCGGAAAATCCCGGGATTTCGGGATCGGGATTTCCAAAATCCCGAATCCAGAGATTTTCAAAAATCAGTCCTGATTGGCATCCCTAGTATTTAGTTATTTGTTTCGTCTCATATCTTCTTTAACAGAATTACATGAAACAATTAGACGTTAAAACAATTAGACGTAGAGTTAAAAATTTTAAAAAATTTAAACAGGATTCTAATGACATAATGGAAGATTTTATACCTTAAAAGAAATCCAGGAAAAGGACTGAGAAATTGCATATACTGTATTATGGGTTGCTTTCGATTTTACGAGAATCTACGATAAGTGAATGAATGATTTACAGGTCAAGTTTTCTCAAAAGTAAAGAAAAGAATTGCTTAAACCCTAAACATTTAAACCAAATTATTTTTCTAAAAGATCATTTTATAAAACTATTAAAATCTATAACTAATAAAATTTAAATAATTTATATGTACGTAATATTTTTGCATTAATTAAAAAAATGTATTTATATTAATGATTAATTGTTTTGTTTGCTCGTTTTAGTTCAAGAAATGTTATGCTTGTTATGTTATTATTTTTTGTTACTAATAGCTAACCGCTCAATTACAAAATAAACCGAATATTATCTGATTAAACCAAAACCTCGTCTAATTAATTGAGCGATTTATCGATTAAAGCAAAAGCTCGATTAAATGAATACCCTAGTTACATTTGAATGTTCAACGCAAGCTCGAAAGTTGGACGGGTGGCAATGATGCTTGCAATTGATGCAAATAGGTAAATTTTTTATACTAGGTACGAATTTGCATTGTCCTAGAGCATAATTTGACTCACATTTGACACACGCATATGGTAATTCTGAGATTACCGGCTAATGTGCTGTTTTTTGGAATTTAAATAGGGACAAATAAAACATATTCCACTTCATGATTTACTCGTACTTTCCATTTAAGCTTTATAGATCCTTCGCAGTCACTAAAAGAGTTTTTCCTAAAATTGGTTTGTTCTTCAAAAAATTGCCCTCCAAAGTGTTCAAAAAAGGGAATTCAAATAATCGATGTTTTGAATTAATCGCGCGTATAATTATTCAAGGTAACAATTTAATTGAATAATAATCGAACAATTTAAAATTAAATGCGCATATAAACTAGCTTTCCCTCAACAATAAATTTCATTGTTTTACCAAAAAAAAAAAATTGGGAATTTAGCACGTCATAAAGAAATCTTATTGATAATTAAAATTATTCGGGTAATCGAATCATTTTAATTTTGTCTAGTGTAGAAGTTTAATAATAAGACGAAAATAATCTTTCAAATAGAATATACAGTTTAAATGTTTATGTTTCAAACGATTTCTTTTTTTGTTTTGAGAAACGTTATTTAAAAAAGATTCTTTCACTTACACAGTACAACATTTTTCAGTTAATTGATTGCCAACTCAATTCTGTGAACTGTATGTAAAATTAGACCCAAAAAGAAGAATTTCTGCATCATTCGTTTTGTCTTCTTACCTGCGATTTGAAGTTAGTATCGATTTGAAGTTAGTACTATCGTATAGGGGAATTTATCACGTTTTAGGCCCTGTTGTTTGACATAGCTCGACAACCACTAGCCCAATTTAGTTGAAATAAATTTTAAAAAATTAAGAATTACAATTCCCTTAATCTGTTCATATATTGTTTTCCTATACAAGTAACACTTTCGAAGTTAAAAATGAATGTATGAAGGGAAAAAATTATTTTTTGCCTAAAAATTTAAATTTTTTTTTTTAAAAATACATAAAAAATCCAAAATGGAAAAAGTTTCAAGTCTAGTTATTTTTTCGCAAAGTCACATAGCCTATGAGCAAAATGAGACAAAGATCATAAAAATCGATGCACGCGTTTCGCTTTTATTCGCAATTGAGTAAAGGTATGAATTTCAAAAATTTGCTCGAGATATGCACAACATTATTTGGAGAAAACATTGACACCTTTTTCATGATTCTGAGAATTAAAAAAAAAGGAATAAACAAAAGGTTATTTGATTTTTATGATTGCGGTAATAAATGTACGTGGACAATTAAACGGAAAGTGGACCTTTTTATTATTTGGGTTTTTCCGGTGGCTACCTATATGATTTTTTTACAGAAATTGCACCCACATTTAAGGGTGGTCATTATTTGGAAAGTTTTGCACAGTTTGAAACGTACAAGTGCTGAATCAGGTATATAGCCAGCCGCCCTTAAAATATGCGCCCATTTATAAGTACCTGGCAGTAAAATATTCAAAAATACGTAGTATTTATAGGTGTGCATTGATCGATTTTTGGCATTCAGCCAGTGCCGACGAACGCGAACAGTAAAAGTGATTTTTCTCCAGTTTTTTAAAAGTGAATAACAACAAAACATAAAATATATCAATATGGAAAACAACAAGTGCCCATATTTGGATGAATATTGTTACGTTTGTGGTCATATCGTCCGAAAAATACAGAAAAAAGATCGAAAAAATTTGTTTACTGAGCAATTCAAAACCGCGTATTGTAATTATTTCGATGAAGCAGATTTAAGTGGTGCAAATTTTACGCCGAACACAGTGTGCAACAGTTGTTATACTACCCTTCTAAAATGGATTCACGGAAAAAGTAGAAAGTTATCTTTTATGAAGCCAGTAATTTGGGTGGAAGACACAACTGGACATGATGAATCCAGGTGCTATGCATGCATAAATTTTCGTCCTGGATTAAACAGACAACAATTGAAAACAAAAGTATACACTGCTGCATTTACTGCCACACTTCCAGTGCAACGCCCTGCTGATACCGATGCACCTAAACCTCCGAGTGCGGATACTGTGTCCCTGCTAGCCGAAACCGTTTTCACCAATCCGACCGATTTGGATGATGCTGATTGGATACCCGATATTGAAAATAGTGCACCACAACCGCTACCACAAATCGAAATGGATTACATTGTGGACAAGCTGGGACTATCACAACACGACTCCGAATGGCTGACATCATTTTTGAAGAGAAGAAAACTCACACAGCAAAATGTCAGCGCAACAAGCTGATTTTCAGAAATTTTATTCCGTTGACGAAGCAAATACGTTCACGTACTGCCATGATATCCCAGGTTTAGTGAAAAAATTGGGAATGGATTATATCGCTGGCGACTGGCGTTTATTCATCGATGGTTCAGTTACTAGTTTGAAGGCTGTGCTGCTGCACAAAAAAAATAAAAAACCATGCATTCCATTGGGATTCAGCACAACTATGAAGGAAACGTATGAAGCATTGGGCGAAATTTTGAAGAAAATCAAATACGATGAACACAAATGGAACATTTGTTGCGATCTGAAGGTGGTCAACATACTACAAGGGATTATAGAAAAGGGCGGATATCCAAAATACTTCTGCTTCCTTTGTAATTGGGATTCACGATACAAAGGAAATCAATATCAATGTAAAGATTGGGAAGGAAGAACTCCCGAGCTCAACAAACAATTAAAATTACGCAATGAACCTATGATAAAGGACCTGGATGATATTTTGTTGCCACCGCTCCACATGAAACTGGGAATAGCTGGAAAATTCGTTGAAGTGGTGGTCAAAAAAGTTAACGGCGCCTTTGACTGTTTGAAATCCATATTTCCGAAACTCAGTGATGAGAAAATTAAAAACGGTACGTATCGTACTCTGTATTTCAATTATGTCATATCTAAATTTGTTAATTTCTATACATTCGCAATACCAATAATTTTTTCATTTTTCTTATGTATTTAAAACAGGTATTCTCAATGGACCTGATATTCGGAAATTGATCAAAAGTGATTCTTTCACACATTTGCTTTCAGAGCATCACGACCACCAACATGCATGGAACGCATTGAAAGAAGTAATAGAAGGCGTTCTAGGAAAGAACCGTGTCCAGCGAGAAGAGATACAGCAACGAGTGGACAGGTTGCTGTTATATTTCGAAAAAATCGGTGCATCCATGACGCTGAAATTGCATTTCTTGCACCACCACCTCGATACTTTTTTGGCACAATCACCTCAGGAATCAGACGAACAAGGAGAGAGGTTCCACCAGGTGACCATGCCATTTGAAAAGCGGTTCAAAAGCAAAAAATTGGATGCATTGCTTGCGGAGGTTTGTTGGTGGAGTTCCACAATTATGCAGTTTGAAGAAAGCACCGAAGATGAAGACATTGAAATTGGTGGACACAGTGAAAGAAACACGCCCTTGAATAGTATGTGTATCTCGGATGACGATACAGACTCAGACCATGAATATGAACAACCTACGAAGAAAACAAGATCATCAGAACCACAAGCGTCAACTTCTACAAGGATGGATATTGCCAATAATTGAAAAAATGTTCTAAATTTTGTTTTTATGCATATTATAATTGCGTATTAATTGCATATTATTTTATTTTCATTAAGTTTTTATAAATAAAGTTTTTTTTTGCATGATAATTTTTTAATTTATATTTTTATTTTTATTTTAAGGGTGGTGGCTATAACTGATTTTTGAAATTCATACCTTTACTCAATTGCGAATAAAAGCGAAACGCGTGCATCGATTTTTATGATCTTTGTCTCATTTTGCTCATAGGTTATGTGACTTTGCGAAAAAATAACTAGACTTGAAACTTTTTTCCATTTTGGATTTTTTATGTATTTTAAAAAAAAAAATTTTAATTTTTAGGCAAAAAATAATTTTTTCCCTTCATACATTCATTTTTAACTTCGAAAGTGTTGCTTGTATAGGAAAACAATTTATGAACAGATTAAGGGAATTGTAATTCTTAATTTTTTAAAATTTATTTCAACTAAATTGGGCTAGGGGTTGTCGAGCTATGTCAAACAACAGGACCTAAAACGTGATAAATTCCCCTATACGATAGTACTAACTTCAAATCGATACTAACTTCAAATCGCAAAAGAAGACAAAACGAATGATGCAGAAATTCTTCTTTATGGGTCTAATTTTACATACAGTTCACAGAATTGAGTTGGCAAATCATGTGTTGTACTGTGTTATTGTTGACGTTGGGGAGATTGAAAGTAAGGCGTTATAAAGCATTTCCAATTTCTCTGTTCTTTTTCTTGTCATTTACAATAATTGGTAGTCTTCAACATACCACTTGAGTCTCTTTTCAATTCTTTTAATAGCATTGTTAAGGTCTGGTGGAAGGTTTTTTCATTCGTCTCAAAAAAGCATCTTCTTCATCTGAATCATTGTGGTAAAAGTCTGTACTAAGCATTCTTAAAAATAAATTATTCACAAACTCTTTGGTTTCAGTCTTTATAGTATATGTTTTAAAAATTATTTCTCGTAAGAAATGTTCCTGAGTTAAGAAACAATAAAAGAGCATTGAAACGTACCGGCTTGTTTTTTACATAAGAGAATAAAACTATTAATCTATTAATCGCATAAATTATTAGA
The DNA here is from genome assembly GCA_943735925.1 of Pollenia amentaria. Lineage (NCBI taxonomy): Eukaryota > Metazoa > Arthropoda > Insecta > Diptera > Polleniidae > Pollenia > Pollenia amentaria. The sequence goes on from OX031010.1 coordinate 71,528,869, forward strand.
ATTATTCGTTAATCGAAAATAAGCAATCTTAAATTATTCGAACAGCTAATTGCCCAAAATTAATCGATTATTCTTTAATCGCATAAATATGACTTAGATCAGACCTAACAAATATTTTACGATATTTGTTATTGATTTACAAAACTTAAATTGTAAGAAGATATTTGTATAATGTAATTTCGAAACGGTTGAATGATATTTGATCTAGACAAACGTTTTGCAAAAGCAAATAAATTATAATAGGAATTTAATAAAGTTATTTTTTGAAACATTCTCTCAAATTTATTTTAAATTAATTTTAATTTGTTGGTGGTTAAGCTATCTATATTAATTAACCAAATTTTTTAAAAGTTGCAAACAAAACCTCTTAGCCAGGATCTATTATCTATTTGAAATTATTTTGTTTGAGCATTATAGAAATGAATAGTGAACAGAACATTTTTTTTGTGTAAAATATTTGTCAATTCGTCGACTACAATTTAAAACATTCCATGCCATTGTTTGATTTCTTCAATTTTGTTTTTTAGTTCTTGGTGTTTTAATAAATAAAACTGGTAGAATTTTTTCCCATATCGTTGATTCCGCCGTAATGTTGTAGTTTTCAGCATGAAGAGATGCTAGAAGTACTTAAGAGTTTTAAGTGCATTATCGGGCATTTCGTCCTCGGCAACACAACTGGCTTATATTTCCCCCAATAATTAATTTTTTGCAGCGTATTTAAGTAAAGTATTATTTGTCGTCTTTTTAGAACTTCTTCGAACGGAGTTAAGTTTCATTTGGATCACATTAATGTCAAGCATGTACACTAATGAAAGGTGATTAATAAGTCGTGACATGGAAGAACCTTTGTAACTTATCATTTTAGGGCACTTCAAGCACTTATCTTTGTCTTTTTAATCGCATTCGACAAATATCTGGAGATATCATTTATATAAAAATATATTTAATATTTAGAATACTCTTGCACAAATTACTATTTATTTTTTAGCTGAACACGTTTTTGTAGTATTTTGAATAGTTTTTGGTTTTTTTTTCTATAAAAACACACGCTTTTATAAGCGAGTGTTCATAATATTTTTTGACCTTTGTTACATTTTGTTTTGACATTCTTCATAAAAAGTTTAAGTTTAGCCAATATTCAATTAGAAAATACTTAAATTACGGGTACATCTACAACAAGAGTAAGGAAAATGTATATAAATTACACATTACTAAAATAACCGGTTACTTATACCAAAATAACCGGTTTATTCGATATTCGAAAAATGGACATTTTAAAATAACCGACTTGGGCAAACCGAAACTAACCGGTTAAAACCGGTCGAATAATAACCGTTCGATCTCCCTAGTAGGATCAGAACTATGAATCAAAATGTGGAACCACTACCCAAAAAAAATTGATAATTTTGATACAAAAACTATCATAAATGGTTGAATAATGCACGGAATGACATAAAATTTTGCACAAATTTGCTTTATACGACTGCAAATACTGGTAAATTTCGTGAAGATCGGTCCATAATTTACCATAGGCCCCATTTAAACCCTTCTCGCAGAAAACAGTTTAGTACGCCTAAAACCGCCATAAATAACGCTAGCATACTTAAATTTGGTACGTCACAGTTTTATAATACCGCAAATCACTCTGTAAATTTTTTTGAAGATCGGTCCATAATTTACACTAGGTCCCATATAAACCCTACTCCCAGAAAACAGTTTAATACGCCTAAAACCGTAATAAATAATGCTATCATATTAAAATTTGCTACGTCACAGTTTTATAGGACCAGAAATCACAGTGTAAAATTTATGGAAGATCGGTCCATAATTTACACTAGGCCCAATATAAACCCTTCTCCCGGAAAACAGCTTATTGCGCCTAAAACCGTAATAAATAACGCTAGCATACTAACATTTGGTACGTCACAGTTTTATAAGACCAGAAATCACACTGTAGAATTTTTTAAAGATCGGTCCATAATTTACACTAGGTCCCATATAAACCATACTCCCGGAAAACAGTTTAGTACGCCTAAACCCGTAATAAATAACGCTATAATACCAAAATTTGGTATGTCACAGTTTTATGGAACCAGAAATCAAACTGTAAAATTTTTTGGAGATTGGTCCATAATTTACACTAGGCCCCATATAAACCCTTCTCGCGGAAAACAGTTTAGTACGCCTAAAACCGCAATAAATAACGCTAGCATACTTAAATTTGGTACGTCACAGTTTTATAGGCCCAAAAATCACACTGTAAGATTTTTTGAAGATCGTTCCACAATTTACACTAGGCCCCATATAAGCCCTACTCCCGGAAAACCGTTTAGTACGCCTAAAACCGTAATAAATAATTCTATCAAATTGAAATTCGGTACGTCACAGTTTTATAGGACCAGAAATCACACTGCCAAATTTCGTGAAGAGTGGTCCATAATTTACCCTAAGCCCCATTTAAACCCTACTCCCGGAAAACCGTTTAGTACGCCTAAAACCATAATAAATGATGCTATCAAATTGAAGTTTGGTACGTCACAGTTTTATAGGACGAGAAATCACACTGCCAAATTTCGTGAAGAGTGGTCCATAATTTACCCTAGGCCCCATATAAACCCTACTCCCGGAAAACTGTTTAGTGCACCTAAAACCGTAATAAATGGTGCTATCAAATTGAAGTTCGGTACGTCACAGTTTTATAGAACGAGAAATCACACTGCCAAATTTCGTGAAGAGTGGTCCATAATTTACCCTAAGCCCCATTTAATCCCTACTCCCGGAAAACCGTTTAGTACGCCTAAAACCATAATAAATGATGCTATCAAATTGAAGTTCGGTACGTCACAATTTTATAGAACGAGAAATCACACTGCCAAAAAAGATTAGTCCTTAATTTACCCTAGGCCCCATATAAACCCTACTCTCGGAAAACAGCTTAAAACTAAATAAAGCCCATTTTGGGAAAATAATTAAATTCGCCTAAAACCATCACATATATAGATATTGCGGTGAAATTTTTTACCTTAATTCATATGGCAAGAAAAAATATCATGCAAATATGTGAAATTTACTGTTAACGCTAAAACTAATTACACTGCTGTATTGAAATTTATTCTAATTAATTTTTTGTAATACCAGAAATCAGTCTTCAGAATTTTGGGATGATTGGTCCATAATTTACCATAGGTCCAATACAAATTACACTCCTAAAAATCATTTTAGTTCAGCTAAAACTGTTACGAATCCCGATATTTTAGTCAAGCCAGTTCAAAGTTCTAACAAAAAACGCAGAAAATTTTCTTGTTGTCGATTAATAATTTAATTCAGGTCGGTCTAAACCGCAACCAATTTTAATGCTGACGTTCGTTTTTGTGAAGCTTAGTTAATAATATATATGTATTTATCATATAGAGCTCACTCCTGTCGGTGGAGGGTATCAAAGATTTGGCACAGCCGAATATAGCACTCTAACTTGTTTTTTAATTAAATAAGTGCAAATTAAAAAAATAATGTTAAGTTGTCTCTTTTTCTTGTAATATGCAAAATTATTTATCAATTAACATTTTTATGGATGATTATCTTTTGTCCACGTTAGTATACGTCATTCCCCTGTAAAATCTTTTATATGTCAAAATTCATATTTTCAAAGCATTATTGGGTTGCAATAATTTAAATTTGGAAGAACATTATATATACTACGTATACATGTGGCAGGATTTTCGCCAACAATATTAAAAAAATTAAGTCAGTTACATTTTGTCTGTCGTAATGAGCTTTCACACTTAAGTTTTACATTCTCCTGGTGTTGTTTCCTAGAAAAAGTTCAATATCTTTTATAATTTGGAAACAAATTTTAAGTTTATTTTAAACATAAACTTCCGATTGATGCCAATTTTTTTAAAGGTGAGTATATAAATTGTAATTTAACATAATTTTGTAGATATTCGTTATTCCCCTGCCCCATGAATCCCCTGGTAAAAATATTTACATTGTAAAGTACGGACACTTAGTCATCGAAAAAAAATAAAAAAAAACAAAGAAAAAAAGTAATATAACAGAAAGAAAACGCAAAAGAATTAAATGCAATGAAATACGAGCATTGAACATTGAACTAAAAAAAAAACAAATAAATAAATATGAGCACTGAACTAATTTAAAATTTACCAACTATATCAAACAAACAACAGCCTAGAAAAACAGATGGTAATGGAACACCGGGCGTGACATCTCCCATACAACGACATTATAGATTTATGAATATCTGGAGAACGATAAGAGCCGAAATTAGGTACAAGCATCTTGGTTATCAATACACAACATCCGACAAAATATGGGCGTTATTGGAGAAGTCGGCGTCACAAAAAATAGATATTTGTATATCCAGAGAACGGCTAGAGAAAAATTGCCTAAATTTGGTACTGGGTTATCAATACACAACCTCTCGAAAAAAATGTGCTGGATTGGAGAAGTGGGCGTGGCACGTACCGTACAAACCAATTGATATCTGCGTATTTGGAGAATGACAAGACTCATAGTTTCCAAATTAAGTACAAGCATCTTTGTTAGCAATACACAAAATCCGAAAAGATTTGGCTGGGGTTAGAGAAGTTATTTCTATCTAAAGAAGGGTCAGAGAAAAATGGTCCAAATTTGGTACACATAGCTGGGTTATCAATACGAGACAGCCGTCAAACAAGGTGGAAGTGGATAAGTGGGCGTAGTACCTCGCATTCAAAAGCAAAAGAGATTTCAGTATATTTAGAGAACGGTAGTTTTGCAAAGTTGGTACAAATAGCTTGGTAATCAAAATGCAACATCAATCAGTCAAAAATGGATCGCGATTAGATAAATGCCTCAACTAATTCTAATTTTATTCAACATGGAAAATATTTTGCTTGTCATTTTCAAGCATATAATTTTACAACTTCTCATCATCTCCTTTAATCAAAGAGTTTTTAAAAATTGTTAAAATCATTTGTACTTCTGAGACATTATCCTTGGAAGAGAGTGTAGAAAATTTTGTTAAGGACTATAGGAAGCAATGTCGAGCTATTTTGAATGAATAAAAAAATATTAAGGGAATTCAGTTCAGAATTTTTTTTGATTGGAAAAAAGTGAAAATGGAAAATGCCACTCATGTTGAAGTGAGCGAGCGGTCTTTATTATAATTTAGAAGTGTAAAGTTGTACACATTTGACGTGTAAAAAAAAAAAAAAAACATCCTATCGCTAAAATGTCAAATAGTTATGTTTTTCAAGATACCTAATGATAGTGTAAAAAGTAATTTGATTTATTATCTTATTAAGACGTCCTTAATAGCTTAATAGAAATAGACGACATATGTGAAAATAATGGTAAGTAAAGTAGTTTCTACCTTAGGAACATATTAAAATTTGAAATTCTTATTTTTTTAAGATCTGTGTATATCAATAGACGCTTTAACAAGAGACCAAATATTAACACGTAGTACAGTCATTGCGACGTGGAATCGAGCCTTATGCTCTAAAGCATTACCGGAAAACATTCTTTTCCAGTTCGACGAAAAGTAATCGTTTCACTTTGGTATTGAAATTGTTTTAGGAAGTTTTAATAAAAGTTTAAAAAAATTATAAAAAGCTGTAAAAATAAAAATGTTTACAGCTTTTTATAATTTCTTAAAAATGGGAGCACCAAAATATTGAAAAAGTGCTTTATGCAAAAAATGTGTTGTCACCTCCGTACCGTGCTATATATTACTTTCCGGTATCGAGAAACCCTTTGACCAGTAAACACCTCGACAAGTTATTTATTAGCAAGCATATCAAAGACTGAATTTTTTCGTGAATGTTGAAATCATATAAGACAATATATATTTGATCTAATATGTGATATTTTTTTAAAAAAAACTTTAATATATAAAAAGATATACCTATGTATACATAATTGTAAATTTACTGTAATTAAAATAAATTAATATTAATGACTACCATCAGATATATTTTGAAAACCACTTGATTTCAAATCACACGTGGGATTTTAATAGCACCTTATTTCAAATCACGTGATATTAAGAACTGGCCTGTGTATTATATATGTATAACTAAAATCCAAAATTTTGTTTTCGTTAAAAATGTAATCACACGCCCGATTAAAACATTTGAGTTAATACTATGTAAGTAAATTTTATATTACATATATCTTTGCATATTGCTTAATAATGTTTTTTTGTTACATATCGTCGACTTAGAATGAAAACCTGCTTAATCCTTGCTAAATCATTAAAAGTTTTTTGTCCATCCGGTAAAATTTGATAAAAGTTAGTTAGCAGGCGTACACTCTAAGGCGACGATATGTGTGTATTTATTCGATACCTTTAGCAAGGCTACATTTCAATTCATTAATTTTCAAATCAATTGTGTTTATGTGTGTTTGCACAAAATTACTTGAATGAGATCATGGCCCAATTAGTAGGTCTGCTCGAAATGCCTGCTGATTTTTTGTTTCAGGCAAGTACAAATTAAGCCTACAGGAGGAGCGCCTTCATCATGAGAGCATTACCAAAAGGTTAGTAATATATTGGAGTCTTTCAGACTCCGTAACATATAAGAGAACATGCATGAAAGAACAGGTATGTATATGAGTAATTGTGGTAACCACAAATAATTAAAAACGTCTATGAATTTTTTTATAGACAGATATGTCTACGCTTTGAAATACAGAAGATATAATAGAGTTCAGGCGCGGATCCAGCTTGAGTTTTAGGGGGGGGGGGGAATTTTTTTATATGTATATGTTTATATTATATTAAAAAAAACTCAACAATAAGGTAAAATAGAATATAAGATCAGTTCAATATAAATTAAAATAAATTAATCTTTTTAAATAACGTTTTGGCTATAAAAATAATTTTATTTTTAATAATAGAATTTTTTAAAGATCGGTCCATAATTTACACTAGGTCCCATATAAACCATACTCCCGGAAAACAGTTTAGTACGCCTAAACCCGTAATAAATAACGCTATAATACCAAAATTTGGTATGTCACAGTTTTATGGAACCAGAAATCAAACTGTAAAATTTTTTGGAGATTGGTCCATAATTTACACTAGGCCCCATATAAACCCTTCTCGCGGAAAACAGTTTAGTACGCCTAAAACCGCAATAAATAACGCTAGCATACTTAAATTTGGTACGTCACAGTTTTATAGGCCCAAAAATCACACTGTAAGATTTTTTGAAGATCGTTCCACAATTTACACTAGGCCCCATATAAGCCCTACTCCCGGAAAACCGTTTAGTACGCCTAAAACCGTAATAAATAATTCTATCAAATTGAAATTCGGTACGTCACAGTTTTATAGGACCAGAAATCACACTGCCAAATTTCGTGAAGAGTGGTCCACAATTTACCCTAAGCCCCATTTAAACCCTACTCCCGGAAAACCGTTTAGTACGCCTAAAACCATAATAAATGATGCTATCAAATTGAAGTTTGGTACGTCACAGTTTTATAGGACGAGAAATCACACTGCCAAATTTCGTGAAGAGTGGTCCATAATTTACCCTAGGCCCCATATAAACCCTACTCCCGGAAAACTGTTTAGTGCACCTAAAACCGTAATAAATGGTGCTATCAAATTGAAGTTCGGTACGTCACAGTTTTATAGTACGAGAAATCACACTGCCAAATTTCGTGAAGAGTGGTCCATAATTTACCCTAAGCCCCATTTAATCCCTACTCCCGGAAAACCGTTTAGTACGCCTAAAACCATAATAAATGATGCTATCAAATTGAAGTTCGGTACGTCACAATTTTATAGAACGAGAAATCACACTGCCAAAAAAGATTAGTCCTTAATTTACCCTAGGCCCCATATAAACCCTACTCTCGGAAAACAGCTTAAAACTAAATAAAGCCCATTTTGGGAAAATAATTAAATTCGCCTAAAACCATCACATATATAGATATTGCGGTGAAATTTTTTACCTTAATTCATATGGCAAGAAAAAATATCATGCAAATATGTGAAATTTACTGTTAACGCTAAAACTAATTACACTGCTGTATTGAAATTTATTCTAATTAATTTTTTGTAATACCAGAAATCAGTCTTCAGAATTTTGGGATGATTGGTCCATAATTTACCATAGGTCCAATACAAATTACACTCCTAAAAATCATTTTAGTTCAGCTAAAACTGTTACGAATCCCGATATTTTAGTCAAGCCAGTTCAAAGTTCTAACAAAAAACGCAGAAAATTTTCTTGTTGTCGATTAATAATTTAATTCAGGTCGGTCTAAACCGCAACCAATTTTAATGCTGACGTTCGTTTTTGTGAAGCTTAGTTAATAATATATATGTATTTATCATATAGAGCTCACTCCTGTCGGTGGAGGGTATCAAAGATTTGGCACAGCCGAATATAGCACTCTAACTTGTTTTTTAATTAAATAAGTGCAAATTAAAAAAATAATGTTAAGTTGTCTCTTTTTCTTGTAATATGCAAAATTATTTATCAATTAACATTTTTATGGATGATTATCTTTTGTCCACGTTAGTATACGTCATTCCCCTGTAAAATCTTTTATATGTCAAAATTCATATTTTCAAAGCATTATTGGGTTGCAATAATTTAAATTTGGAAGAACATTATATATACTACGTATACATGTGGCAGGATTTTCGCCAACAATGTTAAAAAAATTAAGTCAGTTACATTTTGTCTGTCGTAATGAGCTTTCACACTTAAGTTTTACATTCTCCTGGTGTTGTTTCCTAGAAAAAGTTCAATATCTTTTATAATTTGGAAACAAATTTTAAGTTTATTTTAAACATAAACTTCCGATTGATGCCAATTTTTTTAAAGGTGAGTATATAAATTGTAATTTAACATAATTTTGTAGATATTCGTTATTCCCCTGCCCCATGAATCCCCTGGTAAAAATATTTACATTGTAAAGTACGGACACTTAGTCATCGAAAAAAAATAAAAAAAAACAAAGAAAAAAAGTAATATAACAGAAAGAAAACGCAAAAGAATTAAATGCAATGAAATACGAGCATTGAACATTGAACTAAAAAAAAAACAAATAAATAAATACGAGCACTGAACTAATTTAAAATTTACCAACTATATCAAACAAACAACAGCCTAGAAAAACAGATGGTAATGGAACACCGGGCGTGACATCTCCCATACAACGACATTATAGATTTATGAATATCTGGAGAACGATAAGAGCCGAAATTAGGTACAAGCATCTTGGTTATCAATACACAACATCCGACAAAATATGGGCGTTATTGGAGAAGTCGGCGTCACAAAAAATAGATATTTGTATATCCAGAGAACGGCTAGAGAAAAATTGCCTAAATTTGGTACTGGGTTATCAATACACAACCTCTCGAAAAAAATGTGCTGGATTGGAGAAGTGGGCGTGGCACGTACCGTACAAACCAATTGATATCTGCGTATTTGGAGAATGACAAGACTCATAGTTTCCAAATTAAGTACAAGCATCTTTGTTAGCAATACACAAAATCCGAAAAGATTTGGCTGGGGTTAGAGAAGTTATTTCTATCTAAAGAAGGGTCAGAGAAAAATGGTCCAAATTTGGTACACATAGCTGGGTTATCAATACGAGACAGCCGTCAAACAAGGTGGAAGTGGATAAGTGGGCGTAGTACCTCGCATTCAAAAGCAAAAGAGATTTCAGTATATTTAGAGAACGGTAGTTTTGCAAAGTTGGTACAAATAGCTTGGTAATCAAAATGCAACATCAATCAGTCAAAAATGGATCGCGATTAGATAAATGCCTCAACTAATTCTAATTTTATTCAACATGGAAAATATTTTGCTTGTCATTTTCAAGCATATAATTTTACAACTTCTCATCATCTCCTTTAATCAAAGAGTTTTTAAAAATTGTTAAAATCATTTGTACTTCTGAGACATTATCCTTGGAAGAGAGTGTAGAAAATTTTGTTAAGGACTATAGGAAGCAATGTCGAGCTATTTTGAATGAATAAAAAAATATTAAGGGAATTCAGTTCAGAATTTTTTTTGATTGGAAAAAAGTGAAAATGGAAAATGCCACTCATGTTGAAGTGAGCGAGCGGTCTTTATTATAATTTAGAAGTGTAAAGTTGTACACATTTGACGTGTAAAAAAAAAAAAAAAACATCCTATCGCTAAAATGTCAAATAGTTATGTTTTTCAAGATACCTAATGATAGTGTAAAAAGTAATTTGATTTATTATCTTATTAAGACGTCCTTAATAGCTTAATAGAAATAGACGACATATGTGAAAATAATGGTAAGTAAAGTAGTTTCTACCTTAGGAACATATTAAAATTTGAAATTCTTATTTTTTTAAGATCTGTGTATATCAATAGACGCTTTAACAAGAGACCAAATATTAACACGTAGTACAGTCATTGCGACGTGGAATCGAGCCTTATGCTCTAAAGCATTACCGGAAAACATTCTTTTCCAGTTCGACGAAAAGTAATCGTTTCACTTTGGTATTGAAATTGTTTTAGGAAGTTTTAATAAAAGTTTAAAAAAATTATAAAAAGCTGTAAAAATAAAAATGTTTACAGCTTTTTATAATTTCTTAAAAATGGGAGCACCAAAATATTGAAAAAGTGCTTTATGCAAAAAATGTGTTGTCACCTCCGTACCGTGCTATATATTACTTTCCGGTATCGAGAAACCCTTTGACCAGTAAACACCTCGACAAGTTATTTATTAGCAAGCATATCAAAGACTGAATTTTTTCGTGAATGTTGAAATCATATAAGACAATATATATTTGATCTAATATGTGATATTTTTTTAAAAAAAACTTTAATATATAAAAAGATATACCTATGTATACATAATTGTAAATTTACTGTAATTAAAATAAATTAATATTAATGACTACCATCAGATATATTTTGAAAACCACTTGATTTCAAATCACACGTGGGATTTTAATAGCACCTTATTTCAAATCACGTGATATTAAGAACTGGCCTGTGTATTATATATGTATAACTAAAATCCAAAATTTTGTTTTCGTTAAAAATGTAATCACACGCCCGATTAAAACATTTGAGTTAATACTATGTAAGTAAATTTTATATTACATATATCTTTGCATATTGCTTAATAATGTTTTTTTGTTACATATCGTCGACTTAGAATGAAAACCTGCTTAATCCTTGCTAAATCATTAAAAGTTTTTTGTCCATCCGGTAAAATTTGATAAAAGTTAGTTAGCAGGCGTACACTCTAAGGCGACGATATGTGTGTATTTATTCGATACCTTTAGCAAGGCTACATTTCAATTCATTAATTTTCAAATCAATTGTGTTTATGTGTGTTTGCACAAAATTACTTGAATGAGATCATGGCCCAATTAGTAGGTCTGCTCGAAATGCCTGCTGATTTTTTGTTTCAGGCAAGTACAAATTAAGCCTACAGGAGGAGCGCCTTCATCATGAGAGCATTACCAAAAGGTTAGTAATATATTGGAGTCTTTCAGACTCCGTAACATATAAGAGAACATGCATGAAAGAACAGGTATGTATATGAGTAATTGTGGTAACCACAAATAATTAAAAACGTCTATGAATTTTTTTATAGACAGATATGTCTACGCTTTGAAATACAGAAGATATACTAGAGTTCAGGCGCGGATCCAGCTTGAGTTTTAGGGGGGGGGGGAATTTTTTTATATGTATATGTTTATATTATATTAAAAAAAAACTCAACAATAAGGTAAAATAGAATATAAGATCAGTTCAATATAAATTAAAATAAATTAATCTTTTTAAATAACGTTTTGGCTATAAAAATAATTTTATTTATGTTTAATGTTTTTTTTTTATTTGAAACAATTTATTTGACTACATCATACTAAATTGTTTGACCAATTTTTCGACCAAAAAAAAAAAACATGCAATTGTTAACAAAATTTTGGAAGAAGGAATATGCTTCACTAATTTTAAAATTAAGTAATGAATTTAAGTCGAACTGTTTGGGTTTTAATCTAAAGATACATATATAATTATTCTGTTTTAAGTTGTTTACAGCTAATTTTTTTATTTAAATTATTTGTATTTAGAAAGGAATTTTAAAGGTTATAACAATGGAAAGACAAAAATAATTTTGGCTGCACATACATACGTACATATGTACCTTCAGCCGTAAATGTGCTAATGCCACAATTTTTGAAAATTAAGTTTTTGATGCAGTTCAATAGAGTTATCAAAAATACATCGTTTGCAGAAAAAATACAAATATTTTTTTCTAGTTCTTGTGTTGTTTTGCAACGATATGTATATCCAAATGCTAAAGATGTAATTCCAAAAATGCTAAAGAAAAAGCGCTAGGACCCATTGAAATGTGAAAATTTAAAAAAAAAATTGTTAATATTTGTTAATAGTCAACATTGAAATAATTAAAATAATTTTATAGAATATTTTATTTTTTGCAAATTGACATGCTATAATGTACATTAAAAGTATAAAATATATAATAGAAAAGGTGATAAGTCACAAAAAGCTATGCAAAACATAAATGTATTATTTTTAGTTGGTTTGCAAGACAATAAAGAGTCATCAATGAAGCAAAACTGGATTTACAGACTTTAAATATATTCAGAACTAAAGACCTTAGAAAATTTTTTCTCTCTCCTATAAAATGTATACATTGGACTACATCCTTTTCGACTGAAGGTAATGATATATACTTATATAGGTACATTATATTAAAAAAAAAATTACGGACTCACCATTGTTTCACTAATTTTTATGTATTTTTGTATATCAAAGAACTTTTCTTATTAATGCACTTGAAATTTGACAGTTATATAATTCTTCTTTGGTGAACTTTTACTAGACCAATACATATATTCATATGTATATATGGGAAGGTAGAATGGCAATGCATATAAAATTCAAATCCTACTATTATGAAAATATGATACGAAAAACGGTTATATTCAAATGTATATAGTAAATAATTATCATAGCACAAATAAAAATATTGAATATACTAAGGCTTATTAATAATTCAACCGCTCGCATATTCAACCCAAACGTTTATTTTTCGGAAATAGATGGCACTTGCTGGGATTGAATGTAGAATAATATCATCATCATCATTCATCATCATCATCTATATATTAATAGGCAAGTGGATTTCTTAGGATCCCTTTTACGCCTTAACTATATATTGTATTTTAACAAATGATATATCATTCGAAAGATATTTTTTGGGAGATTATGTTAATTTAAATTTTGTTAAAATCGGTTCTGTATGTACGAGTTATACGCGTTAGAAAGTGGTACTAATACATTGAAACAATTCACATACGTGTGAGCAAAAACAATGTAAACACATAACAGAAGCAGTATGCTTTGTTTTTGCGTTTACATCAGTGGTGTCAATTATGATTGTGTTGGTGCGAATACTCTTGTCTCTTACACTCCCAGCGGGAGGAATCTGCGGTTGCGAGGCCTATTACGAGGCCTAATTAACATACATATTTTGCTATGAAGACTTTAGAGAAATTAATAATAATACAATTATCGAAAAATGTTGAGTTATGGACAGACACAATCAGTTATTATTTAAATAAATTTAATTTGGAACCTGCATTTCGCAGAAACTGCTTATTTTTTAGAAAAATTGAGCATTTGACAATATTTGAAGTCTTTTTACAACCTTATACAATTCTTTCCAAAATTTTTAATTTGGTGCTCAACATATCTTTGCGAATGCCAACAATGAAAATTCATTTGCACATACTAATGCAAATAATAACCCCATTAAGTTTAAAAATATTCTATAATTATTAACCACCATTATAAAAAGAAAAGATTTTACTAGCCTATAAAAATATACTTTTATTTACCAATAATATCTTCTAAATTTATATTGCAGTTTCGAAACAACAAAACATTTTTTAGGTTTGCGGACGTTAATTTATTGCGTTTTTTTGAGCAAATGTATTTCAAATCGGAAAATATTTGTTCGCAAAGATATATTGAGGAAAAAAAGCGACAAACATTTGAAGGAATTTTTTTTCAATACAGGATATAGTGCCCCGTCTAAATTTTTCCAGAACTCAATAATATTTTCCCTATCTGGATGATTAAATTTTTAATAAGCTCATCCGCTTGTATGCTCGTTATCGCTGTCTACAAGACTAATTAATAAAATTCAAATTTGAAGTTTACAGAAGCTCAATAAACACAACATCACAGTTATTCTTGATACTACAACAAGTACACTACACCTCGTACAAAAACCACAAGCAATTTGTTTTTTTTAAATCATTGTACAATGTTAAAAACAGAAATAAAACAAAACAGAAACAAAGATAATAAATAATAACTATATTATTTCTGTTTAGAGGCCTCAAAACAGGCCGTGCGATCGTGCGATATTTCCCGCTGAATGAGAGTGTTTTGCAGTAAACAATTATATTTTACGCTCGCAAAATAAAAGAGCGTAAGCGTACATGTGAGTTTTGCTGACACAATTGTGTATGACGCTGACACCCCTGGTTTACATAGTAAAAAGAACAACAACATGTATAGTTTTCTGCTATGCATTAAATTGGAGAACAGTAGAGATTAAGAAATAAAAAACAGAAAGACAATTTTAAATATTTTGTTTTCTTTTTGGAAGAGTTGTTGTTTTTAAATGTTACCGTTGATTTCGCAAATTTTTGCACTTATGAATAATTTTAATGTTATTGTTACATTATTAATATGGTTACATTGTAAAGAATGTGTTTATTGCAGTTTTTTTAAAATAAAGTGCGATCTTTTGATGGGCTGCGATTTTATATAACAGACACTACCGATCATGGTCATTTGTTATATGATAATCATGTATTTACAAAACATATATATATAAAGAGGTTATAAGAACATAATTCATAAACGAAATAAATATAAATGGAAAATATATAAAAGGCTTTGTTATAAACAATGAGATTAGGGAACTTATGTTATATATACATTTTTAGAAAAATTGTCACTAAATTTAATATACCTAAAAGAAATATGCCTCATAAAATTAAAAATTGTTCTGCTCTACTGAGAATTATTACATTTTGAGTTACTTCTCTGTTTATAATCAAGTGCGATATGTTTTTTAACATTAAATAAATACATTTCCACATATGTATATTAGTGTGTCCCAAGAAAATTTTTTTTTTGATTTTTATAGGTACCCCAGCATTTTTTGAGAGCTTATAGGGTAAAGTATTTTTGTGATTTTTTTCAGATTTTTCGGAAGAGGTATAGAGATCGCTAAAATCGAATTTAACCCGAAAATCGGGTTTTCTCGACTTTTTTGAATTTTGCTGATTACTCGGCCAATTAGCACGATTTTCTTTGTTACTAAGTCAATTTTTTTAAAGAAAACTTTTCAAACTTTACTTCTCTGTGCAGATATTAAAAGTTTCGGTTATTTTTTTGCTCATTTGGGTACCCGTAATCACATTTGTTTGGAAAATTTACCATAAACTTGAAAAATAATGCTCTGTAACTTTTAAAATTTATATTGAAGTTAAAAAACCAATGATTCAGTTTAAAAGGTGGATAAATTCTGAGTCATTGCAAAAAAAAAAAATAATTGAATTTGCCCTTACTGTTCCTTACTGCTTCGGATTTGTTTTAATGCTAGATATTTAGATATAAGGTATTCTTTTAAAATAATAAATATGGGTGGTTTTTTGTTCTGTTGCACAGACTTCAGCAATGCGAGTCCAAAAAATTCTAGGCAGCTTACTTCTCATACCAAAAAAAATAAAAAAACTATTTTTTTAGCTTTCAATTATTTATTAGAGCTTTTACGATGAAGGTCTATGCCCTGCAATAAATTCTGAAAGTCTGTTGCAGAGGTTGTTAGATTAATGTAAGTATTAGCTAAGGCCACGCCGCGTTCTGTGACATCATTTACCACGTGCAATTGCTGAACTTTGTTCTTTGCTTCATTAAATGATTTGTTTGTATGCCTTTTAAACTGAATCATTAGTTATTTTAACTTCAATATAAATTTTAAAAGTTACAGAGCATTATTTTTCAAATTTATGCTAAATTTACAAAAAAATGTGATTAAGGGGACCCAAATGAGCAAAAAAAAAACCGAAACTTTTAATATCTGCACAGGAAAGTAAAGTTTGAGAAGTTTTCTTAAATAAAATTGACTTTGTAACAAAGAAAATCGTGCTAATGGGCCGAGTAATCGGCAAAATTCAAAAAAGTCGAGAAAACCCGATTTTTGGGTTAAATTCGATTTTAGCGACCTCTAAACCTCTTCCGAAAAATCTGAAAAAAAAATCACAAAAATACTTCGCACCATAAGCTTTCAAAAAAAGGTGGTGCATAAAATAATATTTTTTTTGGGACACACTAATGTATATACATATTTAACAAAGTTTTAGATTAAATAAATATTAGAAATAACGGCACAAATAAGTTATTTCTAGATTGCAGTCGATTGTGTCGACTGCTGTCCCATACTAGAGTATTTAAATACAGTGAACTAGATGTTTCATTGGAAATATATAAAAAATAACTATTAGGATAAATACTTGGATAATTATTGAAAATTTGATTTCAAAAAACTTGATGGGATTTCCAAAAATTTTGTACATTCGGAAATTCGTGTATTATCGAAATAAGCAAAACATATTTTTATAATTTAGGGGGGGGGGGAAATATCCTTTCCCCCCCTGAATCCGCGCCTGATAGAGTTTGACCCTACAAATATTAATGACAACCAACCAACATGCAGTTTGAAAGCATCATGCATTAAACACATTCGAGACAGCAGGCAACACGAAGGCACGACTACAAATGCTGCAAGTTGCAATTGTAGTCGCGTAATCAGCTACTGAATTATTTTGAAGACGACAGCTACAATTGAAAAAAATATAAACAGCTGTGTTTTTTGTTATGTATTTACATTTCAGTAGTGCCACTATCATTTTTAATTTTAATTAATTTAACAACATGTATAATTGCAGACTCGTACACAAATTTAATTTAAGCCTACAAAAATATAAAAACTTATTTATGATAAATTTTTAACGTAAAAACAAATGAATTTATTAAAAATCATTTAAAATATTTTAAAAATCATTTAAAATATCTTCATGGCAGGTTGAATAAAAAAATTCTAATATACAGAATAATCGCGAAAAAGTAAACTGAAATGTCGTAAGGGTTGTTAACTTTTTCGTCTTATTTATTAACTTTTCTAAATTGTAAAAAAATGCAATAATAAACATATGTACCTATAATTTTTTCAATGACTTAGTTTTCATCTGTACAAAAAAGAAACTTAGATCTGATTTGTACCGGCTACAAATTATAATTATACAACCAGTCATGTATTATGTGTTAGGTGCTACATATGACGTTTGTCAGGAAATTAGTTCTTTAAAAATTTTCAGATAGCGAATTCTGGGTATTTTCTAAACATTTGCCAGCCATACATTACTGACATTATTGTCTTTTCAGGTTGAAGTTAAACGAACTCGCGCTTAGCTATTGATATTGAAATTAGAACAGTGATTGCGCAATTACGTTTTCGATGCTTCAAGAAAACATTTGTACAAACTTGCTTTAAGATCGTCATATTTTGGTCTATGTTATGTTTTCCTGTATGCTTTTTCCTACACGCAGAGAAAAAACATGATTATGGAATGGTCACTACGACCATTTTTATTCATATTTACCTAATATGTTTACCCTAATAAATTATTTATAGTCATAATATAAACTTAAAAATTGTTTTTTGTCCTTAACATTTTTAAATTCGCTATAATAATATTATATGGTATTTTACACCTAAAAAGTTACTCTGATCTAGCTAAACATTTTAAATTATTTAATATGTTTGCTACTATAATATATACATTTTCAACTATACAATTAAAATCATAATATTGTTGCACACAAAATATATTTTTAATACCAAACATTTATTGTCGAAACAACCAGTCGAAACAAACCATCCGCGAGCGATAGTTAATCAGGAAACATGAATGTTTACAAAATAATTAAAACATTTTTCGGGGAGAAAAAGGTCATGCTACCTTGCAAAATTTACAATATAAATTATTATACGTTTATTGAAACAGGTAAGTTTTTTACATATATATAATTATAAAATATATAAATAAGCAATTACGTTGTCTTTTTTGCAGCCAAAGAACATACAACACTGAAACCGGCATATACATTTTGACACAAAATGTTGTCTTTAGCACTGTCTTTTTTAATAACTGTTCAACAGCATATTGATATGGTATATTTCATAGAAGAAATAACAGGTAAGTTTAATTTGAAAAGTGTTATTACAGGCCGAAGTGAAGCTACATAGATCTCTTATTTTTTGGGAAAATTTGTACCACAAAATATTTATTATTTATTTACAAATTTATTATAATTAAATTACAATAAATCTTAATTGTAAAGCACTAGCGACTAACGGCTATCGGCTCTTACCACAAAATATAATATATAATTTATAAATTAAAACACACACACATTTATAAAATTGTATGTATTTAATTTTATTTATTAATATATGCTGCATATTTGTAATAAAACATAAATTTTTTTAAATTAAATTTTTTATTGTTTTTATTGTGAGAACCATATAACATGTCAAAGAAGACATTTTGCATGGTGTTGGAAAATATAGAAACATGGTTTGAAAGATCGTTTGCGTTCTTCTTCTGAACATAATAATATGTTTGAGACAATAATTGGTTAAAAACATTTGTCTGAACATATATTGTTGCTTAAGACGTGTTTGACACAATTATAACCACAAACATTAATGATAGTTTGCGATTGTGATTGTATCAACCATGTTTTTTCTTTGCGTGTATGTATTCTTCAAAGCCTCGAAAATTTTGTGAAGTTTCGTTTTTATTTTTGAGATGGCAACTTCAGATATACAATAATAAAACGCCGATAGTTTTTCTTTAATGTATTTCTCAATTTTGTTTAAACTCTAAACTTTCAGCTTAAAATTTAATCTAATTTGTTATCGTTTATACAAATCAGTACTTTTACTAATACGATCTGAAAAGTTAACTTAGAGTTAACGTTTAGAGCGGCACAGAAGCGCTAAAATTTGGTTTACTTGACCGCAAGATTACTGTATCGCGATTCTACTGTAATTTTTTGGTTCAACGCACTAAGTTTATGGATTATAGGTCGTAAATGTTTCAGATCACTTTATCAATAGTATAGGAAGAAAAATATAATCTGAATCTTTAAAGCATTGGTATCATAATAGATTCTTTCGAAACACATTTCATATGATGTATTAAATATACCGATTTATTAACCCCTTAAGAGGATTTATCTTAAAATTTTGTCGATATGTATAATAATATTTCCTCAAATATAATATGTTATAGAGAACACCCCAAGTTTTTGTATGCTATATTTTTAGAAACTCCATCATATAAAATTTTAAAGTTATTAGGGTTAAAAAAATTTTATTTTGGAAAACTTCACAATTTATTTATAAGTTTGAGTTAAAATATAAAGTGGTAAATAGTTTATGCACTTGTTACATATTGAAATATGTAAATATTAGAAAAGTGTGCCGGAAGGCTGAAAACCTGCAATACAGAAAAACTTTTTTAATCAAAGTTCTAATAACTTCGGTAACATGTGTATATTATTGTTAATTAATTATTATTATATCGACATAATTTAAAGATAAAGCAAATTTAGTAAAAAAGTCAGTCAAGAAGTATGAGCATTTGAAATGGGCTCTTAATGGGTTAATAAATCGGTGTGCTTTAAACACCATGTGAAAAGCACTTTCAATTTTTCAATTATACCCATACTGCTAAAACTAATAGCGTTGGCGTGACAAACATCTTCCTATATAACTTCTTTTAAGGATACTAAAAAGTAATAATAATATAGATTTGGTGGTGAGCCGCGCTTATATTCTTGTTTCAATCCGGTTCTTTGCTGTTTAATCAAAAAATTATTATTATATATTATAAGCACTAATTCTTCAAATTTTTGATTATATTAGCAGCACTTTTTCTGTTTTGTAGCGTACAAAAATAGAAATTAATTTAATTTGACTACAACGACAAAATTAGCATAGACAACAACCTGCAGCCATTTAGTCGTGTCGTCGTTAAAATTTTCAATTCCATATACACACATGTATTCTATTGTTGACATATTGAAGTCGGTAGTCTGCTGTCTCGAATGTGTTTAAAGCATCAGATACTGATGAAACTGGATGTAAATTCGGAGATGGACATATTGGATAGAGAGCTTAACGACATGCAAAAAGAGAGGACGCACTCTTTCGTCGCAAAATGCATCCATCCAACGTGAGCTGCTCTCAATTTTGCGAGAGAACTATACATTGTAATTTCCAATTTTGTTTAAATTGTATTAGTTTTGCTATTATATTCCTAACTAAATGAATTATTATTATTTTGCTACGTTCTGTTTGATTTTTTGCTTGTTTTACTAGTAAATTTAGTTTTTCATGCTTTGATTTTATGTTTTGCTATTTTTTTTAAGTTGTCCTTTTTTATAACATTCTAGTTTAGATTTTTTTCTTTCTATCCTCTTACAACTACAATTTGTGTTGGAAAAAACCCAGCCAATTGTAGGGGAATGTAAGAAAGAAAAAATTGATGGTTTATTGTTGTGACTTTGTTGAAGCTTTGATATTGTTACATTTAAGAGCTGAGTGTTTTAAAATTCTAATTCACTTTATGGTCTTACTTATATAATATTTTTAGCTTTTCTAAAGTATTTGGAAAAAGTTTCCTGTCGAGCTGGCCTAAGCAACCAGCGAAATGCGCATAGAAACTAGCTTTCCCACAACAATAAATTTCAGTATTTTCATTCAAAAATTGGGATTATTAGCACATCATTAATAAATGAATTAATTAAAAAAATACTTTTGATCTATCTATATTATTTTTGTTGTTTGGCCAATGTAATTGTTCATTAAATTAGATTTTATTTTAGCTAATACTAAAAGCCTAAAGTTCTATATATACATAATTATAATGCATTTAATCCGTATTTTCCCAACGTTTCGTAAATTTTATGTTCACTTTATCAAGGGATTCGTCTATTTAAATTAAAGAAAATATATTTAACAATATTATTACAACAAACATTTTTCAACAATTAATTATGACACAATAAGAGAAATTAAGGGCCTAATCATGTAGAACGCAGCGCAACGCCAAAGATAACATTGAAAGCACAAACAATGTCATAAATATTTTGAAATTTTGTTGTTGCTTCCTACAGAAATTCACATTGCGTTTTAAAATTTCAAACGCTCCATTGCTGGTGTCGTTGAACATTTTAAAACGGTACATGAATTTATGTTGAAAGCAACAACAAAATTACAAAATATTTATGACATTGTTTGTGCTTTCAATGTTATCTTTGTCGTTGCGCTGCGTTATACATGATTAGGGCCAAATTCTGTATTACATTGAACAATAATTTGTTGTAGACAAACCAGAGAGCTGCAAGGAGTGTGATCGAGCCTGCTCAATCACTACAGCTAAAAATGCAGTATAAATCATAGATGTCCAAAATGTAAACTGTGGTTGTATTGCTTTATATTAGTGTAAAAAGAGACAAATATTCTTAAAAAAAATATAATAAATGTGTAAGCATCCGCCGCATGTGCACTCGTTGCTTGTAGGCTTGTGTCGTTCATGAATGAATTACTTCAACTGAATGATTCACTTAAGTGAAAGAATGAAATATTTCATCTTTTTTCTTTCATATTTCTTTCATTCTCTGTTTTATGTCATATACGTTCATTCGTCTACCTGTCAGTTGTTTTGACAATGTTGCATGTTATGCTGGTAGTTAGGTATTTTACCATTTATCATACATATATATTTTTTTTAGATGGGCCGGTTGTTTTTTCTTAATAAAATCACTAATTTTGGTTGAAAGATTTCATAATTTGTTGTAGCAGTAATTTGTGTTGATATATATCAGAATATATCAGAATCAATGAAAAAGTAGATTTTTATTTTTTTGTACGTTAGGGTCTTCTGCGTTTAAGGTAACGGTATGTACATACTAAATGCATGCATAATTTATATTTCTAAAACAACTATTTAAATTAAAAAGAAAATCTAGGTGCATATTATCAACTTATAATACAAAATCGTTTTTTGTTTTTAAAATAACCATTTAAACATTCATTAAAAAAGATAGGCACTTCATTCTGAAAGCTGTGTGACTTTAAGAAAGGTGAAAGAAATGAATGAATTAATTCACGTAACCTTTCTGAAAGAGAATGAAAGATTCACATAAATGAAAGATTTTGCCCAAAACTAGTCGCTTAATACTTGACGACTGATGCTTTAAACACATTCGAGACATAATACTACCGACTTTAATATGTCAACAGTAGAATACATGTGTGTATATGGAAATGATTATTTTTTACTATTTTTTTTTTATGTTCTCCGATTTTGAAATTTTTTTATTCATGTGAAAGTAAATACTAGTGAACCTCGGGAGCCAAAAAATTTCAACCCTATTTCAACTATTTCATTGAAAACAGGGTGGTCCCAAATGGACTTTCTCAGTATTTGGTTATAGTTTTGAATTTCTGAGTAAACTTTTGAAGTTGAAATGCTCATAACTTTTTTGTTTTTCAAGATTTTTTGACAGAATAAGTTTTGTGCATTAGTTTATCTTATTAGCTTTACGTGGTTTAAAGCATTAAACTCTGCGACCTGTAGAACTATTTAATTTTCTTTTTTTTTTAATGTCAAAATTTCCCGGAAATTTCCTATTTTATAGAACATAAGTCCTGCCCGTCAAAACGCGTCAAAAAAAATCTATACTCTCTTGTAGTCCAGAATCTAACCTACATTTCTATACCCCATTGTACGCACATCTGGATACGGTCTTGCGAACTACAGCAATTTCTGTGACCCAGGTAAGATATTCGGTTCAAAAAATTAGTCCTGCAAGGAAACATTACTGAAATTAAAGAAGGTGACTCTTAAAGAATTTTCGACAAATAAAGCAGTTCAGGCCACATAAATTATCTAGCACGTCAGGTTATCAATTAATTTGGAGAAGGTAAAGCTATTGCCATTGTTATGAACTTATTGTGGGTGAACGGATGCTGCAAAACGAATAGGCGACATAAATAGACTAACACGTTAGATTTCTGAGTAAGTTAAAAGATTAAACATTAGTAAATAGCCGCAACATAAACAACATAGTTTAATTACCTGAAAATTGCAACTTAATTTAAAAAAATGGAAGAGCAGTTATATTTTACGTTAAAATTACCTACATGTTACCTGTTAATTTATTGCCGGTATGTTATCCTTTTAAAAAGTGTGAAAACAGAGGTTTTTTTATGTTTCAAAGAAATGGTAATAAAAGATTAAATTTGTATGTATTTAAAAAAGGGTCTTTATGTTTCCAAGAAGTGGTAACAAAAGATCATTAAAAAAAACTTCTATCAAGAGTATAAAAATGCATGCATTCATAATTTTACCTTCATTATTGTTTAAACAATGGCTAAGTTCAGTTATAAAGTTCTCGCAGATATATATTTTCAACAGAAAGATGAAAAAGATTTTGTGTTACACATAATGAATAATCCATTCTTTAAATTATGCAACGAACAAGAAATCTAAATTCATAAGATAAAAATTTTTTATTTACATTAAGAAAACGGTACCTTAAATGTTCTAGAAACAAGAAGACGTTTTACTTACGCAACGAAAAATGGCTAACAAATGATCTGATTTTTAAGAAGCTGTCAATAACCGCTAAGGAAACTGGACAAGTGGGTCGGCCCGCAAAACAAATTGACAAGTATGCAAATGAAACAGCAATTCTTTATAACAAAAAATACTCTTGCAGACATATGCCAACCACAGTTCATAAAATTTTATGCCATGGGGAACATATAGTTCAACACAATATCCTACCAATTGGAGATCTATCTGAAGAAGCGCAAGAAAAAAGGAACAAAGACTACAGATTCTTCCGCGAGCATAATACAATAAAAATGTCCAGATGTTGTACTAATGAAGATCTTATTACTATTTTGTTGTGCACATCAGATCCATATATGTCCAGTATTCGACAAAAATGGAAATCAACCTCAATCGAATTAGAGGAAGAAGCTAAACAACTTCTGGAAAATGAAACCCAAAGCTATTTAGAAGAAATTTTTACTAATATTGTTTAATTTAAAATTGTTTATAGATTATAATTTGTTTTTGATTTAAGTATATATTTGCATTAATATATAAAAATAAAATACACATACATCTCAAACCAAAAATAAAAGTTGAATTACCTAAAATGTTATCTATAGCCAAGAATGCTATTTGGGCATTTTTCAAAATATTCCTTTTCAGTTTTATCCTTATAACAACTCGTCTCGTCCCAAAAAAGCCAACATTTGGCCCCTGTGAATATTGGGACAGTAAAAAATAAGTATCAGTTGTAAAATACAAGAGAAATAATGATATATTATAAAAAAATTCATATATGAAATATTCAACTTTTACACCGAAACTCAACAAAAAAATTAAAATGCATTTTGAACTCCCCATAACTTTTGCTCCTATCAGTCGAATTTCACGTTTTACGTTTCACGAAAATTAAAGCCTAATATCGCACCTATCGAGCAAAAAAAATCGCATAAAAAAATACAGATCCAGTCCAAAGTTATGGAATTTTGACCGCCTTCTCGTAAAATTTCCCACTGTGCGACGACACGGCTAAATTTCATCAGGTTGTTGTCTATGCTAATTTTGTCGTAGTCAAACTAAACTAATTTATATTTTTGTACGCTACAAAACAGAAAAAGTGCTGCTAATATAATCAAAAATTAGAAGAAAAAATGCTTTTAATATATAATAATAATTTTTTGGTTAAACAGCAAAGAACCGGATTGAAACAAGAATATGAGCGCGGCTCACCACCAAATCTACATTATTATTACCTTTTAGTATCCTTAAAAGAAGTTATATAGGAAGATGTTTGTCACGCCAACGCTCTTAGTTTTAGCAGTATGAATATCATTGAAAAATTGAAAGTGCTTTTCACATGGTGTTTAAAGCACACTGATTTTTTAACCCATTAAGAGCCCATTTCAAATGCTCATACTTCTTGACTGACTTTTTTACTAAATTTGCTTTATCTTTAAGTAATGTCGATTTAATAATAATTATTTAACAATAATATACACATGTTACCAAAGTTATTAGGACTTTGATTAATAAAGTTTTTCTGTATTGCGGGTTTTCAGTCTTCCGGAACACTTTTCAAATATTTACATATTACTATATTTCAATATGTAACAAGTGCATAAACTATTACCACTATATATTTTAACTCAAACTTATAAATAAATTGTGAAGTTTTCCAAAATAAAATTTTTTTAACCCTAATAACTTTAAAATTTTATATGATGGAGTTTCTAAAAATATAGCATACAAAAACTTGGGGTGTTCTCTATAACATATTATATTTGAGGAAATACTATTATACATATCGACAAAATTTTAAGATAAATCCTCTTAAGGGGTTAATAAATCGGTATATTAATTACATCATATGAAATGTGTTTCGAAAGACTTTATTATGATACCAATGCTTTAAAGATTCAGATTATATTTTTCTTCCTATACTATTGATAAAGTGTTCTGAAACATTTACGACCTATAATTCATAAACTTAGTGCGTTGAACCAAAAAATTACAGTAGAATCGCGATACAGTAATCTTGCGGTCAAGTTAACCAAATTTTAGCGCTTCTGTACCGCTCTAAACGTTAACTCTAACTTTTCAGATCGTATTAGTGAAAGTACTGATTTGTACAGACGATAACAAATTAGATTAAATTTTAAGCTGAAAGTTGAGAGTTCAACGACATGACAGCAGAGTAGACGTGTTTTAGTTTGTTATCTACGGAAAATGATATAATTTGTTGAAATAAAATAAAATAAAATATTGAAAAACAAAGCTAAATAATCTTAAAAGGCTAAAGTATTAAACAATGAATATATTAAATAAAATAAAGAATTTAACATTTTTTTTTTTTTAAATTAAATAAAATAAAGATCTGATAAAGTAAAAAAGAAACGAAAAAGTGCTGAAGAGCCTCATTAACAATATAAAAAACAATAACAAATTTTTCTTTTAAAATTCTCGATAATACATACTTAAAAAAACCAAAGAACGGCACACAAAATATATATGTAAATACATAAAAGAATATAGTTTAAAAGAGAATAAAAAATATAACCGAGCTACAATTTGTTTATGCGAAAATTACTTGCATTTATTAAAATAAAAATATATATAACAATTTAAGCTAAGTAAATAAACGTATTAATACATAATCGAAAATGTCGCTTAATTGTAAATTTTGTGGAACAAATTGTTCAGTTAGAGGAAGGATTACCTGCGCCATATGTAAAGGTGTTCTTCACCAGAAATGTGCATTGCAAGAAGATTCATCTTTAAATACGGGAGTAGTTGAAGCATTAAAGAAGAGTGACAGCGGATTATTGTTCAGATGTAAACCTTGTTCAACAAGTTTATCTTCCAGTGTGAATGTTTCAAGTCATGATTCAAATAGTGATTCATCAAAGCTAGGAAAATTGGAAGACTCTATACAAGCATTAACGAAAGTTATAAATGAGCAAGTAATATCTCAATTAAGTTCTATTCAATCAGAACTGGAAAAATCTATGTCTAACACTAAAAAATCTGAAGAGGTATTTAATTCGAAAATTCTTAACCTAGAAATTGCTAATAACATTTTAAGAAGGCAATTGAATAGATGCGACATTCTTATTAATGGTTTGCCCAAAAATTTGAATAGTGAAGAAATATATTCAATAGTGTTTAAAATTGGAGAAATTTTGGATATAGATGTACAGCATTTTGACATAAACATGTGCACCTATATAAGGGGTAAAAAAGAGATTCTTGTAAAGTTTAATTGTGCATACAAAAGGGACCTCATCGTCATGAAATATTTCAAAACACGCACATTAAAATTGAAAGATCTAAACATAAGAGGCAAAGAAAATCAACTTAGTTCAACAGCGCATCTGACAAATAGTGAAGCAAGAATCTACATTAATGAACATCTAACTCCACAAGCAGCCAAATTAAAATATATTTGTCGCAAGATGCTCAAAGATCGGAAAATAAAAAAATTCAAATTCTTCAACAGAGACATACCACAAGCTAAGATCACTTTGAATGATGGGGCAGAACGAATATTTGATTTGGGAGAGCTCACTGATTATTTTCAACTCGCTTTGAATAATCCTGAGGTTGTGAACATGGAAACAAATAACTAATATTTATTATCATAAATTATTTCTTGAACTTTTATTTTCTTTTTTTGTTTCTTTTTAATTTGTTTTTTTTTTTGGAAAATTTACTTATGATTTGTTATTTTTTATTCTTTTTATATTGAACTTAGCATTTATTATTTTATTTTCTTTTTTTCTTTTTTATACAAAGTAATAAAGAGGAAGATCAGTAAAACTAGAAACAATAAGTTTTCTTGCCTCTTTAACTTATAAAAAGAGTTTTGATATACTTTCTGTTCAGAACATTAATTTTCTCTTACTTTTTAATAGCATTTGAAATCTTAGTGGATCAGAAGGAAGAAGAAAAAAAAAAAGAGATAATATCAGCTGTGCTTAAGACTACCTTATCCATAGGTTGCCTCGTTAAATGAGAGACAGCCAAAATGGCATGTGAAATTAAGACTAAATGAATAATAATAAGAGTAAATTGTGTTTCACTCTTTAAATTTATGCAATTTTAATTATTATTTTATCTTTCTTCTGTTACTTAAAATTGTTCATTTGGTTTTTATTTTTTTTTTTCCTCTTTTTTGGTTTATAGTAATATTATTTATTTGTGGTACAGCGATATTGATATAAAACTTTATCACAAATAACTTATATTTTAATTTGTTATTACTCGTTATAATGCGATTTGATTCATATTGAAAGGAAAAAGGTTCGATTAAATTTTCAAAATTATTTAGCTAAATATTAATTTACTTATACATATGTATATAAGAACCATTTTTTACGATAAAAATTTTCTTTCTCAGCAATAAAAATTCATAATAAATATCACTTGCTAAAATGGTTTGAACACAATTATTAATCAAAGCCTATTAAACTATTATTTCTGGTTTTATTGATCTTTGTGGAGCTTAACTTGTTTAACTTAAAAAATGGTTTTGTTATGCTTTGTATTATGAAATTTACGTGATTTTTAGTTCGTTTTTCGGATAGCAAATAATTACGTACATAAGTAATTTAGTAAATATTGGTAATGTTTATGCCGATAATGGGAATTTTATTTAATTATTATAACACTAGGGTTAAGTTTCTCTCTATGCAAATACAACAGGTGAAATACATTTATATTTTAAATGATCGATAATTTAGGTCCAGTTATCAGCAACAGAATCATGTTTGATACGATGCTTAATGAGCCGGGATTAAGAATGACGCATATTAACGCCCAGAGTCTTGTGCCAAGAACAAATGCAACTAAATTTGATGAGATCAAGGACTTGTATGAGGGTAGTATTATAGATGTTATAGGTGTTTCTGAGACGTGGTATAGGGACACCGTAAACGATAGGTCTGTTAGGTTGGAGGGATTTAACATTTATCGGATGGATAGAAAGGTACGGAGAGGTGGAGGAGTATGTTTGTATGTGTCGGACCGATTCAAAAGTCGTGTTGTTTATGGTAAAATGAACGAGGGTATTTTTGAATGCTTATTTGTCGAGATAATGATTGGTAATGGGCAACAGGTTTTAGTGGGTGTTGTGTATTTACCACACGGAAATTTTAACGATTGTGAGGATGAAATTATTGATCTCACCAGTAGGCATGACAACGTAGTAATTATGGGGGATTTCAATGTTGATATTTTCTCAAGAGGCCACATTATTCGGGATTTTTGTCTTAGATCATCTCTTTCCATTGTGCATAACTCTTTACCTACACATTATTGTGGAATTAGGGGAACTACGTCCCTAATAGATTATTTTATTGTATCAAATATACGGAAAGTTAAGGGGAATTGTCAATTCCAATATCCGGCTCTTAACTCGAATCACGCGATGATATGTATGACTTACGGTGTAGCCATTGATGTTCGGAACGATAATTTTCTGTATAGGGACTTTAGACGTTTTGATCGTGATCACTGTATTA
The DNA here is from genome assembly GCA_943735925.1 of Pollenia amentaria. Lineage (NCBI taxonomy): Eukaryota > Metazoa > Arthropoda > Insecta > Diptera > Polleniidae > Pollenia > Pollenia amentaria. Next base: position 71,558,158 of record OX031010.1, read on the forward strand.
CACAGATACGCTCTGTCGATTTTTCGCCAATATATCGTAGTACTAACGCTCACCATCAGGTAGAGTTTTTTGATTCCATCATAAGAAGCTTATTTAATGATAATGTTCCTACACGGAGAACGAGGAGAAGCCAATTTGATGATTGGATCAGAGACCCGAGGGTTCGCGTCGCGAAGCTGAATAGGGACGCGGCTTTTCGAGCTATGCAGGAAAACAGAACGGATGAAACGATTAGGTCATATTGTCGGAGTCGGAATAAAGTGAAATCGGTGATCCGGATGGTGCGTAGGAGATCATGTATTGAATTTTTTTCAAGTTGTACACAGTCTCAGATGTGGCGGAGGCTTAGATCTGTAGGGGTAATAGGCGAGTCTGCTAATAGTGCGGATATTGATCCGGACGAGTTTAACGAGTTTTCTAGAATGCCACCAATATCTCCTAATGTAATATCGTTCGATGCCTACTTAAATGATGGCGGTTTTGGGTTTAGAAATGTGACGGAGATGGAAGTCCTTAACGCGATGATGCGGGTGAAATCGAATGCAGTAGGTGTTGATGGTGTGCCTTTAAAATTTGTAAAATATATTTTTGACGAGATAATACCTCATCTGACTTATATAATCAATTCTTGTATTACAAGATCTGTATTTCCTTTGAACTGGAAAGTGGGCAGGGTTGTAGCTATTCCCAAAGTGAAGCGTCCTACTTCAATGACTGACTATCGCCCGATTACTATATTACCATCTTGCTCGAAAATTTTTGAAATAATTATAAGGGATCAAATGCTTGACTATTTGAATGAATTGGATATCATCAATCCATTTCAATCAGGCTTTCGAAAGGGATATAACACCACTAATTTGATGCTGGATATAGTTGAGAACATTCGCTCAAATATAGATAGACGTTTGATAAGTGTGTTAATTTTTTTAGATTTTCGTAAGGCATTTGATTCCTTGAACCATGACTTATTGGCCTGTAAGTTAATGGAGCAATTTAACTTTGGCACAATGGCCACTAAGCTTATTTATTCATTTTTAACTGATCGCAGACAGTTGGTACAAGTGAGAGATCTATGTTCGCGTTCATTGAACATATACAGAGGAGTGCCACAGGGCTCGATACTTGGGCCTTTACTTTTTTTGTTGTATGTGAACGATGTTTTCCGGGAGTTCTCTAATTTTACGTGTTACACTTACGCTGATGATATGCAATTATTGGCGGCCTCAGCTAAAGATAATTTAATGTACTTTGAAACCCAACTTAACATGGAACTGAGGCGCATTTTATGTTGGTCAAAAGACAATTTCTTGGATCTGAATCCTTCAAAGACGAAAATGATGATTTTTACTGGGAATTTGCACATTAATTTACATATTTCCTTGGATGGTGTGGAAATTGAAAGGGTTAACAATTACAAATCCCTTGGCTTTTATATTGATGATGAATTGACTTTTGATCATCACATAGACTCTGTTATATCTAAGGTAACCTGGATCTTGCGCAGGCTTTATTGTACGGGCTGTTATTTACCTCTCGTTGGGTTGGCACTTTGTAAGCCGGTATTTCTGTATGGGTTGGAAGTTTTTGCGTGTACATCTCGCGGGAATTTATTAAGGCTCAAATTATGTTTTAATAGAATAGTGAGGTATATTTATAATTTGCGAATAAGGGATCATGTGTCTGGGAATCGATTTGAATTACTAGGTTGTGATTTCGATGATTATATTAGTGTGCGCCAGATTATTTTGTTTTATAAGATTTGTAAGTATAAGCGCCCACAATATTTGGTGGATAAGTTTATTTTTGGAAATTCGATTAGATCGTCACAGTTAATATATCCTGTTTATTCTACGGTAATTATGAGTAGATCTTTTGTGGTCAAGGTGGCCAGATTGTGGAATACATTTATTCCTAATAGTGAGCGGACATTTTCTGGAACTGTGGTTCAATTTGAGTACCTTTTTAGGAATCGGATAAATAGTTAAAGATCTGTTTTTTTTTTATTTTTTTTTTATTATTTTAATTTTGTTGCTGATATAATTTTGTTGCTAGACCTTGTAGCTGTATTTGCATGGAGAGAAATTTTTAGGGGTGGTAAGATTCTGGTAATCGGATTATAATTGTTGTTACTATTTTTTTTTTTTTTTTTTTGAATTAAGCATTAAATGAATATGATTTTATAATAGAACAATAACTATTCATCTATGCCAAGGAATATTCTTAGGAGTTATTAAGATAAATAAATGTAATATTTCAAAAAACATACTGTCAACATGTATTAACTGCTGCTATTTGGCCCACTGGGCTTACAGCATGCAATTAAACAAAATAAATAAATAAATAAATAAATAAATACATTAAAGAAAAACTATCGGCGTTGTATTATTGTATACCTAAAGTCACGAGGCTTTGAAGAATACATAGGAAAAAGCATACAGGAAAACATTATAGACTAAAATATGCCGATCTTAAAGCAAGTTTGTACAAATGTTTTTTTGAAGCATCGAAAACGTAATTGCGCAATCACTGTTCTAATTTCAATATCAATAGCTAAGCGCGAGTTCGTGTAACTGCAACCTGAAAAGACAATAATGTCAGTAATGGATGGCTGGCAAATGTTTAGAAAATACCCAGAATTCGCTATCTGAAAATTTTGAAAAATTGAAAGTGCTTTTCACATGGTGTTTAAAGCACACTGATTTATTAACCCATTAAGAGCCCATTTCAAATGCTCATACTTCTTGACTGACTTTTTTACTAAATTTGCTTTATCTTTAAGTTATGTCGATTTAATAATAATTATTTAACAATAATATACATGTTGAAGCATAAAATAACGAAAAGATTTTTTTTTTTTTTTTTTTTGTTGGGTTTTTTTTTGATCTTTATTTTTCTGTAGAGGTTTTACGACTAAACTAAAATACAAAATTGATAATGCTTAGGCTACGAAATTTACTGGAATGCAAGAATGCAATCCCGTTATATTTGTTGTGATGTTTATTTAAATAGGTACATATATACAATGTTTTTTATGTGGAATACGACAAATATTAAAATGTAAATATATATACATACATATGTACAAACATATTGTTTTGCGTGAATATAAAAACAATAGTCTCAAGGGCAACGAGATATTTAAAGGAATGTAATAATTATAAAAAGGGAGAATATACTAGTTCTGTTTTGACCCAACATACTGCCCCCATTGAAAGGTGTTTTCAATCATCATCGGTTGGTAGAGGTGCAATTTTGTGGATGGGGCGTCTCAATGTGCCCTTTGTTGTTTTAAGATCCACTACTCTGACCTTTCCATCTCGACCAGGAATAGCTTTAGTCACCCGAGCGAGGAGCCAATGTTGAGGTGGGATGTTGTCTTCATGAACGATCACAAGTGTGCCTTCCTTGATGTTTTCGCAAGCCTTGAACCATTTGCATCTTTGTTGTAGCGTTAATACGTAATCTCGAACCCATTGCAGCCAGAACTGCTGCTTAAGATATGTCACGAGTTGATAGCGTTTTAGGTAGGTTACGTTTTTGTAGTTGCTTAAATTGTCATCTGGTAGGGCCATCAAGGAGCAACCAATTAGCATATGAGCAGGAGTTAGAGCTTCCCCATCATTCGGATCATCTGATCTAGGTGCCAGGGGACGAGAGTTTAAAATGGCTTCGACTTCTATAAGGACTGTTTGGAACTCTTCATATGTTAAATTTGCTTTGGACATGTTTTTGACGAGAAGTGTTTTTGTGGACTTCACAGCAGATTCCCACAGGCCTCCAAAGTGCGGGGAACGAGGCGGGATGAACAAAAATTTGAAGGCAGTCTCTGCGCTGTAACTCATTAGCTGCTTTACATTGTCTTCGCTGAAAAATCGTTGTTTAAACTCTTGAAGTTTGGTGTTTGCGCCAACAAAATTTGTTGCATTATCGCAATAAAGGCGTTGAGGAATACCACGACGACCTATAAATCTTTTGAGACATAAAAGAAAGGTATTAGTTGAAAGATCTGACACCAATTCAATATGAATAGCTTTAGATGTAAAACAAACGAAAATAGCAACATATGTTTTATAAGGTTGTTTTCCTCTTATTCGAAATGACGTGTAGAAAGGTCCACAAAAGTCGACGCCTGAGACAAGAAAGGGACGATGGAGCTGCAAACGATCTGCAGGGAGATTACCCATTAATTGTTGTAATAACCGAGGATTATATTTAAAGCAATGGACACAATTTCGGACAACTTTTCTTACAAGCTCCCTTGCGTTGATCACCCATACTTGTTGGCGAAGAATCCCAAGAAGTGGCTTTGGACCAGCATGTAAATGTTTACGATGAAGATACTCGATAAAGATTTTAGTGAAACGATGATTCTTAGGTAGAAGAGCAGGAAACCTTGTGTCGTACGATAACGGTGCATTTGCTAGCCGACCACCTACACGAACAATAATTAAATTTGAATTGCAGCACCTCACTTTGTCTAAAAATGGAGCCAGCCTTTGAAAACTAGGTTGTAAGTTTTTTCCTTTGTTGAGTAGTTCAATCTGTTCCTTAAATGTTGACTGTTGTATAAGATACACGATTCTCCAAAAGGATGATTGCAGTTCTTCAGCATGAATAAAGAAACCTCGATGAGTTTTGTCAAAGGTACGATGAGTTAAGGCGACGATACGAAGAATGCGGAGATACGAAGAGTGACGAGAAATTAGTTGATCGATGAGTGAGTCGGCTGCTATGGTAGTTTTGAATAAGATTTTTCTCATTTCTTGCTGGGGAAGTTCTATAACGTCACTAGAATATTTTGGCCAATATTTATCTGCTCTCAAAATAAATTGAGGGCCTGTAAACCATATTGTATGATTTAGTTCAGAGGCAGGACAACCTCGCGACACCACATCTGCAGGATTTTGTTTCGATGGCACATACCTCCATGAGATGTTGTGAGTCAAATTTTGTATTTCTGATACTCTGTTAGCGACAAAGCAAACATAAGACGACGAATGATTGGCAAGCCAGTTTAAAACTATTTGTGAATCGGACCAAAAGAAAATGCGATAAGTAAACGAATCAAATTTATGTTTTATTTTGTCCCAAGTGCGACTGAGTAATAAGGCTGCGCAAAGTTCTAAGCGCGGCAACGATTGATGGACCACTGGAGCTACCCTTGATTTGGCTATTAGCAACGTTGATTTGAATTCACTTCTATGACTCACATAGATGCAACATCCATATGCCAATTGAGAGGCATCCGAAAAACCGTGGATATCAAATTCTGTGTTTGGTGATGTACCTGCGAATCGAGGGAGTTCAAAATTGTTAATATGTGCGAAATCGTTCTCAATGAGCCGCCAACGATTTGACAAACGTTCGTTAAGTGGTTCATCCCACTCTAATTTTTGTTTCCACATTTCTTGGATGAAAATCTTGCAAGAAATTATAATAGGGCTAAGTAGACCTAGAATATCAAAGATTTTTGCAACAGCTGACAAAACCGACCTTTTTGTCGGAACTTCGATAACTGCTAACTCAAAACGAAAGCAAAAGACATCTTCTTTGGGTTTCCATGACATTCCAAGGGCCTTAGTGATGTGTTCGTCGTTTGTTTGTAACGGTAGTTCACCGTCGCATGAAGCGATATTTGGGCAGTTTGAATTCCATTTTGACAATTGTAGCCCGGCCTTTTGTAGGACTTCGACAACTTCACATTTTTTTGCTAAAAGTTCAGGAAAGCTATCTGCCCCTGTGAGCAAATCATCCACATAAAGATCTTGCTTTAGAGTTTTAGAGCCAATCGGAAATTCGTCTTTATAAAAATCAGCGATAAAAAACAAACTTCTTACCGCGAGAAAAGGAGCAGCTGAAGTGCCATAAGTTATAGTGTTTAATTGAAATAATTTGATTGACTCAGTTGTGTTTTTCCTCCATAAAATTAATTGGTAATTGCGGTCCCTGTTGTCCACCAAAAACTGTCTGTACATTTTACAGATGTCAGCTGATAGGGCTAGTTTATTTAAACGGAATGAAAGAATTGTTATTATAAGCTCCTGTTGAATTGTCGGACCTACCATTAGAGTCTCATTCAATGAAATGTTAGACGATGTGCGACAAGATGCGTCAAAGACCACTCTAAGTTTTGTTGTAGTACTTTGAGGACGCAAAACAGGATGATGCGGGATAACATAATGCGAGAAATCTAAACAATTGAATTTCACGGGCGACATATGACCAAGTTTAATGTATTCTTCCATAAAGTCGAAATACATTTGTCGCAAATTATCGTCCTTGGAAAGGCGTTTTTCCAAATATAGAAAACGCCTGCGAGCTATATCAATTGAATCACCAAGTTGATTGATAGAAATTTTAAATGGTAAACGTACCTGTACTCTTCCCTTAGAATCGAAAATAGTGTTTTTTACGGCTCAGCGAATAAAGGCCTAACGAACTAACGCCTAATTTTTCAAAATGAAAGAATGCCTAAACAAGAACGCCTAAGAAGAAAGTGAAAGAACGTCTAACTTTAAAAATGAAGGAAAGTCTAATTATAAAAATGAAAGAAAGTCTAAATTGTTAGGGTTTCTTTCATTATGAATTAACACCTAATGAAAGAAAACCTAACAACTGGAATTAAAATGCTGAAAATATATTTTGAAAGGAAAAAATGTATTTTTAAATTATATTTAACTATAAGTTAAAAACCATTCTTTGCATAAATTCTTTGGGAGTAATTTTTCCCTCCAAGAGTTTATGACTGGCTTCTTTAATGTAACTTGATTTTTGCTCATAGACGGTCTTCTTTTTTTTGAAGTGCCATGGGATCCACCACTGCATATAAAAAGCTCAAAATCTCTACTCTTATTAAACTCTTCATCAATAAGAGCTTTAACAAATTTGAAAAAATTTCCATTTTTTTGAATGATGCGGCCAATAACGCCGTTATAAGCCTCGACAGCTGATGTAGTCCGTGTTCTTTTTAAGAAAACCGAAAATACTTCGGGTGTCACCTTAAAAAAAAAAAAACAAACAATAACAAATTAAAAATCAATTACTTTTATAACTTTAAAAACTAATAATTTTCTATTTAACGGAATGTTTACAAGGTAGTGTATGCATTTTGTAAAAGGGAAAACCAATTGCTTTTATAATTTTAAAAACTAATAATTTTCCCTTTTACAGAATGTTTACAAGATAGTGTATGCATTTTGTAAAAGGGAAAATTAATACCATTATTTTAACATTTTGTAAAAGGGAACTTACCTTTCGTAACCATTGCTTTTCATAATAAATCATGAATGGTGTAAATAGTAATAGTAATAAAAATCACACTTTTAGCAAAATGAAAAATCGCCTAACATTAATGAAAGAAAGCCTAACAATCAAAAATGAATAAATATCTAATTAGGCGTTTTTTCATTTTTGATTGTTAGGCTTTCTTTCATTATGAAAAATCACCTAACAATTTTAATGAAGGAATGCCTAAAATATTAGACATTCTTTCATAATGAACAACCGCCTAATTCCTATATAATTTTTTGTTGCAATTTTTAGGCATTATTTCATTTTTTTTTTTAGGCGTTAGTTCGTTAGGCCTTTATTCGCTGAGCCGTTTTTTACAAAATGGTCTTCACAATGTTGTTCTTCTTCTGTATAATTGGGCGTATTGGAATGAATTTCCTCAATTTCCCAAAAGGCCTTTAATTGAGAATTTAGATCATCGGTTTTGGTTATAACATTGCACGATAAGGCGCGATGTAAACATTGAGTGTTCACGCTGCCACCAATGACCCACCCTAAGGAAGTATTAATGAGGGATGGGAGTCCATTTCCAAGAGAAATTTTACCGTCCTTAAGCAATTCAAAGAAAATTTCAGAACTTATTAAAATATCAATACGTTGTGGAATATAGAATTGCGGATCTGCTAACTCAAGGTTATTAGGAATGTTCCAGTTTTCTGCTTCCATGTGTTCAGATGGGTGTTGTGATGAAATAGATTTTGCAACCAAGAAACACGCTGTCCATTTAAAATCAGAAACACGAGATCTAATTGTAGCTGTTGCCATGTATTTTAATTGAGTTCGTATATCAGAAACACCGGAAATTTCCTGAGTCGATTTATTTTGTTTAAGACGAAGACAGTGTACAGCTTCTTGTGTAATTAAGTTAACTTCCGAACAGGAATCCAATAAGGCCCGAAAAGGTTGTAGACAACCGAACGCATCTTCGACTAAAACGATTGCTGTTGGAAGCAGATGTATACGACGACTACGTGTGACTAAGGTTGATTTTGTTAAATGTGTTAAGGATGATGGTAAGATCGATTGGTGCGACGACGACGATGGTTGAAAAGGCAAGGAATGCGCCTGAAGAGAAGAATTCGAAGAGACATTAGTTTGAGGCGAAGGTAAAATGTTTGAGCTCGATGAACTAGAAGAATTGTTTGAACTACCTTTTGTTTGGGTATTTGGATTGTGTAACGTGGTGTGGTGTGATATCTGGCAAGTACGACAGCGAGATTTCGATTGACACTGAGAAACTATATGGTCTTTTCTGAGGCAATTAATACACAATTTAGAACCTTTGACAAAGTCAAAACGACGATGTACGGGTAGCGCCAAGTAAGTAGAACAACTTCCAGTTAAGTGTTCTTTGCTCTTGCAATATTCGCAAAAAATTGTTGAGACCATTAACGATAACCCAGGTCGCTTAGAAGTTGGCTTAGGTTTGCTATCACATGGCTGAAAAGATTCCATTTCTGCACTACGGCTTTCCAGAAACTGGCAACGACGACTTAAAATTGAATAACACTGATTCCAGGATGGCAAAGAAGTAAAGTCTTGTTTTTCATCATAAAACTTTTTTGACTCTCCATCGATTTTTGACAAAACAATATGAATAATTATAGCGTTCATTACATCGACTTCTGAACCAAGTGAGAGCAATGAGCTACGAAGGGCCGAAACGTTATCAAGAATTGAACGCAACATTAAAGCATTTGGTTTGGAAATAGGTGTAATCGAAAATAACGAATTGATGTTGTCGATAAACATTAACGATTTGTTGTCATATCGTTCAATCAAATGATCAAAAGCTTTTTGATAATTCGACTCAACAACTTGAAAGGGTTCTATTACCGCTAAAGCTTGACCCGATAAACAATTTAGCAAATAATTAAATTTATCAATAACCGGAATATGGGATTCATTGTGCACTAACGTTTTGAATGTGCTTATAAATCTCGAAAACTCCGAATATTTCCCGTCAAATTTAGGTAATTTCAATTGAGGCAAACGATTTTGATGAGATACAAAGGATTGGGAGGAATTTAAAAAGCTTTGTTCGATATCACTAGAACTCCGTTTTTGATTCATAAAACGCACCAATGGTGCCTTGGCAGAGATAAACAGCTCTTCTAAATCTGGTCGTGCCATATCAGAATCATCTAACTTTTCTATTTGTGTTTGAATGTAAGCTACTTGCTTAAAGTATGATTCTAAAATCTGTAGTCGACATTCCAAAATTGTAAAATCGGCTGAGGCACCATCTTTGTCTGTTTTACTCTTGAGCTGTGATATGTTCCTTTTCATTGTTGTGCGTTGACTCTTTAATGAAACGAGTGTATTTTCTCCCATATCGGTTTTCTCAGTGCTCATTTTGAAGAACTACTATTAAAATTGTATTAAAGTTTCTCCAAATTGATATGATTTACTTTTTTGCTCGAAAAACGATAAAATGTATGCGTACCACAAGTTATAAAAAAAAGTACCAAAAGTTGTATGAAGGGCCAACACTAATAGTAAGTGTCAACACTACTTAACTCCAAAATAAATTAATTGTGCGTATGTGTATGCGTGCGGAGTAACGAAAAAATATTAGCAAAGGCAGTAAAGAAAACTTAATTTGTTTCACTTACTTGAAAGAAGTTCTGCTTTTTGCTGCAAACTGAAAGACGGTGGCTAGCAAATGTAACGATGACGATAATGATGATGTTTTTTGTATACGAGACTGCGCTGGCTGCTTATAGTACAGCGACGATGACGATGATGTGTATGATGATGCTTGTTTGTGCTGACTATGAAGATGATGATGACCACGATGATTGCGATGACGATGAAGTATTTTTTTTTGTAATTTTAGTTAAAGTTTCAAATAAAATTTATTATTTTTCTTTTTTAATTTTATTTAACAAAATTAACTTTTAGTTTTAATGGTTTTTTCAAATAAAATTTATTATTTTATAGAAGTCCTGTCACGGTCGCCAATTTTTATGTTGAACCATAAAATAACGAAAAGATTTTTTTTTTTTTTTTTTTTGTTGGATTTTTTTTTTATCTTTATTTTTCTGTAGAGGTTTTACGACTAAACTAAAATACAAAATTGATAATGCTTAGGCTACGAAATTTACTGGAATGCAAGAATGCAATCCCGTTATATATGTTGTGATGTTTATTTAAATAGGTACATATATACAATGTTTTTTATGTGGAATACGACAAATATTAAAATGTAAATATATATACATACATATGTACAAACATATTGTTTTGCGTGAATATAAAAACAATAGTCTCAAGGGCAACGAGATATTTAAAGGAATGTAATAATTATAAAAAGGGAGAATATACTAGTTCTGTTTTGACCCAACAATACACATGTTACCAAAGTTATTAGGACTTTGATTAATAAAGTTTTTCTGTATTGCGGGTTTTCAGTCTTCCGGAACACTTCTCAAATATTTACATATTACTATATTTCAATATGTAACAAGTGCATAAACTATTACCACTATATATTTTAACTCAAACTTATAAATAAATTGTGAAGTTTTCCAAAATAAAATTTTTTTAACCCTAATAACTTTAAAATTTTATATGATGGAGTTTCTAAAAATATAGCATACAAAAACTTGGGGTGTTCTCTATAACATATTATATTTGAGGAAATACTATTATACATATCGACAAAATTTTAAGATAAATCCTCTTAAGGGGTTAATAAATCGGTATATTAATTACATCATATGAAATGTGTTTCGAAAGACTTTATTATGATACCAATGCTTTAAAGATTCAGATTATATTTTTCTTCCTATACTATTGATAAAGTGTTCTGAAACATTTACGACCTATAATTCATAAACTTAGTGCGTTGAACCAAAAAATTACAGTAGAATCGCGATACAGTAATCTTGCGGTCAAGTTAACCAAATTTTAGCGCTTCTGTACCGCTCTAAACGTTAACTCTAACTTTTCAGATCGTATTAGTGAAAGTACTGATTTGTACAGACGATAACAAATTAGATTAAATTTTAAGCTGAAAGTTGAGAGTTTAAACAAAATTGAGAAATACATTAAAGAAAAACTATCGGCGTTGTATTATTGTATATCTAAAGTCACGAAATTTTCGAGGCTTTGAAGAATACATAGGAAAAAGCATACAGGAAAACATTATAGACCAAAATATGCCGATCTTAAAGCAAGTTTGTACAAATGTTTTTTTGAAGCATCGAAAACGTAATTGCGCAATCACTGTTCTAATTTCAATATCAATAGCTAAGCGCGAGTTCGTGTAACTGCAACCTGAAAAGACAATAATGTCAGTAATGGATGGCTGGCAAATGTTTAGAAAATACCCAGAATTCGCTATCTGAAAATTTTTGCTGATTGTATAATTATTAATTATAAATTGTAGCCGGTACAAATTAGCTCTAAGTTTCTTTTTTGTGCAGATGAAAACTAAGTCATTGAAAAAAATGTAGGTACTTATGTTTATTATTGCATTTTTTTACAATTTAGAAAAGTTAACAACCCTTAGGATATTTCAGCTTACTTTTTCGCGATTATACTGTATATTAGGATTTTTTTATTCAACCTGCCATGAAGATGATATTCTTTATGAGTTCCAAAAACAATAAAATTTAAATATTTTTAATGTTTTTTAATAAATTCATTTGTTTTTACGTTAAAAAATTTATCATAAATAAGTATTTATATTTTTGTAGGCTTAAATTAAGTTTGTGTACGAGTCTGCAATTATGCATGTTGTTAAATTAATTAAAATTAAAAATGATAGTGGCACCACTGAAATGTAAATACATAATAAAAAACACAGCTGTTTTTATTTTTTTCAATTGTAGCTGTCGTCTTCAAAATAATTCAGTAGCTGATTACGCGACTACCATTGCAACTTGTTGTCGTGCCTTCGTGTTGCCTGCTGTCTGGAATGTGTTTAATGCAGAGCCCGGCAACACAAACATGCAGACTTTTTGTGAGAGAATAATAACTCTCCCTTTTGGAAGCACTTAAAGAAATTTTTGTGTTATTTTGTTATTGTTAAAATCAATCTGGCTGTTAATGTAAAAACTGAAAACATAAGCGCATGTTTTATATAAGATAGAAAACAAAAAATCATTAAAATTAAATAAATCATATCCTTCAAGAAAAATAAAAAAAACTATAATTTCATAAAAACGTGTTAATATATTAAAGCAAAAATAAATTCAGAAATTAATTACTTTCATAAAACTTAAACGATTCTTCAGGAAAAATTTAATGGAAAACAACCATTAAATTTACTGCCTGTTCAACAGTTTCGAACGTAAACGTTCGCATAGAATTTTATATGGAAAATATTTTTAAAACTGAGTGTTTTTCATACAAATTTTATATGCGAACGTTAACGTTCGAAATTGTTGAACAGGCAGTTAATTTATTTCGTTAAAAACTAATTTTCATTATTTGTAATAAAATTTTCAAAAACTTCATCCCCTAAATGTTCATCTGTTAAACTATTTCTAAGTTTAGTTTTAATTAGCTTTAAAATTGAAAACGAGGACTCGCATATATATGTTGACCCAAACATAGAGTATAATTTAAAAATTTCATTTTTAGTTGTTAAGTATATCTCTTCGTTTAAATTTTTCCAGAATTCCACCCCATCCGTCAACGGTATATTTAAATCCGAACGCATTTTCAAAAGTTCTTCTCTGATGTCATTACCCTGTTTATTGACATCACATGTTAAAGGATTGCTATGCAGTTCTAATAAACACTCAATTTTAGAAAAATCCGAAAAACGATTGTTACAATTATCCAATATGCCTTGAAGTAAACTAATATATTTGTCAAGTCTATAATTATTAGAAAATTCATCATATATTTCATTTGTTCTTAACAAATTAAATTTTTATTTTTAAGATTTGTAATCAGAGTTTGTACTTCTGTTATAAACTGTTTTACAGAGAAATATAAAGAAAATACAGTTTTATTTCTTCCTTGCAATTGAAGATTTAACTGATTAATTAATTCGGTAATATCTGTTAAAAACGCAAAATCTAATACAAACATGTTATCTATTAAATATCTTAGTAATTAATTCGATTCATTCGATGGATTATTTTCAAAAAATAACATCACCTCTTTCCGAAGACTGAATAACCTTTCCAAGCAACGTCCTTTACTGAGCCATCTCACTTCTGTAAACATTAATACGTTGCTATTTTTTTTTTTTTTTTTTTTTTCGTTATTTATTTATTGAATCTTCATATATTTAATATGAACTAACAATAATTTATCAAATCTTATACCTACTAATACTTTATTTATGTCCTGCCAGTGCCAGACAAAAATTTTCTTCATCACGGGTTCTGTTCACTTATATAGGTGTTTATCTCTCATCTAGTTGGTAAGTGCTGCAGTGTCTCTTCTTCTTAAGCGAGTGTGGCCGCCATGATTTAAAATATTTCGAGCTAAAGGATTTGGGTGTTGTTCAAGTCTTTTTAAATATTTTACTGCATATTTTGTAATCATAGTTTTTACTAATGGCACGTTGAGATCCTTATGAATGTTTGAGTTTTTAACATACCAGGGGGCGGCTGTGATTATACGAAGAAGTCTATTTTGGCGCCTTTGAATTTTTTCGATATTAGAGGCCGAGGCAGTGCCCCATAGTTGAATACCGTAGCACCAGATAGGCTTTATGATAGAGTTGTAAAGTAGAAGCTTGCAATCGAGTCTAAGAACAGAATTTCTTCCAATAAGCCAATGAATTTGGATGGCTTTTAGTTTCATTTGAGTTAATTTTGCCTCTATATGGCATTTCCACGTTAATCGCCGATCCAGATGTATACCGAGATATTTTACATGCGAATGTTGAGGAATAATTTGATTATTGATTGTAATAGGGGGTCAAGATTCCCGGCGCAGGGTGAATGTTATATGTACGCATTTTTGCTCATTGACCATTATCCTCCATTGTCTTAGCCATATTTCTAGTTGAAATATATGATGCTGTAGGTAACGAGATGCTTCATAACGGTTTTCGTGGACGCTTAGAAAAGCTGTGTCGTCTGCAAATGTTGAAGTTTGGGTGTAGTTGTTTGTTGGCATGTCCGAAGTATAAATTAAGTATAATAGAGGGCCCAGGATGCTGCCCTGTGGGACTCCAGCGCCAATCGGCTGAGGTGAACTTAAGAAATTTCCTTCTTTAATAATAAATTGACGACCGACTAAGTAGCTTTCTAACAGTTTGTGTGTGTTTGCTGGTAAATTTTGCTTCAATTTGTGTAATAAGCCTTCATGCCAGACTTTGTCAAAAGCTTGCGAAACATCGATGAAGAGTGCTGAGCAATATTTTTTTTCTTCAAATGTTTTTCTTATGACATTTACTATTCGATGAGTTTGTTCAATTGTGCTGTGTTTTCTTCTAAATCCGAATTGATGGTTTGGAATACATCTATTTTCACTTAAAATCGGTGTTAATTTTGAAACTAATAATTTCTCAAATAGCTTTGACATATTTGATAATAAGCTAATAGGCCTATAAGACTCAACTTTCGTATGATCTTTACCTGGCTTTGGTATCATGGTAACTAAGGAAACCTTCCATTTTTGAGGAAAGTATTCAAGGCGTAAAATAGCATTAAAAATAAAAAGAATAATTTTCTTTGCTACGCGAGGTAGCTCTAATAGCATTTTATTGCTGATCTTATCAATGCCAGGTGCCTTCTTAGTGTTTAAGTCACATATAACCTTTTCGATTTCTCTCATCTCAAATCTTAGGGGAATAGCTGCTCTAGCAGCAACAGGTGGTAAATCGACCGCAATATTGTGAGATATATTAGGTGTAAATACGTTTTTCAAGTGACTTACAAACAGATTTCTTTTTTCAACATCATTTCTTGCCCAACTTCCATTCAAGTTTCTTAATGGTGGTTTAGAGACAACTGGCCTTTTGAGGTTTCTAGCTGCACGCCATAATGAGTAGTCCGATTGTGGAGTTGCATCAAGTTCCTTAAGATATTTTTCCAGAGAAGCCGTTTTCTGAGTCTCCAATAACTTTCTTAATCTTTTTGTACACTCTTTTAGCAAGTTCTTAAGTTGAGGAGATCTGTGCAATTGCCACTCTCTTCGTGCCCTCCTTTTTTCAGACAAGAGACGCTCGACATCTGTGGAATATATTTTAATAGTTTTTGTTTTTTTGGGGGCAATATTGGAATGTTGAACAGCTAGTTTCAGAAAACTGTCAAAATTATCAATAGAGCGATCTACATACTCCGGTGTACTGAGCGGAATATTTTCTGTGCAATGGGCACTGAGATATTTTTTATATTTTAACCAATTTATTTGTGTGGCTGACGTCGCTATGTAACCAGTCGGAGATACAATTCTATTGGGGTTCATTATAGTAACAATTGTAGGTGTGTGGTCGGAAGATAATTCTAGGGAAGCTTCAACGTGAATCGTTTCTGTGGGGATGTTTTTAACCACGCCAAAATCGATGACATCTGGAATTTTTTGCAGGTCAGCAGGCCAATATGTTGGTTGGCCGCTCGCGACAACATTTAAATTCATTTTAGAGATTGTATTAAACAAAACACGACCCTTTGGTGTTATTAGTCGTGACCCCCAGAAGGTATGTTTAGCGTTATAATCGCCAGCGGCTAGGAAACAGGGTCCTAGTGATTTATAATATTCACAATATTGGCTTTCTGATATTGAAAATCTAGGTGGAGAGTATAAAGATGAGATTACAATGCTACGATTCAGCTCTTCAACACAAATGTTTGTTGCTTGGAGATAATCCTCACGATGATCACACATTAGGTAGTGTTTGACTCGATTTTTTATCAAAATGGCAGAACCACCACAAGCTCTATCTCGAGGGTCCTTGGTATCATATAGTATATAACCATTGATGTTAAACGTATTTCTTGAGGTCAAATGAGTTTCAGAAACCATCATGACATCAATTTGTTTATTTTTAAGAAAGTATTCTAATGCATTTTTATGTTGGCGGATGCCGTTCGCGTTCCAAAAACAGATTTTTAAACAGTTCATGGCTTGTTAAGTACAGATTGCAATAACATCGATTGCATTCTAAGAATTTCCTGCATCATATTACCCATTGTGTTCGTAAAATTAGTTACTGTTTGCACTAATGTTTCCATGGTTTTTTCTAGACGACTTAAATTTGAAACTGGAGTTTCATCATTACTTGGCGCAGCACCTTGCGTTGGCGCATGGTTTGATTTTACGACGTTAGCATAAGAGGTTCTGTTATTACTAGGCTGCGGGGCCTGAATGTCACCAGTGCTTACTTGATTTGTTACCTGCATTTGAGGGGGATTAGTTTTCGGTCCAACTGACTGCTTGACGATGGTATATACAGTGCATCCTCTATAATTGGCAGTGTGATTACCGCCACAGTTGCTACATTTTTTTACGTTGGGGTCGGTTTTAGACTTATCGCAAAGATCTGTACCATGTAATTCACCACATACTACGCAAACAGGGGGTAAATAGCAATATGCCTTAGTATGACCATATTCTTGACAGTTTAAACACTGAACGGGACCATTTCTTTTGTGTGGCTCTTCTATAGTTACTCTTCTATAGAGAATATATTTCAAATTGTAAATAGGGTGCGTTTCATTTTTTTAAGCTTTACGTCGCCGGGTTCAAACTCCACTCGAAAAAGTGGTTGGGGGTTTTTTTCTCTATTTTTTATATTTACTACATGTTTTATTTTGAAGCCTTTTTCTTCGAGGAATGTTTTTACCTCTTCTGGGTCCACACATGAGTCAATTCCCTTAATCACTACCTGGAGACCTTTACTGCTTTTCAGTTGGTATGTATAAAAGTTTTTTTTAAGTACTTCAAATTTGTTTATAATTTTGCGAAAATCATTCTCATTATTGACTTGTATTTTTGTCTCGTTTATACTACCACGCTTGATAGCAGCTACGTAAAACGAATTTTCACCTATCACCGATATCAAACTCTTTATTAGCTCATTTGAGTTTTGCTCCCTAAGATATATCGGGGGAGGCTTGGACGATTTTATGACGTTTGGTGCTTCAGAGGATTCATCCTCCAGAATTGCAAATCGATTTTGAGAATTTATTTTATCAAAAGATGGTACTTTTGAGGCCGAAGCAACTGCTGCAGAGGTAGGGCTGCGACCCCGTTTAAGCACTGTTATGTACCTGTCCATACCAACTTGTACTTGAGGCTTTTGACCACTTTTTACTTGTGGAACTGAGTTTTCCATAATGCCTGATTTGAGGGTAATATTTTCATCACTTATTAAAATCGTTTTTGCCGCTGAGGCACCGCTTGCAGGTTTTATATTTTTTATTGTATTAATATCAACCGTACTATTAGACACCGAAGGTGATACTGAGTTTTCTATTATGCCTGATTGGGGGTTAATATTTACATCACTTATTAAAATTGTTTTTGCTGTTGAGGCAACGCTAGCAGGTTTTGTATTTGTTATTGTATCAACCGTGTTATTAAATACAGACGGCGAGAGGGATCGCGTACGAGTAATAGGTTTAGCCGTTAGGTATTTGCTATCATCGATTCTTTTTTTTATTTCTGTATTTTTTTCGCTAACACTCACTGTGATATATGCATTTCTACTGTTTGCACTCATAAGAGTTTTTTTTTTCTTTTACTGTTTACAGTTGTGCTCTTCTTATTTGTTATTGTTTATCAACACCGAGAATGAAAAAATGTGTGTTTATGTATGTAAGTACATACATGTAATTTTTTTTTTCTTTTTCTTGTATTTACTTTTTTTATACTTTATTTGTTCAAAAAAAAAATAAACCGTATGCCGAGTTTAGAAAACACGTCTATCTTCAACGACCGCGACAGACAGAATTGCTATATTTAGTATTCATTTCATCCAAAAACGCTTTAAATTTTCTGTGGCTCAAAGCATTGTGGCCACCACGTATTTTATTTATTATTTTTGTTACAATTTGCATTGTATGCATCATATTCACGCTTTTTGTAAATAATGCCTGTTGATGGATTATACAATGGAAAATATAAATGTTAAAGTCGTTTCTTAAAAGGTAACCCACAAGACCCTCGTTTTTCCCAACCATGACCTTTGCATCATCGGTGCATATAGAACAAAATTTGCTTTTATCGGCAAAAGAAAAAATTTCGTCACATATTACCCTAAAAAGAGTTTCTCCCTTTACATTACCATGTAATGCAACCAACGTTAACATTTCCTCATGCACTTCAAAGTTATTATTGCAAGTTTTTACGCATATTATTAACTGCGCTATGTCGTTAATGTCAGTGCATTTATCTAAACAAATAGAAAAATATTTGCAATTAAGAATTTTTTTTTATATTTGTGTAGATAAATGCACTGATATCTTCTGTTCGTCGCGTTATGGTCCGAGGTGAAAAGAGACTAGAACTAATTAAATTTCGAATTTGTTCAGTATTTTCTCCAAAGCATTTTAATACATCGTTGCACAATTCTTTGAAAAATTGCCCATCTTCGAAAGGACGGCAATGTTTTGCCAGACCTGCAGCAACGACATATGATGCTTTTCTTTTGCATCGCTCATGGACATTTTCAACTTTTGAGTTCTCAAAATCAAGAATAATTTTTTCGTAAAAAGGTTTTTTTAATTTTAAAATTAGGCATTTTCTTTCGTCATGAGAAATATTTTTATATTCATTATGACATGAATTAAAATGTCTTTCTAAATTAAATTTTGCTGTTCGTGATAACGTACAATTACATATCAAGCATTCGGGCTTGCCAAAAAAATTTTCGGCAAACAAGTAATCAAACTCCCATTCTGTCTTGAACATTTCTCGCAGCACGAGCACGGTGTAGTACTTTTGCCGGGCTCTGGTATACACAATTGTGCATAGAAATGGATTTCCCTGGTCTATTTATTCAAAAATAAAATAAATTACATGGGAATTATAACGTGAAAAAGTTATTTTAGTAAAAAGTTATTTTAGTAAAAAATAGAAAGGGTATTCACTTTGTTGGGTTACTCATACTTCAAACATCTGTGCATACATTTTAATTCTAGCTAATGGTATATCATAACTTTTTACAAAATACCAAATGAGCACCTGAGTTTGCCTGCAAAAATTTATAACAGGTCAAAGTTACGTTAAATAAATACCATAAATTAGTAAGTTTAACTCTTTGGACTCGGTCATATAATTGTAGCATAACAAAGTAAGCAATAAAAAAATAGTGCTAAACAATAAAGTTTCATTAATACATCAATAAAACACATCTTCTTACACAAAAATTTTACCTGCTGTCACATTTGCTATTATGTGTATAGGTTTACACATAAATTGTAGGAAAACAAGACTTTTTTAACTTGTTTTTTAAATATTTTTACTTACTAAAAGATTTTGTTTGTTGTGCTTAATTCCCTTTTTAAATAATTGATAAAAAGTACTGAAATTTATTGTTGGAGGATAAGCTGTTCCTATGCGCATTTCACTGGTTGCTTAGGCCAGATCATCAGGAAACGTTCTCCTAAATAATTTTAGAAAAGCCAAAGCTATCAGCAAACAAAACTACAGAGGGAATGAGAATTACCTACAGACACTCAAAAAGTCTTGTTTGCAACGATATCAAAGCTTAAACAAAATACCAAACAATAAATCAGTGTTGAGTTTTTATCTTTTTTACATTTCCCGCTACAATTAGTTAGAATTCTCCCAACATTAATTGTAGTTGTAAATGGGTAAAGAAAAAACATATTAAAAACAAAAACAAAGTGCTTTTATTGTTTTCGCAAGAAATCAAAATAAAAACAATTTGCCAGTTCAGTTTTTTATGCACGTGCACTTGCTAAAATTTATTATCAAAGTTGTTTGTGGGAATACTATTATTTATTAAAAGATTTTGTTTGTTGTGCTTAATTCCCTTTTTAAATAATTGATAAAAAGTACTGAAATTTATTGTTGGAGGATAAGCTGTTCCTATGCGCATTTCACTGGTTGCTTAGGCCAGATCATCAGGAAACGTTCTCCTAAATAATTTTAGAAAAGCCAAAGCTATCAGCAAACAAAACTACAGAGGGAATGAGAATTACCTACAGACACTCAAAAAGTCTTGTTTGCAACGATATCAAAGCTTAAACAAAATACCAAACAATAAATCAGTGTTGAGTTTTTATCTTTTTTACATTTCCCGCTACAATTAGTTAGAATTCTCCCAACATTAATTGTAGTTGTAAATGGGTAAAGAAAAAACATATTAAAAACAAAAACAAAGTGCTTTTATTGTTTTCGCAAGAAATCAAAATAAAAACAATTTGCCAGTTCAGTTTTTTATGCACGTGCACTTGCTAAAATTTATTATCAAAGTTGTTTGTGGGAATACTATTATTTATTAAAAGATTTTGTTTGTTGTGCTTAATTCCCTTTTTAAATAATTGATAAAAAGTACTGAAATTTATTGTTGGAGGATAAGCTGTTCCTATGCGCATTTCACTGGTTGCTTAGGCCAGATCATCAGGAAACGTTCTCCTAAATAATTTTAGAAAAGCCAAAGCTATCAGCAAACAAAACTACAGAGGGAATGAGAATTACCTACAGACACTCAAAAAGTCTTGTTTGCAACGATATCAAAGCTTAAACAAAATACCAAACAATAAATCAGTGTTGAGTTTTTATCTTTTTTACATTTCCCGCTACAATTAGTTAGAATTCTCCCAACATTAATTGTAGTTGTAAATGGGTAAAGAAAAAACATATTAAAAACAAAAACAAAGTGCTTTTATTGTTTTCGCAAGAAATCAAAATAAAAACAATTTGCCAGTTCAGTTTTTTATGCACGTGCACTTGCTAAAATTTATTATCAAAGTTGTTTGTGGGAATACTATTATTTATTAAAAGATTTTGTTTGTTGTGCTTAATTCCCTTTTTAAATAATTGATAAAAAGTACTGAAATTTATTGTTGGAGGATAAGCTGTTCCTATGCGCAAGTGCACGTGCATAAAAAACTGAACTGGCAAATTGTTTTTATTTTGATTTCTTGCGAAAACAATAAAAGCACTTTGTTTTTGTTTTTAATATGTTTTTTCTTTACCCATTTACAACTACAATTAATGTTGGGAGAATTCTAACTAATTGTAGCGGGAAATGTAAAAAAGATAAAAACTCAACACTGATTTATTGTTTGGTATTTTGTTTAAGCTTTGATATCGTTGCAAACAAGACTTTTTGAGTGTCTGTAGGTAATTCTCATTCCCTCTGTAGTTTTGTTTGCTGATAGCTTTGGCTTTTCTAAAATTATTTAGGAGAACGTTTCCTGATGATCTGGCCTAAGCAACCAGTGAAATGCGCATAGGAACAGCTTATCCTCCAACAATAAATTTCAGTACTTTTTATCAATTATTTAAAAAGGGAATTAAGCACAACAAACAAAATCTTTTAATAAATAATAGTATTCCCACAAACAACTTTGATAATAAATTTTAGCAAGTGCACGTGCATAAAAAACTGAACTGGCAAATTGTTTTTATTTTGATTTCTTGCGAAAACAATAAAAGCACTTTGTTTTTGTTTTTAATATGTTTTTTCTTTACCCATTTACAACTACAATTAATGTTGGGAGAATTCTAACTAATTGTAGCGGGAAATGTAAAAAAGATAAAAACTCAACACTGATTTATTGTTTGGTATTTTGTTTAAGCTTTGATATCGTTGCAAACAAGACTTTTTGAGTGTCTGTAGGTAATTCTCATTCCCTCTGTAGTTTTGTTTGCTGATAGCTTTGGCTTTTCTAAAATTATTTAGGAGAACGTTTCCTGATGATCTGGCCTAAGCAACCAGTGAAATGCGCATAGGAACAGCTTATCCTCCAACAATAAATTTCAGTACTTTTTATCAATTATTTAAAAAGGGAATTAAGCACAACAAACAAAATCTTTTAATAAATAATAGTATTCCCACAAACAACTTTGATAATAAATTTTAGCAAGTGCACGTGCATAAAAAACTGAACTGGCAAATTGTTTTTATTTTGATTTCTTGCGAAAACAATAAAAGCACTTTGTTTTTGTTTTTAATATGTTTTTTCTTTACCCATTTACAACTACAATTAATGTTGGGAGAATTCTAACTAATTGTAGCGGGAAATGTAAAAAAGATAAAAACTCAACACTGATTTATTGTTTGGTATTTTGTTTAAGCTTTGATATCGTTGCAAACAAGACTTTTTGAGTGTCTGTAGGTAATTCTCATTCCCTCTGTAGTTTTGTTTGCTGATAGCTTTGGCTTTTCTAAAATTATTTAGGAGAACGTTTCCTGATGATCTGGCCTAAGCAACCAGTGAAATGCGCATAGGAACAGCTTATCCTCCAACAATAAATTTCAGTACTTTTTATCAATTATTTAAAAAGGGAATTAAGCACAACAAACAAAATCTTTTAATAAATAATAGTATTCCCACAAACAACTTTGATAATAAATTTTTACTTACTTAAGAAAAGTGTTTTCAAAGAAAACACGATTGGTACGCGATTGGTACAGAAACAAAAATGTTTTTACAAGCACAAAATAGCAACAAATTCTTGTGGCAATTTTTTTCTTAATAATTTCTGCATTCAGGTACGTCGTTTTAACGAAAAAAAAGGGACCCTTTTACAGGCATCAAAGAATTTTTCTCACAAACAAAACACATATCGCAAAACAATGTAGATATTATTTGAAAATTTAAAATTTTTGTTGATTTGGATTCACGTTACATATGTATGTATTTTTATATAATTTTACAAAATTAAAAATGACGTATCATCAAATACATATATAATTTTTTTTAACAGCATAATGTATAATCAAACTCAAGAAAAAAATTAGCAGAGTTTTTAATTCTTTTTATAAGAACACATTAATATTTTTAAACACCAAAACTGGGTAATCTTTTTTATTACTATAGTGGAATTAGTGATCAGATAATAATTTATATAATATAATATAAAAAAATATAATATAATAAAAAAAATTTTCGGCAAACCAGAAATCAAATTCGCATTCTGTCTTGAACATTTCTCGCAGTGTTATTCTTAAGCAAGCGTAACAGAACCTTCTTGTTTGAATGTTCGTACGAAAATAAATGATTTTGTTTGTTTTTTACAAAGTGAGAGCGAATGTTATTGTGAGAAAAAAAGCACGGTGTAGTACTTTTGCCGAGCTCTGGTTTAATGCATGAATTGTGTACTCTCGTGGACTAAATGAAAGAGCGTAAGAATCCGTGTGAAGAATGTGTGTGAATTCATTTCCACAATTGTGGTATGGGCTGGACATCAATGGTATAAATCAGGGGTGTCAGCGTCATGCACAATTGTATCAGCAAAACTCACATGTACGCTTACGCTCTTTTATTTTGCGAGCGTAAAATATAATTTTTTACTGCAAAACACTCTCATTCAGCGGGAAATATCGAAATATCGCACGGCCTGTTTTGAGGCCTCTAAACAGAAATAATATATTTATTATTTATTATCTTTGTTTATGTTTTGTTTTATTTCTGTTTTTGACATTGTACAATGATTGACAAATAATATCTACATTGTTTTGCATTTAAGCTAACGATATGTGTTTTGTTTGTGAAAAAAATTCTTTGTTGCCTTTTAAAGGGTCCCTTTTTCTTTCGTTAAAAAGACGTACCTAAATGCAGAAATTATTAAGAAAAAAATAGCCACAAGAATTTGTTGGTATTTTGTGCTTGTAAAAATATTTTTCTTTCTGTACCAATCGCGTCAATGGGTTTTTTTTTCCTTTGAAAACACTTTTCTCAAGTAAGTAAAAATATTTAAAAAGTCTTGTTTTCCTACAATTTATGTGCAAACCTATACACATAAAAGCAAATGTGACAGCAGGTAAAATTTTTGGGTAAGAAGATGTGTATTATTAATGTATTAATGAAACTTTATTGTTTAACGTCCACAAACCTAAAAAATGTTTTGTTGTTTCGAAACTGCAATTTAAATTTAGAAGATATTATTGGTAAATAAAAGTATATTTTTATAGGCTAGTAAAATATTCTCTTTTTATAATGGTGGTTAATAATTATAGAATATTTTTAAACTTAATGGAGTTATTATTTGCATTAGCATGTGCAAATGAATTTTCATTGTTGGCATTTGCAAAGGTATGTTGAGCACCAAATTAAAAATATTAGAAAGAATTTAATAAGGTAGTAAAATGACTTCAAATGTTGTCAAATGCTCAATTTTTCCAAAAAATAAGCAAAGTTTCTGCGAAATGCAGGTTCCAAATTAAATTTATTTAAATAATAACTGAGTGTGTCTGTCCATAACTCAACATTTTTCGATAATTGTATTATTATTAATTGCTCTAAAGTCTTCATAGCAAAATATGTACGTTAATTAGGCCTCGCAACCGCAGATTCCTCCCGCTGAGAATGAAAGAGACAAGAGTATTCGCACCAATACAATCATAATTGACACCACTGGTATAAATCAGGGATTTCCAAAAAATTTTTGGTTGGTTAGTAGTGAGTACCAGAGAGTAAAAAAATTGAGAGAATGCAATCATTTACAGCCGAAATAAAATGTTAGTAATATATTTTATAATTTGAATAACACAAAGGTACAAAATTAAAAATTTTTAGTGTTGATAAAAAATTTGTAGCAATTCTTTACCAATTCAATGTCACTGATTTTAAAACTGCCCTTTTTTATTCGGAAGCTTTTTGACTCTAAATCTGTTTCAAATATCTTATCAAACAATTGTAAAAAATTAAAGATTTTTATGTTTTAAGAATTCATAAAAAATAAATATTGCACGCAAATCACAGCTGATAGAAAAAAAGTGCAGTTTTAAAATCAGCGACATTAAATTGGTTAAGAACTGCTACAAATTTTCTATCAACACAAAAAATTTTTAATTTTGTTCCCTTGTGTTATACAACTTATAAAATAAAATCTTCTAAATTTATACTTTTATGGCAGTTTTGTAATAGTAGAATGCTTTTCAAATGGGATGAACTTAATTTATTACGTTGCTTGGAACAAATAAATTTTAAATCCGAAAAAATTTGTTCGCATAGGTAAGAAGTGCCGAATAAAGAGAGGCACTTAAATTTTTTTTTTTTTTTTTTTTTTGCAGTATTTATTTATTGAATCTTCATATATTAAATATGAACTAACAATAATTAATCAAATCTTATCCTAATATTTACTTATTGTCCTGACAATGTCAGACAAAAAGATTTAGTCATCACGGTTTCTGTTCACATATGTAGGTGTTTATCGCTCATCTGATTGGGTGAGTGCTGCAGTGTCTCTTCTCCTGAATCGAGTGTGGCCGCCATAATTTAAAATATTTCGAGCTAAGGGATTTGGGTGCAGTTCCAGCCTTTTTAAATATTTTACTGCATATTTCGTTATCATGGTTTTTACCAATGGCACATTGAGATCCTTGTGGATATTTGAGTTTTTGACATACCAGGGAGCGGCTGTTATTATTCGAAGAAGTTTATTTTGGCGCCTTTGAATTTTTTCGATATTAGAAGCCGAGGCAGTGCCCCATAACTGAATACCGTAGCACCAAATTGGCTTTAAGATAGAGTTGTAAAGTAGAAGTTTGCAATCGAGACTAAGAACAGAATTTCTTCCAATGAGCCAATTAATTTGAATTGCTTTTAGTTTCATTTGAGTTAATTTTGCTTCTATGTGCCATTTCCACGTTAAACGCCGATCTAGATGTATTCCGAGGTATTTTACATGCGAGTGTTGGGGTATTATTTGATTATTGACGCAATGTGAATGTTATATGTGCGCATTTTTGCTCATTGATCTTTATCCTCCATTGTTTTAACCACCTTTCCAGTTCAAATATGTGATCCTGTAAGTAACGAGATGCTTCTTGACAGTTTTCATGTACGCTTAGGAAAGCTGTGTCATCCGCAAATGTTGAGGTTTGTGTGTAGCTGTTTGTTGGCATGTCCGAAGTATAAATTAAGTACAATAGAGGGCCCAGGATGCTGCCTTGTGGGACTCCAGCGTTAACTGGCTGAGGAGAACTTAAAAAATCGCCTTCTTTAATAATAAATTGACGACCGACTAAGTAGCTTTCTAACAGCTTGTGTATGTTTGCTGGCAAGTTTTCCTGCAATTTCAGTAGTAAACCTTCATGCCAGACTTTATCAAAAGCTTGAGACACATCGATGAAGAGTGCTGAGCAATATTTTTTTTCTTCAAAGGCTTTTCTTATTACATTTACTATTCGATGAGTTTGTTCAATTGTGCTATGCTTTCTTCTAAACCCAAATTGATGATTAGGAATACATCTATTTTCATTTAAAATCGGCGTTAATTTTGCCACTAGTAGTTTCTCAAATAGCTTTGAAATATTAGATAATAAGCTAATAGGCCTGTATGACTCAACTTTTGTGTGATCCTTTCCTGGCTTTGGTATCATGGTTACTAAGGAAACCTTCCATTTATGAGGGTAGTATTGAAGTCGTAAAATAGCATTAAAAATAAAAAGAATAATTGCTGTACTTGGTAGCTCCAAAAGCATTTTATTACTGATCTTATCAATACCGGATGCCTTCTTGGTGTTTAAATTACAAATAGCCTTTTCGATTTCTCTAAACTCGAATCTTAGGGGAATAGCTGCTCTAACATTTACAGACGGTAAATCGACTGCTATATCGTGAAATATATTATGGGTAAATACATTTTTCAGATGATTAGCAAACAGATTTCCTTTTTCAATATCATTTCTTGCCCAACTTCCATTCAAGTTTCTCAATGGTGGCTTAGAGATAACTGGTCTATTGAGGCTTCTAGCTGCACGCCATAATGAGTAATCTGATTGTGGAGTTGCATCAAGTCCCTTGAGATATTTTTCCAGTGAAGCCGTTTTTTGAGACTGCAGTAACTTTCTCAGCCTTTTTGTGCACTCTTTTAATAAAGTCTTAAGTTGGGGGGATCTGTGCAATTGCCACTCTCTACGAACTCTCCTTTTTTCAGTCAATAGACGCTCGACATCTGTAGAATATATGATTTTGTTTTTGGTTTTTTTGAGTGTTATGCTGGAATGTTGAACAGCTAGTTTGAGATAACTGTCAAAATTAACAATAGCGAGATCCACGTTCTCCGGTGTGCTAAGCGGAATATTTTCTGTGCAATGGGCACTCAGATATTTTTTATATTTTAACCAATTTATTTGTGAGGCTGATGTCGATAAGTAACCAGACGGAGATACGATTCTATTTGGATTCATTATAGTAACAATTGTAGGTGTGTGATCTGAAGATAATTCTAGGGACGCTTCCACATGAATCGTTTCTATGGGGATGTTATTAACCACGCCAAAATCTATGACATCTGGAACTTTTTGCTGATCAGTAGGCCAATATGTTGGTTGTCCGCTCGCGACCACATTTAGGTCCATTTTACAAATTGTGTTAAACAAAACACGACCCTTAGGTGTAATAAGTCGTGACCCCCAGAAAGTGTGTTTAGCGTTATAATCGCCAGCAGCCAGGAAGCAGGGTCCTAATGATTTGAAATATTTATTATATTGGCTTTCTGATATTGAAAATCTAGGTGGGGAGTATAATGATGAAATTACTATGTTTCGAGATAATTCCTCAACGCAAATGCTCGTTGCTTGGAGATAATCTCCACGATGATCGCACATTAGGTAGTGTTTTACTCGGTTTTTTATCAAAATGGCAGAACCTCCACAAGCTCTACCTCGAGGGTCCTTGGTATCATATAATATATAACCATTGACTTGAAACGTGTTTCTTGAGGTCAGATGGGTTTCAGAAACCATCATAACATCAATTTGTTTATTTTTAAGGAAGTATTCTAGTTCATTTTTATGTTGGCGGATGCCGTTTGCGTTCCAAAAGCAAATTTTTAAACAGTTCATGGCTTGGTTAGTACTGCTTGCAATAACATCGATTGCATTCTTAACATTTCCTGCTTCATATTACCCATTGTGTTTGTAAAGTTATTTACTGTTTGTACTAATGTTTCCATGGTTTTCTCTAGACGACTTAAGTTAGAAACTGGAGTTTCATCATTATTTGGCAACTCACCTTGCATTGGCATATGGTTTGATTTTAGGACGTTAGCGTAGGATGTTCTGTTATTACTAGGCTGCGGTACCTGAACGTCATTAATGTAAACTTGATTTGTTGCCTGCATTTGAGGGGGATTAGGTTTCGGTCCAACCGAGCGCTTGACGATAGAGTATACAGGGCATCCTCTATAGTTGGCCGTGTGATTACCACCGCAGTTGCTACATTTTTTTACATTAGGGTCGTTTTTAGACTTATCGCAGAGAGCTGTACCATGTAATTCTCCACATACGACGCAAACAGGGGTTAAATGACAATATGCCTTAGTGTGACCAAATTCTTGGCAGTTTAAACATTGCACGGGACCATTCCTTTTGTGCGGCTCCTCTATTGTTATTTTTCTATACAGGATATATTTAAGATTATAAATGGGATGCGTTTCGTTCTTTTTGAGCTTAATGTCGCCGGGTTCTAACTCCACTCGAAATAGTGGCTGGGGATTTTTTTCTCTATTTTTAATGTTTATTACAGTTTTTATTTTGAAGCCCTTCTCTTCTAAAAACGTTTTTATCTCACCTGGGTCCACGCATGAGTCAATGCCCTTAATCACAACCTGAAGACCTTTACTGCTCTTCAGTTGATATGTATAAAAATTCTTATTAAGTGCTTCAAATTTAGTTATTACCTTACGAAAATCTTCTTCACGATTAACTTGTATTTTTGTCTCATTAATACTACCCCGCTTTATTGCAGCTACATAAAAAGAATTTTCACCTATTACCGATATCAAATCGGCGGTGGCTTAGAAGATTTAATAACGTTTTGTGCTTCCGGGGATTCCTCATCCAGAATTGCAAAACGATTTTGTGAACTTGTTCTATCCGCTGTACCATCTTTTGAGACTTTTGAGACCGAAGCAACTGCTGAGGAGGTTGGGCTGCGACCCCGTTTAAGCACTGTTATGTACCTATCAATACCTACTTGTACTGGAGGCTTTTGAGCACTTTTTACTTGTGGAGCTGAGTTTTCCATCATGCCTGATTTAGGGGTAATATTTTCATCACTTATTAAAATCGTTTTTGCCGCTGGGGCACCGCGTGTAGGTTTTATATTTTTAATTGTATTAACCGTATTATTAGACACCGAAGGTGATACTGAGTTATCTATTATGCCTGATTGGGGGTTAATATTTACATCACTTATTAAAATTGTTTTTGCTGTTAAGGCAACGCTAGCAGGTTTTATATTTGTTATTGTATCAACCGTGTTATTAAATACAGACGGTGAAAGGGATCGCGTGCGAGTAATAGGTTTAGCCGTTAGGTATTTGCTATCATCGATTCTTTTTTTTATTTCTGCATTTGTTTCGTTAACACTCACTGTGATATATGCATTTCTACTGTTTGCACTCATAAAAGTTTTTTTTTTTTTCTTTTACTGTTTACAGTTTTGCTCTTCTTATTTGTTATTGTTTATCAACACCGAGAATAAAAAAATGTGTGTTTATGTATGTATGTACATTAGACTGGCCATAGCGTTATATAGAAAAAATTAAAAATGTTAAATCCAAAAGTTTTCGCACTGAAAAATATGAGGTTGGAGATAACAATAATTATGCATATTTTTTTTTTTTTTTTTTTAATTCCGAGTACCTCCGGGTTGAGCCCAAACTTTTATTACATTACCCATTTGTCACTATTTTTGGACAATTTTGGAGTACCCGGAGGTACTCGGAATTAAAAAAAAAAAAAAAAAAATATGCATAATTATTGTTATCTCCAACCTCATATTTTTCAGTGCGAAAACTTTTGGATTTAACATTTTTAATTTTTTCTATATAACGCTATGGCCAGTCTAATGTACATACATGTATTTTTTTTTTTTTTCTTTACTTGTATTTACTTTTTTTAATACTTTATTTGTTCAAAAAAAAATAAACCGTATGCCGAGCTTAGAAAACACGTCTATCTTCAACGAGCCAACGACAGAATCGAGGCACTTAAATGAATTTTTTTTTAGTTTAGGATATAACTCACCATCCAAATCTTTCCAGAACTCTACAATATTATTTTCGTCTGGAGCATTTACTTCGCTTCGTAGTATGATTAGTTCTGATTGAATATCAAATTCGTAGTTGCTTACATCGCAACGAAAAGGGGTTTCGAAAAGATCTAATAGTGGTTGTAAAATTACAAAATCTTGAAACCTGTCTTGAAAATTATTGAAAAGTGTTTCAAATATTTCGGCATATTCATATCTTTTGCCGATTTCGAGATTTCTATATACAAGTGAAGTTTTTGGAAAATTGGAAAAATCAACAGTTTTAATTTGGGAAAAAATTAGAAAAAGTTTTGTTTTAAAATTGTGAATGATTTTTGACAAGTCGCATATATTTCGTTCCTTTCCTTGCAATTCCAAATTAAAATACTTGTCTTATCTGCCAAAAAAGCTAAGTCTAAAATAAAATTATTGTCTCTTAAACACTGTATTAAAACTTTTTCTATTTTCTCAGTTTCTAGGAACTGAAGAACTTCTTCTCTTAAATCATAAAGTCTATTCAGGCAATCACCGCGACTTAGCCACCGAACTTCTGTAAACATTTTCAGGTCACAATTCACAGCATTTTTGTTTTTTAAAAAGGTTACAAATTTTCGGTGGGTAAGCGCTTGATGTCCGCCTCGAATTTTATTTATTATATCCTCTGCTGTCTTCATAGCTGGGGTATCATTTATGAATTTCGATGCAAGAGCGGGGGTATCATTTTGAATTTCGATGCAAGAGCGGTCTGATGAATTATGCAGTGAAAATTATGAACTACAAATTCGTGTTTTTTTAATTGGCCTAAAAGCCCATTATATTTGCCCAACATTACATTGGCTCCATCTGTGCAGACTCCAGCAAATTTGTTTATGTCTACAATGGAAAGAAGCTTTTCTGTGACAACATCATACAACAACGTACCAGTTACATTTCCATAAAATGTTTCTAAAGTAAACATTGACTCAAAAATAGTGTATTCGCTGTCTACGCATCGAATACAAATTACAAGTTCACACAGATCATTTATGTCAGTGCTTTCGTCTAAACAAATTGAAAAAAAATCGTAATTAATTACTTTTTCCCTAATTGCAGATTCTACACATGTTCCTAATTGAGTACAGTACGACGGCCTACTGTTTGACTGGACAGGGGAAGAGACTCTATAAATTTAGTATTATAATTAAGCCTTTCCCAAATTTTTTTGATAAAAACACCATCCCACAATGGTCTTCCTTTCTTAACAATTTACAATATTACTAAACTTGAAATCTCCTTTTTCAATTGGGGAACTGATTTTGGTTCATAAATTTCCTCGTCTAATAACCATTTTTTCCATTTTTCTAATAATATTGTTTTATTTTTATAAAACAGGTCTTCTCTTTCCTTATCATTTAAATTATTTATATTATTATGAAAACGATCGAGTTAGGCGAACGTTGCTGTACCCGTAACGTACTGTACCGTACCGCTAGCACGTTGGTGTACTTACAGAACATCTAAAAACTTGTCATATGTTTAAGTCATAGTCGGTTACCCATGGAAACCACAGATATTACATATATTTTCAAAATTATCATCACGAAGAGTGTTTATTCCAAAAACTGGAAATATGCTAATTCTTTTATACACGTATGGACTATACAAATATTATTTAAAAGGCCTACTTAAATTTATAAAAGTAACAAATGTCTTTTTATATTTCCTTTTATTCGTTATTGTTAAAGCATTTATTTACTTTTTTTACAACATGTATGTGATAAAGTTTCGAGTATAAAAGGTAAAATTAGAAATAAAAAAAAAACATTATGTACATATGTATGTATATTGACACAACAATAAAAAAAAATATAATTTTCAGAACGAAATTTTTGTTTTTATTTTCGAAAACAAAAAATATCTACACAAAAATACCTTTAAAACGATATACATATATTTCATTAAAATGGGTGGACGATAAGATACTCAAAAATCAACTACAAAAAAATTGTTCCCGTATTTATATATGTATAAGAAGATGCCATAAAGTTTTTAAATTAATTCTGATATGGTAGCAATTTCTTAAAAATAAAAAATACAACTCTGGATTTACTATTTAGTTTCCGTTACAAAAACGCGCCTGCAAGTCTTAAAGGCTGAGTTATTCGAACATCGCTGTACCCGTAATTACTGTAACAGACTGCTTGCACGTTGGTGCACTTATAGAACATCTAAAAACGTGTCATATGGTTTTCACATACATAAACAAAAAAGCAATAGTATACACAAAACAACACACACAGTGATGGGAAATCAAAAGGTTTAAATGGTGACCGCTGTGCAGAAAAAGTACCAAGTGATTAAAATGGTATTAAAACAGTATTTAGTGTATGTAAAAAAACATTATTAATTTAATATCTGATATTTATATTATAGATTTGCAATAAACAAATATTTATTTTAGCTTTCACATACACATTTACATGTATTATTTTGTAAATGTGCATATACAAAACAATGTTTTGTAACTATTTAAAGGCTTTTATATATTTCTCATTTTGTATATCTAAGCATATCGCACTTAATCAACAAGAGGGTATTAACTCAAAATTTAAAAATTTTCAGTAGAAGCAAAACAATTTTTAATTTAAAATTGAAGGCATATGGAAATGAATTTTAAAACCAACCGTTTCATTACCAAACCTTCGCACGATATTTTGAATATACATTGTTAAAAAAAAACAGTAAGAATTGCCTTGCCGGTGAAGTGTATAGCGTTTTAGATATACATATATCCAATATTTGTTTAATACTAAACACAAAAAAAAAACGTTTTGCTGCTTTAATTAGATTATTATAAACTATTGTATCTTTTGTGTGTTCACCAATAATTTTACTTTTATTGAAAAAAATATACATATATCAAGGCGACTTTGTCCCATTTTTGGAGAATTTTAGCGATTTAGAAGAAAAATATTTTTTTAGGATTTATGGAAAACATTGGAGAAAGTTCTAAAATAAATTTTATGTGTTCAAAAACGCAAAATAAGCCTTGTCGATTTTTGACATTGAATTTGGCAAAAAACATCAAAATAAATCTGACAGCCCTGGCTGCTTATCACAATTTTTCTACAATTTACATGAGCGTTGCCAGTTGTTCTTAATACCAAACCCGCCAAATGCTAATTTTTTTCATTTGAGCAGAAAATTTTATAAATATTTATTTCTTTTAATTTTTTTAATAAGTCCTATAAATAAATAACCAAATTCGATATTCGCTTTATTTATAAAAGCTTAGTAAAGTTTTAGAGCACGAAATTAGTATGGAAAAAAACTTTTAATGTAAACATTACATTCGCTTATGAATAAGACTCTTAAAATATAAAAAAAATTATCAATGTATGTTTGTTTGGTGAAATCTTGCAACTCAATTTTGAAGCAGATACCTCGAACCGATTGAGCTGTCATTTTTAAACACGTTTAGTTAAGATGACGATGCATGGTTAACTTTGTTACGTTATTCTAAATCTAACATTATAAGATACCCAAGATGGCAGACTTATTTTTAATGTATTCCTACAATATGAGTATCAAATGGGAGGGCTTGCTGAGCATAAGTCGAAAAAGAAAGTGACTTTACTCTAAATCATATATGGCGGACTAAGTTTTTAATGCTTGCCTTCAAGATGGGTATCAAATGAAAGGACTCATGAGAATACGAATGCTAGTTTTAATATAAACTAAAAGTAAATAACCTTTTTAAAAAACAAGCTTTTATTGAAATGCGCTTCAAAGAAAAATAAAAATGAATAGTATAAAACTACTATCAACTTATAACGGATTACATAATTTATATGATATACGAGATTTACTTGTGTAGACAAACAAGTAAATTATATAACTTGATGTGAATGATTTAAACTATTAAACTTTTCAAACCATGTAAATACTAGTACTTAAATCTCGCGACTAGATTTTAAATCAAATAAATTGTGTAAAGACAAGCGACAAGCTTTTATATCATATAAATTTATTAATGATGTTGTTATAAGTTGATAGTTAAAGTTTATTTCTCTTTTTTTTAGCGCATTTTAATAAAAGCGTGTTTTCTAAAAAGGTTTTTTAGTTTTTATAAAATAAAAACAAAAAATAAAATTTATATTATCACATATTTTGAGAAATTAATACATATAACGCATGAATAATAATAATAACTATTGCTATTTGTGCATTTTTGTAATATTATTTTGGTATTTAAATTGTGTAATTGCTATTATTTTTATTATTTT
Organism: Pollenia amentaria; assembly: GCA_943735925.1. Classification (NCBI taxonomy): domain Eukaryota; kingdom Metazoa; phylum Arthropoda; class Insecta; order Diptera; family Polleniidae; genus Pollenia; species Pollenia amentaria. The sequence goes on from OX031010.1 coordinate 71,592,818, forward strand.
TTTTTCTTAAAAGTATTTTGTTCTTAAAATACCACATAAATTTGAAATTTTTTTCTCTCATTATTTTTGTTTAAATTAATTTTTAAAGAATTGGGCTCTTACTTTGAATAAGCCCTCGCAACAATTTTTTGCTCTTTCTATTAAAATGGAATTACCTAAGCATATAATAAATAAACAAGTTTTAAAATCGCCACGTTTGGCGAGAAATTACTACGTATGGCAGCCCAGATTGTACTATGAATTTTTTAAAACAGTGTGGCAAGTCGCCACTGGCAATGTGTTAAAAGAAAAACGTTAGCATACACACTTATAGTGTTGTTGTTTCTTTTTAATCAAATGAACGAAAAAACTGCGTATTTGTGCTTATTGCCCTACAAGAAATTGCTGATTAAAACAAATACATACAAAGCCTATATACTAACACTCTTGCAGCAATTTTATATTAAATTGTTGCTGTCAGCGCGTTGCCATAGTGGGGGTTTTCGTACAAATATTTTGTAAAATTTTTTTCTTATATTTAATTTGGTTTCGGCATCATTTTTATATACGTGTTTGATCATCATAGTAAGTTTTTCAAACTTTTTAGTTGTTCTGTACTTTTTTTAAAATAAATTTCATAGAAATATTTTGAATTTATATATTATGGAATTGTGGGGATTTTTGAAACAAGACATTGTTAATAAAAAATATAACGCAATGGCAACGCTGATTCATACAGGCGGCAAAATTAATAAGTATGAGAAAGACAACTGCATGTTAAATTGCATAGTGCAGGGTTGCATATTTGGCCTTTAAACATGTAAATGTCATATTATTATTGTGAATCCCCGCGTACTGAAATAAAATTGTCAAATTGAAAATTTTTTATTCGTGGTGATAAATGTAAACAGTGAAAGTGCCTTATAAGAAAAATTAAATAAATTTAATAGAAATAAAAATATAAAAACATTGAAACAAGACAAAAAACTTAAAAAACAAACAAATTGAAAAAAACAAATAAAAGAAATAAAGAATTAAAGAAATAACATGGTACATGTACCATGAGAAATAAGAAAAACAAAAACTTATTAAAAACTTGAAAAAACACAATTAAAACAAAAAAAAAACTTTATAAAACCTATTAAAAAAAATTAACAATGAAGAATACATCTTCAAATTTGTATTTTGAGTCAGAAATATAAAAATTTAATGAGTGATGTTAGTGAAAGTTATGTTTCTGATGCGGTGGAGAACTTGACGCTGTTCAATAAGATTTTAAGAGGTATGTAAAAATTTTGCACTACCAATGAATTAATTAAAATGTAAGCACTTGTTTTATTTTACTTTATAAATTTTAGATGTCTTTCCCAAGAATTTGAGAGGATCCTCAGGTTTTAAAAAGGCTTTGGACAAAAGCAACCACAGGCAAAAACAAAAAATGTATTTTTAGAAAAATTAAGAAAAAAAAATAAATTTTTTGAAAATAATTTATGTTATTTTGCACCAAATTTTTAAAATATATATTTAAAAAAAATTAAAAACAATATTTTTTTGGAAATTATGTACCAGTCAACTATGGCTGGCTTATACATCAGGACTGATTAGTCAGCTCTGACGATATTGACATCAGCTCTGATTAGTCAGCTCTGACGATATTTACATCAGCTCTGATTAATCAGCTCTGACGATATTTACATCAGCTCTGATTAGTCAGCTCTGACGATATTTACATTAGTACTGATTAGTAAAATACTGTGGAGTGAGCAGTTCAGATATATAATTTACTAGTTCACGAAGTTCACAAGTATGAGAGGGAAACAAAATCACACGTACACGAATTTTTACATCAGTTTTTTCACATTGCCCTTAATAAAATGATAGAAACTTCTGATGTATAAACCCATCAGCAATGAACATCAGATGATGCATCAAATGACCGTCATTGTTCTTGTAGGGTGTTTTCTATTCTTGGTTACACTCAAAAAAGTTTTACAGTAACTTAATGTGATTTATTAAAATTGTTTTCCGTAATTAATGAAATTTTTTTTTTTTTTTTATTAATTAAACTGTTTCAGCATATTGTTCCAAAAACAAACTACAAAAATTAATAAGGGTTTTCATGATATCGCTTAAAATTGCCATATGTGCAAATAGGCAAACTTGCAAGACTCGTTTCATGAAGACCCTTTTTAAATTTTGTGTCATTTTAAATACAAAAATCAATTAAAAGAAAACAACTATAAAATTAAAAGCTAAAATTTGTGAATAAAAAGTGAAATTTGTTTTTTAAACAAGCATAAATAAAGCATAACGACTAATTTGCTTAAATTACTGCAAGAGTTTATTGTTTGTGATATTATTAATACTTGAATTTTTCATTGAAAACGGCGGTAAATATTAAACATATTTATTTGTATAAATGCACAACTGAACAGCGCCAGTTTACGAGTCAAAATTGTTGAGCAAATTTACGAAGTTTGTGTAAACGAATTCTCATAAAATTTTTGGCGAAAATAGGTATTTTTATTAAAAAAAATTTTATTTTGGTAATAACTTTTTTGTATCTGAACCGATTTTTCCGAGTTTTTTAGCATATGTTCAACTAAAAATCTTTTGATATATAAGACGTATCCATAGGTCATGTAACAGCTCTAAAAATTTAGTTTTTATAAAAATTTTGATGCTTTTTAGCCCATTTTTGGAGTATTTTGCTAATAACTTAACCATTTTTTAACCGATTTGGCAGATTTATATACCCACGTTTTAAGGAAGAAAAAACCATTTACTTAGATTATAAAACTTGGACTCGGGAAGATCTATTGTTCCCGAAAATGGGTATGTTTAAAAAAAAATTTTTTATTTTGGGCATTACTCTTCCATTTTTGGGAGAAAGGTTTCAGGGTTTTCGGGAAATATATTAAATTTCTGACATTTTGGTATATAAAACGTGTTCATATGTCATACTAGAGCCCTAAAATTTAAAATTTTGAGTATTTTCAATAATGTCTTTGTACGGGAGGTGCCACGCCCACTTTTCCAATCCCGCCCATTTTTTTAGAGAGTTTGTGTATTGGCAAGCAACATGTGTGTACTAAATTTAAAAGCTGTATCTCTTGCCGCTCTCGAGATATGCAGAAAAAAAGAATTTAAAAAACAACAACAACATGGGATTTATGGAAAAAATTAGAGGTAGTCGTGGTTTTTTGCTCATATCTCAGCCATTTATGGACCGATCTTCCTGAATTTGAATAGCAAACAATTCCGGACTATATGTGACATAAATGTATAAAAACCTAGCCTCCATCATATCTGGGGTCTTCGGAAAACCAAATTCAACGGACGGACAACCGGATTTGAACTTCCCTTCTCATAAGAAGCCAGAATATATATACTTTATATGGTCTTACATCAATATTGTAGAAATTACAAACGGAATGACAAAGTTATATATACCCTTTTACCTTCGGTGAAGGGTATAAAAATACGTATGGTTACATATACATATGTGCAGATATTTTAACAAACTTAATTATAAAAAAAAAAGAGTAATTTTGGTATTTCAGTATTTTGGTCATAACCCGGGCATTTTTTAATTGATTTGATAGATTTATATACCGAAGTCTTAAGGAAGAAATAGATATGTATATATACATATACGTATGGTTACATATACATATGTGCAGATATTTTAACAAACTTAATTATAAAAAAAAAAAAAAGAGTAATTTTGGTATTTCAGTATTTTGGCCATAACCCGGGCATTTTTCAACCGATTTGATAGATTTATATACCGATGTCCTTATGAAGAAATTTACCATATAACTTGGTAATAAAACTTAGACTCGGAAAGATCTACGGTTCCCGAAAAAAGGTATTTTTCTTAAAAAAATAATATTTTGGTAATAACTTTTTTGTATCTGAACCGATTTTTCCGAGTGTTTCAGCAAATATGTTCTACTAAAAATCCGATCTTTTGATATAATAGATGTATTCATAGGTCATATAACAGCTCTAAAATTTTATTAGAAATTTTGATGCTGTTTAGCCCATTTTTGGATTATTTTGCTAATAACTTAACCATTTCTTAACCGATTTGGCAGATTTATATACCCACGTCTTTAGGAAGAAATTTATTATTTACTTAGATTATAAAACTTGGACTCGGGTAGATCTATTGTTCCCGAAAATGGGTATGTTTAAAAAAATTTTATTTTGGGCATTACTCTTCCATTTTTGGGAGAAAAGTTTCAGGGTTTTCGGGAAGTATATGCTGCTAAAAATTTCTGACATTTTGGTATATAAAACGTGTTCATATGTCATACTAGAGCCCTAAAATTTAAAATGTTGAGTATTTTCAATAATGTCTTTGTACGGGAGATACCACGCCCACTTTTCCAATCGCGCATATATTTTGTGGGATACTGTGTATTGATAACCGATATGTTTGTACCTCATTTGGGAACTTTAGCTCGTTTCGTTCTCCAGATATACAGAAAGTTATATATACCCTTTTACCTTCGGTGAAGGGTATTAAAAGAAACATCTTGCAGAGAAAATATATCAATGGTCAATTATCATGGCGAAATGTTAATTGAAAATCATAGTAAATTTCTACAAAAGCATGGTCTTTATATTAAACTGTCAATGTTTTAAATTAAATTTAAATGAAAGATGTCAAAATAACATTGTTCAATATTGAGTCCATAAAAGACTGTTTTACTTATTTTGTATAGAAACAACAACAACACTTCACGAAAAAAAACATATTTTTTTGGGTTTTCGTGTTTAATATATTTTGTAAAAACAAGGCAAATTCCCGTATTCTTTTTGTTAAACCTATTTACTTAAATACATAACATTTTAAAAGTAGAATGATGACGATGGGCAATTCCGCTGGTGTGTTTTAAGTCTATATTCAACGTTTCATCTTTTGATGCTCAACTCTTGTGTTTAAAAGAGAGGGAAGCAAGAAGAAAATGGGTTGGTACAGAGATGCCTGTACTTGGGCAGTACGCTTTGTGTTCTCATTCGTAGGTATATGCACAACAATGGCTGCATGTAAATTTTTTTCTTTTCTTTTTCTCTTTGGTTCGCTTTGAATAAAAGTGTTGTTCTTTTGAAGCAAAAAAAGTTGAAGCCGGTTGCTGCGTGTGAACATAATGGCATCTTCAAAAGGGAATTTAAAAGAAGTTGATCATCAAAAGATGAAACGTGTAAATTGAGACTTACTGCCACTATAAAAAAAAAAATAGTTCAAAAAGGGGCAAAAGTGATACTAAAAAATACAAAATGATACTAAAGGAGATGTGAAAAAAGGGGCAAAGAAAGTGGCAAGTCAGTCAAAAAGGGGCAAAAATGCGACTTTAGTCGCATAGCGGTAACGCTGGTTGCGAGTACAATAATTCAAACTTATTGTTTGAAACGAGCTCTTTAGATTAAAATCATTTCTTATTGTTGAACAAAAACGGTTTGAATTATAACAAGTCAGAGTAAATGATTGAATATACTCCAAATTTTAGTATTCGTTGCAGTTCTCTGAGACAAATATAAAAAACATTAAACATAAACTTAAAAAATTATATCACAGGTTAGATACTGCAACACAGTAACTGGCGTTTTGCTTTGTGTGTCTTCTATTAAGTTCATTGCCTTTTTTATTTTCTGTTGTATCCTTAACGTCTCTATTGTGAATCTCTTCTTTTCGATTTTTTCTCTATCTAATATTCGTACTTTGTCAAAATCTGCCGTATGATTTGTATTTTTTATGTATTGGGCTAAAGCAGTACTTTCCTTCAATTTGTTTATGTCCATTTAATGTTCTGTTATTCTTGTTTCCAATGTTCTCTTTGTGGTACCAATATAAATTAAATCGCAGCTTTGATCTTTTTTCCGCCTTACATTGTATTTCGTAAACAATATTGCTTTGTTGTTGTTTATTTATTGGTGTTTTTATGTTTGCAAATATTGTGCTTAAAGTTTTGTTAGGTCTATTGTGTCTTTGATGCTCTGTTTATCCGTCAGTCTAGGTATGTATTTTGTTTTTCTCCTTGTCGGCATTAGAGTGGGCAGATGTTTTGTTATTCATTTTGCTCACTGTATTTGTTATTAAAGTTTTTATAAGATTTTTTGGAAAGCTATTGTTTGTTAGAATGTTGTTTATGTTTTTTGAGTAATATTGTCTGTCACTAATGTTAGGTACTCTGTCAATAAAATTTCTGGCAGTATTAAATATTTGGTTCCGTGGTTGTGTTGCATAAAAATTCATGATTCTTCCCGATGATGTTTCTTTTGCATAGCAGTCGAAAACTATTTATTTCCACTAATACGTAGTTTTGTATTTAGGTAAGCAATTCCTGTCATGGTTTTTATCTCAATTGTGAACTGAATTTTCTCATGATATCCTTAATTGCTTCGTCAAGTAGCGTATCTAGGACTATATCAGCGATAGTTGGTGAATTTTTTTTAAATAAGTAAATGGTAAATTATAGAGATTTTTTAACCTACTTACTACATTTAAAAAATACAATATAAAAGCATTAAGGTTATTAAAGATTATCCTTCTGACAAATGTTTTGAAATGGCTCTTCTTATTTTTTCTGCTGGTTCTAAAAAATCAACAGTTGTTTTGTTATCGACTGGTTGCGGATGGGAGTTATTGTGACAATTTAGAAAGTTGTGTAGAATACAGCAACACATAATAATTTTGCTGTTGAATTTTTTTTGATTTTACCTAAAACTAAAAAGTTTTTGGCTGACTATTTAAGTCATATTGCCAGGGTATCACACGAATTTTTGGAGCTTCAATCTCAAGTCCTCCAACCTTCGCGTAGGAAGGCGAGAGCTTCCAGAATCCCCTCCAGAGTATTTTTGGTCTCCACCAGTAAACGTCTGAGTTTTTTATGGTTCTCCACCAGTCACGTGGAGTTATTATTGGTTCTCCACCAGACAAACACGTAAACAACATTTAGGTTACGAAAGATTGCACACAGTCAATACTGGCAACCGCAAAAACTATAACTCGGTACAGTTATAAGACGCCAAGCCATTAACCAATAAGGAGTACTGGAACTTCTGTGTTGTGTATTTGTAAAGAATTTTCTTTTAAAAATTTTTACGACTCAATCATCTTGCTCAATTTGGATTTTGAGAATCATTACAACGCCCAGGACAACCAACATTTACATATAGAAATCTGTAACTAATTTACAAAATATAACATGGTAAAAGGCGTTTTCGTTTCCGTAACTTACCGATAACCAACCAATGCAAATAGTACCACTGAATACCATCGCTTGAAGTTAAAATAGTCAACAACCTCTGCAGCTGGTGGCTTTATATCAATATGGCATCCATCTACATATTTAAATATGCATACAAAGAAAAAAATAAAAATTGTCTCTAATCACCAAATTCATAGAATCAAGCAAACAATTTGTTGACTTTGCACCTATAACTAAAATGATTATATAGATTACTAAAAATTTTAAAAATTTAAAACTTTGAATCACAGATAACACACATATATGTTAAAAGTGACGTGTGAAAAAGGCCCAAATCTGTTGCGAGGGCAACTTTCGAAGAAAGAGACAAAAAGCGTTGTTTGATAGTGAAGTGGCAATGTGTAAAAACAGGCCGATACAATCAACACAAATTGCAAAACACAAGCCACGTTTAACAAAGGCATTAGTTCAGTAAACGTTTTATTTTGTGCAATAAAAATGTATTTAGTAATATTGTTTTGTTTTATAATGTTATTTACTTACTTAAATATTATTTACTAGTATTGCGGTAAACTTAAAAGTTAATTTATTACAACGGTATTCAAATAAATCTCAACTTAATAAATTTGAGTTCATTGTATTGCGCAGAGTACCGAAACGTTCGCTCATTTCTCAGTCATGAGCGAGCGTGAAAATTTCAAAAATTTTCTGCTGATTCATTCTTATGAGGATAAGGAAAAAAAATATTTTGAGTTTCCTCACTCATAAGGAGTGAGCAAAAAAAAATTCACATGTGAATTTTTCAGATGTGAAAAATGTAAAATAATTCACGTTAAAATTCTTCATAAGGAAAAGAAACGCAACTTTATTACCAATTAACTAGGTGTGTCGTTGGAGACCAACCTCATGCCCTCTTGCATTTACTTTAAAGACTTCTGGAAGTAGTAAGAATAAAGCTTTTTCACAGTTTAATTGTTGTTGCTAATAATGCGAAGTGAGTTTATTAATAACTTAACATGCAACACGTTCCGACATTACTACTAATAAAACGGTTTCGACAGGCCTTATCTTTGAATAAAAAATTTGACTTTTTAAAATATTTAGGGGACTATTTTCTAAAACACTTCACCTCATTTGAAAAATATTTTCATACAGATTTTTAAAAATTAAAAACAAAATTATATGAAAAATTTCTCAACGCAAGGTGAAGTGATTTAGAAAATAACCCCCTTAGTAAAAACCTTTCTAAAAGTCCTTTTCAAAGAAGGCAGCGTTCGCAATTCGTTTCTAAAGGCTATAAATTAAGATTGTGAAAGTGACAAGTTCTAAATGAAGTTGTGTGAATAGTTTATAGTACCAACTATAAAGAATTGTGTTTAAAGTGTAGTGTTTAATTTATTTTTATTAATGTTGTAATAAAAGAACTCAAGAGGTTTATTATAAAGCAAATAAACCAAAAACGTTATCTTTTTTTATTATTCCTCTAATTTCGCGAAGCTTTTTGCTTGTCTGCAGGAGACCAGAGTCTCTGGCGGGAATCGAACCCGCAACTTCGGTACTGATAGACTAGCTCACTACCAGCTAGCCTACCGGGGCGTTACGGGGCAGTAACGTAACAATTGGTTTCAGAAGTGAAACTGTAAAAATAAAATAAATTAAAGAAATAATAAAAAATAGACAGCAATGAAATTTGAAGAACTTAAAGTAGAACAGCTCAAGAACGGGTTGAGCAAGTTAGATCTACCAACTGCAGAAATAAAGCAGAGCTGCAGAAGAGGTTAGTAGATGAATTCAAGCGACGCAATATTGACCTTGGTAGCCACGAATTTAAGGATAGCGAAGAAATAGAGGTATGTACACGTGCAGTTGCCAGCAGCATGGATTTAAATACAGTGTATGCCGCTATGATGGAGCAAATGAAGAAAATATTTAAAGATAACTCCAGAAGCATGGTGATGATGATCAAAGAAGGTTAGGTTAGGTTAAGAAGGGTTATGCGCAACTCCACTCGGAGACCAATGAGGTCCATTGTGAATCCCTTCAGTAGTGGAGAAAAGAGGAAAAAGAGAAAAAAGAGAAGTAAAGAAGAGTAGTAGAAAATAGACCTAAGGTTCGGTATATTTGTAGAAGCGCAGGACAAATTCCCCCCCTACGGCCCCCCAACAGAAACAGCCGGCCTACTTCCCTGACAAACCCTAGCAGATCGGTTGGATTACATCCAGCGATACACCCCAGTTCGTCGTGAAACCTAGCCCCTAGGCATTTCTCACAACCTGCAGAACTCCGGTCTCGCAATGTCCCATTTACCCATAAATGCCCTAACAGAACAATGCCCCGTCTGGAACCCTATCAGAGTCCTGAGACTACTCCTATCCAGTCCTAATAGAAACCTGGTTGCACCTGCGTCCAATCCGGGCCATAAGGCCCTTGACACCCTGCAATCCGTTCTATCCCTCCAGGACCGGTTAACGGCATCACGAAATCTTTCCCGTACCACCCCATAGTAGTGACATAAGGGGGCTTTTACCCCTCTGTCCCTTACCTCTAAGTCCAGATTCGAACCCCCTCTCGCGAGTTCGTCCGCCACCTCGTTGCCATCCACCTTGCAGTGTCCTGGTACCCAACACAGCCTTATTGTGAATGCCAACATGAGCTCTCTCAGAGCATTCCTACACCGAGCAACCAGGCAAGATCGCACCGTATGATTTGTCAATGCCCTTAGCGCAGCCTGACTATCGACGTAGATTGTCACAACAGATCCCCCCACGATGTGATCCAGTATCATTTCCGTTGCCCTCCAGATCGCTAGGATCTCAGCCTGGAAGACACTGCACTCATCCGGGAGTCTGAATGACCTTTTCACGTCAGTGTCAGCAATAAAAACACCAGCACCAGTGCCAGTGTCCATCTTGGAGCCGTCCGTATATACTGCCCACCCCTCAAACAGTCCGTTGGATCCACGCCAAACTTCCCTATCCGGGAACTCCACCGGTGGTGTTACACCGAAGTCCAAGGCCATACTCCTATGATCCGAGATTCCCCCCGGAACCCTTTTCTGATCAAGCAGACCCACTTCGTATAGAATTCTTGTGTGGTCATCTCGCCTAGGTCTAATCAAGTTCCTGGCAGCCACACTCTTCACATAATGTTCAATGGGGGACAGATGTAGTAGGATGTCCAACGCCGCCTGCGGCGTGCTTCTCCTTGCACCAATGATGCCAAGTGATGCACTCCTCTGGGCCTTGTTGAGCATCTTCCTATATCTGTCCACTCTCAACGCATCCCACCAAACAGTGCATCCATAGGTAAGAATAGGTCTAACCACCGATGTGTAAATCCAGTTTACCATATCCGGTCTCAGTCCCCAATTCTTACCGATGGAGTTTCTGCATGTGTAGTAGGCATTGAGTCCTCTTTTCATCCTCTCCTGGGTGTTTCTTCTCCAAGACAGTTTACAGTCGAGGAAGTTACCCAAGTACTAAGCACAGTCAGATAGAGTTAACTCGACGCCATCTAACACTGGCCCCTTAAACCCTTCTATCCTGTACCTTCCAGCTCAGTCTTCGCCGGGTTTACCCCCAGCCCTCTATCTTTTGCCCAATCCGAGAGTTCGCCCAACATCACCTGCATAATTTCACTGATCGTGGACAGAAACTTTCCCCTGACCAGTAGAACTATGTCATCCGCATAGGCGACGGCTTTCATACCCTTGATTATCTTGACTATCCACTCCACCAGAAAGCCCTTAACTCCAAGCTCCACTAAGGAATCCTTGATCACCTCAATCCTAATGTTATTGAAGGCTCCTTCTATGTCCAGAAACGCGGCGAGAGTATATTTCTTATGCCTCAGGCCGTGCTCAATGCAACCCACCACCTCGTGTAGCGCACTTTCAACAGATTTACCCTTAAGGTAGGCATGTTGAGCGCTGCTAATGAGGTGAGTGCCAATATTACTCCTAAGATAGAGGTCTACCAGTCTCTCGAGTGTCTTCAATAAGAATGAAGACAGACTAATAGGCCTGAAATCTCCCGGCTTCGAGTGGCCTGCTCTACCAGCCTTGGGTATAAAAATTACCCTGACCTATCTCCACCCCCTAGCCAGATACCTCCCACTGAGGCATTTCCTAAATATATTCACTAGCAGAAATAATGCGTCGTCCGGGATATTGCAGAGCATGGCCGGAAAAATACCGTCCGGATCCGGTGATTTATATGGGTCGAAGGTATTGACAGACCACTCAAGCTTCTCCCTTGTGACTATTTCCTCGACGCAGGCGGACTTATGACTCGATATCACAGACATTCCGTCCCCTTGACTATCGTTCATACCTCCGTCTTCCGTGCACCCAGGAAAGTGCGTCTCCATGAGCAAGGTTAGGGTCTCAGAGCTAGACTCAGTCCATGAGCCGTTATTCTTTTGGACATACCCCAGGGTCCTAGGCTCCTTGGATAAAATCCTTCGGAATCTAGACAACTCGTTGACATTATCAATGGATTCACAGAACTGCCTCCATGAGAGCCGCTTTGCCCTTTTAAAATCCGCCTTATACTTATTGAAATGCACCTTATAGGTGTTCCAATCACTCGATGCTCCCGTGAGCTTGGCCCTGTTAAACAGCCTTCTTACCGTCAACCTTTGAACCTGAAGTTCCCTGGTCCACCATTTGGGCTGTTCACGCCTACCCGGAAAAGTTACCGGGCAAGACAGCTCATAGCTCTTTCTTAGCAGATGAGTGAATCTGTTCACATCACCTTCCACATCAGTTGGCAGCAAGTCACACAGGGCCCATTGCGCCAACCCAGAGCGGACCCTTTCTTTAAAGAAGTCCCAATTCGTCCTCCTCGGGTTCCTAAACGGATTAACCCTAGACAGGTCAAAATTCAGTGTAAAGGTTATACGGCTATGGTCTGAGAAAGTACAGTCCGTTGCCACCCTCCAATCCGCAACAAGTTGCTCGTCGCGTTTCACTAATGTCAGATCTATAACTGCCTGTCTATCCTTATTTCTGAACGTCGGAGTGTTACCCATATTACAGATAATAAGATTGTTAGTAGTTATAAAATCAAACATTAACTCACCCCTTTTGTTAATATCAGCGCTCCCCCATTGGTTATGATGTGCATTTGCATCACATCCCAAAACCAGGATGGCACCACTCCTTCTTGCATACGCCACCAGCTCTTCCACCTTTGCGCCAGGTGGATCTACTGCCTCTTACGGCATATACACCGAAGCCAGTGTAAGGGTACGCTTACCTTTGGCTTCTCTATTAACGACGGTCAAGTCACCGCACCTAAAAGAATGAGATATTAGAAAATTCAATTCATTCCTCGCCAGTATACACGTTCTTACCTTGTCCTCTGTGGACGGGACAAAAAGAGTGTATCCCGTAACCTTTAACCCAAAACCTTATTCTTGTTTATCCAAGGCTCTTGGATTTGGGCTACGTCCGTCCGAGTGTTGTTGAGGAAAGTTGCTAGTTCGGCGGAAGCTGCTTCACAATGATGCAGGTTTATTTGCACCACTAGAAGCTTCTTTGGTCCTGTCATGTTTCGGATACCGGGACCTGACACAACCTAGACCGAACTTAACAACCCCCCCAACCTCATCTAAGAATTTCATGGACTCCCGATCCACGGCGAACCGGAAGTCCTTCCCGGTGTTCTCCTTACAAGCCAGTGAGGTCACAAGCCTCCATTGGTTGGTAAGGAGCCTACCGTTCTGTTTGCCCATTACTGCCAGTATGGTTTCCACCGGGCGTACGGGTGGTGGAATCCATACTGTCACTATGGACCTGATTGGCAGTTCGGAGGCTTATATAACTTCAAGCTTTGCCTGTGGGTTAAAGTCACTACACTTGTCAATCGTGGTTCTTAAGAATTCCAAGGAATTCTTGTTACCACAGTTGACAGTCTTCACTCCCTTAACCAAGTCTGCCCCATTGAAGGATACATCCTCCTCTTTGCCACTTAATACGGCCAATTCGTCGATGAGCCTACCTTCAACCAACTGCCATAGATCGGTGCTGATCCTCCCATCTGGATCATTCCGATCGATGACGGCTACCTGAAGATGGTTTGCCAGGCTCGTCGACTTCTTCGTTCTCTTGTTCGATGAAGAAGGCTGATCATCTCCAGATCTGACTCTCTTAATGGTCTCCTTCTTGTTGGGACCCTTAGGAGCTTCAGCCGATGATGCACCAGACATCTTCATAGATTTCCCTACTACCTTGGGTGTCGCTCCATTGCCCTCCGCAGCTCGTTCCGAAACATGAGCGCCTTGGTCATTGAGCAGTGTCAGGGTTGGAAGCTGCATCCACCTGCTTCTTCCAGGGAGAGGACCAACCCAGAACGGTACTGACAGGGCCGTAAATTCTTTCGAACTTAGCGACGCTTTGTCGGTGCCGTCTCAGAAGGTACCTGTCCCTCGCGGAGAACGTTGAAGGATCTCTCTTCGCCATCTTATCCAGATACACCAGAGAATTCCTTGTCCCGCTCCGCGCCTTCTCCTCCTTCGTTCGGCCGGTGTTGATAATACCACGTGGAGGGGCACTTGGCATCTCCTCCACGGCGCCCTGCCGAGCAAGTTGTGGACATTCTTCTCCCGAGTGTCCCCTTTGATGTCCCCTGGCCTCACAGGCTCTGTAGTCTGACTGTGAGCAGATATACTTGCAGTATCCTGCTCCTCGTCAGAGATCAGAGTTAGCCGCTTCAACCCCTGAGTAGCCCCGGTTTCACCACAGGAGTCACTCGACAGTTCCAGAAGACTGTCCACCTGTAGGTCGGTCAGCACTTGTCTCTCGTGCCCAATGATGCTGTCATGAACAGCCGATAGGGTCAGACCCCCCACACAAGCACTGACCGACTCCCCGACCGTGACGTCCAATCGACCCTCGACTCTACCCTCGATCACCTCGTCCTCTTTCCGTCCTTTTAAATTAAGTTTATTATTTTTATATTTTAGTTCATTCATTTTTGTTCCCACGAGTAGGCCGTAAAGTCGGACCATCCGCACAGTGACGGCGTGCGCAGACTAGGCAACTGACATACAACAGCGCTTTGCCATGAAGCTGAGGGGAGCTGTTAACGACTAGTTTCTTTTTGCACTAACTAGCCACCCAGGCCCTCGGCACTGCTACCTTCACGTTGACCTTAAAAGTGCATATGTCGCGCACCAACCACTGGTAAAGTCCCCACCTTACAAGGGGCGAACCCGCGGGCTGGCATGACGTGATATATGTACTGATAATGGACCGGATAGTGTATAGTTACCACCACCGCCTCATTATCCTGACAAGATGAGTAACCTTTAGTCGTCCACTCCTTCAGTATTCATGACCTCCTGCGAAGACGTATCCAGATACATCACCTCAATAGATCAGAACCGTGGAGTGCACTTAAGCCCTCGCATCTCGACAAGATTTTACCCAGGCGAGAGATCAAAGAAAATTCGAGCGATATTCTGGCTGAAACTTCTAAAAAAATCGATGAAAATTCCATAGCTATTCTTGATGAAACTTCTAGAAAAATGGATGAAACTTCTAGAAAAATGGAAGACGAGTCGGGCACAATACTAAAAGAAATTCAAGAGAATTCCAGAATTACAAATGAGAAACTGCAGGAGATTTTCACTGAAATAAATGAAAGAGTAAACGAAATGGAGATAGAATTTAACCAGAAGCTATCTGATGTAAAAACACAAGTAACGGTTTTTGATGAAAAACTGAACTATGTGGAAGCAAAAGTTTATAACATTCAATGCCAGGAGGCAGTGGTGCGAGTTATGAAAGAAGTTTCTGTAGGAATAAAGGCCCCTTGTTTTGACGGTAGTGTTCCATTTAATGTTTTTAAGTTCCAGTTTGATACAGTTTCTAACAGAAATGCATGGAATAGTGATGAAAAGGCCATATAGCTAATTCTTGCTTTAAAGGGGACTCAGGCTGAAGTTCTAGAAAGCGTTCCAACTAGGTGGAGAAATAATTATGACGACATAATGGTTGCACTGCAACGTAAGTATGTTGGTGAACACAGGAAAGAGATATACGAAATTGAGTGGCGTAGCAGAGTGCAAAAGGCAAATGAAATTTTACAGGATTTTGCACTCGAGATAGAGCGTTTGGTGCAGCTTACTTACCCTGGGGAAAATCATACATTTTTGGATCATTTTAAAACGGAGGCATTTGTAAGCGGAATACGAGATGCTGATGTAAAACTTGCTGGGTATGTATTTATATTTAACTAGCATTTAACCCACCACTTCGTTAGCGTCTCCTTTTATTTCGTGGACATATTTTTACGCCAAAGTTTATGTTGCATTCACTCAGGAACTTGCATGTTTAATTTTATGTTTCTAGGTCTAATACAAACGGAAATTCAAAAAGTTCCAGTTGAAGAACAAAAAGTACCACAAATCCCCCTTACAGATTCTCATTCACTCAGGAGCTTGAATGTTTAATTTTATGTTTCTAGGTCCAATTTTAACAGCAAATCAAAAAGTACCAGGTAAAGCACAAAAAAGTACCAAAAAGCGCCTCTTCCAGATGCTCATTCACTCAACGCATTGCTTGTTTTATTTTATGTTTGTAGATGCAATACTAACAAAAATTCAATAAGTACCTGTTGTCAAACAATACAGTCTGAAAAAGTATCAAAAACCACTCTTATAGATTCTCATTTACCTAGCGTTTACACGTGAAAGTCGCAATACACTCACACTTTTTCACTAATACACTTCCAATTTTTTACTTTCCACTCACCTTTCAACGATTTTTTCAAGAAAGTAATTTTTTGACATTTTCTGAAAGTAAAATGACAAAGCGGTAAACACTGTTGCCCACTTAACAGACAACAGACAAATTTACGGGATTGTGGTAAAATAAAAATTGAAAATTTAATTTATTTTGTATATATATATGAAAATAACTATAACATTTTTCTTCAAATATGAATAAAAATGACAATTTATGTATTTCATAATAATAATTTCATTAAAAAGATAATAATAATAATTATTTCCAACTATTGCCCTATACATTTGTATATGTGATAAACTTGGCAACTCTAATAATGTAGTAAACAAATCAACAGAAATATCCAATAACAAACCATACAGGCGTAATGATTTGAAAACAAGCCTATGAAGACATTGCAAAGGAGATGGGTATTGTGGCAGAAATAGTAAAAAAGAAAATTCGTTCATTGCGTATCACGTACACCAGTGAAAAAAGAAAAATGATGAAAAAGTCCGGTTCAGGAGCAGAAGAAAATAACATCTCTTCATTAAAATGGTTTGACGAAATGTCGTTTTTGGACAGTTCCATTGTTATAAGAAGTACTATGGATAACTCATGTTGGGTAAGTCAGGGAACAGCTTTTTTATTTTTTTAATAATCTATATACGTATATAAAAATAAGTCTGTATATGTACGTCGCCGAACTAATCATAAACGCGTCGTGCGATTTCAACCAAACTTATACACTACGTAGGCAGTGGCCCATATATGGTTTATATGAAGTTTGGTTGAAATCCGATAACGCATGTGTGTGCGGTGCGTATGTGAAGTGAGTGTGTTTTTGCCGCAGGCATTTTTTGTACCGCATACAGCATTCATTAGTATTGAATACATTTTGGTCGTCACCGACAAAAGAAGAATTGGTGTCAAGTGTTTTTCCAAATATTGCACAAAATTATCGCAATCATAATTGGTTAGCTGAAAGAGCTATACTGGCCGCTAAAAATAAAGACGTTGGTCAAATGAATGCAGACATTTTAACCCATGTTCCTGGCGAGGTTGTAACATATAAATCAGTTGACACGGTTACGAATCAAGACGACGCTGTTAATTATCCGACAGAATTCATTGGATTTACCCGGATTTCCACCTCATCGTTTACAATTGAAAGTGGGTGCTCCCATTATTATGCAACCACGATTATGCAATGGGACAAGATTAGCGGTTAAAAAGGTCATGAACAATTTGATCGAAGCAACAATTTTAAAGGGGAAGTTTAAAGGTGAAGATGTATTGATTGCACGAATTCCAATGATTCCATCAGATTTACCTTTTGAATTCAAAAGACTACAGTTTCCAATACGTCTTGCATTTGCTATTACAATAAATAAAGCGCAAGGGCAATCGTTGGAATTGTGCGGAATTGATTTAGAATATCCTTGCTTTTCACACGGCCAGTTATATGTTTCGTGCTCACGTGTTGGCAAGCCTTCAGTTCTCTTTATCTACACAACAACTCATGGCAAAACCAAAAATGTTGTCTACGAAAGAGCTCTAAGATAGTTTAAGTGATACATAGTCTAAGATTGTAAGAAACTAGAATTAAAAGTTGAATAATAGGGAACAAAACCAACTTTATTAAAAACAAGTGTGTTTCTTTTCTTATTTTGTTTTGCCGTGCGAAGCAGGCAACGGGCCCGCTAGTACTATATAATACTTTCATTTGTAGTTTTTTAAAGTTTTACCCGTTTACTCCCCAAAAGGGGCGAATTAAAAACAAGCAATTGGGAACAATTCTAGTTTACCGACGCACCTCTAAATAAAAAAAAGTACCTAGGTGTTAGCATATGGAAAAATAAGAAAAAAAAAATTGGCGCAAACGCTTAGTTTAGTGTAATACAAATGTTATAATTTAATAAAAACCGCCATCGCCAAAAACTTCTCTGCATATCCAGTTTTTGGCCGGGCGCAAGGATTTTCTCCACTATGGTATAACAAATACCGGGTTCGCTAACTAAAGCTGCTCTGCATAGCCGGCATTTGCCCATGGGCAAGGATTCTCTCATCGTTAGTATAACATAAACATAAAGAAAGTTGTACTCTTATTTCAATTAAAATTCTTAAATAAATTAGTATGTAGTACCTATGTATGTATATACATACATATGTACATTAAACAATTAGAAAAAAATGAATAATTTGTTTTTATGCTTACTAAAAAGGGTACGTTCGTAGATGCATCACTGCGCTACATCAGTGATTTCAAATGTTTATATACATATCAATGAAGTAAATGTGGACCAAAAAATTGTCAAATACTCCACAAAAATATTAGTCACACAATAAAAAAAATACAATTACCTATTTAACGGCATTAAAAAAAGTTTGCTTCTCTGATGCAGCGCAGTGATGCATTTACGAACGTACCCTTTTTATCGGGTGTTTTTTTCAGTGGTATAGAACTTCGAATTAAAATAAAACACAATAAAATCGTTTTAATTACCATCAATTTGGCTTTATTGGAAGGATAATTTTATGCCATTAATGTTTAAATATGATTTCAGGCATGTGGCCGCCGCGGCTGGCTCGAATAAAGCCAATTCTACAGGTCCAATTTTCAACCACTTTTTCGAGCATATGGGGCCGTATGTCGGCAATAACGCCACGAATGTTGGCTTCCAATTCCCCTAACGTTTCTGGTTTGTTGGCGTAGACGAGCGACTTCATCACATAGAGTAAACGTAGTGCGAAAACGATCCATGGTTAACCGAATTAATTGCTCTGATGGACGATTATGTCGACCATAAAATGGACGGAGCTTGCGGTAAACTTCGCGAACTGAACCGTTATTTTCGAAATAAATTTGCACGATTTGCAAGCGTTGTTCTTTTGTCAACCTGTTCATGATGAAATGGCAAACCAAACTGAACATAAATGACATTAGAGTTGACAGATTTGACCACAAAATTCCAGTTTTATCTCTATTCGAAAAACAAACCTGTAAAAAAAACACCCTGTAGTAAGCATAAAAACAAATTATTCATTTTTTTCTAATTGTTTAATGTACATATGTATATACATACATAGGTAATACATACTAATTTATTTATGATTATGTTATACTAATCAGGAGGGAAACATTGCCCAACATTGCGAAGCTAGATTTACAACAATTGGTAGTGCACAATTGTAACGTCAGTATTACTGCCACTTTGGTGTTGCTTTTGGACATTGGTATTAATTAAACTTAATCAGAAGCAAACATTATCTGAGTACTACACACAAGAAGTTGGATTAAGTGGATACTACTTTGTTAAAACTACAAGAACTAAAATACTTCTTAACCAATTAAAACACTTTTTTTATTAAAAAACAATTATATATGTATTCATTATCGAAAATAAAAAATAAAAATAAAATAATTTTTATATATTTGTATTGAAATGTTTATTTTTGCTTATACCTACTTACATATTTATTTTATAATACATACATTTATTAATTAATATCAAATTAAAAAAGGAAATGATAATTTATACATTATAAATTTATTAGTAGTATATAAAATATGTATGTATGTATGTATATAGTGTGCATGTAAAAAAATAGAACGGACGACAGAGATTGTACTCCGTGAAACCCTTGCCAAAAACTCTAAGGAACTAAAAGAGTCCCCAGTGGACAAGTACCTCAGAGTTATTGCTAACTTGGTGCGGGAAGAAATCGGTGCTCGGATAATAGTGTGTTTTTTTTTATTAGTTTGGTCTCAGCCTAAATAAATACATACATATTACAGGTATAAATTGCACAAAAATAATTTTAAATTATAATTTATTTATTTACTTACCAGATTTAAAATTTTCTCGAACTGATGAATGTTCAACCTGCAAAAATTATTGAAATCCTTATAGTCTTCCCACAGTAAGTCTCTCAGCAAATTCGCCTCCACATCGAATTCGCATCTTTTTATTAATAAAAGCTTTACCCACTGCCTCCTATTTGCCGCTTTTTTAATTTTAATTTCCTTTTTTTATTTTGGTTTTCTACTTCTAGTTTTTTTAATTCTAGAATTAACACAATTTTTGCGACTTTTCGCTTTGACGACATTTTTAAAATGAACTTTCACTTTCCTGTGTAATCGCACAAGAAATTTTCAAGAAAGTCGTCTATTTCATTGAAATTTTTATTTGTTATACGTATACAGAAATTTCATGAAAGTACTTTCACGTGTAAATGCAGCGTTACTTGGGAACTCGCGTGTTTACTTTTATGGTTATAGGTACAATTTTAACGGAAATTCAAACAGTACCAGGTCAAGAACAAAAAGTTCCAAAAAGCCCCTCTTACAGATTCTCATTCACTCAGGGCATTGCATGCTTAATTTTATGTTTGTAGATCCAATATTAACGAAAATTAAAAAAGGTACCAGTTAAAAAACGAAAAAGTACCAAAAAGATCCCTCTTATTGATTCTTGTTAACTCAGGACATTTAATGTTGAATTTTATGATTCTAAGTCCAATACTAACGGAAATTCAAATAGTACCGGTTAACGACCAAAAAGCCCCTCTTACAGATTCTCATTTACTCAGGACCTTGAATGTTCAATTTTATGTTTCTAGGGCAAATACAAACGAACATTCTAAAAGTACCAGTTAAAAAACAAAAAAGTACCACAAATTTCCATCTTATAGATTCTTGTCCACTCAGGACGTTTAATGTTGAATTTTATGTACCTAGGTCCAATACTAACGGAAATTCAAATAGTACCAGTTAAAGAACAAAAAAGTACCAAAAATCCCTTTTACATATTCTCATTCACTCAGGATCATGCACGTTTAATTTTATGTTAATAGGTCTAATATTAACGAAAATTAAAAAAGGACCAGTTAGAGAACGAAAAAGTACCAAAAAGATCCCTCTTACAAATTCTCATTCCCTCGGGACTTTGCATGTTCAATTTTATGTTTCTAGGTCTAATACTAACGGAAATTTAAAAAGTACCAATTGGAGAGCAAAAAGTACCCTAATAGGTTCTTATCCACTCAGGACATTGCATGTTGAAGTTTATGTTTCTAGGTCCAATATTAACGATAATTAAAAATATTGCCAGTTGTAGAACCAAAAAGCTAAAGTAAGAAATTAAATTTCCCGTATTTCCCCTTTTTCGTACTTTTTTCTTCTCATTGAAGCATGAAAAATTTCAATATTGTAGTGGGAGCCCATAATTTAATACGTTCATATCAATAAATAAAAAAAATGTTTTATAAAAAAAGCACCAAAAATAGTTACGCTTTTTACCCCTTAAACGTCCGAATTTCGAAAAAGTACCAAATTCGTATTTGGATTTTTTAGATATGTTTCAAATGTGATATAACCCTTATTTCTATGTTTATGGGTTTAAAAGATAGATGGGGTGACAAAAAAGTACCAAGATGCAGTTTTTACCCGTTTACTCCGTTAAAGGGCCGAATTTCCAAAAAGTACCAGACACCTGTCCGCTTATTTTTCTAAGGAACATCGATAAGTATTAAATTTTTTTTGTATCTCTTTTAGTTTTAGAGATATAAGGTTACCGAATTTACCCGTTTTTACCCTTTTTACCCCCTAAACATTCGAATTTCCAAAAATCCCGTCTTAGTGGATCGATTTGGGGAGAGAACAACCCCTGGTCCAAATTTCAAGTTCTTAGCTTCAGGCGTTTAGGCTGTGCGATGATGAATCAGTCAGTGAGTCAGTAACGTTACAATTTTATATATAGAGATTATTCGCCGAAAAACATTAGCTAACTACGCATGACAAGAAAAAAGATTTCATATAAACTTGCTAACATATACATATATATATTAAGACAATAAATATTACTAATATTAAAGCTGGGAGTTATAATAAAACTGAAAGAAAAAATTATTTTTTCCTAACGTAAAAAGCATCAAAAAAGAATTACAAAAAGTATCGTATTTGGGTGTATTTTGTAAATGTAGAAAAATAGTATACAAGCAGTCGAAAAAGTGGCAAATTGATACTTTAGTGGCAACAACGATAATGCTGGATACTACAACAATCCATAAACAAGAGAAACGACATAGGGTTTTTTGCATTGCATTGTTAGTGTTTACGGTTCGATATGTCAACCATTCCTAACAAAACACTAACAAACCAACCCAAATTGGTTCGAACTGTCAAAATCAAAATTTGCGATTATGTAAATGCAAACCCTACGTTAAATATTATTTGGTTTCATATGAGTCAGTACCAGCCCAGCGGGAAAACTCAGAAGACCTTCTTACTTCAGGCCTTTTTAAAGACCTTCTTAAAAATTTCTTTGATTCAACTACTATTATTATCTAACTGCTAAAGAATGCCTCATAGAAGGCCTTGGATCTTTGGTATAAACGATAAAATTGGAAGGTGTATTTCTCGCTTCTATGAGAAGCGAGAAGGGAAGGAGTAACATTTTTTGTTTTGTTTTTTGCACAAGCAAAAGCAAAATAATTCAGATCCCTTTACAAAAACTAAGTTACATACATACATAATAAAATACCAAATGAAAACAATAATGTAAATCATTTTAGTTGAGTTTTGTTCATTAAAGGATATATGTACTTATGCTAAATAATGAAAACGTTATGTAGTATGTGTTAATTATATATATATTTATTATTTAATTTTATATTTTTGTTTGTATAGTAATTATAGTATGTGTAATTCTGTTAAAAAATATATACATTAGGGATATAACCATTTGCATTTTTTTGCAAATATCAAAAAGGACCTATCATAGTGAGATAGTGCATAAAAAAATATGAAGAAATGTGCCTTCCTTTTTTCGCGAGCGTTCAAAAAGGTTCGGCATATAATTTTTTTCAGTTTTACAGGAAATCCATAATTCTAACGTCGAAAGCCATGCTGGTCTTTGCATTTCGTGTTTTTTTTATGAAATGGCGATTCCTTGCATTCAAAAAAAAGAAACCAAAAAAACGGTACAAGGGAAGGATACCCACCATAAAAATTTATATTACAATTTATGCGACAAAAATATAACGTAAAAATACATACATATATTTTTATTAATATTAACTTCTTAGATGTTCCCACAAATATTTTTTGGGGAAGGACTCCCACCAAAAAAATTATGTAATGTTATTGTACGTTTTCATCAAGAATTTTTAAACAGCAGCGCAGCAATATATGCGCTGAGCGGGCGGTGAAAGTTGTTCAAGACATTTTTCCGTTCTGTAAATCAACACGAACTCTCAATTTGAAGTTATAATGTACAACAATAATGTATAAGTTATTTAATTAAGCTTGTTTTAATTTTTTTACTTTGAGCCTTCTAGAAGGCCTCCGTACTCCTTCTTTTTCCCACTGGGAGTTCATATAAATACGTAGTATGTACATTATACATACGTATACACATGCATGTAAGTACTCAATTGCTTGTAGGCAGAGAAGTGAATTGTGCATGCGACTGGTAAACTGCAAACATTACAAATTGAATTTTAATTAATTTTCAAGAGAGCAATGTGCGTTAATTAGGATACTAGATGTGAAAGAAGGTCACGCTACACACGTTTCAAACAATTGTATATCAGAGGCAATCCATCAGCCTTTTTTGGCCTTTACATACATACATACTTACCTACAAGTCAAAGATAAAAAAATCCTGAAAATATCGAAGGTGTCTACTACACGTTTTACTTTTAAAGCTTTAAGCACAACCCAAATACTAAATATTGGGTAAGTCTAATGCATAAGTCGTTATAGTTAAACAGATGCCAATCATTCAACGGAACCATGAGCAGAAAACGCGAAAATTAGTTGATACTTATAAGTTAGTTTGATGTCTGAATACGAAATTGTCTGTTTTTCAAAATAAAATAAATATTGAAACAACAATAAAAAAAATATAAATTTCTGAACGAAAATTTTTATTTGCAAAACCAGGCATACAAATTTGTTCATGATATCAAAGCTTAAACAAAATACCAACAATGAAGAGTGAGTTCACTTTTTCTCATTTATTCTGCAGCTTTATTTACTAATATCTTTAGCTTTTCTAAGTTCTTTGGGAAAAAGTTTCCTGATGATCTGCCCTAAGCAACCACTGAAATGCGCATAAAAACTAGCTTATGCTCCAACAATAAATTTCAGTTTATTCGTTAAGAATAAAAATTTGGAATTAAGTACAGCAAGCCAAATCTTATTAATGTTATATAAAAAGTTTTAAATTGTATTTTTTTAACAGCTTGAATGTAGAGAAGATTTACCGCGTCATTGTTATTATATTTTTCTGGTCGATCTTTGTTTTTTGGCTTTCAAGAGTGTTTCCTTGAAATATTTTCTCGAAATAAAATAATGAGAAATACACGGGGTAAATTTTGTGGGTTTTAACTATAATTTAACTGCCCGTTCGCCGATATCGAACGTTAACGTTCGCATAGTAAATAACATTTAAAACAAAAACAAAATTTCAAAAATAGTTTTTGTTTTAAATGTAATTTTCTATGCGAACGTTAACGTTCGATATCGGCGAACGAGCACTATATGCTGAAAATAAATAAAACACAATTGTTATATTTTGTTATTTTAATTTTTTTAAGCCCTTTATTGTTTTCGTTTTATGCAGGACTGCTAGATAAATTTGTGAAAAAAATCGTTAATTTTCTAAGAAACAATAAAAAAATCGTCTATTTTGTTGTAAAAAATCGGACAATTTAATATTAACTTTGACAAATTTTGTTCAATTTTTATTAAAACATAATGAAAAAAAAATAGTTAAAGTTCATGGGTAAAATACATAATTTATACCTACATACATACTTAAGCTTGAGGTCTATTTAAATACAATTATTTATTTTCCTTAATCCGATAACAATTTAAAATTCCAGATTTGTTTTTCCTGAAAAAATCACGCAATGGCGTGACAAAGTACATATTGGAATAAAACTAACACTTTTGGCCAAAAAAAAGGCAAAAATTGCTATAGTGCATTGACTGAAAAATGTTTTTATCACATAAACAAATGTATTAAATAATCTAAGGAAATAAAAATTAAACAGTTTTCTTCGAAATTTTGATTTTGCTGATACATTTTTTAATCTGCCTTTTTATAAAGATATCGTTTTTCTGTATTCTGTATTAGGCACCACTAATACACACTATTTTAAATTATTTTATTTCGAAGAAAAAATCAGCAAATCGGCACTTTACTAATTTTGGAACAAAAAATCGTCAAAACGACGATAAATCTTCAAATCTGGCAGCCCTATTTTTATTATATCTATTTCTTTCGTTGACGTTTCGCTTGCATTTGACACTTAATTACTGGAAGTATTCCAATTAAAACAGAATCTGTGTTGTCTGTTCTCGCATTCAAATACAGAAACACTTTTTTCTCACAAATCGAGAAACGATGGAATTTTTTGTTTCACACTTAGGCCCTAATCATGAACAAAGCAGCGCAACGCCAAACAATAACATTGAAAGCACAAACAATGTCATAAATATTTTGTAATTTTGTTGTTGCTTTCAACAGAAATTCATGTACCGTTTTAAAAATTTCAACGACACAAGCAATGGACCGTTTGAAATTTTAAGACGCAATGTGAATTTCTGTAGAAAGCAACAACAAAATTACAAAATATTTATGACATTGTTTGTGCTTTCAATGTTATTGTTTGGCGTTGCGTTAATTCTGTGGCGTTGCGCTGCGTTGTACATGATTAGGGCCTTAATGTGAGAAATTTTGCGACGCGAGAAATACAGAAACGAGCTACGTGGGTCGACAATTCATAGGAAAAAATTGGTTTGTGGTGTTAAAGTTGCATCCGGGTTGCTGTTGTTGTGAGTTTACAGGCTGGGTTTGGCTGCGATTTTTCCACTTCGTCTTATTCTTCTTTCCAGGTTTGGGAGTAACCTAAAGATTAGGGACCCCTTTAAGAAGTGGGTCGTTACATCACTGTATCATTTATATGTGTTATTAAATGTTTCCCCAGGTTCTATATTTTAGTTAAATCCGAATTTCAAAGGAGTAGAACTTGTAAGAGTCAAAAGGGGTTAAAGAGATTTTAGTACCATCAGAAAGCTGAAAGTGCCCTCTTTAAACCCATATATATTTGTGCACTGTTTGGAACTGTATGTTGAACACTTTTTCCATTTTAATGAAATTACTTACAACATTTTTTTTGCTTTTTTATTTAAGCTGCTCATATGACTGAAATATAACACAATAGTGTAGGACCATTTTATTTTGAAAAATAATTTTGCTACTTATGGTAGCACATATTTGAATGAAATTTATATATAAAATAAATAATATATTTATTATATAATATATAAAATATATTTATGGATTACAAAAAAAATCAACTCAAGCTAAGTTAGAAAAAATATGCTTAATCCTTTGCCTTTGGAGATATTCGAATAAAACGGATTTTTTTGCTTGATTTTTTAAAGATTTTTCTGGTTTTTTTATTCGGGTGGATTATATTTTAAGTCAAACTGTTATAGTGAGTTCAAAATTTCTTATTTTGGTAGTAAAGCAGTCTTTAAACAATGTTATGTTGTATTACTGTACCGTTTATACCATCTGTGTTTTTAAATATTTTTTCAGGTTCTATATATATTTTAATCAAATTGAAATTCAGAAGAATAGAATTTATGAGGGTCAAAAGGGGTTAGAGAGATTTTACTAGCTGTATGGTGAAATCATCCACTTTAAGCCCATATACACTTTTATACCTGTTTGGGCCAACCTATAGAACACTTTTTTTAATTTGAGTAAGATTACTCGCAACATTTTTTTTGCTCCTTTTATTTTACCTGGTCTTATGACTGAAATATAAGTGTACCAAGTCAAGTTTTGCTAAGTTTTTTATATTATATAATTATCAATATCTGTGGGATTTTAAGCGTATCCTACCTACTATAGCCGTTTTTAGTTTTTTATTCTACCTTATAATGCTATAAAGGCCAGTGGTATTCGAATACAAACTCAGTTATTATAATATATCCAAGCAATAATAATCTAATTTTTAAATATCTATAAAAAATTTAGAGTTTCAGCTATGCAGAATTGTCCGAACAGTATTTTAAAAATAAAAGGGAGAAAGATGTGTTAAGTTACATTGAAGGAAAACTAAATGAATATTCCTGCAGCACTGATATACGATCGGAACTGCAAAATAAAATAACTGATTTCGTCAAAAACTTAAAAAAAGCGCTTCAATCAAGTTTGATCGAGTAAACCTAGATTTTACAACAGTCTTGCGAACTGGTAAGAAAAGAACCTAAAGGATATCAACGAAGACATCGGACATAAAAATATTCAAGACGTTTTTCATGTCAAATGCGATCACAAAAAGAACTCACAAAAGTCGATATTATTGAAAATGTTTTTATCGCTAGTCCCAAGTCAGATACAGATATGTTTATGGTATCCTTTGTTCCATTGCGATTGATAAAGAATTTGGAACACTCGGAGCCTTCGACCAGTACGATGCAAACAAAGGATATTTAAAAAAATCCCGCACCATCTTCTACAAAATACTGCAGACCAATTAAATTTAAATTTAAAAAGGAAACTCCTGAGGCTATAAAAATGAAAGAAACTAGTTATATAAGAGCCCAAATTGCAACACTACGGACATTTTAATTAGAAATGGATGGCCAGATGATTGAAGCTAGCTATTAATTAGTGCTAACGACGATAAATGGAAAAGTAGGCCAGGCTTTGGCTGACACAAAGGCTTTATCCAGCTGCATTATAAGCCAAACCACATCAAGCAAATTAAACAAGTCCCGGAAAAATCATTAGATAATACTAATTTGGATTGTGGACCTACAGGATCAATAAGAAACAATGATACCAACAAGGATTCAAGAAGTATAAAAAAGCATGCTCAGGATGAATTTTCCAAGTGTGGGTTGATTATAGACCAACAAGGGGCAGGCAATACGAGTGTTGGGAATACAGGAAGAAGGTTATTTTCTGATCCCAAAAAAGCTTCTGAAATAACAGGTGTTGATATAAGTCTTACTTCAAGATTTAAAGCAATTATTGATGTACTTTCATGCAACGAACAAATTGATTATAGAAAATTTGGTGATTATGCCAAAGATACCGCACAAATATATACTACCCAATCCTTTATCATGGAGAGGATGTCATTAGGCATCATTTAGTACCACTGATCTGTCACAGGAAGCTTATCAAAAAAGGAATAAAGATTACAAATTTTATAGGGAGCATAATGGCAGATCCGCTCATCTCTAGCCTTCGAAGTCAATGGAAAGTAGAACGTCGGGACTAAGATGAATAAGCAAAAGGGCTGATACAGGAAAGAGGTAATACAGAACCAAATATGGAATATTTGAAGGCAAATCCAACCGAATGAATAGTAGATATTGTTATTAAAGCAAAAAATATTTTTTTTGTCCTTATTATTATTTAAATAAAAAAAGAAAATAAACATTAAAAAATTTGCACTGATTTATTATTTTAATCTAACTGGTACTAGTTGAACCTGTTGTATAGTTGATAATATAGAAATTTATTCAAAAATTATCCTAGGTATTATTACATGCTCATGCATTTTTTAAAGGTATAGTGTTATATACGAAGCGAATGTGTATGCCTATAAAGGTAATACATATGAATACTTATTTGGTCTTTCGCTGATAAAAATATATAAAGAAGTGTATATTTTTCGAAAGAAAACATTATGAATATGCTTGTGGAAGAAAGTTTTAGTCAATTTGACATTTTTTAATTCCACATCCCCCATCCCAAATCAAATTTTTCAAACAAAAAAAAAAAAATTATTTTAGGAAAAATTTCTTATAATTCAACATACCGATTTTTAT
The DNA here is from genome assembly GCA_943735925.1 of Pollenia amentaria. Classification (NCBI taxonomy): domain Eukaryota; kingdom Metazoa; phylum Arthropoda; class Insecta; order Diptera; family Polleniidae; genus Pollenia; species Pollenia amentaria. The sequence continues at coordinate 71,621,616 of OX031010.1, forward strand.
ACAATTAGAACAGTAATGTTTTCTAATATTCCCATTTTTATTATTAGTTATATAGTGTAAATGAATGAAAGAGTTTTCAAAATGAGATAAAAAAAATATAATATTAAGTTTTGACATTCTATTAATCTGACATGAATAAATTGCAAAATTATGTTTATCGGTTCAAAAGTTACAGATTTTTGGCCGATGAAAAACGATTGTCACCCAGGAGATTTCGCGGAAAAAAGTCAAATTGTCAACATATTAATTCATGCAATATGCAGTGGTATTTTGAAACGGTGCAATCAAAAAGAATTACTTCGATCGGACTGCTAGTTTTCTTTTTTAGCCGTTTCAGAATCACTTAATATAAACCCAAGAATTTCAAGACGGATACTATTTTATTACGTGAGCTACCGTTTTTCTTTTTATTTTTTATTTAAAGTAGGGTATTTCAATGTTTTTTGTTTATTTTTATGAACATATAACAAAAATCCCTTTTTCTCTAAGCATTTGGACGTGCAATTTTAACCTCACTTTCCGACAGTTGGAAATCACTAGTAATATATTGTCTTATATCTGTTTTTACATTTTTAATTCATTTCAAGTGCCAACAGGTGTCACCTCTCAATTTGTTGCAGTTATAATGCAACGCTATAGCGCGGTATTATTGCTGACACTAAGACTCATTATTACAACTTGCCTATTAAGTGTCCGATTGCAAAAGTTGAGTTAATTTAAAAGTATAAGTGGCCTTTTAAAACTTTTCATTACTACATTTTCTCTAAATAAAAGTTATATTTTTCAACCTATTGCAACTAATGCAAGAACCGATTACTTGAAATCCCCATTCATGTCAAGTGACCCAACTTTTGAAACCCATGTCATCCGATTGGGATGAAATTTGCACCTAGTCCAATTGGGTAGTAGTTTAGACACAATTTTTCATACAGATCGGTCAAGAACTCACTGAGTTAGAGGGGCCGAAAATTTGACATTTTGGCCAAACAGATGTTCTTTCTCATCCATGTTGCTTATTAATTAGGAAAAGTTGTCACAAGTAGTTTAGATAGCTATTTCATCAATCTTTAAAAAAAGAAAATTTTTTTAAATTTTTTTTTAAATTGGGCCCTTTTTTTAGCTCAAAAGAAAGCTTAGGGTTTTTCCTTAAGGTGCTTTATGGTCGGTTAGTGGGTATACTGAGAAACTAGACAAATTTTCCTTTCCGACGGTATTTAACATACTTAACTTAAATTCCATACCCTCGATACTGTTATACCAATAATGTGTTAACCTCAGGACTTAAATAACTTTTTTCTATAGAAAACAAATTCAGGAAATACGTCACGAAGATTCTTTGCTTATCCTGCTGTGATTTCCGAAATCACGGGCCTATATCAAGAGGTTTTCAATAATTCTCGAAGCTATAACAATCACCTAGGCAGTAGATCAAAAAAATTTGGTGATTTATGTCTAGAGGCGGCAAAGAGTTTGTTGAACTGTACGAGTGGTACAATATGCCACCTACTCTCCACAAAATTCTCATTGATGGAAAAAATATAATTGAAAAGTGTATTTTTCCTGTAGGCTTACTATCCGAAGAGGCTCAGGAAAGTCGTAACAAAGACTATAAAAAATATCGCTTCAGACACTCCAGCAAATGCAGTCGAATTGCCACTAATGAGGATATTGTTGCGAAAGTAACTTTAGTTAAGAATAAGTTTAATTTATTAGTTATTTTGTATTTGCTAGTAATTTTATTAGTTTAAATTGTTATTGTATTAGTTACGCATATTTCAAATGTTAAACCACTGTACATAATTTTCTAGCAAAAATGTAATGTTATAATTGTTATGCTTTAAACACATTCAACACAGCAGGCTACACGAACACGCGACTGCAAATGCTGCTGGGTGCAATTTTAGTCGGGTAGCCAGCTACTGAATTATTTTAAACACGGCATCTACAAAGTAATCAGCTGATCACAAAGTTTGACGGTTAACTAAATATTATAATTATTAATTTTGTGCGTGTGTTTTTTTAAATATGTGTGAAGTAAATTTCGGAAATTTTGTAACAGCTATTACTAAAATAGCTCATATAACAAACCAAGTATATGAAGCAAATACTTTAGCAACAAAAAGTAATCGAAGATGGTGAGTCCGCCCGGTGAATATTACTCGAGATGAGGAAGGGTTTTATAAAACTTGTGTTCAACAATTAAAAAACAAAGACGAAGAACATTTTTTTACGGCAACACGAATGACAGTGACTAATTTTAATTTATTATTAACATTACTTTATTACATTACTTACGAGACGCGCTTGGCGTTGACAATAATGTAAGAAAAATTAAGTATTCTTAGTATTTTTACTATAAAAAATCATAATTTCAGGTTTTTAGCACGAGGATGTAATATCCAAGACCTTGCCTGGGCATACAAACTTGGTATTTCAACAGTTCGCAAAATTGTGCATGAAACGTGTGATGCAATTTGGGAAGAGCTACATACTATTTATTTGTCATCTCCTAATGTGTGTGAACTAAAAACAATAGCGGATAAGTTTTATGTAAAAACAGGAATGCCAAATTGCTTAGGTTCTATTGATGGCAAACATATACGGATAGTCTGCCCAAACAAAAGTGGTTCGTTGTATTACAACTACAAAAAAACTTTTAGCATAGTTTTAATGGCGGCTTGTGATGCTAACTATGTGTTCACATACGTTGATGTCGGGGCTTTAGGAAGCCAGAGTGATGGTAGTGTACTGGCCCGAAGTGAATTTGAAAAAAAATTGTTAAATAACACTTTGGAAGTTCCTCGCAATGCCAACTTACCTGGAACTTCTATAAATTTTCCCTACTATTTTGTCGGCGATAACGCATTCCCATTAAAACACAATTTAATGCGGCCATTTCCTGGACATAGCTTACCCCAAGATAAAGACAGATTCAACACAATGTTATCTAAGGCGCGAGTACATATAGAAAATGCCTTTGGCATTTTGGCCAATAGATGGAGAGTACTTCATACAATAATTCATATGTCCCCAAAAAATGCAGACAAAGTTGTCTTGGCCACGGTAGTGCTTCACAACTTTTTAATGCTGAAAAACGACCGAAACTACTTCACTACTGAGCTTGTTGATCACTCAGGTGAAAATAGAGAAATTCAAGGTAAATGGAGAGAAGAAGTACAAGCCCTGCCATCATACCAACCAAGATCAGCTAACCGATCCTCCACAACTGCATTTCAATTAAGGGAAATATTAAAAGATTTCATTAAAAATAATGTTGTTTAATATAAACAAATTTTTATTAAACTACAAAACTTATATTTATATAAAAAATTAATAAAATATTGTCCTTCAATAATACTAATAAAAAAATATAATCAGGTAGTTGATGGAAATCAATTGATTTCAGAAAAATCGTTTTTAAACGGTGTGATGAATTTCGAACGACTTTTAAATCCATTTATGAATTAGAGTCCTAATTTATTGTTCATAATACAATTAAAACAAACATACCTAATGTGAAATTTTAAAGAGTACATACAGAAAATAAAAGAAAATGTATTATAAATCAATTTTTAAAGTTAATGAAAACGATATTATCGGTTTGAAATCGTTTCGCTTTCAAAATCGATTTTTATCACATACTGAAATCAATATTATGGTATCAGATAAAAATCGATTTTGGAAGGGAAAGGATTTGAAACCGATAATATCGTTTTCATTAGCTTTAAAAATTGATTTATAATACATTTTCTTTTATTTTCTGTACGTACTCTTTAAAATTTCATATTAGGTATGTATGTTTTAATTGTATTTTGAACAATAAATTAGGACTCTAATTCATAAATGGATTTAAAAGTTGTTCGAAATTCATCACACCGTTTAAAAACGATCTTTCTGAAATCAATTGATTTCCATCACATACCTAATTATTCTACAATACTAAAAAAAACACTAAAAAAAACAAAAAATATTGTTCTACAATGAATAAAAATAAAATAAATAAATACATAAAAATATTGTTCTACAATAATTAAAAATTTTTCATATGGCTATAAGGCACAGACATTACTAAATTTAAATAATATCACAAACAAATTTATGATGTCATTCTAGGTTTGCAAAAAAATAGATCCATCTCCTCGAACACTAATGCGGAAACCTTTGATTCTATTCGATTGACAATATGCGGTGGCATATTCGAATCTTTAACTTTTTTCGCTAAGCTTACAAAAAGAAGATTAGTGGAATCCTGTTCCTCCATTTTTTAAGTTTTTAGACAAATTTATATTTTTAATTAAATCCGATTTTTTTTTTGATTTACAAAATAAAATTTTTTTAAAGCGCTTACATTCTATTATATTGGCAACACTATTTCTGTTTTGTAGCTAATAAAAATAGAAATTAGTTTAATTTGACTGCAACGACAAAATCAGCATGGACAACAACCTGCAGCCATGTAGCCGTGTCGTCGTTAAAATAATCATTTCCATATACACACATGTATTCTATTGTTGTATTGTTGTTATACATAATTGTATAACATAATGGTGTTAAGATTATTGTTAACCCATAAAGTATGCTTTAGTTTATGGATGTATAATAGCTCAATTTAAATTCAGCCATATGCATTAAACACATTCGAGACAGCAGGCAACACGAAGGCACGACACCAAATGCTGCAGGTTGCAATTGTAGTCGCGTAATCAGCTACTGAATTATTTTGAAGACGACAGCTACAATTAAAAAAATATAAACAGCTGTGTTTTTTATTATGTATTAACATTTCAGTGGTGCCACTATCATTTTTAATTTTTATAAATTTAACAACATGCGTAATTACAGACTCGTACACAAACTTAATTTAAGCCTACAAAAATTTAAATACTTATTTATGATGAATTTTTTGACGTAAAAACAAATTAATTTATTAAAAAACATTAAAAATATTTAAATTTTATTGTTTTTGGAACTCATAAAGAATATCATCTTCATGGCAGGTTGAATAAAAAAATCCTAATATACAGTATAATCGCGAAAAAGTAAACTGAAATGTCTTAAGGGTTGTTAACTTTTTCTTCTTATTTATTAACTTTTCTAAATTGTAAAAAAATGCAATAATAAACATATGTACCTATATATTTTTCAATGACTTAGTTTTCATCAGTACAAAAAAGAAACTTAGATGTAATTTGTACCGGCTACAATTTATAATTAATAATTATACAATCAGTCATGTAATAGCTCTGTTTCTTTACTCTACTTTGGGATCCCTCGGGATCCCAATTTGCACGAAAAGCGTTCCCGTACTTTATATTTGTGTAAAAGAGAGCGAGTTTGAGAGAATTAAATTCTTCTTCTTCTTGCACGAAACTGCCCAAACTTTTTCTTCGTGTAAATTGTTAAACAGCTGTAAAACATAAACAAAGCAAAAAAAAGGTATGGAAAAAATGCTAATGAACAAAATTTGGAAAGTGTTGTGGAATAAAATAGTGTTATTAAATAAAAAAAGTTTTATATTAAAATATCAAGAAAAATAATGTAAGTTATTGTAAAAGTGTTTGTATTGTTCTATTTTTGGTAATATATAGTTTATTTCTACAGATAATATACAATTTTTCAAAAGTGGCGCAAACTTTTATTGGTTTGTTAAGACTGTCAAAACACTTTGACTTTTTATTTTGTGCTAAAAATGGTTTTTTCTGTTCTCGTACTTTTGTGTAATTTTGTATCTTTGTGAGAGAAATTTATGCTAACTCTCATTTTCACGAACTTTACCCAAAAAGTAAAGAAACAAAGCTATTATGTGTTAGGTGCTACATATGACGTTTGTCAGAAAATTAGTCCTTCAAAAATTTTCAGATAGCAAATTCTGGGTATTTTCTAAACATTTGCCAGCCATCCATTACTGACAATATTGTCTTTTCAGGTTGCAGTTACACGAACTCGAGCTTAGCTATTGATATTGAAATTAGAACAGCTTCAAGAAAACATTTGTAAAAACTTGCTTTAAGATCGGCATATTTTGGTCTATGTAATGTTTTCCTGTATGCTTTTTCCTATGTATTCTTCAAAGCCTCGAAAATTTTGTGACGTTTCGTTTTTATTTTTGAGATGGCAACTTCAGATATACAATAATACAACGCCGATAGTTTTTCTTTAATGTATTTCTCAATTTTGTTTAAACTCTAAACTTTCAGCTTAAAATTTAATCTAATTTGTTATCGTCTGTACAAATCAGTACTTTCACTAATACGATCTGAAAAGTTAACTTAGAGTTAACGTTTAGAGCGGCACAGAAGCGCTAAAATTTGGTTAACTTGACCGCAAGATTACTGTATCGCGATTCTACTGTAATTTTTTGGTTCAACGCACTAAGTTTATGAATTATAGGTCGTAAAGGTTTCAGAGCACTTTATCAATAGTATAGGAAGAAAAATATAATCTGAATCTTTAAAGTATTGTTATCATAATAAAGTCTTTCGAAACACTTTTCATATGATGTATTAAATATACCGATATATTAACCCCTTAAGAGGACTTATCTTAAAATTTTGTCGATATGTATAATAATATTTCCTCAAATATAATATGTTATAGAGAACACCCCAAGTTTTTGTATGCTATATTTTTAGAAACTCCATCATATAAAATTTTAAAGTTATTAGGGTTAAAAAAAATTTTATTTTGGAAAACTTCACAATTTATCTATAAGTTTGAGTTAAAATATATAGTGGTAATAGTTTATGCACTTGTTACATATTGAAATATAGTAATATGTCAATATTTGAAAAGTGTTCCGGAAGGCTGAAAACCCGCAATACAGAAAAACTTTATTAATCAAAGTCCTAATAACTTTGGTAACATGTGTATGTTATTGTTAAATAATTATTATTAAATCGACATAATTTAAAGATAAAGCAAATTTAGTAAAAAAAAGTCAGTCAAGAAGTATGAGCTTTTGAAATGAGCTCTTAATGGGTTAATAAATCGGTGTGCTTTAAACACCATGTGAAAAGCACTTTCAATTTTTCAATGATACCCATACTGCTAAAACTAAGAGCGTTGGCGTGACAAACATCTTCCTATATAACTTGTTTTAAGGATACTAAAAAGTAATAATAATATAGATTTGGTGGTGAGCCGCGTTTATATTCTTGTTTCAATCCGGTTCTTTGCTGTTTAACCAAAAAATTATTATTATATATTAAAAGCATTTTTTCTTCTAATTTTTGATTATATTAGCAGCACTTTTTCTGTTTTGTAGCGTACAAAAATAGAAATTAGTTTAATTTGACTACAACGACAAAATTAGCATAGACAACAACCTGCAGCCATTTAGTCGTGTCGTCGTTAAAATTTTCAATTCCATATACACACATGTATTCTATTGTTGACATATTGAAGTCGGTAGTCTGCTGTCTCGAATGTGTTTAAAGCATCAGATACTGATGAAACTGGATGTAAATTCGGAGATGGACATATTGGATAGAGAGCTTAACGACATGCAAAAAGAGAGGACGCACTCTTTCGTCGCAAAATGCATCCATCCAACGTGAGCTGCTCTCAATTTTGCGAGAGAACTATACATTGTAATTTCCAATTTTGTTTAAATTGTATTTGTTTTGCTATTATATTCCTAACTAAATGAATTATTATTATTTTGCTACGTTCTGTTTGATTTTTTGCTTGTTTTACTAGTAAATTTAGTTTTTCATGCTTTGATTTTATGTTTTGCTATTTTTTTTAAGTTGTCCTTTTTTATAACATTCTAGTTTAGATTTTTTTCTTTCTATCCTCTTACAACTACAATTTGTGTTGGAAAAAACCCAGCCAATTGTAGGGGAATGTAAGAAAGAAAAAATTGATGGTTTATTGTTGTGACTTTGTTGTAGCTTTGATATTGTTACATTTAAGAGCTGAGTGTTTTAAAATTCTTATTCACTTTATGGTCTTACTTGTATAATATTTTTAGCTTTTCTAAAGTATTTGGAAAAAGTTTCCTGACGAGCTGTCCTAAGCAACCAGCGAAATGCGCATAGAAACTAGCTTTCCCACAACAATAAATTTCAGTGTTTTTTTTATCATAAATTGGGATTATTAGCACATCATTAATAAATGAATTAATTAATAAATATTTCATTCCCGAAAACAATTTTTGATAATAAATTTGCATGTGCCCGGCAAATAAAAAACTGAAATGGCAAGCTGCTTTATTTAAGCAACTTGTTTTTTTTTAATTTTGTTTTTTTTCTTTCTATCCTCTTACAACTACAATTTGTGTTGGAAAAAACCCAGCCAATTGTAGGGGAATGTAAGAAAGAAAAAATTGATGGTTTATTGTTGTGACTTTGTTGAAGCTTTGATATTGTTACATTTAAGAGCTGAGTGTTTTAAAATTCTTATTCACTTTATGGTCTTACTTGTATAATATTTTTAGCTTTTCTAAAGTATTTGGAAAAAGTTTCCTGTCGAGCTGGCCTAAGCAACCAGCGAAATGCGCATAGAAACTAGCTTTCCCACAACAATAAATTTCAGTATTTTCATTCAAAAATTGGGATTATTAGCACATCATTAATAAATGAATTAATTAAAAAAATACTTTTGATCTATCTATATTATTTTTGTTGTTTGGCCAATGTAATTGTTCATTAAATTAGATTTTATTTTAGCTAATACTAAAAGCCTAAAGTTCTATATATACATAATTATAATGCATTTAATCCGTATTTTCCCAACGTTTCGTAAATTTTATGTTCACTTTATCAAGGGATTCGTCTATTTAAATTAAAGAAAATATATTTAACAATATTATTACAACAAACATTTTTCAACAATTAATTATGACACAATAAGAGAAATTAAGGGCCTAATCATGTAGAACGCAGCGCAACGCCAAAGATAACATTGAAAGCACAAACAATGTCATAAATATTTTGAAATTTTGTTGTTGCTTCCTACAGAAATTCACATTGCGTTTTAAAATTTCAAACGCTCCATTGCTGGTGTCGTTGAACATTTTAAAACGGTACATGAATTTATGTTGAAAGCAACAACAAAATTACAAAATATTTATGACATTGTTTGTGCTTTCAATGTTATCTTTGTCGTTGCGCTGCGTTATACATGATTAGGGCCAAATTCTGTATTACATTGAACAATAATTTGTTGTAGACAAACCAGAGAGCTGCAAGGAGTGTGATCGAGCCTGCTCAATCACTACAGCTAAAAATGCAGTATAAATCATAGATGTCCAAAATGTAAACTGTGGTTGTATTGCTTTATATTAGTGTAAAAAGAGACAAATATTCTTAAAAAAAATATAATAAATGTGTAAGCATCCGCCGCATGTGCACTCGTTGCTTGTAGGCTTGTGTCGTTCATGAATGAATTACTTCAACTGAATGATTCACTTAAGTGAAAGAATGAAATATTTCATCTTTTTTCTTTCATATTTCTTTCATTCTCTGTTTTATGTCATATACGTTCATTCGTCTACCTGTCAGTTGTTTTGACAATGTTGCATGTTATGCTGGTAGTTAGGTATTTTACCATTTATCATACATATATATTTTTTTTAGATGGGCCGGTTGTTTTTTCTTAATAAAATCACTAATTTTGGTTGAAAGATTTCATAATTTGTTGTAGCAGTAATTTGTGTTGATATATATCAGAATATATCAGAATCAATGAAAAAGTAGATTTTTATTTTTTTGTACGTTAGGGTCTTCTGCGTTTAAGGTAACGGTATGTACATACTAAATGCATGCATAATTTATATTTCTAAAACAACTATTTAAATTAAAAAGAAAATCTAGGTGCATATTATCAACTTATAATACAAAATCGTTTTTTGTTTTTAAAATAACCATTTAAACATTCATTAAAAAAGATAGGCACTTCATTCTGAAAGCTGTGTGACTTTAAGAAAGGTGAAAGAAATGAATGAATTAATTCACGTAACCTTTCTGAAAGAGAATGAAAGATTCACATAAATGAAAGATTTTGCCCAATACTAGTCGCTTAATACTTGACGACTGATGCTTTAAACACATTCGAGACATAATACTACCGACTTCAATATGTCAACAGTAGAATACATGTGTGTATATGGAAATGATTATTTTTTACTATTTTTTTTTATGTTCTCCGATTTTGAAATTTTTTTATTCATGTGAAAGTAAATACTAGTGAACCTCGGGAGCCAAAAAATTTCAACCCTATTTCAACTATTTCATTGAAAACAGGGTGGTCCCAAATGGACTTTCTCAGTATTTGGTTATAGTTTTGAATTTCTGAGTAAACTTTTGAAGTTGAAATGCTCATAACTTTTTTGTTTTTCAAGATTTTTTGACGGAATAAGTTTTGTGCATTAGTTTATCTTATTAGCTATACGTGGTTTAAAGCATTAAACTCTGCGACCTGTAGAACTATTTAATTTTCTTTTTTTTTAATGTCAAAATTTCCCGGAAATTTCCTATTTTATAGAACATAAGTCCTGCCCGTCAAAACGCGTCAAAAAAAAATCTATATTCTCTTGTAGTCCAGAATCTAACCTACATTTCTATACCCCATTGTACACACATCTGGATACGGTCTTGCGAACTACAGCAATTTCTGTGACCCAAGGTAAGATATTCGGTTCAAAAAATTAGTCCTGCAAGGAAACATTACTGAAATTAAAGAAGGTGACTCTTAAAGAATTTTCGACAAATAAAGCAGTTCAGGCCACATAAATTATCTAGCACGTCTGGTTATCAATTAATTTGGAGAAGGTAAAGGTATTGCCATTGTTATGAACTTATTGTGGGTGAACGGATGCTGCAAAACGAATAGGCGACATAAATAGACTAACACGTTATATTTCTGAGTAAGTTAAAAGATTAAACATTAGTAAATAGCCGCAACATAAACAACATAGTTTAATTACCTGAAAATTGCAACTTAATTTAAAAAAATGGAAGAGCAGTTATATTTTACGTTAAAATTACCTACATGTTACCTGTTAATTTATTGCCGGTATGTTATCCTTTTAAAAAGTGTGAAAACAGGGGTTTTTTTATGTTTCAAAGAAATGGTAATAAAAGATTAAATTTGTATGTACTTAAAAAAGGGGGTTTATGTTTCCAAGAAGTGGTAACAAAAGATCATTTAAAAAAACTTCTATCAAGAGTATAAAAATGCATGCATTCATAATTTTACCTTCATTATTGTTTAAACAATGGCTAAGTTCAGTTATAAAGTTCTCGCAGATATATATTTTCAACAGAAAGATGAAAAAGATTTTGTGTTACACATAATGAATAATCCATTCTTTAAATTATGCAACGAACAAGAAATCTAAATTCATAAGATAAAAATTTTTTATTTACATTAAGAAAACGGTACCTTAAATGTTCTAGAAACAAGAAGACGTTTTACTTACGCAACGAAAAATGGCTAACAAATGATCTGATTTTTAAGAAGCTGTCAATAACCGCTAAGGAAACTGGACAAGTGGGTCGGCCCGCAAAGCAAATTGACAAGTATGCAAATGAAACAGCAATTCTTTATAACAAAAAATACTCTTGCAGACATATGCCAACCACAGTTCATAAAATTTTATACCATGGGGAACATATAGTTCAACACAATAACCTACCAATTGGAGATCTATCTGAAGAAGCGCAAGAAAAAAGGAACAAAGACTACAGATTCTTCCGCGAGCATAATACAAGAAAAATGTCCAGATGTTGTACTAATGAAGATCTTATTACTATTTTGTTGTGCACATCAGATCCATATATGTCCAGTATTCGACAAAAATGGAAATCAACCTCAATCGAATTAGAGGAAGAAGCTAAACAACTTCTGGAAAATGAAACCCAAAGCTATTTAGAAGAAATTTTTACTAATATTGTTTAATTTAAAATTGTTTATAGATTATAATTTGTTTTTGATTTAAGTATATATTTGCATTAATATATAAAAATAAAATACACATACATCTCAAACCAAAAATAAAAGTTGAATTACCTAAAATGTTATCGATAGCCAATAATGCTATTTGGGCATTTTTCAAAATATTCCTTTTCAGTTTTATCCTTATAACAACTCGTCTCGTCCCAAAAAAGCCAACATTTGGCCCCTGTGAATATTGGGACAGTAAAAAATAAGTATCAGTTGTAAAATACAAGAGAAATAATGATAAATTATAAAAAAATTCATATATGAAATATTCAACTTTTACACCGAAACTCAACAAAAAAATGAAAATGCATTTTGAACTCCCCATAACTTTTGCTCCTATCAGTCGAATTTTACGTTTTATAGCGAAAATTAAAGCCTAATATCGCACCTATCGAGCAAAAAAAATCGCATAAAAAAAATACAGATCCAGTCCAAAGTTATGGAATTTTGACCGCCTTCTCGTAAAATTTCCCACTGTGCGACGACACGGCTAAATTTCATCAGGTTGTTGTCTATGCTAATTTTGTCGTAGTCAAACTAAACTAATTTATATTTTTGTACGCTACAAAACAGAAAAAGTGCTGCTAATATAATCAAAAATTAGAAGAAAAAATGCTTTTAATATATAATAATAATTTTTTGGTTAAACAGCAAAGAACCGGATTGAAACAAGAATATGAGCGCGGCTCACCAACAAATCTACATTATTATTACCTTTTAGTATCCTTAAAAGAAGTTATATAGGAAGATGTTTGTCACGCCAACGCTCTTAGTTTTAGCAGTATGAATATCATTGAAAAATTGAAAGTGCTTTTCACATGGTGTTTAAAGCACACTGATTTATTAACCCATTAAGAGCCCATTTCAAATGCTCATACTTCTTGACTGACTTTTTTACTAAATTTGCTTTATCTTTAAGTTATGTCGATTTAATAATAATTATTTAACAATAATATACACATGTTACCAAAGTTATTAGGACTTTGATTAATAAAGTTTTTCTGTATTGCGGGTTTTCAGTCTTCCGGAACACTTTTCAAATATTTACATATTACTATATTGCAATATGTAACAAGTGCATAAACTATTACCACTATATATTTTAACTCAAACTTATAAATAAATTGTGAAGTTTTCCAAAATAAAATTTTTTTAACCCTAATAACTTTAAAATTTTATATGATGGAGTTTCTAAAAATATAGCATACAAAAACTTGGGGTGTTCTCTATAACATATTATATTTGAGGAAATACTATTATACATATCGACAAAATTTTAAGATAAATCCTCTTAAGGGGTTAATAAATCGGTATATTAATTACATCATATGAAATGTGTTTCGAAAGACTTTATTATGATACCAATGCTTTAAAGATTCAGATTATATTTTTCTTCCTATACTATTGATAAAGTGTTCTGAAACATTTACGACCTATAATTCATAAACTTAGTGCGTTGAACCAAAAAATTACAGTAGAATCGCGATACAGTAATCTTGCGATCAAGTTAACCAAATTTTAGCGCTTCTGTACCGCTCTAAACGTTAACTCTAAGTTAACTTTTCAGATCGTATTAGTGAAAGTACTGATTTGTACAGACGATAACAAATTAGATTAAATTTTAAGCTGAAAGTTGAGAGTTTAAACAAAATTGAGAAATACATTAAAGAAAAACTATCGGCGTTGTATTATTGTATATCTGAAGTTGCCATCTCAAAAATGAAAACGAAACTTCACAAAATTTTCGAGGCTTTGAAGAATACATAGGAAAAAGCATACAGGAAAACATTATAGACCAAAATATGCCGATCTTAAAGCAAGTTTGTACAAATGTTTTTTTGAAGCATCGAAAACGTAATTGCGCAATCACTGTTCTAATTTCAATATCAATAGCTAAGCGCGAGTTCGTGTAACTGCAACCTGAAAAGGCAATAATGTCAGTAATGGATGGCTGGCAAATGTTTAGAAAATACCCAGAATTCGCTATCTGAAAATTTTTGCTGATTGTATAATTATTAATTATAAATTGTAGCCGGTACAAATTAGCTCTAAGTTTCTTTTTTGTGCAGATGAAAACTAAGTCATTGAAAAAAATGTAGGTACTTATGTTTATTATTGCATTTTTTTACAATTTAGAAAAGTTAACAACCCTTAGGATATTTCAGCTTACTTTTTCGCGATTATACTGTATATTAGGATTTTTTTATTCAACCTGTCATGAAGATGATATTCTTTATGAGTTCCAAAAACAATAAAATTTAAATATTTTTAATGTTTTTTAATAAATTCATTTGTTTTTACGTTAAAAAATTTATCATAAATAAGTATTTATATTTTTGTAGGCTTAAATTAAGTTTGTGTACGAGTCTGCAATTATGCATGTTGTTAAATTAATTAAAATTAAAAATGATAGTGGCACCACTGAAATGTAAATACATTATAAAAAACACAGCTGTTTTTATTTTTTTCAATTGTAGCTGTCGTCTTCAAAATAATTCAGTAGCTGATTACGCGACTACCATTGCAACTTGTTGTCGTGCCTTCGTGTTGCCTGCTGTCTGGAATGTGTTTAATGCAGAGCCCGGCAACACAAACATGCAGACTTTTTGTGAGAGAATAATAACTCTCCCTCTCAGAAGCACTTAAAGAAATTTTTGTGTTATTTTGTTATTGTTGAAATCAATCTGGCTGTTAATGTAAAAACTGAAAACATAAGCGCATGTTTTATATAAGATAGAAAACAAAAAATCATTAAAATTAAATAAATCATATCCTTCAAGAAAAATAAAAAAAACTATAATTTCATAAAAACGTGTTAATATATTAAAGCAAAAATAAATTCAGAAATTAATTACTTTCATAAAACTTAAACGATTCTTCAGGAAAAATTGAATGGAAAACAACCATTAAATTTACTGCCTGTTCAACAGTTTCGAACGTAAACGTTCGCATAGAATTTTATATGGAAAATATTTTTAAAACTGAGTGTTTTTCATACAAATTTTCTATGCGAACGTTAACGTTCGAAATTGTTGAACAGGCAGTTAATTTATTTCGTTAAAAACTAATTTTCATTATTTGTAATAAAATTTTCAAAAACTTCATCCCCTAAATGTTCATCTGTTAAACTATTTCTAAGTTTAGTTTTAATTAGCTTTAAAATTGAAAACGAGGACTCGCATATATATGTTGACCCAAACATAGAGTATAATTTAAAAATTTCATTTTTAGTTGTTAAGTATATCTCTTCGTTTAAATTTTTCCAGAATTCCACCCCATCCGTCAACGGTATTTTTAAATCCGAACGCATTTTCAAAAGTTCTTCTCTGATGTCATTACCCTGTTTATTGACATCACATGTTAAAGGATTGCTATGCAGTTCTAATAAACACTCAATTTTAGAAAAATCCGAAAAACGATTGTTACAATTATCTAATATGCCTTGAAGTTAACTAATATATTTGTCAAGTCTATAATTATTAGAAAATTCATCATATATTTCATTTGTTCTTTTAAAACAAATTAAATTTTTATTTTTAAGATTTGTAATCAGAGTTTGTACTTTTGTTATAAACTGTTTTACAGAGAAATATAAAGAAAATACAGTTTTATTTCTTCCTTGCAATTGAAGATTTAACTGATTAATTAATTCGGTAATATCTGTTAAAAACGCAAAATCTAATACAAACATGTTATCTATTAAATATCTTAGTAATTCATTCGATGGATTATTTTCAAAAAATAACATCACCTCTTTCCGAAGACTGAATAACCTTTCCAAGCAACGTCCTTTACTGAGCCATCTCACTTCTGTAAACATTAATACGTCGCTATATTCAGTATTCATTTCATCCAAAAAAGCTTTAAATTTTCTGTGGCTCAAAGCATTGTGGCCACCACGTATTTTATTTATTATTTTTGTTACAATTTGCATTGTATGCATCATATTCACGCTTTTTGTAAATAATGCCTGTTGATGGATTATACAATGGAAAATATAAATGTTAAAGTCGTTTATTAAAAGGTAACCCACAAGACCCTCGTTTTTCCCAACCATGACTTTTGCACCATCGGTGCATATAGAACAAAATTTGCTTTTATCGGCAAAAGAAAAAATTTCGTCACATATTACCCTAAAAAGAGTTTCTCCCTTTACATTACCATGTAATGCAACCAACGTTAACATTTCCTCATGCACTTCAAAGTTATTATTGCAAGTTTTTACGCATATTATTAACTGCGCTATGTCGTTAATGTCAGTGCATTTATCTAAACAAATAGAAAAATATTTGCAATTAAGAATTTTTTTTTTTATATTTGTGTAGATAAATGCACTGATATCTTCTGTTTGTCGCGTTATGGTCCGAGGTGAAAAGAGACTAGAACTAATTAAATTTCGAATTTGTTCAGTATTTTCTCCAAAGCATTTTAATACATCGTTGCACAATTCTTTGAAAAATTGCCCATCTTCGAAAGGACGGCAATGTTTTGCCAGACCTGCAGCAACGACATATGATGCTTTTCTCTTGCATCGCTCATGGACATTTTCAACTTTTGAGTTCTCAAAATCAAGAATAATTTTTTCGTAAAAAGGTTTTTTTAATTTTAAAATTAGGCATTTTCTTTCGTCATGAGAAATATTTTTATATTCATTATGACATGAATTAAAATGTCTTTCTAAATTAAATTTTGCTGTTCGTGATAACATACAATTACATATCAAGCATTCGGGCTTGCCAAAAAAATTTTCGGCAAACAAGTAATCAAACTCCCATTCTGTCTTGAACATTTCTCGCAGCACGAGCACGGTGTAGTACTTTTGCCGGGCTCTGGTATACATAATTGTGCATAGAAATGGATTTCCCTGGTCTATTTATTCAAAAATAAAATAAATTACATGGGAATTATAACGTGAAAAAGTTATTTTAGTAAAAAGTTAGGGTATTCATAGTGGTAAGTAAAATAGAAAGGGTATTCACTTTGTTGGGTTACTCATACTTCAAACATCTGTGCATACATTTTAATTCTAGCTAATGGTATATCATAACTTTTTACAAAATACCAAATGAGCACCTGAGTTTGCCTGCAAAAATTTATAACAGGTCAAAGTTACGTTAAATAAATACCATAAATTAGTAAGTTTAACTCTTTGGACTCGGTCATATAATTGTAGCATAACAAAGTAAGCAATAAAAAAATAGTGCTAAACAATAAAGTTTCATTAATAGATCAATAAAACACATCTTCTTACACAAAAATTTTACCTGCTGTCACATTTGCTATTATGTGTATAGGTTTACACATAAATTGTAGGAAAACAAGACTTTTTTAACTTGTTTTTTAAATATTTTTACTTACTTAAGAAAAGTGTTTTCAAAGAAAACACGATTGGTACGCGATTGGTACAGAAACAAAAACGTTTTTACAAGCACAAAATAGCAACAAATTCTTGTGGCAATTTTTTTCTTAATAATTTCTGCATTTAGGTACGTCGTTTTAACGAAAGAAAAAGGGACCCTTTTACAGGCATCAAAGAATTTTTCTCACAAACAAAACACATATCGCAAAACAATGTAGATATTATTTGAAAATTTAAAATTTTTGTTGATTAGGATTCACGTTACACATGTATGTATTTTTATATAATTTTACAAAATTAAAAATGACGTATCATCAAATACATATATAATTTTTTTTAACAGCATAATGTATAATCAAACTCAAGAAAAAAATTAGCAGAGTTTTTAATTCTTTTTATAAGAACACATTAATATTTTTAAACACCAAAACTGGGTAATCTTTTTTATTACAATAGTGGAATTAGTGATCAGATAATAATTTATATAATATAATATAAAAAAATATAATATAATAAAAAAAATTTTCGGCAAACAAGAAATCAAATTCGCATTCTGTCTTGAACATTTCTCGCAGTGTTATTCTTAAGCAAGCGTAACAGAACCTTCTTGTTTGAATGTTCGTACGAAAATAAATGATTTTGTTTGTTTTTTACAAAGTGAGACCGAATGTTATTGTGAGAAAAAAAGCACGGTGTAGTACTTTTGCCGAGCTCTGGTTTAATGCATGAATTGTGTACTCTCGTGGACTAAATGAAAGAGCGTAAGAATCCGTGTGAAGAATGTGTGTGAATTCATTTCCACAATTGTGGTATGGGCTGGACATCAATGGTATAAATCAGGGGTGTCAGCGTCATGCACAATTGTGTCAGCAAAACTCACATGTACGCTTACGCTCTTTTATTTTGCGAGCGTAAAATATAATTTTTTACTGCAAAACACTCTCATTCAGCGGGAAATATCGAAATATCGCACGGCCTGTTTTGAGGCCTCTAAACAGAAATAATATATTTATTATTTATTATCTTTGTTTATGTTTTGTTTTATTTCTGTTTTTGACATTGTACAATGATTGACAAATAATATCTACATTGTTTTGCATTTAAGCTAACGATATGTGTTTTGTTTGTGAAAAAAATTCTTTGTTGCCTTTTAAAGGGTCCCTTTTTCTTTCGTTAAAAAGACGTACCTAAATGCAGAAATTATTAAGAAAAAAATAGCCACAAGAATTTGTTGGTATTTTGTGCTTGTAAAAATATTTTTCTTTCTGTACCAATCGCGTCAATGGGTTTTTTTTTCCTTTGAAAACACTTTTCTCAAGTAAGTAAAAATATTTAAAAAGTCTTGTTTTCCTACAATTTATGTGCAAACCTATACACATAAAAGCAAATGTGACAGCAGGTAAAATTTTTGGGTAAGAAGATGTGTATTATTAATGTATTAATGAAACTTTATTGTTTAACGTCCACAAACCTAAAAAATGTTTTGTTGTTTCGAAACTGCAATTTAAATTTAGAAGATATTATTGGTAAATAAAAGTATATTTTTATAGGCTAGTAAAATATTCTCTTTTTATAATGGTGGTTAATAATTATAGAATATTTTTAAACTTAATGGAGTTATTATTTGCATTAGCATGTGCAAATGAATTTTCATTGTTGGCATTTGCAAAGGTATGTTGAGCACCAAATTAAAAATATTAGAAAGAATTTAATAAGGTAGTAAAATGACTTCAAATGTTGTCAAATGCTCAATTTTTCCAAAAAATAAGCAAAGTTTCTGCGAAATGCAGGTTCCAAATTAAATTTATTTAAATAATAACTGAGTGTGTCTGTCCATAACTCAACATTTTTCGATAATTGTATTATTATTAATTGCTCTAAAGTCTTCATAGCAAAATATGTACGTTAATTAGGCCTCGCAACCGCAGATTCCTCCCGCTGAGAATGAAAGAGACAAGAGTATTCGCACCAATACAATCATAATTGACACCACTGGTATAAATCAGGGATTTCCAAAAAATTTTTGGTTGGTTAGTAGTGAGTACCAGAGAGTAAAAAAATTGAGAGAATGCAATCATTTACAGCCGAAATAAAATGTTAGTAATATATTTTATAATTTGAATAACACAAAGGTACAAAATTAAAAATTTTTAGTGTTGATAAAAAATTTGTAGCAATTCTTTACCAATTCAATGTCACTGATTTTAAAACTGCCCTTTTTTATTCGGAAGCTTTTTGACTCTAAATCTGTTTCAAATATCTTATCAAACAATTGTAAAAAATTAAAGATTTTTATGTTTTAAGAATTCATAAAAAATAAATATTGCACGCAAATCACAGCTGATAGAAAAAAAGTGCAGTTTTAAAATCAGCGACATTAAATTGGTTAAGAACTGCTACAAATTTTCTATCAACACAAAAAATTTTTAATTTTGTTCCCTTGTGTTATACAACTTATAAAATAAAATCTTCTAAATTTATACTTTTATGGCAGTTTTGTAATAGTAGAATGCTTTTCAAATGGGATGAACTTAATTTATTACGTTGCTTGGAACAAATAAATTTTAAATCCGAAAAAATTTGTTCGCATAGGTAAGAAGTGCCGAATAAAGAGAGGCACTTAAATTTTTTTTTTTTTTTTTTTTTGCAGTATTTATTTATTGAATCTTCATATATTAAATATGAACTAACAATAATTAATCAAATCTTATCCTAATATTTACTTAATGTCCTGCCAGTGCCAGACATAAAGATTTAGTCATCACGGTTTCTGTTCACATATGTAGGTGTTTATCGCTCATCTGATTGGGTGAGTGCTGCAGTGTCTCTTCTCCTTAATCGAGTGTGGCCGCCATAATTTAAAATATTTCGAGCTAAGGGATTTGGGTGCAGTTCCAGCCTTTTTAAATATTTTACTGCATATTTCGTTATCATGGTTTTTACCAATGGCACATTGAGATCCTTGTGGATATTTGAGTTTTTGACATACCAGGGAGCGGCTGTTATTATTCGAAGAAGTTTATTTTGGCGCCTTTGAATTTTTTCGATATTAGAAGCCGAGGCAGAGCCCCATAACTGAATACCGTAGCACCAAATTGGCTTTAAGATAGAGTTGTAAAGTAGAAGTTTGCAATCGAGACTAAGAACAGAATTTCTTCCAATGAGCCAATTAATTTGAATTGCTTTTAGTTTCATTTGAGTTAATTTTGCTTCTATGTGCCATTTCCACGTTAAACGCCGATCTAGATGTATTCCGAGGTATTTTACATGCGAGTGTTGGGGTATTATTTGATTATTGATTTTAATAGGGGGGCATGCTTCCCGACGCAATGTGAATGTTATATGTGCGCATTTTTGCTCATTGATCTTTATCCTCCATTGTTTTAACCACCTTTCCAGTTCAAATATGTGATCCTGTAAGTAACGAGATGCTTCTTGACAGTTTTCATGTACGCTTAGGAAAGCTGTGTCATCCGCAAATGTTGAGGTTTGTGTGTAGCTGTTTGTTGGCATGTCCGAAGTATAAATTAAGTACAATAGAGGGCCCAGGATGCTGCCTTGTGGGACTCCAGCGTTAACTGGCTGAGGAGAACTTAAAAAATCGCCTTCTTTAATAATAAATTGACGACCGACTAAGTAGCTTTCTAACAGCTTGTGTATGTTTGCTGGCAAGTTTTCCTGCAATTTCAGTAGTAAACCTTCATGCCAGACTTTATCAAAAGCTTGAGACACATCGATGAAGAGTGCTGAGCAATATTTTTTTTCTTCAAAGGCTTTTCTTATTACATTTACTATTCGATGAGTTTGTTCAATTGTGCTATGCTTTCTTCTAAACCCAAATTGATGATTAGGAATACATCTATTTTCATTTAAAATCGGCGTTAATTTTGCCACTAGTAGTTTCTCAAATAGCTTTGAAATATTAGATAATAAGCTAATAGGCCTGTATGACTCAACTTTTGTGTGATCCTTTCCTGGCTTTGGTATCATGGTTACTAAGGAAACCTTCCATTTATGAGGGTAGTATTGAAGTCGTAAAATAGCATTAAAAATAAAAAGAATAATTTTCTTTGCTGTACTTGGTAGCTCCAAAAGCATTTTATTACTGATCTTATCAATACCGGATGCCTTCTTGGTGTTTAAATTACAAATAGCCTTTTCGATTTCTCTAAACTCGAATCTTAGGGGAATAGCTGCTCTAACATTTACAGACGGTAAATCGACTGCTATATCGTGAAATATATTATGGGTAAATACATTTTTCAGATGATTAGCAAACAGATTTCCTTTTTCAATATCATTTCTTGCCCAACTTCCATTCAAGTTTCTCAATGGTGGCTTAGAGATAACTGGTCTATTGAGGCTTCTAGCTGCACGCCATAATGAGTAATCTGATTGTGGAGTTGCATCAAGTCCCTTGAGATATTTTTCCAGGGAAGCCGTTTTTTGAGACTGCAGTAACTTTCTCAGCCTTTTTGTGCACTCTTTTAATAAAGTCTTAAGTTGGGGGGATCTGTGCAATTGCCACTCTCTACGAACTCTCCTTTTTTCAGTCAATAGACGCTCGACATCTGTAGAATATATGATTTTGTTTTTGGTTTTTTTGAGTGTTATGCTGGAATGTTGAACAGCTAGTTTGAGATAACTGTCAAAATTAACAATAGCGAGATCCACGTTCTCCGGTGTGCTAAGCGGAATATTTTCTGTGCAATGGGCACTCAGATTTTTTTTATATTTTAACCAATTTATTTGTGAGGCTGATGTCGATAAGTAACCAGACGGAGATACGATTCTATTTGGATTCATTATAGTAACAATTGTAGGTGTGTGATCTGAAGATAATTCTAGGGACGCTTCCACATGAATCGTTTCTATGGGGATGTTATTAACCACGCCAAAATCTATGACATCTGGAACTTTTTGCTGATCAGTAGGCCAATATGTTGGTTGTCCGCTCGCGACCACATTTAGGTCCATTTTACAAATTGTGTTAAACAAAACACGACCCTTAGGTGTAATAAGTCGTGACCCCCAGAAAGTGTGTTTAGCGTTATAATCGCCAGCAGCCAGGAAGCAGGGTCCTAATGATTTGAAATATTTATTATATTGGCTTTCTGATATTGAAAATCTAGGTGGGGAGTATAATGATGAAATTACTATGTTTCGAGATAATTCCTCAACGCAAATGCTCGTTGCTTGGAGATAATCTTCACGATGATCGCACATTAGGTAGTGTTTTACTCGGTTTTTTATCAAAATGGCAGAACCTCCACAAGCTCTACCTCGAGGGTCCTTGGTATCATATAATATATAACCATTGACTTGAAACGTGTTTCTTGAGGTCAGATGGGTTTCAGAAACCATCATAACATCAATTTGTTTATTTTTAAGGAAGTATTCTAGTTCATTTTTATGTTGGCGGATGCCGTTTGCGTTCCAAAAGCAAATTTTTAAACAGTTCATGGCTTGGTTAGTACTGCTTGCAATAACATCGATTGCATTCTTAACATTTCCTGCATCATATTACCCATTGTGTTTGTAAAGTTATTTACTGTTTGTACTAATGTTTCCATGGTTTTCTCTAGACGACTTAAGTTAGAAACTGGAGTTTCATCATTATTTGGCAACTCACCTTGCATTGGCATATGGTTTGATTTTAGGACGTAAACTTGATTTGTTGCCTGCATTTGAGGGGGATTAGGTTTCGGTCCAACCGAGCGCTTGACGATAGAGTATACAGGGCATCCTCTATAGTTGGCCGTGTGATTACCACCGCAGTTGCTACATTTTTTTACATTAGGGTCGTTTTTAGACTTATCGCAGAGAGCTGTACCATGTAATTCTCCACATACGACGCAAACAGGGGTTAAATGACAATATGCCTTAGTGTGACCAAATTCTTGGCAGTTTAAACATTGCACGGGACCATTCCTTTTGTGCGGCTCCTCTATTGTTATTTTTCTATACAGGATATATTTAAGATTATAAATGGGATGCGTTTCGTTCTTTTTGAGCTTAATGTCGCCGGGTTCTAACTACACTCGAAATAGTGGCTGGGGATTTTTTTCTCTATTTTTAATGTTTATTACAGTTTTTATTTTGAAGCCCTTCTCTTCTAAAAACGTTTTTATCTCACCTGGGTCCACGCATGAGTCAATGCCCTTAATCACAACCTGAAGACCTTTACTGCTCTTCAGTTGATATGTATAAAAATTCTTATTAAGTGCTTCAAATTTAGTTATTACCTTACGAAAATCTTCTTCACGATTAACTTGTATTTTTGTCTCATTAATACTACCCCGCTTTATTGCAGCTACATAAAAAGAATTTTCACCTATTACCGATATCAAATTCTTTATTAATTCATTTGAGTTTTGCTCTCTAAGATATATCGGCGGTGGCTTAGAAGATTTGATAACGTTTTGTGCTTCCGGGGATTCCTCATCCAGAATTGCAAAACGATTTTGTGAACTTGTTCTATCAGCTGTACCATCTTTTGAGACTTTTGAGACCGAAGCAACTGCTGAGGAGGTTGGGCTGCGACCCCGTTTAAGCACTGTTATGTACCTATCAATACCTACTTGTACTGGAGGCTTTTGAGCACTTTTTACTTGTGGAGCTGAGTTTTCCATCATGCCTGATTTAGGGGTAATATTTTCATCACTTATTAAAATCGTTTTTGCCGCTGGGGCACCGCTTGTAGGTTTTATATTTTTTATTGTATTAACCGTATTATTAGACACCGAAGGTGATACTGAGTTATCTATTATGCCTGATTGGGGGTTAATATTTACATCACTTATTAAAATTGTTTTTGCTGTTAAGGCAACGCTAGCAGGTTTTATATTTGTTATTGTATCAACCGTGCTATTAAATACAGACGGTGAAAGGGATCGCGTGCGAGTAATAGGTTTAGCCGTTAGGTATTTGCTATCATCGATTCTTTTTTTTATTTCTGCATTTGTTTCGTTAACACTCACTGTGATATATGCATTTCTACTGTTTGCACTCATAAAAGTTTTTTTTTTTTTTTCTTTTACTGTTTACAGTTTTGCTCTTCTTATTTGTTATTGTTTATCAACACCGAGAATAAAAAAATGTGTGTTTATGTATGTATGTACATACATGTATTTTTTTTTTTTTCTTTACTTGTATTTACTTTTTTTAATACTTTATTTGTTCAAAAAAAAATAAACCGTATGCCGAGCTTAGAAAACACGTATATCTTCAACGAGCGCGACGACAGAATCGAGGCACTTAAATGAATTTTTTTTTAGTTTAGGATATAACTCACCATCCAAATCTTTCCAGAACTCTACAATATTATTTTCGTCTGGAGCATTTACTTCGCTTCGTAGTATGATTAGTTCTGATTGAATATCAAATTCGTAGTTGCTTACATCGCAACGAAAAGGGGTTTCGAAAAGATCTAATAGTGGTTGTAAAATTACAAAATCTTGAAACCTGTCTTGAAAATTATTGAAAAGTGTTTCAAATATTTCGGCATATTCATATCTTTTGCCGATTTCGAGATTTCTATATACAAGTGAAGTTTTTGGAAAATTGGAAAAATCAACAGTTTTAATTTGGGAAAAAATTAGAAAAAGTTTTGTTTTAAAATTGTGAATGATTTTTGACAAGTCGCATATATTTCGTTCCTTTCCTTGCAATTCCAAATTAAAATACTTGTCGTATCTGCCAAAAAAGCTAAGTCTAAAATAAAATTATTGTCTTTTAAACACTGTATTAAAACTTTTTCTATTTTCTCAGTTTCTAGGAACTGAAGAACTTCTTCTCAAAAATCATAAAGTCTATTCAGACAATCACCGCGACTTAGCCACCGAACTTCTGTAAACATTTTCAGGTCACAATTCACAGCATTTTTGTTTTTTAAAAAGGTTACAAATTTTCGGTGGGTAAGCGCTTGATGTCCGCCTCGAATTTTATTTATTATATCCTCTGCTGTCTTCATAGCTGGGGTATCATTTATGAATTTCGATGCAAGAGCGGGGGTATCATTTTGAATTTCGATGCAAGAGCGGTCTGATGAATTATGCAGTGAAAATTATGAACTACAAATTCGTGTTTTTTTAATTGGCCTAAAAGCCCATTATATTTGCCCAACATTACATTGGCTCCATCTGTGCAGACTCCAGCAAATTTGTTTATGTCTACAATGGAAAGAAGCTTTTCTGTGACAACATCATACAACAACGTACCAGTTACATTTCCATAAAATGTTTCTAAAGTAAACATTGACTCAAAAATAGTGTATTCGCTGTCTACGCATCGAATACAAATTACAAGTTCACACAGATCATTTATGTCAGTGCTTTCGTCTAAACAAATTGAAAAAAATTCGTAATTAATTACTTTTTCCCTAATTGCAGATTCTACACATGTTCCTAATTGAGTACAGTACGACGGCCTACTGTTTGACTGGACAGGGGAAGAGACTCTATAAATTTAGTATTATAATTAAGCCTTTCCCAAATTTTTTTGATAAAAACACCATCCCACAATGGTCTTCCTTTCTTAACAATTTCCAATATTACTAAACTTGAAATCTCCTTTTTCAATTGGGGAACTGATTTTGGTTCATAAATTTCCTCGTCTAATAACCATTTTTTCAATTTTTCTAAAAATATTGTTTTATTTCTATAAAACAGGTCTTCTCTTTCCTTATCATTTAAATTATTTATATTATTATGAAAACGATCGCAATGCCGTTTAATAACATATTCCGTTCCTTCCTTAAATGTTGCATTGGATGTTACCAAAAGCGTTTTTGACCGCACAATATTTTTTAAGTGCCATCATAAAGTTTTTTCTGTTAAGGCTGAGTTAGGCGAACGTTGCTGTACCCGTAACGTACTGTACCGTACCGCTAGCACGTTGGTGCACTTACAGAACATCTAAAAACTTGTCATATGTTTAAGTCATAGTCGGTTACCCATGGAAACCACAGATATTACATATATTTTCAAAATTATCATCACGAAGAGTGTTTATTCCAAAAACTGGAAATATGCTAATTCTTTTATGCACGTATGGACTATACAAATATTATTTAAAAGGCCTACTTAAATTTATAAAAGTAACAAATGTCTTTTTATATTTCCTTTTATTCGTTATTGTTAAAGCATTTATTTACTTTTTTTACAACATGTATGTGATAAAGTTTCGAGTATAAAAGGTAAAATTAGAAATAAAAAAAAACATTATGTACATATGTATGTATATTGACACAACAATAAAAAAAAATATAATTTTCAGAACGAAATTTTTGTTTTTATTTTCGAAAACAAAAAATATCTACACAAAAATACCTTTAAAACGATATACATATATTTCATTAAAATGGGTGGACGATAAGATACTCAAAAATCAACTACAAAAAAATTGTTCCCGTATTTATATATGTATAAGAAGATGCCATAAAGTTTTTAAATTAATTCTGATATGGTAGCAATTTCTTAAAAATAAAAAATACAACTCTGGATTTACTATTTAGTTTCCGTTACAAAAACGCGCCTGCAAGTCTTAAAGGCTGAGTTATTCGAACATCGCTGTACCCGTAATTACTGTAACAGACTGCTTGCACGTTGCACAGTGCCGCCATTTGAGTTTTTTCGTTGCAAAAATCATATCTTTTGAACCGAATAAGATAATTGAACAGTTTAAACAGCATATGATAGATAACTGTTCAGCCTATGAAATGAGCATTTGGGCCTACTTATGGGTTATCAAAGTTAAAATTAGTAGAAAAATCAATTTTGTGGTAACTAAAAAAAATTATTTTTACATTTTTAGATTTTTTTCTTTAGGGTTTTATGTTTTAAATTATTACCCAACAAATTAAAAAAAAAATAATTTTATTTTTAAAATTTATTTTTTCAATTTTCTGTAAAATATTCATCACAATTCGTAAGAGAAGGTATATCTAAAAGACTAACCATTTCTAAACTATAATTATTTTGTAACTCTATTCGTGACTTCACATGCCGCAGGGAAGAAATAAGTGGATCGGAAGATGCTGTCAACATGTTGAAGAGGTCCTCATTTTGCCTTACCCTTGATGCTTTGAATTTGTTCTGCAATCTATATTTTTTATAAAATTTGTTAAGAGACTCCTGTGCTTCTTCAGAAAGCTCTCCAATTGGCAAAGACTGGTACTCAATTATATCTTTGCCATGCGCCAATATTTTATGGACGGTCGGGGTCAACTTCTTCTGTGGATACATTTCTGCTAAAAGAGATGCAGTTTTCGACGCATATTCTCCATATTTTGTAGAATTGACATTTTCTTTGCAGTTTAAAACATCCAAGATTGTTCCCAATCTTTTCACGATTTGATTGTCAATTCTAGTTACTGCCTCATCATTTTCAAAAAATCTCCTAGAAGTGTTTCCATCGTTTGAGTTACCGTATCCGTGCTTGGGACAGTCTACTTTTAGTCCAACTTGTTTCAAAAAAACCATCCTGTATTTGCTTCTTTCTGATCTTTTCCTTATCCTTTATTGATGTATTTTCATCGAAGTTTTCCTCCTCTTGTGGTAGGGTATATGCCAGTTTTAGCAAGAATTCCATACACCTTATCCTTGCGTGCAATGGTGACATTCCATATTCGTAATTCTCCTAATTTGTAGAATCGTTTAAATTACCAAAGTTCTTCTGACAAATAATAATATAAAATCGATAAAAAAAATATAAAAATAATACGAAAAAAGGGGTTTAGATAGGTTTTTGCTAAATTTTTACCTCCAATATAATTCTGTCTATGATAACTAATTGAAATATATTATAATTAAGCAGAAAAAGATACTAATCTTAAACTCTTTACAACTAATTATATAAAATTGAGATGTAACATATTATATATGAAATAAATTGAATTGAATTGAAAAAAGTTCTTCTGACTCTTTTTGCAAATCGGGCATGACATTGTTGAGGTTGTTCCTGTCAGTTCGTTTACGACTTTTCCGTCAACCATGGTCAGGTGGAACTCGTAATTGCATTCAATATATTTTCCTTCTCCAATTTGCAGCTTTGTAGGCTTAATCTTGCTTATTTGTTCTTCAATGTCCTTCACCGTAGTCCTTATGAGTTCTGCCGATTCCCCTGCAAACTGAAACATTATTGGTCGGCAATAATGCACTGATGACGGACGTGGATTTTTCCAGTGTAGGGAATCATCCGATTTTAGCCGCAAAGGAACAACAGATGCCATAAACATATTTCCGTCCGATATTGTAGCGCCATCGAAAGATATCCTTTGCTTATAAACGCTTTGTCCGGATGATCCATCGCAGCCCCATTTGCTGATCACTGTCAACTTCTCAGGAAGAATTTTCACTTCCGTGAAAAACTTTGGTGTGGTTGACTTTCTAAACAGTTCAAATAATTTTAAATTGTTCAACGCCATGTTTTCAGTACTTAAATTGTTTAATGGTTTCAGTAATTGTTGCGCCAACTTTCAGGCGTAGACTAATCCAGGCATTATGCTTATTTTGCAATATATAGGCTTATGCTACCATGCCTAAAAATTTACCTGTTCCCTGCATACATATGGATTTAGGCTAAATAATGCAATTTTGATATTATGCACGTGTCCAAATAAGATTTGTGCCTACCTGTAGGGACCATAAGTCTTTATTGTTCCTGACCATTTGTACGCCAAAGTATTGTTTATGTGAGGTACGTACCTGCTAATTTCAATGAGTAGTTTTTTTCAAACTATTAGATCAAACTACTGTCAGTCAAAACATATAAGGGATGGACGCCATACAATTTCTGCAACCATGTCTTTTTGAACTTTTTTACCTCTAGAAGCCAAACGGGCACGTACGGGCAGATAAAACCTTTTGAATTATGTAAAGAAATAATCAAAGAACAGGTTTTGCACGTATGGCAAATATAGAAAAATATAGTTTTTTTTTATTTTCCGTCAAAGTTGAAAAATAGTGAAAAAACGGATAGTTTTTAAATAGTGATTTACCAGGAGAAACACAAAGCAAACAGTTAATTTTTTTTTTATCATTATACATTTAATAAATACATCAATCAATACAAACAAAAAATAAGGCGATTCGTTACCTATTTTTCGTGATATTACACCTGAAATCGCAACAAATTGACTAAAAATTGTGTGTTTTTTTGAAAACCGAAAGTCGGTCAACTTTGAACGGTTATATCTTCTAAACTAAAAATGTGATATTATTAAGAGTGGCATATTTGAAATCGTTGAAAAGTTTCCTATAACATGGGTTTATTCAAAACTTCGTCGGCACTCATGAAAATTTTGATTTTTGCAACCTCGCTTGCTCTACGGGCGCCACTGTGCGTCGTTAAAATTTTCAATTCCATATACACACATGTATTCTATTGTTGACATATTGAAGTCGGTAGTCTGCTGTCTCGAATGTGTTTAAAGCAATAGTGTTAATGCATAATGATATTAGCTGTTAAGATAATAAAAGCTCGAATGGTCCAGAAATTTGCAAAATTTTATAGACATTTCGAAAACGTCCAATGTTTTAGAACCACCTAGATGCCATCGCTCAGAGTATAAATACTCGTGAAGGTGGGCATCGATAATCAGTATTAGTACGAACATTTAAGTGTGTAGATCGGAATTATAAGTTGTTAAAGTGACGAGTACTCGAGAATTACATTGGGGTTGAAGTACAATTATTTATAATAATTTTAACATTACATTTGTATTAGAAAATTCTGTACAGTGATTTTTACATTAGAAATATGCATAACTAATACAATAGCAATTTCAACTAATAAAATTACTAACCAATACAAAATAACTAATAAATACAAGATAACTAATAAATTTAACTAATTCTTAACTAAAGTTACTTTCGTAATAATATTAACATTTAAAAAGAAAGTTTATGGATAGGAGCTTTGGGCAAATGGGAGCCGATTCGAAAATAATTTAATTGCAGTTAATTTAAAAAGAAGTTTTTATGGTTTATATGTGATATTATAAACCGCAATGACTTCGTCGTTAGTACAAAAATGTGTTTACCAAATTTGATAAAATTATCTATAAAATTGCAACTTGTACTTTGCGCACAAAGTTACCATGGAAAGAAAACCAGCCAAACGGACGGTTGGGCATATTAGATCACTTTCAACCGTAATTCTAAGTCGGTCGGTATACTACAAGATTGGTCCAGATTTATATGTTTTACATCGCCAAAAACGTATATAACTCCTTTTTCCTTAATTTTTTATTGTCTATATATATAAAAATTAAATATGTTAGTCTGTTTGTTGGAAAACCAGTTTTCCTGAAATTTTTACAGTAACATCACATGAGCCCCAAAAATCAAATAGGCTACTTATTTCGATAGACGCAGAGGAAGTGGTACGCCCCACACGATACCAATATTAAGTATCGGATACCTGAAGAGCCGGTGCACCCATTTTCTTCAATTTTATGTAGTAGGATTTTCTAATCACCGAAATTGAAGTAAGAAAGCTGCAGGAAAACTGCACCCTTAAAAATATGAATAAAGGGGGTAGGCGCAGGGGGAGTAATACCCCCTATATGAATCATCTATTTAATATCGCGCAACTGAAGAACTATTACAGCGAGAGTCTTCAAATGTGGTTAAATACACATTATGGTAAACTAAAAATTCAAAATAAAAATGGACGGGGTGGTCGAAGGTGAAGCAATACCCTCCATAGGACGAATATATTAAATACTTCATATCTGAAGACAAAAGTTTTCAAGCTTTGTAGGACCCGCTCTTATTGTAAACTACACCTTTCAAAATAAAAATATAATATGGAAATGAAAAAGCGTATGTTTGTTTTTCTCTATAGACTCCTAAGCTAATGAGGCGATTTCCCTGAAAGTTTCACAGTAACTTCCTGATTACCCGGCGCTTAACATGGGCTAATAATATATTTTAATTTTCAAGTAGGCGTGGCACCAACCATACAAAAAAAATATGATAACCTTATATCTGGAGGACGGTTGCAGTAAGAGTTTTCCAATATGAAACAAATAACTTCGTTATTAATACACGACATCTGCCAAAAAGTTGGCTGGATTAGACAAGCGGGCGTGGCACCTCCCATAAAACGGCAATAAAGATTTCTACGTATTGAGAGTACGGTAATAGTGAACGTATTCCAATTTTGTACAAATAGCTTAGATAATAACCCACAACATATTTCAAAAGGTAGGTTCAATGGGAAAATTAGGCATGGCACCTCCAATACAAAGGCACTTAAAATTTTTGTATACCAAGATTCTTTTCTTTTTGAAAAAATCTTACCAATTTTATTTCAATGGGGGTAGCAAAGCGCACCGGGTTAAACTAGTATAAATATAAAATTTAAAATAACATTTATCTTTATAGCAACCTGTAGCCTGTTTCTGTATTTCTCGCATCGTAAAATTTCCCGCATGAAACAAGTGAATGTGAGAAAAAGTGTTTCTGTATCAATATTTTGCTAAAAGTTTCTCACAAGAACTGTCAAAATAAGTCCCATTTGAAATTGATGCGAGAAAAATAAAATTTCAAAAAAATGGAGAACAAATTATGTATGTATGTACTAGGTAGGGATGCCAATCGGAACTGGTTTTTGAAAATCCCGGGATTTTGGGATTCGGGATCAATGTGTTTCTTTAAGATGCTACTTTTTTTTAATAAACAACACTTTTTGAATACTCAAAAGGTTGTATATACGTAACAAAAATTTTTAAAAATGAAAACAATAAAACAATTTATTTTATACATATGTTTATAACACTGACCTCACCCATGATCAAACTGATCAGATTCTGAAAAAAGCTTAAAAAAAATATACGTATCTCTTAGTTTTTCCAGATCAATTCATTTCGGTTTTTTGACAGCAATTCAATTTTTAATGTGAATTAAGCTGTGACGACATTAATACACTGCAAAGTGTAGTCCCTCATCGATCTCGATAGCTGAGTAAAAACTGTAAAACTATGTCGACTGCAGTGGAGTACTTCTTCAGGGTGAGGGAGAGATTCATAATCAATAATTTAAGTACGTTTGCAATTTATCTTAAAACAAAATGTTTATACAAATGTTTCTTAAGACAGATTTCAAGTTTAAATAATTTATTTATGAATACGTCAAATAGTGTTTAGTTAAAAAAAAAATATTTTATTTACCGTATGTGTTTTAAGCAAATTTCTCATTATTATTGGACCGGAAGGAATATGAGCTATTTCATCAATATAACGTAATTGTTATAAATATATCAACTTTTATTCTTTAGCTTCTGAATAAAACTTTAATTGGATAGTGAATAATTTTTATTTTTTGCTGGATTTATAACAATTATTTCTTGATTTCTATATTTTGCATAAAAATATTCATTTTTATTTTGGTATTATGTCTTAAGCCAAAGCTGAACTTGCTAAACGTAATTGTAAAAAAGGCTTGAGATGTGAATCTGCAAATTTCGTTTCTACCTAAAATTATGGTTTTTATTAAGCAAAATACAAAAATTCAGAAATAGTCGTCATATATCAAGCAAAAATTAAAAATTTTAAATACTCGCTGTGTACCAAAAACAAAAATTAAACACAAGAAATAGAATTATTTGCAATAAAAAATATAATTCAAATATAATTTTGAATAATTTTTTTGTATATAGGATAAAAATTCAATAAAAAAGAACAATTTTGTACATAAAAGTTGATATGATAAAAATAAATCCCGGGATTCGGGATTTCTCAATCCCGAAAAATCCCGGGATTTCCCATTTGGCATCCCTAGTACTAGGGCAATCGAACGGTTATTATTCGACCGGTTTTAACCGGTTATTTTAGTTATGCCCAAGTCGGTTATTTTATAATGTTCATTTTTCGAATATCGAAAATATTTTGTATAATAAACCGGTTATTTTAATAATGTATAATATATACATATACGTTTTCCTTGCTCTTGTTGTAAATGAACCCGTAATATAAGTATTTTTCTAATTGAATAGTGTCAAACTTTAACTTTTTATGAAGAATGACAAAACAAAATGTAACAGAAGTCAAAAAACATTATGAACAATGTAAATACAATTCGCTTATAGAAGCATGTGTTCCTCTAAAAACCAAAAGCAATTTAAAATGCTGCAAAAACGTGTTCAGTTAAAAAGTAAATAGTATTTTGTGCGGGATTATTCTAAATATTATTATAGATATTATCTCTAAAGATATTTCGAACGGGATTAAAGAGACAAAGTAAGGTGGTTGTAGTGCCCTAAAATGATAAGTTGCAAATGTTCTACTATGTCACGATTTATTAATCAACTTTTATTAGTACACATGCTTGACATTTATGTACTCCAAATAAAACCTTACTCCGTTCGAAGTAGTTCTAAAGAGACGACAAATAATACTTTACTAAAATATGCAACTAAAATTAAATCATTGGGTAAAATATTAACCCGTTGTGTTGCCGAGGACGAAATGCCCGTTACGGCACTAAAAATTCTTAAGTAGTTCGCATATATTAATCCTTAAAATAACAACATTCGGCCGAAATCAACGATATGGAAAAGTTCATCAGCTTAATTTATTAAAACGCCAAGAACTAAAAAACAAAATTGAAGAAATCAAACAATTTCATGGAAGTTTTAAATTCTGGTCGACGAATTGACAAACATTTCATACAAAAGGTATGTTCCTATTACTGGTAGTTTCTATAATGCTGAAACAAAATAATTGGAAATATATAATCGTGGCTAAGAGGGTTTGTTTGCAACTTTTCAAAAATATGGTCGAAGTCTACTGATTCAAATTGTTAAAGATGTCAATATGAATCAGTAGACTTCAAATTAACAAACAAACAAATTAAAACTCATTTAAAATAAATTTTGGAAAATAGCTCTTATAATAAATTTAATAAGTTCCTATAATTTTTTATTTGCTTTTTCAAAACGTTTGTCTAGATCAAACATCATTTAACAGATTCTAGATAACATTATACAATTATCTTCTTACAAATAAAGCTAAAGATATGTTTAGACCAAAAAAATATTGGACAAAAAATTAAAAAAAACATGACCAGCAAATGTATCAAACTTTCGCTTTATTTTTAAAAATTTGTATGTACTTCTTTATCTTTATTTTTAAGAATATCATTGTATAATTCAATTAAGAAACTGTTAAATGATGCTTGATCCAGCAAACATTTTGCAAAAGCAGACAATTTTTTAATAAAACTAGTGGTTCAGTGTAGGACGTCAAATATTTACAAGATGTGAAGATTGCTTCGGTAAATAAATAAGAAATGTAAAAAACTAAGCTAAAGTTTGATAAATTTACTGGTCACAATTTTCTTGGATTTTATCGTTAAATATTTGTTAGTTCTGAACCAACCTTAAGTCATACTTATGTATTTTGTTTGTTCCTTACTTTTGTAAATTGTGTTGTTTTTATTTAAATTAACGTTTTTTTTTAAATAGCAACTATTCGAAATATTCGAAAACCGGTTATTAGAAAAAGTCAAATAATCGATCTCCCTAGTAGTTATTATTATTTTTTTTTTTTTATTTGAAGAGAAGGAATTTAAATGATGAAAATAAATAAAACACAATTGTTATAGGCATAGTATACAACTAGTATGCCGACTCTTTGACAGGTACATAACTCAACTGTCAGTGGCACATATTTTATGTTTGTATTAGTAAGATTTTTTTCAAATGTATTGGTGTATAAAACTATTTCCACCACTAAACATAGTTGCATAAAATCGTATAGAATGTGGCAAAAATTTTTTTTCCAAAATAAAATTTTATTAGTTCAATAAATTTTCAATATATTAAATGCTGGCTACATTAAAAACAATGTTTGCAAAATTTTTATTCTGCAATATCGGATAATATATAAATAATTAATGATTTCAAATATTATTTTTATACCACAAAATGCTACTCTGTTGGCTTTAATAATATTAACAACAGAAAAAATTTAGTGTCAAAAAAAATTATTTAAAAATTTTTAGTTTGTGAAAAATAAAAACATTTTGCAAAAGCAAATTAGCAAATTATATTGAAAAAAATTATTAATTATGTGTTTAAGTCATAAAATTAAACATAAAGTGTTATATTGTGAAAAATTTTAAATTGAAAAATTTCAAATTTTGTTTTGTTTTTGTTGTTCTTATGTGTGTTGAATTCACACAGAACCTATATGTGTGATGAGAGTTATAAAAAAAAGAGAACGTTCTCACCAGTCGGCATACTAGTTCTATACTATGGTTATAGGTATTTTGTAATTTTAATTTTTTAAGCCCTTTATTGTTTTCGCTTTATGCAGGGCTGCCAGATAAGTTTGTGAAAAAATCGTAAATTTTCTAAGAAAAATAAAAAAATCGTCTATTTTCTGTTAAAAAATCGGATAATTCAAAATTAATTTTGAAAAATTTTGTTCGATTTTTATTAAAACATAATAAAAAAATAATAAAAAAAAAATAGTTAAGTTCATGGGTAAAATACATATTTTATACATACATACTTACATACTTAAGCTTGAGGTCTATTTAAATACATTTATTTATTTAATTTTTTCTTTAATCTGATAACAATAAATATTTAAAACAGAAAAACCAGAATTTAAAAAAAAAATTATTTTATTATGTACACATTTAAAATATTTAACATTTATCAAAATATGCCTGCAAAAATACTCTTTTAACACTTTCGACCCGGTCGGTACAATATATCCCAAAAAAGTTTAAAAACACCTCTTGGTAATATATAATGAAGAACGTGAATGAAATTTTTTTTCCGTTATTTATGGCATTCAACACATCTTGTCGATGCTTGATCGACATTTTGAAGCTGCAGTTGCTCGTAATTAGTGAAGAAGTGAACACGTGTTGGAAAATTTTGCAAAAAAGCATAAGAATTCCTACGAAAAACGCAGTAAGTGTCATATTTATTTTTCTTTTCCGTGTATTTATCATGTGTTTGTGCAATGTGTTTTCAATTCAAGTTTAAGAATTCACTAATTCTTGATATAACTAAGGTTTTGTGCTCATGGAAGTATATGTATTACTAGTATTTTGACTTGGGACTATATATCCCAGGAGTACATAAACTGCATATAAGTTCAATAATGGTAAGTTTAAATTTCTATACCCAATAGCCATAATGACCAGCAAGAGATCTAGACTTACTGATGATATTATTGAAAATGTGCTATACGGTTCCTCAGGTGAGTCGGAGCCATTTGAAAATAGCCGCTCTGAATATGTAACGCCGGAGGAGAACGATTCATCTACAACTGAAGAAGAGTGTCTAGGTGATATTGAGTCCGACGACGTGGAAGAAGATTGTGCAGTTGCAGTAACACCTGCTACGGAGAATATATGGACGGTTGACGGCAGTTGCCAGCCATGAAACGAATTGCCTCGAGGGTACAATCCGTCTGTGCTTTGCGCTTTAAATCTAGGCTCCAGTGAATGGAAACTTTTTTGAAATTGTTTCCTCGCAGCCTGCTTAGTTGGATAAGCCTGTGCACAAACGAAATAATCAATATCGTAAAGAAAACTCAAGGTGCATACAGAAAAAACACTCGATCTATTCAGACCAGCACGAAGTTTTAGCAATGATGGGAATAATACTTGTGACTTCCTGCAATAGACTACCGAATATGCCTATTTACTGGTATAAGAGAAAGTCTGTTGGCAATGCCTTGATAAGAGATAGCATGTCTCGCGATCAATACCTCTCTCAAAACTTTATTGCAACTCTCCTAAAAAGCGAAACGGCTGTACAAAAAGCTATTAAGATGTGCAAAAAGCTAGAAAGATCGGCATTGAAGCAATACCTTCCAATTAAACCCATCAAACGAAGCATTTAAATATGGGAAAGATCTGACTCATCCTCTGGCTAAGTATATGACTTCAATATATATTTTGGAAAATAATCTGAGAAAGGAATCGACAACTTGACCTTGGGCGAGAGAGTAGTCATATAGATGAAAACTATCAAGCGAACCAATGTGGCACTTTTTTTTTGATATTTGTTCCTCAGTGTACTTATTCAACACCCTACCATTTCCTGCTGTCGGTACTGTTATTTTCAATCGAAAGCAGCTACCTTCATGTACACAGAAATTGAAAAGAGGAGAGTGTTTGCTACTAAAATCAATTTGGAACCTCGTCCGCGTTTTGGCAGGATACAAAACTTGTGACGGTATTGAGTTATTGCCATAGCGGAGAGAAGGGATTGATCGAACGCCAACAGAAAACCGGTGAAAAAATTTGTTTCAATTTCCCAAAGTCCATTGTCGACTACAACCAACATAAGGGTGGGTCGATCTCCGACCAAATGTCGCAGCTTTACGATATCAGCAGAAAGTCCACAAAGTGGTGGAAAAAGGTATTTTACAAACTTTTCCAAACTACCTGTGTCAACGCCTGGATAATATATAAAGAGACGCATCACTTGTTTAATCTTGCATATATTGATTTTATTATTGCTTTTATTTTCGGGATTCAGCGAATGTAGAATCTCGGAACTTGTCAATGCCGAAATCGTTAACTTAATTTTTGTTTTACAATTTTTTATAAAAATAAATTCATCATGACATTCTCCCTTGAGAGTATAGGGAACAAAATATTGATCTTTTATATTTATTTGATTAATTCCGTTAATACTGTCATTGAAAACGAAAGAAAAAAGTAAAACTTTGTTATTCTTTTTAAGTGTATCCAACAATTATAAAGGAATTTTAATGTGAGAAGTGCTGAAAATAATAAAACAAGACAATTAATTAAAGAAATTAATGTCTTTTGCAATTTAATTTATTATCTAATTGATTCTACTGTTGCACCAAATGTTTACAGGTTTAGGCTTATTTAAGTGTTTTCCGAGATAACCAAAGCTAATTTATTGAGCGATTTCACGAAATTAAATAGTGTAATTTATACACTGCATAATTCCTACCACCAGGGGTGGTGTGTACAAAAATGTGTTTTTTAATAAAAAAATTATTTTTGTTAATTTTTGTTATTGGAAATCGTACGTTATATTGTTTAGCATATTTTTAATTAAATTAATCATTAATTGAGAAAAAAAATCACAATTTTTAATTTTACAAATTTTTAATATAATCACATAACAACCTTGTAATATTAAATGAATTGTAAAACTTTTGTTTGTAAACCACTTTTAAAGAAGTTTTTTATTAATAAATATTTATAAAATAAAAAAAAAAAAATTTTAAGAAACGCTTTTCTTTACCTTAATATATTGATCAGTTGTGAACACAAAATGAAGATGAATACTAAAAAAATCGACTAAAAGTCAAAAAATAAGAACATTTCAAACAACATAAACTTTTAAATCAAAGTGGAAAAAATCTCACACATCCCTTAAAGAAAAGCGTATAAAATTTTTTTGAATCGCCCTGTTTTTATTCCACTTCGTTTCGTTGTATACAAATTTTGGTTGTTTACTTTTTAATCAAAAGCTTTTATGTTTGTAATTAAGAAAGTTTTGTGTTTTTACTTGTTACGTTCTTTTGAGGTGTAGTTAAATTAATATTCATATAAAAAAATAAACACACTGCCATATGCCTTAACTAAACGGTTTGATCTTTATTATAAAAAACATATTCTGTTTTTATATTGTTAGTGAGTATATATAGAGTATATAGTTTATAGTGAGTATATAGACTCAAACAGTTCTACCGATGTCGAAGAAATTAACTGCCAATTGCCTAAAAGAGTACAAAAAATTGTGAGAAATCGTCGCAAATTTAAAGATTGTTGGACAAAGGATTTCAATTGGTTGTTAAAATCCAAGGAAGAAACGATGGCTTAGTGTTCGGCTTGCGGGATTTCGTTCTCAATTGGTAATGGTGGTATTAGTGACGTTAAACGTCATATGAAATCCGCCAAACACAAGAGCATTCAGCAGAAACCCGTTACCAGTTTTTTAAATCAAAAAAATAATAACCCAGAAGGTAATCGTGAGTGCAGCGCTATGGCAGAGGCTGCTTTTGCATATCATACGGTTATGCATAGCCACAGCTTCATTTCGGCAGGTTGTACCAGTCAGCTTTTCAAACATTTGTTTCCTGACTCAAATGTTGTTACCAACTTTACATGTGGAAGGACAAAGTGCTCCAAAATTGCAACTAATATACTTTTTAAATATTCTATCGAAACAGTTATTAAAGACTTAGATAATAACCACCCTTTTTCTATATCAACCGATGCGTCAAACAAAGGAAATATCAAAACTTTTCCTATAGTAATAAGATATTTTTCAAAGCATACAGGAGTAAACACAAAACTGTTCAACTTTTATGAGTCAAACTCGGAAATGTCGATCGATATCGCAAACTCTTTAAAGTCAAAATAAGACGGACGAGGCTTAAACTTAAAGAATGTAACCAGTTTTTGCGCTGATAATGCAAACGTTAACTTTGGATGTAAAAAAAGTGTTTTTGTGGAACTAAAAAAAGTAATCCAGATATAATCGGTGTGGGATGTTTGTGCCATATCCTAAATAACGCATTTAAAAATTCATTAAAGCTTTTAAAATATGATTTAGAAAATATTGTTATCAAAGTTTTTAATGAGTTTAGCTCTTCGACAAAAAAAACTACCAACCTTAAAGAAATATTCGAGTTTTGTGATTTAGAATGGAGTGAAATGCTCCGACATGTACCCACACGTTGGCTTAGTTTAACTCCAGCTATTGAAAGGCTTTTTAAGAATTATGCAGCAATAAAAACTTACTTCCTCTCTCAAGAGTGTCCAACTGTTTTGAAGCAGTTTTTTGAACTAGAGAGTGCTGAAGCTTATTTGGGATTTATTCACAATGTAGGTACTGCTTTATCATCCTGTATAAAAAGGTTAGAAGAACAAAACAGATTGGTGGTAATCGATATTTTTGAAATAATTAAACGTCTTCGCGATAAATTTATACAACAAAAAAATGAAGAGTTTTATGGCTATTTAGCTGGAACCGTATGTAGTGGTTGTGATTATCTCCAGGAAGTAGCATTGTTTAAAAAGCGAGCTGTCGCGGTTTTAGATTCTTAAGTAAAATACATTGAAGACCGTTTCGATTTAAGTAATAATAAATTTGAAAAACTAAGTGTTTTTAATTTAAATTCCACCATACAATTTAATGATTTTGCGGTTTTAATCAAATTGTTTTCTATTAAAAGTATTGATATGGATTTACTTTTTGATGAATTCCTAGCATTAAAGACTTTCTGAAACCATAGCAACACAAAAACCAGTTGACGAAAAATGGAAAGAGTTTTTAAATAGTGGCTCGTTTTCGAATTTTGAGTCAATATGCAATTTTATTTTTTCCATACCACATTCCAATGCTGGAACGGAAAGAATATTCAGTTTAATGTTTTCGTTTTGGAGAAAAGAGAGAAATAGATTATTAATAGAAAATTTGGAAAGCGAGTTGATTATAAAGACAAATTTTGGATATACATGTATTGGATTTTATAATTTTTTGAAGACTGAAACAGGAAAAAATTGTATTGTTAAAAGTGTACAAAAAAGGGATAAATATTTATAATTTTTTTTAATTTACTTTTTTTGTAAGCTTGAATTATTTTCTCTTATATAACTACGCCATATCTAATTATATTTTATAATTGTTTATTGCAAAATGATTAAATGTATGAATTTAAAAAACTCAATTAATTTTTTCTTTTTGAATTTTTTCTATAATATTCATTTAATACTTTTGGAATATTATTACTTAAAAAATATTGTTACGAAATTAACTTTAGTTAAGAATAAGTTTAATTTGTTAGTAATTTTATTAGTTTAAAATGTTATTGTATTATTTTCGCATATTTCTAATGTAAACCCACTGTATAGAGTTTTCTAGTACAAATGTAATGTTATGATTGTTATAGATAAATGTATAACATAATAGTCTTAAGATTATCTTTAACCCATGAAGTATGCTTTAGTTTATTGATGTATAAATCAATTTAAATTCAGCCACAGTGTTAATGCATAATGATATTCGCTGTAAGATAATAAAATCTCGATTCGCCCAGAAATGTCGAAAATGTTACAGACATTTCGACAAGTAGAATGATCTAGAGCAGGGGCTTCCATTTCTTTGCACAATTGTGTACACCATTACTAACACATATTTTTATACTCTTTAATTCAGTCGTCGATGTGACTTTGACAAGTGTACATGTCTAGCGGATGCTATATTATTTTGTTTCAGCTTACACTCAAAAAATATTGTGCGGTCAAAAATGCTTTTGGTAACATCCAATGCCTTGCGTGCAATTTTTATTTAGAGTTTAAATTTTAAGACTTAAATGTAGAATAATGTAACATTGCAGTTTACATGCAAAGCAAAGAACTTTGTAAAATGGTAATTATTTGAGATTTAAAAGCAATTTTTAATATTTCAGATAAAAAATTTCAAAATGTCTAACAGTCCTATGTGGAAGAAGCTGATAGTC
Source organism: Pollenia amentaria (assembly GCA_943735925.1). NCBI lineage: Eukaryota > Metazoa > Arthropoda > Insecta > Diptera > Polleniidae > Pollenia > Pollenia amentaria. Next base: position 71,663,402 of record OX031010.1, read on the forward strand.
ACATTTATTATAGGTTTTATTTTACATACGTATATGGATTCGGTTGTTAAAATTTTACAGCACTTTTTTATTTTTTCTTATGCAATACTAAAAATTATTATTATAAATTATTATCTGATCACTAATTCCACTAACACCGTGGTAATAGTTATAAAACAGATTACCCAGTTTTGGTGTTTAAAAATATTAATGTGTTCTTATAAAAAGAATTAAAAACTCTGTTAATTTTTTTCTTGAGACTGATTATACATTATGCTGTTAAAAAAAATGTATTTGATGATAGGTCATTTTTAATTTTGTAAATAACTTAAAATTATATAAAAATACATATGTAACGTGAATCCTAATCAACAAAAATTTTAAATTTTCAAATAATATCTACATTGTTTTGAATTTAAGCTAACGATATGTGTTTTGTTTGTGAAAAGAATTCTTTGATGCCTGTAAAAGGGTCCCTTTTTCTTTCGTTAAAAAGACGTACCTAAATGCAGAAATTATTAAGAAAAAAAAAATAGCCACAAGAATTTGTTGGTATTTTGCGCTTGTAAAAATATTTTTGTTTCTGTACCAATCGCGTCGGTGGGTTTTTTTTTCTTTGAAAACACTTCTTAAGTATGTAAAAATATTTAAAAAACAAGTTAAAAAAGTCTTGTTTTCCTACAATTTATGTGTAAACCTATACACATAAAAGCAAATGTGACAGCAGGTAAAATTTTTGGGTAAAAAGATGTGTTTTATTGATGTATTAATGAAACTTTATTGTTTGTCACTACTTTTATTGCTTACTTTTTTATGCTACAATTATATGACCGAGTCCAAAGAGTTAACCTTACTAATTTATGGCATTTATTTAACGTAACTTTGACCTGTTATAATGACTTTATAAATTTTTGCAGGCAAACTCGGGTGCACATTTGGTATTTTGTAAAAAGTTATGATATTCCATTAGCTAGAATTAAAATGTATGCACAGATGTTTGCAGTATGAGTCTGCACAGATGGAGCCAATGTAATGTTGGGCAAATATAATGCTTATAGGCCAGGCCGATTAAAAAAACACGAATTTGCAGTTCATAATTTTCACTGCATAATTCATCAGACCGCTCTTGCATCGAAATTCATAAATGATACCCCAGCTATGAAGACAGCAGAGGATATAATAAATAAAATTCGAGGCGGACATCAAGCGCTTACCCACCGAAAATGTGTAACCTTTTTAAAAAACAAAAATGCTGTGAATTGTGACCTAAAAATGTTTACAGAAGTTCGGTGGCTAAGTCGCAGTGATTGCCTGAATAGACTTTATGATTTAAGAGAAGAAGTTCTTCAGTTCCTAGAAACTGAGAAAATAGAAAAAGTTTTAATGCAGTGTTTAAAAGACAATAATTTTATTTTAGACTTAGCTTTTTTGGCAGATACGAAAAGTATGTTAAATGAACTTAACTTGGAATTGCAAGGAAAGGAACGCAATATATGCGACTGGTCAAAAATCATTCACAATTTTAAAACAAAACTTTTTCTAATTTTTTCCCAAATTAAAACTGGTGATTTTTCCAATTTTCCAAAAACTTGACCAGTCGCATATATTGCGTTCCTTTCCTTGCAATTCCAAATTAAGTTCATTTAACATACTTGTCGTATCTGCCAAAAAAGCTAAGTCTAAAATAAAATTATTGTCTTTTAAACACTGCATTAAAACTTTTTCTATTTTCTCAGTTTCTAGGAACTGAAGAACTTCTTCTCTTAAATCATAAAGTCTATTCAGGCAATCACTGCGACTTAGCCACCGAACTTCTGTAAACATTTTTAGGTCACAATTCACAGCATTTTTGTTTTTTAAAAAGGTTACAAATTTTCGGTGGGTAAGCGCTTGATGTCCGCCTCGAATTTTATTTATTATATCCTCTGCTGTCTTCATAGCTGGGGTATCATTTATGAATTTCGATGCAAGAGCGGTCTGATGAATTATGCAGTGAAAATTATGAACTGCAAATTCGTGTTTTTTTAATCGGCCTGGCCTATAAGCATTATATTTGCCCAACATTACATTGGCTCCATCTGTGCAGACTCATACTGCAAACATCTGTGCATACATTTTAATTCTAGCTAATGGAATATCATAACTTTTTACAAAATACCAAATGTGCACCCGAGTTTGCCTGCAAAAATTTATAAAGTCATTATAACAGGTCAAAGTTACGTTAAATAAATGCCATAAATTAGTAAGGTTAACTCTTTGGACTCGGTCATATAATTGTAGCATAAAAAAGTAAGCAATAAAAGTAGTGACAAACAATAAAGTTTCATTAATACATCAATAAAACACATCTTTTTACCCAAAAATTTTACCTGCTGTCACATTTGCTTTTATGTGTATAGGTTTACACATAAATTGTAGGAAAACAAGACTTTTTTAACTTGTTTTTTAAATATTTTTACATACTTAAGAAAAGTGTTTTCAAAGAAAAAAAAAACCCACCGACGCGATTGGTACAGAAACAAAAATATTTTTACAAGCACAAAATACCAACAAATTCTTGTGGCTATTTTTTTCTTAATAATTTCTGCATTTAGGTCAGTGGTGTCAATTATGATTGTGTTGGTGCGAATACTCTTGTCTCTTACATTACCAGCGGGAGGAATCTGCGGTTGTGAGGCCTATTACGAGGCCTAATTAATATACATATTTTGCTATGAAGACTTTAGAGCAATTAATAATAATACAATTATCGAAAAATGTTGAGTTATGGACAGACACAATCAGTTATTATTTAAACAAATTTAATTTGGAACCTGCATTTCGCAGAAACTTTGCTTATATTTTGGATAAATTGAGCATTTGACAATATTTGAAGTCTTTTTACAACCTTATACAATTCTTTCCAAAATTTTTAATTTGGTGCTCAACATATCTTTGCGAATGCCAACAATGAAAATTCATTTGCACATACTAATGCAAATAATAACCCAATTAAGTTTAAAAATATTCTATAATTATTAACCACCATTATAAAAAGAGAAGATTTTACTAGCCTATAAAAATATACTTTTATTTACCAATAATATCTTCTAAATTTAAATTGCAGTTTCGAAACAACAAAACATTTTTTAGGTTTGTGGACGTTAAACAATAAAGTTTCATTAATAATACACATCTTCTTACCCAAAAATTTTACCTGCTGTCACATTTGCTTTTATGTGTATAGGTTTACACATAAATTGTAGGAAAACAAGACTTTTTTAAATATTTTTACTTACTTGAGAAAAGTGTTTTCAAAGGAAAAAAAAACCCATTGACGCGATTGGTACAGAAAGAAAAATATTTTTACAAGCACAAAATACCAACAAATTCTTGTGGCTATTTTTTTCTTAATAATTTCTGCATTTAGGTACGTCTTTTTAACGAAAGAAAAAGGGACCCTTTAAAAGGCAACAAACAAAACACATATCGTTAGCTTAAATGCAAAACAATGTAGATATTAGGTCTGTCTGCGTACTTTTCCAGTAGCAAATACTCAGTAAATTTTTTTGGGAGAGTAAGACAAATTTTACTCTTTCGGCTGAGAATATCTCAAAAAGTACGCAGACAGTATCCAGTGAAATCTTGCAAGAAAACAGCTGATCGGTGTGTAAACAATTGAAATAACAAACGTGAGCCAAGATAGCGTTGAAGAAATAGCGTCCAATTTGGGAATTTAAGAACCGGGAAACCAAAATACCCAAATAATGGGTATTTGCAGTATAAACAAAAAGTTAGCGTCGAATTTAGGAATTTAAAATAGGGAAGTACAAATATAGGAACAAATCTAGTTTACCGACGCAGCTCCAAATAAAAAAAAAGTACCCAGGGTGATGGAAATGGAAAAATAAGAAGAAAAAATAAAATAAATAAGTTGGCGCAAACGCTTAGTTTTCGAGTTATGGACGTTTAAAGTTTTCATATAAATATGTGATTTTCCACTACAATTCTAAACGTATATGGCCAATATTGGTATCATTTTAAAGCTCTTGAACAGATTTTTCTGGATATACATAATTTATTTTAAAATATTAAACTCTTTAGATCACATTACAGTTTTTTTCATTTTACGTCGAAATGTTACGGAAGTTCACTAGGAAAACATGTAGTTTATTTAAATAAAAGTGTAATACAAATTTTATAAAATAACAAACACTAGCATCGAAAAAAAAATTCTTTGCATAGCCAGCCTTTGGCCGGACGCAAGGATGTTCTTCTCTATGGTATAATAAACACCGGTTTCGCTTACTAAAGCTTCCTTGCATAGCCGGCCTTTGGCCGGTCGCAAATATTTTCTCCCCTATGGTATAACTAATACCGGCTTCGCTAACTAAAGATTCTCTGCATAGACGGCCTTTGCGAATGGGCAAGGATTCTCTCCTCATTAGTACAACATAAACATAGAGAAGGTTTTACTTGTATTTTAATTAAAATTCTTAAATAAATTAGTATGTAGTATATACATACATTAAAGAATTAGAAAAAATTAATAAATTTGTTTTTATGCTTACTAAAAAACTTTTGTATTTTGCAAACTCGTCCCACTTCTTAATAAACTAAAAATATTAAAATAAATTTTGTATGTCCAGAAAGATCTAGTGAAACGCTTTGCAATGATACCAATATTAGCCATATACATTTGGAAATGTATTGCAAAATCACATATTTATATAAAAACTTAAAACGCCCATAACTCGAAAACTAAGCGTTTGCGCCAACTTTCTTATTTAATTTTTTCTTCTTATTTTTCCATTTTCTATCACCCTGGGAACTTTCTTTTTTTATTTGGAGCTGCGTCGGTAAACTAGATTTAAGCCCAAATATATTTATATTTTTAATAAAAATACAAAAAATACTTACCACAGGCTTTTGCAGGGTATAAACTGTATATTTTCTGAAAGTAAATAGTTTTCTGGACAAAATGAGCGATGCGTGCAAAAAATCGTTCGGACAGTTTCCGAGAAATCTGGGTTCATCCAAAATGGTCAGTAAAAATCTTTACTGATTTATGCAATAAACCACAGGCTTTTGCACGGTATAAACTATATATTTTTTGCACGCATCGCTCATTTTGTCCAGAAAATTATTTACTTTCAGAAAATATACAGTTTATACCGTGCAAAAGCCTGTGGTAAATATTTTTTGTATTTTTATTAAAAATATAAATATATTTTTACTTCCCCTTTTTAAATTCCTAAATTCGACGCTAACTTTTTGTTCATATACTGTAAATCCCCATTATTTGGATATTTTGGTTTCCCGGTTTTTAAATTCCCAAATTCGACGCTATTTCGTCGACGCTATCTTGGCACACGTAAACTCTTTCATTCAAACAGTATATAAAAACAGCTGTTCAAACTAGTTGCAAAATCTTACCAGAGGAAATTTCTCCAGTAACATTTTGCAAGTTCTCTAACTTTCAACTGTCAAAAAATTCTCTTTTTGGCTCTCTCGCCGTAAGAGATTTGGAGTACGCAGACAACATTTTGCAAGATTTTGCGACATTTTGTACAAAATTATGCAAAATATGTGTACGCAGACAGACCTATTATTTGTCAATCATTGTACAATGTCAAAAACAGAAATAAAACAAAACATAAACAAAGATAATAAAAAATAAATATATTATTTCTGTTTAGAGGCCTCAAAACAGGCCGTGCGATATTTCGATATTTCCCGCTGAATGAGAGTGTTTTGCAGTAAAAAATTGTATTTTACGCTCGCAAAATAAAAGAGCGTAAGCGTACATGTGAGTTTTGCTGACACAATTGTGCATGACGCTGACACCCCTGATCTAGATCAGGGATTTCCAAAAATTTTTTGGTTGTGTATTAGTGAGTACCAGAGAGTAAAAAAATTGAGAGAATGCGTTCATTAACAGCCGAAATAAAATGTTAGTAATATATTTTATAAGTTGTATAACACAAAGGTACAAAATTAAAAATTTTTTGTGTTGATAAAAAATTTGTAGCAATTCTTTACCAATTCAATGTCGCTGATTTTAAAACAGCACTTTTTTTTCATTCGGAAGCTTTTTGACTCTAAATCAGTTTTAAATATCTTATCAAACAATTGTAAAAAAATTAAAGATTTTTATGTTTTAAAAATTCATAAAAAATAAATATTGCACGCAAATCACACGTTTAATAACATATTCCGTTCCTTCCTTAAATGTTGCATACCATATAAGGCATTGGATGTTACCAAAAGCGTTTTTGACCGCACAATATTTTTTAAGTGCCATCATAAAGTTTTTTCTGTTAACCTGAAACAAAAATATGTATTGAGGTACGTTCAGACTAATGAAATATTTGACGAAAATAGTTGTTCTGATATTTGCTTCAAACTGTGTGGAACAAAAAAATATTTTGTTTAATGTTCAAACTAAGCTCAAACATTTGACAATTTTTGTTTGATGAAACAGTTGGCAAAAAGTGTTAAATAAAATAAATTAATTCATGTTTGCCATGCGTTCAGACTAAAATAAATATTTGCATCAAATAATTATTTAATGAAAGTGTTCAAAAATAATAATATATTTCACAAATAGTCAAAATGAGCGCAAAAGCTAATTTATTTTTTTTATTCTGTGGAGCAGCACCTTTCATAGTGTTAGAACAGGAGAATGTAAAATATAAAAAAAACTGGAAGACAATGGGTAACGGGAACATGGCTAAAATTTGCGAAAAATTGCAAACTTGGATATAAACCCTTAAATATATTTGAAGTCTCTAAATCAGTTAAAAAACAAAATGTCGGGAAAAAAATTTTTTGCAAAAATAGCGAAAATTCGCGAAAAATTTAGATATTTCAAACAAGCCATAAAATTTATTAAAAGTGCCTAAAACTAAAAGGAATGGCAAAAATTCGATAAAAATTGCTAAATTAGCGGAAATTCGCAAAAATTTGATAATAGCGGTATGATAGCAAAGCCTTATAATTATTAAAAATCGTTAAAGCTCTAAAGATTTACAGTGAAAAATCGCTTCTTCGCGAGCATGGCTAAAATTCGCGAAAAATTGCAAACTTGGAAACAAACCCTAAAATATATTTGAAATTGCTAAATCGGTTAAAAAACAAAATGTAGGGGAAAAACAAAAAAAAAATGTTGCAGAAATAGCGAAAATCGCGAACCATTTTAATATTTCAAACAAGCCATAAAATTTAGTAAAAGTGCCTAAAACTATAAGGAATGGCAAACATTTGCTAATAGCGGCACGATACAAAGTCTAATAATTATAAAAAATCTTTAAAATTGTAAAGAATCCAAAAAATTGCTTCTATCCGGAACATGGCTAAAATTATTTGTCGTTGTTTGCTCTTACAATTTTTTTGTAATATCAAATAAATGTTTGCTCAAAAATTACTAAAATATTTGATTTTTTGTGTTCACACTATGTTCACATTGGACAAATATTTGTTTGCCGGCAAATACTTTTATTTGCTCAAAATCAGCTGTTATTTTATTTGATACTCAAAAATATTTTATGTTCAGACTACGTTAATGAAATATTTGATGTTTGCTTTCAAATATTTCACCAGTCTGAACGTACCCTTAGTACTGGTATACACAATTGTGCATAGAAATGGATTTCCCTGGTCTATTTTTTCAAAAATAAAATAAATTACATGAGAATTATAACGTGAAAAAGTTATTTTAGTAAAAAGTTACGGGGTTCATAGTGGTAAGTAAAATAGAAAGGGTATTCACGTTGTTGGGTTACTCATACTTCAAACATCTGTGCATACATTTTAATTCTAGCTAATAGTATATCATAACTTTTTACAAAATACCAAATGCGCACCTGAGTTTGCCTGCAAAAATGTATAGTCATTGTAACAGGTCAAAGTTACGTTAAATAAATACCATAAATTAGTAAGGTTAACTCTTTGGACTCGGTCATATAATTGTAGCATAAAAAAGTAAGCAATAAAAATAGTGCTAAACAATAAAGTTTCATTAATACATCAATAAAGCACATCTTCTTACCCAAAAATGTTACCTGCTGTCACATTTGCTTTTATATGTATAGGTTTACACATAAATTGTAGGAAAACAAGACTTTTTTAACTTGTTTTTTAAATATTTTTACTTACTTAAAAAAGTGTTTTCAAAGAAAAAAACCTACCGACGCGATTGGTACAGAAACAAAAATATTTTTACAAGCACAAAATACCAACAAATTCTTGTGGCAATTTTTTTTCTTAATAATTTCTGCATTTAGGTACGTCTTTTTTACGAAAGAAAAATGGACCTTTTACAGGCATCAAAGATTTTTTTTCACAAACAAAACACATATCGTTAGCTTAAATGCAAAACAATGTAGACATTATTTGAAAATTTGAAAGTTTTGTTGATTTGGATTCACGTTACATATGTATTTTTATATAATTTTAAGTTATTTACAAAATTATAAATGACGTATCATCAAATAAATATATAATTTTTTTAACAGCATAATGTATAATCACACTCAATAAAAAAATTAGCAGAGGTTTTAATTCTTTTTATAAGAACACATTAATATTTTTAAACACCAAAACTGGGTAATCTGTTTTATAACGATTACCACGGTGTTAGTGGAATTAGTGATCAGATAATAATTTATAATAATAATTTTTAGTATTGCATAAGAAAAAATAAAAAAGTGTTGTAAAATTATAAGAACCGAATCCATATACGTATGTAAAATAAAACCTATAATAAATGTGACTATCAGCTTCTTCCACATAGGACTGTTAGACATTTTGAAATTTTTTATCTGAAATATTAAAAATTGCTTTTAAATCTCAAATAATTACCATTTTACAAAGTTCTTTGCTTTGCATGTAAACTTATGAAATGTTACATTATTCTACATTTTAGTCTTAAAATTTAAACTCTAAATAAAAATTGCACGCAAGGCATTGGATGTTACCAAAAGCATTTTTGACCGCACAATATTTTTTGAGTGTAAGCTGAAACAAAATAAAATAGCATCCGCTAGACATGCACACTTGTCGAAGTCACATCGACGACTGAATTGAAGAGTATAAAAATATGTGTTAGTAGGGGTGCGCTCAATTGTGCAAAGAAATGGAAACCCCTGGTATAAATACTCGCGAAGGTTGGCATCGAGAATCAGTATTAGTACGATTATTTAAGTGTGTACATCGTAATTATAAGTGGTAAAATTGACTTAGTTCTAAATAAAGTGGCGTGAATAGTTTATAGTACATCTTAAATGTAAAGTGTTTTATTTATTTTATTAAAGTTGCAATAAAAGAACTCAAGAGGTTTATTATAAAGGAAATAAACCAAAAACGTTATTGAAAAGGCAGAAACGTAACAATATAAATAATTTAAATGATAAGGAAAGAGAAGACCTGTTTTATAAAAATAAAACAAATTTTTAGAAAAATTTGAAAAAATGGTTATTAGAAGAGGAAATTTATGAACCAAAATCAGTTCCCAAATTGAAAAAAGGAGATTTCAAGTTTAGTAATATTGGAAATTGTTAAGAAAGTAAGACCATTGTGGGATGGTGTTTTTATCAAGCAATTGCTGAAAAAAATTTGGGAAAGGCTTAATTATAATACTAAATCATTGGTGTTCAAAAATGTTTTGCATATGTATTCTGAGAGAATTGTGTAAGTACAGTGACACGCAAAACTAAACGCACAATTTTTATTAATATTAAATCACAAGAATTTTTTTTGGTTATATAAAATTTATAATAATGCAGTTCACACTGAATTAAGTGTATGTGATAAACTTCCGTTGGTTAGGGGTTTCTGTAGAGTTGGTGATTAGGGATTAATTAAGAAAATTATGATTCTTTTCATAGCTATATGATTAGGTATACCGATGAGAAAAAAAACCTTTTTATTAGAAATAAAAATTTGTTTTTTTTTAAATTTAAGGAATGGCTATCAGTTGAAGAAAATATTGAAAATAAATTAGATTTTATTTTAAAAAATTTTTCCAAAAAAATCTTTTTATTTCTAATAAAAAGGTTGTTTTCCTCCATATCGCTATGAAAAGAATCATAATGCCTCTTAATAACATTTTCCCAATGTTCTTTAAATGTTTGATAACATAAAAGACATTGGGCATTTTTTATCATAAAATAGTTTTGCAATTCCATATTATTTAGCAACAAACTAACGTAGCTTCCACACATGTGCATTCGTCGCTGTCTGACGAGCAACTAAATTAATTTCATTATTATTTATTTTACACACTGTATTCGAACAAATATCAATGCAGCTATCGTACATGTGCACTTGTTGCTCTCACATGTACGACAAAAATAATGAGCGTAAAAAACAAAGGGGTGGGGCTTCTAAACAATTGTTTGCCTTAATGAGCATCACTGTACTAAATCAAAGATGCCCAGTAGTGGCTGATATCAGCAAATTAAACTCACACGTATACTTAAGCTCTTTTGTTTGATCGTCAATCAACCAATAGGAAATCAGCATGTTGAGTGGGAGAGACAAACTACACTTGCAGAACTTTTGTGTCTTATTTTATCAAGAATAATAAAGAACAAGATTACGCATTGTGCATGTTTCTTACTGTTTACAAAAAACCGCTGTTTTTTAAATGACGTCACATGAGAATAAAATTTTTCGCGCCAATTCATTTTGTTAGGCAATTTGAAAAAAAAGTAACAAAAAAAGTGAAACAAATAAAGGTAGTGAACATTTTCCCGCTTTTTAAATTTATAAATTGATAAAACAAATAAAAAAAGAGTATTTGTATTTGTTGAAAACGTCTTAAAGTGTATAAACAACTCTTTTTTTACAAATTAAAAAATTAATAAAAACAATAATCTACGAAAATGAGATGTACTGTGGCAAATTGCAAAAACTCCAACAAATCGAAGGCATGTGAAATTAGTTTTTATGCCTTCCCTAAAGACAGCAACATCCTGAAGAAATGGGTACAATTCTGAAGAACATTTAACCCAAATACTTCTCATGTTTGCATGTTGCATTTTGATCCTAATGATATCGAAAATAGTTTGGAATACAAAATGGGTAAGTATACGGATTGAGTTTAAACAATGGTTATATATGTATATTTTTTTGCTGTAAGGATTCGCTAAAAGAAGGCTTTTAAAAAAGGGTGTTGTTCCATCCATAAAACCAACGACAGTAAAAAATGAGAAATTGCATACCGAACGATTGTTAAGATTGCAAAAACGGGATAACAAAAAAGAGGTTGATTCAATTCTGAAAGACCATAATTCTGAAAAAACTGCAGAGCAGTTTCAAGAAAATAAGGACGTTGATGTTGAATTGGGTGTTTCGGAAATTATTCAACCTTGTATAGACATCAAAGATGTTGAAAATTTAAAGAACGATTTGTAAGTCGCATTGGCATTAATGCAAATTATATATAAAATTATCATTCTTGCTACAAACGTGTCTTCTCAGTAGGCAAATTCTTCAGTACCAAAACAATGCTTTAAAAAAAGAAAATAGAAAACATGTTAAGGAAATACGTAATCTGCAACTAGAAATGTTATCGTTAAAAAAAGCCAACAAAGACAACATTGAAGAGATGAAAAAACAAGTCAATAGATCAAAGTACGAGCTGGAAAACATTGAACAAAAACTTTTAATAATTTTTACACGTGGACAAATTTCAAAAATTAAAAAAGGTATGAAAAGACAAGTATGGACGGAAGAAGATATAACACAGTCCAAACCATTATACGCCACAAGCTCCAAACTATATAAACTTTTATACCGGAAAAATTTTCCGCTACCATCAATTCGGACTCTTGAAAGTTGGGCGCAAAAAGTTGACATTAATAGAGGGCTGCTAAGACCAGTCTTTAAAGTTTTATCAGCATTAACTCACATGACAGAAATTCAAAAACTCTGCGTTTTAAGTTTTGACGAGATGAAGGTCAAGAAGTCGTACTGTTTTAACAAAACATCAGACACTACATTGGGTCCCGTTAGCTATGTTCAAGTGGCTATTGTGAGAGGTAAGTAAAATTTGGGAATATTTTAAATAAATAACTTTAGTGATGTTTTAATTTAAAGGACTTATTTCCAAGTGGAAGCAGCAAATTTTGATTGTCAAATGACAAAAGACATCTTGTTTAAAATTTTAGAGGAGCTAAGTTTGTGTGGCTATACCGTTGTTTCAATAGTTTCAGATCTTGGTGGCGGGAACAGAGGAGTGACAAAAGAACTTGGAGTAACTGAAGAGAATCCATGGTAAAAAATAAAATACATTCATACATATATCAAAAGCACATTAAACAAAATCAGCTTTAAATATGTATAAACATAAACTTTCAGGTTTACGTTTAAAAACGAAAAATTTTTTCATTTGCGGATGTTCCTCATATGATCAAACTGTTGCGTAACCACTTTATTGACAGTGGCTTTATGGTCCATCACAAAGCAGTTACAAAGGACATAATTTCAAAGCTTTAACATAAAACATAAAATATCTGAAGCTAATCTAAATGCATCAGGAGCCCAGCGGCAAAAAGTTAAGCTTGCAACTAAATTATTTTCGCACACAGTTGCGCAAGCTTTAACCAGTGCTGCTAGTCATGGGTATTTAGATGGGCTTAATTGGATGGAATGTCATCAGCTACTGAAAGTGGTAAGCCTATTAAATTGACAAATTTTATTTATAAATCAATTGGTTTATTTATTAAGACTAACGACTGGTTTGATATAATGAATGTCAGAGTCCCAAGAGCGGATGCCAGAACTCGGTGTCATGCTTATGGCCTTAGTATAGAAGAACAAAACAATATAATTGACGAAATGACAGATTTGGTGAAAAACTTGCGAGTTGTGGGTCGAAACTCTTTACTTCCTTTTCAGAAAGGTAAACGATTATTTCAAATCGCATTTCAAAACCTCTTAAAATTTAAAATTTTTAAAAGTATTATTCAATCAAATAACGCCTTAAAGGGTCTGTATATGGATTTGAAAACACGGTATAGTTGCGATTACATCCTTACTTATCGACTTAATCAAGACATTCTCGAAAACTTTTTTGGTATAATTCGATCCAAGGGCGGGTTGCATGGCCACCCCGATCAAGAAGAGTTCAGGTTCCGTTTAAGGTCATATTTGCTTGGTCGCAATAATGGAGCTATCTCAAATGCATCAAATGTTGAGATCGTTGACACATCCGATTTAGAAAGGACAAAACCGCTCACAGGTAATTATTTCTCTTTTTTAATACGAAAAAGTAATTTTTTTTTAATTTTGTAGGCATTATATTGAGCAAAATAAATTTACAAAATGATGAAAGCGAAAACATTGATGAGGAAGAACTGGTTGATTTTGTTTATGATGGTCTAGAAAACTTCGCTGGCTACATATGTCACAGACTTAAAGATGAAGAGCCCAATATTTCTGTTCCAAGAAGTGAATTAACAGCTCAGCCCTACACTTGGGTCGACCATCTTAGTGAAGGAGGTTTGTCTAAGCCAACTGAAGAGACTATGTGTAAAATGCAAGCTCTACATAACATCTTTCAGTCACTAAACAAGGACGAGTTACTTATCACTGAAGGTTTTTTTGGAAAAACACATGCAAATGGCCAAAAATATAGACTGCAGCGAAAAAATGAAAAAAATATTCTTTCGAGCCCGCATGTATTTTAAAATTAGATCTATGAATCATAATTTGTCCGATTTTTCTTCGCATAAAAAACGCAAAACAAAGAAAACTATAAGTTGAATTAATAAATGCACGTAAGTATCTTAACCAGGAATACAATCATCAATTGTTTTTATTTCATTATTCACTTTTCTTTTATTTATAGAAAAACACAGCGCAATAACATATTTACATAAAAACTAAAATTTAATTTTTTGCTACATATTTAATATGTATGTACATAAATAATAACTTTTTACAAGAACATAACTTAATGATCTCCAACTTACTTTTTTTAAAAGTTTTGTTAAAAAAATAAATGAAATAAATATTGACAAATGTATAACATTTAAAAAAATTAACACAATTAATTTTTATTTCACAATTTCTATTGTTTTATTTATTTTTATTTGACAATTTCAACTTTATTTCTTCTTTCATTAACCATAACCTAACTGTTTGTTTACCTTTTGCTTTTGTTTTTGTCTCATGTGACGTAGATGCGCAGTTGAATGCGTAATCTTGTTATTTATCATTCTTGTTATATTATATTTTAATCGTCATCGAGACTGCTGTCAGTGAACACATAAATTGAAATTATTGCGATATATTAATGATGTCAGCCGAAAAGTATTTTATGTTACAAAATGCTTTTGATGACATGCAATGTCTTATTTGTCATAAGACATTTAAAAAAACTAAAAAATATAATTTAAAAAACATAATAAAATATAATTTAAAAAAAATGACAACACCCGCCACACATGTGCTTTCGTCGCAATCTCGTTGACGACTAAATAAAATGAATAGCAAATTGTTTTCTTCCAGTGTTATTTCGTCACTCTCACCAATACTACTACCTTGGGCATCTTTGCACTAGATCAGGGGTGTCAGCGTCATGCACAATTGTGTCAGCAAAACTCACATGTACGCTTACGCTCTTTTATTTTGCGAGCGTAAAATATAATTTTTTACTGCAAAACACTCTCATTCAGCGGGAAATATCGAAATATCGCACGGCCTGTTTTGAGGCCTCTAAACAGAAAAAATATATTTATTATTTATTATCTTTGTTTATGTTTTGTTTTATTTCTGTTTTTGACATTGTACAATGATTGACAAATAATATCTACATTGTTTTGCATTTAAGCTAACGATATGTGTTTTGTTTGTTGCCTTTTAAAGGGTCCCTTTTTCTTTCGTTAAAAAGACGTACCTAAATGCAGAAATTATTAAGAAAAAAATAGCCACAAGAATTTGTTGGTATTTTGTGCTTGTAAAAATATTTTTCTTTCTGTACCAATCGCGTCAATGGGTTTTTTTTTCCTTTGAAAACACTTTTCTCAAGTAAGTAAAAATATTTAAAAAAGTCTTGTTTTCCTACAATTTATGTGTAAACCTATACACATAAAAGCAAATGTGACAGCAGGTAAAATTTTTGGGTAAGAAGATGTGTATTATTAATGAAACTTTATTGTTTAACGTCCACAAACCTAAAAAATGTTTTGTTGTTTCGAAACTGCAATTTAAATTTAGAAGATATTATTGGTAAATAAAAGTATATTTTTATAGGCTAGTAAAATCTTCTCTTTTTATAATGGTGGTTAATAATTATAGAATATTTTTAAACTTAATTGGGTTATTATTTGCATTAGTATGTGCAAATGAATTTTCATTGTTGGCATTCGCAAAGATATGTTGAGCACCAAATTAAAAATTTTGGAAAGAATTGTATAAGGTTGTAAAAAGACTTCAAATATTGTCAAATGCTCAATTTATCCAAAAAATAAGCAAAGTTTCTGCGAAATGCAGGTTCCAAATTAAATTTATTTAAATAATAACTGAGTGTGTCTGTCCATAACTCAACATTTTTCGATAATTGTATTATTATTAATTGCTCTAAAGTCTTCATAGCAAAATATGTATGTTAATTAGGCCTCGTAATAGGCCTCGCAACCGCAGATTCCTCCCGCTGAGAATGAAAGAGACAAGAGTATTCGCACCAATACAATCATAATTGACACCACTGCTCTAGATCAGGGATTTCCAAAAAAATTTTGGTTGTGTAGTAGTGAGTACCAGAGAGTAAACAAATTGAGAGAATGCATTCATTTACAGCCGAAATAAAATGTTAGTAATATATTTTATAAGTTGTATAAAACAAAGGTAAAATTAAAAATTTTTTTGTGTTGATAAAAAATTTGTAGCAACTCTTTACCAATTCAATGTTGCTGATTTTAAAACTGCGCTTTTTTTTATTCGGAAGCTTTTTGACTCTAAATCAGTTTCAAATATCTTATCAAACAATTGTAAAAAAAATTAAAGATTTTTATGTTTTAAAAATTCATAAAAAAATAAATATTGCACGCAAATCACAGCTGATAGAAAAAAAAGTGCAGTTTTAAAATCAGCGACATTGAATTGGTAAAGAACTGCTACAAATTTTCTATCAACACAAAAAAATGTTTAATTTTGTTCTCTTGTGTTATACAACTTATAAAATAAAATCTTCTAAATTTATACTTTTATGGCAGTTTCGTAATAGTAGAATGCTTTTCAAATGGGATGAACTTAATTTATTACGTTGCTTGGAACAAATAAATTTTAAATCCGAAAAAATTTGTTCGCATAGGTAAGAAGTGCCGAATAAAGAGAGGCACTTAAATGAATTTTTTTTTAGTTTAGGATATAACTCACCATCCAAATCTTTCCAGAACTCTACAATATTATTTTCGTCTGGAGCATTTACTTCGCTTCGTAGTATGATTAGTTCTGATTGAATATCAAATTCGTAGTTGCTTACATCGCAACGAAAAGGGGTTTCGAAAAGATCTAATAGTGGTTGTAAAATTACAAAATCTTGAAACCTGTCTTGAAAATTATTGAAAAGTGTTTCAAATATTTCGGCATATTCATATCTTTTGCCGATTTCGAGATTTCTATAAACAAGTGAAGTTTTAGGAAAATTGGAAAAATCACCAGTTTTAATATGGGAAAAAATTAGAAAAAGTTTTGTTTTAAAATTGTGAATGATTTTTGACCAGTCGCATATATTGCGTTCCTTTCCTTGCAATTCCAAGTTAAGTTCATTTAACATACTTGTCGTATCTGCCAAAAAAGCTAAGTCTAAAATAAAATTATTGTCTTTTAAACACTGCATTAAAACTTTTTCTATTTTCTCAGTTTCTAGGAACTGAAGAACTTCTTCTCTTAAATCATAAAGTCTATTCAGGCAATCACTGCGACTTAGCCACAGAACTTCTGTAAACATTTTTAGGTCACAATTCACAGCATTTTTGTTTTTTAAAAAGGTTACAAATTTTCGGTGGGTAAGCGCTTGATGTCCGCCTCGAATTTTATTTAATATATCGTCTGCTGTCTTCATAGCTGGGGTATCATTTATGAATTTCGATGCAAGAGCGGTCTGATGAATTATGCAGTGAAAATTATGAACTGCAAATTCGTGTTTTTTTAATCGGCCTGGCCTATAAGCATTATATTTGCCCAACATTACATTGGCTCCATCTGTGCAGACTCATACTGCAAACATCTGTGCATACATTTTAATTCTAGCTAATGGAATATCATAACTTTTTACAAAATACCAAATGTGCACCCGAGTTTGCCTGCAAAAATTTATAAAGTCATTATAACAGGTCAAAGTTACGTTAAATAAATGCCATAAATTAGTAAGGTTAACTCTTTGGACTCGGTCATATAATTGTAGCATAAAAAAGTAAGCAATAAAAGTAGTGACAAACAATAAAGTTTCATTAATACATCAATAAAACACATCTTTTTACCCAAAAATTTTACCTGCTGTCACATTTGCTTTTATGTGTATAGGTTTACACATAAATTGTAGGAAAACAAGACTTTTTTAACTTGTATTTTAAATATTTTTACATACTTAAGAAAAATGTTTTCAAAGAAAAAAAAAACCCCACCGACGCGATTGGTACAGAAACAAAAATATTTTTACAAGCGCAAAATACCAACAAATTCTTGTGGCTATTTTTTTCTTAATAATTTCTGCATTTAGGTACGTCTTTTTAACGAAAGAAAAAGAGACCCTTTTGCAGGCATCAAAGAATTTTATTCACAAACAAAACACATATCGTTAGCTTAAATGCAAAACAATGTAGATATTATTTGAAAATTTGAAATTTTTGTTGATTAGGATTCACGTTACATACAGTGGCTCCCATTAATATTCGGTATTTTTATTTCCATTTATTTAAACGAAAATTTTATCAAGAAGATGAATAAAACTCAGCAATTTAAAGTTGTTGCAAAGAAAATATATTTCTCGAGATCAAATTAATTAATTTTTATAGTATGTAGCATTAATAAAAATAGATAAAAAAGAACAAAAAATGAAAACTTAACAAAATTCAGGCTTCATTAATATTCGGTTTTTTATGAAATCAAAATAAACTCCTTAAAAATAATGTAAAAAATAAAAAAAAATAATATCTTGTTGGAAAGCCATTATTTTTGATAACTTCTGATAGACGGTTAGGCATATTATAAATAATTTTTTTTAAGTAGTCTACACTGATCTTTTCCCATTCTTCTTGCAGCCTTTTTTAAGCTCATTTCTGGATGAAATGGGACTTTTACGCACTTGGCGATCTAAATGATCCCATAAATTTTCTATGGGGTTAATATCAGGCGATTGGGCTGGTGTATCAATGACTTTTGGGCAATTGTAAAGCAACCACTCGCGGACTACATGGGCTTTATGTTTGGGGTCGTTGTCTTGATATAACTTGAAGGTCGAAGAAATTCCCATTTTTTCGGCAGATTGCTTCAAGTTTTCCCGCAA
Organism: Pollenia amentaria; assembly: GCA_943735925.1. NCBI lineage: Eukaryota > Metazoa > Arthropoda > Insecta > Diptera > Polleniidae > Pollenia > Pollenia amentaria. The sequence goes on from OX031010.1 coordinate 71,681,877, forward strand.
AATGTTTAAATACATATCCTTGTTCATCGTTCCATCAATAAAAACAAGTTTCCCGACTCCCTTTGCTGATATACAGCCCCAAACATGTCCACCTCCATAAGAGGCAAGGGTACAATGGTCGAGTTGCTCGTAAGAAGCCGTTCCTTAATTTAAAAAACAGGAAATTTCGACTAAAATTTGCAAAGCAACATTTAAAAAAGGATGTGAGTTGGTGGGAAGACGTTTTTTTCCTTGATGAAAACAAATTCAACATTTTTGGAAGCGATGGAAGAACAATGGTCTGGCGGAAACCCAATGAAGAATTGAAAGGTAAAAACATAACTCCCACAGTAAAACATGGAGGTGGACATGTGATGGTTTGGGGCTATATATCAGCAAAGGGAGTCGGGAAACTTGTTTTTATTGATGGAACGATGAACAAGGATATGTATTTAAACATTTTGCGGGAAAACTTGAAGCAATCTGCCGAAAAAATGGGAATTTCTTCGATCTTCAAGTTATATCAAGACAACGACCCCAAACATAAAGCCCATGTAGTCCGCGAGTGGTTGCTTTACAATTGCCCAAAAGTCATTGATACGACAGCCCAATCGCCTGATATTAACCCCATAGAAAATTTATGAGATCATTTAGATCGCCAAGTGCGTAAAAGTCCCATTTCATCCAGAAATGAGCTTAAAAAAAGGCTGCAAGAAGAATGGGAAAAGATCAGTGTAGACTACTTAAAAAAAATTATTTATAATATGCCTAACCGTCTATCAGAAGTTATCAAAAATAATGGCTTTCCAACAAGATATTATTTTTTTTTATTTTTTACATTATTTTTAAGGAGTTTATTTTGATTTCATAAAAAACCGAATATTAATGAAGCCTGAATTTTGTTAAGTTTTCATTTTTTGTTCTTTTTTATCTATTTTTATTAATGCTACATACTATAAAAATTAATTAATTTGATCTCGAGAAATATATTTTCTTTGCAACAACTTTAAATTGCTGAGTTTTATTCATCTTCTTGATAAAATTTTCGTTTAAATAAATGGAAATAAAAATACCGAATATTAATGGGAGCCACTGTATGTATTTTTTATATAATTTTAAGTTATTTACAAAATTAAAAATGATGTATCATCAAATAAATATATAATTTTTTTAACATCATAATGTATAATCACACTTAATAAAAAAATTAGCAGAGTTTTTAATTCTTTTTATAAGAACACATTAATATTTTTAAACAAAAAAACTAGGTAATCTGTTTTATAACTATTACCACGGTGTTAGTGGAATTAGTGATCAGATAATAATTTATAATAATAATTTTTAGTATTGCATAAGAAAAAATAAAAAAGTGCTGTAAAATTATAAGAACCGAATCCACATACGTATGTAAAATAAAACCTATAATAAATGTGACTATCAGCTTCTTCCACATAGGGCTGTTAGACATTTTGAAATTTTTTATCTGAAATATTAAAAATTGCTTTTAAATCTAAAATAATTACCATTTTACAAAGTTCTTTGCTTTGCATGTAAACTTATGAAATGTTACATTATTCTACATTTAAGTCTTAAAATTTAAACTCTAAATAAAAATTGCACGCAAGGCATTGGATGTTACCAAAAGCATTTTTGACCCCACAATATTTTTTGAGTGTAAGCTGAAACAAAATAATATAGCATCCGCTAGACATGTACACTTGTCAAAGTCACATCGACGACTGAATTAAAGAGTATAAAAATATGTGTTAGTAATGGTGTACACAATTGTGCAAAGAAATGGAAGCCCCTGCTCTAGATCATTCTACTTGTCGAAATGTCTGTAACATTTTCGACATTTCTGGGCGAATCGAGATTTTATTATCTTACAGCGAATATCATTATGCATTAACACTGTGGCTGAATTTAAATTGATTTATACATCAATAAACTAAAGCATACTTCATGGGTTAAAGATAATCTTAACACTATTATGTTATACATTTATCTATAACAATCATAACATTACATTTATACTAGAACATTCTGTACAGTGGGTTTACATTAAAAATATGCGAAACTTATACAATAACATTTTAAACTAATAATATTACTAATAAGCCAAACTTATTCTTAACTAAAGTTACTTTCGTAACACTGCCCCCCACTTAAGCCTGTTCGTCCCGAATAGGCTCGGATTCACCTCTTCCATAAGGGGCTTATCGTTCCAAATGAACAACTTTCATTTTTGCCCTTGGACTTTTGTGTTTCTGTATTCGATATACAACGTCATTTAATTTCTTTATCACCTTGTATGGCCCATCCCAATGTGTCTGTAGTTTGGGAGATAATCCTTTCTTTCGTTGGGGACTAAAAAGCAAAACCAACTGGTCCTCCTTAAATCCTTCCGAATTTGCCGCTCGATCGTATCTGGCTTTCATCTTGTCACTGGACAGCTTAATACGGTTTCGTACAAATTCATGAAGCTCATTAAGACTTTATTGTTCTTGTGAGGTGATTCCTTCATTGTTTTCACCCGTTGGTATAGGCTTAACGCCAAACTCTAGATCTCCTGGTAGTCTGAGCTCTGCTCCAAATACAATCTTGGCGGGTGTACGAGAGGTGGAGTCGAGAACCGCTGATCTATAAGCCAACAGGAATTTTGAAATGTGCTCATCCCAGTCTTTTTGTTGTGTGCTAACAACTTTCCGCAAATGTTCCTCTAATGTACGGTTAAATCTTTCAACCATGCCATCAGATTGCGGATGCAATGGGGTTGTTCTTGTTTTCTTTATTCCGTACAATTCACACATTTCTTTAAATATAACAGATTCAAAATTTCTGCCCTGGTCAGAATGTAATTCCAATGGCACGCCATAGCGGCACACCCAATTGTTCCCAAAGACGTCCACAACCGTCCTAGCTTCTTGGTTTGGGATGGCATATACCTCCGGCCATTTACTAAAGTAATCAATGACTACTAGTACATATTTGTTGCCGGCATTACTAACAGGGAAAGGCCCAGCTATATCCATTGCAATTCTTTCAAACGGGGCACCAGAATGGTACTGTTGTAGCGGCCCACGACTTCTCCTTACTGGACCTTTGGCGGCCATGCATTGTGCGCAATTGGTTATCCATTCAGTTACGGCTTGTTGACAGCCAACTCAATAGAACCGTTGTTTTAATTTTTCTAAGGTCTTTGTCACACCAAGATGACCACCACTTGGTAGCAGCCATTTACTACTTGAAGGCTGTTCCACAGAGCTTTCATTAATGGACTTTCTGGCGTAATTTCGTTTCGAGTGGGTCTTCTGCCCTCTTCCTTGGCTTTCAGAATTTTTGCTAAAATTGGGTCATTTTTCTGCGCCATTGACCAGCTTACTTGGGACTCTATCTGCAATAGACGAACATCACAGAAGCTTTCTTTTCCTTCAGCCCTTACACAATGCTTGCATTCCAACTTACAGGGTCGCCTAGACAGAGCATCCGCATTGCCATGTTTTCCACCTTTTCTATGTTCAATGCTAAAATCATAGCTCTGAAGGCGCTCAATCCAACGCGCTGTCTAGCCTTCCGGATTTTTGCATTGTAGCAACCACCTGAGTGCAGAATGGTCTGTTCTTAAATCAAAATGTTGACCATACAAGTATTTGTGGAAATGCTTTATTTTTTTTTTTTTTTTTATATTTTATTATTCCTACACTTAATACCGCGAAGCTTTTTGCTTGTCTGCAGGAGACCAGAGTCTTTGGCGGGAATCGAACCCGCAACCCCGGTACTGATAGACTAGCTCACTACCAGCTAGTCTACCGGGGCACCCCTTATGCACTCTAGTACTGCCAGAAGTTCTCGCCGAGTTACGCAGTTATTCATCTCAGGCTTCGAAAGTATTCGGCTGTAATAGCCTACAACTTTCTCTACACCATTGACCACTTGGGACAGCACACCTCCAATTCCAAGTCCGCTTGCATCGGTATCTAGCACAAATTTCTTTCCCGCGATTGGATAAGCCAAAATTGGTGCTGTGCACAATAATTATTTAAGCTTCTGAAATGCTTGTTCCTGTGCTTCACCCCAGTTATATGCGTGCGCCTTTTTGGTCAATTCATGCAAACTGGCAGCAATATTGGCAAAATTCGGTACAAAACGCCTGTAGTATGTCCATAAGCCTAGAAAACTGCGTAACTCATGTAGATTTTGAGGGCGAGGCCACTCCATGACTGATCGTATTTTCTCTTCGTCTGTTAAAATGCCGTCAGATGTTACACGATGCCCTAGGTATTTTACTTCCTTCTGGAACAGTGAACATTTCTTAACACTTAACTTGAGTCCGGCTGCAGATATACGTTTTAACACCCCATGACAATTATGTCATCAAGGTACACCAAACATGTCTTTTGGTGGAGACCTTTCAACACCTGTTCCATTAAACGCTCGAATGTAGCTGGAGCATTACAGAGCCCAAATGGCATTACATTAAATTGCCATAAGCCATCACTTGCACTAAAAGCAGTTTTCTCTTTATCCTTGTCTGCGATTTCTACTTACCAATAACCGCTCTGCAAGTCCAATGTGGAGAACCATTCTGTTCAAGCTAACGTGTCTAGGGTGTCATCAATCCTAGGCAATGGATAACTGTCCTTCTTGGAGACGTCATTAAGTTTCTTGTAGTCTACGCAAAATCTAGTACTTCCATCTTTCTTTTTTACCAAAACTACCGGTGAACTCCAGGGACTTGATGATGGTTTTATTATGCCATCCTGTTCCATTTCATTAACCAGGTATCTAACTTCATTTAGTTTTGCTAGAGGGATGCTTCTTGGGGCCTGTTTAATTGGCTTAGCGTCACCGGTGTTAATTTCGTGTTTCACGATTGACGTTCTGCCCTGGTTTTTACCTTTTGACGCAAATATGAAGTCATATTTCTTTAGCAACTGTCTTGCCTTATTTCTCTCGGGCGGCCTTAGATATACCGTCCATTTCCGCACATGTTCCTCTAGTAGTTCCTGGTCCTTGGTACTCTTTTTAGCTGCGTCTGGATGGTTCTCGCAACTTATTATTGCCTCCGTTGAAGCACATTGTCCAATCTTAAGATTCTGCGTAAGGACCTTTTCGCTGTTGGACAAATTTAAAACTCTTACAGGAACTAAGCTGTTGCTGGTTTTAACGAGGGCATTCGCTGTTCCTATATCACCTGTAATTGCTGTTGGCTCTACCACCCATAATCTGTTTTTGTCCTCACAATCTCCCTCCATTCGCGCCCTTACAATGGTTTCTGAATTAGGTGGCAATTTTTCACGTTCAAGGGCGAGTAACTGTCTTACATGTGCCTTGATTTCGTATCCAACATCAAGGGGAATTTCAGCATTACGCCAAGTCATAATTTGTTGACCCATATCCAGTTGAATATCTTGTCCAATCATAAAATCTGAACCAAGGATTACTTCATCTACAATATCAGCCACAATGAACACATGGTGGGCGCTTGTGTTGGCCATACATAATTTAGCTTTTACTTTCCCATAGACAGTGGCAGGCTCCCCCGTAACTGTTCGCAGATTTACACCACATAGTGGTTCGATGGACTGTTGTATTAAATCAGACCTTATTAATTAATGAGATGCCCCAGTGTCCATAGTCAGAACCTGTTTTTGACCGTTGATATAGCCACAAGCAGTAAGATTTCTGTTATTCTGTTGCATTACTGAGATGGAGATTGTGGGGCCCTTAGATGTGGGAGCTAGCTCATGCCCCGCAGTGCTAGCTCTTTTTAGTTTAACGGTGACTCCTGCGATGAGTGGTGATTAGCCCGATGGTTGTTTCTGGGCGGTGAAGCAGATCTTGAACGTTTCTTTTGTGCTTTACAGTTTCTCTGCATGTGACCAATCTTTCCGCAGTTAAAGCATTTTACTTTAGTTTTACTTTGCTTCTTGTTTAAAGCTTGCATAACTGTTTTTTTTATATCCTGCACAATATCCCTTTCATCATTGGCGGTCACATCGAGCCTTCGCACTTTGCCTACTTGTGGTCTTGAAATAATTCTAGCAGTTTCCTGGGCTAGGGCAAATGAAACAGTCTCTGCAAATGTAGGCTTTTGTGATGTACATACCGCAATTTTTATTTCTGCATCCCGAATACCGTTTACAAATGCCTCCGTTTTAAAATGATCCAAAAATGGATGATTTTCCCCAGGGTACGTAAGCTGCACCAACCGCTCAATCTCAAGTGCAAAGTCCTGTAATGTCTTATTAGCCTTTTGCATTCTACCACGTAATTCCATTTTGTAGATTTCCTTTTTGTGGTCGCCACCATATTTACGCTGCAGTGCCATCATCACGTCATCATAATTGTTTCTGCAACTTACTGGTACACTTTCTAGAATTTCAGCTGCAGTCCCCTTTAGTGCAAGAATTAGCTCTATGGCCTTTTCATCAGTGTTCCATGCATTTCTGTTAGCAACTGTATCAAACTGAAACTTAAAAACATTAAATGAAACACTACCATCAAAACAAGGGGCCTTTTCTCTGCTAGAAACTTCTGGTATAACCCGCACCGCTGCCTCCTGGCATTGAATGTTATTAACCCTTGATTCCAGATGGTGTAGTTTTTCATCAAAAACCGTGACTTGTGTTATTACATCCGTGACTTGTGTTTTTACATCAGACAGCTTATGGTTAAATTCTATTTCCAGATCGTCAACTCTTTCATTTATAATAGTTGAAATCTCTTGCAGCTTCTCAAGTTTTTCATTAGTAGCCTGAAGCTTATCATTGGTAATTCTATAATTTTCTTGTATTTCAGCCAGGATGGTGCTTGATTTCTGTTCCATTGTTCTAGAAGTTTCATCAATTTTTCTAGAAGTTTCATCAAGAATAGCTCTAGAGTTTTCATCCATTTTTCTAGAAGTTTCATCCGTATTTTCTTTTACCATCATCACCAGGCTTCTGGAGTTATCGTCCATTTTTCTAGAGGTTTCAGCAATCTTTTCCATCATAGCAGCAAATATCGTGTTGAAATCCATACTGCTGGCAACTGCACGTGTACATACCTCTATTTCTTCTTTATCCTCAAATTCGTGGTTACCAATGTCGATATTGCGACGTTCGAATTCATCTATTAACCTCTTCTGCAGCTCTGCTTTATTTCCTGCAGTTGGTATATCTAACTTGCTCAACTCTTTCTTGAGCTGATTCACTTTAAGTTCTTCAAATTTCATTGCTGTCTATTTTTTTTTTTTTTTATTTAAATTTTTTTTTTTCTAATTTATTTTATTTTTGCAATCCCACTTCTGACACCAATTGTTACGTTACTGCTTTTTCAATAACGTTTTTAGTTTATTTCCTTTATAATAAACCTCTTGAGTTCTTTTATTGCAACTTTAATAAAATAAATAAAACACTAAAGTGTTTAACTTTTTAGATGTACTATAAACTATTCACGCCACTTTATTTAGAACTTAGTCAATTTTACCACTTATAATTACGATGTACACACTTAAATAATCGTACTAATACTGATTCTCGATGCCAACCTTCGCGAGTATTTATACTCTGTTCGCTGACATCTAGATGTCTCTAGATCATTCTACTCGGCGAAATGTCTGTAACATTTTCGACATTTCTGGGCGAATCGAGATTTTATTATCTTACAGCGAATATCATTATGCATTAACACTGTGGCTGAATTTAAATTGATTTATACATCAACGAACTAAAGCATACTTTATGGGTTAAAGATAATCTCAACATTATTATGTTATACATTTATCTATAATAATCATAACATTACATTTGTACTAGAAAATTCTGTACAGTGGGTTTACATTAAAAATATGCGAAACTTATACAATAATGATAATTGATGGAAGTGTGTAAAAATGTGGAGTGTGTAAAAAAAAAAGTTAAGTATTTTCTTAGCACTTCTGCCGCTTTTTGCCGAGCATTAAAATGCACGAATTTTTGAGAATAAGACAAGTCAATTAAGAGTTGAATTAATTCTGTTTTATTTTGACAATTGTACAAGCTTATATACTAAATTTATTCTATAGGTCAGCATTAATTTGGGCTACAAACAAATCACTAATTGATTTGCTGTTCCCGTGAGAAAAATTCAATGGCACGTGAAAGACTTCAATGCGACAATAATAATATAACAAAAAGAATTCAATTTAGGATTCATATTACAAGTCGTTCGCATGCCACACAGTATTACAATTTTATTTCACACATTATTTGATATAAAAAAATAATTCTTATTACTGCTGACCAACATAAAATTAAAATAAGTTCATTGGCTCAAAAACTTAACTTACTTAAATGTAAACAATTAATGATACAGTGCTTGCTCTAAGTATGCATACACTACACCCTCACCCTTTTTGTTTTGTGTATTATTAAAAATAAAAATAATATATAGAATTATTGTATGAATGGATATATAAGTATAAAGATTTTTATTATTGTATGTATTTATGGAAGTATTTATATGTTTATACAAATTTGTATGACTTAAAATTTTATTTTTTTTTTTTTTTTTTTTTTTATCTTTATGCACTTATGAAATAAACTTTTTTAAATTATTTTTATGTATACTTTTAACTTTTGATTTATCTATTTCTATAATTATATTCAAATCATCTATGTCCAGTATTTTATATGGACCTTTATATGGAGGCTCGAGTTTTCTTCTATTCTCGGCTTTTACTAGAACTAGGTCTCCTATTTTTAGTTCTATTTTGTTCTGTTTTCTTTCAGATTCTAGTTTTCTTTTATTTTTCACTTCTAAAATTATGTCTCTTGCTTTTTGTAGTGAGTAACGAAGTCTAATCTTAAGCTCATTCAAATAATTGTCTAAGTTGTAAATATTTTTAGTGTCGCTCAATTCGTCACTTGGTAGTCTAGGAAGTTTTCCATATACCAACTCAAAGGGTGTATAATTAGTATCTACGTTTGGAGTTGTGTTAAAAGCGAAAGCAAAGTATGGTATCCATTCGTGCCAATTGTTGTCTTCTACGAAATTTAGAAAATATTCATTTAGAACACGGTGATTGCGTTCTACTGTTCCCAAAGTTTCATGATGGTAGGGCGTCGAGAAATTCTGTTTTATTTTTAATAATACACAAATCTCTCTCATCAACTCATTAGTAAATTCAGTACCTCTGTCCGTTTTGAGAATGTTAAACAAACCGTATTTTAAAATAACTTCTTCTACTAGCGTTTTTGCCACTGTTTTGGCATCTTTTGATTCTATTGGACAAGCTATAACATATTTTGTCAGTTCACACTGCATTGTGAGTATATATCTAAAGTTTACTGACGGTCTAAGTGGTCCAACTGTGTCCATTACTACAATGTCAAAACTACTTGATGGTGTATCTGTTATAGTAAAAGGTTCTTTCGTATGTTTAGTCTGTTTGTTCTTTTGGCACGATTCACATGTTCTTATGTAGTTTTTAACCATTTTGTTCATATTTTTCCAAATAAATCGTTGTTTTAATTTTATTAATGTTTTTCTTATTCCGAAATGTCCACTATGGGGTGGGCTATGAAATTCTTCTATTAGCCTGTATTGTTTTATTACATTATCTACTCTTTTTGGCATTCTGTATATAATTATATCGACGTCATTGTTTTTGAATTTATTGTATTCTTCTTTCAATTTCTCTACCGGTATATATTTAAAAATTTCATCATTATCATATAGTACGTACTTTTTATTTTTAAATTTCTTTATTTTCAATAAAAGTTTCTCCATAAATGTTTCTGAAAACATTGGATTTTCGCTTCTATTGCATATCACGCGTGTAATTTTATCATTATATTCATTCTGCAGATAATTATTATCATTATTTTCATATATAAATTGTATTCTTTGAAGCTTCTTTATATCATTCATTGATATACATTCCCACATATGGAGGTGATCAGTCTCCTGTTGAGAAATGTATTTCTTTTTCTTGTTCTTAATTTCAATTTCATCTTCTTTATCTTTAGTATTCTTATTAAGCATGCTACGTGTTATTGCCAGAGTTTTTCTTTCTTTTTCATCAATACAGCGTGGAATCATTTCTTTTAATATTTTTGAGTTAATTTCGATGCGGGATAACGCGTCTGCGTTAGTGTTATTTGCTCCTTTTTTATATGTAATATCAAAGTCATAGTCTGGCAGTTCAAGTCGAATTCTGGTCAGTTTTGTAAGTCAGGGGCCTAATTCTGGCAGTCGTGATCGAGTACTTTCTCGATTCGAAAGCAATTTTATTTCTAATTCTTTCAGTCGATACTGAACGAATCGAAATTATTTTTTCAGTATTGTGAAACTCAAGTTAATGCTTTACAACACTGAAAAAATAATTCCGATTCGTTCAGTAATGACTGAACTAATTAGATATTAAATTGCTTTCGAATCGAGAAAGTACTCGATCACGACTGCCAGAATCAGGCCCCAGGTTTTTTGATAGAAAGATATATAAAGTTTGAAGTGTTGGGATTTATTGTGTGAATCTGTAATTTTCCCCTTCTGGAGATTCGTTCTGAGTCTCCAGGGCTTCTTCGTTTCCCTGTTGATGTATTGTGCGTACGTTTGGGTTGTAATTTCTTTGATTTGTATGGTTGTTATTGTTATAGGTGTTTCTATTATTTCTGTTGTAAGCATTATTTGTGTTGTATCTACTATTGGTGTTATTTGAATTCCTATTATAATTATTAAAATTTCTACTATTATTGTTGTTATAATTATTGTTGTAGTTTCTGTCATTTCTGTTGAAGTCTTGTCTTCTTTGATTGTTGTATCTGTTATTGTTATAGTTGTAATTGTTATTACTGCGTCGATTTCTGTCATTTATGTGAAAGATTTTTAATGTATTTGTTGCCTGTAATAGTCTTTCCTGTGTGCTAGCTATTTCAAATGCTTGGGCTAGCGATTTAGGTTGCGCTGCTATAACTGCTGTTCTTATGTTCTCTTGTAAACCTTCTTGGAATGTTTCGAGTGCTAATTTTTCGTTCAACATTCTAATTGTAGATCGTGCTATTTCATTTGAACTGTCTTCAAGGTCACTGAATTGTACTATGGTTAATTCTGAAATCAATGTGTTTATTTTTTCTCTAAAACTTGACACATTACCTCTTTGCTTAATATTTCTAATTTCCGAATGAAGACTACTGGCTGTCTTTGTTGACTTGAAATGATTGGACAGTGTTGATTTTAGTTCGTTAAATGTTTTTGGTATGTCTTGTGTCATTAAAATACTTCTAACCCTATCGCTTAATTTCATGGCAATAATATATTTTATTAAGTTCTTTTTCCCTTGTTCGTTAAGTTCATCGTGAACCATTTCAACCATTGATAGAAATATATCGAGGTGTGTAGGTTTTCCGTCAAATATTGGAATTGTATCCGAAGCTTGTTTACTATTAAAATTGGACATGATTGTTGCACTTGATATATTTTCTTTACTGTTTTCTAAGTGTTCCCATAATATTCTAATCGCTGTATGTTTTAAGTCTCTATACTCAATTATCTTTTCCTGTCTATTTGGATTGGAAAGATGTCCTACTAATTTTCCAAACTGCAAACTAAGCTGATCTATTAAATAAAGTTTTTCTTTTACTGTGTCTTTTGTATACTTTCTACCGCTAGATTTCTTTGCATTTATAATTATTTTTTTAAGTTCTTCAAATATTTTTTCCATTACAAATATTTTTTTTTTTTGTTTTTATTAGTTTCTTACAGCATTAATTGCTATGTGTTTTTTTTATATAATTTTGTAAAAATTTCCATAATCCTAATAATATAATTATAATAAGTAAAATTATAACTAGTTCTAAACTAATGGTTACTTTATTATCATTTATTGCATAGGCATTTGCCTGTCCTTGGACTGTTGCATCTGCTATTCCCATTTTTATATTTTCGAGTATAATTTCTTGTCTTTCCTTTTCAGTTATCTTGAATATTTCAAATGTCATTACCTCATCATCTCCAGCCGTCTTCTTTTAATTTCTTTAGTTTTTTAGTTAGTTCCGTTTTTTGTGTTCATACTGGAGTGGGGACGTATTTCAGTAATTCTTCCCATTTCTTAAAAATTTTATCTATTTCTATTTGGGACATTGAAAGATTTATGCTTTGAAATAATTTATGCTGTGCGGGATTAATTTAAGTTGGACAGGATCAAAAAGAGTTGATATAAATTAATTTATGTTGGGCAGGATCAAAAAGAGTTGATAGAAATTAATTTATGTTGGGCGGGATCGCCATGTAATGATAATTGATGGAAGTGTGTAAAAATGTGGAGTGTGTAAAAAAAAAAGTTAAGTATTTTCTTAGCACTTCTGCCGCTTTTTGCCGAGCATTAAAATGCACGAATTTTTGAGAATAAGACAAGTCAATTAAGAGTTGAATTAATTCTGTTTTATTTTGACAATTGTACAAGCTTATATACTAAATTTATTCTATAGGTCAGCATTAATTTGGGCTACAAACAAATCACTAATTGATTTGCTGTTCCCGTGAGAAAAATTCCATGGCACGTGAAAGACTTCAATGCGACAATAATAATATAACAAAAAGAATTCAATTTAGGATTCATATTACAAGTCGTTCGCATGCCACACAGTATTACAATTTTATTTCACACATTATTTGATATAAAAAAATAATTCTTATTACTGCTGACCAACATAAAATTAAAATAAGTTCATTGGCTCAAAAACTTAACTTACTTAAATGTAAACAATTAATGATACAGTGCTTGCTCTAAGTATGCATACACTACAACATTTTAAACTAATAAAATTACTAATAAGCTAAACTAATTCTTAACTAATGTTACTTTCGTAACAATATTATTATGAAAACGATCGCAATGCCGTTTAATAACATATTCCGTTCCTTCCTTAAATGTTGCATAGCATATAAGGCATTGGATGTTACCAAAAGCGTTTGTGGAAAATTATTAAGTCGGATTTTATGTACAATTATTTTGCTGATCGAGTGTTTTGAAGTTGTTGTTGGTGAGTTAGTAAACAAATAGTGAGACTCCGCTGGCAGGTGCTCCATTGTATTTGTTTGGTAAACAAACCTCCGGCGAGAAAGTGAGGTTAGGTAGAGACAGAGACTCTTGTGTGGTGTTGCCAGAGGGCAAGTAGTGCCGAAAATTCGACACACTGATAGCGAAATGTCGAGTGGAGAAGAGGCAGATTAGAAAAAGGGGAAACGGTTTAAGCCGGGCTCGCCGCAGGCGAAACGCGCTGCTGCTGCTGTTGCTGCTGTACCTGTTGTTGGTGCTGGTGTGTCTGCTGCTGGTGCTGCTGCTGTGAGGGTGGATGATGAGGTGGAGATAATTGGCTCGACGGATGCCGCGTCGGTGATCGCTGATACACGTCGACCGAAGGTGAAGCAGAAGGCTGCTGCTGTTGGTACAGGTGGAGGTGAGGTCGCAGCATTGAAGGAGATTACTAAGGCGCTTACCGAGGTGGTGGTGAACGATGGTGTAGCTGCGAAGCTGGCGAAGGATGTTCTAGACTGTGCGGCAAGGTACGAGGAGGTACTTATAAGGCTGCTGGCGGAGAACGAGCGGCTGAAGGGCCGTCTCGAGGTTGGTGTGGCTGCTGGGCCTTCGAAGATGGCTCCTACGAATGGAGGGGCGGTGTTCGCGGTGCCTAAAGCTCCTGAGGCGGTGGTGGTGGCCCCTAAGTTGCCTTATGCAACTAAACCGGTGGAAACTTGGTCGGTGGTGGTAAAGGGGAAAGGTGTTCCCACGACTTCGAGGGAGGTTGTGGATAAGGTGGTGGAGCAGGTGGGCCCAACGTTGGGCGTTCGTGTGCACGAGGTGCGGCCTACACGGGATGGTGGAGCGGTTATCCGTACCCTCTCGGTGGCGGAAAGAAAGAAAATTGTAGAGAACAAGACGTTCCAGGAGGTAGGACTTGAGGTGACGGCGGCCGATAAACTGGGCCCCAAGGTGACAGTTCAGAGGGTGCACGCTGAAATCACCCCGGATGAATTTATGAGTGAACTATACGAGATGAACTTGAAGGAGATGATGTCGCCGGAGTCCTACCGGAGAGGTGTCAGGCTGGCCACGAAGCCTTGGAAGGTGGATGGTGGTCCGGTGAACGTGGTGTTGGAATGTACCCCGAGGGTGGCGGAACATTTGAGGGCCACTGGTGTTTACGTCAAGTGGTTCCGGTTTTTGGTAAGGATACAGGACCCAGTGTTCTCCTGCTACAGGTACCTGGGATTTGACCACCGTGTTCGAGACTGCCGTATGAATGATGAGGTGTGCCGTAGATGTGATATGCTGGGCCATGGAGTGGCCAGGTGCCAAAATGAGCTGCGTTGCCGGAATTGTGCGTTCAAGGGCTTGCCTTCGAACCACCTTATGATGTCGATGGTGTGTCCGGTCTATGCGGCCGCGGTTGCAAGGGTGAAAGCTAGGCATTAAACATGGAGGGTTTCCCGATCTTCCAGTTAAATTGCCAAGGTGCCTACGCGGTGATGTGTGAGTTGGGACAGGCGATGCGGCGTCGTGGGGTTCGTTTTGCGCTTTTGCAGGAACCATATTTCGCGAATGGCTGCATGCTCTCGTATGTGGTTCTCTAAGGTGCCCAGAAATGTTTCTGGACATCCGAACTATATACGAGGAGTAGTGCTTAGCGAATAGCTGGTCACAAAGTGTCTCATTGTTGTCAATGAGCCGAGTGAGTTGTATACTTTTGATGGTCCAAATGGTAATAGTGACATTGACGTGACGCTCGCGAATAGCGCGACATTGACGTGTTTTGGCCTTAGGGGGAGGGTTTGTGACGATTGGGGAGTAAGTGATCATAATCCGATTGAGATTATGGTCACCTTACGCGAACGGACGAGGGAGACGCCTCTGCCTCTTAGATGGCGGAGTCACGGGGTGGACTGGGACTATTATGCTAGGGAATTTAGGGAGGCGGCGCTAACGCGCCCGCTGGCTGACTGTAGGGCACTGACGTTAGATGACCAGGTCAGCATGATTAACCAGTGGTTACTCACGGTTAATGATGTCGTACTAGGTTGTTTTGTTAGAAGGACGCCTACTAAGGTCAAATGGTGGACGGCCGAGCTGGAAAGGATGAAAAGGTCCATCAGGCACCTCCGGAGGTTATTCCAGAGAGCCAGACGTGCCCGTTCTGACGATCATGCTCTGCCCAAGTCGACTTATTTGTCTGCCCTCAAGACGTACAAGGAGAAGCTTGTTAAGGTTAAGGAGGACGAGTGGAGGAGTTTCGTACGGGACAATAGGGACGACCCGTGGGGTACGGTTTACCGTATCTGCAGGGGTAGAGGTAAGGTAGCTGACATTGCTTGCCTCCAGGTTGACAATGTTAATTTGTCTTTATGGGGGGAATGCGCTGACACACTGTTGGGGGTCTACGAATGGAGGGGCGGTGTTCGCGGTGCCTAAAGCTCCTGAGGCGGTGGTGGTGGCCCCTAAGTTGCCTTATGCAACTAAACCGGTGGAAACTTGGTCGGTGGTGGTAAAGGGGAAAGGTGTTCCCACGACTTCGAGGGAGGTTGTGGATAAGGTGGTGGAGCAGGTGGGCCCAACGTTGGGCGTTCGTGTGCACGAGGTGCGGCCTACACGGGATGGTGGAGCGGTTATCCGTACCCTCTCGGTGGCGGAAAGAAAGAAAATTGTAGAGAACAAGACGTTCCAGGAGGTAGGACTTGAGGTGACGGCGGCCGATAAACTGGGCCCCAAGGTGACAATTCAGAGGGTGCACGCTGAAATCACCCCGGATGAATTTATGAGTGAACTATACGAGATGAACTTGAAGGAGATGATGTCGCCGGAGTCCTACCGGAGAGGTGTCAGGCTGGCCACGAAGCCTTGGAAGGTGGATGGTGGTCCGGTGAACGTGGTGTTGGAATGTACCCCGAGGGTGGCGGAACATTTGAGGGCCACTGGTGTTTACGTCAAGTGGTTCCGGTTTTTGGTAAGGATACAGGACCCAGTGTTCTCCTGCTACAGGTACCTGGGATTTGACCACCGTGTTCGAGACTGCCGTATGAATGATGAGGTGTGCCGTAGATGTGATATGCTGGGCCATGGAGTGGCCAGGTGCCAAAATGAGCTGCGTTGCCGGAATTGTGCGTACAAGGGCTTGACCTCGAACCACCTTATGATGTCGATGGTGTGTCCGGTCTATGCGGCCGCGGTTGCAAGGGTGAAAGCTAGGCATTAAACATGGAGGGTTTCCCGATCTTCCAGTTAAATTGCCAAGGTGCCTACGCGGTGATGTGTGAGTTGGGACAGGCGATGCGGCGTCGTGGGGTTCGTTTTGCGCTTTTGCAGGAACCATATTTCGCGAATGGCTGCATGCTCTCGTATGTGGTTCTCTAAGGTGCCCAGAAATGTTTCTGGACATCCGAACTATATACGAGGAGTAGTGCTTAGCGAATGGCTGGTCACAAAGTGTCTCATTGTTGTCAATGAGCCGAGTGAGTTGTATACTTTTGATGGTCCAAATGGTAATAGTGACATTGACGTGACGCTCGCGAATAGCGCGACATTGACGTGTTTTGGCCTTAGGGGGAGGGTTTGTGACGATTGGGGAGTAAGTGATCATAATCCGATTGAGATTATGGTCACCTTACGCGAACGGACGAGGGAGACGCCTCTGCCTCTTAGATGGCGGAGTCACGGGGTGGACTGGGACTATTATGCTAGGGAATTAAGGGAGGCGGCGCTAACGCGCCCGCTGGCTGACTGTAGGGCACTGACGTTAGATGACCAGGTCAGCATGATTAACCAGTGGTTACTCACGGTTAATGATGCCGTACTAGGTTGTTTTGTTAGAAGGACGCCTACTAAGGTCAAATGGTGGACGGCCGAGCTGGAAAGGATGAAAAGGTCCATCAGGCACCTCCGGAGGTTATTCCAGAGAGCCAGACGTGCCCGTTCTGACGATCATGCTCTGCCCAAGTCGACTTATTTGTCTGCCCTCAAGACGTACAAGGAGAAGCTTGTTAAGGTTAAGGAGGACGAGTGGAGGAGTTTCGTACGGGACAATAGGGACGACCCGTGGGGTACGGTTTACCGTATCTGCAGGGGTAGAGGTAAGGTAGCTGACATTGCTTGCCTCCAGGTTGACAATGTTAATTTGTCTTCATGGGGGGAATGCGCTGACACAATGTTGGGGGTCTTCTTTCCAGGAATGGAGGTAGTTGGTTGTTCCCCTGTTATACAGGAAACGGTCGGACTTGGTTAGGTCGGAAGTTTCGGACAGTTTTCGCCGCGTTAAGAGTAGGAAATCGCCAGGTATTGATGGTATGACTAGAGAGATGGCCAAAGCCATCTGGAAGGCTATACCGGAATACTTGGAGTCGATCTTTGGGAAGTGTCTGAGTGAGGGCTATTTCCCTAGGGCTTGGAAGTCTGCTCGGGTTGTTGTGCTCCTGAAGCCTCCTGGTAGGGCGAGGAGTGATCCTCGCTCTTACCGGGGCATCGGTCTCCTCCCGGTACTTGGAACAGTGCTTGAGAGGATAATGGTGACGCGACTGAAGGCGGACAGCAGCGAGGAAACTTTGGAGTACCAGTTTGGTTTTAGGGAGGGGAGATCCGTAGAAGACGCGTGGCTGCATGTTAGGCAATGTGTTAGTAGCTCTACTGAGAAGTATGTGCTGGGAATTTTTGTTGATTTTAAGGGTGCGTTTGACCATCTCCACTGGGACGCGGTTCTCGACTGGCTGCGTAGTGTAGGCTGTCGTGAGCTCAACTTGTGGAGAAGTTACTTTAGCTGAAGAAAGGCTTGTGTGGTTGGTGCCAGCGGCACGGTTTGGAGGGATGTTACCCGGGGGTGCCCGCAGGATTCTGTCTGTGGTCCAGTAATATGGAACCTCATGATGGATCCACTGTTGGCTCGACTGGGTCGTCTCGGCAAGCTGTGCGCATATGCGGATGATCTGCTCATCCTGATCGAAGGGCAGTCTAGGCTTGCTCTGGAAGAGAAGGGTGGGGGGCCATGCGCATTGTTAATGAATGGGATGCACAGGTCGGTGTCGAGGTTGCCCTTGACAAGACCGTGATAATGCTGCTTAAAGGCAGATTGTCCATTGTACGTCCGCCTGTCATTAGGTCTGGTATCGTTAGTCTCAGATATGCGACTCAGGTCAAGTATCTGGGAATAATGATGGGTGAGAGGATGAACTTTTTGGTTCATCTCTCTTATGTTCGGGATAAGCTGACTGCAGTCGTTGGTAAGGTCAAGCGCATTCTTAGGAGCGACTGGGGCCTCAGCAGGCGTGCTGTTCGAACCATTTATGGTGGGCTGTTCGTTGCCGGTGCAGCGTATGGTGCCCCTGTATGGTACGAAACAGTTATGTCTGTTGCTGGCCGAGCTAAGGTGCTGTCTTGTCAGAGAGTTGCTATGCTTGCTTGCATGCCGGTCTGTCGAACGGTTTCTACGGATGCTCTTCAGGTCTTGCTGGGTGCGGCTCCTCTTGATTTGGAAGTGATACGTCGTGCTATCGCTTTTAAGATCAAGAAGGGGCTGCCACTTCTTGGGCATGATTGGGTTTCTGCTGTTGATGTGGCGAATAAGGGGAGTAGGGAAATCAAGGTGATGTTAGCCGATCATCTTGATTCTAGTTGGCGGACGCGCTGGACGGACTCTGACATGGGTCGTGTCACGTATGCTTTCATACGTGATGCGGTCTTCGTACGCGAGCGCCCAGATTTTGGCTTCGGTCTTAGTCTGGGGTCCTTACAGACGGGACATGGCTCTCTCAATGCATTTTTGCATAGGAGGGCCTTGTCGAGTACTTCGGACTGTGGGTGTGGGCAGGTACCTGAGGACGTGTGGCACGTTATTGCCGAGTGCCATTACTATGATGACATTAGGGACCTAGATAGTATGGGCATCACTCATACTGGGGCGGGTTGGGATTATAGTAGGGCCTTAGAGGACGATGGGAAGGTTGGGACAATTTGCCCGTGATGTGTTTTCTAGGAGGATACAGGAGTAGTGGAGGCGGTCGTGCTCGCAGTCATTTGCGAACCGACGCTCGCGTGTATCGCCGAACTGTCCGCTCTGCGCATTGTTGTCGTGGTTCGGAGGTCAATTGCTGATCTTGGTGGGAGCTCGCTGTGTTCGTGTCTGGTGATTTGTCCACGCTGCTGTTGCTTGTGCCGGGTCACTTATATCTCTGGTCCCTCGGGGCTTGAGATGGGAGTGTCTTGGCGGAGTAGCGGCATGCTGTTGGCTGATTTTCGGAACGGCCCCCTGCTCTGTTCTGCTGCGTTGTATTGCTGCTGTGGGTCAGTTGTGACCATTGAGTCTGTCCGTGAGGGCGACTGTGTTTATTGTTGTTTTTGTGGTCATTGTTGTGCGTGATGTCCTGTGCTGGTGTCACACGATGTGGCCAAAGTGTCGCTCGTGAGAGCGGCTGTTTACTGTTTTTTGTCTTGTCTACTGGTGATTCTAAGTCCCTATATGTAGATGTATGTTGTTTGTTTCGTCGTGCTGCAGTTTGCTGTTGTGCTGTTCTTGCCGTATTGCAGTGTGCTGTGTTGGTGCGTTGCTGTTGATGTTCCTGGTTGGTGTATTGCTGTTTATTTTTGTTGCTGTCCAGTTTGCCGTTGTGCAGTGTTATATTGTGCTGGAGAATTGCTGATTGGGCCACCAGTCCCAGGGCCGTTTGGGGTCCACTGGTAGTAGCTAAGGCTACGAAGTTGACCGGAGTCTTTATCTGGTACCACGGGAACCAGGAAGCCCCTGGGACTACGGTCCCAGCCTGGTGAATGGTGAGGCCCCTTCGGGGGAGTAAAGTGGTGGCTGTTGTTTAACACCCATATCACGGGTAGAAGAAGTTATTGCAATGCGGATGCTCTGTCTAGGCGACCCTGTAAGTTGGAATGCAAGCATTGTGTAAGGGCTGAAGGAAAAGAAAACTTCTGTGATGTTCGTCTATTGCAGATAGAGTCCCAAGTAAGCTGGTCAATGGCGCAGAAAAATTACCCAATTTTAGCAAAAATTCTGAAAGCCAAGGAAGAGGGCAGAAGACCCACTCGAAACGAAATTACGCCAGAAAGTCCATTAATGAAAGCTCTGTGGAACAGCCTTCAAGTAGTAAATGGCTGCTTATACCGTACGTGGGAAAGCACTGAATCAGTTAAAAACCTTATAGTAGTGCCGTCAGTGAAAGTAAAAGAAGTTCTGAGGGAATTTCATAACGGTCCGTGTGGTGGTCATCTTGGTGTGACAAAGACCTTAGAAAAATTAAAAAAACGGTTCTATTGAGTTGGCTGTCAACAAGCCGTAACTGAATGGATAACCAATTGCGCACAATGCATGGCCGCCAAAGGTCCAGTAAGGAGAAGTCGTGGGCCGCTACAACAGTACCATTCCGGTGCCCCGTTTGAAAGAATTGCAATGGATATAGCTGGGCCTTTCCCTGTTAGTAATGCCGGCAACAAATATGTACTAGTAGTCATTGATTACTTTAGTAAATGGACGGAGGTATATGCCATCCCACACCAAGAAGCTAGGACGGTTGTGGACGTCTTTGGGAACAATTGGGTGTGCCGCTATGGCGTTCCATTGGAATTACATTCTGACCAGGGCAGAAATTTTGAATCTGTTATATTTAAAGAAATGTGTGAATTGTACGGAATAAAGAAAACAAGAACAACCCCATTGCATCCGCAATCTGATGGCATGGTTGAAAGATTTAACCGTACATTAGAGGAACATTTGCGGAAAGTAGTTAGCACACAACAAAAAGACTGGGATGAGCACATTTCAAAATTCCTGTTGGCTTATAGATCAGCGGTTCTCGACTCCACCTCTCGTACACCCGCCAAGATTGTATTTGGAGCAGAGCTCAGACTACCAGGAGATCTAGAGTTTGGCGTTAAGCCTATACCAACGGGTGAAAACAATGAAGGAATCACCTCACAAGAACAATAAAGTCTTAATGAGCTTCATGAATTTGTACGAAACCGTATTAAGCTGTCCAGTGACAAGATGAAAGCCAGATACGATCGAGCGGCAAATTCGGAAGGATTTAAGGAGGACCAGTTGGTTTTGCTTTTTAGTCCCCAACGAAAGAAAGGATTATCTCCCAAACTACAGACACATTGGGATGGGCCATACAAGGTGATAAAGAAATTAAATGACGTTGTATATCGAATACAGAAACACAAAAGTCCAAGGGCAAAAATGAAAGTTGTTCATTTGGAACGATAAGCCCCTTATGGAAGAGGTGAATCCGAGCCTATTCGGGACGAACAGGCTTAAGTGGGGGGCAGTGTTACGAAAGTAACTTTAGTTAAGAATAAGTTTGGCTTATTAGTAATATTATTAGTTTAAAATGTTATTGTATAAGTTTCGCATATTTTTAATGTAAACCCACTGTACAGAATGTTCTAGTATAAATGTAATGTTATGATTGTTATAGATAAATGTATAACATAATAGTGTTAAGATTATCTTTAACCCATGAAGTATGCTTTAGTTTATTGATGTATAAATCAATTTAAATTCAGCCACAGTGTTAATGCATAATGATATTCGCTGTAAGATAATAAAATCTCGATTCGCCCAGAAATGTCGAAAATGTTACAGACATTTCGACAAGTAGAATGATCTAGAGCAGGGGCTTCCATTTCTTTGCACAATTGTGTACACCATTACTAACACATATTTTTATACTCTTTAATTCAGTCGTCGATGTGACTTTGACAAGTGTACATGTCTAGCGGATGCTATATTATTTTGTTTCAGCTTACACTCAAAAAATATTGTGGGGTCAAAAATGCTTTTGGTAACATCCAATGCCTTGCGTGCAATTTTTATTTAGAGTTTAAATTTTAAGACTTAAATGTAGAATAATGTAACATTTCATAAGTTTACATGCAAAGCAAAGAACTTTGTAAAATGGTAATTATTTTAGATTTAAAAGCAATTTTTAATATTTCAGATAAAAAATTTCAAAATGTCTAACAGCCCTATGTGGAAGAAGCTGATAGTCACATTTATTATAGGTTTTATTTTACATACGTATGTGGATTCGGTTCTTATAATTTTACAGCACTTTTTTATTTTTTCTTATGCAATACTAAAAATTATTATTATAAATTATTATCTGATCACTAATTCCACTAACACCGTGGTAATAGTTATAAAACAGATTACCTAGTTTTTTTGTTTAAAAATATTAATGTGTTCTTATAAAAAGAATTAAAAACTCTGCTAATTTTTTTATTAAGTGTGATTATACATTATGCTGTTAAAAAAAATTATATATTTATTTGATGATACATCATTTTTAATTTTGTAAATAACTTAAAATTATATAAAAAATACATATGTAACGTGAATCCTAATCAACAAAAATTTCAAATTTTCAAATAATATCTACATTGTTTTGCATTTAAGCTAACGATATGTGTTTTGTTTTTGAATAAAATTCTTTGATGCCTGCAAAAGGGTCTCTTTTTCTTTCGTTAAAAAGACGTACCTAAATGCAGAAATTATTAAGAAAAAAATAGCCACAAGAATTTGTTGGTATTTTGCGCTTGTAAAAATATTTTTGTTTCTGTACCAATCGCGTCGGTGGGGTTTTTTTTTTCTTTGAAAACATTTTTCTTAAGTATGTAAAAATATTTAAAATACAAGTTAAAAAAGTCTTGTTTTCCTACAATTTATGTGTAAACCTATACACATAAAAGCAAATGTGACAGCACGTAAAATTTTTGGGTAAAAAGATGTGTTTTATTGATGTATTAATGAAACTTTATTGTTTGTCACTACTTTTATTGCTTACTTTTTTATGCTACAATTATATGACCGAGTCCAAAGAGTTAACCTTACTAATTTATGGCATTTATTTAACGTAACTTTGACCTGTTATAATGACTTTATAAATTTTTGCAGGCAAACTCGGGTGCACATTTGGTATTTTGTAAAAAGTTATGATATTCCATTAGCTAGAATTAAAATGTATGCACAGATGTTTGCAGTATGAGTCTGCACAGATGGAGCCAATGTAATGTTGGGCAAATATAATGCTTATAGGCCAGGCCGATTAAAAAAACACGAATTTGCAGTTCATAATTTTCACTGCATAATTCATCAGACCGCTCTTGCATCGAAATTCATAAATGATACCCCAGCTATGAAGACAGCAGACGATATATTAAATAAAATTCGAGGCGGACATCAAGCGCTTACCCACCGAAAATTTGTAACCTTTTTAAAAAACAAAAATGCTGTGAATTGTGACCTAAAAATGTTTACAGAAGTTCGGTGGCTAAGTCGCAGTGATTGCCTGAATAGACTTTATGATTTAAGAGAAGAAGTTCTTCAGTTCCTAGAAACTGAGAAAATAGAAAAAGTTTTAATGCAGTGTTTAAAAGACAATAATTTTATTTTAGACTTAGCTTTTTTGGCAGATACGACAAGTATGTTAAATGAACTTAACTTGGAATTGCAAGGAAAGGAACGCAATATATGCGACTGGTCAAAAATCATTCACAATTTTAAAACAAAACTTTTTCTAATTTTTTCCCATATTAAAACTGGTGATTTTTCCAATTTTCCTAAAACTTCACTTGTTTATAGAAATCTCGAAATCGGCAAAAGATATGAATATGCCGAAATATTTGAAACACTTTTCAATAATTTTCAAGACAGGTTTCAAGATTTTGTAATTTTACAACCACTATTAGATCTTTTCGAAACCCCTTTTCGTTGCGATGTAAGCAACTACGAATTTGATATTCAATCAGAACTAATCATACTACGAAGCGAAGTAAATGCTCCAGACGAAAATAATATTGTAGAGTTCTGGAAAGATTTGGATGGTGAGTTATATCCTAAACTAAAAAAAAATTCATTTAAGTGCCTCTCTTTATTCGGCACTTCTTACCTATGCGAACAAATTTTTTCGGATTTAAAATTTATTTGTTCCAAGCAACGTAATAAATTAAGTTCATCCCATTTGAAAAGCATTCTACTATTACGAAACTGCCATAAAAGTATAAATTTAGAAGATTTTATTTTATAAGTTGTATAACACAAGAGAACAAAATTAAACATTTTTTTGTGTTGATAGAAAATTTGTAGCAGTTCTTTACCAATTCAATGTCGCTGATTTTAAAACTGCAACACAACAATAAATTTCAGTGTTTTCATTCAAAAATTGGGATTATTAACACATCATTAATTAAATGAATTATTAATAGAAATTGAGAAATACATTAAAGAAAAACTATCGGCGTTGTATTATTGTATATCTGAAGTTGCCATCTCAAATATAAAGACGAAACGCCACAAAATTTTCGAGGCTTTGAAGAATACATAGGAAAAAGCATACAGGAAAGCATTACAAAGACCAAAATATGCCGATCTTAAAGCAAGTTTGTACAAATGTTTTCTTGAAGCATCGAAAACGTTATTGCGCAATCACTGTTCAATTTCAATATCAATAGCTAAGCGCGAGTTCGTGTAACTGCAACCTGAAAAGACAATAATGTTTAGAAAATACTCAGAATTCGCTATCTGAAAATTTTTGAAGAACTAATTTTCTGACAAACGTCATATGTAGCACCTTACACATAATACATGACTGATTGTATAATTATTAATTATAAATTGTAGCCGGTACAAATTAGATCTAAGTTTCTTTTTTGTACAGATGAAAATATGCAAAAAATATAGGTACATATGTTTATTACTGCAAGAACGCCACACGCCTAGATAAGTTAATTGGGACCTCCTGAACACGAAAAAAGCTGAATTTTTTTTTATAAGTCCCGTTTTTTAGATAACGTTACTTTTGTATTTTTCGGTGTATGGTCCCACTCAAACCCTTGTGGAGCCCAACCGAGAAGTCCGATCGAAATAAATGGCATATCGTTGCAAAGGTAATTGAATGCCTTTTTTGCCGATATGGAAGGAAATTGAAGAAATCTTGGGTTATTTACAAATATTGTGAAAAAGTTGCCAAAAGACAGTCTTGCCATGAATGAGAGACGTTACAAAGGCTGGTGGGATGAACAAATGATGGCGGACTTTTGTTGGTTCCTCATTCTCGAAGATCCATCCGAAAAAAAACGCAAAAGTTCAAGTCGCTCGTCATTTTAATTTAATTTTTTTGAATTTACGCCAAATATAGTGTGTGAGCAATGAAGAGGAAAATATTGTCGTTCCACAAAATCCTTAATAAAAACTTTATTTTTCATCCGAAAATGTTGGTCATTAAATAAGCTATTTGGTAAAAAAATAAAACATTCCAGATCTTTACTATAACGTAAAAAAAAAACGAAATAATAATGAAAAATTTTGAAAAAAAACCGTAAAAAATAGGCAAATTTTGAAATTTGAGGTACCATAAATCAGCCAGTTCTTATCAGATAGAAATTTACAGCATAAAGGCATTCAATTACCTTTTCAACGATATGCCACTTATCTCGATCGGACTTCTCGGTTGGGCTCCACAAGGGTTTGAGTGGGACCATACACCGAAAAACACAAATGTACCGTTATCTAAAAAACGGTACTTAGAAAAAAAATTCATCGTTTTTCGTGTTCAGGAGGTACCACTTAACTTATCTTGGCGTGTGGCGTTCTTGGTATTTTTCCACATTAAAAATTTGTAAAGCAGTATTATTAATTCCCGAACAAAAATGTTATTACATATTTTCTAGTGGTGTTCAAAATATGTTTGTTAATTATTGGTGAGTAAAAATAGGAAATTTATACTAGTATGTTATGCCGTCATCGAAACCATGTAGTTAAAACACTTTAAAATGACATTGATGCTTGAAGAATATCAATATCTTGCAACAAAAAACATGAACGATAAAGAACTTTAAAGTGTATGTGTACTCTGTATGTTATTGGCAGGTAGGAAATATTTAAAAAAAAATAGCAACGCTGGATTTCTTAGCAAAGAAGCATAACAAGAAAAGGGTACTAAAACTGACGTGGGGGTACTGCGGTATTTATGAAAAGAAAAAGTACTGAAAATAGTACCATAGTACTGAATTTTCCATCACTGGTACGCACATATGTATATTGTTACGAAAGTAACTTTAGTTAAGAATAAGTTTAATTTATTAGTAGGTAATTTTATTAGTTTAAAATTTTATTGTATTAGTTTCGCATATTTCTAATGTAAACCCACTGTACAGAGTTTTCTAGTACAAATGTAATGTGATGATTGTTATAGATAACTTATAGTGTTAAGATTATTTTTTAACCCATAAAGTATGCTTTAGTTTATTGATGTATAAATCAATTTAAATTTAGCCAGTGTTAATACATAATGATATTCGCTGTAAGATAATAAAATCTCGATTCGCCCAGAAATGTCGACGAGTAGAATGCTCTAGAGACATCTAGATGTCAGCGAACAGAGTATAAATACTCGCGAAGGTTGGCATCGATAATCAGTATTAGTACGATTATTTAAGTGTGTACATCGTAATTATAAGTGGTATAATTGACTAAGTTCTAAATAAAGTGGCGTGAATAGTTTATAGTACAGCTATACAGTAAAGTGTTTAAAGTGTTTTATTTATTTTATTAAAGTTGCAATAAAAGAACTCAAGAGGTTTATTATATAGGAAATAAACCAAAAACGTTATTGAAAAGGCAGTAACGTAACAATATGTATTAGTAGTGGTATACACAATCTATATATATAAAAAAGGATGTGTGTATGTATGTATGTGTGTATGTAACGTATGGACTCCAAAACGGCTGGGCCGATTTTGATGAAATTTTCAGGGAATCTTCAGAATATTCAGGCGGATGACACTGTGAAGTTTGATTTCTGATTTTCGGTCTGGGGGCGGAGGGGCGTGGCAAAATCCATAACTTGAGAACGGCTTGACCGATTTTTTCTTTAAAATGATCGCCATGGTACAACTTAGGTTTTTACGGAAAGAAAATTTTGCCCCGCCCACTTTTACGCCCACTTTTTTTGATTTACCTAAAATCAGAAAACGGCTCCATCGAGTTGAGTAATTTTTCTTTTAAATGTTCGTATTAATCAACTTTAGGTTTTCATCGAAAGAAAAATTTACAACGCCTACTTTTACGCCCACTTTTTCTATTAAGCGCATAACTGGAGAACGGCTTGACCGATTTGGACGATTTTTTCTTTAAAATGATCGCCATGCGTGTGCATTTGTTGCAAGACCCGTCTGCCCAAACATTCTCAAAACAACTTTTGGACATTGGTAATGGAAAAATTACAATACATAAATCCGGATTGGCTGTGCGAACGTGCAATTTTGGCACCAAAAAATGACGATGTCAACAAGCTCAATGAGCAATCTCAATTGACACTGCCCGGCAAATTAATCAAATACAAATCGATCGACACAGTAATGGCTGAAGAACAAGCCGTCAATTATCCCACTGAATTTTTGAATTCATTGGAACCATCCGGAATGCCACCGCATGTACTAACATTAAAGGTTGGGTCACCGATAATTCTTATTCGCAACTTAAACGCACCAAAGTTATGCAACGGAACCAGATTGACCATCAAAAACTGTTCACCAAATTTAATCGAGGCAACAATCATCGGTGACAGATTCAAAGGCGAAGACGTACTTATTCCACGAATTCCGATGATTTCCAACGATTTACCATTTGAATTCAAGCGGCTCCAATTCCCTTTGCGTCTTGCCTTTGCTATTACCATCAACAAAGCACAAGGCCAATCATTGACTCAAATCCAAAATCATTTTTTTTTAATTTTTATTTAATTTATTTAAAGGCCGTAAATTTCGTTTAAAGATCAATTTAAATCGTCTGGTAATACAACACTAATGTTTGCTTAGGGTCGGTCAGCAACGCAAACCGGGTCAGCTAGTTGTGCATAGAAATGAATTTCCCTGGTCTATTTATTCAAAAATAAAATAAATTGAGAATTATAACGTGAAAAAGTTATTTTAGTGAAAAGTTAGGGTTTTCATAGTGGTAAGTAAAATAGAAAGGGTGTTCACGTTGTTAGGTTACTCATACTTCAAACATCTGTGCATACATTTTAATTCTAGCTAATGGTATATCATAACTTTTTACAAAATACCAAATGCGCACCTGAGTTTGCCTACAAAAATGTATAGTCATTATAACAGGTCAAAGTAACGTTAAATAAATACCATAAATTAGTTAGGTTAACTCTTTGGACTCGGTCATATAATTGTAGCATCAAAAAGTAAGCAATAAAAATAGTGCGAAACAATAAAGTTTCATTAATACATCAATAAAACACATCTTCTTACCCAAAAATTTTACCTGCTGTCACATTTGCTTTTATGTGTATAAGTTTACACATAAATTGTAGGAAAACAAGACTTTTTTAACTTGTTTTTTAAATATTTTTACTTACTTAAGAAAAGTATTTTCAAAGAAAAAAACCCACCGACGCGATTGGTACAGAAACAAAAATATTTTTACAAGCAAAAAAATACCAAGAAATTCTTGTGGCTATTTTTTTCTTAATAATTTCTTCATTTAGGTACGTTTATTTAACGAAAGAAAAAGGGACCCTTTTACAGGTATCAAAGAATTTTTTTCAAAAACAAAACACATATCTTTAGCTTAAATGCAAAACAATGTAGATATTATTTGAAAATTTGAAATTTTTGTTGATGAGGATTCACGTTACATATGTATTTTTATATAATTTTAAGTTATTTACAAAATTAAAAATGACGTATCATCAAATAAATATATAATTTTTTTAACAGCATAATGTATAATCACACTTAATAAAAAAATTAGTAGAGTTTTTAATTCTTTTTATAAGAACACATTAATATTTTTAAACACCAAAACTGGGTAATCTGTTTTATAACTATTACCACGGTGTTAGTGGAATTAGTGATCAGATAATAATTTATAATAATAATTTTTAAAAAAGTGCTGTAAAATTATAAGAACCGAATCCATATACGTATGTAAAATAAAACCTATAATAAATGTGACTATCAGCTTCTTGCACATAGGACTGTTAGACATTTTAAAATTTTTTATCTGAAATATTAAAAATTGCTTTTAAATCTCAAATAATTACCATACAAAGTTCTTTGCTTTGCATGTAACCTTATGAAATGTTACATTATTCTACATTTAAGTCTTAAAATTTAAACTAAATAAAAATTACACGCAAGGCATTGAATGTTACCAAAAGCATTTTTGACCGCACAATATTTTTTGAGTGTAAGCTGAAACAAAATAATATAGCATCCGCTAGACATGTACACTTGTCGAAGTCACATCGACGACTGAATTGAAGAGTATAAAAATATGTGTTAGTAGTGGTGTACACAATTGTGCAAAGAAATGGAAATCCCTGTTATACACCGTCGGAAAGGTTAATTTGTCTAGTTTCTCAGAATAAGTTTTATTTTTAGGATTTTAGAAACACTTACACACAAATAGGAAAAAATTCAAAATAGTGCATATGCTAAAAAATGAAAAATGCTCGTCTTGACTTATAAATTATTTTTTTTTTGTACATAACCCACTCGCGGCCCAAATAGCGACCAGAACTAACATAAAGAAAAAGACCTAAGCTCTCTTTTGAGGGGGGGAAAAAAAAAATACCCGCTTCAAAACAAATAAAAAATAAGTTTTAAATTTAAAAAATAAACAAAAAAAAAGTTTTCTGAAAGCTTGAAGAAATAGCTATCTAATTTGTTTGGGACAAATTTTGCTAACACCAATAGATAATAAGTTACATGGATGAGAAAGAACACCTGTTTGGCCAAAATTTCAAATTTTGACCCCCTCTAACTCAGAAACTTTTTGACCGATCTTGTTGAAAATTTGTGTCTAAACTACTATCCAATAGGATTAACCTTGGTGCAAATTTCGGAAGACATCGATTTCAAAAGTTGGGTCACTTGACATGAAATCCCTCATACATATATAAAATAATTTTTGAATATAGTTTAAGCAAAAAAAAAAAAAAAAAAAAAAAAAAGTAAATAAATAAATAAAACAATAAATGTTATAAATATACTTTTACTAAAAACTTTTTTATATTATTTCTAAAATAATTTTTTTAATATTTTGCCATAATACATTTTCAGTATCGTAATCTAATTTCTTTCGATTTCTTGCTACACGAGGAGAATATTGATAAGGTAAAGTGGATTATTTCATATTTGAATAGTTATTAGTTTTGGATAATATTCTAATATTTGGAGTTCTGTTTTCCGAAAAGCTTTTAAGACGCTTAGCTACGAAAGATGCAGAAGAAGGATTCATTTTTTGTATTTTTGTATCCATATCGTTTTGATCATCATTATTTGTATAAACATCCTCAGGTAAATTCAAATCTGTTTGCAGTGCTATACTACTCGATTTAGGTGTTATTGTTTGAGTTTTGATGTGCTTTTATACGCCTTTCTAGCGCAAATTATGCAATGCCGATATTTTATTCTGATTAGATTTTCGTTGGGATCCAATAAGATATTTAGCAAGTTCTTATTTAATTTAATACCATTTGTTAATATCTTTTAGTATATGTGAACCATATATTGGTAAGAGTTTCCGATGTAAAAAATCTGAATCAGAATATTTAACTTTAAAAGTTGATGAATGAAGAACTTTAAGTTTTGATGAATTATTTGACATTTTCTAAAAATTTTCCAATGACTCCACTTAATATTGATGAAATAATGATGGGTAAAAATCCTCCCTTTTGAATAAGATGGTTCCTCTTTTGATGCATAGAGGTTTGTGATGAGCAAACTTTTCTCTAAGTATTTTTATATGGTCTTAGTTTTTCAAACACAGTTTTGTTTATTTTATGATTTCTGTTTATAATATTTAAAATCATTTCATTTAAAGTTTTGATAACAACATTGTCAACATATTTCAAAATTGCATTTCGTAGTTTGTGATCCGCTTTTTTAAGAACATAGAGAATATGTTTGTTTTTCTTCAGTATCTTTAGATTTGAGGTCATTAATTATATTTGCAAATATATAGTAATCCGTATTAAAAATATTTGATCTAAATCTTAAAGCGTTAGCTATTTCTTGAGTAAGATCAACTATTAAATAACCATGTGGCTGTTGTGTACAATAATTATATATACATCTACTAAAGATTTTGAGTTTTCTGGATATTCTTGATGAGCTAGATGTTGAAATTGTGTCTTATCTCTTGGATTTTTAAACATAACTATATATTTGGAGTTTAAAGAAATATCTCTCAAATAAGTCCCTTTATGAAAAATATTTTGTGTAACTAAAATTACATTTAAATTTCTATGATGGATCCCTTTGTAAATAGTTCACAAACTTTCTTATTTGATGATTCAAGCATTAAGTCATCCAATATTATTAAAGTAGATTCTTCGTCATTCTTATTAAAAGTCTCTGGAATTCCTTTCACAAACTCTACATTTTCTATAATTGGAAGTGAATTTTTTTCAGAATAACATCATATGATTCGATCTATATCTTTAGATATTAAGTTTGGATTTTTATTAAGTTTTTAATGAAAGTGGATTTTCCACAACCTGAAGGACCACAAACCATCATTGTAAATGGATATATAAACTGATGTTTGCGCTCTTGAAAACCTTTTGTTAATGAATAAAAACGGATCAATACTTTAATTAATATGAGTAAAAAAAATCTTATTGACGAAATTCATAGTCAAGCTAGAAAAAACTTTAAGCGACGCAGGTTTATTCAAAAGGGGAGTTTAGATACTAGGCAAATAGACTTGGTGGAGATGATACCATATGCAAAATTTAATAAAGGTTATAAGTATATGCTTACTGTAATAGATGTATTCTCAAAGTATGCCTACGCTTTAACATTAAAAATTAAAACAGGATTTGAAATTTCAAAATCATTTAAAAGTATTATAAAGTTAAACAGTAATAAAGCTCCAAAAAACCTACATTCAGATCAAGGAAAAGAATTTTACAACACATATTTCAAAACTCTTATGAAAGAGCTAAATATTAATCATTATCATACCTATTCAAACTTAAAAGCGTCAATAGTTGAACGATTTAATAGAACTTTAAAAAATAAAATGTGGAAACAATTTAGTATGCAAGATAATTATAATTGGATAGATGTATTAGATAAACTGTTGAAAGAATATAATTCATCTTATCATCGAAGTATAAAGACGAAACCTAATTCAGTTAACAAGCGAAATGACAAAAACTGTTAAAAACTGTATATAATAACTTAACTTAATAATTTTAACAAAAGAATACGGGAATTTTTCCTCTCTTTATTTATTTTTTGAACATGAAAATAATGTTTTAATTCTAAAACCAACCAAAAATTAAAGTTTTTCTTGTAGTGTTGTACATTTTTTTATATCTACTTTTGTAGAGTTGCTTTTGTTCCTTCAACGATCACGTATTTTTTTTTACCAAGATGGCATGTTTTAAAGGCAAACGATGGTTTTTATTTGGATGGATAAAGAGATTGCTGAATTAGGGAAGTAGATTTAAGTTTATAGATATAGTGATTTTTTTTATTCAAATAATTTTAAGAAATTATTAAATAGAATATAAATATTAAAAACTAAAAAAAAATTTATATTAAAACTTTGTTTGTTTTATAATGGGTGGGGCTATAATTAGAGCAAATAACATATGTTAAAACTAAATGCAAACAATATTTTTATGTAAATTGTCAATTTATTTAGTTATTTATCACATTTCAGTACAAATTATCAAGCGATGAATATTAAGTGTAAAAAATATGAAAGGTGGAAAGGACTTTCCTATTACATTAGCTGAGCGAGTAACTACACAATATGGAGATGCCATTGTCTTGGAATAGGATGGATCTATGCTTTATCTTCCTCAAAGGTTTAATGCCTTAATGAAAATTATGTTGGGAAACTATCAACTGGCGCATATATCATGCAAAGATTCCTTTAGATATTGAAAAGGATAGCATTAATTACAAGCTAGAAATAAAGACGGCTGCTCCTATGAAAGGATATTATCCTTATGCTCAATTTAATATTTTTAAGTAAAATGATTTTTTTTTTCAATAATAAAATCATTTTATCATACATTCTAGTGTTTTTTTTTACACTGATAGAAAAAGCGTCATAACGCTGATGTATTTTGGCATCAATACTATGACAAGTGTCTTCGTTTTTGACCCCATGACACTTTACATCACTGTGAAGTCAGCCTTAACATCACTTGGCCAAATTGTCATCAGGGTCAATAAATTTAAATTATGTCATCAATAGGATGACACATTGGCATCACAGAAATGACGAACCGGAGTTAATTTAATAAAGAAAAAGTCATTAATGCGATGACTAAGTAACATCGACTAAAGTATATATATTTTTTTTTTTTTTTTAGGTGTTTACTTTATTTGGATATAATAATTTTACAAATTCCGTTTTGGCCTCAGCGCGAAAAAGGCATTATTGAGGCAAGTTGGCAAAAAAGTTCAAAAGTTAAATGTACAAATAAAATATAAGGTAAAAGGTAACTTATGGAATATATTACAACTATATTTTCATCAGAAAATATTTCTATTAAAACAAAAAAGAAAAAAAAATTATATTAAAAGCGTTTCAACTATATTAAATAAGACTTAAAAACGGAAATTCGATCAATTGATTTTAAAGCTATAGGCAAATTATTGAATTTAATGCCACCAATATAATCTTTTGGTTGCTTCTAACCTGCATCTAGGAATTCTAAAATTTGTTCTGTTCCGTGTGTTGAAATTTATTTGATTTTGCGTGATTTTGTACTCAATTTAATGCCAAGCTGTCATCAATGCAATGATACATTGGTATTTAGAAAATGACAACTCGGCATCAATTTTATGAGGAAAAACCAACAATTCAATGACACACTAACATCAGGGGAATGATTAATTGGCACCTATTTAATGACATGTCATCAATGCAATGACAAAATAACATAAGTTTAATAACAAAATGTCATCAAATCAATAACCAATCTGGTTATTGATTTAAAATTGATTTGATGTCAAGATGTCATTAAACAAATAAAACCCTGTCATTAATATTATTATCAAATAAATAAAATAATAAACATATATGCATAAATTTTTTTTTTAAATTTTTTATTTACATAAGACATAAAAAAAACTAAAAATAATAATTAAATATGGATAAGGTTTCAATTATTTTGTACGATTTTTAGATAGTTTAGATAAATTACTTTTTGTTT
Organism: Pollenia amentaria; assembly: GCA_943735925.1. Classification (NCBI taxonomy): domain Eukaryota; kingdom Metazoa; phylum Arthropoda; class Insecta; order Diptera; family Polleniidae; genus Pollenia; species Pollenia amentaria. Next base: position 71,716,065 of record OX031010.1, read on the forward strand.
TTAATGTGTAGTAGCATTTGTAATAAAGCTGGGACCGATAATAATAATTTTAAAATAACATATTGATTGTTATAAACTAGAATATGGTAAAATATATTCCTTTTTAAAATTTTTATTTTTCGAGCAAAAATACAATTTCGTTTGATTGTTTCTAGCATGCAGACCAATGTGGATTTTCATTGAACATGTTCTTTCTTTTGTTTTATTCAATATTTTTCTAATTCATTAATAAGCAGACAAACTTTCGAAACTTTTTCAGTTGATTTATTTAATTTATAAAGAAACTGTTCGATAAAAATCCACATTGGTCTGCATGCAAGTGGATACTCAAGATTAAATAATTGGATGGCTTTAAAACAAATATCTACAAAATATTTTTCCACTGTAAGGTTCTTCATGTCACCGAGACATAAAATAAATGGCTGTATGGGCTGCTTTTTTTGTAATTCTGCAACGTGGGTTTCCAGAGATTTGCATCGTTTCGTTTATAAATATAAAGGCGTATTGTGAATCACGCACTGTAAAGGTTTTGTATTTCCTTTGGCCATCTGCCTCACTTTGGACTTCTTTTCGCGTTTGAAAAATTATGTAGTGTAGGCACCACAAAAGCTTTAAATATGTATTTTCGAGATCTAGAAAGTAAATATTTAATTAATTAGATTTTGTTTCGTTATTGTCTTTTTCCATAAAAATATTACCATTATCAAGATCGTCTATACCGATCGAATCCATCACCTGTTTGAAATTGGCATCGCGGGTCTTTGCTCCATTCTTCAACTGCTTCAAAATTTTGATAGTTATCTTTCCAAGCCAGTGTGTTAGCATTTGTCTCAAACATTTTATTAAAATCGATATCAATCTGTCAAAACAGCGAAAAATTGGTAAGTTAATGGTGAATAAATTAAAATTATATTATTTTTTCCCTGATAGGAAATAAAATAAAAAGACCTCAACCTTAATTAAATTAATATAAATTATAATTACTTTGCATTCAATTTAAACCTAAATAAAAAAATCTGAAAAACTCATCATGTATAAATTTCAACAACACAAATGGCCTTGAGTTATATTTTCAAGATGTTAAGAGCTTTTTTCATGAAATTAAGCATTTCTAATAATTTGTCATCTTTTTCTAGAACTCTTCTAAATGTATTCTTCATAGAGACAAAAGCAATTTTGGTTTCTTTTCGGAAACATGCAATATTACCTTTTTGATGTGCTAAGATTGCATTTGTTTCTGCCAAGACTTCTACGATGTTTGGAAATAAATCTTCTTCTGACAGCATCATTTGTTGATGAGTTTTAAGATTCTTCAAATAACGATTTATCTCATCTGTAAATTATAAAATTTGTAAAAAAAACGTGTTTATCAAAAAAGAATTAAAAACTGATAAAACCGGTTCTATAATTATAGTAAACAGATTTTCAAATATCAATATTTGCTTATGCAGCTTTTTTAAAAGTTCTTCATCACTTTTACATACGTTTTCAATATTGCTTTCAATATTTGCGTTGTCCTTCTTGTTACCAAAACCAATTTTTTTTAGTTATATTTTCAACTAACACTTTATCAATTGTTTCTTCACGGTCAACACTAAACGTTGTTGATACTGGGTGCTTCTTACGCACGTGAGCCTAAAATTTGGATGAGTTTTTATAAACTGTATTACAACACTTATAATTGTCAAAAGTCTTAAGGAAATGATAGGACTTTAAATGTTCAAAATAATACTCGTGGTTTATAAAAAACTTTTCACAAATAAAGCACTTCATTATTTTCTTACCGCCTTTCAAAAACGTTTTTTTGTAAAAAAAAATTTTTCAGACGACCGCCAAAATTAACGCTACTTAATGAGTTTTAACAAATAAACTGATCTAGAACAGAGATCAGCAATAAATCGCTTTTTCGCTACTCATACTGACTCATGATATTTTAAGTATAAGTGAGTAGAAATCATTTAAACTCAACTACTCTGATTCACTCACACTCACAAATATGAGTGTGACGTCGACTCATACTCACACATTTAAAAATGACCTCAATTTGATTTGTAATTTCAGGAAAATACTTATAATACTCACATTGATTCAGCTCATTTAACTCATCCAAGTATATTTACAAGTTTAGTCATTTAACAGTTTCTAACTAGTATAAAATGTATAAAAATATAAAAAAGCATAAAATTGTAAGTTTATACAGAAACATTTTGGGGAAATTACATTTTTTTTATTATTATTGATATTTATGAGCAGGTTGTAAAAAATGGATAGAAATAGTAAGATAAAGGAAAAAATAAGTAGCGGAGTTTTCCAATTAGTGAAAAAACGTAAGGGTAGATTGTGGACTCACATTTTGCTTCGCTTATACACACTGAGTTCTGTTGAATCTAAATCAACCACTACATAAATGTTCTAAGTATGAGTACGATGAGTAAAATCAAACTTCTGAGTGAATATGAGTTTCGATCGAATTACAATAAGTATGAGTGCGTATAAGTACAAGAAATTATGAGTCATGATTCGGCTCTACTCACTTTTTCACTACTCATTGCTGATCTCTGATCTAGAACAAACAAAACATATTTCTTTTTTAAGAATTTAAATGATTTGGGTGCAATTATATATGTATGTTAGACCATATTTTTATTTCTTTGTTGTCAGAAGTACTTTACTTTATATGTTGTTGTTTATTTGACTTTTAACTCTCTTCGCTCTCATTTGTTTTAACGCTAAAGCTGGGAACACACGATTTCCGCAAATGCACCAATATGACACAATTTTGATTATGCTTTACTGACGAACAATAATGAAATTGCCCCAATAAAATATTCTGAAATCACACGATTGCCCTGTTTTATGCTAGGAACACAACTGGGGCGAACGACGAATTTTTGGCCGCGAATATTCGTCGCCAAAAATAAAAGACGTTTGTTTATATGAAAATGCACACAATCAGGGCGCCGGCGAAAATTCACCAGACGCGGCGAACTTCAAATAGATTTAATTATATTTCATACGCCGGCGAACGACGAACAAATCAGTACTAGGTGACCATGTTTGGTTTTAGCTAAGAAGTAGTTTAGTAAATAAAGTTACTTTTTACTTTAATAATTGTTTTTTTTTATTGTATAACACATAAAATGAGTATAGAAAGTATTTTGCTATAAAAATAGTTTTTAGTTGTGTTTTTGATAATGTTTTTATTTTTAAGCATATTTTTTTTGAATATGGTCACACTATTTCTCTCTCTTTGCACAAACAGTAATCAACTTTCTCAATTATAAAAGCTGCCAGCTATTCGTCGTTATTGTGCTTCATACGACGAATTTACTCAGCGAATTTTTACGGAAAAAATCGTCGTGTTGGTACAAAGCGAGATGAGTGCAATAATTGCCGCAGCACAGTCACACGATTTTTCTTACTTGTGTTTACTGCGAAAACAGCTGTTGTGGTAGCGTTTTTATTTGTTTGAAAGTTCTAGTTGACTTGTTCATTAAAAAAAAAGAAAATTGTATCATATATTCAAACAAAGTTTTGTTGAATAGTTTTATTTGAAATTTTTTAAGTTATATATGAAATTCCAAAAATTAAACAAAGTAAAATTCTAAATAAATATATAAAGAAATAGAAAATATTAATTTATATTCAAAAATAAATTCGCTTTAAAGAATTTCAATACATTTTGCTCCGTTTCCCTGTATATATTCTTTAATATTGTCCGGAACGCTATTGTACTAATTTAAAAAAAAAAATTCGGGAATACAATATTTATTACCAATTTATTTATTAATGACGTCTTGGGATTGTGTGGATGCCAGTGATGGAAAACTTAAAAATTGAGATGGTACTGACCACCAAGCAAAAGAGTACTTTTTCAATATTTTGGTACTTTATTAAACATATTTTTTATTGCATACATATGTATTTGCTTATTATTTAATATAAGGTACACACGTTTAGATGTCTAAGACTAGGGATGGGCAATAAATATCGATATATCCAAATATCGATATATTAAAATATCGATATTTAAACAAATTATAATCGATATATATAAATCGCCGATATTAAAAATACCCATATATCGATACATCAATATTTATCTACGACTATCGAATTCGATATTTTTAAGATCTCTACAATAAATTTCAAAATTTTAACCGTTGCTCAACTGCTTACAATGCTCATGTTTTTTAAGAATTGCATCATATGTTTTTTATCTAATATTAAGAAAATAACAGCCCTTTTCCTTTGTACATTTTCATAGATTACACAGTTCAGTTTTGTCTCGATTTTTTAAGAGATGACAACAAAAAATAAGCGCGTAAAAAATATTCTAGAAAGGGTTGCTAGAATTATGCAAATAATCGCCCTAATTATAGCGTATTAGCAACAATGGACTCATGAAAGTTGGAATGTTAATAATAAAAAAAAAAAATTTTATGTTTTTAATTATTTTTTATTTGAGCATGTTCTTATATATGAAAAATAAAATATTACACAGTTTACTTGTATAGTACGTGTCACAAGTTTCGTTTACCGGCAGAATATAATCTAGCATTATATAATCCCATTTTTTTTTAAAAAATTTTATATTGCGAATAATTAAAAATTTTTTGTATTCTTTATTTATTTTTTATTGTAGAATTAACTGCCGGTCCCTCGATTTCATACGAAAACTTCGTTCGCATAACTTACCTTAAAAACTAAATTTAAAAATTGGTCTTTGTTTTAAATAAAAGTTAAGCGAATGAAAGTTTCGTTCGAAATCGAAGGACAGGCAGTAAATTAGAAATTAATAGAAACAATAAAAAGTTAGAATGGAATTACATGTAATATGTTGGTCCATATGAAATTATTTATTGCCATAGGTATATTAAGTTTTTAAATTTTGTAATAATTTCAGCTTAATACATTCCATACTTCGATATATCGATACTTGTAATCAATAAATATCGATACTCTTAAAAATATCGATACGATATATATTGATATATTTTTCAATTTGCACATCCCTATCTAAGACTGTTAGGCAATTTGTTTATATTTCTTAATGAGATCATTAGTAATATTATAATTGTAACAACCAGAATCATTTTATATGAATAGATCTTTAGTTTTAATTAAATTTGAAAGAGTTTGTACTTGCAAACGATTTCTTTTTTTTTTCGTTTTTATAGCATCTTGCACTGAAATCGTGCGCTTAACTGCTGCTGAGAAATGCGGTATTGACAAAATTCCAATAGCAATACATGAATTATCAGGAAACATAAGTTCGTCCATTTCGTTCTTAATTTGGCTTAACATGAACGAAGAAGAAGAACAATGAATTTTGTGTAGGCAATGTTGTAAATGTTAAAAAAAACGCTAAATTTGTCAACAAAGAAGCATAACAAGAAAAGTGTACTAAAACTGACGTGGGGGTACCGTGGTATTTTTGCAATGAAAAAGTACTGAAAAAAGTACCATAGTACTGAATTTTCCATCACTGGTGGATGCTACTTTTTCTATAAGGGAAAAAGGAGGGTTTAAGAATTATAAACTAATGGCGATTTCTTTTCTGAGAAAAATGTTGCATAAATGGTACATGCTCTACACAAAAGAGATATAGCATGTACCATTTATGCAACATATTTCTCAGAAAAGAAATCGCCATAAATTTATGTGCAAGAAAACAAAAATAATGAAGACAATAACGCATTATTTTCCATAAATAGAGATTTTCAAAGCAAAAATATTATTACTTTACGTTAAAAGTTCATCGAAAATGCTCAATCTTAAAAGAAAACATCAAATACACATTGGAACTAGAATATTTCATTAACTTGAAATTAAAGATATCCTGTGGATTTTCAACATTTGGTTTTAAGCCAATGGTTAGGCTGCATTATAAGAATAAAAATGTTATTGGATGAATGGATGTATCTCACTAGCTATAAGGAATACATCCTGGTAACGCTGCATCAATACGAATTCTTAGACTTTTTTAATCTTATTAATAACAATAACAGCGACTCCAAGTTGTTCAGCTGTATTACGAATATCATCGTTCTATGAAAAATGTTTTTCGTGCGATTTGAGAAACTTACGGCGCGTATAATCGATCTACTGAAACCACTATTGCCAACACCATTCGGAACTTTCAGTCCCAGTTTATATTAGTGGATAGTACTCAACCTGTTAGACCACATCCATTGGCTATTTTTTTTTTTTTTGCTTGACAAATTACATTTTTTTGATTCTTGACCCGCACTAAAAAAGTTTGAAGACCAAATTAAGCCCGGCTGGCAACCCTAAGCTCCATACTACTTGGAATGAATTGACAATCCACCAGAAAGAAAAAAATATTAAATAATGGACATTTAAATAAAGAATGTTAAAATAAATTTTGTAAAAGATTTGTCGTGGTATGATTGATGTGGAAGCTGTTGTCGGACTAATGTGTTTAGTACGAGTACTTAATGTGCACACATGTATTTTAAGTGATACATATTTTTAACGGCTCACAAGTTCCAAAACTATTTAACAAAAAGTTTTGGAGCCACTGTGTGGTAATGAGAATTAAAGAATAAACTAATAAAGCAGATTTGTTTTTTCTAGCTCTCTTAAGGTATGCTCAGACCCGAAATATATTTGACGAAAAAAAGCGTGACCAGTAAATTTATCAAACTTTAGCTTTGTTCTTATCAATTTCTATTGATTTACTGAACTTAGTTTGTAAGAAGGTAATTGTATAATGTAATTTAGAAACTGTTAAATTATGTTTGATGTAGGCAAACGGTTTGCAAAAACAAATAAACCTTTAATAAAACTAGTGTTTAGGCGAAGGACGTCAAATATTTAAAGAAAATGCATCGTAATTTCCTCAAAGCACTGTTTTAACAAGTCACTGCAACACAAATACATAATAGAAAGGAAGGAAAGACATACATATGAACTCATGTGTTATATATGTATGTATAATACGTTTGAATATTAATTAAATGAAACGTTTAAGTGATTTACATATTATTCTAGTGCGTGCGTTCTGTAAAAAATTTAGTTGGGCAACAAAACGACAACACATAAACGAAAAGTGTCTAACACGATGATCGGTGATTATAATCACCAGGACTCATACTTTTTTTTGTTGCAATGTTTTTTTCTTGTCAGTTACTTAAAATCTAATGTCTTTATTATATTGTCAATTTTTTTGGTGCGGCGAAAAATGGGTTAAAGCGTTCTACACGTTTATGCATACACGCAAACAAAAAATATAATTGAAGAATGATCCCTACGGACATGTTGACCACAATTAAAGTTTTTTTATGTAAACTGGCTTTGTACATAAATATTACATAATTTCGATTCGTAACCCATTAATTATGGTGGTATTAACAAAACTAAAATAACAAAAATTTTTGCTACACCACAATAATTTTTACATTCTTGAAGCAAAATTATACTTTCAATCATAGTAATGCGTAGTTCTTTTAAACGCTTTAAAAGATTATACCAACACATAAATACAATTTATTTAATTAAAACTATGCAAAAATGCATTGTATTTTAATGAGTAAAGAAAAAGAACTAAAAATATTTTTTAAAAGTGAAAATAAATAACTAAGAAAATTTTTAGAAAGGAAAACCTATTAATTGAAATATTAGTGTATTTATAATTATGTAAGTATGTATCTAGTTACATGTACATACCCTGCAAACAATTTCGATGGAAAAATAATCTAAATAGTTTCCCCATTTAGCAAAAACCTATCGCTTTTGCTATTCAATTCTTATTGATGTACATAGTTACATCGTTCGGGAAGAAGTGTCCCACTATGGTAATATTTACTTTAAGAATCCACTTATGCCCAATTTTCAGGATTGATATTAAAACACATTTATGTTTAAATTCGTTTTAAATACAAAATTCTCTTCTTCACTAACAACTTAAGTGAAACTTAAGTCACCGATATGGTACACTTAAATGCAACTTAAGTTTTACAAATTTCCATATGTTTTTGACAGCTTGTTTTTTTTTTCTTTTTTTTTTTGATTCGTCAAAAAAAAATGCAAAAATTGTCATTGATAGCTTTTACATACCACTTTTAAATAAATTAATAAATAAATTCTTTGAAATAAACGAATAAAAATGAATTCTGACGAAGAGGACATATGTGATGCAGAAATCTCTATAATAATTCAAACAACAATTTTGCGGAGACAACGCACAATACGTACACGACCAAACCATTTTCTAATTTTTGAGGACGCTGAATTTTATCAACGATTTCGTATGTCGAAGAAATCAGCTTATAGTATTCTGGAACTTATAAGGCATCATATAAAAAAGCCAACCACCTGGTAAGTGTAAGAGCTTTATGCAAACGTTAAGACAAACGTTAAAACCAATACATTTCAGGAACCAGTCTCTAAGCGAGGAGCATATGCTTCTTATAACTTTAAGGGTGTACGCAACAGGTGGGATGTTGAAAACAATTGGCGATGTATATGGTGTCTCAACGACAACAGTTTCCAACGTTGTAGCTAATGTTACACACCATATAGCGCTACTGAGGAGTCGTTTTATAACGTTTCCAGAAACACACCAACAACTTTCCAAAAATAAAAAAGAGTTTTACGATATTGCAAAATTTCCTCATGTAGTTGCGGCACTAGATTGTACTCACGTTAGGATAATATCTCCAGGTAACTTGCTATCAAATTTACTTATTGCGATCGAAAAGTATACATACATATGTATTTAAGTATCAACAATAATTTTTATTTGCTAGGTGGAGAAGATGCTGAGTTGTATAGAAACCGAAAAGGTTTTTTTTCCATAAACGTACAAACTATGTGCGACGCAAATTTAAAGATCTTGGACATTGTTGCTAGATGGCCTGGATCCGCGCACGATTCAAACATCTTATTACACTCTAAAATATTTTCCAGATTTTGCAAAAATGATTTTGGGGATAGTCTTATTGTAGGTGACAGTGGCTATCCTAATAAAAACTTTTTACTAACACCATTATTAAACGTCGAAAATGCTGCAGAAAATCTGTATAATGAGTCCCAAATACGAACACGCAACTGTGTTGAAAGGAGTTATGGTGTTTGGAAAAGAAGATTTCCTATTTTATCATTAGGCATTCGACTAAATATAAAAAAAGTAGAAGCTGTTATTATAGCTACTGCTGTTCTGCATAATATATGTTGTTTAAACAAGGAAAGCGAACTTTTATCCCTACCAGACAATTTAGAATCGGCTGTACAGTTCGTGAATAGCGTACCAAGCAATTTTGTCGCTCAAAGTTCTAGCACAAACAACACTACACGGCGCAATTTAATATATAAGTATTTTAGAAGTTTATTGTAAAATTTATGACCAGCCGTCATTAGTTTTTTGTACCAACAATTTTCTCAAAACATACTTGCCCTTTATCTCCAAACCTTTTTAGAATTCTTAATAATTTTTAAAAAAATTGTTTTATTAATTCAATATTAACAAGAACTCAAAAAAAAACTTAAAACAAAACAAACATACATAATATGTACATTATAATAACTAAAACTAAATAAAAACTTGATAAAAAAATAAAAAAAGTAATTCAATTAAAACATTAAACATAAATTCTTTTTGTACTAAAAACTTAAAAATAAATAAACACTTGATAAAAAATAAAAAAAAGTAATTCAATTAAAACTTAAACATAAATTCCTTTTGTACTTTAAAACTTAAAAAATAAATAAACACTTGATAAAAAATAAAAAAAAGTAATTCAATTAAAACTTAAACATAAATTCCTTTTGTACTTTAAAACTTAAAAAATAAATAAACATTTGATAAAAAATAAAAAAAATAATTGTATTAAAACATTAAAAATTCAATACTTGCACTATAAAACTAAATAAATTAAAAAATACAGTGGTACCATAGAATACTAGAAAACAGACATGGCGCTGAGGAAAAACTAAATGTATGGAAGTACATAGTGTAGAATGTAGTTTAATAATAAAAACAGTCACATTTAAAAACTAAATAAAGCAACGTGAAGGCACATAATTTTGCATTTGATACACGACGTATGCCACTGGTGGTGGGCCTCTACATCCAGCAGCAACAATATCTCAACTTACTTAGACTTCAATTTTTCAATATTGAGACGAACAAACTCTATTTCCAACTGGAGTTTTTCCACTTCTAGGGCGTGCTTTTGTTTTAAAAACTCTATTTCCATTTTCTGCCTTTCTAGTTTGGCATCAGCGACTTTTGCCCAAGAGTCTTTTGTTGCTCCTTTTGATTTTTTTAGCGAGGAATGTATGGGCTGTTTTAGCATTTTGGGGGTGTATTTTGCCCAAGATGTTTTAACTACAAAAATAGAAAAATAATTAGTAGGTATTGTATATATAATAACAGTATCTTGTCAATGTTTCAATACGGTATTAATAGTACATTGATACTTTGTAAACATACTACTTACCATTATCTTCCTTTTTAATTGAATCTTCGACAACTAAACTATCTCCGCCGGCTGCAAGGCCCTCTTCTTCCAGGATCTCAAAATCATCCAATATTTCAGTTGCTGTAAAATCTAAAAAATATGTGATTTCATTTTGCAAATATTAATCAAATAATAAACTTACCATTTTCATTGGCATCACAGTCATACGTGGAAGGTTTTCCCAATATCTGCGTCTCCTGGCATATTTCCAGTATTGATTGGTCTGTCTTAGTTGTTGCTGTTGGATGTAGAGGCCCCCCACCAGTACCATACGTTTGTCGCTTATCAAATGCAAAATTTTGTTTTGCAGTTGCCTTCACGTTGCTGTATTTAGTTTTTAAAACTTTATAATTCCTAAATGTATGAGTGAATTTACTATTAAATTCCCGCTCTACATTCTTCCATGCATTTTGTTTTTCCTCAGCGCCAAACCTGTCCGTCTTTTTACATTCAATGGTACTGCTGTACTTTTTAACCGCTTCCAATAAAAAATCCACTTCGGTTGCGGTAAAATTCGGGCTTCTTTTGTCCATTTTTTTTGTTTTTTAATTTTTTCACAAATTTTATTTTTTGAAATTAATTTACAATTGTTTTTTTGTTTGTTTTTTTTATTTTTCTAAACAGGTGTTTTTAGAAAAATTATCGATAATTTTTTTGACATTTTGTAGTGCTACCATACTTTTGACACAATTAAATAACAACTACTTGACACGACTCAAAAACAGAAATCGTATTTAAATCAGATTTAAGTTTTTATGAAAATTAACTTAATATAGATTTAAATACTATCCTGAAAATTGGGCATTAGTGTCTATATTATATGACGAATTAGAGCGCTTTGGAAGTTTAATATCAATTAAATTTAGTAGTATCGCTGTTGGCTCCAAAAAGTACTCTTTTGAAGTTACATTTTTTCTTATTGTTCTTTATAATAAAAAATTGGGTAATTTTACTGTTTATCTTTGTTTGATTTTGTAAGGGAAATCTAAGTAAAATATAAAAAAATGAGCTTAAAGTTAAACAAATATTAAAAAATCTACGTTACATTTAATCAAAATAGCTGTTAATGTTTTAAAGTTAAAAACCTAATGTGCACAAATTTTGTTAAAGAAAACTACACAAAATCACAAATTTGTTCAAACACTAATTTTGTAAACTTTCATCATATTATAACTAGCATATCTTTTTATTGCAAATTTTTATTTACAAACTTTCTTCACTCAAAGTTATTGTTGATCTTCACTAGAAAAATTTAACAAAAACACTAATTTTCACATTAAAATTTTTAAAGTCATTAAATAAACAGACAGTTTAAAAAAATCACTAATATCCTTTAAAAAAGATAATTATCAAATAATTATTTTCAATTTCATTTTCATTCATTGCTCTAAAAAAAATATGCATGATAAATTATTAAAACTTTAACCAATCTAACCGAAGAATAAGTTTGGGCAGTTTTGTGCACTCATTTATACGTGAACATTTTTTTTTTCGGCAACATTTGGATTCCGCGGAGTCCCAATTTTAAGTACAATACTATAACTATTTCTATTTTCAAATATTAAAAATTTCACTCTATTTTACATAATTTTATATATTAATATTATTTTACACGCACGTAGCACCGATCACATGGCAACTTAAATACAAACTGTGCTCTTTTACGTATTTTGCTTTTGTAATATTCACTATTAAACAGCAAATCGTTGCGAAGAAGTCAATATAATATGTGAAATATTCAATTGTGCCATTGTTGCAGTTGTATAACTGTTACAATTATCTGAACAACTCACTAAAGTAACGAAAAAGTATAATTTAAGAACTCATAATGCGATTCTACCGTATTTTGTTGTTGTTTAATTCCGAAAAGACTACTGTTTAACTACCAAATGTGACGAAGTAGTTAAAATTCGTAGACAATCGAAAAACACTCTACCAATTGCTTGGAGGGTATGTATGTACATACATATGTAGTTAACTTCTTTAGCCGTTTTGTTTTCCACCATTGTAGTAAAATGTTTTTTCACTGCTACAACTTTTATGTATTTGTAGTAAAAAAATGAAAAAAAATTTGTAAATTTTTAGATTTTTATTCTTAATTTTAATGAGATTTTTGTGAGAATAAAAATAATTTTGCAAACAATTTTGGGTTACTTCGAAGAGGAAACAAAATCAATAGGCAAGGCCATTGCTACATTGACTGATGTCATTCCGGTAGTTAAATGTCTTCGAATAATTTTAGAAAATATAATCAATGAATAAACTGAGATAGAGAATAATTCAGAGGCCAAAAAATTGCCGACTTACTTTGCTTATGTAAATTTTTTTGAATATTTTAAAGACAATCGGCTACAATCGTATCAAAAAACGACTTACCGAGCGAGCTACTATGACTATGCATTCTAAAATTGTGGAAAACACGATCACCCCTTAGTAAAAGTTCTGATAATTCTAAAGATGGCATTTGGAGCCTTTGTGCAAAATTTATAAGAAATCCGAGGAGGATATGCCTCTGCACATCCTCAGCTGTGGTTCTGCTAAAGAAGTAGAGATATACCTTAGATATCCTAATAGTTCTAGAGTCGCAAATCCGCTAAGTGCAGAAACACTTAAGTTTTTAAATGAGTTCTTTCACATCTGAGAGACTATTTTCACTGCAGGTCTTGTTCGAGGGATATGTGAACATTTGAGAAAACCTTATATCAGGGATGTCAAATGGTGTTTTAAATTTAGTACCAACTTCCAAAACAAAATGTACTTTTTGGACCTTCACGGTACTATTTTTTTTTTTTAATTTATTATAACAACAAAATAAGTACATAAAAAAAAACAAAACTTAACACTAACATACATTATATGTATGAATAAAATGAGGTACATAAAAGTCTTATAAATATATGAGATCAAAATCAGGCACTTATTTGTTTAGTTAATAAATAATTTGGAATTTTTACATCATAGCAGCATGAATTTGTCGGCCTTAACCAATCCTTTGTTTATATGATACTTGATAATGTTGGCACTAGAGATGAGCGATCCCGTGATTTTTAAAGATCATCGTGATTAGTGAAATATCATAAATTTGTATATGTAACAAAATACAAAAAGAACGACTTAGAAAGTACCTGTTACTTGACAAATTTGGTCACAACTGTGATTCGTGATTTTTCAGTAACAGTGATTAAATCACAGGTACAGAAATATCGCTCATCTTTAGTTGGCAGGTGTAGTCTGTGTCTGTCCTTAGTGTTTATTATATTATGAAAAGAAAAACTGTATCGACATTTGCTGACGAATGTGGAATGGATAAAATTCCAGCAACGACTCTAGAAATGTCAGGAAACATATGGACATTCAGCTAATTTTGTAAATAAGCTACTGCCTACCAAAAACTACAAACATTTTCAGTTTTTAACGACTGCAGTTGCTCGACATAAACTAAAGCTCTAAATGGATTATTGATTGAATCAAAATTTGCAATTTCATTTCAGAATTTCAATTCCAATTTCGTTGTTACCAGAAGAGGTACAATAATACTTGTTTTACCTGAAATAACATTTTCAAGAGTAAATTTATGGAACTTCGTTATTAAAGTTGACTTTGGTTCTCAAAACTTCGCAAAATTTTATATAAAATTGTTTTGCATTTTCTTTAATTTCTTTAACATGATCCATATTGATATTATATGTAGAAATATATAAATCCATTTCTGTTCCGCAATAAATTTTTTCAAAGGGCATGTGAATTTTGTAAAGGTCTACGATAGAGATATCACATTCATCCAAAATATTTTCATTAATGAAATTACGTGAAATTTTTATTCATGATATAACGTGCTATTTTGCGGAACAAAAAGTTAGCCTTTGTAAAAATACATGCAATCGAGCATTTTCTTATTGAATTTCTAAATTGACCACGTTAATAATTTTAACTGCATATTGCATAAAAAAATTGCAATTTAAAAGAAGAATTTTTAAATCCTAATTGAAGAAATAATAATTTAAAAAATAAATGCAATAAAAAAGAAGGACTCAATAATTTGTTTCAAAAAATGAGTCACAGTAGTACCACGGTACTTTAGAAGGTCAAAATGTACCAAAAAAAGTACAATTGTACCAACTTTAACATCCCTGCTTTATATTCTTAACAAAAATCTTATTAATTTAACTTTTAAATAGTAATAATCCCTTGCACTGTTCTTTTCCATAAAAGCATTATTTATTTTTTGTTAATACTACCAAAAAACTGAAATAATTTTTTTTTATAATTAACAACTCGTCCAAAACCTCAAGAAAAAACATATTTTTTTTGGAACAACTGCTATCGCCACAGTTGTTAGCGTACAATTAAATGAAAATTAAATAAGCAAATTTTTTTTATAAGAAAAAGTCAACAAATTTAAATATGAACGCCTTGAAAATGATTTTATTAATATGTCGCAGTGAAATTTTTTTTCCTCATGCCAAAAGATATCAAAAAATTGATGGCACAATATCGATTGCTAAATCGACCCACCCTAATATAAATATTAAAAACGTCAGTTACGTTCCTCTCAAGATATGGACTGTATTGAAGGTAGATCTAGTCCTGCCAGCGTTTGAGGGTTGCTCCCAATATAGCGATCAAACTTTGGAAAAAAAGAGGAAGGTGAAAAGGTGAATGTTTCCACTAGAACTCGCTTATCTAAATAAAAACACTTTCCTTATTCGGTCACTCGTTATAAACACTTAGGTTTTATTTAAATTTTTTAAACTTCAAGAATTCCACGTAACAAAAAAAAGAAGCTATTTTCTTCTAGGGCGGTTATACAATGAATAATCAAAAAACTTTTTGAACAACTTCATTTTCTCAAAATTAATATATAAAAAACTTAACGAAAATACATAAAAAAATTGAAATATGCACTTAAAATAAGCCACTTGATGACAGTGGCGCCACGAGATGTCAAAGTTCATCTAAAATAGACCCCAGGGCTGGCAACAAAGTTGCCTTCAGTTTAGACGTAAACATCCCGCCGGCCTTGCTGTACAGCAATCTGACAATTCACCTAAAAATTCTATATTCTAAAACGAGAAAAAATATTCAAAAAAAAGTAAGTAAAACCAACAAAGTATAAAATTAAAATGTTCCATTTATTGTAAGAACCCAATACAATTAAAAATACATCTCTAAGCGTGATGAACCTCCTCGAACACTCCATAGTCGGGACACCTTCATCCAACACCTAGCAATCAAAGCTAAAACTAAATATAATAGAAAAATTACAGTAAACATTTTTTTCATTAAGGGTAATGTATATTTGACATTGAAATAAAATAGTATTCCATACGCATTATCATTACGGGGAACAGGATCCAGAAATAATGCATCCAAAAATCATAATCTGTGCCAGTGGTTTGCCCAACGTGCCGCCATATACCCCATTTTTAATGATTCGGCTATAAATATCGCCACCCAACAACAAGTTTGCGGGAGCCGAAACGTGAAACTGGGGTTTTGCCAACTGCAGCCCAGGAAACTCATCCACAATCCGCGCTTCCAACGATTGAGCCGGCGTCACAATTTTAAAACCAGTCTTAACTTCTGCGTTAAACTCGAGAACAGTGCTGTCGCCGTAATTACCTCCAACTCTAAGGGCACATTTCTCTTTGCTCCCAAATCGAATTTTACGTCCGCCAATCCTTCGGACCAAACTCTCCGATATCACTGAGCACTCAGAGCTGGCATCTATGACAGTCCGTTCCTCAAAAAACCGTCCATTCGCATCAAGTTTTACGATGGCAGTTGCTCTGATCAAAATCGACTCTCTTACTTGATACGAGGGCCGCACTTGAGTACTTTCAGCCGACTCTGGCCTCACCTTATGAGCGTGTCTTTGTCGGCGGCGGTGGCGAGTATTTCGGTTCTTCCCAGTGCTCAGAACCAGACAGGACGCCCATCAGTATATTTTTTCGCTCCGACCATGTTCCTGTAAAGTAAATAGAAGAAACCTAATAAGTCGGAAGCACTACGAGCTTCACAACTGGTCTTATTACCGATCCCCGTGCCGTTTTTACCTCTACAACTCTAACGTGGCCATCCTTACCCATGATAGAACATCTTGCCTCTCTCTCAATTGGTCGCATTTAATTTTGCTCCACAATTTTTTTAAAAAAACTATTAAACTAAAGCAATTTATAAGCTTTGACTTACATAAAAATAAAGCTTAAACAAATTACAACATAATTATAAAAACAATAGTTTGAAAAGTGCAGTTTTTAATTCACAAATTTTAGAAATAATTTCTGTTGTTATTTGCAATTTGTACAGTACTGTATATTAATATATAAAAAAAAAGAAAAAGAAAATTGAACAAACAAAGAATAAAAGAGAATATAAACAAACGAACATAAACAAACTCAAATAAATAAAAAAAAAAAAACATCAAGTAAATATCCAAAACATAAAAATGCCAAAAAATAATCAAAAAAGCAAAAACTCCAACAAGAGTATAAATATAGAAGGGATTAACAACAATTAGTCAATTCACAAGGTATCCTAACATGTCATATTGTCAAAATGTCCTAATATTTCACAATGGTTTAAAAATATTGTTGTACGGCTCAGCCGCTCAGCGCTGGACTTTTCTGATTAATTACGACAGCACAATAAACACAGCATGCAACGTTCTATTTATTTAAGACACTTTTTGTTAACAAACCAACAACAATATTTTTAAACCATTGTGAAATATTAGGACATTTTGACAATATGACATGTTAGGATACCTTGTGAATTGACTAAATAAAACAAGTGATATGAGTGTGTTTACTGAAATGAGTGATACTGACAATCACAACAATAACCAAAATGTTCCTGCTGCTCCAAAGAGAGGGAGAGAATCATTAAAAAACTCTTTTTTTGACACTTTTAAAAACACCGCGTGTATCGACCAACGATTCACCCTTCAAGATGTTAAATCTGGTTGATAAAAGATTTGAAAAAGTAATTGAAGTTATGCAAACCATAATTGAGCAAAGTGAAGCGCGTATGATAAAAGAATTCGACAAACGTTTTGATGAATTAAAATCGGATATATTAAAAATAACACAACGAGTTACAACGTTAGAAGCGGTTGCTGATGATATTGTTTCTCTTAAAAATGAAGTTAGTAATTTAAAACTACAAATACAGCGACAGGAAAACTCCGTCATAGCTTCCGATCTTCGAATAAATGGTGTGCCATACCGAGAAGACGAAGACTTATATGTTATGTTTCAAACTATTTGTAGTACTTTAGGCATTAATACGCCAGCATTTAAAGCAATATACCGTCTGCAAAACCACAACAATAAAGATAAACAAAACTCTCAGCACGCAGCGATAATGGTCAAACTATTTTCACCCTACGATAAAAATTTTGTCTTAAAATCTATTGCAGTTTATCGTAAACAGTTTAAAACATCATTGTTGCTGAATCATATTGGGGAAAATTCCAATCGACCTTTTTATATAAACGAAAACTTAACTACAACTAACTTTAAGATTCTTAAAACTGCAGTGGGCTTTAAACATGCAAGAAAATTGAAATCTGCTTTTACAATTCGGGGTTTAGTATATATAAAATTTCATGCGGATGAACAACCTATTCGAATTGATAGTATGGATGATCTTAATAATTTTTTTCCTGCTGTTCCTGATGCTCAGTCTTCGTTTAACTCACAATCTGCTGAAAACCGATGATTGTTTTTTGATATTTTTGCTAAAAAATATTTTTATATTCAAATGTTTTTCTTTTATTTTTTTATTTTTTTAAATATTTCTTTTTAAAATTAAACTTTTTGTCAAAATTTATATTATTTTTCCTTTCTATTAATGTACAACATAAGATGACATGCTTAGCTTACGTTGCGTATATTAAACACTCTTTAAAATATTTTATCTATAATGAATAGTGTAGCTTTTGGTTCCAATGACGTGACCTCTAATATGATTCTTTTTTTTATGTAAACAATGATCTGGTATTAAAATATGTCAATTAAATGCTCAGAGCTTAAAAATAAGATTGATGAATTTCGTAATATCTTTGACGCTGATGTGGATATTGTTTGTGTATCTGAGACCTGGTTCAATAAATCTGTTCCGGACTCTATTGTTGAGCTAAAAGGATTTAAAATTTATCGCTGCGATAGAAAGACTCATTGTGGTGGAGTAGCTATATATGTTAAAAATGGAATTTTAAGCAAAATGGTTTGTGATTCTTATAATGTCAATGAACAAGTAAATAATTTAAATATTGAAACATCGATAAATGCTGACGAGTTAAACGTAAATACAAATCTTAATGAATTAAACGAGAATGTTAATCAAAATAATAATAATGTCAACAAAGTCGAATACTTATTTGTTGAAATTGTAGCCTGTGGTCGTAAACTGCTAGTAGGATCTGCGTATAGACCTAATAGAACAATAGATACAACAATTTTTTTAAAAAACCTTGATATTTTAACCACTAAATATGAAGATGTAATCATAGGTGGTGATTTTAATTCTAATACTTTAATTGAAAATTATTTAACGGATGATATGAAATCACTTGGTTTGATACCAACAAACTCAACATACCCAACACATTTTACTTCAACCTCTAATACTTTGTTGGATATTTTTTTCGTTAGTAGTATGCGTAAAGGCTAGATTACACTATTATACTTTGTATTAATACATGTCAAAAACTCAATTAATATGACAAAGTGTGATAGTGTGAATGCAATGTGTCACAAGTATTACGAAAAAAGTTTGACATCCCATACGACTTAATCGTTTTTTGAAAAATTTCTAAACGCTAATACTTTTCATTGGATCAGGGTTGCATTTTAACAAAAGCATGTTCATGTGTGATAGTGTGACTACAAACTGTAATGTTACATTAGATTTTTTGACAGTCACAACAAAACTCATTAGATTTCCATCTCACAAAGTATTATGGAATACGTAAGGCTTGTGAGATAGTGTAATCTAGCCTTAAGGTCTTGTTATATGATCAACTATCGGCGCCATGTTTTTCCAAACATGATATGTTATTCCTGGCATATGACTTCCAGCTACAACATGTTGCTGAAGTGGTATACTTTTTTGATTTTAATCGTATAGACCTCAATATTATGTCAACTGAAATGTCTAACATTGATTGGAATTCTATATATTATATGCCGTCTGTCGATAACCAATTAAACTTCTTAGAGCAAAACTTATTAAATGTGTTTAAGAAATCTGTTCCAATTAAGACGTTAAAACTAAACGCTAAAAAGAAGACGTGGTTTATTCACCACAGAGATTTCGCATATAAACGATGGAAACTTTTTAAAATCCCAGATTTTCATGATGAATATTGCAACGCACGAAAGGAAGTAAATATAAAAATTAAAAGAGCAAAATCTGACTATTACGCCACACGCTTTTCCTCTGCTGTTGGTTCAAAACAAACTTGGAGTGAAATACGCAAAATTGGTGTTGGAAAATCGTCTTCTGTGGATACTTCAAATATAAATTTGGAAATGATCAATGAAAAATTCACAAACCTTCCTAATGTCTCTTCAAATTTATCTTTTTATGCTTCAAGTCAAAGTACAAATTGTCATAATAGTTCATTCAGTTTTGATTGTGTAAATGAAAATGATGTATTTGCTAGCTGTCTTAGTATTAAATCAAATGCAGTCGGTTTCGATGAGATTCACCCAAAATTCTTGAGAATGGTTGTTATGTTAATCGTACCCCACATAACTTATCTTTTTAATAATATTATAACAAAGAGGGCTTATCCACAAAGCTGGAAATTTTCAAAAATAATTCCAACACCGAAAACAAACAATGACTTTCGCCCAATTGCTATACTTCCTTATTTATCAAAAGTTTTTGAAAGGTTACTGCATAATCAAATAAGCAAATATGTTAATGAAAATCACTTACTTACTAAAAGGCAGTCAGGATTTCGACCTGGGCATAGTTGTATTACCGCCCTAATAGATGTATCTGAAGAAATACGTAGAAATATTGATGATGGTAAAGTATCGTTCCTTGTTCTTTTAGATCATTTAAAGGCATTTGATATGGTAGACCATGAAGTTCTCTGCCTGAAGTTACATAGAATTTTCAATTTTACCGCTGCTTCTGTTGGTTTAATGTATTCTTACTTAACAGGTCGTAAGCAGTCAGTATTCTTAAACAATAAAACCTCACAAATGCTACCAGTCCTAAAGGGTGTACCGCAAGGATCAATTCTCGGACCACTACTGTTTGCTCTTTACGTCAATGATCTACCTACACAACTACAATATTGCAATGCCCATTTGTACGCGGATGATGTCCAACTTTATATTAGTAGTAGTCTTAGTAACATAGGTGATAGTGTTGAAAAGTTAAATATGGAGCTAAAACGTGTTCATGTATGGGCAAAGGCAAATGGTTTGTGTCTCAACCCACAGAAATCAAAGTGTCTTATAATAACTAAGAAAACAATAAAGTTACCCTTTGAACCGAGGATAGTGCTTGACACTCAAAACATTGATATTGTAACATCTGCTAAAAACCTTGGTATTATATTCAATAAAACACTAACGTGGTCAGATCATATAAATTATGTAGCTGCGAAGACTTACGCAAAGCTAAGGACTCTATGGAACACCCAACATTTAACCCCACTTAATATATGTATTTTGCTGGCAAAAACATATCTTATGCCGACATTGTTATATGGCTGTGAAATATATGCAAGTTGTGATTCTGCTAGCCGTAAAAAACTAACAAATACGTACAATGCAATTTTGAGATATGTGTTTTACTTGCGCAAATATGACCGGATTTCTGAATATGTGACAAAACTCTACAATGTTACATTATTAAACCTAATAAAAATAAGAACCTTAATGCCCCTTCATAAGATTATCTATACTCTTGAACCAGTCTATCTGTTTGATAGAATCATATTTACACAATCAGGAAGGTCAAATTATATAATTCATATACGATATCGTACTTTAGTATCTGAGTGGCAATTTTATGTCCATACCGGCCACACAGTTTATACGCAACGCACTGCACTTTAAAAAAGAATTACTAAAGCATTATAGATAATTCACTTTGTCAATACTAAAATACTACTGTTGCATGTTTTTATTTAGGAAGAACATTTGGTGTTTTTCTATTTTTTGTAACAGATTTTTTATTTTTTCCACTAATTGTATGAATAAAAAATTAATACTATATATTAAACGTCATGTTCATAAACATTTTAAAAATCCTTTACTATAATTAAAAGATTTTAAGTCTTGTTGTATTGGAAATCAAATAAATAAATGTGTAATTTTTCGACACGACCTAAACGCCATTCGTTTGTTGGCAGGTTATTTTCTTTAATAACCACCATGTCACCGACTTGTAAGTCTTTACGCGCAAACTTCCATTTATTGCGCTTCTGGAGTTCCTTCAAATATTCATCCTTCCATCTGGCGCACAACCTCTGATTTAACGGCCTGACCCTTTGCCAACGATTTACAATCGACATTGGGTTCTCCGAAATCTCCGGAGGGGCAAGTAATGGGCCGCCAGTAAGAAAGTGGCCCGGAGTCAAGCAATCTAACCATTCAACACTCTCCGATAAGGGGCACAAAGGTCTTGAATTACGACATGATTCAATCCTAGCTATCAACGGTGAGAATTCCTCAAATGTATACTTTAAGCCACCGGCAATTTTTCGAAAATGATGTTTACAACTTTTGACTCCGGACTCCCATAACCCTCCCATATGAGGAGCGCTGGCGGGATTAAAGTGCCACCTAACACCTTGGTGTGCATACCTAACATTCACTTCCGAACCTATATCACGCAAAAACCCACGAAATTCGTCCTTCAGCACTCTCGAAGCACCCACAAAATTGATCCCATTATCTGAGTACATATTACTCAGATATCCTCGTCGAGACACAAATCTAGCTAACGCTCCCAAGAACGCAGGAGTCCCCAAGCTGCTCACGGCTTCTAAATGGATTGCCTTCGTAGCAAAGCAAACAAATACACAGACATACCCCTTTGAATTTAGACAAGCCTTGCCCGTATAATTCTTAATCTCAAAAGGGCCTGTAAAGTCCACGCCAGTCGTGGGGAAGAGATAACCGTACGAGCCGTGGGAAGTGCCGCCATAATCAGACTATGTGTCTGTTTTTTTCAAATGGTACAAGTCTTACACCGACCGACCTATCACTGTCCTTATCAAATTTTTGGACCGAGGTATGAAGAACTGGGTACGTATTACCCTCAACATCAATTGATTACCTCCGTGCAGAGTAATATCATGAATAAATTTTACAAAAAGTTTCGCAAAATGACAATTAGACGGTAACAAAATAGGACATTTTTCATCATAGGTCAAGTTTGGCGCATTTGCCAATCGACCTCCTACCCTTATAATGCCTTTTTCGTCCAAAAACGGGTTCAAATTCAATAATTTACCATTGACTAAAGATTTCCCGCACGAAAGCACATGATATTCATGCGCAAACTCGACTTTCTGTGAGATTATAATTAACTTCTCCCGAACAGAATTTAACTCCTCCAATGACACCTCAAAATTGTTGAATAAATGATTGTCAATTTTCAAAAATTTTGAAATACCCCTACAGACGTAAGCCATTACCCTAAGTGCCCTTGCGTACGATGAAAAATTCTCCAAGAGGTCAGTATGCGATTTAAAATACGAAAAAAAACTTTATGTACACGTTGTTCTTCCCTTGTACTAAAATCTACCGATACTGGGGAAAACCAAAAATTCTGTTGAGAACATAGCCACGAGGGCCCATTCCACCAAAGGGCACTCCCAACTAAGTCCTGTGGACGTACCCCACGACTTATTAAATCAGCTGGATTATCTTTCGTGTTAACGTGTCTCCAACACTCTTTCCCAGTTTTGGTGATAATCTTCGCAACTCTATTAGCTACAAAAGTCGTCCACGAGTTAGGAGGTTTTTGTAGCCGCGCTAAAACAATCATCGAATCACTCCAAGTATAAAAATTTGTTCGATTCTTGTCCAAATCAAAATCTCGGCGAACAACTTCCAACAAGTCTGCCAATAAAAGAGCGCCACAAAGTTCAAGGCGGGGTAACGAAACAGTCTTAAGTGGCGCGACCCTAGATTTGGCTAGCAATGAATTTGACTTTATTCCGTTCTCACCATCACTAACCTGTACATAGACACAGACCCTCTCCGAAGCATCACAGAATCCGTGCACTTCAAGAGTCGTAGAAGGCTTGAAACCAATCCAGCGATAAATCTGAATATAGTTTATAGCTGCATAGTCCCCAAGGAATTGAGTCCATTTAATTACGCGGCCTCTGATATATTTTCATCCCATGATGTTCCCTCGCTCCAAATCTGTTGCATCAGTATCTTTGCTATTACAACAATTGGACCTAGCCACCCAGCTGGATCAAACAAGCCAGCAATAGCGGACAAGACCTCCCTTTTAGTATACCGCTCCTTTGAAGGGATTGGAGAGGTGGTAAAATAAAATCTATCCGTTTTCGCGTTCCACCGTATACCTAACGTTTTAGCTACACTTTCATCGCTAATATCCAAAAAATTCCCATTTAAAAGATCATTCCTTGAAATACCATGTAGAATTTGATTCTCATTTGACGTCCATTTTTTCATAGAAAAACCAGCGGATGTCAAAGCTGAGATAAGTTGGTCTCGAGCTTTTATGGCCAAGGAAATTTCATGCGCCCCTATCAAAGCATCATCCACATACATCATGTGTCGCAAAATCTTCGACACTAACGGCCATTTATGTTCGACATCTTCCGCTAATTGCAACAAGGTCCTAATCGCCAAAAACGGCGCACAGTTAACACCGAAAGTAACTGTTTTTAGCTCGTACTCTTTCAACTCCTCGCACGAGTTTCTTCGGAACACAATCTTTTGCAATTTCGTTTCATTAGGATCCACTAAAACCTGGCGATACATTTTCTCGATATCACCATTGAAGACATACCGATAAAACCGCCATCTTGTTATCAACAACATTAGATCGTTCTGTAGAATTGGTCCCGGGTACAAAATATCATTAAGGCTTAAGCCAGTGGAACTGCGTGCCGAAGCATTAAAAACCACTCTCACCTTCGTAGAAGAGCTTTCGGGCTTAAAAACCGCATGGTGTGGTGAATAAAAACATTCATAAAATTCTGACCCAACAAATTCAGTTTCTATCATACGACCTAAAACTTTATATTCGGATAAAACGTCATCATATATTTCCTTTAACCCAAGAATTTTACCCAAGGAAACTTCATTCCGCAAAAATTATCTCCTGGCCTTTTCACGCGAATGCCCCAAACCTCGATCCACCAAATACTGTGGTTTGAAAAATTTTGGTCGGCTAGTTTCAAATCCGATGGGGAATCGCCCGGCAGTTTTCCCGTTAATTTTGGCAGTACAAGGCCCTTTACCCTTGGATCATTGTTAGAGCCCAGAACAAACGAACATTGTCCCTGAACTGACCCCGCCAAAGCCCCGTTCAATCCCGACACTCTAGCGCTAATGCCATCCATAGGCAAATTTAGTCTTTTCTGCAGTCTTTCCGAAATGAAAGTAGCCTGAGAACCAGAATCGATCAGGGCTCTAGCAGAAAAAACTTCACCACGAGATATTACCTGTACCATAGCTGTTCCTAACAAAACCTGTTGACTGGTCGTTGCAAAACAGTTTAGTACTGTTTGACCCTGCGTCGCTGCCCGACTGGTACTTGCTCCATCCCGGCCACCAGCATTATCCGATGACTCCGCTATGTCCCTGTGTAACATGGTATTATGTTTTAATTTGCATGTCAAACAGCCATATTGACTTCCGCAACTATACCACTTATGGCCACTACCCAAGCAATTCATACAAAGATTGTATCTTTTTACCACCACATATCTTTCCCCGGGATTCGTATCCATAAATTTTGGACACAATCTTAACCAATGGTTCTTTGAACACAGAACACAGGTTTGCTTTTGAACCTTAGCTTGAAAGGTTCTAACTCTTCCACCAGAAAATCCATTATTTGTAGAACTAGATTTATTATTATCGCTAAGCTTAGCGTTCTTTGACCATTTATTCTTGGCTGAATGCCCGAATCCTCTGAAACTGCCCTCATTTGACCACAATTCCTAATGTCAAAAACTGTTTCCAAAGATTGAAACCTATCAGTTAAAAATGTGTCCATTTGACACCATTAAGGTATTTCCTTCTTGTTCTTCACATTCTGTTCCCATAACGACAGTGTAAGAACTGGCAGATTTGTGGAACAAAGATATGCAAAAATCGGGTCCCATGTTGAAATTTCAACACCATGCAAATTCAATACCGAAATACAATTATTTATATCCCTTTGCAATCTTTTTATTTCCTTTGCAGATTCAACTTTAACGGGCACCAGATTAAACAAAATCTTAAGTTGGCTATTCACCAAAATCCTCTTATTTTCGTAAGCCTCACTTAAATTGTTCCACGCATTTGCAAACCCTTGATTTGTTAATGGGGAATCTTTGACAATCTCCTGAGCTTCATCCGAAGTAAATTGCCGTAAATAAAATAATTTTTCCATACCGGTTAAATCTTCACAATTAATGTAAACCGCGGTGAACATATGTCAAAACGATGGTCAAGATTTGTAATCACCTTTAAAAACATCCATCGTACATGGTGGCAATTTCATATGGTGACTGGTTCTATAGTTCACCACCGTAGCTGAAGCTTCCCCAGTCCCTGGCCCAAATTGAGTGGAGGTAGGAATAGGTCTTTTTATAAATGACTGTGATAGCTCACCCATTTGAGCAGCAACAGTAATATAGGCTAACCTACATTATTTTTAAAGTTGCTTTGCCTGATCGCGATCGTCATCAGAATCCACTATGGGTTTATTAGTGACAAGAACCTCATATGCACCCTTTACCTTTTCCCATAATGACTTAAACTCCTCCTTTTGTATTTCGATCATAAAAGAGTTTCGATTATCCTGCGGCATATCATCATAATCCCTCTCAAACTCAAGAAATAACGCAGCAAGCGTTTCGAATCTGTTTAAATTGTCGGATTTACTCATTTGCGCTCTATAAATATCAACACCGACCTACCAACTCAGAATCAAAGCAATACAACAATTTCGATGTAAATTGTATTATTTACAGAAGTTGCAAAAACCAAGTCAAAACACACAAAAATTTATAAGATTCTTTTGATAAGAAAAACCAGCAAATATTACCAATTCACAAAGTGAATTAAACCTCCGAATCTACCATTACTGATCACAATGTTCGTAAAAGCAAAAAATAACTTCAAATTCTATGATGCCAAAGAATTCGCTGAGCAGAAAAAAACACACTTCTATTAAGATACAAACAAAATGGTCTCTCACAAAAACTTCAAAAAAGTCCACAATAAAATTCCCAATCGCACAATCTATCAAGTTTCCACAAAAAACAACAAATTATCCGATCCGAAATAATATAAGAAAATATATTATATTTCCCTCAACAATAAATTGCAGGGTATTTATCAAATATGAAAAATTGGGAATTTAACACGTCATACGGAAATCGTATTAATAATACACTTTGTATTCCGAAAATAACTTTGAGATATTGGATTTAATTGAAATTAAAATCAACAATATAATTTTTATTAAAAATCGATAAATAAAAAATGTTTACAGGAAACCAAAAGCAAACATACCTTTTACGTAGGCTTGTCTTATCGATGGTTGTTTTTTCCAGCACTGTTGCGTTTATTTCAGCTGTGGTTGTAGGTGTATGGCTACTAATGATCTTGTTGATTACAGATATAAATATGCCAAAATAAATCGGTATGTAGTACTTGTCTGTTGCTTTATATTTGAAATACTTTTTTACTACACTATAATGCCTATTTATAAAAAAAAGTGGTAAACTTAATAAAGGTTTACAGAACAAATTTTCTACGAAAATCTTCCTTAATCACCGTTTGTCAAATTTAATAATCATTTACAAATACGGGGGCTAATATGTATACAAATATTACTTAACTAGCATTTAACCCGCTACTTCGTTAGCGCCCCTTTTTATTATGTGGACATATTTTTACGCCAAAGTTTATGTTTCTAGGTTTAAACCCGCTACTTCTAAACGTTCGTATTTCGAAAATTTTTATTTGTATTTTTTAGATACGTTACGAATGTGATATATTTTTTATTTTAATGTTTATTGGTTTAAAAGATAGATGGCATAGCAAAAAGTTTTTAAAAATACAGGTTTTATCCGTCTACTCCTTATTTCAAAAAAGTGCTAGACACCTGTCCACTTATTTTTAATAAACAATAATAGGTATTAAATTTTTTTGTATCTCATTTAGCTTAGCAGATATGAGGTCAGCGTGATCGATTTGGTGAAAGGCCTGCCTCAGGTCCAAATGTCAAACAAAGTAAAAAAATTACGTACGATTTTTACCCCTTAAACGTTCGAATTCAGAAAAAGTACAAAATTTTCACTTGGCATTTTTTAGATAAGTTACGAATTTTATATAATTTTTATTTCTATGTGCATTGATTTAAACGGTAGATGGGGGACAAAAAAGAACCAAAATTCAGGTTTTACACTTTGAGTCCCTAAAAGAGCCGAATTTCGAAATAGTTCCAGACACCTGTTCTCTTTTTTTATTTAGTTAACAACAATAAAAGCACAAAATAAAGTACAAAAAATTGCCTCTTACAGATGCTCATTCAACGCTTTGGTTGTTTAATTTTATGTTTGTAGCTGCAATACTAACAAAAATTCAATAAGTAACTGTTGGCAAACAATACAGTACGAAAAAGTACCAAAAACCACTCTTACAGATTCTCATTCACTTGGGAACTTGCATGTTTGATTTTATGTTTATAGGTCCAATTTTAACAGAAATTCATAAAGTAACAGGTAAAGCACAAAAAGTACCAAAAAGCCCCTCTTACAGATTCTCACTCACTCAGGGCATTGCATTTTTAATTTTATGTCTGTAGATCCAATATTAACGAAAATAAAAAAGGTACCAGCTAAAAAACGAAAAAGTGCCAAGAAGATCCCTCTTATAGGTTCTTGTCACTCAGGACATTTAATGTTGAATTTTATGATTTTAGGTCCAATACTAACGGAACTTCAAATAGTAACAGTTAAAGACCAAAAGGTACCAAGAAGCACCTCCTGCAGATTTTGATTTACTCAGGAGCATGCATGTTTAATTTTATGTTCATAGGTCCAATATTAACGAAAATTAAAAAGTACCAGTTAAATAACGAAAAAGTACCAAAAAGATCCCTGTTACGAATTCTCATTCACTCAGGACCTTGCATGTTTTATTTTATGTTAATAGGTCTCATTTTAACGAAAATTAAAAAAGTACCAGTTAAAGAATGAAAAAGTACCAAAAAGATCCCTCTAACAAATTCTTATTCACTCAGGACTTTGCATGTTTAGTTTTATGTTTCTAGGTCTAATACTAACGGAAATTAAAAAAGTACCAGTTAAAGATCAAAGAATACCAAAAAGTACCCTCACAGGTTCTTATCCACTCAGGACATTGCATGTTGAAGTTTATGTTTCTAGGTCCAATATTAACGATAATTAAAAAAAATTGTCAGTTGTGGAACCAAAAACCTAAAGTAAGAAATAAAATTTCCCGTATTTCCACTTTTTGGTACTTTTTTTCTCCCCATTGAAGCATAAAAAATTTCAATATTGTAGTAGGAGCCCATAATTTAATACGTATATGTCAATGAATAAAAAAAAATGTTTTGTAAAAAAGTACCATAAATAGTAACGGTTTTTACCCCCTAAACGTCAAAATTTCGAAAAAGTACCAAATTTGTATTTGAATTTTTTAGATAAGTTTCAAATGTGATATAACCCTTATTTCTATGTTTATTAGTTTAAAAGATAGATGGGATGACAAAAAAGTACCAATATACAGATTTTACCCGTTTACTCCGTATTTCCCCTTTTTGGTACTTTTTTCTCCCCATTGAAGCATGAAAAATTTCAATATTGTAGTGGGAGCCCATAATTGAATACGTTTATGTCAATAAATAAAAAAAATGTTTTATAAAAAAAGTACCAAAAATAGTTACGCTTTTTACCCCTTAAACGTTCGAATTTCGAAAAAGTACCATATTAGTATTTGGATTTTTCAGATAAGTTTCAAATGTGGTATAACCCTTATTTCTATGTTTATAGATTTAAAAGATAGATGGGGTGACAAAAAAGTACCAAAATGCAGGTTTTACCCGTTTATTCCTTATTTCAAAAAAGTGCTAAGCACCTGTCCGCTTATTTTTAATGAACAATAATAGGTTTAAATTTTTTGGTATCTCTTTTAGTTTAGCAGATATGTGGTTAGCGAATTTCCGTTTTCACCGCCTTTTTTGATTGAACCACAATAAGTATTAAATTTTTTTGTATCTCCTTTAGCTTAGCAGATATGAGGTCAGCGTGATCGATTTGGCGAGAGGCCTGCCTCAGGTCCAAATGTCAACTTTTTAGCTTCAGGCGTTTAGGCTGTGCAATGAAAATAAATAGATGAAGAAAAAATATCTTGGAAAAAGTAACAAAATTACGTACGATTTTTACCCCTTAAACGTTCGAATTCAGAAAAAGAACAACATTTTCACTTGGCATATTTTAGATAACTTACGAATTTTATATAATTTTTATTTCTATTTTATTTAAACGGTAGATGGGGGACAAAAAAGAACCAAAATTCAGGTTTTACACTTTTACTCCCTAAAGAGCCGAATTTCGAAATAGTACCAGACACCTGTTCTCTTTTTTATTTAATGACTAATAATAAAAGCACAAAATAAAGTACAAAAAGTACCAAAAATTGCCTATTACAGATGATCATTCAACGCTTTTCTTGTTTAATTTTATGTTTGTAGCTGCAATACTAACAAAAATTTAATAAGTACCTGTTGGCAAATAATACAGTACAAAAAAGTACCAAAAAACCACTCTTACAGATTCTCATTCACTTGGGAACTTGCATGTTTAATTTTATGTTTATAGGTCCAATTTTAACGGAAATTCAAAAAGTAACAGGTAAATAACAAAAAGTACCAAAACGCCCCTCTTACAGATTCTCATTCACTTAGGACATTGCATTTTTAATTTTATCTTTGTAGATCCAATATTAACGAAAATGAAAAAGGTACAAGTTAAAAAACGAAAAAGTACCAAGAAGATCCCTCTTATAGGTTCTTGTCCACTCAGGACATTTAATGTTGAATTTTATGATTTTAGGTCCAATGCTAACGGAACTTCAAATAGTACCAGTTAAAGACCAAAAGGTACCAAGAAGCCCCTCTAACGAATTCTCATTCACTCAGGACCTTGCATGTTTGATTTTATGTCAATAGGTCTAATTTTAACGAAAATTAAAAAAGTACCAGTTAAAGAATAAAAAAGTACCAAAAAGATCCCTCTAACAAATTCTTATTCACTCAGGACTTTGCATGTTTAGTTTTATATATCTAGGTCTAATACTAACGGAAATTAAAAAAGTACCAGTTAAAGATCAAAAAATACCAAAAAGTACCCTTAGAGGTTCTTATCCATTTAGGACATTGCATGTTGAAGTTTATGTTTCGAGGTCCAATATTAACGATAATTAAAAAAAATTGTCAGTTGTGGAACCAAAACCTAAAGTAAGAAATAAAATTTCCCGTATTTCCCCTTTATGGTACTTTTTTCTCCCTATTGAAGCATAAAAAATTTCAATATTGTAGTAGGAGCCCATAATTTAATACGTATATGTCAATGAATAAAAAAAAATGTTTTGTAAAAAAGTACCAAAAATAGTAATGGTTTTTACCCCCTAAACGTCCGAATTTCGAAAAAGTACCAAATTTGTATTTGGATTTTTTAGATAAGTTTCAAATGTAATAAGGGTTATATTTCTATGTTTATTAGTTTAAAAGATAGATGGGGTGACAAAAAAGTACCAAAATACAGATTTTACCCGTTTACTCCGTATATCCCCTTTTTGGTACCTTTTTTCTCCCCATTGAAGCATGAAAAATTTCAATATTGTAGTGGGAGCCCATAATTTAATACGTTTATGTCAATAAATAAAAAAAAATGTTTTATAAAAAAAGTACCAAAAATAGTTACGCTTTTTACCCCTTAAACGTCCGAATTTCGAAAAAGTACCAAATTCGTATTTGGATTTTTTAGATAAGTTTCAAATGTGATATAACCCTTATTTCTATGTTTATGGGTTTAAAAGATAGATGGGGTGACAAAAAAGTACCAAAATACAGGTTTTACCCGTTTACTCCGTTAAAGGGCTGAATTTCCAAAAAGTACCAGACACCTGTCCGCTTATTTTTCTAAAGAACAACGATAAGTATTACATTTTTTTTTGTATCTCTTTTAGTTTTAGAGATATAAGGTTACCGAATTTACCCGTTTTTGCCCTTTTTTACCCCCTAAACATTCGAATTTTCAAAAATCCCGTCTTAGTGGCTATTCACCAAAATCCTCTTATTTTCGTAAGCCTCACTTAAATTGTTCCACGCATTTGCAAACCCTTGATTTGTTAATGGGGAATCTTTGACAATCTCCTGAGCTTCATCCGAAGTAAATTGCCGTAAATAAAATAATTTTTCCATACCGGTTAAATCTTCACAATTAATGTAAACCGCGGTGAACATATGTCAAAACGATGGTCAAGATTTGTAATCACCTTTAAAAACATCCATCGTACATGGTGGCAATTTCATATGGTGACTGGTTCTATAGTTCACCACCGTAGCTGAAGCTTCCCCAGTCCCTGGCCCAAATTGAGTGGAGGTAGGAATAGGTCTTTTTATAAATGACTGTGATAGCTCACCCATTTGAGCAGCAACAGTAATATAGGCTAACCTACATTATTTTTAAAGTTGCTTTGCCTGATCGCGATCGTCATCAGAATCCACTATGGGTTTATTGGTGACAAGAACCTCATATGCACCCTTTACCTTTTCCCATAATGACTTAAACTCCTCCTTTTGTATTTCGATCATAAAAGAGTTTCGATTCTCCTGCGGCATATCATCATAATCCCTCTCAAACTCAAGAAATAACGCAGCAAGCGTTTCGAATCTGTTTAAATTGTCGGATTTACTCATTTGCGCTCTATAAATATCAACACCGACCTACCAACTCAGAATCAAAGCAATACAACAATTTCGATGTAAATTGTATTATTTACAGAAGTTGCAAAAACCAAGTCAAAACACACAAAAATTTATAAGATTCTTTTGATAAGAAAAACCAGCAAATATTACCAATTCACAAAGTGAATTAAACCTCCGAATCTACCATTACTGATCACAATGTTCGTAAAAGCAAAAAATAACTTCAAATTCTATGATGCCAAAGAATTCGCTGAGCAGAAAAAAACACACTTCTATTAAGATACAAACAAAATGGTCTCTCACAAAAACTTCAAAAAAGTCCACAATAAAATTCCCAATCGCACAATCTATCAAGTTTCCACAAAAAACAACAAATTATCCGATCCGAAATAATATAAGAAAATATATTATATTTCCCTCAACAATAAATTGCAGGGTATTTATCAAATATGAAAAATTGGGAATTTAACACGTCATACGGAAATCGTATTAATAATACACTTTGTATTCCGAAAATAACTTTGAGATATTGGATTTAATTGAAATTAAAATCAACAATATAATTTTTATTAAAAATCGATAAATAAAAAATGTTTACAGGAAACCAAAAGCAAACATACCTTTTACGTAGGCTTGTCTTATCGATGGTTGTTTTTTCCAGCACTGTTGCGTTTATTTCAGCTGTGGTTGTAGGTGTATGGCTACTAATGATCTTGTTGATTACAGATATAAATATGCCAAAATAAATCGGTATGTAGTACTTGTCTGTTGCTTTATATTTGAAATACTTTTTTACTACACTATAATGCCTATTTATAAAAAAAAGTGGTAAACTTAATAAAGGTTTACAGAACAAATTTTCTACGAAAATCTTCCTTAATCACCGTTTGTCAAATTTAATAATCATTTACAAATACGGGGGCTAATATGTATACAAATATTACTTAACTAGCATTTAACCCGCTACTTCGTTAGCGCCCCTTTTTATTATGTGGACATATTTTTACGCCAAAGTTTATGTTTCTAGGTTTAAACCCGCTACTTCTAAACGTTCGTATTTCGAAAATTTTTATTTGTATTTTTTAGATACGTTACGAATGTGATATATTTTTTATTTTAATGTTTATTGGTTTAAAAGATAGATGGCATAGCAAAAAGTTTTTAAAAATACAGGTTTTATCCGTCTACTCCTTATTTCAAAAAAGTGCTAGACACCTGTCCACTTATTTTTAATAAACAATAATAGGTATTAAATTTTTTTGTATCTCATTTAGCTTAGCAGATATGAGGTCAGCGTGATCGATTTGGTGAAAGGCCTGCCTCAGGTCCAAATGTCAAACAAAGTAAAAAAATTACGTACGATTTTTACCCCTTAAACGTTCGAATTCAGAAAAAGTACAAAATTTTCACTTGGCATTTTTTAGATAAGTTACGAATTTTATATAATTTTTATTTCTATGTGCATTGATTTAAACGGTAGATGGGGGACAAAAAAGAACCAAAATTCAGGTTTTACACTTTGAGTCCCTAAAAGAGCCGAATTTCGAAATAGTACCAGACACCTGTTCTCTTTTTTTATTTAGTTAACAACAATAAAAGCACAAAATAAAGTACAAAAAATTGCCTCTTACAGATGCTCATTCAACGTTTTGCTTGTTTAATTTTATGTTTGTAGCTGCAATACTAACAAAAATTCAATAAGTAACTGTTGGCAAACAATACAGTACGAAAAAGTACCAAAAACCACTCTTACAGATTCTCATTCACTTGGGAACATGCATGTTTGATTTTATGTTTATAGGTCCAATTTTAACGGAAATTCATAAAGTAACAGGTAAAGAACAAAAAGTACCAAAAAGCCCCTCTTACAGATTCTCACTCACTCAGGGCATTGCATTTTTAATTTTATGTTTGTAGATCCAATATTAACGAAAATAAAAAAGGTACCAGCTAAAAAACGAAAAAGTGCCAAGAAGATCCCTCTTATAGGTTCTTGTCCACTCAGGACATTTAATGTTGATTTTTATGATTTTAGGTCCAATACTAACGGAACTTCTAATAGTAACAGTTAAAGACCAAAAGGTACCAAGAAGCACCTCCTGCAGATTTTGATTTACTCAGGAGCATGCATGTTTAATTTTATGTTCATAGGTCCAATATTAACGAAAATTAAAAAGTACCAGTTAAATAACGAAAAAGTACCAAAAAGATCCCTGTAACGAATTCTCATTCACTCAGGACCTTGCATGTTTTATTTTATGTTAATAGGTCTCATTTTAACGAAAATTAAAAAAGTAACAGTTAAAGAATGAAAAAGTACCAAAAAGATCCCTCTAACAAATTCTTATTCACTCAGGACTTTGCATGTTTAGTTTTATGTTTCTAGGTCTAATACTAACGGAAATTAAAAAAGTACCAGTTAAAGATCAAAGAATACCAAAAAGTACCCTCAGAGGTTCTTATCCACTCAGGACATTGCATGTTGAAGTTTATGTTTCTAGGTCCAATATTAACGATAATTAAAAAAAATTGTCAGTTGTGGAACCAAAAACCTAAAGTAAGAAATAAAATTTCCCGTATTTCCACTTCTTGGTACTTTTTTTCTCCCCATTGAAGCATAAAAAATTTCAATATTGTAGTAGGAGCCCATAATTTAATACGTATATGTCAATGAATAAAAAAAAATGTTTTGTAAAAAAGTACCATAAATAGTAACGGTTTTTACCCCCTAAACGTCAAAATTTCGAAAAAGTACCAAATTTGTATTTGAATTTTTTAGAT
Source organism: Pollenia amentaria (assembly GCA_943735925.1). Lineage (NCBI taxonomy): Eukaryota > Metazoa > Arthropoda > Insecta > Diptera > Polleniidae > Pollenia > Pollenia amentaria. Next base: position 71,751,527 of record OX031010.1, read on the forward strand.
AAGTTTCAAATGTGATATAACCCTTATTTCTATGTTTATTAGTTTAAAAGATAGATGGGATGACAAAAAAGTACCAATATACAGATTTTACCCGTTTACTCCGTATTTCCTCTTTTTGGTACTTTTTTCTCCCCATTGAAGCATGAAAAATTTCAATATTGTAGTGGGAGCCCATAATTGAATACGTTTATGTCAATAAATAAAAAAAAAATGTTTTATAAAAAAAGTACCAAAAATAGTTACGCTTTTTACCCCTTAAACGTCCGAATTTCGAAAAAGTACCAAATTCGTATTTGGATTTTTTAGATAAGTTTCAAATGTGATATAACCCTTATTTCTATGTTTATGGGTTTAAAAGATAGATAGGGTGACAAAAAAGTACCAAAATACAGGTTTTACCCGTTTACTCCGTTAAAGGGCTGAATTTCCAAAAAGTACCAGACACCTGTCCGCTTATTTTTCTAAAGAACAACGATAAGTATTACATTTTTTTTTAAGGTTACCGAATTTACCCGTTTTTGCCCTTTTTTACCCCCTAAACATTCGAATTTTCAAAAATCCCGTCTTAGTGGATCGATTTGGGGAGAGACCAACCCCTGGTCCAAATTTCATGTTTTTAGCTTCAGGCGTTTAGGCTGTGCGATGATGAATCAGTCAGTCAGTCAGTCAGTAACGTTACAATTTTATATATATAGATAAAGCACGATTGTTGTTTAAATTCTTTGACCCTATTGTAGCTGACTTGGTGGTTGGCTTTAACGAGGAATCCACTAGGATGTCTGTTGCCGTTTATTAATTAAATTAATTTTCTTGTATATAAGATTTTTGACCGTAACGCGTTTGTTCAACAGCCAAGTCAGGCCCTTGTATACTTTTTTGAGGTCTAAATTATTATATTGTGTAATAATAAATACGTTGTTTTTCTTTTTTTTTTTAATTCAAAACACAAAAAGCTACGAATTTAATAATTTTCCATTAAAATTTATTATTTTAACTAATAATTCTTTGCCTTTTGTAACACCACACAAAAAATTATAAATTAACAAATACGCTCTGTATTTTGTCGTTGTGTCGGTCTTTCTCTTTAGTTTAATATGTATGTATATGTACCAACAAACTTTTTGTAAACAAAATAAATTAAAAATACTAATAAGTTTCTCAAAAAACACAAATTATAAAAAAATTATTTATACAATAAAAATGGCTTTTCTTTTGACAGTTAAAACAATGACTGTCAAAACCAAGACGTCTCTCACAAAAACAGTGGTTAAAAATCAACCGCATGTAATTTAGGTAAGGCCGTTAAGAGTTGTACGTCGGTAATAGCGTATCCTTACAGCCACGACACAAACCTTTTTTATCCAGCCCAAAAATACTGGTTAAAATACAAAGGTTTTTTTCTTTTCTTTTTTAAATTAAAATTGTTCTTGCAAAATTTTGTGTACCTCACAATAAAATTTTACAACAACAATAAAAATATGAAAATAAATAAACCAATATCACCTTTTTTTCCAGCAAATCCCAAAACTTTACCAGAACCGGTTCGAAGGACCAATAAACACGTCAGTTACGTTCCTCTCAAGACATGGACAGTGTTGAAGGTAGATCTGGTCCTGCCAGCGTTTGAGGGTTGCTCCCAATATAGCGATCAAACTTTGGAAAAAAAGAGGAAGGTGAAAAGGTGAATGTTTCCACTAGAACTCGCTTATCTAAATAAAAACACTTTCCTTATTCGGTCACTCGTTATAAACACTTAGGTTTTATTTAAATTTTTTAAACTTCAAGAATTCCACGTAACAAAAAAAAAAGAAGCTATTTTCTTCTATGGCGGTTATACAATGAATAATCAAAAAACTTTTTGAACAACTTTATTTTCTCAAAATTAATATATAAAAAACTTATCGAAAATACATAAAAAAAATTAAAATATGCACTTAAAATAAACCACTTGATGACAGTGGCGCCACGATATGTCAAAGTTCATCTAAAATAGACCCCAGGGCTGGAAACACCTTTGCAACTTTGCAAATGAAATATCGTTGTAGAAGGAATGATAATCCAGTGGAAGAAATGATTCAAGGTCCTGCCGGTGTTACCATATCTTGCTTAAAAGTTTTATTATTGGTAAATGCACCTTTAAAGGCTTAAAAGCTGTTAATTTTTTCAAATTCTTTGCGGAAGTTCCTTATACCCATCTGTAACATTTCAAATAAATTACTGCATATTGACAATGGGATCTAAAAAATGTTTACCTATAGAGAAAAACTGTTTTTATTAGTCTTTCAAGGAAAAAAGGAAATGGTGTAATTGTTAACAAAGCTCAATAATAAAAAAGCATTATAAAACTGTGAATTATTAAGATTCAATGGAAATAAATATGTAGTCGCGTTTTTTTGGTTTATATAATACTTGCACTTGTAGTTACATTTTTTCGATTTTCGCTTATAAAATGTCTAATTTTAATTTTCTGAGAGAAAGAATTGGAGAATATATGAGCTGTGTTCATTTACTAAAATTTTTTACGAATTTGTAACAATTGTTACTGGAAAGTGTTCATTAACCCATAAAATTTGCAAGTTGAGAGCGTCAAAAGAGAGAAAAAATTGAGAGGCAAAAAAATTCTTGCAAATTTTTACTGGTAAAAATTTATTTGCAAGAATTTTTGAAACAGCTGTTTAATGTTTTTGTTTACAAAACAAACTTTTCCAAAAGAATTTTTAAATAAGGATATTTTGCTATAAGAAATCATACTTTTGTTTAACTCATGACAGATATTTCGAAATTTTTATTGCTAAATAAAATAACGAACTTGTTAAAAAATCCCTTATGTATTTTGTTTTGCTTTTAACCGATTAGGCGTTGTTATTAGTACTGTGGTTACCTAGATACCCGATGCTTAACACTATTGCAGTATAATACCCCATTAGTTAAAAAATTCAAATCAAATTAAATTATTTACAAAATTAAAGATTCTTATTAATTATAAAATAATTTGAGATATTCTCATTGTTTACTTTATGACCGTCTTGTTTATTATGAAACAAACACCAAAGAAATGCATTTGGACCAAATAAAACGGCCATAAAACAGATAATGAGAATATCGAAAATTATTTTATAATTAACAATAATTTAACCCGCTACCTCGTTACCTTTCTTTCGTGGTCATTTTTAAAATGCTAAAGTTTATGTTTCTAAGTTTAAAGAAAAGTTACCAACCTTATAGGTTCTCATTCACTCAGGACCCTGCACCGATATATAATTTTATGTTTCTAATATCTATTATAGCAAATTAAATAGGTACACTTGTAGAACGAAAAAGTAAAACACAGACATTTAATTTCCCGCATTTCACAATTTTTTATATTTTTTTCCCCATTGAAATATAAAAAAAATCAGTATTGTAGTTCCGAATGTAACACAGTTTTTATTTCTATGTTTATTGGCTTTAATTGAAAAATTAATGGTTTAATTTTAATTCTTATTCAGAACAAAATGAACTGCGAGGCCACTTTTTTCCTATTTTTTGAATTGAGCTGCCAAATAATATAGTACTACAGTGCAACAATTGTTTTTTTGCTGAATAATTAAATAAAAAAATAAATATAATTAAAAATAATAAAATCACTTTCCTTTTTTCGTCCATTTTGTTAACACACTTTTAGAAAACAATTCAATATAAGTAGTTTTCAAGTTGTGATACCAGTTTGTATAATTGCTTACATCTGTAAACCATATGGTAGATTTGTTTTTCCGGGCAAATTTTCCGAAATAGGTGAATCGTTCTGAAAAACACTCTCAGTTAAAAATTATTCTTCTGACAAAAACATTAATCGGAACGCATGGATGAATCTACGGTTAGTTTAGGAGTTACGGGGTTAGCGAATTTACTCGTTTTTACGCTATTTATCCCCTAAACATTCGAATTTCCAAAAATTCCATCTAACCTAGCATTTACAAATGAAATTTTCCCAAGTCTTAGCATAATTAATAAGTACTCAAATATTCCTGTATATTCGTCACTACTTTAACTTGCAAATTTTGGCTGGCAAAGTGTTCATTTACTTTTTAGTATTTTTGAGAGCAATTTCTTTAAATTCCTACTTACTCTCTCTTTGCAAGTTTCTGCTAGTAAAGTAAATGAACACACCTAATAGCTAACTACATACATCTATTTGAGATTTTATCATCTCATTTTCAGTATTTATTTATTGAATCTTCATATATTAAACATGAACTAACAATAATTAATCAAATCTTATCCTTATATTTGCTTTATGTCCTGCCAGTGCCAGACAAAAAAGATTTAGTCATCACGGTTTCTTTTCACATGTGTAGGTGTTTATCGCTCATCTGATTGGGTGAGTGCTGCAGTGTCTCTTCTTCTTAAGCGAGTGTGGCCGCCATAATTTAAAATATTTCTAGCTAATGGATTTGGGTGCAGTTCCAGCCTTTTTAAATATTTTACTGCATATTTCGTTATCATAGATTTTACTAATGGCACATTGAGATCCTTGTGGATATTTGTATGAGTTTTTGACATACCAGTTTTTGACATTTTGGCGCCTTTGAATTTTTTTCATATTAGAAGCCGAGGCAGTGCTCCATAACTGAATACCGTAGCACCAGATTGGCTTTAAGGTAGAGTTGTAAAGTAGAAGCTTGCAACCGAGACTAAGAAAGAATTTCTTCCAATAAGCCAATTAATTAAAATTGCTTTTAGTTTCATTTGAGCTTCTGTATGCCATTTCCACGTTAAACGTCGCACAGTGGCTGAAAATCGTTTTTCATTGGCCAAAATTCTGTAACTTTTGAACCGAAGGAGATATTTTAGTGAAATTTTTAATCGAGATAGATTCTTAAACTTTTCTCCACTTTCAATTTCATTAAAATCGTTTGAGTACTTATTGGGGAATTTAAGGGCAAATTGAACTTTAGATTTTTTTAACTTTGGAGTGAAATATTGTTTTTTTCAATTACTTTTAATTATTTAAAAATGTCATATTTGGATTTAAATAATAATCAATAACATTTTTTGTAATAATGGGACACTCAAAAAAATTTTATGTTTACACTAAAGAAAAATTTTAACAAAGAAATAGTAAAATCAACTGGAAATTTTGCTATTATTACTGAAAAATGAACAATTTTTTGCTGTCAAATTTGTTTTCACTCAAAAAAATTTTAGAAATATTATCTGCAATCTTGTTATTACTACATAAGAATCTTTTATTTTTTGCTGTAAAATTTGTTAATGTAAGCAAAATAAATCCGCTGAATTCTGATTTTTTTTTTAATTTATAGGTATAGGTAAAATATAAGTATTTATTTTTGGAATATATCTTATTTATTAAAAAATTTTATACATATGTGGATAAAAAATCTTTTAAAAATAAAAGCAGCAATAGATTTTAATAGCTTTTGTAACAATGTGAGGTTCTGTTTATTATTATTTTTAATAATACAATGTCTGTCTTAGATCTAATGAATTATAATTATTGTTCATTTTAATTGAAATATTGATTGCAAATATTCCATATTCTGTTTTGTGTTATTTCTGTTCTTTAGTAGTTTTTTGACTTCTTCATCTAAATCCCGATGTTTCTCTTTTCATTGATTTCGAATACTGGAGACGAACGAATATTGCTCAGATATATTATATCCACTGAGTTTGCATCCGAATGTCACTTGCTTTTAAACCTTTTCATACTTTTTTTCATACCAAATACAGGTAAAATAAAAAGGATTATAAAATTTAAAATCTTTTTATTTATATGCTATAAAATACCCGACACAAATTTAACAACGCATTGCATAGTTATAGGGTCATAGAATATTATTAGAGTCCTAAAAACATATATATTAAAAGATTTTGTTTGTTGTGCTTAATTCCCTTTTTTAATAATTGATAAAAATACTGAAATTTATTGTTGGAGGATAAGCTGTTCCTATGCGCATTTCACTGGTTGCTTAGGCCAGATCGTCAGGAAACGTTCTCCTAAATAATTTTAGAAAAGCCAAAGCTATCAGCAAACAAAACTACAGAAGAAATGAGAATTACCTACAATACCCTCAAAAAGTTTTATTTGCAACGATATCAAAGCTTAAACAAAATACCAAACAATAAAACAGTGATGATTTTTTTATCTTTTCTTACATTTCCCACTACAATTAGTTAGAATTCTCCCAACATTAATTGTAGCTGTAAAGTGGGTAAAGAAAAAACATATTAAAAACAAAAACAAAGTACTTTTATTGTTTTCGTAAGAAAACAAAATAAAAACAATTTGTCCGTTCAGTCCTAAAAACAGATAAAATCAAAAGACCAAAAAAAAATTTAAAAATCCCTTCTAAGGGATTCACAATATACCTGTTTATTCTACGGATAAGGATGAATCAGGGCAGCTACACGTTTTCTGATTGTGTAACAATAATAAATTTTTTTTATGTACTACCAGAATTCTGTTCGATCACGATCAATATTCCCTATATCATAAAATTTTTTTTTAAGGCAATAGCACATGATTTCTGTTACTTCTGCAAACATTTTTTCAAAGTTAAAGAAAAAACTTTCACACAGTGGTTTTACCTTCTTAATCCATTTTGATCCGCAAAAGGTAAATTCTACTAAAGTTTTTGGCAGTTTATTTGAGAGGGCGTAAAAATGCACAGTTGCACAAATTGCGAGACTTTTAGCGATATCATGAAAACCCTTAATGATTTTTATTTTGTTAATATGTTCAGTTACTTTTTATGCATAAAATAAAACTGAAATACATGTGTACATAAATAAAAAGGAAAAAATATTTGGCTCATTTCGTAGGTCATAATGAAAGGTAAAAACACTGCTTTAGCTATCTTAGTACGTAATATAAATTAAGTTAAAATTAACTGAAAAGCGTTTGATTATATTTTTTGTGGTTTGTATTTTTTTTTTTAATTTAAAATAAAGAGAAAAGTTAATTAATTTTTAATTATTATCTCCGTTATAATATTCAAGTGTTAATAATACCATAAAGAATAAATTCTTGCAATAATTTTAGCAAATTAGTCGTTTTGCTTTATTTATGCATGTTTGAAAAACAAATTTCACTTTTTATTCACAACTTTTAGCTTTTAGTTTAATATTTGTTTTCTCCTATTTTATTTTTGTATTGACGTTTCAGTTGTAAATGACATTAACTATTTAAAATGACACAAAAATTAAAAAGGGTCTTCATGAAACGAGTCTCGCAAGTTTTCCTATTTCCACAAATGGCAATTTTATGCGATATCATGAAAACCCTTATTATTTTTTGAATTTTGTTTTTGGAACAATATGAAGAAACAGTTAGGTTGGTTTAATTATAAAATAAAAAAATTTCCATTAATTACGGAAAACAATTTTAATAAATTACATTAAGTTACTGTAAAACCTTTCTGAGTGGAAACAAGAATAGAAAACAATAAGCACAAACCAAATACGCAGTTTTTTTCGTTCATTTGATTGAAAAGAAACAACAATACTATAAGTGTGTATGCTATACTTTTTTTTAAAACATTGCCAGTGACGACTTGCCACACTGTTTTAAAAAATTCATAGTACAATCTGGGCTGCCATACGTAGTAATTTCTCGCCAAACGTGGCGATCTTAAAACTTGTTTATTGTTCTTAATTTATCTATGCTTAGGTAACTCCATTTTAATAGAAAGAACAAAAAATTGTTGCGAGGGCTTATTCAAAGTAAGAGCGCAATTCTTCAAAAATTAATTTAAACAAAAATATTGAAAGAAAAAAATTTCAAATGTATGTGGTATTTTAAGAACAAAATACTTTTTAAAACAAACAAAAAATAAAAATAATAGCGATTGCACAATTTCGTAGCTATCAAAACAATATTAAAACAATGAACAAATAGCAATAGTTATTATTATAATTCATGTGTTATCTATATATATAAAATTGTAACGTTACTGACTGACTGACTGACTGACTGATTCATCATCGCACAGCCTAAACGCCTAAAGTTAAAAACTTGAAATTTGGACCAGGGGTTGGTCTCTCCCCAAATCGATCCACTAAGACGGGATTTTTGGAAATTCGAATGTTAAGGGGGTAAAAAAGGGCAAAAACGGGTAAATTCGGTAACCTTATATCTCTAAAACTAAAAGAGATACAAAAAAAATTTAATGCTTTTCGTTGTTCTTTAGAAAAATAAGCGGACAGGTGTCTGGTACTTTTTGGAAATTCAGCCCTTTAAGGGAGTAAACGGGTAAAACCTGCATTTTGGTACTTTTTTGTCACCCCATCTATCTTTTAAATCTATAAACATAGAAATATGGGTTAAACCACATTTGAAACTTATCTAAAAAATCCAAATACTAATTTGGTACTTTTTGGAAATTCGGATGTTTAAGGGGTAAAAAGCGTAACTATTTTTGGTACTTTTTTTATAAAACATTTTTTTTATTTATTGACATAAACGTATTCAATTATGGGCTCCCACTACAATATTGAAATTTTTCATGCTTCAATGGGGAGAAAAAAAGTACCAAAAAGGGGAAATACGGAGTAAACGGGTAAAATCTGTATATTGGTACTTTTTTGTCATTTTTTTTTTTTTTTTTTAAACTAATAAACATAGAAATAAGGGTTATATCACATTTGAAACTTATCTAAAAAATTCAAATACAAATTTGGTACTTTTTCGAAATTTTGACGTTTAGGGGGTAAAAACCGTTACTATTTATGGTACTTTTTTACAAAACATTTTTTTTTATTCATTGACATATACGTATTAAATTATGGGCTCCTACTACAATATTGAAATTTTTTATGCTTCAATGGGGAGAAAAAAGTACCAAAAAGTGGAAATACGGGAAATTTTATTTCTTACTTTAGGTTTTTGGTTCCACAACTGACAATTTTTTTTAATTATCGTTAATATTGGACCTAGAAACATAAACTTCAACATGCAATGTCCTGAGTGGATAAGAACCTCTGAGGGTACTTTTTGGTATTCTTTGATCTTTAACTGGTACTTTTTTAATTTCCGTTAGTATTAGACCTAGAAACATAAAACTAAACATGCAAAGTCCTGAGTGAATAAGAATTTGTTAGAGGGATCTTTTTGGTACTTTTTCATTCTTTAACTGTTACTTTTTTAATTTTCGTTAAAATGAGACCTATTAACATAAAATAAAACATGCAAGGTCCTGAGTGAATGAGAATTCGTTACAGGGATCTTTTTGGTACTTTTTCGTTATTTAACTGGTACTTTTTAATTTTCGTTAATATTGGACCTATGAACATAAAATTAAACATGCATGCTCCTGAGTAAATCAAAATCTGCAGGAGGTGCTTCTTGGTACCTTTTGGTCTTTAACTGTTACTATTTGAAGTTCCGTTAGTATTGGACCTAAAATCATAAAAATCAACATTAAATGTCCTGAGTGGACAAGAACCTATAAGAGGGATCTTCTTGGCACTTTTTCGTTTTTTAGCTGGTACCTTTTTTATTTTCGTTAATATTGGATCTACAAACATAAAATTAAAAATGCAATGCCCTGAGTGAGTGAGAATCTGTAAGAGGGGCTTTTTGGTACTTTTTGTTCTTTACCTGTTACTTTATGAATTTCCGTTAAAATTGGACCTATAAACATAAAATCAAACATGCAAGTTCCCAAGTGAATGAGAATCTGTAAGAGTGGTTTTTGGTACTTTTTCGTACTGTATTGTTTGCCAACAGTTACTTATTGAATTTTTGTTAGTATTGCAGCTACAAACATAAAATTAAACAAGCAAAACGTTGAATGAGCATCTGTAAGAGGCAATTTTTTGTACTTTATTTTGTGCTTTTATTGTTGTTAACTAAATAAAAAAAGAGAACAGGTGTCTGGTACTATTTCGAAATTCGGCTCTTTTAGGGACTCAAAGTGTAAAACCTGAATTTTGGTTCTTTTTTGTCCCCCATCTACCGTTTAAATCAATGCACATAGAAATAAAAATTATATAAAATTCGTAACTTATCTAAAAAATGCCAAGTGAAAATTTTGTACTTTTTCTGAATTCGAACGTTTAAGGGGTAAAAATCGTACGTAATTTTTTTACTTTGTTTGACATTTGGACCTGAGGCAGGCCTTTCACCAAATCGATCACGCTGACCTCATATCTGCTAAGCTAAATGAGATACAAAAAAATTTAATACCTATTATTGTTTATTAAAAATAAGTGGACAGGTGTCTAGCACTTTTTTGAAATAAGGAGTAGACGGGTAAAACCTGTATTTTTAAAAACTTTTTGCTATGCCATCTATCTTTTAAACCAATAAACATTAAAATAAAAAATATATCACATTCGTAACGTATCTAAAAAATACAAATAAAACTTTTCGAAATACGAACGTTTAGAGGTACAAATCGTCCCTTTACAAAGTAGCGGGTTTAAACCTAGAAACATAAACTTTGGCGTAAAAATATGTCCACATAAGAAAAAGGGGCGCTAACGAAGTAGCGGGTTAAATGCTAGTATGATATAAAAGCTTGTCGCGAGATTTACTTGTGTAGACTATATAACTTGATGTGATTGATTTTAACTAAATAAATACTTTTTTTTACGAAGTAAATACTAGTACTGAAATCTCGCGACTAGCTTTTAAATCAAATAAATTGTGTAATGACAAGCTTTTATCTATATATATAAAATTGTAACGTTACTGACTGACTGACTGACTGATTCATCATCGCACAGCCTAAACGCCTGAAGTTAAAAACTTGAAATTTGGACCAGGGGTTGGTCTCTCCCCAAATCGATCCACTAAGACGGGATTTTTGGAAATTCGAATGTTAAGGGGGTAAAAAAGGGCAAAAACGGGTAAATTCGGTAACCTTATATCTCTAAAACTAAAAGAGATACAAAAAAAATTTAATGCTTTTCGTTGTTCTTTAGAAAAATAAGCGGACAGGTGTCTGGTACTTTTTGGAAATTCAGCCCTTTAAGGGAGTAAACGGGTAAAACCTGCATTTTGGTACTTTTTTGTCACCCCATCTATCTTTTAAATCTATAAACATAGAAATATGGGTTAAACCACATTTGAAACTTATCTAAAAAATCCAAATACTAATTTGGTACTTTTTGGAAATTCGGATGTTTAAGGGGTAAAAAGCGTAACTATTTTTGGTACTTTTTTTATAAAACATTTTTTTTATTTATTGACATAAACGTATTCAATTATGGGCTCCCACTACAATATTGAAATTTTTCATGCTTCAATGGGGAGAAAAAAAGTACCAAAAAGGGGAAATACGGAGTAAACGGGTAAAATCTGTATATTGGTACTTTTTTGTCATCCCATCTATTTTTAAACTAATAAACATAGAAATAAGGGTTATATCACATTTGAAACTTATCTAAAAAATTCAAATACAAATTTGGTACTTTTTCGAAATTTTGACGTTTAGGGGGTAAAAACCGTTACTATTTATGGTACTTTTTTACAAAACATTTTTTTTTATTCATTGACATATACGTATTAAATTATGGGCTCCTACTACAATATTGAAATTTTTTATGCTTCAATGGGGAGAAAAAAGTACCAAAAAGTGGAAATACGGGAAATTTTATTTCTTACTTTAGGTTTTTGGTTCCACAACTGACAATTTTTTTTAATTATCGTTAATATTGGACCTAGAAACATAAACTTCAACATGCAATGTCCTGAGTGGATAAGAACCTCTGAGCGTACTTTTTGGTATTCTTTGATCTTTAACTGGTACTTTTTTAATTTCCGTTAGTATTAGACCTAGAAACATAAAACTAAACATGCAAAGTCCTGAGTGAATAAGAATTTGTTAGAGGGATCTTTTTGGTACTTTTTCATTCTTTAACTGTTACTTTTTTAATTTTCGTTAAAATGAGACCTATTAACATAAAATAAAACATGCAAGGTCCTGAGTGAATGAGAATTCGTTACAGGGATCTTTTTGGTACTTTTTCGTTATTTAACTGGTACTTTTTAATTTTCGTTAATATTGGACCTATGAACATAAAATTAAACATGCATGCTCCTGAGTAAATCAAAATCTGCAGGAGGTGCTTCTTGGTACCTTTTGGTCTTTAACTGTTACTATTTGAAGTTCCGTTAGTATTGGACCTAAAATCATAAAAATCAACATTAAATGTCCTGAGTGGACAAGAACCTATAAGAGGGATCTTCTTGGCACTTTTTCGTTTTTTAGCTGGTACCTTTTTTATTTTCGTTAATATTGGATCTACAAACATAAAATTAAAAATGCAATGCCCTGAGTGAGTGAGAATCTGTAAGAGGGGCTTTTTGGTACTTTTTGTTCTTTACCTGTTACTTTATGAATTTCCGTTAAAATTGGACCTATAAACATAAAATCAAACATGCAAGTTCCCAAGTGAATGAGAATCTGTAAGAGTGGTTTTTGGTACTTTTTCGTACTGTATTGTTTGCCAACAGTTACTTATTGAATTTTTGTTAGTATTGCAGCTACAAACATAAAATTAAACAAGCAAAACGTTGAATGAGCATCTGTAAGAGGCAATTTTTTGTACTTTATTTTGTGCTTTTATTGTTGTTAACTAAATAAAAAAAGAGAACAGGTGTCTGGTACTATTTCGAAATTCGGCTCTTTTAGGGACTCAAAGTGTAAAACCTGAATTTTGGTTCTTTTTTGTCCCCCATCTACCGTTTAAATCAATGCACATAGAAATAAAAATTATATAAAATTCGTAACTTATCTAAAAAATGCCAAGTGAAAATTTTGTACTTTTTCTGAATTCGAACGTTTAAGGGGTAAAAATCGTACGTAATTTTTTTACTTTGTTTGACATTTGGACCTGAGGCAGGCCTTTCACCAAATCGATCACGCTGACCTCATATCTGCTAAGCTAAATGAGATACAAAAAAATTTAATACCTATTATTGTTTATTAAAAATAAGTGGACAGGTGTCTAGCACTTTTTTGAAATAAGGAGTAGACGGGTATAACCTGTATTTTTAAAAACTTTTTGCTATGCCATCTATCTTTTAAACCAATAAACATTAAAATAAAAAATATATCACATTCGTAACGTATCTAAAAAATACAAATAAAACTTTTCGAAATACGAACGTTTAGAGGTACAAATCGTCCCTTTACAAAGTAGCGGGTTTAAGCCTAGAAACATAAACTTTGGCGTAAAAATATGTCCACATAAGAAAAAGGGGCGCTAACGAAGTAGCGGGTTTAATGCTAGTATCATATAAATTTATTAATGACTAGCATTTAACCCGCTACTACGTTAGCGCCCCTTTTTCTTATGTGGACATATTTTTACGCCAAAGTTTATGTTTCTAGGTTTAAACCCGCTACTTTGTAAAGGGACGATTTGTACCTCTAAACGTTCGTATTTCGAAAAGTTTTATTTGTATTTTTTAGATACGTTACGAATGTGATATATTTTTTATTTTAATGTTTATTGGTTTAAAAGATAGATGGCATAGCAAAAAGTTTTTAAAAATACAGGTTATACCCGTCTACTCCTTATTTCAAAAAAGTGCTAGACACCTGTCCACTTATTTTTAATAAACAATAATAGGTATTAAATTTTTTTGTATCTCATTTAGCTTAGCAGATATAAGGTCAGCGTGATCGATTTGGTGAAAGGCCTGCCTCAGGTCCAAATGTCAAACAAAGTAAAAAAATTACGTACGATTTTTACCCCTTAGACGTTCGAATTCAGAAAAAGTACAAAATTTTCACTTGGCATTTTTTAGATAAGTTACGAATTTTATATAATTTTTATTTCTATGTGCATTGATTTAAACGGTAGATGGGGGACAAAAAAGAACCAAAATTCAGGTTTTACACTTTGAGTCCCTAAAAGAGCCGAATTTCGAAATAGTACCAGACACCTGTTCTCTTTTTTTATTTAGTTAACAACAATAAAAGCACAAAATAAAGTACAAAAAATTGCCTCTTACAGATGCTCATTCAACGCTTTGCTTGTTTAATTTTATGTTTGTAGCTGCAATACTAACAAAAATTCAATAAGTAACTGTTGGCAAACAATACAGTACGAAAAAGTACCAAAAACCACTCTTACAGATTCTCATTCACTTGGGAACTTGCATGTTTGATTTTATGTTTATAGGTCCAATTTTAACGGGAATTCATAAAGTAACAGGTATTATTATTATTATTATTATTCTTATTATTTATTTATTAGTATTTTCAATACTTTACAATTTCACACGGTTTACATAAAATTTTACAAATTTTCTTATATTTGCTCTATAACATTACATTGTTTCTTACAAATTTAACACATTCTTTTCTAAATAAATGTTCATTTCTTTCATTTTTAATAATATTTGGAAGCGAGTTATATAATTTCAGTCCTTGGTAAAAAAGTGACAGTTGCATTGCTGTTGTATTAGCTTGTTGTAGTATAAAATCATCAACCTCTCTCAGTCTATAAGGTTGTACCTCTCCTACGTATCTTATTTGGTCGCACATGTATTCAGGCGCGTTTCCTTGTTTAATTTTTTTAATTAAATAGAGGGTATTTAATTATAATCTTTGTCTAATATTTAACCATTTTAAAGTATTTAGCATCATATTTATGGGGGTATATCTATTAAATCTTAAGATCGTTATCATTGCCTTATTTTGTAATTTCTGCATTCTATCCAGTAGTGTTGGTTTACAGCATGTATATATAATAGTAGATCCAAACTCGAAATGTGGCTTTATTATCGTATTGTATATTTTTATTGCTGTTATTGTTGATATTTTATTACGAATTCGTTTAAAAAATCCAATTTTTTTACCAATTTTTTTACACATATATTCTAAATGTTCTTTAAATTTTAGTTTTTTATTAGCTGTTTTTGTCTGGCTGTAGGTCCACGTAAATAAATAAAAAAAAAAAATAAAAATTCGAGATAATTTCGTTTTTTATATTTTTATTCTTTTCCCAGTATTTCGGTAAGCATCGCTAACCATCTTCAGGGGTCTGAATAAATAAATACAATAATAATTATTATTAACATTAAACAAAAAACAAAACATAATATTACAAAGATAATTACATGTAAACAATTAAAAATATAATAAACACAAAACTTCACAATAACACTTGTGCCACTTCTTATTAGATTTTATTAACTAAATCTATTTTGTCGATCGTCTGTTTTTGTTTACTAATTGTCTGTATATGTGTGCACAATTTTCTGTGTCTTGTCGGTAATTCAGACGAAGCTGTGGATTGACGTCAATAATATGTAGCATCTCTAATGTAAATCTCCTCGAATAATTCCTCTCTTCATGTAATATTTTTACTCCTTCAAAATGTGGTTTGTGTTGCTAGTGCAGTTTTTTGTTCAATAGGTTTGTCAATAGCTTTATGGTCAGATTTGTGCGAAGATATTCTTGTCTTAAGTTTTGTTTTTGTCGTCCCAACGTATACTTTATCGCATATATTGAGCCCGTCACCACTACAGGGAATTTTATATATCACATTTGACTTGTCTTCCTTTTTAATTTTTGATTTTGTCTTACTAAATAACTGATTCACAGTGTTGTCCGTTCTAAATGCTAGTTCAAATTTTTCTTCGTCATAAATATCTGAGTTTTTCCATCTTTCCGAGAGTCCAGAAACATATGATATGCTTTTATATCTTTTTGGTTCTCTTATCACCTGTTGCCTGTTGTTTTTTGCACGTTTTATAAGATTTTTAATTGTTATTATTGGGAAGTCATTCATGGTTAAAATATTCGTTATTTTTGTTATATTGTTTTCATGGAATTCCGTGTCACTTATTTTAAGAACTCGTCGTATGAAATTCGATGCTGTATTTATAATAATTCTTCTGGGATGCTTAGAATAAAAATTTATTAATCGTCCCGAGGCTGTTGGTTTTTGATACCAATTAACTTTTAAATTGTTTCCTTTTCTAATAGCAATTGCGTCTAAGTATGGCAGTTGGTTGTCATTTTCTTCTTCCATGGTAAACTGTATTTGTCCATTAAATGAATTTAGTTTTTCGATGGTGTCATTTATTTTGTCCTTTTTTACTATTGCGAATAAATCATCCACATATTTTATAATTATCCGCGGTTTTACGTCCATTTTAGCCAATGATATGTCAAGAATTGTTCCATAATTATATCAGCTATGATTGGTGAGGCTGGAGAGCCCATCGGCATTCCTTTTCTCTGTTCATAGATTTTGTCATTATACATTAAATATCTACTCTCTTTGATACAAAACCTCACAATGTCCAAAAACAAATCCTTAGGTATATGTGTATGTGCCTCTAAAAATTTCCACTTTTCTTCAATTGTCCTTAGTGCTAAATTAATCGGAATGCTTGGAAATAATGAAACCACGTCAAATGAAATAAGAACTTCGTCATCGGCGATGTAAGTGTTATTTATTCTTGAACTAAATTCTACAGCATCATTAATATTATATATCGAATTTTTGGTCAAGTGTTTTAATATGTCTACCATGTATTTGGAGAGTCCATAAGAGGGTGCATTTATCGACGAGCATATTGGTCTCAAAGGCATTCCATTCTTGTGTATCTTAGGTAGTCCATATATCCTAGGAGCTATCGCAGTCTTTATTGTCAATTTGTGCTTCTCATATACATCAATTATCCCAAGATTGTATAATTTTTCCACAAATATGTTGTTTTTAGTTTGTAAACCAGATGTCGGATCTCTCCTTAAACGACGATATGTACAAAAATCTTGTAAAATAATTTTCATCTTCTCCTCATATTCATTTTTGTCCATCGCTACTGTTTTACCTCCCTTATCAGCGTTTAAAATAAGTATGTCCTCATTTTTGCTCAAAAATTGTTGCGATTGTCCCACTGTGTCAAGTATTATTCTATCTCTTTTGTTAATTGTTGTTTTTTCCAAATGGTTATCCAGTAACGATGTTAATTTTATTCTTGCATTCTCTTGTTTCTCTTTATTTTCAATTGTTTGTACACAGTCTTCCCCTTCAGCAATGCATTTAAAAAGCGGGAATGTCTTTTTTGTTGTTGGTAATGCATGTTTGGGACCTAGTGACAGTAGCCCCTGTATATTTGTTGGTATGTTTTTATTTGTTTTATTTACAAACCACTCTTTGTTGTACTTTATATTCAATTCTTTGTCAAGTTGTTGTTTTAATGCGTTTAGTTTCCCAATATGTCTCATTTTATTGTTGTTATTGTGTTTTTCAAATAAAAAGTTTTCGCTTTTAAAAAACAACTCACTGTCGTGTTTGTCCAATTCCCTCTCTAAAATTTCTTTAGCTTTTGCCAATTGTTTTGTGTTCTTTTTAATTTGTTTATGTTTATGTTGTATTAGCATTTTTAATATTTTCATATGAAAATTGCAAATTAGTTTCCACAACGGTTTCTTTAAATTTTGTGGTATTTTATTGTTAATTTCAAAAATATTCTCAATGCTTTTTGTTATGTTTTGTATAAAGTTAGGAATGATACCTGATCGTTTACATTTTATTAGAAAAGAAGTTGATGTTTTTAAATTTGATTGTAGTTTTTTGAATAATTTTTAATAATGAAGTTGATGTTCTTGTTGTATATCCATTTTATTCTGCTTTTAGTTTTTTATCAATAATAAATCCAAGATATTTAATTTGTTGTACTTTTTCTATTATTTTATTATATATTACAAAGTTTGTGTTGCTAGTCATATTTAATTCTATTATTTTAGTTTTATCTTCGTTTAATTTTAACTTGTTCATTTTTAACCAATTATTTATGTTATTTATATCATACATCATATTATTTTGACATTGTTGTTCTGATTCTCCTTCCGTATATATTAACGTATCATCTGCATACAAAATAATTTCGCTTCTCGTAAGAATGTTGGGCATATCATTTATGTAAATACTAAATAACAAAGCTCCCAGTATGGATCCTTGTGGAACACCAAACTCGTTATCAATTGACGTAGATTTTATCCCATTTACTGTTGTACATTGTTTTCTATTTGTCAAGTAGGATTTAAACCATTCTAGTTCAACCCCTTGAATTCCATAACTATATAGTTTTTTTATCACAATTTCTCGATCTATCGTTTCGAATGCTCTTTTAAAGTCTAAAAAGATTGCCATTACTTTTGTATTTTTCTTCACTTTTTTCCAACGATTAATTACAAAATTCACAGCAGTTTCACACGAATACTTTTTTCTATAACCAGATTGATATTTCGATAATAATGAGTTATTTTCCATATAATTTTCTAATTGTTCTTTCACAACTTTCTCCAAAACTTTTTCACACGTTTTTAACGAGTTTATTGGACGAAACTCTTCGCATTTTTTTGTATTGTACACTTTTTCGATCGGTGTTACCATTGTTTCTTTCCATGTTTCCGGAAATTTTCATTTTTCTAGTGATTTATTAATTATATTTAGTAATATGTTTCCCGTTATGTTCCAATTATCAATAATCATTTTATTCGATATTTTACAAAAATCCGGTTTTTTGTTTAATTGTATTATAATATTCTTAAGTTCTAAAATTGTTATTGCACGAAATTTAAATTTTTTATTCACAACTGGTATATTGTTAATAAATTGCACTTCCTCAATCGAGTCCCTTATAGACTTTATACTATTTACAAAATAATTATTAAAATGACTAGCAATTTGATTATTATCCTTATATTCTACATTATTAAATATCACATTTGTTATCACAGATTGTTTCTTTTTTAAAACTAAGTCTTTAATCTCTTTCCACATCTGTTTTTGATCTTTAGCATTATTAATTTTATTGTTAATGTATTTATTTTTCTCGCTTTCTATTTTTACTTTATATAAATTTCGGATCGATCTATAATTTGACCAGGCTTCGCTTGTGTTTTCCATCCTAGCGGTTTGGTGTTTTGCAATTTTTTCTCTTTTTAGTAGACGCAGTTCATTATTAAACCATTTATTGACTTTATTTTGATGTTTTATTATTCTTGCATATGTAAATTTGTTAATTGTTTCTTCAAAACATTGATCAAGCATTAATGCATTGGCATTTACGTCATTAATTTGTTCACCATTTATTATTGTATTAAAATGTCTATAAAAGATGTTTTTATTGTATTTAAATATTTTCTGGTATTCGGTAAAGAACAAAAAGTACCAAAAAGCCCCTCTTACAGATTCTCACTCACTCAGGGCATTGCATTTTTAATTTTATGTTTGTAGATCCAATATTAACGAAAATAAAAAAGGTACCAGCTAAAAAACGAAAAAGTGCCAAGAAGATCCCTCTTATAGGTTCTTGTCCACTCAGGACATTTAATGTTGAATTTTATGATTTTAGGTCCAATGCTAACGGAACTTCAAATAGTAACAGTTAAAGACCAAAAGGTACCAAGAAGCACCTCCTGCAGATTTTGATTTACTCAGGAGCATGCATGTTTAATTTTATGTTCATAGGTCCAATATTAACGAAAATTAAAATGTACCAGTTAAATAACGAAAAAGTACCAAAAAGATCCCTGTAACGAATTCTCATTCACTCAGGAACTTGCATGTTTTATTTTATGTTAATAGGTCTCATTTTAACGAAAATTAAAAAAGTACCAGTTAAAGAATGAAAAAGTACCAAAAAGATCCCTCTAATAAATTCTTATTCACTCAGGACTTTGCATGTTTAGTTTTATGTTTCTAGGTCTAATACTAACGGAAATTAAAAAAGTACCAGTTAAAGATCAAAGAATACCAAAAAGTACCCTCAGAGGTTCTTATCCACTCAGGACATTGCATGTTGAAGTTTATGTTTCTAGGTCCAATATTAACGATAATTAAAAAAAATTGTCAGTTGTGGAACCAAAAACCTAAAGTAAGAAATAAAATTTCCCGTATTTCCACTTTTTGGTACTTTTTTTCTCCCCATTGAAGCATAAAAAATTTCAATATTGTAGTAGGAGCCCATAATTTAATACGTATATGTCAATGAATAAAAAAAAATGTTTTGTAAAAAACTACCAAAAATAGTAACGGTTTTTACCCCCTAAACGTCAAAATTTCGAAAAAGTACCAAATTTGTATTTGATTTTTTTAGATAAGTTTCAAATGGGATATAACCCTTATTTCTATGTTTATTAGTTTAAAAGATAGATGGGATGACAAAAAAGTACCAATATACAGATTTTACCCGTTTACTCCGTATTTCCCCTTTTCGGTACTTTTTTTCACCCCATTGAAGCATGAAAAATTTCAATATTGTAGTGGGAGCCCATAATTGAATACGTTTATGTCAATAAATAAAAAAAATGTTTTATAAAAAAAGTACCAAAAATAGTTACGCTTTTTACCCCTTAAACATCCGAATTTCCAAAAAGTCCCAAATTAGTATTTGGATTTTTTAGATAAGTTTCAAATGTGGTATAACCCTTATTTCTATGTTTATAGATTTAAAAGATAGATGGGGTGACAAAAAAGTACCAAAATGCAGGTTTTACCCGTTTACTCCCTTAAAGGGCTGAATTTCCAAAAAGTATTATATTGTCCACTCAGGACATTTAATGTTGAATTTTATGATTTTAGGTCCAATACTAACGGAACTTCAAATAGTAACAGTTAAAGACCAAAAGGTACCAAGAAGCACCTCCTGCAGATTTTGATTTACTCAGGAGCATGCATGTTTAATTTTATGTTCATAGGTCCAATATTAACGAAAATTAAAATGCACCAGTTAAATAACGAAAAAGTACCAAAAAGATCCCTGTTACGAATTCTCATTCACTCAGGACCTTGCATGTTTTATTTTATGTTAATAGGTCTCATTTTAACGAAAATTAAAAAAGGACCAGTTAAAGAATGAAAAAGTACCAAAAAGATCCCTCTAACAAATTCTTATTCACTCAGGACTTTGCATGTTTAGTTTTATGTTTCTAGGTCTAATACTTACGGAAATTAAAAAAGTACCAGTTAAAGATCAAAGAATACCAAAAAGTACCCTCAGAGGTTCTTATCCACTCAGGACATTGCATGTTGAAGTTTATGTTTCTAGGTCCAATATTAACGATAATTAAAAAAAATTGTCAGTTGTGGAACCAAAAACCTAAAGTAAGAAATAAAATTTCCCGTATTTCCCCTTTTTGGTACTTTTTTTCTCCCCATTGAAGCATGAAAAATTTCAATATTGTAGTGGGAGCCCATAATTGAATACGTTTATGTCAATAAATAAAAAAAATGTTTTATAAAAAAAGTACCAAAAATAGTTACGCTTTTTACCCCTTAAACATCCGAATTTCCAAAAAGTACCAAATTAGTATTTGGATTTTTTAGATAAGTTTCAAATGTGGTATAACCCTTATTTCTATGTTTATAGATTTAAAAGATAGATGGGGTGACAAAAAAGTACCAAAATGCAGGTTTTACCCGTTTACTCCCTTAAAGGGCTGAATTTCCAAAAAGTACCAGACACCTGTCCGCTTATTTTTCTAAAGAACAACGAAAAGCATTAAATTTTTTTTGTATCTCTTTTAGTTTTAGAGATATAAGGTTACCGAATTTACCCGTTTTTATATTAAATTAAATTATATATTATACACTTATTGTTTTAACAATCTGCATCATAATCTTCCTCATCTGTATCATTCTTGAGAAATAATAGGCGATAGCAAAAGCTGTAGTTCGGAATATCTTCATTCGACTTTTCTCGGCTGCATTTGCGAGCAAAGTGTTCCCTATAATTTTTAAAATCCTTATTTCTGGCTTCCTGAGCTTCTTCTGAAAGTTCTCCAATCGGTAAAAGGGCATTTTTTATGATTTCGGGACCATGTTTTAATTCATGTATTGTAATAGTCATACAAAACCATGGATATTTTTCAACAAAGTACTTTGCAGGGTTATGAGCAAAATTGCGAAAATTCTCTAGGTGGATTTCGTGACCACAGGAAATAACAACTAATATTGTGCGCATTTTTTTTATTAAGGCCAAATCAACTTTCGTTATTTCTGCTGATATTTCTGCATTTTTAAAAAAACGTCTTGCTGTATTTCCGTCGTTAAAATTTCCGGAACCTGGCTTTGGCTGATCCACAATTAATCCAGTTCTTTCCCGAAATTCTTTTTGAATTCATGATTTTGTTTCTGCAACTATTTTCTTATCCTCATCCGACCTTGCTTGCCACTTTTTTATTGGTATTGTATAGGATAAGTGGAGGAGACACTCAAAAAATCGTATCCACCCGTGAAGTATTGAAAGCCCAAACTCCAAAGTATCACTGTTTACTTCCCTAACAATCATTGTGTAAATTGAGTTAAACATCTTACTCGTAGCGCCACACAAATAGCACTTCTGTGTAGAGCGCGTGTCTGTTATCGCGTTACACACTTTTCCATCTATCATTACTAAAGATAATTCTTGGTGAACTTTTATAGAATTTTCTCTGACCGAAAGTAATGAGTCTATAAGATTTTTTTTTTCATTCTCAACCCTTTTCTTTTCTAATTTTGAAACACTTGTTGTTTCCTTAATATACTCAATTTTTAAAGGTCGGCAAAATCTCGTTGATGAAGGACGAGCGTTTTTCCAAATTGTTATATTATTATTAGCCAGTTTGAGAGGTACAATGGACGTTATAAAAACTGCAGAGTCGCTTGAACTTGAATCAAAAAAAAGCCTGTTTATAGGAACTATGTCCAGAACTTCCATCAAAACCCCACTTTGTATGCAATGTTACATCAGATAGTTTTTCTTTTCTTAAAATATCAACGCATTTTGGAATTTTAAATATTCGTTCAACCGTGTAATTTAAAAGTCCCTGATAGAGTAACTTGTGCGGAAGTTTCACATATTTTTACTTCTTCTCGGTTGGGATAGCACTTTTGTTTTGCTTCTTGCACTTTCGTATACGAGGGAAATCTTTCCGGAGCAACTCTTCTTATAACATTATTGCTATGTCGAGAAAGTTTCGTTTCTATTAAGTAATTTTGATTCTTCAATTTTTCCAGAATCTCTTAAAGCCATTTGTGTAGCATAAGTCAAAACAGATAAAGAAGTACTTTCTCTAATGCTTCTACTTTTCTTCGCTTTTGATTTTTCACAACTCTCTTCAAATGAAACTTCCTTACGACTTCGTTTATTTGTTTTTGGGACAAAAGATATAGAAGTATCTAGCCATTCCTTATTTAAGTTCATTGTTCCTTTGACTTTTGCTATAACGGATCTTGAAGTAGGAAGCAAAGTTTTTTAATCTTTGTTCAAAATCAGTCATATTGGTGGGGTTTATTCGTTTAACTATTTTCGTTTTTAATATGCTGATTTTACCTTTCCAGTCATGTACTTCAATATTTTTCATAAAATTATAAAGCTCACGGCGAGGAATAAAAGTAGTATTGGGGCTTGTCCCTAAAATAGATTAAAATATTTTTTAAAATAATTTAAAATTTTTAAAACACTATAAACATTTCTTTTAAAACAACAAATATTAATATTAAAATACAACATAATAAAAATTATAATGGAGATGAGCTCGTGAACCGGAATTTATTTTTGTGAGTTCTTAAACATGATATTTTCAGCATGGCTATTTTCGATATAATGTTTTTTTTTTTAATTTAACACTCTCGTGAATGAAGATGACTGAAACTTGTTCACGCACCTGTCTCTATTGAAATTAAAATTCTACGACAACAATAACAACAATAGTAAACATTGAACGAATGACTATAGCAAAACAAAATACACGTTAGTTTTGTTAAATACATGACTTTGAAAAAACACGACTTCAAACAGAAAAATGTTAATAGCAAAAAATGGAGCAACAATACCGCAAAATTTCTTTCTTGTATTATCAAGCTAAGATTCCATACTTTTAGAAAATATATGATTCAAAACCCAACCTTAACTAACTTAGAAGTTGTGGTTCACGAAACATCAAAAATAGGCCAATTTTAGACCTTTTTTAAAAAAATCGTCAAAAATATTTTCACACATATTTTCAAAAACACTACATCATTTTAATACACTTAAATACCTGAAGTTGAAGGTTCCATTTTTAAAATAACACTTTGTTAACATTAAATTTGGAAATTACGGGCTCGTTTAATGCAAAATTTTACTTTTTTCGCTTTTTAAAAAAATTGCAAAAAATTTTTAACTTTGACAGCTCACTACGGAGTCAGCTGACAAGATATATGCTTGAAAATTTACATAGTGATGTAGAATTTTATCTAGTTTTATCCGATACCAAATATTAATACAAAAACTAAATTTTAAAAATTCAATTAAGCGTCACTTTCGACCCATTTCAACCCACAGTGCCCTGGTCCAAATTTCAAGTTTTTAACTTCAGGCGTTTAGGCTGTGCGATGATGAATCAGTCAGTCAGTCAGTCAGTCAGTCAGTCAGTAACGTTACAATTTTATATATATAGATAAATTGTGTAATCCGTTATAAGTTGATAGTAAAAGTTTAAAAGTAAAATTTTATTTCTAGAGCATTTAAATAAAAGCGTATTTTTTAAAAAAGGTTTCGTACTATTCATTTATATTTTTCTTTTAAGCGCATTTCAATAAAAGCTGGTTTTTTAAAAACGTTATTTACTTTTAATTTATTTTAAAACTAGCATTCGTATTCTCATGAGTCCTTTCATTTGATACCCATATTGAAGGCAGGCATTAAAAACTTATTCCGCCATATATGATTTAGAGTAACGTCACTTATTTTTCGACTTATTCTCAGCAAGCCCTCCCATTTCATACTCATATTGTAGGAATGCATTAAAAATAATTAGTCATCTTGGTTGTCTTATCATGTTCGATTTAGAATAACGTTACACAGCTAACCATGCATCGTCATCTTAACTGAACGTGTTTAAAAATGTCACCTCAATCGGTTCGAGGTATCTGCTTCAAAATTGAGTTGCAAGATTTCACCGAGCAAACATATGTACATTGCAAGTTAAATTAAAGCTTTTAAAATACGAACATAAGTAGTTTCTTACAAACAAATGTTTTCTATATTTTAAGAGTCTTATTCATAAACCAATGTAATGTGTACATTAAAAGTATTTTTTTCATATTAATTTCGTGCTGTAAAACTTTACTAAGCTTTTAAAATAAAGCGAATATCGAATTTGGTTATTTATTTATAGGACTTATTTAAGAAATTAAATGAAATAATTATTAAATTGATATTGGGAATTATTTCTTTTTCATAAGCAACTTTATTATATTTATTAAATAAATAAATGTAACAAGAAAATACAATATAATAGTCTGGTAGTGTATAAATTCATTCCTATGAAAATTTAAGGAATAGAGCTATTACAAAAAGCTTCATAAAATACATAACTGAAATTTAACTCATAGAATAAATTCGAAAAAAAAAAATTAAAAATGAAATAAATATTTATAAAATTTTCTGCTCAAATTAAAAAATAAGCATTTGGCGGGCTTTGTATTAAGAACTGGCAACGCTCATATAAATTGTAGAAAAATTGTGAAAAGCAGCCAGGGTAGTCAAATTTATTTAGATTTTTTTTTTTTTGCCAAATTCAATGTCAAAAATCGCCAAGGCCTTTCTTGCGTTTTTGACAACATAAAATTTATTTTAAAATTTTTTCCAAAGTTTTCTATAAATCCTAAAAAAATATATTTCTTCTGAATCGTTAAAATTCTCCAAAAATGGGACAAAGTCGCCTTGATATATATTTTTTTGAATAAAAGTAAAATGATTGGTGAACACACAAAAGATACAATAGTTTACAATAATCAAATTACAGCAGCAAAACGTTTTTTTGTGTTTAGTATTAAACAAATATTGGATATGTATCTAAAACGCTATACACTTCACCGGCAAGGCAATTCTTACTGTTTTTTTTTAACAATGTACATATATTCAAAATATCGTGTGAAGGTACAAAAAGTGCTATTTACATTCGTATAATTTATAACTCGTAACAACGTGTCAAGAAGTTCGTATTGCACTCTATTTTAAAGGCGAGTTTAAGTAGAGTAAATTATTAAAAAGAACTATTTCAACACAGACATTAGCAGTTGGAATTAAATGCATATAAAGACAGTCAAAGCAATTTCTTTAAAATGGTACGTACCGGACGTATCCTTATAGCTATAAACTTTATGCAAAACCTGATTTATATTAGATGGAATACCATCATTGATATAATCTTTCTAAATAACAAACGGTAAATTTGTCCAACAGTCTCAAAACAAGTTTATAGCTTATCAAAATCGCCATATATTTTATAAGCCGCCAAAAAATCGCCATATCGCCAAATCGAAAATTAGGTCGCCAGGAAACTTGACAACCCTGATTGTCTTATGAAAATGTGTAAAGCAATGTGGCAATGAGTAAAAGAAATAAGTATATTATAATTGCATAACTTATACAACACAAAAGTATTGTTGTTTCTTTTCAACCAGTTGTCTGGTAAACAAGTGACCGACTGATTCAAAAGACCCAAGTGAACGAAATTGAAAGATGAAACTTACCAGCCGGTCATCGTTCATCTGACTGTTCCGTTCAATTGATCCAGTTCGTTCATGACCGACACAATACCAACGTAATAACAACGTTTTTGTCCCAATTTACATTATACGATTTTTGTCGTTGCGATTCTTACCTTATTGGCGAGAGGGGAGAGAGGAATTAAAAGGGGTACACAAGCGAGTGTACTCTACGATTCGTTTTGTTCATTCATTCGTATTGTCAAATTATACATATGTATACACAAGAAGTTGTAACGACAAAAATCGTACAATGTAAACATAAGACCGACTTCAAAGAAGAAACGACAATAATCGCAACGACAAAAATCGTATAATGTAAATTGGGACTTTCATACAAACATGGAGAGCTTATAGGGTTGCCATTCGTACTGTTTTTATCAGTAGATGTACGGTTTTTTGTTTAAAGTACTGATTTATGCATTACAAGCAAATCAGTACGCAAATGTACTGATTTTTTCATTGATGTACTGTTTTTGTACTGTTATTATAAATTGATTTTGTACAGTATATAGTTTGTCATATTGTAACATTTTTTGCAATAAAAATATTAATATAGATGTTCTTATCGATGAGTTATTAACATTAAGGATTTTTGCCGAGTCAGTACGAAAAAAGAAGACACTAGAAGAAAAATGGAAAGTGTTTCTCAATGTTGCTGCCTTTACGAATTTAAGGTAATGTTTAATTTTATTTCTTCCATTCCACATTCAACCACTTTTACAGAACAGGTCTTTAGTTTTAAAGTGGAGGAAAGGGAGAAACAGGCTCCTAATATAAAATCTAAAAAGTGAGTTGCAGATAAAGACATACTTTGGTTATAGTTTTAAGTTTTACAATTTCTTGAAGACTGAAGACAAGAAATAAATTGTGGACAATCTACAAAAAGGCCATAAATATTTTTAACTTGTAACATTGTAAATATTTATGTCCATACATATGTATGTAAATATATTATTTATAAAAATCTATAGTATAAAATCGTCTGAAAAACGATTGTGCCTTTTGCAATAATAAAAATTATTAATAGTAATTAGTTGTAAATCACTTTTAAATAATTTTTAATAATAATAAATACATAACAAGCTTCATTATTTCAAGTGTTTAATTTGTTTTTTAACATTTTGTCCTTATATTTGTAGTTTGTTGTTAAAAAGGCCAATGTCAAATAATTCATTTTTGAGATTCAGCATGTCCATTTAATTGCAAAATTAAATTAATTATGCTGGTCGATATAGCAAAAAACTACATTTATTAAATTTTATGTACCTATATTCAACAAATATAATAGAATAAAGAAAATAAGATTTTAGTTCACATGTTGGTCACGTTTTTTAGTCAAATATTTGTATCTTTAGAAAAGACCTGATGCAACAATTAACTCAAAACAGCAAAATATTGTCATTGGCCCTTTTAGTACCAAACTTCAGACATAATGAACTCAAATTTTGCTTTTAATAAAATTAATGTTTCTTTACAAACAATTTTACACCAAGTAGCTAACATGAAATTACAAATCGAATTTGTAAACACTTGTTGTGTTTTAGATTTTTTTTGTTAAATACTTTGTATTCCCGCTAAAAATATATACGGAATTGAATTATTGCTTTGAAACAATTCAGTTTTGTTAATTAAATGTTGTCACTGTTCAAATTATAGAATGAATTCAAGTTTTGTTTTTAAACATTAAAGCTTTTTATGTTATTAATATGCAATTTTATATTAAAAAAGTATTTTTTTTTTTTTTTTTTTTTCTTTTCGTTATTTATTTATTGAATCTTCATATATTTAATATGAACTAACAATAATTTATCAAATCTTAACCTAATACTTTATTTATGTCCTGCCAGTGCCAGACAAAAATTTTCTTCATCACGGGTTCTGTTCACTTATATAGGTGTTTATCTCTCATCTAGTTGGGTAAGTGCTGCAGTGTCTCTTCTCCTTAAGCGAGTGTGGCCGCCATGATTTAAAATATTTCGAGCTAAAGGATTTGGGTGTTGTTCAAGTCTTTTTAAATATTTTACTGCATATTTTGTAATCATAGTTTTTACTAATGGCACGTTGAGATCCTTATGAATGTTTGAGTTTTTAACATACCAGGGGGCTGCTGTGATTATACGAAGAAGTTTATTTTGGCGCCTTTGAATTTTTTCGATATTAGAGGCCGAGGCAGTGCCCCATAGTTGAATACCGTAGCACCAGATAGGCTTTAAGATAGAGTTGTAAAGTAGAAGCTTGCAATCGAGTCTAAGAACAGAATTTCTTCCAATAAGCCAATGAATTTGGATGGCTTTTAGTTTCATTTGAGTTAATTTTGCCTCTATATGGAATTTCCACGTTAATCGCCGATCCAGATGTATACCGAGATATTTTACATGCGAATGTTGAGGAATAATTTGATTATTGATTGTAATAGGGGGGCAAGATTCCCGGCGCAGGGTGAATGTTATATGTACGCATTTTTGCTCATTGACCATTATCCTCCATTGTCTTAGCCATATTTCTAGTTGAAATATATGATGCTGTAGGTAACGAGATGCTTCATAACGGTTTTCGTGGACGCTTAGAAAAGCTGTGTCGTCTGCAAATGTTGAAGTTTGGGTGTAGTTGTTTGTTGGCATGTCCGAAGTATAAATTAAGTATAATAGAGGGCCCAGGATGCTGCCCTGTGGGACTCCAGCGCCAATCGGCTGAGGTGAACTTAAGAAATTTCCTTCTTTAATAATAAATTGACGACCGACTAAGTAGCTTTCTAACAGTTTGTGTGTGTTTGCTGGTAAATTTTGCTTCAATTTGTGTAATAAGCCTTCATGCCAGACTTTGTCAAAAGCTTGCGAAACATCGATGAAGAGTGCTGAGCAATATTTTTTTTCTTCAAATGTTTTTCTTATGACATTTACTATTCGATGAGTTTGTTCAATTGTGCTGTGTTTTCTTCTAAATCCGAATTGATGGTTTGGAATACATCTATTTTCACTTAAAATCGGTGTTAATTTTGAAACTAATAATTTCTCAAATAGCTTTGACATATTTGACAATAAGCTAATAGGCCTATAAGACTCAACTTTCGTATGATCTTTACCTGGCTTTGGTATCATGGTAACTAAGGAAACCTTCCATTTTTGAGGAAAGTATTCAAGGCGTAAAATAGCATTAAAAATAAAAAGAATAATTTTCTTTGCTACGCGAGGTAGCTCTAATAGCATTTTATTGCTGATCTTATCAATGCCAGGTGCCTTCTTAGTGTTTAAGTCACATATAACCTTTTCGATTTCTCTCATCTCAAATCTTAGGGGAATAGCTGCTCTAGCAGCAACAGGTGGTAAATCGACCGCAATATTGTGAGATATATTAGGTGTAAATACGTTTTTCAAGTGACTTACAAACAGATTTCCTTTTTCAACATCATTTCTTGCCCAACTTCCATTCAAGTTTCTTAATGGTGGTTTAGAGACAACTGGCCTTTTGAGGTTTCTAGCTGCACGCCATAATGAGTAGTCCGATTGTGGAGTTGCATCAAGTTCCTTAAGATATTTTTCCAGAGAAGCCGTTTTCTGAGTCTGCAATAACTTTCTTAATCTTTTTGTACACTCTTTTAGCAAGTTCTTAAGTTGAGGAGATCTGTGCAATTGCCACTCTCTTCGTGCCCTCCTTTTTTCAGACAAGAGACGCTCGACATCTGTGGAATATATTTTAATAGTTTTTGTTTTTTTGGGGGCAATATTGGAATGTTGAACAGCTAGTTTCAGAAAACTGTCAAAATTATCAATAGAGCGATCTACATACTCCGGTGTACTGAGCGGAATATTTTCTGTGCAATGGGCACTGAGATATTTTTTATATTTTAACCAATTTATTTGTGTGGCTGACGTCGCTAGGTAACCAGTCGGAGATACAATTCTATTGGGGTTCATTATAGTAACAATTGTAGGTGTGTGGTCGGAAGATAATTCTAGGGAAGCTTCAACGTGAATCGTTTCTGTGGTGATGTTTTTAACCACGCCAAAATCGATGACATCTGGAATTTTTTGCGGGTCAGCAGGCCAATATGTTGGTTGGCCGCTCGCGACAACATTTAAATTCATTTTAGAGATTGTATTAAACAAAACACGACCCTTTGGTGTTATTAGTCGTGACCCCCAGAAGGTATGTTTAGCGTTATAATCGCCAGCGGCCAGGAAACAGGGTCCTAGTGATTTATAATATTCACAATATTGGCTTTCTGATATTGAAAATCTAGGTGGAGAGTATAAAGATGAGATTACAATGCTACGATTCAGCTCTTCAACACAAATGTTCGTTGCTTGGAGATAATCCTCACGATGATCACACATTAGGTAGTGTTTGACTCGATTTTTTATCAAAATGGCAGAACCACCACAAGCTCTATCTCGA
Source organism: Pollenia amentaria (assembly GCA_943735925.1). Classification (NCBI taxonomy): domain Eukaryota; kingdom Metazoa; phylum Arthropoda; class Insecta; order Diptera; family Polleniidae; genus Pollenia; species Pollenia amentaria. The sequence continues at coordinate 71,782,421 of OX031010.1, forward strand.
GGGTCCTTGGTATCATATAGTATATAACCATTGATGTTAAACGTATTTCTTGAGGTCAAATGAGTTTCAGAAACCATCATGACATCAATTTGTTTATTTTTAAGAAAGTATTCTAATTCATTTTTATGTTGGCGGATGCCGTTCGCGTTCCAAAAACAGATTTTTAAACAGTTCATGGCCTGTTAAGTACAGATTGCAATAACATCGATTGCATTCTAAGAATTTCCTGCATCATATTACCCATTGTGTTCGTAAAATTAGTTACTGTTTGCACTAATGTTTCCATGGTTTTTTCCAGACGACTTAAATTTGAAACTGGAGTTTCATCATTACTTGGCGCAGCACCTTGCGTTGGCGCATGGTTTGATTTTACGACGTTAGCATAAGAGGTTCTGTTATAACTAGGCTGCGGGGCCTGAATGTCACCAGTGCTTACTTGATTTGTTACCTGCATTTGAGGGGGATTAGTTTTCGGTCCAACTGACTGCTTGACGATTGTATATACAGGGCATCCTCTATAATTGGCAGTGTGATTACCGCCACAGTTGCTACATTTTTTTACGTTGGGGTCGGTTTTAGACTTATCGCAAAGATCTGTACCATGTAATTCACCACATACTACGCAAACAGGGGGTAAATAGCAATATGCCTTAGTATGACCATATTCTTGACAGTTTAAACACTGAACGGGACCATTTCTTTTGTGTGGCTCTTCTATAGTTACTCTTCTATAGAGAATATATTTCAAATTGTAAATAGGGTGCGTTTCATTTTTTTTAAGCTTTACGTCGCCGGGTTCAAACTCCACTCGAAAAAGTGGTTGGGGGTTTTTTTCTCTATTTTTTATATTTACTACATGTTTTATTTTGAAGCCTTTTTCTTCGAGGAATGTTTTTACCTCTTCTGGGTCCACACATGAGTCAATTCCCTTAATCACTACCTGGAGACCTTTACTGCTTTTCAGTTGGTATGTATAAAAGTTTTTTTTAAGTACTTCAAATTTGTTTATAATTTTGCGAAAATCATTCTCATTATTGACTTGTATTTTTGTCTCGTTTATACTACCACGCTTGATAGCAGCTACGTAAAACGAATTTTCACCTATCACCGATATCAAACTCTTTATGAGCTCATTTGAGTTTTGCTCCCTAAGATATATCGGGGGAGGCTTGGACGATTTTATGACGTTTGGTGCTTCAGAGGATTCATCCTCCAGAATTGCAAATCGATTTTGAGAATTTATTTTATCAAAAGATGGTACTTTTGAGGCCGAAGCAACTGCTGCAGAGTATATGTACTGTTTTTTATGATATTGCACTAATTTTTTTTCTCTTATGTACTGATTTCTCTGATTTCAAAACTGGCAACCCTAAGAGCTTCAGCTGTAAAGAATGGGCCGGAGAGTATTTTAGAAACAAAAACGAGGAAGATGTTAAAAATTACATTCGAAAAAAAGGAAACTTAAATTCCTATAGCACTGAAATACAATTGGCCTTAGAAAATAAATTATCTGTTTTCATCAAAAATTTAAAACAGCGATACAGGAAAGTTGATTACGGCAAAGATAGAATTTATAAAAGCTTTGCAAACTGATTAGAGAACGAACTTTCTCTCCAGATCGCTTCAGAAACTACAAATCAAAACACTCGTGGGAGACCACAAAAATCGCTTGACAACTGTAGCGATAGATCTAAGAGGCGGAAGCTTAAGGATATCAATGAAGAAATCGCATATTAAAATATTCAAGATACTTTCCTACATCAATTACGATCACAGAAACAATTGACAAAAGTGGATATCATTGAAAAAGTTGTTAAAGCTAGTCCATTGAGAACAAAACGGATTCTTAAAAGTATACCAGCTGCGAGCGATGCAAAACAATTCACAAATGAGGAGGCATTAGCATTATTTCTGGATTTGGAATTAACAAAACAGCAATATATTCAGCTCAAAAGGCTCAAATCTGTATCCAGCATATAATCACATAACAGCTGCTAAAATGGACTGTGTGCCATTAAAGGACACTTTTACAATCACACCAATTTCGGCAGAGGTGCAACTACAATCTCTACTTGATCACACAGCCGAACGCTAGCTACAATCAATAAAAGCAAATGAGTTAAATAAATATGGAAACACAAAGTAAATTGTTTTTTGTAAATGGGGATGTGATGGTTCTTCAGGACAAAAACAATAGGTTAGGTTAGGTTAGGTTCCATGGGCAGCCATCAAGAGACAGCTCACTTGGGTCCTATAGCGGTCCCTTTGTGATACCCAGCGCCAATGCCCATCCCAGAGAGCAGTTACTCAGATGGCGTCACTGCAGTGTTGAGCCAATTCGTCTTCCTAATGAAGAGAAGAAGCAATTTTAGTTCTATTTCTGATAGATCCTCCAAACAGGAAAACACCAGTTCTTCCAGGTATTTTCCCCTGATACCCCGTAGCCCAGGGCATTGACAGAGAAAGTGAAGCACAGTTTCCTCTTCCTCCTCATCATGACAACTTCTACATTAGTCATTGAATACCAGACCCATTCTTCTAGCATGAGTCCCAACAGGCCAGTGTCCAGTTATGACCGACACCACGGTCCTGATTTGGTTCCTATTGAACCCAAGTAGAGATTTGGTTCTCCGTTCATCATATCCAGGCCAAAGGGCCCTGGATATGGAGCAGGTGGACTCACGGGTCCATCCCTCTTGCGCAATTCTATAATTCTCGCGCAGAATGAGTGACTTACAGTGAGCCATTGGAAGGCCAATAAATTGATCAATGAATGCTTCATCCATACGACCACCTTCCTTGGCCAGCTCATCTGCTATCTGGTTTCCCGGGCAGTTTGAGTGCCCTGGTATCCATATAAGCGTTAACTCTGAATGTTCAGCAATCGCATTCAAAGACATCCGGCATTCCATAGTTAACCTAGATGTCGTATAGACACCCGCAAGAGAGGCAATGGCAGCCTTGCTATCAGTAAATATACGTATATCTCCCGATACGCGATAATACTTTAGCCAGTTGGCTGCCCGCTTTATAGCCGAGATTTCCGCCTGCAGGACACTACATCCATCCGGCAGGCGAAGGGAGACTTTTACGCCCAGTTCCTCTATGTAGAAACCTCCGCCAACTCATTCCCCCTTCCTTGAACCATCAGTGTAAACCCCCAGGGTTGGTCCATGGAAGGTGCCCAATACCGACGGAGCACTTTCGTGCGCTATATGTGTCGCATACCTCGCACTAAAGAAAGGCTCCGGAGTGCAGTAGTCCACTCCCTCAGGGACAATCGAGTATCCCATTATGCTGGAGTGTCCATAGTCCCGGCTCGACCAGACGTGTGCCGCGTTCAACCGAATCGCCGAACAAAGAGCCATCTGTCTCGCCATGATGTCCACCGGTAGCCAGTTTAGCATTGTAAACAGCGCCCTGGTGGGAGTGGAGCGCATTGATCCTGTGATCATCAATGCGGCCAGTCTGTGAACCTTCTCAAGCATCGTACGGTACCTGCCCTTGTCCAGCGCAGTCCACCATACGATAACACCGTAATACAGAGTCGGCTTTACTACAGCTTCAAAGATCCAATTGACACATCTCGGGCCCATGCCCCAGTACTTGCCGATTGCACCTCTGCACGCATATATAGCAACAATTGCCTTTTCCATCCTCGTCCGGATGTTCAGCCCCCATGACAGCTTACTGTCCAAGATTACGCCAAGATACTTGGCGCTATAAGAGACCTTAAGTTCAGTCCCATTTAGCCTCGGAAGTCTCATGGCCTCAGTCCTATACTTCCTCGTGGAGAGTACCAGTTCCGTCTTAGACGGATTAACAGCCAAGCCGCATGATACGCTCCAGGTGCTAAGAACCTTTAGTGCAGCCTCCATACACTAAGACATTATATTCAAATGCTTCCCCGTGATGGCCACTGCAACATCGTCAGCGTACGCCACAGTTTTAAGCCTCATGTCGTCCATTTTCGTTAACATGGTATTCATAGTCAGGTTCCACAATAGTGGGGATAGTACTCCTCCTTGGGGAGTACCCCTGTTTACCAGCCTCTGAACGCTGGTTGCACCTATCGTGGAACAGATGACCCTGTTCCTGAGTAGATTATCCACAAATCTACATATACCGTCATCAACCCCCAGACTCCTCATGGATGCAACGATAGAATCCGGGTTGACATTATTAAAGGCCCCTTCAATGTCGAGAAAGGCCACCTGAGCACACTCCTTGAATTCGAGTGATCTCTCAATAGTTCCAACTAGTGAGTGAAGAGCCGTCTCAACAGACCTACCCTTTGTGTAGGCATGCTGAGAGGTCGACAGTAAACACTTTGGGATGGTCATCCTTAAGTGAATGTCGATAACTCTTTCAAGAGTCTTAAGAAGAAAGGATGCAAGACTAATCGGTCTGTAATCCTTCACCTCAGTGTGAGAAGTCTTCCCTCCCTTGGGGATGAAGACAACTCTACACAAGGTCCAGCTCACAGGTACATACGAAAATCTAACGCATCCCCTGTATATAGCCATCAGCCAGGGTATTATCACAGTCGAATTCTTCTGCAGGTCCGCCGGAATTATACCATCCATACCCGGAGATTTGTACGGGTCAAAGCTGTCGACAGCCCATTTAATCCTGTCGTAGTCCATTGGGATGGACAGAGGACCGGGCATCGACTCACAAACCTGATCCCGCAAGCTCCCTTGGGAGTTTCCAGGAAAGTGAGTGTCAATTAACACCTCGAGTGTTTCCTGACTAGTAGTAGTCCAGCAACCGTCCGATTTACGGATATAGGTCGGGACAACAGGGCTCGAGGCCATTATCTTACGCAAACGGTTTGTCTCAGAGGATCCTTCCACGCCGCTGCAGAAGTTCCTTCAAGCACTCCTTTTCGCCGATCTAACCATGTTCCTGAATCTATTCAGTGAAGACTTGTACTCCACCCAATTACCATGGCGCTTAGCCATATTGAACAACCTACGACAGTCTCTTCTTGCCTGCGCAATATCAGGATCCCACCACGGTGGACGATCCCAACCTTGGCTTGCACGCCAAGGAAGTCGCTAACTGCAGTGAGTCTGTAAGCAGACCCACTGCCGCATCGATCCCCCCTATATCTTCAACCCGGGGAGGATCAGATAGAGACCGAACCAGAGAGGATGAATGAATCCCCCAATTCGTTCGTTTCCTATTCAACATAACACTCGATCCTACAGATCTAAGTACCAGACTAAATTCCACATATCTATGATCAGAAAGTGAACAATCATTAGAAACCATCAAATTTTCGATCATGTCAATGTGGTCAATGCTAACCAGCGTGACATCAAGAACTTCACACCTATTTGCTACAACAAGCGTTGGCTCACGGCCCCTATTTACTATTCCTAAATTATAATTAATAATAAAGGAAAATAGTGACTCACCTCTAATATTCGTGTTCGTGCTACCCCATATAGTGTGGAGCGCATTAGCATCGGCACAGATTATAATAGGCGTTCCAGTGCCTGCTGCCTTCGTTACTGCATCACGGATGAGCCGATTGGGTGGGTCCTGTCCGTGATCATGCGCCATATATCCCGAGACCATCCAGATTATACCATCCTGTGTCTCGAGAGCAACTGTTGTGGTGTCTTCATCACTGTAATCAGATAGAATGAAGATATTCAACGAATTTTTAGCTAAGACACAAGATCTTATGTTACCTGTACCTTTCGCAAACAGAAGCTTATAGCCTTTGAGATTGAGTCCGCAAACCCGATCCTTATGAATCCAGGGTTCTTGGACCATCACGAGCTCCTCCCCTTTTTCTACCACACGGAGGAGCAATGCAGCAGATGCTGCTTTAGAGTGGTGGAGGTTGATTTGCAGCACCTTCACCATTATCCATATTGGCGACCACTGTGATGTTGACGTCCTCCTAGTCTGATTCCAGAAGTACGTCCTCATCAACCATATCACCCAGGTGCCCAAAGACAGACACCAATCCGGAGATAGACTGGGTGTCCTCTTTGTCACCTGAACTTACGGCATCGTCACCAGACAAGCCCTCTTCAGGCTGCTTGGCCTCACTAACCGAAGGAGCCGGATTGCCCTTGTTATCACTTCGGTAGACACGGAGCAATATCGTACTAAGACCATAGTAGATCTTACCCTGTCTCTCCCTCAGTGGTTCCAAGGATTGCTGGTTTAACACCACAATCGCCGTCCTCGAGGACCCTTCAGCAGCCGAAACCTTTACAACTTTCCAATCCTGCGTGGGAAGTTGAGGGTTGCAGCACTGAATGATCTTCAAGATCTCCTCAGGTTCCGATGGTTCGGCAGGGAAGATGACAGTCGATCTAGGTCTCCGTGGTATCTCATCAACCAATACCACATCGAGCCTAGCACCTTCCCAGACCTCTCCTAGCATTTGGATGGCCCGCTTCAGAAGCAGCGCTGAGCGCTCATCTGCACAAGCCATCAACTTCACGTGACCCTGGAACCAGCCAGCATCATCACATTGAGGGGGTGGCCCTTGATTCTCCCTAAGGATCGTCCAGAACACCCCCATTAATTTTTGCTTAACCAGGTCCCACTTGGTATGGGAGATGGCACCATTATCCACACCTCTATCGATAACAGCCCGTACAAGGTGACCTTTGGCCACCTCGCTGAAAGACTTATTTATCGATTTCGGCGCAATCTTGGGACGTTTCGTCCCTGGTTGCTGTTTCGCGGCTGCAGCTTCGTCCTCCGAACGTTGCCGTTTAGGCATTTTCACCTTCGCAGGGACTGAAGGAGTAGCACTTGGCAGCCCAGCTATGTGGGCTCTTGCCCATGCCAGTGAAGCTGTTTGTTCACTGGAAAGTTCTTCAGCTTTTTTGGAGCCTAGAAGCTCAATGAAACGCAAGGCGGCACGCCTTGTGTTTGATGCCCTCTTTGTAGGGTTTTTGTGCCTTGGGGACTTTTTACGATCGCCGAATTTGGCGTGGGGAGGTGCAACCTTGGGATTGGATGTTATCATCGCCATCCCTCCTTGCACAATGGGCACATGGGAAGCTGCAATTTTGGGCGACTTTGTCATTCCCAACTTAGCAGCACCCGAAGCAGGGGTTTTATCCGTTCCAGTGACGGAAAGTGCAGAAGCGGCTTTGGAGGTGCTTGGATTGAAGCACAGAGGCACCCCACCGCAGTTTTTAGAGCAGCCGCCTTCTGGTCGAGCTGCCTTACCACTTCCGATCAGCCTAGGCCGATCTTCCTTGGTCGCCGGGACTGTTACAGTCCCTGACTTTGTCGTTTTACTGTCAATCGTTGTCCTTAACTTCGCCTGTCCGTCATCAGTTTCCGTTGTTTGTTTTTGTTGTTGTTGTTTAGATGTATTCATTAAAGTCCCACGAGTGTAGGGGAGTTGAAAGTCCGCCACGTCATAGCCCCCAGTAACGTGGTAAGGGCGTGGTCTATTTGCTGAGGTGCACAGGTATCAGCAAAGCTCCGTGATAATACAGTCGGTAACCCCTGACTGCAAACCAGACCGATAGGCACGGGTCGCATGACACCTCGGTTTAGGGGTGGATAACCTTTCGTCGTCAAGGCTTTTAGGTTCCGTATCTCAAACTCAGGCGCCGCTTGTGGCGTTACCTGTACTTGAAATACAAACCACAGCCTAGACTCAGCCACCACATCGCTGCAAGATCGTTATCTAAGGTGGTGGGACAAAAACAATACAAACAAGTAGTATGTGAAAATATTTCGGACTCAAATATGTTCATGGTATCATTTGTATGATTGCGATTAAAAAAAGATTTTGGAAGATTCAGAGCCTTCGACTAGTACAACGCAAACAAAGGATATTTGGAAAAATGAGACACCATATTCTACGAAATACTGCAGGCCTATCAAACTTGAATTCAAAAAAGAAACTCATGATGCCATTAACAAAGAAGTTAGTGATATCAAGGCCCAAATCGCAACACTACAGCCATTACAATTAGATTTAGATGGACAGCAAATTAAAGTTAGCTACAAATTAGTGCTTACAATGACAGATGGAAAAGTAGGCCAGGCTTTGACTAACACGAAGGCTGCATCCAGCTGCATCACATGCCATGCAACATCTAGCCAATTAAACCAAGTCCCGACAAAATCATTAGATAATACTGATGCATATGAATTTGGATTATCACCACTACATGCAAGAATACGACTTATGGAAGACATACTAAAAATCAGTTGTGATTTGGATTTCGGATCTTCAGGATCAATAAGAAACAACGCAACCAACAAGGAGTTAAGAAGTTAAAAAAGGAAACATGTTCCAGATGAATATCTCAAATTTATCGTTGATTATAGATCAGCCAAAACAAGGGTCAGGCAATACAAATGATGGCAATACCGCAAGAATATTATTTTCAGATCCAGAAACAGCATCTGAAATAACAGGTGTTGATTTTAATCTCATTTTTAGATCTAAAATAATCCTAGAAGTACTTGCGTGCAATGAAGAAATTGACTCTAGAAAATTTGGAGATTGGAGAATTACCCATGGAGAAATATGTCTGCTACAGTTCACAAAATACTTTATCATGGAGAATATGTCATTAAATTTCAGTTGGTGCCAATTGGAGATTTATCAGAGAAAGCTCAGGAAAAAAGGATTACAGATTTTATAGAGAGCACAATACTAGAAAAATTTCACAAATGAAGATATGTTTAATATATTATTGGCAACGTCAGATCCGTTCGTCTCCAGTATTCGAAATCAATGGAAAGTGGAACATCGGGATTTAGATGAAGAAGTCAAAAAACTACTAAATAACAGACATAACACAGAACAGAATATGGAATATTTGTAATCAATCTTTAAATTAATGAACAATAATTATAATTCATTAGATCTAAGACAGACATTGGATTAGTAAAATATAATAATAAACAGAACCTCACATTGTTACAAAAGCTATTAAAATCTATTGCAGCTATTATTTTTAAAAGGTTTTTTATCCACATATGTATGAAATGTTTTAATGAATAAGAAATATTCAAAAAATAAATACCTATATTTTCGTATCAAAATGTAAAAAAAAAATCAGAATTCAGCGGATTTATTTTGCTAATATTAACAAATTTTACAGCAAAAAATAATAGATTCTTCTGTGGTAATAGCAAGATTTTAGATAATATTTCTAAAGTTTTTTTAAGTGTAAACAAATTTGACAGCAAAAATTGTTAATTTTCCAGTAATAATAGCAAAAGTTTCAGTTGATTTTACTATTTTTTTTTTAATGTTAAAATTTTTTTTTTAGTCTAAACATTAAATTTTGTTTTGAGCGACCCATTATTACAAAAAATGTTAATGATTATTATTTAAATCCAAATATGACATTTTTCAATAATTTAAAAAAAATAAAAAAAACCATATTTCACGCTAAAGTAAAAAAAAATCTAAAGTTCCACTTTGCCCTTAAATTCCCCAATAACTACTCAACCGCCTCTAATGAAATTGAAAGTGGAGAAAAGTTTAACTGCCGTATTCATAAAAATCTAAATTGGATATGAAATCTATTTTAAGGAAAATTTGTATGGAAATTTTGATAAAATACGTTTGAAATCTATTTTATTTTTTATGAATACGGCAGTAAGAATCTATCTGACTAAAATATCTCCTTCAGTTCAAAAGTTACAGAATTTTGGCCAATGAAAAACGATTTTCAGCCACTGTGCGCCGATATTATTTGATTACTGATTTTAATAGGGGGGCATGTTTCCCGACGCAATGTGAATGTTATATGTGCGCATTTTTGATCATTGATCTTTATCCTCCATTGTTGTAACCACCGTTCAAATATATGATCCTGTAAGTAGCAAGATGCTTCTTGACAAATGTTTAGGTTTAGGTGTAGCTGTTTGTTGGTATGTCCGAAGTAAAAATTAAGTATAACAGTGGGCCCAGGATGCTGCCTTGTGGGATTCCAGAGTTAATTGGCTGAGGAGAATTAAAAAAATCGCCTTCTTTAATGATAAATTGACGACCGACTAGGTAGCTTTCTAACAGGTGATAAGTTTTGCTGCAATTTCAGTAATAATCCTTCATGCCAGACTATCAAAAGCTTGAGACACATCGATGAAGAGTGCTGAGCTGTATTTTTTTTCTTCAAATGCTTTGCTTATGACATTTACTTTTCGATGAGTTTGTTTAATTGTTCTGTGCTTCATTCTAAAACCGAATCGATGATTTGGAATACATCTATTTTCATTTAAAATCGGCGTTATTTTTGACACTAGTAGTTTCTCAAATTGCATTGAAATATTAGATAATAAGCTAATAGGCCTGTATGACTCAACTTTTGTGTGATCCTTTTCTGGCTTTGGTATCATGGTTACTAAGGAAACTTTCCATTCTTGAGGGTAGTATTGAAGGCGTAAAATAGCATTAAAAATAATAAGAATAATTTTCTTAGCTATACTTGGTAGCTCCAAAAGCATTTTATTACTGATCTTATCAATACCGGGTGCCTTCTTGGTGTTTAAGTTACAAATAGCCTTTTTAATTTCTCTAAACTCGAATCTCAGGGGTATAGCCGCTCTAACATACACAGGCGGTAACTCGACTCGATATCGTGAGATATATTAAGGGAAAAAACATTTTTCAGATGATTAGCAAACAGATTTCCTTTTTCAATATCATTTCTTGCCTAACTTCCATTCAAGTTTCTTAACGGTGCCTTAGATATAACTGGTCTATTGAGACGTCTAGCTCCACGCCATAATGCGTCTGATTGTTGAGTTGCATGAAGTCCCTTAAGATATTTTTCCAGGGCAGCCGTTTTCTGAGACTGCAGTAACTTTCTTAGCCTTTTTGTGCACTCTTTAAATAAAGTTTTAAGTTGGGGAATCTGTGCAATTGCCACTCTCTTCGAACTATCCTTTTTTCAGTCAATGAACGCTCGACATCTGTAGAATATATGTTTTATGTTTTTTTGAGGGTTATGCTAGAATGTTGAACAGCTAGTTTATGATAACTGTCAAAATTAACAAGCGAGATTCACGTTCTCCGGTGTACTAAGCGGCATATTTTCTGTGCAATGGGCACTAAGATATTTTTATATTTTAACCAATTTATTCTATTTGGGTTCATTAAAGTTACAATTGTACGTGTGTGATCGGAAGATAGTTCTAAGGAAGCTTCAACGTGAATCGTTGCTGCGGGGATGTTTTTAACCACGCCAAAATTGATGACATCTGGAATTTTTTGATGATCAGTAGTCCAATAAGTTGGCTTTCCGCTCGCTACCACATTTAAATTCATTTAAGAGATTGTATTAAACAAAACAACCCTTCGGTGATATAAGTCGTGACCCCCATATTATCGCCAGCGGCCAGGAAACAGGGCTCTAATTATTTGTAGTATTTATAATATTGCCTTTGATATTAAAAATCTAGGGGGAGAGTATAGAGATGAAAGAACTATGTTTTGATTTAGCGCTTCAACACAAATGTTCGTTGCCTGCAGATAATATTCATAGTGATCACATATTAACAAGTGTTTGATTCGGGCTTTTATCAAAATAGTGGAACCTCCACAAGCTCTATCTCGAGGGTCCTTGGTATCATATAATTTATAACTATTGATTTTTAACGTATTTCTTGAGGTCAAATGAGTTTTAGAAACCACCATTAAATCAATTTGTTTACTTTTAAGAAAGTATTCTAGTTCATTTTTATGTTGGCGAATGCCGTTTGCGTTCCAAAATCAAATTTTTAAACAATTCATGGCTTGTTAAGTAGTACAGCTTGCAATAACATCGATTCTAAACATTTCCTGCATCATATTACTTATTGTGTTCGTAAAGTTATTTACTGTTTGCACTAGTGTTTCCATGTTTTTTCTAGACGACTTAAATTAGAAACAGGAGTTTCATCATTATTTGACAACTTACCTCGCATTGGCATATGGTTTGATTTTAGGACGTAAGCGTAGGATGTTCTGTTATTACTAGGCTGCGGTACCTAAATGTCATTATTGTTAACTTGAATTCTTCCTTCATTCGAGGGGGCTTACGTATCGGTCCAACCGCGCGTTTGACGATAGAGTATTCACGTTATCCTCTATAGTTGGCGGTGTTATAACCACAGTTGCTACATTTTTTTTTACATTGGGGTCGTTTTTAGACTTATCGCAGAGAGATGTACCATGTAATTCTCCACATACGACGAAAATAGAGGTTAAATGGCTGCATGCCTTAGTGTGACCAAATTCTTGGCAGTTTAAACATTGCACCGGACCATTCCTTTTGTGCGGCTCCTCGTTATTTTCTATACAGGATATATTTCAGACTGCAGAGAAAAAAGTGTTTTATCAATTAAAAAAATGGTTTAAAAATTTTTTAAATTTAATTAATGTGATAATTGAATCAATTATTTTTTTAGTTAAAAGAAAATTAAAAATTAATTTTGATTTAATAAATTTTCAATTAAAATTTTAATTAAATAACAAAAAATCTTAATCGACTTTTTTCGTTTAAAATAAAATAATTTAAACATGTAGAATTGTTGTTGTGAATTGTCAATATTTATTTAAATATATTTACACATTGTTTGAAATGGCAAAGCTTTTTGATCACTTTTTTAATTAAAAATAAAAATATCATTTATTGAAAATATTTTTCCAAAATTTTAAAATTTTTAGTAATTAATATAATCATTTTGGTAGTAGGTGCAAAATCAACAACTTGTTTGCTTGATATTATGAATTTAGAACAAATTTGGTGATTGGAGAAATTTAATAATTTTTTCTGTGTGTAAATAGGATACGTTTCGTGTTTTTAAGCTTAACGTCGTCGCACTCACAATAAAAAGTATTCCGTTCAGTCATTTTTAAATAAATAAATATTTAAAATTCCAAACGAATTTATTTTTAACTGATTCTAACATTTATGTAAAAAACTAAGTGCACATTAATACGGATTTTCGGTTGTGTTAATGTCAAAATGCACTACCCTGCATTTTTCATTAACAACGGAGATGAGCTAAGTTTTTCCCTTTTTTTTTATTATTTACACAAAAGCTTAATGTTATCTCTTTTCCGCATAAACTTTAATGTCAAAGGGTTAACATGCCAAAGATGTCGTTTCCGTTGGGATTAAAATTTTTCGGCCTTGTTCTTTTGGCAGCTAGTAGATAAGGTAACAAAAATTACTTGAATTCAATAAATCCACTTGATTCCAAATTCTAAAACTTCTTGTTTTTATTCTTCCTCTTGTTTTCATACCTTCCCGGCTCTGATTTCTGTGGGTTTTCTGAGAGCCACCAGATAAAGCAATTTTATTGAGTTGTCTATCAAACGTTCGGAGACTAATTTTAATATTCTTACTTTCCAAAGTGTCCTACATTCGTGCTGCAGCTTAACATTTGGTCCATTCGAACCGGATTGGAAGAAGATTATTCTCTGAGAATTTAATTGGATTACATATCATCTCGCCAAGAAGTCTGACTACACTTATTTACATACATACCTACACTTTCCAGTAAAATATTGTTAATAAACAGGTACGTTTTGTTTTTTGCTTTCGTCGTGAATTTAGTCTGTAAAGTGCATTCCATAAGCTCAAAGAAATTTATTTTGGTTTTGTTATTTTTTAATTTGCTACCTCGTGTAGCCAACATAAAGTTAAATTGATTAAATTCTAAGGATTTTAAAAAGTGAAACAGGGATCTGGAAAAGGTCAAGGAAAAGAAAAGAAGTCGGATTAAAGAATTCCGAAAATCTGTAGGAGGAGGAGGTTTTCATCAGTCATTGCTAAGTAAGTTCTTCAAATTCTCTTCATATAAAAATTCCACGTTTTTATTTATTTTCAAGTTAGATTTATTATTTCGGTTAAAGTGCATTTATTTCGGTGTAGAGTGTATTCTCTTTTTCTTCGTCATAATTTTTGCGCGGTTTGGTCTTTCAGGTTGCCCGAAAAATATGTATGTTTTCTTATTCTTGTATGTTTCCCCTTTTTCATAAGTTAAGAGAACGACAATTTTTCCCCTGAAATGCATACGCACTCTTCATGATCACCACTTACATTATTTTTTTCGGTTCCCCGCTAACTCCATTTTCCCATCAATTACACGCTCTTCTTTTCACTTACACAGCTATCTTAATTTAATCCCTTTTTGCTTGCTACATGCATAATTTCATCCATACATTCTCCTCATTGTAGTCAGTTTCTCCACCTGCTTTACTTCTAAGCTGCTACTCTTAGAATTTCCCCTTCTGTAATTCTTACGTGCATTTCTTAAGACAGACAATTTTGTTGGCTCTGAGAAGTTGCCGAGTACTGTGAGTACGCTCTTTCACACGAGTATATTTATTAAATTTGTGTTAAAGAGTGTTACCATTAATGGATTTGTTTTAAATCCCGGCTATATCAATCTATATATGTGTTATGCTTTTTTTTCTTTTCGGTAAGGGTTAATATTAATACATGTAAGAAAAAGTATAAAACCCAATAGCAAGTACAACTTAAACTTACTTTTTTTTCCTTGTTAAATTTAGTAAGACATTTCTTAATTGTCATTTCATTTTAAATTGTATTAGTTTCTTAATTTACCCTTAGAAGGGAACTGATAATAAAATACCAAACTCTTCGTTGGCAACACTGTTTTTTTTTTGTGAGCGCCTCTCTGTTTGCTCACGAATTTTTCTTTTACTTCCAAATAGTTGGAATATTTGGAAAATTTAAATTAAACAATTGGAAAAATTCCAAGCAGACACTAGGTGGTTTACCTACATTTTTGTTTAAAAAATTTTGAAACATTATTTAATATACATATCTAGTTTACATAAATCGAACTTTAATTTATTTTACATTTTCTATTCTTATTCATACGTTGTCCAACCACATTTACTTTAATTATTTCTTTTATATTCCTATTATATGCGGAAAAAAAAGAGACAAAAAAAAATTTATTTTTATTTTGTTTATATCTATTTTTGGGGTAGTTTTTATTCCAAGTTATATACTTTCTGCGAAAAATTGTAAAAGTTTCGACTGTGGTTTGCTTAACGGAGCCGCGTGAACAAACCTATTATCCATACAATTCATTGGAATATAAATTCCTTTTCCCATTAGTAAAAGGTTATTGACCTTTTATTGAGTTGTTCCATTGATCAGCTGATCGGTATTTCATCCATTTGAATCAGTGTATTCATTCTTAAATCAGTGCTGTAAAGGCTTTCGATGTTTTTTCAATAATTTTTTATTTCAAGGTATTAATTTTTGGCGATAGTGTCACACAACTGATTACTTTGAACTTGTTTATTAAGGAATGTAGTATTTTGGCGACTTTTATTAGTACTATTGCGACGTTGATACATTACGGATATATTTTGTTGATGTGTATTTATTTTTTACTTTTCGTTAAAAAAAAAAAAAAAAAAAAAAATCGCTCCATTGTTCCTTTTAATTTCTTTACCTGGCGATCGGTAAACGTCTGACCGCTTACTCTAATTTGTATATCTATATATATAAAAAAGGACTTTATTTGACCCACTACAACTCGTGCAGTTTTGTTCTAAAACTTGAAAAATGTTGTAGATCAATTTATACGTTTAGCTGATAGCATCGTCGAGTTCGAAGCTGACCTTAATGATAACAAATATCCTTTAACCTCTTTACTGAGCTTCCTAAATAAGAGCGGCAAGCGTTTTTTGTATGTCAAAACTTTTCATTTGCAGAAAGTTTATACGGAAAAAACCTTTAGAACGCGAATTCGACACCACCCGGCTGGAAAATCCTATTTAACAAATCGCTATGTCGATTTGTCTTATTGAAAATGTATTTCAATTAGAATTTTCATGTTTAAAAAAACGCTTGCCGCCCTTGTTTAGGTAGCTCAGTTACATTCGCTCGAAGTTCACCGTTCGGAACTCCAGGCTGACTGGATTCGCGTTAAGGCAGCTTATGATAAATTTCTGCTAGAGGCTGAGAGGGAAGCTGACGAAAAGGAGGGTATAGTGGATATAGAGTCATTCAAGCTTAAATATAAAAGCACATACACCACCTATTGTAACTGTCTGACGAAATTGTCTGAGCTTTCCGATGCTCTGCGGCTAGCATCAATGTCTCAAACGGCCGTCGGGGCACCTGCGGTTGAAAATATCGCTCGTCCCAGCGCACTTCGGGACATAACCCTTCTGCCTCAAGGGTCGCAGAGCCTTCACTTGCCTCCCATTGATATTCAAACCTTTCATGGGGATTATGCTTCTTGGCCAACCTTTCGGGATTTGTTTTCTGCTATTGTTGCTAACTCTAGGGCTAGTGATGTTGTTTTATCTATTGCAGAAAACTAAAGGTGAGGCCAAGGAAATTGTTCAAAAATGCCCACTTACAAACCAAGGTTTTCAGTTGGCATGGAAAAATCTGTGTTTACGTTTTGAAAACCGGCGGGTTTTAGTAAATGGGCAGCTGAAGATCCTGTTCAACCTCGAGAATATAAATTCCGAATCAGGCAAGGCTTTACAGCAGTTACAACGGGATATTAATTCATGTATATCGATTCTTGAACTCCACCATATTGATGTTGCTAGTTGGGACCCAATCTTTGTCTATATATGTACGAGCAAGCTGCCGGAAAATATATTGACACTTTGGGAACAACGACAGAGGGATAAAACGACAATTCCTAAATGGTCTGATTTGGACGAATTCCTTACCAACCGCTATCGAACGCTCGAGTCAGTATCGGAGTTTCGTGGACTGAACAATACTAGGAATAGTGATAACAGGTCCAAACCCAGTCCTGATTCGAGCTCTAAAAGGGTATCTAGCTTTCAGGTGAACATTTCAGGGCCACAGTGTCAATTGTGTCCCAAGGATCATCATACGATTCGAAAATGTCCTAAATTTATCAAAATGGATTACCAACGTAGATTGGAGGAAATTAGAAAAGAGGGTTTATGTCTAAACTGATTTTCGAAAACACACTCAGTCAGAAATTGTTCTAGCAAACACAGTTGCTTCCGGTGTCATAAAAGACACAACACTTTGTTGCATAACGAAGCTGACAGTCCAAGCCCTGCTCCTCCAACTCCGAGTGCAAGTGGGGTTTCAAATCTTAACCCGAATTCAGCCCCCTTTTCTCAATCGAATTCTAACTATATACAGTCCGCTAGTAGTTCAAATAGAGTGCAATCATGTTTTGCAACTCAGTCTAAGAGTGTCTTATTAGGTACAGCCTGGGTGAATATCCATCAATCCGGGTCAGAAGGAACTTTTATTTCTGAACGCATTTTTAAATTACTTAAGTTGCCTTCTCAGTCCGTTAATGCACAAATTTCTGGTCTAAATCAGAGTGTTTCCGCTAAGGTTCAATTTCAGTGTTCCTTTATATTAGGTTCACGTGCAACCTATGATATTGAAATTCTAGTTACAGCCCTTGTAGTCCCTCAACTGTCGAGCAACCTTCCATCCAGGACCATTTCAAATTCCAAATTTTTAAACCTTCCAGATATCCCATTGGCTGATCCACAATTCTACTCCAGTTCAAGAATTGATATGTTGATTGGTGGTGACATTTTTCCTTCAATTGTTTGTCGAGGGATAAGGCATAATGTGTCTGAATCCCTAATTGCTCAAGAAACCATCTTCGGATGGATTCTAACTGGTCCAGTTTCTAATAGTTCAAGTTCTAGTCACACCATAGTATCAAATTTCTGTGAAATTTCTTAATAAAAAGAAATTTCACGTTTTTGGGAGGTGGAGAATCTTCCCAGGAAGAGCTTTATGTCTCCGTCTGATCAAGCTTGTGATGATCTGCTTATTCGCACTACCAAAAGGAATCGTGAAGGTAGATATATAGAATCGCTTCCTTTTAAGGAAGGATTTCTGGACTCTATAAATTTAGGTGACTCTAGGGGTATGGCTATGGCCCAGTTTTTTCGTAATGAAGCCAGGTTGAGTCGAACTCCGAATTTA
Organism: Pollenia amentaria; assembly: GCA_943735925.1. Lineage (NCBI taxonomy): Eukaryota > Metazoa > Arthropoda > Insecta > Diptera > Polleniidae > Pollenia > Pollenia amentaria. Next base: position 71,800,360 of record OX031010.1, read on the forward strand.
AAAAACGATTACGATAAGGTTGTTATGGAATATGAAGAACTGGATCACATGGTTAAAGTGTCTCCACCTGATATGGCCAAAACTTTAAAGTCCTATTATTTGCCACATCATGCGGTTGTAAAACCGGATAGCGTTTCTACAAAAGTTCGTGTCGTTTTTAATGCTTCTGCTCCTTCATCCAATGGACAAAGCTTGAATTCTTTGCTTCACGTGGGGCCCGTTTTACAGAATGACCTCACTTTGTTGATTCTAAAGTGGCGATTTTTCCGTTTTGTTTTTAATGCTGACATTCAAAAAATGTATAGGCTGATCTTAGTTAATCCTGAACACACTCCATATCAGCGAATTCTCTTTCGAAGTAATCCAAATAGTCCGGTTTGCGATTACGAACTAAAAACAGTTACTTTTGGGGTCAGTTGTGCGCCGTATCTTGCTATTCGAACAGTATTGCCAGACCATCGTCTTCATGAGGACTTCTTGAAATTCGAAGATAGCAGTTCGGCAAAAACTTTAGGCATTCGATGGAACACTTGTGCAGACGACTTTTACTTTGTTACGGAGTCATTTTTGAAAAACTCTGACTACACTAAAAGAAAAGTATTGTCCAAAATTGCGAAACTTTTTGATCCTGCTGGTTGGCTATCTCCGTGCGTAATCGTGGCTAAAATTCTGATGCAGAAAATATGGAAAGATATGGGATGAAATCCTTTCTCCAGACGCACTTAATCAGTGGAAAACGTTCCAATATAATTATTCCGTTATCAATACCATTCGAATTCCGCGATGGATTGATTATGATCCAAACGCCAAAATCCAATTCCACGGATTCTGTGATGCTTCAGAAAAAGCATACGCAGCGGCTTTATATGTTCGAATAGTAGGTACTAGTTATATTTCAACGCATCTTATGTCGTCCAAGACCAAAGTTGCACCTATTAAGACGGTGTCAATTCCTAGACTAGAACTTTGTGGAGCCGTTCTACTAGCAGAGATGGTAGACAATCTTCTACCACAGTTAGACATAGAAAATTATTCTGTTTTCTGTTGGACTGATTCCACTATTGTGCTATCCTGGCTAGCAAAACCTCCATGTTGTTGGCTCACATTCGTTGCCAACAGAGTTTCAAGAATTACTGAAGTGGTAAACTTTCGCAGTGGAAACATATAAACTCAGGAGATAGTCCCGCAGATCTTGCTAGCCGAGGTATTTGCCCACAGGAATTGGTAGACAACGACTTATGGTGGCCTGGTCCCAAATGGCTTAAAGAACCAGAAGTACATTGGCCAAATTCTGATATAAATCTTGAGAATAAAGCGATAAAAGTTCATTTTACCAACTTTACGAACTTTGAAGATATATTAGAACGCTTTTCCTCGTACAATAGGGCAATGAGGGTCATGGCATATGTCTATCGGTTTTTCTATCGAACTCATCCTCGTTACCGTTCTAATTTCTTCAAAGACTCACTTACTTTATCCAACTTCGACATAAGCTTTACTTGAAACCAACTGATTTCCGTTTGTCAAAAGGCATTCTATCCAAATGAGTACAAAAATCTTGGTTCTAGACAAACGATATCCAAATCCAGTAGCATTTTAAATTTAAATCCTTTTATGGATGTGGAGGGAATAATTCGTTCCTGCGGTCGCCTTGAATCCACCCCTGGCTTGAGTTATAACGAGAAACACCAAATTATCCTTCCATACAAGTCACATTTTTCCAGGATTTTAGTAAAATTTGTCCATGACGTTAGCCTTCATGGAGGAAACCAACTAGTTCTACGGCTGCTCCGAACACAGTATTGGATACCTAAGGCGAAGAACCTAATTAAAACCACAATCAACAAATGTAAAATTTGCGTCATTTATAAAAAGAGGTGTCAAAAGCAAATAATGGCCGCTTTGCCACCTGAGCGTTCGGAAATCAGTCGTCCAGTATCACACACTGGGCTTGATTTTGCTGGTCCGCTAGATGTTAAAAGCTATTCTGGTCGGGCTTGTCGAATTTCCAAAGGATATGTGTGCGTATTCGTGTGTTTCTCAACCAAAGCTATTCATTTAGAGGCAACCTCCGATTTGTCCGCCGATACATTTCTCGCGGCATTTAACCGATTCGTTTCTCGTCGGGGATGCCCCTTACACCTTCATTCCGACAACGGAACTACCATCGTGGGAGCTTCTAGGGTCATAGCACGATAATTTATCCAAACCACACAACAACGAATCCTAGCAAATTACGCGCACCAAGGCATTTCGTGGCACTTCATTCCAGCAGGTGCTCCGCATATGGGTGGACTGTGGGAAGCTGGGGTCAAAAGTTTTAAGTCGCATTTCCGGAAAATCACAGGATGTTACAAATATACCTTCGAGGAGCTTTCGACGTTATTGTCCAAAATTGAAGCGTGCCTCAACTCCAGGCCGATTTCACCTATTTCAACTGATCCTAGTGATTTTTGCGCACTTACCCCAGGGCATTTTCTTATAGGTGCCCCCATCCTAGCACCAGTGGATCCGCAGGTGAATGACTCTACAGCTTCAGTAGTTACCAAAAGTTTTGCTTCCGCTGGAAAAACGAGTACTTGAAAGAAATGCACAAAAGGGTTAAATGGAAGAGGACTGAAGTCGATATAAAAGTCGGTACGATGGTAGAGATCAAAGAGGAAAACCTTCCACCGAATTCTTGGCGTTTAGGTAGAGTTGTTAAGATTTTCTCAGGTCAAGACAATAGAGTACGGGTAGCGGAAATTAATACACAACGGGGCCTTATCATTCGTCCAATTTTCAAATTAGTTGTGTTGCCCTTTGACTCCTAGATATATTGATTCCAATATTGTTTACCCTATTTCTATAACTTTTCTTTTCCAGATCAACATGCCCAAAATCTCCGCAACCTCAACATCCTCGTCCACGAGCCACTTAAAACGTTATAAGGCATTTCTATGTCGAATTTGCAAACGTCCGCATCCACTCCGAACCTGCAGGAAATTTTTGGCGATGAATATTTCGGATCGCATTCGTTCTGTCCGACACAATAAATATTGTCCAAATTGCTTAGCCCACGATTATTCCCAGGGCACCTGCTTTTCTAAGCACGGATGAAGACATTGCCACAAATTTCACCACACCCTGCTTCATGTCAACCCTCGACGTGCCAAGGACCGGTTACCTTTGCGTTCCCGATCCCGTTCATAGTCGCCAAATCCGCGACCTTCAACTTCGGATAAAACCCGCGATTCCACAACTGTGGAACTACCACGAAGTTCATCCCCTCCAACAACGTCCAAGTCAGTGTCTTTGTCAGCGATTCTAAGACAAAACACATTGATTTTGCTTCCAACCGCATAAGTCAAAATCGGATCAACCACTGCGCACGCCCGCTGTCTGTTGGATTCGGGATCGCCGAGCAGCCGCGATGCAAAACGTTTGGTTGACAAGCTGGATCTGACCGCTTATACTCTTCGAGAAGAAACTGTTTGTCCTTTAGTTTTAAAATCCCGGTTCGACTCCTCATCTAAAGTTGAAGGCACTTTCCGTACGTACTCCAACACATTCGCTCCCGGAGTCATATAAGAAGAATTTTAAAGATTTGTTTCTCGCTGATTCCAAATTTTATGAAGCAGCACCAATTGATATTGTAATTGGTGTTGACTTGTATCCTAAAGTCATGTGTCAAGGGGTGTTTTCCAGAACCGGCTTTCCGACAGCCCAAAGCACTCTTTTTGGTTGGACTATATATGGTCCGTGTAGCATGTAACAAAATAAAATGCACTTTTTATTCGAAAAAAAAAGCAAAAAACAAGACGTTATCATAATCATTGAATTTTCTCTTATTAATATCATTGTATATTCTATTGAATTGTAACATTTATAAATATAAAAAAAAAACCTCAAGAATTTAATTATTCATACATATATTCATTTAATTACTCCTTTCAGAAGCCACATCCTTGGTATGGCCATTTGACATCATCCATTTTTTCTTTGCATGCATACTGCAAGGCGGGCGGCAATGTTAATGTCAAAATGCACTACCCTGCATTTTTCATTAACAACGGAGATGAGCTGAGTTTTTCCCTTTTTTTATTATTTACACAAAAGCTTAATGTTATGAAAATAGCCCTATCTCTTTTCCGCATAAACTTTAATGTCAAAGGGTTAACATGCCAAAGATGTCGTTTCCGTTGGGATTAAAAATTTTCGGCCTTGTTCTTTTGGCAGCTAGTAGATAAGGTAACAAAAATTACTTGAATTCAATAAATCCATTTGATTCCAAATTCTAAAACTTCTTGTTTTTATTCTTCCTCTTGTTTTCATACCTTCCCGGCTCTGATTTCTGTGGGTTTTCTGAGAGCCACCAAATAAAGCAATTTTATTGAGTTGCCTATCAAACGCTCGGAGACTAATTTTAATATTCTTACTTTCCAAAGTGTCCTACATTCGTGCTGCAGCTTAACAGGTTGCATTTAATAATGTCCGTTGTTCACGTTAAAGTATTCTGTATGTAAAATTTAATGAAATCTACTTATTTTGCATTTAAATGCATTACGGTTTATTTAATGTTTTCTCTTTAATATTTTCTTTTAATTACCGAAAAAAGTATGAACAGTTATTTAATCATGTGGTTACTTGAAACGCAAAAAGTTTTTCAAATCTAAGATAAATAAATTTTTATTAAAATTAACCAGTATAAGTTAATACATACATATCGATACATACATACTTATGTACATATCGTCGGCTGATAATTTAATTGTCGTATGTGGACTCCGATAGTTTCGAGTAAATTGAGTTTGAACACATTTAATTTGAAAATTGCTTCAGTAAATACCACATACGACAAGCTCAACACTCCATTTCTCGAAAACCGTATGAGGTATCGAAAAACTGATTACGCCAAATGAAAGATCAGGTCGGAAATCCTAAGGAATCGATCTTAACTCAAAACCGCAAAAAATCTACACACGACATTTAAATTATTAACCGACGATATGTGTGCACTCGAAACAAAAATGTGTTGTTTTATAAGATGAACGAAAATATCGGTCATCTGATTAACATTTAAAATGAAAACAAATTTTGACATGTTGTTGTCTAATATGTAAATTAGACAACGTCTTATAAAAAATGTTTATACACTGAGAAGTATTGACAACAAGATACAAAAATTAATGCATGTTTTTATTTGGAATGCATGTATAAATCCATGTATGTATGTACATAACTATTTTAAAAAGAAACCGCAATTAAAAAAATTCATCAGTTCTTTTAGTGTAATATTCTCATTTTTCTTTGTGAAGAAAACTGTATTACACAAACAAAATACTTTTCTGCCCGTTCGCCGATATCGAACGTTAACGTTCGCATAGTAAATAACATTTAAAACAAAAACAAAATTTCAAAAATTGTTTTTGTTTTAAATGTAATTTTCTATGCGAACGTTAACGTTCGATATCGGCGAACGGGCAGTTTGTTTTTGTGTCGACCTTATAATTGAACTAAGTGGCCGGTTCCATTGTGCGATTTTTGTCGTTGCGATTCTCACTTTATAGGTGAGAGAGGAGAGATGAATTAATTACACTGTGCAAGAAATTGGCACTTTTTTTCGTGACAAGCTGGGCGTTTCAACATAATTTGGGTACGCTGAATCCAGTGGTTCCCGCGGTTTTTTAAGATTGGCTCTGGTTTTCGAGATATACCGTTATTTCGAAAATTGAGGAGGTTGCACAACTTAAAAACTTAAAAACGCTTTAGCTTATTGAAAAAACTTAAAAAACCAAATTTCCTTTAAGAAAAGTTAAACTTCTTTCTAATATCCGCAGTCGTTTTAGAAACATTTTTTTAACCAAATTTCGAAATTTTTGTTTTTTAAAAATTCATAAAAAATTGGAAAATGCATCTATGCTTCTAATTTTTTGCAGACGTATAAAAAGCGAAATTCCAAACAAAACAAGCCATAAATGATTAAAATCTGTTTGATTTTATTCACAAAAGTCGACAAATTTTAATTAATTTAAGAATTTCATAAAACGCAATATTTGTATGGGAGCCCCCCTAAGGGATGGTGATAAAGGGAAAGTATAATTTGAGAAAATGTTAAGAACAAAAAACTAATGGAGGTCAGTCATACATTATTTTTTCCCCCTAGGGGCGACTCCTTGGCATTTATGGGACTTTTTCTTCAATATATTTCTAGTCTGCATTGAACATTTGGTATGGAAGCCCCCTTAAGGAATGGAGATAGCGGGTATGTTAGAAATAAATGATTGAGATGAAAACTAAAGTGGGGTTGGTCATACATTTGACCCATCTAGGGGCATCCTAGGCGCTGCATGGTCCAATTTTAAGAATTTCATTAAACGGCCATATTTGCTTGGCAGCCCCCCAAAGGGGTGGAGATATATGGCAACTATGTTTTAAGAAAATGTTAAGAACAAAAAACATTGGAGGTCGGTCATACATTTTATCCCCCTAGGAGTGAATCCTAGGCCTTAGAAACTAATAATGGGAAAAAAAATAAAGTTGCGCTGGTCATACATTTGGCCCGTCTAGGGGTATCTGAGGCGATGCAGGTGCAAAATTTAAGGCTAGGGTTCTACGCGTATAAAAAACAAAGTTCCAAGCAAAATAAGCTATAAGTGATTAAAGTCTGTCTACAACTTTTGATTTTTTCAGAAAAGATGAAATTTTTTTATTTTTTATAATAACCAAACTTAAAAATTTTAAAACGTTTATTTTTGTTGTTAATTAGTTAAAGTTAAAGCTTTTATTTAGAAATTTATTTTTCTTCCTCCTGCAGATTCCAACAAATATCCCCTAATAGCGAATCAAGTTGTTTGCCGCTATACCAGTGTTCGAGCCTGGCTGTTACTTGGTGAAATCTCTCGCCATGTTCATCAGACTCGGCTGGTGATTGTTCATTAAATTTTTCGGCGTGGTTATGCAAAAAATGTATTTTCAATGACATTCTAACGTTTAAGTTTATAAATGCGGTTAGCATATTTTTCATTAAAATTCGCCAGTTTTCAGACCGATGATTTCCTAATACAGTTTCTATTACTGATTTCACACAATTCTAGGCCAATAGCTCGATATCATTCAATGTAACCTCAAATTGATGGTCCTTCATAAGACGACGAATGTCCGGTCCATTAAGAATTCCTGTAAAATAAAAACATTATGATATGAAATATAAATCTAATTTAATTAAGTAGTTAGAGTTCATACCTTCTTTTACTTTCATGCCGCTTAATCGTGGAAAAATTCGGAGCAATTCGGTAAAAGCAACACCATCTGGGCTCAATGCTTTTATAAAATTTTTTTACAATACCCAGTTTGATGTGGAGTGGAGGAAGCAAAATCTTTTCCATCGGCACAAGTGGTAATTCAATAACATTATTTCTATGCAATCTGCTTTCCTCACGTAAAGCCCAATCCCGTGTATTGTACTGGTCGCCATCGAAACGCGTATTCCATGAAGCACATATTTTTAGTATAGCCCAATTGCATGCCTCTTAAAAGAGCCGCCACTTTTAAATCTGCGCATATTTTACACTTGTGGTCTTCATATTTAATTAACTGTATTGTTTTTTCATTGATGCTTATGTCTCTTTAGTATTTGTGCTTAGTGCTATCGGAATAGGGCTTTTTAAATCAGTGACATGTATCAAAACTGCTTTTAAGCTACTTTTTTTATATATTCATTTTGCATTGTTAAATCCAAGCCGCGGATGTCAGTACAATATCCGATAGAATTATTCTTAATAGATTTAAAAAAAGTCGTAAATCGTCTATGGCGATTTCTATATTTGTACACCTGGTGCTAAAATATTAGCTCGTTTTAACTCTTTTGTCAAGAGAATGCTCTGTCTTTGAGACAATTTTAGACGCCGTACCATTATATCCAGACGATCTTGCGTAATTTCACTGTGACTGAATGGAAACGTGATGCATGACGGTTGATACATTGAAGTAGCTGGTCCACCCGCTTTAACAGAATGAACTAGAGGGAATATTTTCTGTTGGTATTTGGCTATCCGGAACAGGAATTTCGTCAGAATGTGGCAGCGGAAATCGAGTATATGCTGTTTCAGTATAAGATATATAAGTCATTTTTCTTCTGTTCATACCCGCTGTATAATATATGCACGCATAACACGCATCTTAAACATGAACTATGGGATCTCTCCAAATCATTGGAACACCAAATGGCATGGCGTCTCCATTTTTTCCCCACTTATTTAAATGGTAAATGCAGTGTGTACACACTATTGATGGTGTCCAACTCTTACCATATATAATACTTAAAGAAAAATATAATTCATACAAGGTACTTGTTTCAATAGTGATTTTAAGGCGACTTGGCATATTTTTATATTTCCCACACACATAACAAAAGTAATTAAACTTTTTACACGCCTCCAGCTTAGATATTTCAATATAAATGATTAGATACAAGACTGTCAAAGGCTTTAAACTTAACTAATCACTTTCGCAAGCACTTTCCTATGATAGTGAAGGGGTTGAGCTGTAATTGTTCTAATCAAAGTACCTGTCGACACCTTTATGACCACGTTTTGTAAAAAAAAAAAACAAAGCCAGGACGATTAATATAAGTTTTTTACAAGACCGATTAGTGCGGTTTTGACTGTACAATAAAAGACCGATTTGTTTGGTTTTGTAAGCACAATAAGATACAAAGATGTAAGCATTTATGACTTTATTTCTTAATTCTAAGAATTTGTTAATCGGTAACTGTGGATTTTCCAAAATTCCTATCGCAAAGTGAAAGTGTGATAATGCATGCATATTTCTTTGGAATAGCATAAATTTGAATATTTGTTCTTTTGTTTTGTATCGTAAATGGCACAAAAACTTTATTTAAAAATTTTTACGTCAAAATGTCATTGAAAATAAATTTTCTGCATTGGCACATTCTTCATATATACATAATGTTGAATAAAGAATTTAATTATTAAAAAAAAATCCTATGAAATGCTCCATATAAAATATATTCTTCATATATATTGAAGAAAAAGTCCCATAAATTCCCAGAAGTCGCCCCTAGTGGTATATAATGTATGACCGACCTCAATTAATTTTTTGCCCTTAACATTTTCTCAAGACATACTTGCCCCTTATCTCCACTTCTTAGGGGGCTCCCATACAAATATTGCGTTTTATGATATTAATTAATTTAATTAAAATTGGGGACTTTTTGTAATAAAATCAAAAGTTGCTAACATATTTTAATCATTTATGGCTTGTTTTGTTTCCAGCTTCGTTTTTTATATGTCTGCAAAAGATTAGAAGCCTAGCTGCATTTTATTAAAATTATGTTTCAATACGACTACTCATATTAGAAAAAAATTTTTACTTTTCTTAAATTAAATTTTATTGTGGAGTTTGGTTTTTTTTAATTAATTTCAATAAACTTTTTGAGTTACGCGAATATATGTTGTGCAACCTCCTCCATTTTCGAAATAACGGTATATCTCGAAAACCAGAGCCAATCTTTAAAAATCGCGGGCACCACTGGATTCAGCGTACCCGAATTATGTTAAGACGCCACGTGCCCGGCTTGTCTGTTTTTTCAACTAGCATAGTGTTATTCTCTCCTCTTACATCAATGTTTGTAGGTACATACACTTTAATATAGTATGTAGATCTAAATGTACAGCATTAATTTTTCATAAATGTATCAGTCATTAATCACAAGCCTGATAAGTTGGTGTTTATTAGAGGTCTGCACAAATGTATTTGCTAGCCAATTGATTGTTGTGTGTGTATTTGATATTCATATCAAATGTGTAAAAAAATGGGAGCTAATCATTCACGCTCAATCATTTTAAATGAGAGATCAACACAACACCGTTAATGAAAAAGTGAGCCACCTACACGAACACTAATTGTGTGTGTGTCCCTATTATTGTTTATTGTTTGATGAACTAAAATTCATACATCTTACAATAAAAAACCTGAGTTAAGTTAAAAATCACACTAATCATTCGTGTGTTTGTTGTCTTTCTTGTTTTGTTATAATAACAATAACAGTAATAAAATTATAAATAAAAAAATTATTATTATGCAAACCGTCAAAAATTTTACTAAAATGATCGATAAAAAATTAAATAATGTCAAAAAAATCTAAAATTGTTCAACTTAAAAAAATTATCAAAGCTAAGAAAGAAAGCTCGTTATAAAATAAAAATAATCTATTAACGTTTAAAAATAAGTTATAAGTTCTCTTGATTTAAAAAAAAATTTCATTTGTTTAAAAATATATTTAAAACTACTTTTTGCTTCTTAAAAGTTGGTATCACTTTTAATGCAATATCTTTTTACTAATATTTTGTTTTCGATACGATAAAAAAATTTCGAAAACACAAAACACATGTTGTGTTGATAAAACACAATATGTACATCGCCACAGAAGTGTATTTACTCGTATAAAAGAGCATATTTGTTATTTATACCTGTATCAAATATTTCTCTCACAACACTCACATAAATAACACAGTACAACAGCCAATCTGGGGGGTGAGAAATTCCAAGTAGGTCAGTATAGTAAAACCCTCAAAGGGTTTGGCGTTCGTATGTGTCAGTTTTTTTTTAATGACATTTTAAATTTTTTCCTTATCTTGATGTTTTTTCGCTTAGTTGTAACATTTTGGCAAAAACGTAGTTTAACATAACTCGAGAACCACTTGTCCGATTTTGCTAAAACAAACTCAAAAAAATTAAGAATTACAATTTCTTTATTCCGTTCATATAACGTTTTTCTTTATAATCAACAGTTTTGCCGGTAAAAATAAATTTGTGCAGAAAAAAAAATATTTTTTTGCCTAAAAATTAAATTTTTTTTTTAATTCATAAAAAATCCAAAACGGAAAAAAGGATCAAGTGTAAAGTCACATAACCTATAAGCAAAATGCGACATAGATCATAGAAATCGATTAACGCGTTCTGCTTTTATTTACAATTAAGTGAAGGTATCCCATTTTGACAAGAATATTGATATTTGTTTTTATTCAAAAAAGTGTCATTTATCGCCTTTTTTATAAATTTTCCCCAATAACTCCAGACTTCTGGCCATAAACTACTAAAAAAAATTAAGTAAACATTTTTATAATTTTTTATTTTTATTTTATTTATTTATTTTTATTTATTTTAATAAATATTTCCTATACTTTTTCGATGGTGGTTGTTCGGGACTAGTAGCATCGCATTCATCGCTATCATCAGTTTCTGAACCACACATGATGTCAATGTGTAACTCCACTGTTGGCCCTTCTGCATCTCCTGCAAATTCTTTATCATCAAGATCATCCTCGTCTTGCCACACAAGCTTACTCCACCAGCAAATTTCCGCAATTATTGCACTCGGCGACTTTTTGCCTCTATATCTGTAAGTTTTTGTTTTATTAAAATGAGTTTGAAAAAACAAAAAATCAGTATTACCTCATTTCAAATGGCATAGCAACTTGATGATAGCGTTCACCTTGTTCATCAGATTCGGTAGCCAATTGTTTGCTGAAGTAGTCCAGATGATGATGTAAATAATGGATTTTCAAGGACATGTGGACACCAATTTCCGAGAATGCTCTTAACATCCTTGCGACAGAAACATCGTAGTTGTTAGAACGATGCTTTCCCAACAAGCCTTCTATTACTTTTTTGATTGCTTGCCATGCATTCAATTCAGCGTCAATCAAAATATTGTTGAATGCGTCACTTTTAATCAGCTTTCGTATATCTGGACCATTTAGTACGCCTGATTGGAAAAAATTAATTTGTTAAGATGGAAAATCATGGGAAATGAATGTGATATTATAACTTTCAATTTCCCTACATCCAGGCAATATGCAGAAGTTTTTTCATCATTCACAAGGAATAAACTTTGGAGTGTTGCCTGACGACTTCGATAAGCTGTGACTTTCACACCGGGTGCCAACAAATAGTTTGATTTCAAAATGGAAGCCAGCTCTTCCGATTTATGCTGTGTTAATTCCAACTTGGCAACAATTGAATCAAGCTTATTTTGATTTATTAAAATTGGCTCATTGGATACTGATGGCTCATATGGGGGATCATCACGTGCATGATATGTCGGAGCAGTCGTAGAAGAGAAAATATCTGGGCTAGAAGCTTTTGGCACAGGAACGTGGTCCGAATGAGGCAATGGTGTTGCGGCACTTGCAACACCAACGTAATTATACGATTTTCTTATCCTTTTTGCGGCTCCTTTATTCGCACATGCATAGCAATTCAGTATATGTATAATGAGAGTTCTACGCCAAATTTACCCAAAAAGCCATTAAAATCACCCAAAAGCCATTAAAATTACCCAAAAGCCATTAAAAAGCCATTAAAATTACCCAAAAGCCATTAAAATTATCCAAAAGCCATTAAAATTATCCAAAAGCCATTAAAATTTTTCCAAAGCCATTAAAAAGCCATTAAAATTATCCAAAAGCCATTAAAATGAACACGTGTTAAAGTATGTCAAATGAACACGTGTTAAAAAAGGTCAAATTTTTAAAAAAAAAAAAAATTTTCAAAAACAAAGTAATAAAAAAAAGTCGTTAAATTTTATAGGAAAGCAATGCACAAGTGGTGGGTGCATTGTTGAAGCCTTTCTTTTGTTGTGATCGATAGACAGACAGCCAGACAGACATAGAGATATGTAGATAGATAGACATACAGACCTTGTAGATGCACTTGAGAAAAGATGTGATTTATTTTTGTGTGTGTTTTGTGGAAGACAGACACTTGATTTTGAAAAAAAATTTTTGTGGACAATTTTTTCAAAGCGCTGATATTAAAATTAATAATTTATGGGGTGTGAGATGATAAGGGTATTGTATTGGAGTGTGTCTTGAATATGGATAGATTTACAGACAGACCTTGAGGAAGAAATTGGAAAAATATTTTTTTTTTTATTTTTGTGTGTGTTTTGTGGAAGACAGACATACTGTGTACTTGTCGATGCACTTGTTGAAGCCTTTCTTTTGTTGTGATCGATAGACGGACTTACTGTGTAGATGCACTTGAGAAAAGATATGATTTAGTTTTGTGGATATGTATGCATGTAGATTAATAGGTAGACAGACAGACATACTGTGTACTTGTCGATGCACTTGATTTTGAAAAAAAATTTTTGTGGACAATTTTTTCAAAGCGCTGATATTAAAATTAATAATTTATGGGGTGTGAGATGATAAGGGTATTGTATTGGAGTGTGTCTTGAATATAGATAGATAGATACACAGACAGACCTTGAGGAAGAAATTGGAAAAATATTTTTTTTTTATTTTTGTGTGTGTTTTGTGGATTGTTGGGAGAAAATACACATTTCTGATAAAAGTCCTTTTTTGTTGTGTGTGTGTTTATGGGTAACCAGATGGAGGGTTGTTGTTATTTTGTTTGTTTGGGTGATCGACGAAAATATTATTGGATGGATAGACAGACAGACAGACAGACATACAGACAGACTGGCTTCGTAACAGCAAATGGTTTTTCAATTTTATTTGGGGTTGAAGAATAAATTCAAAGTATCTATAAATTATGATTTTATTTAGTTATTAAAAAAAAAAAAATTGTATAGATGCAATTGGTGTTTCTATTTTTATTTTGGAGTGGATAGGGAAATATGAAACCATTCTTGAAAATTTTTTAAAAAAAATTTCAAAACAAAGTGTTGGGTGCATTGTTGAAGCCCTTCTTTTGTTGTGATCGATAGACAGACAGCCAGACAGACATAGAGATATGTAGATAGATAGACATACAGACCTTGTAGAAGCAATTGGAAAATATTGTTGATAATTCTATCTTTTTATTTTCTTGAATTATGTGAAGAAAAAATTTTTGTTGAGGAAACACACAAAACTGATAAGCGCATTTTTTTTATTTTTTTTTATTCGTGTTTATGGAGAGCCAGATGTAGGGATGTTGTGGTTGTTGTTGTTTTTTGCTTGTTGTAATGATCGAGTGTATTCGAAACAACTTGTAGAAGTAATTGGAAAATATTTTTGATAAGGCTTTTTTTTTTTTCTTGAATTATGTGAAGAAAAAATTTTGTAGAACCAATTGGAAAATATTTTTTGATAAGGCTTTTTTTTTGAATTAGGTGATGAAAAAATAACTAATTAAATTATGAATTTATTAAGTTATTAAAAATAGACAGACAGACAGACAGCTATAGAGATAGATAGATAGACATACAGACCTTGTAGAAGCAATTGAAAAATATTGTTTATAAGACTTCCTTTTTTTTATTTATATTTATTAAATAAAAAATAAATAAAAATCTAAAAAAGTTTTACGATATATTGTTAATATGTTTATTCTTAGTGATGGATAATAAGTACATAAGTTTACCCCCTAAACTATAAAAAGTTTTCCCCCTGTAACCATCTCATTCTTGGTTAAGTATATAAATACTGTGAAATTTGGTTTTGCTATAAGTTCACCTACACCCAATCGGTTACGGCTGGTACGTTCCCACTCACTAACCAACCGAACGTCTTTTCTCTTATCGACATTTTCCATGGTTAAAAAATATTGGTTGAAAAAAAATTATATGGAGCCTATTACAGATTTAATTTTGAAATGTAATTTTTAAATAAAATATAAGCAAAACTATAAAGATAACATGCTTTTATATATATTTTATATCAGTTTTGTTAGAGACAATGCCGCAGCAAGATAGTTTTATAATCGTTGATCTGCAAGGATTTTGTATTGCAAATAAATTATATGCAAAAGAAGTCTGCATTTCAGTCTCTGATTTCGAAAGCCAAACTTTTCTCATTGAATCACCATTAAAATATTCAGAATTAACTAATAAGGATAGGATAACAAATAAATGGTTATATAATCACTTGCATGGATTATATTGGGATACTGGAGAGTCTACACTGAAAGAGTTAATAGAATACTTAATATCAGTTATGAAAAAAAGAAAAAAAGAAGAAGAATATCCTGTTGTATATGTTAAAGGAATTGAAAAAGTTAGATGGTTAAAAGAACTACTTAGAGGAGAAATAGAAATATATATATTTAATTTAGATTATTGGAATTGTCCGAATATAAAAACTTTATATAAAAATAATTCTAATATAAATAATTGTAAAAATCATAATAATATCAATCAAATATGTGCTGAAAAGAATGTAATTTTACTTAGAAATTTTCTAAATTTATATCTAAATAAAGAAAACCTTATTAATCAATAAAACATTTGAAGTTAATAATTTTATTTTTTTAGTTAATCCTTAGTCTTTATACAGAGTACATTACTTTTACTATTTTAAATATTTTTCTTCATACTTATCACCTATTTTGCTACAGTTCTTTCGTGTAATTCGTATGATTTGGTTTAGTTAGTGTGATTTGTTTTGCTTTGTTGCTGTTTGATGTAAATTCCGTACTCTTTACACTTCATATTTGCTCGTTTATATCACACTAATTACAATTAATTTGCAATTGTATGTTTTTTTTTTTTTGTTATATGTATTTTGCACAACATAGCATTTGATTTGTTAGCAAAGAGTGAGCAACAATCAGTATTTAAAAAACAAACGAATGTCTTGAAACGGCTTTAAATGCATTTGTACAGAGGTTTAATACATACATATTATTATGAAAAATGTTTATTCACAATACTTTAACATTTCTCGATGTCAAACACTTTATGAACAACATTTGTTAGCATTTAAGTTTATTAATCTTTATTAACGTATTTTTAATTTTAAATCTGAAAAAACTGAAAAAAAAAGAAATATCTAATTATATTTTCAAAAATAAAACACAATTTTTTTTTACTTTTTTTTTATCTTTTTATTTTTATTTATTATAAATCATCATCATCATCATCATCACTTCCCATTTCACTATTGGAAGTGAGATCAATTTGCATGGAACATAGTATATTAGGCGGGGGGAACTTTATCTATTGCATAACACTCCCCCACCTTTTGATCATATGTGCACTAGTTATTTTTGTCGGCAGTGAGGACACGATATCCTTTTCCAACTTCTTGCACAACCAAGGCATAAATAGTGGGTGCATCCTAGGAATATAAGCTCCTTTCCATATAAAATAGTGCAAACCAATTTCGCATTTATAACGTCTTTTGTATAGAACTTCCAACGGAGAATCGGGAGCTCGATTCTCTTCCTCCTGCTTTTTTATAAACTGCAGAATTTTTTTTGTATCTTCTCCTTCTTTTGCTGCAGTTTTTCATTTTTTTGTTTTGTTTTGTTAATTTAAGAATTTGTAATGAACAAATATTTATTCTAACTACTCTATTTATATTTTAAAAAAAAATTTTTTTTTGTTTATGTGTACAAGCAAAAGGCATTGCACTTGAAAATATGTCAACGCAAGCGATTTGACTAAAAATACTAGATTCGAAATATTATGAGGAATAATATTCCAAAACATAATGTGTAAATGCAAGCAGACAGAAAATAAGCCAATGCACTTGAAATAAAGTAATAAGCAATATAGAAAATAGTTTAAAATAAGAAATTGAATGAAAATTGTTGTCTTGGTTGTGTAAGAGGGTGGAAAAATGCTTATTGAGATAAAAAAACTAATTGTAGTGAGTTTGTCAAACCACATCACAACTACATAAAAATAATGTGTAGAGTGTCTATTATAACACAACTATCCAACAATAACAATACTAAGAACAATATAAAATTCATAATTTAATTTTTCTGCAACATGGAACCGCTTGACACCTCTTTAAGTGTGACCACACATAAGACAATGTTTATGTGTACAAGCAAAAGGCATTGCACTTGAAAATATGTCAACGCAAGCGATTTGACTAAAAAATATTAGATTCGAAATATTATGAGGAATAATATGCCAAAACATAATGTGTAAATGCAAGCAGACAGAAAATAAGCCAATGCACTTGAAATAAAGTAATAAGCAATATAGAAAATAGTTTAAAATAAGAAATTGTATGGATAGATATATAGACAGGCATAAGTACAGACTGTTTTAGAGCAATTGGTGTTTTACATGTATTTGTTTATGATTAAGAATTCATATCAGAGCTATAATTATAATTATAATCTTATTCCATCACCAACTTTAGATCTTCGAATATCTCGTTGTATACTTTTAACGAAACAGATTCCTTAAATAGCTAAACAGCTTTTTAAAACAGCTAAACAGCTTTTAAAAACAGCTAAACAGCTTTTTAAAACAGCTAAACAGCTTTTTAAAACAGCTAAACAGCTTTTTAAAACAGCTAAACAGCTTTTTAAAACAGTTAAACAGCTTTTTAAAACAGTTAAACAGCTTTTTAAAACAGCTAAACAGCTTTTTTAAAACAGCTAAACAGCTTTTTAAAACAGCTAAACAGCTAATTAAAACAATTTCTCCCACATTAGCGCAAAACTCCCATTACCCCATATACAAATACATTTAATTGTGATCACTTGTGTTTACAATTGATATATAAAAAATATGGTTTGAAATAAAAATAACATTTTAACGTTTGATTTCCTTCATAATTTTTTCTATTTTACAATTTTTTCTTATTATCTAAATTTACAATTTATCTTATCATTTAAAAAACATAAAATTAATTAAAAATCTATATTTACGTTGAGAAGATTGTCATTATCCTCTTCCATAAGTTCAGGATAGTTATTTATTCTAAAATGACCCCATGCATATGTATCAACACCATTATCTCTAATAAATCTCTTATCATCTGAATAGCTTAAAGTTAACTTATTTATATGTTGAGTATATATTTGATGAGCCTTAGATCTAAATATATACATTGAATCATAATATAATTTCTTTTCTAATAGACATTTTCTAAAGTCATTTATACTTAATTTACTAGTTACACAATGCTTAACCCCCTTAATTTTTTTAATTTCCTGACCTACCCTATCAATTTTCACTGAATACATTTTAGCCCTTAATCCAATGAATTCCTTAATAATTTTTCCATTACACTCATCCTTCATCATCCCTAAAACTTTTTTATTAAGAAGTGGGATATTGTAGACATTATCTATCGGATATGCAGATGTATCAAAATGAGTATTTATATCATTTTTAATATCTCTGTATAGATCATCTGTTTTAATATCATATATGAAGGAATCCGTATCCATATAGTTTAAACGAATATTATCAAGATATTTGGGTTTCATGTAATCATAATGAAAATTATACATTTTCCATTTTGATAGTTCTAAAACAGAAAACCCAATATAAATTGGTTTGTTATATACAGTACTTACTCTTCTCAATTCAATAGCCATCATATTGTCATTAATTTTAAGTGCGCTATGAAAATTATGTTTAGCTATTAAAGCTCTAGCTCCTAACCGTTTACGTCTGTTCTCCCATTCGCACACTATTTTAATGTCCTTTCTCTTGTCAACATTTTTCCATAGTCTTTCCATAGACAGCATTATTTAAAAGTTTAAAAAAATTTTGTTCAAAAGAGTTTTTAGCTAAAGTCCGATGATGATTATTCAAATCAATATATATCTTTAGCCAATCTGATTGATTAAATTCAAGAACTCTATGAATTTTTTTTTAGAATTAATCCATGTTGAATACATTGCTGCAATGTACGGTAGTGTATTACATAGTTAGTTTTATTATTTAAATCTGCTATTAGTTTTGTCTGTTTCATTATTTAAATTTTTTTTGTTTTTCCACACAAAATGGTAAATCATTATGAAAGTCGTGTAACGCGGATGGATATTCCAAATCTACTTCTAGTATATAACCTAATGGAGAATCGTCTTTTATATTAGTGACATCAAAATTATCAATATTTTCCATCCATTTAAAATTTTTATAGGGAAGATATTGCGACATTGCATAGCCGTATAAATTATTAACATCTAAATACATTAGATAATTTTGATTCCTTGTTAGAGTTATAATCATTTATATATTTATTGTTAGCAATAGAATGTCGTTTACTGCATTGTACAATACCTACCCTTAAGGTTTTCTTTATTTAGATATAAATTTAGAAAATTTCTAAGTAAAATTACATTCTTTTCAGCACATATTTGATTGATATTATTATTATGATTTTTTACAAATATTTATATTAGAATTATTTTTATATAAAGTTTTTATATTCGGACAATTCCAATAATCTAAATTAATTATGCATATATTACTTGAAATTATTAATTTAGCCTTTTCGGTAAAAACAGTTGATTATACAAGATTCTCATCATTTTTATTACGTATTAGAATCAATTCATGTTTTGCATTCAATAATATTATTGTTATAGTCTTCAGCGAATCCCAACAACAATTTAAGTGGTACATAAAAATTAAAATAGCCACTTACGAGATCAATATCATTAATTTTATTCCGTCGAGCATTTTACATTCCATTTCTATCTATCTATTGGTTATAATAAAACCAATTTTTTAATAGTACTTGATGTTCCTAAAAGTCTCGTTTGATCAATTTCAACACCATATACTTCGTAACGGATTTCATCAAAATGTATGTGCTGCAGAAGATACTAATTTTGTATTGCTATCATCTTTATCCTTCTACATATATAAAACTTTTCCGACGGTAAATCATACAAGTCTGGATTTTGTATTGTAATACGAATTTTATCGTTATTATTGTAAGATTGTAAATGTGGGGTATACGTATGGTAGGCCTTTTAATTTTATTTGCATCGGACAAAGGTTTATCCAGAACATCTATTATTGAACTCATGGTTTCTTCAATTTTAAATTTAATGATTTTAGAAATTCTTTATTTGATTGCGTTAAGTTGATATTTTTTTTTTTAATGAATTCTATGAATTTAATTTATTTTTCAATATTTTGTTAGCAGAAGAAGAAGAAGAAGAACGTAAAACTTCAATATTTTGTTAGCAGAAGAAGAAGAAGAAGAACGTAAAACTTTGTTTTTAGGTTATATAATTCTTGTAAATAGTCATTATTTTATTGGTTTTTAATGAATTCTATGAATTTAATTTTTTTTTTAATATTTTGTTAGCAGGAGAAGAAGAAGAAGAACGTAAAACTTTGTTTTTAGATATATTATTCTTGTAAATTGGCAAATAAATGAGATTCTCATTTATTTGACTGGCAAATAAATGAGATTCCTCGGAATCTCATCTATTTGCCAATTTACATTAAAAGGCCTACCATACGTATACCCCACATTTACAATCTTACAATAATAACGATAAAATTCGTATTACAATACAAAATCCAGACTTGTATGATTTACCGTCGGAAAAGTTTTATATATGTAGAAGGATAAAGATGATAGCAATACAAAATTAGTATCTTCTGCAGCACATACATTTTGATGAAATCCGTTACGAAGTAAATGGTGTTGAAATTGATCAAACGAGACTTTTAGGAACATCAAGTACTATTAAAAAATTGGTTTTATTATAACCAATAGATAGATAGAAATGGAATGTAAAATGCTCGACGGAATAAAATTAATGATATTGATCTCGTAAGTGGCTATTTTAATTTTTATGTACCACTTAAATTGTTGTTGGGATTCGCTGAAGACTATAACAATAATATTATTGAATGCAAAACATGAATTGATTCTAATACGTAATAAAAATGATGAGAATCTTGTATAATCAACTGTTTTTACCGAAAAGGCTAAATTAATAATTTCAAGTAATATATGCATAATTAATTTAGATTATTGGAATTGTCCGAATATAAAAACTTTATATAAAAATAATTCTAATATAAATATTTGTAAAAAATCATAATAATAATATCAATCAAATATGTGCTGAAAAGAATGTAATTTTACTTAGAAATTTTCTAAATTTATATCTAAATAAAGAAAACCTTAAGGGTAGGTATTGTACAATGCAGTAAACGACATTCTATTGCTAACAATAAATATATAAATGATTATAACTCTAACAAGGAATCAAAATTATCTAATGTATTTAGATGTTAATAATTTATACGGCTATGCAATGTCGCAATATCTTCCCTATAAAAATTTTAAATGGATGGAAAATATTGATAATTTTGATGTCACTAATATAAAAGACGATTCTCCATTAGGTTATATACTAGAAGTAGATTTGGAATATCCATCCGCGTTACACGACTTTCATAATGATTTACCATTTTGTGTGGAAAAACAAAAAAAATTTAAATAATGAAACAGACAAAACTAATAGCAGATTTAAATAATAAAACTAACTATGTAATACACTACCGTACATTGCAGCAATGTATTCAACATGGATTAATTCTAAAAAAAAATTCATAGAGTTCTTGAATTTAATCAATCAGATTGGCTAAAGATATATATTGATTTGAATAATCATCATCGGACTTTAGCTAAAAACTCTTTTGAACAAAATTTTTTTAAACTTTTAAATAATGCTGTCTATGGAAAGACTATGGAAAAATGTTGACAAGAGAAAGGACATTAAAATAGTGTGCGAATGGGAGAACAGACGTAAACGGTTAGGAGCTAGAGCTTTAATAGCTAAACATAATTTTCATAGCGCACTTAAAATTAATGACAATATGATGGCTATTGAATTGAGAAGAGTAAGTACTGTATATAACAAACCAATTTATATTGGGTTTTCTGTTTTAGAACTATCAAAATGGAAAATGTATAATTTTCATTATGATTACATGAAACCCAAATATCTTGATAATATTCGTTTAAACTATATGGATACGGATTCCTTCATATATGATATTAAAACAGATGATCTATACAGAGATATTAAAAATGATATAAATACTCATTTTGATACATCTGCATATCCGATAGATAATGTCTACAATATCCCACTTCTTAATAAAAAAGTTTTAGGGATGATGAAGGATGAGTGTAATGGAAAAATTATTAAGGAATTCATTGGATTAAGGGCTAAAATGTATTCAGTGAAAATTGATAGGGTAGGTCAGGAAATTAAAAAAATTAAGGGGGTTAAGCATTGTGTAACTAGTAAATTAAGTATAAATGACTTTAGAAAATGTCTATTAGAAAAGAAATTATATTATGATTCAATGTATATATTTAGATCTAAGGCTCATCAAATATATACTCAACATATAAATAAGTTAACTTTAAGCTATTCAGATGATAAGAGATTTATTAGAGATAATGGTGTTGATACATATGCATGGGGTCATTTTAGAATAAATAACTATCCTGAACTTATGGAAGAGGATAATGACAATCTTCTCAACGTAAATATAGATTTTTAATTAATTTTATGTTTTTTAAATGATAAGATAAATTGTAAATTTAGATAATAAGAAAAAATTGTAAAATAGAAAAAATTATGAAGAAAATCAAACGTTAAAATGTTATTTTTATTTCAAACCATATTTTTTATATATAAATTGTAAACACAAGTGATCACAATTAAATGTATTTGTATATGGGGTAATGGGAGTTTTGCGCTAATGTGGGAGAAATTGTTTTAATTAGCTGTTTAGCTGTTTTAAAAAGCTGTTTAGCTGTTTTAAAAAAGCTGTTTAGCTGTTTTAAAAAGCTGTTTAACTGTTTTAAAAAGCTGTTTAACTGTTTTAAAAAGCTGTTTAGCTGTTTTAAAAAGCTGTTTAGCTGTTTTAAAAAGCTGTTTAGCTGTTTTAAAAAGCTGTTTAGCTGTTTTTAAAAGCTGTTTAGCTGTTTTAAAAAGCTGTTTAGCTATTTAAGGAATCTGTTTCGTTAAAAGTATACAACGAGATATTCGAAGATCTAAAGTTGGTGATGGAATAAGATTATAATTATAATTATAGCTCTGATATGAATTCTTAATCATAAACAAATACATGTAAAACACCAATTGCTCTAAAACAGTCTGTACTTATGCCTGTCTATATATCTATCCATACAATTTCTTATTTTAAACTATTTTCTATATTGCTTATTACTTTATTTCAAGTGCATTGGCTTATTTTCTGTCTGCTTGCATTTACACATTATGTTTTGGCATATTATTCCTCATAATATTTCGAATCTAATATTTTTTAGTCAAATCGCTTGCGTTGACATATTTTCAAGTGCAATGCCTTTTGCTTGTACACATAAACATTGTCTTATGTGTGGTCACACTTAAAGAGGTGTCAAGCGGTTCCATGTTGCAGAAAAATTAAATTATGAATTTTATATTGTTCTTAGTATTGTTATTGTTGGATAGTTGTGTTATAATAGACACTCTACACATTATTTTTATGTAGTTGTGATGTGGTTTGACAAACTCACTACAATTAGTTTTTTTATCTCAATAAGCATTTTTCCACCCTCTTACACAACCAAGACAACAATTTTCATTCAATTTCTTATTTTAAACTATTTTCTATATTGCTTATTACTTTATTTCAAGTGCATTGGCTTATTTTCTGTCTGCTTGCATTTACACATTATGTTTTGGAATATTATTCCTCATAATATTTCGAATCTAGTATTTTTAGTCAAATCGCTTGCGTTGACATATTTTCAAGTGCAATGCCTTTTGCTTGTACACATAAACAAAAAAAAATTTTTTTTTAAAATATAAATAGAGTAGTTAGAATAAATATTTGTTCATTACAAATTCTTAAATTAACAAAACAAAACAAAAAAATGAAAAACTGCAGCAAAAGAAGGAGAAGATACAAAAAAAATTCTGCAGTTTATAAAAAAGCAGGAGGAAGAGAATCGAGCTCCCGATTCTCCGTTGGAAGTTCTATACAAAAGACGTTATAAATGCGAAATTGGTTTGCACTATTTTATATGGAAAGGAGCTTATATTCCTAGGATGCACCCACTATTTATGCCTTGGTTGTGCAAGAAGTTGGAAAAGGATATCGTGTCCTCACTGCCGACAAAAATAACTAGTGCACATATGATCAAAAGGTGGGGGAGTGTTATGCAATAGATAAAGTTCCCCCCGCCTAATATACTATGTTCCATGCAAATTGATCTCACTTCCAATAGTGAAATGGGAAGTGATGATGATGATGATGATGATTTATAATAAATAAAAATAAAAAGATAATAAAAAAGTAAAAAAAAATTGTGTTTTATTTTTGAAAATATAATTAGATATTTCTTTTTTTTTCAGTTTTTTCAGATTTAAAATTAAAAATACGTTAATAAAGATTAATAAACTTAAATGCTAACAAATGTTGTTCATAAAGTGTTTGACATCGAGAAATGTTAAAGTATTGTGAATAAACATTTTTCATAATAATATGTATGTATTAAACCTCTGTACAAATGCATTTAAAGCCGTTTCAAGACATTCGTTTGTTTTTTAAATACTGATTGTTGCTCACTCTTTGCTAACAAATCAAATGCTATGTTGTGCAAAATACATATAACAAAAAAAAAACATACAATTGCAAATTAATTGTAATTAGTGTGATATAAACGAGCAAATATGAAGTGTAAAGAGTACGGAATTTACATCAAACAGCAACAAAGCAAAACAAATCACACTAACTAAACCAAATCATACGAATTACACGAAAGAACTGTAGCAAAATAGGTGATAAGTATGAAGAAAAATATTTAAAATAGTAAAAGTAATGTACTCTGTATAAAGACTAAGGATTAACTAAAAAAATAAAATTATTAACTTCAAATGTTTTATTGATTAATAAGGTTTTCTTTATTTAGATATAAATTTAGAAAATTTCTAAGTAAAATTACATTCTTTTCAGCACATATTTGATTGATATTATTATGATTTTTACAATTATTTATATTAGAATTATTTTTATATAAAGTTTTTATATTCGGACAATTCCAATAATCTAAATTAAATATATATATTTCTATTTCTCCTCTAAGTAGTTCTTTTAACCATCTAACTTTTTCAATTCCTTTAACATATACAACAGGATATTCTTCTTCTTTTTTTCTTTTTTTCATAACTGATATTAAGTATTCTATTAACTCTTTCAGTGTAGACTCTCCAGTATCCCAATATAATCCATGCAAGTGATTATATAACCATTTATTTGTTATCCTATCCTTATTAGTTAATTCTGAATATTTTAATGGTGATTCAATGAGAAAAGTTTGGCTTTCGAAATCAGAGACTGAAATGCAGACTTCTTTTGCATATAATTTATTTGCAATACAAAATCCTTGCAGATCAACGATTATAAAACTATCTTGCTGCGGCATTGTCTCTAACAAAACTGATATAAAATATATATAAAAGCATGTTATCTTTATAGTTTTGCTTATATTTTATTTAAAAATTACATTTCAAAATTAAATCTGTAATAGGCTCCATATAATTTTTTTTCAACCAATATTTTTTAACCATGGAAAATGTCGATAAGAGAAAAGACGTTCGGTTGGTTAGTGAGTGGGAACGTACCAGCCGTAACCGATTGGGTGTAGGTGAACTTATAGCAAAACCAAATTTCACAGTATTTATATACTTAACCAAGAATGAGATGGTTACAGGGAGAAAACTTTTTATAGTTTAGGGGGTAAACTTATGTACTTATTATCCATCACTAAGAATAAACATATTAACAATATATCGTAAAACTTTTTTAGATTTTTATTTATTTTTTATTTAATAAATATAAATAAAAAAAAGGAAGTCTTATAAACAATATTTTTCAATTGCTTCTACAAGGTCTGTATGTCTATCTATCTATCTCTATAGCTGTCTGTCTGTCTGTCTATTTTTAATAACTTAATAAATTCATAATTTAATTAGTTATTTTTTCATCACCTAATTCAAAAAAAAAGCCTTATCAAAAAATATTTTCCAATTGGTTCTACAAAATTTTTTCTTCACATAATTCAAGAAAAAAAAAAAAAGCCTTATCAAAAATATTTTCCAATTACTTCTACAAGTTGTTTCGAATACACTCGATCATTACAACAAGCAAAAAACAACAACAACCACAACATCCCTACATCTGGCTCTCCATAAACACGAATAAAAAAAAATAAAAAAAATGCGCTTATCAGTTTTGTGTGTTTCCTCAACAAAAATTTTTTCTTCACATAATTCAAGAAAATAAAAAGATAGAATTATCAACAATATTTTCCAATTGCTTCTACAAGGTCTGTATGTCTATCTATCTACATATCTCTATGTCTGTCTGGCTGTCTGTCTATCGATCACAACAAAAGAAGGGCTTCAACAATGCACCCAACACTTTGTTTTGAAATTTTTTTTAAAAAATTTTCAAGAATGGTTTCATATTTCCCTATCCACTCCAAAATAAAAATAGAAACACCAATTGCATCTATACAATTTTTTTTTTTTTAATAACTAAATAAAATCATAATTTATAGATACTTTGAATTTATTCTTCAACCCCAAATAAAATTGAAAAACCATTTGCTGTTACGAAGCCAGTCTGTCTGTATGTCTGTCTGTCTGTCTGTCTATCCATCCAATAATATTTTCGTCGATCACCCAAACAAACAAAATAACAACAACCCTCCATCTGGTTACCCATAAACACACACACAACAAAAAAGGACTTTTATCAGAAATGTGTATTTTCTCCCAACAATCCACAAAACACACACAAAAATAAAAAAAAAATATTTTTCCAATTTCTTCCTCAAGGTCTGTCTGTGTATCTATCTATCTATATTCAAGACACACTCCAATACAATACCCTTATCATCTCACACCCCATAAATTATTAATTTTAATATCAGCGCTTTGAAAAAATTGTCCACAAAAATTTTTTTCAAAATCAAGTGCATCGACAAGTACACAGTATGTCTGTCTGTCTACCTATTAATCTACATGCATACATATCCACAAAACTAAATCATATCTTTTCTCAAGTGCATCTACACAGTAAGTCCGTCTATCGATCACAACAAAAGAAAGGCTTCAACAAGTGCATCGACAAGTACACAGTATGTCTGTCTTCCACAAAACACACACAAAAATAAAAAAAAAAATATTTTTCCAATTTCTTCCTCAAGGTCTGTCTGTAAATCTATCCATATTCAAGACACACTCCAATACAATACCCTTATCATCTCACACCCCATAAATTATTAATTTTAATATCAGCGCTTTGAAAAAATTGTCCACAAAAATTTTTTTTCAAAATCAAGTGTCTGTCTTCCACAAAACACACACAAAAATAAATCACATCTTTTCTCAAGTGCATCTACAAGGTCTGTATGTCTATCTATCTACATATCTCTATGTCTGTCTGGCTGTCTGTCTATCGATCACAACAAAAGAAAGGCTTCAACAATGCACCCACCACTTGTGCATTGCTTTCCTATAAAATTTAACGACTTTTTTTTATTACTTTGTTTTTGAAAATTTTTTTTTTTTTTAAAAATTTGACCTTTTTTAACACGTGTTCATTTGACATACTTTAACACGTGTTCATTTTAATGGCTTTTGGATAATTTTAATGGCTTTTTAATGGCTTTGGAAAAATTTTAATGGCTTTTGGATAATTTTAATGGCTTTTGGATAATTTTAATGGCTTTTGGGTAATTTTAATGGCTTTTTAATGGCTTTTGGGTAATTTTAATGGCTTTTGGGTGATTTTAATGGCTTTTTGGGTAAATTTGGCGTAGAACTCTCATTATACATATACTCAATTCAATGGATTGTGACCTTCGCCAGGATTAGTCCAAGTCATTGGGATACCGAATGGCATACTCTCGCGTCCGAATGGCATACTCTCGCGTTGCCACATGAACTTTGCTGATTGTAGAGCCCCCAAGATGTTTTGGGGCCAGTGCCTCATTACCCTCCCTACCTAATGTTTCAGTGGCACCAAGTTTACTGAAACCCATAAAAGATATCATCCTAATTCATTTTTACATCCGTAAGAAAAAGATTTTTTTAACGTTTAGCAATCCATTTTAATAAAGTGAAAATTGTATTCATTTACAGAAGTTCATATTGAATGAGTTAAGTTACTTTTATACTTTTTACAATAAGTAATAACCTTTGAGGATGTATATTGTATTCTAAATAATTAATAATAAAAATTGTTACTAAGGAATACTTCCCATATTAAAAATAAAATTCCAGAAGACCAAAAAAAAAATATTAAAATATATACATACAGAGATATAAGTGCATATCTATGTATATATAGCTACTCATAATCAGAAACAAAAACTATCTAAACTATGTTGCTAAACATTAGAGAACATTTGCTTACTCTATAACTTTAATTCGGGGTTGTTATTGTTGTTGTTTCTGTTATTGCTTGTGTGAAAATATGCAAAAAAAATATTTCATCTATATATTTATATAAAATTGTAACGTTACTGACTGACTGACTGACTGACTGACTGATTCATCATCGCACAGCCTAAACGCCTGAAGCTAAAAACTTGAAATTTGGACCAGGGGTTGGTTTCTCCCCAAATCGATCCACTAAGACGGGATTTTTGGAAATTCGAATGTTTAGGGGGTAAAAAAGGGCAAAAACGGGTAAATTCGGTAACCTTATATCTCTAAAACTAAAAGAGATACAAAAAAAATGTAATACTTATCGTTGTTCTTTAGAAAAATAAGCGGACAGGTGTCTGGTACTTTTTGGAAATTCAGCCCTTTAACGGAGTAAACGGGTAAAACCTGTATTTTGGTACTTTTTTGTCACCCCATCTATCTTTTAAACCCATAAACATAGAAATAAGGGTTATATCACATTTGAAACTTATCTAAAAAATCCAAATACGAATTTGGTACTTTTTCGAAATTCGGACGTTTAAGGGGTAAAAAGCGTAACTATTTTTGGTACTTTTTTTATAAAACATTTTTTTTTTATTTATTGACATAAACGTATTAAATTATGGGCTCCCACTACAATATTGAAATTTTTCATGCTTCAATGGGGAGAAAAAAAGTACCAAAAAGGGGATATACGGAGTAAACGGGTAAAATCTGTATTTTGGTACTTTTTTGTCACCCCATTTATCTTTTAAACTAATAAACATAGAAATATAACCCTTATTACATTTGAAACTTATCTAAAAAATCCAAATACAAATTTGGTACTTTTTCGAAATTCGGACGTTTAGGTGGTAAAAACCGTTACTATTTTTGGTACTTTTTTACAAAACATTTTTTTTTATTCATTGACATATACGTATTAAATTATGGGCTCCTACTACAATATTGAAATTTTTTATGCTTCAATGGGGAGAAAAAAGTACCATAAAGGGGAAATACGGGAAATTTTATTTCTTACTTTAGGTTTTGGTTCCACAACTGACAATTTTTTTAATTATCGTTAATATTGGACCTAGAAACATAAACTTCAACATGCAATGTCCTAAATGGATAAGAACCTCTGAGGGTACTTTTTGGTATTTTTTGATCTTTAACTGGTACTTTTTTAATTTCCGTTAGTATTAGACCTAGAAATATAAAACTAAACATGCAAAGTCCTGAGTGAATAAGAATTTGTTAGAGGGATCTTTTTGGTACTTTTTCATTCTTTAACTGGTACTTTTTTAATTTTCGTTAAAATTAGACCTATTGACATAAAATCAAACATGCAAGGTCCTGAGTGAATGAGAATTCGTTAGAGGGGATTCTTGGTACCTTTTGGTCTTTAACTGGTACTATTTGAAGTTCCTTTAGTATTGGACCTAAAATCATAAAATTCAACATTTAATGTCCTGAGTGGACAAGAACCTATAAGAGGGATCTTCTTGGTACTTTTTCGTTTTTTAACTGGTACCTTTTTCATTTTCGTTAATATTGGATCTACAAACATAAAATTAAAAATGCAATGTCCTGAGTGAATGAGAATCTGTTAGAGGGGCGTTTTGGTACTTTTTGTTATTTACCTGTTACTTTTTGAATTTCCGTTAAAATTGGACCTATAAACATAAAATTAAACATGCAAGTTCCCAAGTGAATGAGAATCTGTAAGAGTGGTTTTTTGTTACTTTTTCGTACTGTATTATTTGCCAACAGGTACTTATTAAATTTTTGTTAGTATTGCAGCTACAAACATAAAATTAAACAAGCAAAGCGTTGAATGAGCATCTGTAAGAGGCAATTTTTGGTACTTTTTTGTACTTTATGTTGTGCTTTTATTGTTAGTCATTAAATAAAAAAGAGAACAGGTGTCTGGTACTATTTCGAAATTCGGCTCTTTTAGGGAGTAAAAGTGTAAAACCTGAATTTTGGTTCTTTTTTTTCCCCCATCTACCGTTTAAATCAATGCACATAGAAATAAAAATTATATAAAATTCGTAACTTATCTAAAATATGCCAAGTGAAAATGTTGTTCTTTTTCTGAATTCGAACGTTTAAGGGGTAAAAATCGTACGTAATTTTGTTACTTTTTCCAAGATATTTTTTCTTCATCTATTTATTTTCATTGCACAGCCTAAACGCTTGAAGCTAAAAAGTTGACATTTGGACCTGAGGCAGGCCTCTCGCCAAATCGATCACGCTGACCTCATATCTGCTAAGCTAAAGGAGATACAAAAAAATTTAATACTTAAGGTACGGTCACATATGGCAAATATTAGCCCCAAATATGTTTGCCTTTATTTGGCAAATTTTTTTTCAAAACAATGTAGGTTTCATTTTGTGGTCACACTGCGCACATTTATTTGCTCATATTTGTTTGCTCGAACAGATGTCAAATAGCGGCAAACACACATATTAGCAAACATGTTTTCCATATGGTCACACTTAAAAAAATATTTGCCGAAGCAAAATATTTGACCAAACTGTCAAAATATATAAATTTATTTGCCAAAACACTATTATACAAATTGTGATGGAAAATATAAAGCGTGTTCTATTTTGATCTGGCAAACCATCTGACATCAGCTGTTTTGCAAGTCGTCTGTTTGTGGAGGCAAATATATATTAAAATCTATTTACTTACACATATTCTTAAAAAAAAACAAAATTTTTAATTAACTAAAATACAATAAAAAGTGAATATAAATATAAATCAGTAAATAGTTTGCTAATATGAATGTTTTTAGGTTATGTCAGGTGAAACCAAAAAGGAACGTGTTAAAGCAAAAATGATTAACCTTCTGTAATTGTCAATTTTGACAGACATGTGAAATTACATATGGACTTTATGGTTTTATACATTAACTAGCATTTAACCCGCTACTTCGTTAGCATCTCCTTTTCTTTCGTGGACATATTACGCCAAAGTTTATGTTTCTAGGTTTTAACCAGCTACTTTGTAATAGGTACGATTTTCACCTCTTAAACGTTCGAATTTCGAAAATGTACCAAATTTTTATTTGTATTTTTTAGATACGTTATGAATGTGATATAGTTTTTATTTTAATGTTTATTGGTTTAAAAGATAGATGGCATAGCAAAAAAGTTTAAAAATGAATTTCCAAAAAGTACCAGACACCTGTTCGCTTATTTTTCTAAAGAACAACGATAAGTATGAAATTTTAGTTTTAGAGATATAAGGTTACCGAATTTACCCGTTTTTACCCCCTAAACATTCGAATTCCAAAAATCCCGTCTTTGTGATCGATTTGGGGAGAGCTAGCCCTGGTCCAAATTTCAAGTTTTTACCTTCAGTCGTTTAGGCTGTGCGATGATGAATCAGTGAGTGAATCAGTAACGTTACAATTTTATATATATAGATTAGATAACTTTTTTATCTTTGATCCAAGGCAGTAACCGCACGACGATTTGGCTACAACAACAAAAAATACTGAAAATCAAAAACGAATTTAATGTAATTCCAAAATCATGTGTTTTTTTTAATAAATAAATTAGATAAATGTTAAATTTTACAAAAATATTATTACAATACTTTGTGTTTTTTTATTTTATCTTAGTGGTATTTTTTTTTTAAGTTGTTCCCAACAGCAGTTATTTGCTACTGTTTGCTCTTACAAAATAATTGTAAGAACAAATATTTGTTTGCTTAAAATACAGGCAAATATTTGTTTTTGAGTGGTCACATTAAAAGCATTTTTGTTTGACACCAAACAAATTTATTAGCCCAAAATCAGCTGTTTTCCTGTTTGTCGCAAATAAATATTTTGTGGTCACATTACGGCAAACAAATATTTGACGTTTTTCGGCAAATGTTTGCCATATCTGACCGTACCTTTATTGTGGTTCAATAACAAAAAGGCGGTGAAAACGGAAATTCGCTAACCTCATATCTGCTAAACTAAAAGGGATACCAAAAAATTTAATACCTGTTATTGTTCATTAAAAATAAGCGGACAGGTGTTTAGCACTTTTTTGAAATAAGGAGTAAACGGGTAAAACATGAATTTTAAAACTTTTTTGCTATACCATCTATATTTTAAACCAATAAACATTAAAATAAAAAATATATCACATTCGTAACTTATCTAAAAAATACAAATTTGATGCGTTTCGAAATTCGAACGTTTAAGGGGTGAAAATCGTACCTAATTGTGTTATTTTTTTCAAAACATTTTTCTTCATCTACCTATATAATATAAAATTGTAATTTTACTGCATGATTCATCATCGCACGACCTAAACGCCTGAACTAAAATGCTGAAATTTGCCCGGGAGGTTGGCCTGTCGCGAAATCGATTACCTATGATGGGAGTTTTGGAAATTGTTATGGATAGAGGGTAAAAGAGGTTAAAACGTGAAATTCCCTAACCTGATGTTCATTAAAATAATAAGCGGTTAGGTGTCTGGTACTTTTTTGAAATTAGACCCTTTTGGGGAGTAAACCTGTATCTTTAAACTTTTTTGCCACTACATCTATCTATTAAACCAATAAACATTGAAATAAAAAAATATCACATTCGTAACGTATCTAAAAAATACAAATAAAAATTTTCGAAATACGAACATTTAGAGGTACAAATCGTCCCATTACAAAGTAGCGGGTTTAAACCTAGAAACATAAACTTTGGCGTAAAAATATGTCCACATAAGAAAAAGGGGCGCTAACGAAGTAGCGGGTTAAATGCTAGTATTTATATAAAATTGTAACGTTACTGACTGACTGACTGACTGACTGACTGATTCATCATCGCACAGCCTAAACGCCTGAAGCTAAAAACTTGAAATTTGGACCAGGGGTTGGTTTCTCCCCAAATCGATCCACTAAGACGGGATTTTTGGAAATTCGAATGTTTAGGGGGTAAAAAAGGGCAAAAAAGGGTAAATTCGGTAACCTTATATCTCTAAAACTAAAAGAGATACAAAAAAAATGTAATACTTATCGTTGTTCTTTAGAAAAATAAGCGGACAGGTGTCTGGTACTTTTTGGAAATTCAGCCCTTTAACGGAGTAAACGGGTAAAACCTGTATTTTGGTACTTTTTTGTCACCCCATCTATCTTTTAAACCCATAAACATAGAAATAAGGGTTATATCACATTTGAAACTTATCTAAAAAATCCAAATACGAATTTGGTACTTTTTCGAAATTCGGACGTTTAAGGGGTAAAAAGCGTAACTATTTTTGGTACTTTTTTTATAAAACATTTTTTTTTATTTATTGACATAAACGTATTTAATTATGGGCTCCCACTACAATATTGAAATTTTTCATGCTTCAATGGGGAGAAAAAAGGTACCAAAAAGGGGATATACGGAGTAAACGGGTAAAATCTGTATTTTGGTACTTTTTTGTCACCCCATCTATCTTTTAAACTAATAAACATAGAAATATAACCCTTATTACATTTGAAACTTATCTAAAAAATCCAAATACAAATTTGGTACTTTTTCGAAATTCGGACGTTTAGGGGGTAAAAACCATTACTATTTTTGGTACTTTTTTACAAAACATTTTTTTTTATTCATTGACATATACGTATTAAATTATGGGCTCCTAAGAATTAAGAATTACAATTTCTTTAATCCGTTCATATAACGTTTTTCTTTATAATCAACAGTTTTGCCGGTAAAAATAAATTTGTGGAGAAAAAAAAATATTTTTTTGCCTAAAAATTAAATTTTTTTTTTTTAATTCATAAAAAATCCAAAACGGAAAAAAGGATCAAGTGTAAAGTCACATAACCTATAAGCAAAATGCGACATAGATCATAGAAATCGATTAACGCGTTCTGCTTTTATTTACAATTAAGTGAAGGTATCCCATTTTGACAAGAATATTGATATTTGTTTTTATTCAAAAAAGTGTCATTTATCGCCTTTTTTATAAATTTTCCCCAATAACTCCAGACTTCTGGCCATAAACTACTAAAAAAATTAAGTAAACATTTTTATAATTTTTTATTTTTATTTTATTTATTTATTTTTATTTATTTTAATAAATATTTCCTATACTTTTTCGATGGTGGTTGTTCGGGACTAGTAGCATCGCATTCATCGCTATCATCAGTTTCTGAACCACACATGATGTCAATGTGTAACTCCACTGTTGGCCCTTCTGCATCTCCTGCAAATTCTTTATCATCAAGATCATCCTCGTCTTGCCACACAAGCTTACTCCACCAGCAAATTTCCGCAATTATTGCACTCGGCGACTTTTTGCCTCTATATCTGTAAGTTTTTGTTTTATTAAAATGAGTTTGAAAAAACAAAAAATCAGTATTACCTCATTTCAAATGGCATAGCAACTTGATGATAGCGTTCACCTTGTTCATCAGATTCGGTAGCCAATTGTTTGCTGAAGTAGTCCAGATGATGATGTAAATAATGGATTTTCAAGGACATGTGGACACCAATTTCCGAGAATGCTCTTAACATCCTTGCGACAGAAACATCGTAGTTGTTAGAACGATGCTTTCCCAACAAGCCTTCTATTACTTTTTTGATTGCTTGCCATGCATTCAATTCAGCGTCAATCAAAATATTGTTGAATGCGTCACTTTTAATCAGCTTTCGTATATCTGGACCATTTAGTACGCCTGATTGGAAAAAATTAATTTGTTAAGATGGAAAATCATGGGAAATGAATGTGATATTATAACTTTTAATTTCCCTACATCCAGGCAATATGCAGAAGTTTTTTCATCATTCACAAGGAATAAACTTTGGAGTGTTGCCTGACGACTTCGATAAGCTGTGACTTTCACACCGGGTGCCAACAAATAGTTTGATTTCAAAAATGGATTTATGCTGTGTTAATTCCAACTTGGCAACAATTGAATCAAGCTTATTTTGATTTATTAAAATTGGCTCATTGGATACTGATGGCTCATATGGGGGATCATCACGTGCATGATATGTCGGAGCAGTCGTAGAAGAGAAAATATCTGGGCTAGAAGCTTTTGGCACAGGAACGTGGTCCGAATGAGGCAATGGTGTTGCGGCACTTGCAACACCAACGTAATTATACGATTTTCTTATCCTTTTTGCGGCTCCTTTATTCGCACATGCATAGCAATTCAATGGATTGTGACCTTCGCCAGGATTAGTCCAAGTCATTGGGATACCGAATGGCATACTCTCGCGTCCGAATGGCATACTCTCGCGTTGCCACATGAACTTTGCTGATTGTAGAGCCCCCAAGATGTTTTGGGGCCAGTGCCTCATTACCCTCCCTACCTAATGTTTCAGTGGCACCAAGTTTACTGAAACCCATAAAAGATATCATCCTAATTCATTTTTACATCCGTAAGAAAAAGATTTTTTTAACGTTTAGCAATCCATTTTAATAAAGTGAAAATTGTATTCATTTACAGAAGTTCATATTGAATGAGTTAAGTCACTTTTATACTTTTTACAATAAGTAATAACCTTTGAGGATGTATATTGTATTCTAAATAATTAATAATAAAAATTGTTACTAAGGAATACTTCCCATATTAAAAATAAAATACCAGAAGACCAAAAAAAAAATATTAAAATATATACATACAGAGATATAAGTGCATATCTATGTATATATAGCTACTCATAATCAGAAACAAAAACTATCTAAACTATGTTGCTAAACATTAGAGAACATTTGCTTACTCTATAACTTTAATTCGGGGTTGTTATTGTTGTTGTTTCTGTTATTGCTTGTGTGAAAATATGCAAAAAAAATATTTCATCTATATATTTATATAAAATTGTAACGTTACTGACTGACTGACTGACTGACTGACTGATTCATCATCGCACAGCCTAAACGCCTGAAGCTAAAAACTTGAAATTTGGACCAGGGGTTGGTTTCTCCCCAAATCGATCCACTAAGACGGGATTTTTGGAAATTCGAATGTTTAGGGGGTAAAAAAGGGCAAAAACGGGTAAATTCGGTAACCTTATATCTCTAAAACTAAAAGAGATACAAAAAAAATGTAATACTTATCGTTGTTCTTTAGAAAAATAAGCGGACAGGTGTCTGGTACTTTTTGGAAATTCAGCCCTTTAACGGAGTAAACGGGTAAAACCTGTATTTTGGTACTTTTTCGTCACCCCATCTATCTTTTAAACCCATAAACATAGAAATAAGGGTTATATCACATTTGAAACTTATCTAAAAAATCCAAATACGAATTTGGTACTTTTTCGAAATTCGGACGTTTAAGGGGTAAAAAGCGTAACTATTTTTGGTACTTTTTTTATAAAACATTTTTTTTTATTTATTGACATAAACGTATTTAATTATGGGCTCCCACTACAATATTGAAATTTTTCATGCTTCAATGGGGAGAAAAAAGGTACCAAAAAGGGGATATACGGAGTAAACGGGTAAAATCTGTATTTTGGTACTTTTTTGTCACCCCATCTATCTTTTAAACTAATAAACATAGAAATATAACCCTTATTACATTTGAAACTTATCTAAAAAATCCAAATACAAATTTGGTACCTTTTCGAAATTCGGACGTTTAGGGGGTAAAAACCATTACTATTTTTGGTACTTTTTTACAAAACATTTTTTTTTATTCATTGACATATACGTATTAAATTATGGGCTCCTACTACAATATTGAAATTTTTTATGCTTCAATGGGGAGAAAAAAGTACCATAAAGGGGAAATACGGGAAATTTTATTTCTTATTTTAGGTTTTGGTTCCACAACTGACAATTTTTTTTAAGGGTACTTTTTGGTATTTTTTGATCTTTAACTGGTACTTTTTTAATTTCCGTTAATATTAGACCTAGAAATATAAAACTAAACATGCAAAGTCCTGAGTGAATAAGAATTTGTTAGAGGGATCTTTTTGGTACTTTTTTATTCTTTAACTGGTACTTTTTTAATTTTCGTTAAAATTAGACCTATTGACATAAAATCCAACATGCAAGGTCCTGAGTGAATGAGAATTCGTTAGAGGGGCTTCTTGGTACCTTTTGGTCTTTAACTGGTACTATTTGAAGTTCCGTTAGTATTGGACCTAAAATCATAAAATTCAACATTAAATGTCCTGAGTGGACAAGAACCTATAAGAGGGATCTTCTTGGTACTTTTTCGTTTTTTAACTGGTACCTTTTTCATTTTCGTTAATATTGGATCTACAAAGATAAAATTAAAAATGCAATGTCCTGAGTGAATGAGAATCTGTAAGAGGGGCGTTTTGGTACTTTTTGTTATTTACCTGTTACTTTTTGAATTTCCGTTAAAATTGGACCTATAAACATAAAATTAAACATGCAAGTTCCCAAGTGAATGAGAATCTGTAAGAGTGGTTTTTTGGTACTTTTTCGTACTGTATTATTTGCCAACAGGTACTTATTACATTTTTGTTAGTATTGCAGCTACAAACATAAAAATAAACAAGAAAAGCGTTGAATGATCATCTGTAATAGGCAATAGTTGGTACTTTTTGTACTTTATTTTGTGCTTTTATTGTTAGTCATTAAATGAAAAAGAGAACAGGTGTCTGGTACTATTTCGAAATTCGGCTCTTTTAGGGAGTAAAAGTGTAAAACCTGAATTTTGGTTCTTTTTGGTCCCCCATCTACCGTTTAAATCAATGCACATAGAAATAAAAATTATATAAAATTCGTAACTTATCTAAAATATGCCAAGTGAAAATGTTGTTCTTTTTCTGAATTCGAACGTTTAAGGGGTAAAAATCGTACGTAATTTTTTTACTTTGTTTGACATTTGGACCTGAGGCAGGCCTTTCACCAAATCGATCACGCTGACCTCATATCTGCTAAGCTAAATGAGATACAAAAAAATTTAATACCTATTATTGTTTATTAAAAATAAGTGGACAGCACTTTTTTGAAATAAGGAGTAGACGGGTAAAACCTGTATTTTTAAAAACTTTTTGCTATGCCATCTATCTTTTAAACCAATAAACATTAAAATAAAAAATATATCACATTCGTAACGTATCTAAAAAATACAAATAAAAATTTTCGAAATACGAACGTTTAGAGGTACAAATCGTCCCTTTACAAAGTAGCGGGTTTAAACCTACAAACATAAACTTTGGCGTAAAAATATGTCCACATAAGAAAAAGGGGCGCTAACGAAGTAGCGGGTTAAATGCTAGTTAAAGAATAAATACGTACGATCACTCACCAAACTTTGTTGATAAAATGTTATTAAATGTTGCTTACGATGTCTCAGAGGCCTCTTCGAACATTCTGCATACACTGGGTGGTGATAATAATGATGTTAAACTTGCCGTTGCATATTTTCTAAATTATATAAATATTGATTAATCTAAAGTAGACATACATAATTATATTAAATTCTATACCGACCTTACCAAACTTGTTTACATTATCATTCGAGATTACTTATATCATAAAGGTATTTACTGTATATATCTTAGGCTTTCAGGTGGGAATGTTAAAGTTAGGTTAGGAATTTATTAAATTTGTTGTAATTTGTTTAGAATTACAGAAAGTTTAGATGTTGCCATCAAATAGATAAATTAGGTATGTTTAAACTAGCATAAAGTGATCATACATATTTGATTTGAATTTGAAGTCTAACCGTCCTTTAAGTGAATTTACTACTTTTAATTATACAGTTTAAAAGCCACTGATTGTAACATTAACAAACTTAAAACTAATGCTAACGCGCGGATAAACTAACATTTACAAATGTCATTTTTGCCGCCTCGTAAGATAGCCATCTTTTTTCTCTACCCACACTTCGTGGTTAGGAATCATCGTAATTTATACTTACTTACTTTTGGATCGTTGAAGTGTAAACTACTGATTTTTTGCTTTTAAGTAATCCTAATTGTAATTTATAAATCTAAAATTTATATAAATTCTAAGAAACATATATAAATTATAATCATCTTTACGGAATAAAAACTAACACCATTTGAAGTACATCAGAACTACTCCCTGGTCTCTTTATTTCCCACATCACGGATTGGTATCTACACTACTTAAGTATCATCATCCTCCCACACCTCACATCCTAGGCTAAAAACGCAACTCAACCATCCCATCCACCTTATTACATATATACCCACATCTACAAACTCTCTTGGGTAAATAGATTCATGGTCCTTCGCCGACGAAAAGCTGGTCACCTTAAACTAATCAACAAGTTGGAGAAACATACACGCAAAAATCAAGTACAAGCCTCAGTACAAGAGTAGACGGCAAACATAAAACAACCAACGTAAGACAAAATAAAAAGTCATAGTCAGCATGACAAAAACAACAACAAAAACGTGAGTAACACTAAAAATAAAAAACCAAATAATACAATTGTGAAAAGTGCACCGATCTACATACCTACTACATACGGTAAATAAATTAAAAAATAATAATAATTAGTCGATAAAACTAAAAGGTCAGATCTGTAAAAAATTAAAATTTAAAAGTTGATCTGAAAAAAGGAAAAAAAATACCTATACCTAGTTTCATAGTGAGTAGTTAATATTCAAAAATAGTTCCACAATAAGAAAAAAGTGCATAAATAGATAGCTGCATATGTACATACATATGCACAGCTACATTTACCCAGTGAAGTGAAATATTTCCCCCCTCGTTTCAAGTGTTTTGCAACAAAAAGAAAGAAACTACATATGTACATACAAACATATGAATGTAAATTCATTTCAACTACCAAAATTTAAAGAAAAGTTCAACAGTGAGAAATACATATGTACATACATATTTGTTTAAAATTGCAAAAGTTCGTGAACCGTTACTTCTTGCTTTTTTTTCTTATTCGCAAATTTTTTGCAGAATTCAGGGTCATTTAAAGTTAAAAAATAAAGCAAAATTTAATCACAAAAGAAAAAATTAAATTGAGAAAAAATTCAAGAGTAAAAAAAAAAAACAAAAAGTGATTGGAATAAAATAACCGAAGTAAGAGAAATCACAAGTTTAACTTCAAGAAAATAGCAAGAGATCACAGAGAAAGGGAAAGGAATACGCACGTACGTTCTCTTAAAAATATTCAAACAACTAGTTGAAATCAACGAGTAAAAACGTGAGTACTTTGACTCTTGATCAAATACATACACACATATACACATATCTCTTTTGCTTACACCACATAATCTCTTTGAAATTAAAGTCACAACACAAATCTCTTCAACACACAAGCATAAGAGTTCACAACACAACACACACAATATTATTCATTATTTTTTTACAATATTATAATACACTCTTTGTCTTATTCCTTTATTGCAATAACACAGTGGGGTAGTTATATAGGAAATATCAACAAAATTAATTTCACTCATAGGAACGAAAAAATTAATATTTTATATTAAAACGAATAAACGCTACACAGAAAAATTATTAAATTTCTCCAATCACCAAATTTGTTCCAAATTCATAATATCGAGCAAACAAGTTGTTGATTTTATTATTAAATTCAAATTATTTTATTTTAAACGGAAAAAGTCAATTAAGATTTTTTGGTCTCTTAATTAAAGCTAATCAAAAATTTATTTCAAAACAACTAAAATTAGAATGTTAATTAAATCAAAATTAAATTTTTAATATCAAAAAAAAAAAAATAATAATAATTGATTCAATTATCACATACATTAAATTTAAACCATTTTTTTATGGATAAATCACTTTTTTCTGTGTATAATTAAGGGGAAAAAGAACAACTTTAATAATAAAAATATATGGAAAAAAATTGTTGCTTATACCTACTAAAAGAAATTTTTTTTTAAAATAAAAACAAGCGTAAAAAGTCAAGTATATTAATTTTATATTTAAAAAAGGGAAAAAATAAAAGATTTTCTTGATATGAAACTTTTATACTTTTCTCAATGAACCTACCTGGTACTTATAATACTATGATCTCATGTAAAAAACAGCAAACAGTGGGTTCGAATACACAAAAAAAAAATATTAAAATATTCTAAATTAAATTTCTTAATAAAATTGGAGTAAATTAATAAAGTTAATTACCTACGTCCAAAGTAAAAAAGCAACTACCGAGTATTCCGCCTTAACCAAATCCGAGCCTTTACCTAAAGATAGCCCTCTTTTCACATTAAATCCGTTCTTGGATCAAAATAGTGTTCTACGGGTCAATGGAAGATTAGCAAATTCTTCATTGCCTTACAAGGAGCGTTATCCCATTATTCTTCCGAGCAATTCCCAATTTTGTAATTTATATCTTTCCCATTTACATAACTTTCTAGTGCATGGCGAGTGTCAGTTAATGTGTCGTATGGCGCAAACAGAATTCTATATACCACGTCTCAAAGTGCGCATCCGCAAAATCATCAGAT
The DNA here is from genome assembly GCA_943735925.1 of Pollenia amentaria. Lineage (NCBI taxonomy): Eukaryota > Metazoa > Arthropoda > Insecta > Diptera > Polleniidae > Pollenia > Pollenia amentaria. Next base: position 71,841,909 of record OX031010.1, read on the forward strand.
ATTGCAAAAATTGCATTATCTACAAACGAAAGGCTTGCTCGCAAATTATGGCCGCCCTGCCAAGTGATCGATGTACCCTCTCAGCACCATTCCACATGACTGGCGTCGATTTCGCGGGGCCTTTCGAACTGAAAAATTCTACTATCCGAAATTCTTCCACTGTTAAAGCTTACGTATGCGTATTTGTGTGCTTCGCCACCAAGGCAGTTCACCTGGAAGCCTGTTCCAATTTATCCACTGCTGCTTTCCAAGCCACTTTTGCTCGGTTTGTCGGACGTCGTGGGCTACCTCGGAAAGTCGTTTCCGACAACGGACGCAACTTTCTAGGCGCCAGCCGCGCATTTCGTAAAGAATTTTCTACCTTTGTAAAAACAGTTTCCCATGATATTGCGCAAAAATATATCACACATGGTTTCGAATGGTCTTTCATTCCCCCACACGCACCGCATATGGAAGGCTTGTGGGAGGCGGCTGTAAAAAGCTTTAAATTTCATTTAAAGCGAGTTGCAGGCGCCTATCGCTTTAGTTTCGAGGAGTTTACCACCTTGTTAGCCAGAATTGAGGGTGTTTTAAACTCTCGCCCGATCTCAACTTTGTCTGAAAACCCTTCAGACTTAACAGCTTTAACCCCGGGACATTTTCTCAGAGGAGGTCCTATTATGGCACTTCCCGAGCCATCCGCCGAAAATCTTTCCGTAATAAACCGATGGGAAAAACTAAAAGCCATTCATCACCAATTTGCGATTCAATGGAAGAATGATTACCTCAAATCTCTGCAAAAGAGGTATAAATGGAAATTGTCCGTCCCTAATTTGCAAATAGGAGATTTCGTTATAATAATGGATGACCTTCTACCCCCAAATGAATGGCGATTGGGCAGAATCGAAGAAGTTCACAAGGGGCCTGATCAACAGGTCCGAGTCGTAGAGTTACGAACCGCTACGGGAACTTTAACCCGCCCAATAACGAAGTTGTGTCATTTACCTTATGAAAGGGATCCAACTGCTCCACTGTAGATTCCTCAAAACTTTATACAATTTCATCAACACACTTATACTTTGCATTTTATCCTCTCGGATCCACCTTTTTTTCTTTCCCTTATTATAGTCTCGTTTCTTTTTAGATCACGTTCGCAACCTCCACGGAATCCCACTATTCACCAGTGCCAAGTGTGCTTCCGCTACCACGCGCTCCGGTTCTGCACTCGGTTTCTCGCCATGAACTTCATCAAACGAAGCCAAGTAGTCAGACGAAATAAATACTGTTTCAACTGCTTAGCTCGCACCCATGACGACCGCAACTGCAACAGTCCAGATAACTGCCGTAAATGCGGGCTGCCGCATCATACGCTACTCCATCCGGACCGACGTCCTCGGAAACCTCAGCAAAGCGGACCTGCCCGTAAGCGGATTAGTCGTCGAAAACCCGCAGCCAACACTGTACACCACCAGAGGAAACGCCAGCAACGACAACACAAGAAGCAGAAACCTAAACGCAGCAGCACTCAGCCGAACCAACAGCTCCTCTCTGAGGCAATCCGTTCTCTCGCAGCCGTTTTATGCGCAACCCCTTCAACATCATCAATTGCATAGCTGCAAGGAGTGGCGGCATGTTTAAACTAGCATAAAGTGATCATACATATTTGATTTGAATTTGAAGTCTAACCGTCCTTTAAGTGAATTTACTACTTTTAATTATACAGTTTAAAAGCCACTGATTGTAACATTAACAAACTTAAAACTAATGCTAACGCGCGGATAAACTAACATTTACAAATGTAATTTTTGCCGCCTCGTAAGATAGCCATCTTTTTTCTCTACCCACACTTCGTGGTTAGGAATCATCGTAATTTATACTTACTTACTTTTGGATCGTTGAAGTGTAAACTACTGATTTTTTGCTTTTAAGTAATCCTACTTGTAATTTATAAATCTAAAATTTATATAAATTCTAAGAAACATATATAAATTATAATCATCTTTACGGAATAAAAACTAACATCATTTGAAGTACATCAGAACTACTCCCTGGTCTCTTTATTTCCCACATCACGGATTGGTATCTACACTACTTAAGTATCATCATCCTCCCACACCTCACATCCTAGGCTAAAAACGCAAGTATACACCCTTACTTACATAGTAAGTAAGTAAGTAACAACATATGTAATTCAGGGACCAAAATTTCTAAAAAATTATCGAATTTAATTAAAATTATCTAAATGGCAAATTCGATAAAAAATTAGAATACATATCCCGTGAAAATAATTTAAATACAGTCCACTGGTCCCAATACCTGAAGATAATTACGTTTAGCTATAAAAGTGAAAGTACAAAACTTTTGGGAATTAAAATTCCAGGCCATTTTACAGATATATTATTACAATAACAGGCCTTTTGCGAATTAAAATTCCAGGCCAATTAAAGCACGTATCATCTCAGTTATAAAGCTTTAGGAAGCACAATCCCGAGCTTATCGGTTTTCCATACCGCTATGTTTTCTTTTACCACATAAAAGAACTTATTATAGATTTTCAATCTATAATGTTTCAACACTAAATTTTCTTTAATACTGCTATATTTTCTTTGAACATAAAATAAGACATTATAGATTAGCTATTTATAATGACATTCCACTTCGCTTGTTCTGTTGGCACATAATAGAATATAGTATAGATTTTCAGTCTATAATTTATTGCCCCGCTCTTTAGTTTCTTTTGGCACATAAAAGAAAAACATCGTAGATCATATCTATAGATTTTATAACGCTATATTTTGTCACAATATAGTTGTCTTTCGCTCTATATCTTCTTTTCATACACGAGAAAAAGTATTATTAATTTTCGATCTTTATTTTTTCAAAACCCTAATTATTTTCTTTTCATCCATAAAAGAAAATATTAAAGATTTTCGATCTTTATTTTTTCAAAACCCTAATTATTTTCTTTTCATCCATAAAAGAAAATATTAAAGATTTTCAATCTTTATTTTTTCAAAACGCTAAATATTTTCTTTTCGTCCATAAAAGAAAATACTACAGATTAACGAGCTATAATTTTTACACCGCTAATTATTTTCTTTTCTTACGTAAAAGAAAATCTAATACATACTCGATCTATACCGGTTGTAAAACGCTAAGATTTCTTTCAATACATAAAAGGAAATAAAATAGAGTTCCAATCTACAATTTTGAAAATTCTCTATATTCTCGTAAATAACGCCGTATAGTTTTGCTACATAAAAAACATATTATACATTTCAATTTACAATTTATTGCGCCGCGCAATAATTTTCACCACTAAATATACACATTATTGATTCCAAATCTACACAAGCTTCGTATAAACGAATCTTTCCGCTGCAAATAAAATAATATTCCATATTTCAACCTAGCAAAAACAACCAAAACGTACCTGTTTTAAAAAATTGCTTAAAATCATTACAAATACGCTTCTAGCTTATTCAAAGAGCAGAAATATTCATCTTAATTAGAAATAACATTCAAATTTAAAAAAAAAAACGCACAAGATTCTTCAGCCCAATCCGAGGCTCTTGTAGATCTCAAGATGAAGGATCTTGACAGTCGCTGGAATAAAGTGGAAAAATCATATGAGGATTTAATGCTTTCCGATCAGAGCGAAGAAATTAAAAGCACAGCCCAAGAACAGTATGACGCATGTGTCGAGATGTATTACTTAACAATCTCAAAGCTTCTTGATCTCGTGAAACCGCAAAGGGAAAGCATTAACCCTCGTACAAGTACAACCTCCATGATTCCCAATATGCCAGAAGAAGCATTCAGCGCATGCCTTAAATTACCTCCATGCGATACTCAAACTTTTTCGGGAAGTTATGAGGAATGGCCTGCCTTTCGTGACATGTTCACAGCAGTCTACATCAATCACCCAAGGTTGACATATGCGGAAAAATTATATCACCTCCGAAATAAAACAACAGGAACAGCTGGACAAATTGTAAATAGGTTTCCCCTTACCGAAGATAATTTCTGTCTTGCGTGGCAAGCTCTGAAGTCCAGATATGAGAACATAAGGGTTTTAGTAGATAACCAAATCAGAAATCTTTTCAATATTCCTGTTGCAATTGTCGAAGACAGCGAATCCCTACAAAGAATCCATAGTTCTGTCTCTGACTGTTTATCCATGTTACAGTCATTCGGAGTAGCAACAGAGGGTTGGGATCCCATATTAGTAAACTTGGTATACTCAAAACTACCACAAGAAACGCTAGCTCAATGGGAACAATCTCTTAATGCTAGTAGAGAACTGCCAAAGTGGTCCCAATTGAGAAATTTTCTTCTCAAAAGGTCCGAAGTAGTAGAAAGAATTTCGACAATTAAACAAAGCAAGACGCTATTTCCAAATCATGCTGAATCTCAAACTCGAATTCACACCTATTCATCCCAAGAAAAGCTTAACGTAAGCTGTAAACTGTGTAATGAAGAACACAGTCTGCGAACATGTGCACTATTCCACAATTTCTCAATTCAAGAGCGGGTAGATTTCGTGTTTAAAAACAAAATATGCAATAATTGCCTCTCAATGGCACATACCAAACCCAATTGCAAAAGCAAAAAGACTTGCTTGAACTGTGGGAAATCCCATCACACGTTGCTAAACATGCGTCCGAATAATCAATCTAAGAAAAACTTTAATACGTCCCAAACTAACAATAGCCAAAGTTCACAGGCTCAAAGGTCACCTTCCCAAGGTCAAAATTCACAATCACGAGAAATCTCAATGCAGCCTTCAACTTCAAAGGAGGCAAAACCTCCCCAAATACATGCGAATTATTCCACGAATAATACAAATATTCTCTTGCGAACTGCCCTCGTGAAGATAGAAAGTAGGGGAGAACTATTCACAGTTAGAGCCCTTATCGACCCAGGATCAGAAAGAACGTTCTTATCAGAGAAAATACGATCTCGTTTAAATCTTCCATTTAGAAGATCAAATTTTCAAATCGTTGGTATTGGCGGTAAAAGCCAAACAGCTGATAAGGAGTGCGATATAACGCTTGTATCACAACAGGGTAAATTCCGGCTTCAAATATCAGCGATAGTACTTCCCAAAGTTACGAACAAAATACCCTCTACTTCTTTCCAGATCAGCTCTAGATCGGGGCTCGCAGACATTGAGCTCGCCGATCCTTATTTTAATATTTCTGCTTCAATTGACCTCATTTTAGGCAATGACAGCGAGCGCCATATAAATCTCGATGGCATAAAAAGAGATGTTTGCGTCAGCCTATAAGACCATTTTTGGCTGGGTTCTTAGCGGACCTATTCCAACGCAGCCAATATTTTCCTTTTCATCTCATGTAACTCCTCAAGATTCTTCAAATCTTGACAAGCTGCTTCGAAAATTTTGGGAGCAGGAAGACATTCCAACGTCCCAGCCGATTTCTTCCGAAAATCAATATTGCGAACAATTTTATACTCAAACGACAAAACGTCTTCCGAACGGTCGTTATATGGTACGATTACCATTTAAAAAAGAATTTCCTGAGACAAAATATCTTGGAGCATCAAGATTTGTGGCCCTTAGCCAATATGCAAGAATGGAACAAACTCTTATGAAAAATCCCTCTCTTAACTTGCAATATAATGAGGTTCTAAACGAATATATTACTTTAGATCACATGGAGGAAACTACCTCTCGGGAATACTTCTCAGATAATAACTGTAATTCTTTTTATCTTCCGCATCACGCTGTCGTTCGTCCAGACCATAAAACTACAAAAGTTCGTGTAGTTTTTAATGCATCCCGAAAAACAAAATCGGGCTTTTCTCTAAACGATGTATTATACACAGGTCCCACTTTACAAGCCGATTTAATGACTATCATTCTAAATTGGCGATTCTACAGATTTGTCTTTAGCGGTGACATTCAAAAAATGTATAGGCAAATTTTGATAGATCCTTCTGACAGGCCTTTTCAAAGAATTTTGTTCCAAAAGTCCCCCCGGGAGGCCATCAAAGACTATCAAATGAAAACTGTGACATTTGGAATCAATTGCGCGCCCTACCTAGCGATCCGAACCCTTTTACAACTGGCCTCGGATACTGAAGACAGTTTTCCAAAAGCAGCAACAATTTTAAGAAAAGAAACATATGTAGATGACATTCTCGCTGGAGGTCACTCGATAAACAGTGCTACTGAATCTCAGCAACAGCTGATTCAATCCCTTGAGTCAGCAGGATTCCTCTTAAAGAATATTACGTCTAACGACTCTCGATTGTTAGAATCCATTCCAAAAGAGGATTTATACGATTCGAATATGCTAAGATTTCATGATTCCAGTGCTACCAAAACTCTTGGTATTCGTTGGAATGCGCTCACAGATTACTTTTCCTACTCGTTCGAACCTATCCCTGAGGTTACTTATGTCACTAAACGTAAAATATTATCTTCCATTGCCAAATTATTTGATCCAGCCGGATGGCTTGCCCCTGTAGTGATCAAAGGTAAAATTCTGATACTGCAACTTTGGCTTGAAAAGAGCGATTGGGATGATCCTGTAAGTGAAGATTCTCTCCGAATCTGGAACGAACTCATTAGAGATATGCCCTACGTCGAAAAAATCCAGATTTCACGCTGGATTCAGTTCACCCCCGCTGATCAAATCCAAGTTCACGGATTCTGTGATGCCTCCAAAATGGCATACTGTGCAGCGGTATATATTCGTGTTCAAACATCTTCTACTGTATTTACTAATTTACTGGTTTCTAAAAGTAAAGTTTCTCCTCTAGCAGCCATAACCCTCCCGAGGTTAGAGTTATCAGGTGCCTTGCTTTTAGCTAAACTCACAGCTCTTACGATAACTTCCTTAAATTTGCAAAATTATGAAACTATCCTTTGGTGTGATTCTTCTATTGTTTTGGGATGGCTTGCAAAGCCTCCAGCAACATGGAAAGAAATATATGTTGCTAACCGTGTATCACAAATACATCACCTTCTACCAAACGCTAAATGGCGTCATGTACCTACACATGTCAATCCCGCTGATTTAGGGTCAAGAGGTTGTCGACCTCAAGACTTGCTTAACAACAGTCTTTGGTGGAATGGGCCTTCGTGGCTTACCAACCCCGCTTCTGAATGGCCAAAATGCAATACCCTAAGCACTACAAAGCTCTGCCGTATTTCCTCTCTGAAACCCTGCACAAACCTAAATACTGAAACCACATTATCACACCATGTACAAATTAATGCTACTAGAGGCCTAGATTCCAACTCTTCTACCGATATTCTTGCCAGATTCTCTTCTTACCCCCGAGCATTGCGGGTCTTGGCCTATGTTTTCCGCTACATACGAAGGTTTAAGCCTGCTTTCGCTAACCCTCACGCTCACCCACGCTACGACACGATCGACCTTCGTCACACTGAAATTGATTCCGTCAAAACACGATTAATATTGCTTGCCCAAAAGCAATGGTATACAACCGAGTATTCCGCCTTAACCAAATCCGAGCCTTTACCTAAAGATAGCCATCTTTTCACATTAAATCCGTTCTTGGATCAAAATAGTGTTCTACGGGTCAATGGAAGATTAGCAAATCCTTCATTGCCCTACAAGGAGCGTTATCCCATTATTCTTCCGAGCAATTCCCAATTTTGTAATTTATATCTTTCCCATTTACATAACTTTCTAGTGCATGGCGAGTGTCAGTTAATGTGTCGTATGGCGCAAACAGAATTCTATATACCACGTCTCAAAGTGCGCATTCGCAAAATCATCAGATATTGCAAAAATTGCGTTATCTACAAACGAAAGGCTTGCTCGCAAATTATGGCCGCCCTGCCAAGTGATCGATGTTCCCTCTCGGCACCATTCCACACGACCGGCGTCGATTTCGCGGGGCCTTTCGAACTAAAACATTCTACCATCCGAAATTCTTCCACTGTTAAAGCTTACGTATGCGTATTTGTGTGCTTCGCCACCAAGGCAGTTCACCTGGAAGCCTGTTCCAATTTATCCACTGCTGCTTTCCAAGCCACTTTTGCTCGGTTTGTCGGACGTCGTGGGCTACCTCGGAAAGTCGTTTCCGACAACGGACGCAACTTTCTAGGCGCCAGCCGCGCATTTCGTAAAGAATTTTCTACCTTTGTAAAAACAGTTTCCCATGATATTGCGCAAAAATATATCACACATGGTTTCGAATGGTCTTTCATTCCCCCACACGCACCTCATATGGGAGGCTTGTGGGAGGCGGCTGTAAAAAGCTTTAAATTTCATTTAAAGCGAGTTGCAGGCGCCTATCGCTTTAGTTTCGAGGAGTTTACCACCTTGTTAGCCAGAATTGAGGGTGTTTTAAACTCTCGCCCGTTCTCAAGTTTGTCTGAAAACCCTTCAGACTTAACAGCTTTAACCCCGGGACATTTTCTCAGAGGAGGTCCTATTATGGCACTTCCCGAGCCATCCGCCGAAAATCTTTCCGTAATAAACCGATGGGAAAAACTAAAAGCCATTCATCACCAATTTGCGATTCAATGGAAGAATGATTACCTCAAATCTCTGCAAAAGAGGTATAAATGGAAATTGTCCGTCCCTAATTTGCAAATAGGAGATTTCGTTATAATAATGGATGACCTTCTACCCCCAAATGAATGGCGATTGGGCAGAATCGAAGAAGTTCACAAGGGGCCTGATCAACAGGTCCGAGTCGTAGAGTTACGAACCGCTACGGGAACTTTAACCCGCCCAATTACGAAGTTGTGTCATTTACCTTATGAAAGGGATCCAACTGCTCCACTGTAGATTCCTCAAAACTTTATACAATTTCATCAACACACTTATACTATGCATTTTATCCTCTCGGATCCACCTTTTTTTCTTTCCCTTATTATAGTCTCGTTTCTTTTTAGATCACGTTCGCAACCTCCACGGAATCCCACTATTCACCAGTGCCAAGTGTGCTTCCGCTACCACGCGCTCCGGTTCTGCACTCGGTTTCTCGCCATGAACTTCATCAAACGAAGCCAAGTAGTCAGACGAAATAAATACTGTTTCAACTGCTTAGCTCGCACCCATGACGACCGCAACTGCAACAGTCCAGATAACTGCCGTAAATGCGGGCTGCCGCATCATACGCTACTCCATCCGGACCGACGTCCTCGGAAACCTCAGCAAAGCGGACCTGCCCGTAAGCGGATTAGTCGTCGAAACCCCGCAGCCAACACTGTACACCACCAGAGGAAACGCCAGCAACGACAACACAAGAAGCAGAAACCTAAACGCAGCAGCACTCAGCCGAACCAACAGCTCCTCTCTGAGGCAATCCGTTCTCTCGCAGCCGTTTTATGCGCAACCCCTTCAACATCATCAATTGCATAGCTGCAAGGAGTGGCGGCATGTTTAAACTAGCATAAAGTGATCATACATATTTGATTTGAATTTGAAGTCTAACCGTCCTTTAAGTGAATTTACTACTTTTAATTATACAGTTTAAAAGCCACTGATTGTAACATTAACAAACTTAAAACTAATGCTAACGCGCGGATAAACTAACATTTACAAATGTCATTTTTGCCGCCTCGTAAGATAGCCATCTTTTTTCTCTACCCACACTTCGTGGTTAGGAATCATCGTAATTTATACTTACTTACTTTTGGATCGTTGAAGTGTAAACTACTGATTTTTTGCTTTTAAGTAATCCTACTTGTAATTTATAAATCTAAAATTTATATAAATTCTAAGAAACATATATAAATTATAATCATCTTTACGGAATAAAAACTAACATCATTTGAAGTACATCAGAACTACTCCCTGGTCTCTTTATTTCCCACATCACGGATTGGTATCTACACTACTTAAGTATCATCATCCTCCCACACCTCACATCCTAGGCTAAAAACGCAAGTATACACCCTTACTTACATAGTAAGTAAGTAAGTAACAACATATGTAATTCAGGGACCAAAATTTCTAAAAAATTATCGAATTTAATTAAAATTATCTAAATGGCAAATTCGATAAAAAATTAGAATACATATCCCGTGAAAATAATTTAAATACAGTCCACTGGTCCCAATACCTGAAGATAATTACGTTTAGCTATAAAAGTGAAAGTACAAAACTTTTGGGAATTAAAATTCCAGGCCATTTTACAGATATATTATTACAATAACAGGCCTTTTGCGAATTAAAATTCCAGGCCAATTAAAGCACGTATCATCTCAGTTATAAAGCTTTAGGAAGCACAATCCCGAGCTTATCGGTTTTCCATACCGCTATGTCTTCTTTTACCACATAAAAGAACTTATTATAGATTTTCAATCTATAATGTTTCAACACTAAATTTTCTTTAATACTGCTATATTTTCTTTGAACATAAAATAAGACATTATAGATTAGCTATTTATAATGTCATTCCACTTCGCTTGTTCTGTTGGCACATAATAGAATATAGTATAGATTTTCAGTCTATAATTTATTGCACCGCTCTTTAGTTTCTTTTGGCACATAAAAGAAAAACATCGTAGATCATATCTATAGATTTTATAACGCTATATTTTGTCACAATATAGTTGTCTTTCGCTCTATATCTTCTTTTCATACACGAGAAAATGTATTATTAATTTCCAATCTTATTTTTCAAAAACGCTAAATATTTTCTTTTCATCCATAAAAGAAAATATTAAAATTTTCAATCTTTATTTTTTCAAACCGCTAATATTTTCTTTTCATCCATAAAAGAAAATATTAAAGATTTTCGATCTTTATTTTTTCAAAACCCTAATTATTTTCTTTTCATCCATAAAAGAAAATATTAAAGATTTTCGATCTTTATTTTTTCAAAACCCTAATTATTTTCTTTTCATCCATAAAAGAAAATATTAAAGATTTTCAATCTTTATTTTTTCAAAACGCTAAATATTTTCTTTTCGTCCATAAAAGAAAATACTACAGATTAACGAGCTATAATTTTTACACCGCTAATTATTTTCTTTTCTTACGTAAAAGAAAATCTAATACATACTCGATCTATACCGGTTGTAAAACGCTAAGATTTCTTTCAATACATAAAAGGAAATAAAATAGAGTTCCAATCTACAATTTTGAAAATTCTCTATATTCTCGTAAATAACGCCGTATAGTTTTGCTACATAAAAAACATATTATACATTTCAATTTACAATTTATTGCGCCGCGCAATAATTTTCACCACTAAATATACACATTATTGATTCCAAATCTACACAAGCTTCGTATAAACGAATCTTTCCGCTGCAAATAACATAATATTCCATATTTCAACCTAGCAAAAACAACCAAAACGTACCTGTTTTAAAAAATTGCTTAAAATCATTACAAATACGCTTCTAGCGTATTTTTTTTTTTAATAAAATTTTTTTTTTTAATATTTTCAACCCCTGATTTTCCCTTATAAAAACATCAATTTCTATCCTCAAAATGGCTTCACCACAAGACAGATTTACATTCGATTCCAAAAATTTAATTGCATTTTGCAAAAGAAGCGACGCACAAGATTCTTCAGCCCAATCCGAGGCTCTTGTAGATCTCAAGATGAAGGATCTTGACAGTCGCTGGAATAAAGTGGAAAAATCATATGAGGATTTAATGCTTTCCGATCAGAGCGAAGAAATTAAAAGCACAGCCCAAGAACAGTATGACGCATGTGTCGAGATGTATTACTTAACAATCTCAAAGCTTCTTGATCTCGTGAAACCGCAAAGGGAAAGCATTAACCCTCGTACAAGTACAACCTCCATGATTCCCAATATGCCAGAAGAAGCATTCAGCGCATGCCTTAAATTACCTCCATGCGATACTCAAACTTTTTCGGGAAGTTATGAGGAATGGCCTGCCTTTCGTGACATGTTCACAGCAGTCTACATCAATCACCCAAGGTTGACATATGCGGAAAAATTATATCACCTCCGAAATAAAACAACAGGAACAGCTGGACAAATTGTAAATAGGTTTCCCCTTACCGAAGATAATTTCTGTCTTGCGTGGCAAGCTCTGAAGTCCAGATATGAGAACATAAGGGTTTTAGTAGATAACCAAATCAGAAATCTTTTCAATATTCCTGTTGCAATTGTCGAAGACAGCGAATCCCTACAAAGAATCCATAGTTCTGTCTCTGACTGTTTATCCATGTTACAGTCATTCGGAGTAGCAACGGAGGGTTGGGATCCCATATTAGTAAACTTGGTATACTCAAAACTACCACAAGAAACGCTAGCTCAATGGGAACAATCTCTTAATGCTAGTAGAGAACTGCCAAAGTGGTCCCAATTGAGCAATTTTCTTCTCAAAAGGTGCGAAGTAGTAGAAAGAATTTCGACAATTAAACAAAGCAAGACGCTATTTCCAAATCATGCTGAATCTCAAACTCGAATTCACACCTATTCATCCCAAGAAAAGCTTAACGTAAGCTGTAAACTGTGTAATGAAGAACACAGTCTGCGAACATGTGCACTATTCCCCAATTTCTCAATTCAAGAGCGGGTAGATTTCGTGTTTAAAAACAAAATATGCAATAATTGCCTCTCAATGGCACATACCAAACCCAATTGCAAAAGCAAAAAGACTTGCTTGAACTGTGGGAAATCCCATCACACGTTGCTACACATGCGTCTGAATAATCAATCTAAGAAAAACTTTAATACGTCCCAAACTAACAATAGCCAAAGTTCACAGGCTCAAAGGTCACCTTCCCAAGGTCAAAATTCACAATCACGAGAAATCTCAATGCAGCCTTCAACTTCAAAGGCGGCAAAACCTCCCCAAATACATGCGAATTATTCCACGAATAATACAAATATTCTCTTGCGAACTGCCCTCGTGAAGATAGAAAGTAGGGGAGAACTATTCACAGTTAGAGCCCTTATCGACCCAGGATCAGAAAGAACGTTCTTATCAGAGAAAATACGATCTCGTTTAAACCTTCCATTTAGAAGATCAAATTTTCAAATCGTTGGTATTGGCGGTAAAAGCCAAACAGCTGATAAAGAGTGCGATATAACGCTTGTATCACAACAGGGTAAATTCCGGCTTCAAATATCAGCGATAGTACTTCCCAAAGTTACGAACAAAATACCCTCTACTTCTTTCCAGATCAGCTCTAGATCGGGGCTCGCAGACATTGAGCTCGCCGATCCTTATTTTAATATTTCTGCTTCAATTGACCTCATTTTAGGCAATGACAGCGAGCGCCATATAAATCTCGATGGCATAAAAAGAGATGTTTGTGGCTCTGCGTCAGCCTATAAGACCATTTTTGGCTGGGTTCTTAGCGGACCTATTCCAACGCAGCCAATATTTTCCTTTTCATCTCATGTAACTCCTCAAGATTCTTCAAATCTTGACAAGCTGCTTCGAAAATTTTGGGAGCAGGAAGACATTCCAACGTCCCAGCCGATTTCTTCCGAAAATCAATATTGCGAACAATTTTATACTCAAACGACAAAACGTCTTCCGAACGGTCGTTATATGGTACGATTACCATTTAAAAAAGAATTTCCTGAGACAAAATATCTTGGAGCATCAAGATTTGTGGCCCTTAGCCAATATGCAAGAATGGAACAAACTCTTATGAAAAATCCCTCTCTTAACTTGCAATATAATGAGGTTCTAAACGAATATATTGCTTTAGATCACATGGAGGAAACTACCTCTCGGGAATACTTCTCAGATAATAACTGTAATTCTTTTTATCTTCCGCATCACGCTGTCGTTCGTCCAGACCATAAAACTACAAAAGTTCGTGTAGTTTTTAATGCATCCCGAAAAACAAAATCGGGCTTTTCTCTAAACGATGTATTATACACAGGTCCCACTTTACAAGCCGATTTAATGACTATCATTCTAAATTGGCGATTCTACAGATTTGTCTTTAGCGGTGACATTCAAAAAATGTATAGGCAAATTTTGATAGATCCTTCTGACAGGCCTTTTCAAAGAATTTTGTTCCAAAAGTCCCCCCGGGAGGCCATCAAAGACTATCAAATGAAAACTGTGACATTTGGAATCAATTGCGCGCCCTACCTAGCGATCCGAACCCTTTTACAACTGGCCTCGGATACTGAAGACAGTTTTCCAAAAGCAGCAACAATTTTAAGAAAAGAAACATATGTAGATGACATTCTCGCTGGAGGTCACTCGATAAACAGTGCTACTGAATCTCAGCAACAGCTGATTCAATCCCTTGAGTCAGCAGGATTCCTCTTAAAGAATATTACGTCTAACGACTCTCGATTGTTAGAATCCATTCCAAAAGAGGATTTATACGATTCGAATATGCTAAGATTTCATGATTCCAGTGCTACCAAAACTCTTGGTATTCGTTGGAATGCGCTCACAGATTACTTTTCCTACTCGTTCGAACCTATCCCTGAGGTTACTTATGTCACTAAACGTAAAATATTATCTTCCATTGCCAAATTATTTGATCCAGCCGGATGGCTTGCCCCTGTAGTGATCAAAGGTAAAATTCTGATACTGCAACTTTGGCTTGAAAAGAGCGATTGGGATGATCCTGTAAGTGAAGATTCTCTCCGAATCTGGAACGAACTCATTAGAGATATGCCCTACGTCGAAAAAATCCAGATTTCACGCTGGATTCAGTTCACCCCCGCTGATCAAATCCAAGTTCACGGATTCTGTGATGCCTCCAAAATGGCATACTGTGCAGCGGTATATATTCGTGTTCAAACATCTTCTACTGTATTTACTAATTTACTGGTTTCTAAAAGTAAAGTTTCTCCTCTAGCAGCCATAACCCTCCCGAGGTTAGAGTTATCAGGTGCCTTGCTTTTAGCTAAACTCACAGCTCTTACGATAACTTCCTTAAATTTGCAAAATTATGAAACTATCCTTTGGTGTGATTCTTCTATTGTTTTGGGATGGCTTGCAAAGCCTCCAGCAACATGGAAAGAAATATATGTTGCTAACCGTGTATCACAAATACATCACCTTCTACCAAACGCTAAATGGCGTCATGTACCTACACATGTCAATCCCGCTGATTTAGGGTCAAGAGGTTGTCGACCTCAAGACTTGCTTAACAACAGTCTTTGGTGGAATGGGCCTTCGTGGCTTACCAACCCCGCTTCTGAATGGCCAAAATGCAATACCCTAAGCACTACAAAGCTCTGCCGTATTTCCTCTCTGAAACCCTGCACAAACCTAAATACTGAAACCACATTATCACACCATGTACAAATTAATGCTACTAGAGGCCTAGATTCCAACTCTTCTACCGATATTCTTGCCAGATTCTCTTCTTACCCCCGAGCATTGCGGGTCTTGGCCTATGTTTTCCGCTACATACGAAGGTTTAAGCCTGCTTTCGCTAACCCTCACGCTCACCCACGCTACGACACGATCGACCTTCGTCACACTGAAATTGATTCCGTCAAAACACGATTAATATTGCTTGCCCAAAAGCAATGGTATACAACCGAGTATTCCGCCTTAACCAAATCCGAGCCTTTACCTAAAGATAGCCCTCTTTTCACATTAAATCCGTTCTTGGATCAAAATAGTGTTCTACGGGTCAATGGAAGATTAGCAAATTCTTCATTGCCCTACAAGGAGCGTTATCCCATTATTCTTCCGAGCAATTCCCAATTTTGTAATTTATATCTTTCCCATTTACATAACTTTCTAGTGCATGGCGAGTGTCAGTTAATGTGTCGTATGGCGCAAACAGAATTCTATATACCACGTCTCAAAGTGCGCATTCGCAAAATCATCAGATATTGCAAAAATTGCGTTATCTACAAACGAAAGGCTTGCTCGCAAATTATGGCCGCCCTGCCAAGTGATCGATGTACCCTCTCGGCACCATTCCACACGACCGGCGTCGATTTCGCGGGGCCTTTCGAACTAAAACATTCTACCATCCGAAATTCTTCCACTGTTAAAGCTTACGTATGCGTATTTGTGTGCTTCGCCACCAAGGCAGTTCACCTGGAAGCCTGTTCCAATTTATCCACTGCTGCTTTCCAAGCCACTTTTGCTCGGTTTGTCGGACGTCGTGGGCTACTTCGGAAAGTCGTTTCCGACAACGGACGCAACTTTCTAGGCGCCAGCCGCGCATTTCGTAAAGAATTTTCTACCTTTGTAAAAACAGTTTCCCATGATATTGCGCAAAAATATATCACACATGGTTTCGAATGGTCTTTCATTCCCCCACACGCACCGCATATGGGAGGCTTGTGGGAGGCGGCTGTAAAAAGCTTTCAATTTCATTTAAAGCGAGTTGCAGGCGCCTATCGCTTTAGTTTCGAGGAGTTTACCACCTTGTTAGCCAGAATTGAGGGTGTTTTAAACTCTCGCCCGTTCTCAAGTTTGTCTGAAAACCCTTCAGACTTAACAGCTTTAACCCCGGGACATTTTCTCAGAGGAGGTCCTATTATGGCACTTCCCGAGCCATCCGCCGAAAATCTTTCCGTAATAAACCGATGGGAAAAACTAAAAGCCATTCATCACCAATTTGCGATTCAATGGAAGAATGATTACCTCAAATCTCTGCAAAAGAGGTATAAATGGAAATTGTCTGTCCCTAATTTGCAAATAGGAGATTTCGATTGGGCAGAATCGAAGAAGTTCACAAGGGGCCTGATCAACAGGTCCGAGTCGTAGAGTTACGAACCGCTACGGGAACTTTAACCCAACCAATAACGAAGTTGTGTCATTTACCTTATGAAAGGGATCCAACTGCTCCACTGTAGATTCCTCAAAACTTTATACAATTTCATCAACACACTTATACTATGCATTTTATCCTCTCGGATCCACCTTTTTTTCTTTCCCTTATTATAGTCTCGTTTCTTTTTAGATCACGTTCGCAACCTCCACGGAATCCCACTATTCACCAGTGCCAAGTGTGCTTCCGCTACCACGCGCTCCGGTTCTGCACTCGGTTTCTCGCCATGAACTTCATCAAACGAAGCCAAGTAGTCAGACGAAATAAATACTGTTTCAACTGCTTAGCTCGCACCCATGACGACCGCAACTGCAACAGTCCAGATAACTGCCGTAAATGCGGGCTGCCGCATCATACGCTACTCCATCCGGACCGACGTCCTCGGAAACCTCAGCAAAGCGGACCTGCCCGTAAGCGGATTAGTCGTCGAAACCCCACAGCCAACACTGTACACCACCAGAGGAAACGCCAGCAACGACAACACAAGAAGCAGAAACCTAAACGCAGCAGCACTCAGCCCAACCAACAGCTCCTCTCTGAGGCAATCCGTTCTCTCGCAGCCGTTTTATGCGCAACCCCTTCAACATCATCAATTGCATAGCTGCAAGGAGGAGTGGCGGCATGTTTAAACTAGCATAAAGTGATCATACATATTTGATTTGAATTTGAAGTCTAACCGTCCTTTAAGTGAATTTACTACTTTTAATTATACAGTTTAAAAGCCACTGATTGTAACATTAACAAACTTAAAACTAATGCTAACGCGCGGATAAACTAACATTTACAAATGTCATTTTTGCCGCCTCGTAAGATAGCCATCTTTTTTCTCTACCCACACTTCGTGGTTAGGAATCATCGTAATTTATACTTACTTACTTTTGGATCGTTGAAGTGTAAACTACTGATTTTTTGCTTTTAAGTAATCCTACTTGTAATTTATAAATCTAAAATTTATATAAATTCTAAGAAACATATATAAATTATAATCATCTTAACGGAATAAAAACTAACATCATTTGAAGTACATCAAAACTACTCCCTGGTCTCTTTATTTCCCACATCACGGATTGGTATCTACACTACTTAAGTATCATCATCCTCCCACACCTCACATCCTAGGCTAAAAACGCAACTCAACCATCCCATCCACCTTATTATATATATACCCACATCTACAAACTCTCTTGGGTAAATATATTCAAGGTATAATAGGAAACGGAAACTATTATTGAAGTGTAGGGGATTTTTCGTTTTAGTAAAACTTGTACATTTTACCTAAATATGTTAGTATTATAGGGCTTATCGGTTTTAAATTTATTTAAATTTAGGATACAATTATGCAAGTTATTTTTTTTTTTTTTTTTTTTTTTTTTTTTTTTGTGATTTGGTTAAATGGATAATCACTTGTAAGATTTAGGTATGTAGGTACGTTTTTAAATTAATTGTTACTGTTAGCAGAATTGTGAGATTGTTAACAGGGTTAGTTTGTGGTTTAAATTCGCTTAGGCAGAAGTTCCATATACTTATAAAAACAATTCTCTTAGGTTGGAGCTTTTGACCTCTCACACTGCAATGCTTGCAAATCGAATTTGTATGTATGTAAGGTTGATTTTTAGGTCTTTTTTTTACTTTCTTTTTGTTTTTATTTTTCTTTTTGTTTGGTGGCGCAGATCTTCACCAAACTTCTCGTAGTTATGCCGTCACCACCTTGTAATACACACTCTATGTATATTGCGTGGTGCCTATTGAATAATTTGCTGGGGACAGCGGTGGCCAAACTTAGGTATTTTAATTTAAAATTTTTTTATTTTGGTGGATTAAAAATCTAAATATAAAATTAAACATTGACGTAACAAAGAATTTTTTTAATGATTTAAAATTATTACCTTTTATTTAGGTGTGTGAGTCTCAATTTATGTGAGCAAATCTACACCAGGTACAAATGAAAAATGTTGAGACTTTAGGGTCTCCCGATTTTACTATTTTTTTCCGAATTTAATTTTTAATTGTGTTGCTTTGCTTTCTTACTTGTTCGCTCGAAGTCTGGATTAAAAAAGAGCGATTTGCTAAATTAGTAAAAAAAATCAAGCTTTTGATTCTGCAGTTAGTGCCATTACGATCGATTATTAAAATCAATGCCCCAGACTATAGAATAGTTATTTTGCAGCGTTACCACTGTATATACTGCAGTAAACCAGTGACGACACCTTATTAAACTGTTTTTTTTCCCCGATGTAAATAATAATGTAAATGAGAGGTTAATAAATATGAAAAAATTAGAAAAGATACCTACATATCTTGTTATTAATAAATATAATAAAAATGGATTTTTCTAGGATTTTGTTTTAAGATTTTTATATTTTGTTTTACAAAATAAAAATCATTGATATAAGTATAGCCAAAATTCGTACATTACAAACCACATAATACTTGCATGTTATGCCGAAGTATTAGGGGAATATCAAATGTTATGCCCTGAGATAGTAATTTTGCCCAACTTTGTGTCTGATTTTGGCTTTGAGATACAGTGGGGAAAGCTTGGAATTAAACTTTTTCTCCAAACTACTTTGGGCAAAGTTTTTTCGGAAAACGATTTGTCCTACTGAATACGATATTGGCCGAGTTCGCAGATTGTATTGCTTTTCATTGTTATGATAAGCAATTCTATCTGTCGCGCTCGTTGAAGATAGACGTGTTTTCTAAGCTCGGCATACGGTTTATTTTTTATAAAAACGTGAACAAATAAAGTATTAAAAAAAAAGTAAATAAAAGAAAAAAAAAAAAATACATGTATGTACATACATACAGACATAAACATACACATTTTTTATTCTCGGTGTTGATAAACAATAACAAATAAGAAGATCACAACTGTAAACAGTAAAAAAAACTCTTATGAGTGCAAACAGTGCAAAAACAATTAAACATAATGATAGAAATGCATATATCACAGTGAGTGTTAACGAAACAAATGCAGAAATAATAAAAAGAATCGATGATAGCAAATACCTAACGGCTAAACCTATTACTCGCACGCGATCCCTCTAACCCACTGTGTTTAATAATAATGTTGATACACTAACAAATATAAAACCTGCAATCGTTGCCTTAACGGCAAAACCAATTTTAATAAGTGATGAAAATATTAACCCCAAATCGGGCATAATAGAAAAATCAGTATCACCTTCTGTGTCTAATAATACGGTTAATTTGAATGCAATAAAAAATATTAAACCTGCAAGCGATGCCTCAGCGGCAAAAACAATTTTAATAAGTGATAACAATATTAATCCCAAATCAGGCATAATAGAAAACTCAGTATCACCTTCTGTGTCTAATAAAGCGGTTGATTTTAATACAATAAGAAATATAAAACCTGCAAGCGGTGCCTCAGTGGCAGAAACGACTTTAACAAGTGATGAAAATATTACCCCCAAATCAGGCATGTTGGAAAACTCAGTATCACAGGTAAAAAGTAGTCAAAAGCCTCAAATACAAGTTGGAATGGATAGATACATAACAGTGCTAAAACGGGGTCGCAGCCCAACCTCTTCTGCAGTTGCTTCGGTCCCAAAAGTTTTAAAAGAGGGTACATCGGATAGAATAAGTTATCAAAATCGGTTTTTGGAAGAGGAATCCTCGGAAGCACAAAACGTTACCAAATCTTCTAAGCCACCCCCGATATATCTTAGAGAGCAAAATTCCAGTGATTTAATAAAGAATTTGATCTCGGTAATAGGTGAAAATTATTTTTATGTAGCTGCAATAAAACGCGGTAGTATTAATGAAACGAAAATACAAGTTAATCGTGAAGATGACTTTCGTAAAGTAATAACTAAATTAGAAGCACTAAAAAAAAACTTTTATACATACCAACTGAAGAGCAGTAAAGGTCTACAGGTAGTGATAAAGGGCATTGATTCATGCGTAGACCTAGGTGAGATAAAAACGTTTTTAGAAGAAAAGGGCTTTAAAATAAAAAACGTAATAAATATTAAAAATACACGCAGAGAAAAAATATGTTTAGATATGGTCACCTCCAACAAAACTATTTTTAGACAAAATTTTAAACATATTATGTTTAAATTTAACCATATTATTGTCACCGACAAACATATAATTGTTAAATAAGTCCTCCATCAAGAAGCCACAACCGTATTATGGTTGCCTCTAAACATGTTATGGTTAAGTATGACAATAATTTGTTTTTAAATTAACAATAGTATTTTCCTCTTTTCTAAGAGCAACATGCTTTGGTTGAAAATCAACCATGCTATTATAAATGTTAAACATATTTTAGTTATTACTAACCAAAAGATGTTCGGAGGCAACCATAATATGGTTGTGTCTTCTTGATGGAGGACTAATTTAACAATTAAATGTTTGTCGGTGACAAAAGTATGGTTAAATTTAAACATAATATGTTTGCAATTCTCTTTAAAAATAGTTTTTTTGGAGGTGACCATATCTAAACATATTTTTTTCTCTGCGTGTAGAGAAAAAAATCCCCAGAGACTATTTCGAGTGGAGTTAGAACCCGGCGACGTTAAGCTTAGAAAAAACGAAACTCATCCCATTTACAATTTGAAATATATCCTGTATAGGAAAATAACGATAGAGGAGCCGCATAAAAGGAACGGTCCCGTGCAATGTTTAAACTGCCAAGAATTTGGTCACACTAAGGCATACTGCCACTTAACCCCTGTTTGCGTTGTATGTGGAGAATTGCATGGTACAGCTCTCTGCGATAAGTCTAAAAATGACCCTAATGTAAAAAAATGCAGCAACTGTGGTGGTAATCACACTGCCAACTATAGAGGATGCCCTGTATACTCTATCGTAAAGTGCTCGGTTGGACCGAAACCTAATCCCCCTCAAATTCAGGTAACACATCAAGTTAACACTAATGACATTCAGGTACCGCAGCCTAGTAATAACAGAACATCCTACGCTAACGTCCTAAAATCAAACCATATGCCAATGCAAGGTGATTTGCCAAATAATGATGAGACTCCAGTTTCTAATTTAAGTCGTCTAGAAAAGACCATGGAAACACTAGTGCAAACAGTAACTAACTTTACGAACACAATGGGTAATATTATGCAGGAAATGTTAAGAATGCAATCGATGTTATTGCAAGCTGTACTTAACAAGCCATGAATTGTTTAAAAATTTGTTTTTGGAACGCAAACGGCATTCGCCAACATAAAAATGAACTAGAATACTTTCTTAAAAGTAAACAAATTGATGTAATGATGGTTTCTGAAACTCATTTGACCTCAAGAAATAATTTTAAAATTAATGGTTATATATTATATGATACCAAGGACCCTCGATATAGAGCTTGTGGAGGTTCTGCTATTTTGATAAAAGCCCGAATCAAACACTACTTAATGTGTGATCATCGTGAAGATTATCCGCAAGCAACGAACATTTGTGTTGAAGAGTTAAATCGAAACTTAGTACTTTCATCTTTATACTCTCCACCTAGATTTTCAATATCAGAAAGCCAATATTATAAATATTTTAAATCATTAGGACCCTGTTTCCTAGCCGCTGGCGATTACAACGCTAAACATACCTTCTGGGGGTCACGGCTCATTACACCAAAGGGTCGTGTTTTGTATAATACAATGTCTAAAATGGATTTAAATGTGGTCACGAGTGGACAACCAACTTATTGGCCTACTGATCAGCAAAAAAATCCAGATGTCATCGATTTTGGCGTGGTTAAAAACATCCCCGCAGAAACGATTCATGTTGAAGCTTCTTTAGAATTATCTTCTGATCACACACCTACAATTCTTACCATATCAAACCCTAATAGAATTGTATCTCCGTCTGGTTACATAGTGACGTCAGCCACACAAATAAATTGGTTAAAATATAAAAAATATCTCAGTACCCACTGCACTGAAAATATTCCGCTTAGATCACCGGAGAATGTGAATCTTTCTATTGTAAATTTTGACAGTTATCTCAAACTAGCTATTCAACATTCTAGCATAGCCCGCAAAAATATCAAAAATAGTAAAATATATTCTACAGATGTCGAGCGTCTCTTGACTGAAAAAAGGAGAGTTCGAAGAGAGTGGCAATTGCACAGATCCCCTCAACTTAAAAATTTACTAAAAGAGTGCACAAAAAGGCTAAGAAAGTTACTGCAGTCTCAAAAAACGGCTTCTCTGGAAAAATATCTTAAGGAACTCGATGCAACTCCTCAATCTGACTACTCATTATGGCGTGCAGCTAGAAATCTTAAAAGACCAGTTATCACTAAACCGCCATTAAGAAACTTAAATGGAAGTTGGGCACGAAATGATGAAGAAAAAGGAAATATTTTTGTTAATCATTTGAAAGCCGTATTTACCCCTCATACATCTTTCGATACTGCGGTCGAGTTACCACCTGTTGCTGTTGGATCAGCTGTTCCACTTAGATTTGAGATAAGAGAAATCGAGAAGGCTATTCATGATTTAAACCCCAAGAAAGCCCCTGGTTTTGATAAGATCAGTAACAAAATGCTTTTGGAGCTACCCAGCATAGCAAAGAAAATTATTCTACTAATTTTTAATGCTATTTTACGCCTTGAATACTACCCACAAGAGTGGAAAGTATCCTTAGTTACCATGATACCTAAACCAGGAAAGGATCCCACAAAAGTTGAGTCATATAGACCTATAAGCTTATTGTCTAATATATCAAAGCTATTTGAGAAACTACTAGTGTCAAAAATAACACCGATGTTAAATGAAAACAGATGTATTCCCAATCATCAATTCGGTTTTAGAAGAAAACACAGCACAATTGAACAAACTCATCGAATAGTAAATGTCATAAGAAAAGCCTTTGAAGAAAAAAATATTGTTCAGCACTCTTCATCGATGTGTCTCAAGCTTTTGATAAAGTCTGGCATGAAGGTTTACTACTGAAATTGCAGCAAAACTTACCAGCAAACATACACAAGCTGTTAGAAAGCTACTTAGTCGGTCGGCAATTTATTATTAAAGAAGGCGATTTTTTAAGTTCTCCTCAGCCAATTATCGCTGGAGTCCCACAAGGCAGCATCCTGGGCTCTCTATTATACTTAATTTATACTTCGGACTTGCCTACAAACAGCTACACCCATACCTCAACATTTGCGGACGATACAGCTTTTCTAAGCGTACACGCAAACTGTCAAGAAGCATCTCGTTACTTACAGGAATATATTTTTAAACTGGAAAGGTGGTTAAAAAAATGGAGGATAAAGATCAATGAGCAAAAATGCTCACATATAACCTTCACATTGCGTCGGGAAACATGCCCCCCTATTAAAATCAATAATCAAATAATACCCCAACACTCGCATGTAAAATACCTCGGTATACATCTAGATCGGCGTTTAACGTGGAAATGGCATATAGAAGCTAAATTAACTCAAATGAAACTAAAAGCAATCCAAATTAATTGGCTTATTGGAAGAAATTCTGTTCTTAGTCTCGATTGCAAACTTCTACTCTACAACTCTATCTTAAAGCCAATTTGGTGCTACGGTATTCAGTTATGGGACACTGCCTCGGCTTCTAACATCGAAAAAATACAAAGGCGCCAAAACAAACTTCTTCGAATAATCACAGCCGCCCCCTGGTACGTCAAGAACTCAAATATCCACAAGGATCTCAATGTGCCATTGGTAAAAACTATGATAACGAAATATGCAGTAAAATATTTAAAAAGGCTGGAACTGCACCCAAACCCATTAGCTCGAAATATTTTGAATTATGGCGGCCACACTCGCTTAAGAAGAAGAGACACTGCAGCACTCACCCAATCAGATGAGCGATAAACACCTTCATATGTGAACAGAAACCGTGATGACTAAATCTTTTTTGTCTAGCACTGGCAGGACATAAAGTAAATAATAGGATAAGATTTGATTAATTATTGTTAGTTCATATTTAATATATATGAAGATTCAATAAACAAATACTGAAAAAAAAAGAAAAAAAAAATGATAAGCGTCTGCAATGTGTGTTTGAAGATCCTTGCGTAGCAAAGCCATACTATTACCTTTTGTTAAGGGATTAAAACTTTCACTAAGTAAATTTAAATTTTTTATTAATTTATAAGAGGAACCATGGGTAATCATATCTATTCCAAAAACTGCGTGGTATGGCGATGTACAAATAGAAGTATGAATAGAGTTTCTAAGAGAACAGCTAATTGAACTCAGGTTCTCGTCCCATAGCGTTTGGTCTTTTTTCAAATAGGCACGAATACCAGCAATTAAGGACCTATTTACCCTTTCGGAAGCATTAGACTGTGGCGAGTACAATGCAGTATAAATATGATTTATTCCAAGTTTCGTAAGAAAAACGTTTAGCTCATTTGATTTAAATTGTGAACCATTATCGCTAACAATATATTCTGGAACCCCATAAATATGGAAAATCTGCTCAAGTAAAAATAATTGTATGGCAGCGGATGTAAATTTGCGCATGGGACAAAGCCAATGAAATTTTGTTAAATGATCCAGAACAATTAACAAGCCTATATTACCACGCTTACTTCTATGGTAGGGTCCTAATAAGTCTCTATACAGACGTTGGAATGGACGTAACGATATAACTTGCCTTCCCATTTCTGGCCTTGTTACAAAATTTGGGGCTTTTGTCGTTTTACATATTTCACATTCTCTGATATAATTTCGAACATCGGTTACTATACCAGGCCAGAAAAAATTGCGTCTAATAATGTACAGGGTTTTCGCCATTCCCCATGTGAAGAAACTGGTGAATCGTGTGCTCTAATGATAACATTTCTACGTAGTTTAATAGGAACCCATAGCTTCCATGCATTCTGCTCTTGATTCTCGTCGCCTGTATAATGTTCTGTACGAATGTAAACATATTTGTCTACAATTTTAAGGTCGGGGTATTTTGGGGAATTTTCTCGTATCTTAGCTTTTAGTTCTTCATAATCCTCGTCAGAAAAATGTTGAGAATTGAGGTCAATTTCTGGTTCAGCCAATTCAACAGTAGCAACTTCATTACAGTGTAACCGAGAGAGGCAGTCTGGCACAATATGATCTTTTCCTTTTCGGTGGCTGATATTAAATTTATACCCTTGAAGCTTGAATACCCACCTAGCAAGTCTTCCAGTTAATTCTGGTTGCTTCATTAGCCATACCAAGCTCGAGTGGTCCGTAATTACCTCGAAATCCTGCATTTCTATGTAACATCGAAATCGTTTGATCGCTTCTATTGCCGCAAGACACTCTCTTTCGGTAACGCTGTAATTGCTTTGAGCCGTATTTAACTTTTTGGACATGAACGCTATTGGTTTTTCGTTTCCTCTGTCGTCTAGCTGAACCAAAACCGCTCCAATACCGAAATTACTTGCATCGCAATGTATATAAAACTTTCTAGTAAAATCAGGATTAGAGAGAACCGGAGCAGTAGTAAGAAGGGTTTTTATTTGTTGAAATGCGCTTTGAGCTTCTTCTGTCCATTTAAACTTTCGTTTTGTGGACAGAACTTCGGTGATCGGAAATACTACTGACGAAAAATTGGAAATAAATCTCCGATACCAACCGGCAAGACCGAGAAAGCCTCGAACTTGCTTAATAGTTTTGGGCACAGGCCAGGACAATATCGAATCTATTTTCTCGGGATCAGTTTTAATTCCTCCATTTCCGATAACATATCCGAGGTATTTCATCTCAGTTACACAAAAACGTGATTTAGTTATATTAAGGGTTAAATTAGCCCTCCTGAATTGTTCTGCAATACGCACTAAAACGGACAAATGTGTGGGAAAATCCTCAGAAACTATCACTAGGTCATCTAAATAACCAAAAACACAATGTTTTAGATCAGATGGTATTAACGAGTCCATTAACCGGCACATCGTTTGTGGGGCGTTACAAAGCCCAAATGGCATGACCTTGAATTGATAGAGTGGCCTACCTGGGATTGTAAAAGCAGTTATAGCTTTGGCCTTTTCTTCGAGGCCGATCTGCCAGTAGGCATCTTTCAAATCTAACTTTGAAATCAGGTTCGCTTTGGGAAGTCT
Source organism: Pollenia amentaria (assembly GCA_943735925.1). NCBI lineage: Eukaryota > Metazoa > Arthropoda > Insecta > Diptera > Polleniidae > Pollenia > Pollenia amentaria. The sequence goes on from OX031010.1 coordinate 71,868,663, forward strand.
AGCAAATATGCCCTCAATGCTCGGAAGCGGATAGGCAATTGACAAGTCGCATTGGCGAACTCCAAGGTGATGATGATTCTTCGATCACCCCTAATGACAGCATTCTGTCTATTTCCTTATACATCAGTTCCTCTACTGCTGGAGATACGGGATAGAATCTCTGTTTTATAGGAGTTGCATTATCTACGTCTATATTATGCTTAATTAAGCAGGTTTTGCCCAATCCATCTTTTTCGAAATTTGGGAATAAATTAATAATTGATTTTAATTGGGAATTTTGGTCTGAAGTTAAAGGGAATTTGTGCATATCCAAACCCGAGTCCGATTTTTCTAAATTTACAGAAAGGCCATCTTCCTTGCATCCGAAATATCCGATGGGCTACTAATTATAGCAGATTCAAACAAATCTGGAGCTAAATCAAATAGCCTCCAAAAGTCTAGTCCTAAAATCAAATTTTGCGATAAGGATGGTACTATCCATAATTTCATTTTACGCCTTAGTTTTCTAAATTCAACCTCTACATCAAGATAGCCTAAAACCTTTTGTAAACTGCTATCAGCCGTCTTTACCTGTGAATTAACTTTGCAAAATTGTTCCAAACTGGAAAAATTTTCTTGAGCAAGTTTACTCCCAATACAGCTTATATTTGCTCCTGTGTCTAGAAGATCAAGTTGTGAAACTTTCAAAAAGGTTACGTTTGCATAAATCCGTTTATCATTATTATTATTCATGATAGTAGACACTACATACTTTGACGTAAGTTTCCGCATTTTAAAATATTTTCTTAGCCTCTCAGTGGAACGCTTAGGTTTCTTGTTCACCAAAATAGACAGAGTTGAAACCGAAAAAATTTCATTACGTTTGGACATGTACTCTTGCATTCGTTCATGATAAGGTCGTATTGGATACAAAATTTTATCATTTAGAATATTTGGAGCAAAGTCTCGTTTTAAAATTTGAACAATCTGAGGGTTATTGGTCAATTCAGGGTAGTGTGTGAAATTAGAGTTTTTTTGTAAGTTAGAGTTATCATTTTCGTTAAAAGTTAGAGGAAGGTTTGGGGTTGTGTCTGAGCTGGTAAGTTTTTTGGATTTGAAGTTTTCCTAGATAAACATTTTTGGCATTGTGGGCGATATGTATTTTTAGCTCCACATCCATAACAAAATATGGTTCTGTTGCCTAGGCAATCTTGCCAAGTGTGACCTATCTCATCACAATTCCAACATTTCGTTACAGCCGCTTTGTGTTCTATGCCATCTACATGTTCATTATTAGTGTTATTTAAAAATTCAGTAGTTTCTGAAAAATCAACTTCAGCAATATTTCTTCTGGGAAAATTGCTTGAAAACGTCTTATTTGAAACATTTCTTCGAACAAACTCATCGTTCATTATGTTTTCGCGCATTTGCACTAATTTTCGTAAATGGGCTATAGAGTATATAGGAACGTATAAAAGTTCATGGCGAATATCCGGGCTAAGATTTTTCGTTAATATTTCGATTAGCTCATTTTCAGGTATTGGTCTATCTAGCCGATCCAAAATTGAGGAAATTGCATCGAAAAATGAATCAATGTCTCTCCCATCTTCATTTTTCGGTTTCGCAATTCTTCTCGCAAATCAAAATTGGATTTAAAATCCTTGCACTGGTACTTTATAGCAGCGCAGAATTCATTCCACTGTATGTTTCCCACCTGTTTGTGGTAACGCCAGTACCATTCCCGGGCTTTTCCTGACAACAATATGTGCAAATTCTTGCAAATAACTGCGAAGTCATTGTTAAAGTTGTCAGCCGTTAGAGAACGAAGTCTATACAAAAACTCTTCAACGTTTAGGCCATTTGCTGACCCATCAAACTTCAGATTCCAATTTTGAATCACCGAAGTGATTTTATCTTATCGCATATGAAAATTATCTTGAAAATTGGAAGAAGGAGATAAAAGATGTCGACTATTGCTTATCTGTGGATTGTTATTAAATTGTGGTGGGGGTAATGTTCTATTAACTGAATTTTGTTGTTGTAGATTTTGACTATTTTGTGCGTTCGGTGAATTACCAGGAACCAAGTTTAAATTTTGCAGCATACGCGCAACACTCGTTTCTATAAGTCGTGTGAGCTGAGAAGGATCTATATTTAGCATTGAATTGTTTGTAGTATTCCGTGTAGGAGTTACAGTTTGAATATTTTCACTAGCTTCTGTCTGGGTCATATTTTGATTAAAATCAAATGAGAAAGCAGAATTTTCATTAAATAGATTTTTAGTTACATGTCTAGTATTATACCTCTTTGCCATTGCACCTCTACCTTTCCCCCGCCCATTGACGTTACTTTTTGCTTCGGGATTTTGCCGAGAGTTACTTTGGATAACAAATTTTTTCAGGTCTACCAGCTGACATGCCCTGTGACAGTCGGGACATTCCGCTGATTGAGAAAGAAGACTTTCAATGCATTCTTTATGGAATACATGATTACAATTCACAATAATAAGACATTCATGAGTATCGAGCATGAAGTCTTTACAAATGCTACACTGAACTTCGTGAGGAGCAGATGCCATAGCTTTTGTACGTAGTGGACTACGTTCTAATGACATTTCGTTAAATATTAGTCTATACACTAAGCGATAAAGAGTGGAAAAGAAAAAATTACAAGAAATTGTAATTTTAGAGAAATAATTAAATAATTTCTCGTGTGTGTGCGGTATAACCAATAATAAAATGAAAAAAATGTTTCCTATAAATGATTTATTGGTCTTAAGCCACTTTAATGTTCAAAATAAAATTATATTTTTTTTTTTTTTTTTTTTTTTTTTTTTTAATGCTTATCTTTCTTACGTATTGAATGTAAAGCTGAATAGGATGAACGCCGAAAATAAACAACCAGCAAAAGGATGATAGTCTTAAAAAGTGGTTAGTTAACTAACAGAATTCCAATACCTAACAAAATTGAACACACCAGTATGCAAAATGTTATCTCTCTATGACTAATTAGGTGGATATAAAAAGGCAAAAAGCAATATTTATAGAATTTCCCTCCCTAATTAGGATACTGAAATCTAGTTAACAAAATTGTTAAAATATAGAAGTTGTTAGAAAACTTTAGACAAAAATCAAAAATTATTAAACAAAATCACGTTACTTATGAAAAGCAACTTCTAGGGAAAAATCGGTTGTCATACACGAACTTGAAAATGTCAAATACACAAAAATCCTGAGAATTATAAAAGTTTATTTCAAGAGTAAATATTTTTTTAAATTTAATAATTTTGTGACTTTTATTTACCATTGAGATTTAAAAAAACATAGAGCTAGGGTAGGGACCCATTGAGTGATTACTTTGGGCCCCACGTTGGGCGCCAATTATGTAATGTACAAGTGGACAAAATGTTTGCTAATAGGTAAGCCTGCTTACAGTCACTTTAAAATTGACCGAAGAGATATAAATAAAAGTATGTGCACTAGTTTTACTTGATTAAATTTTATTTTTAAAGATAAGTAGCTATGACGAGAGGGAGCTATCAGAAAGCTAGCTAACAGTCTGCTTAGGGTGGGTTCTTGTCAGCTAATACCCTTTTATCGCACAAAACTTACTTGTACCTGCCTACATAATAATTAGAAACTCCCTTGCCTCTGTTTGTGTGTGAAAACTGAAGAAAACTATGTAAGTTAACCCGAATCGAAATTAAAGAAAAAATATTGGACTAATTTAAAGAAACAAAACTATTGTCACATCAACTTTGCTGATTGTAGAGCCCCCAAGATGTTTTGGGGCCAGTGCCTCATTACCCTCCCTACCTAATGTTTCAGTGGCACCAAGTTTACTGAAACCCATAAAAGATATCATCCTAATTCATTTTTACATCCGTAAGAAAAAGATTTTTTTAACGTTTAGCAATCCATTTTAATAAAGTGAAAATTGTATTCATTTACAGAAGTTCATATTGAATGAGTTAAGTTACTTTTATACTTTTTACAATAAGTAATAACCTTTGAGGATGTATATTGTATTCTAAATAATTAATAATAAAAATTGTTACTAAGGAATACTTCCCATATTAAAAATAAAATACCAGAAGACCAAAAAAAAAAAATATTAAAATATATACATACAGAGATATAAGTGCATATCTATGTATATATAGCTACTCATAATCAGAAACAAAAACAATCTAAACTATGTTGCTAATATAGAGAACATTTGCTTACTCTATAACTTTAATTCGGGGTTGTTATTGTTGTTGTTTCTGTTATCGCTTGTGTGAAAATATGCAAAAAAAAATATTTCATTAAAGAATAAATACGTACGATCACTCACCAAACTTTGTTGATAAAATGTTATTAAATGTTGCTTACGATGTCTCAGAGGCCTCTTCGAACATTCTGCATACACTGGGTGGTGATAATAATGATGTTAAACTTGCCGTTGCATATTTTCTAAATTATATAAATATTGATTAATCTAACGTAGACATACATAATTATATTAAATTCTATACCGACCTTACCAAACTTGTTTACATTATCATTCGAGATTACTTAAATCATAAAGGTATTTACTGTATATATCTTAGGCTTTTAGGTGGGAATGTTAAAGTTAGGTTAGGAATTTATTAAATTTGTTGTAATTTGTTTAGAATTACAGAAAGTTTAGATGTTGCCATCAAATAGATAAATTAGGTATAATAGGAAACGGAAACTATTATTGAAGTGTAGGGGATTTTTCGTTTTAGTAAAACTTGTACATTTTACCTAAATATGTTAGTATTATAGGGCTTATCGGTTTTAAATTTATTTAAATTTAGGATACAATTATGCAAGTTATTTTTTTTTTTTTTTTTTTTTTTTTTTGTGATTTGGTTAAATGGTTAATCACTTGTAAGATTTAGGTATGTAGGTACGTTTTTAAATTAATTGTTACTGTTAGCAGAATTGTGAGATTGTTAACAGGGTTAGTTTGTGGTTTAAATTCGCTTAGGCAGAAGTTCCATATACTTATAAAAACAATTCTCTTAGGTTGGAGCTTTTGACCACTCACACTGCAATGCTTGCAAATCGAATTTGTATGTATGTAAGGTTGATTTTTAGGTCTTTTTTTTACTTTCTTTTTGTTTTATTTTTCTTTTTGTTTGGTGGCGCAGATCTTCACCAAACTTCTCGTAGTTATGCCGTCACCACCTTGTAATACACACTCTATGTATATTGCGTGGTGCCTATTGAATAATTTGCTGCGGTGGCCAAACTTAGGTATTTTAATTTAAAATTTTTTTATTTTGGTGGATTAAAAATCTAAATATAAAATTAAACATTGACGTAACAAAGAATTTTTTTAATGATTTAAAATTATTACCTTTTATTTAGGTGTGTGAGTCTCAATTTATCTGAGCAAATCTACACCAGGTACAAATGAAAAATGTTGAGACTTTAGGGTCTCCTTGTTGATTTACCCGATTTTACTATTTTTTTTCCGAATTTAATTTTTAATTGTGTTGCTTTGCTTTCTTACTTGTTCGCTCGAAGTCTGGATTAAAAAAGAGCGATTTGCTAAATTAGTAAAAAAAATCAAGCTTTGGATTCTGCAGTTAGTGCCATTACGATCGGTTATTAAAATCAATGCCCCAGACTATAGAATAGTTATTTTGCAGCGTTACCACTGTATATACTGCAGTAAACCAGTGACGACACCTTATTAAACTGTTTTTTTCCCCGATGTAAATAATAATGTAAATGAGAGGTTAATAAATATGAAAAAATTAGAAAAGATACCTACATATCTTGTTATTAATAAATATAATAAAAATGGATTTTTCTAGGATTTTGTTTTAAGATTTTTATATTTTGTTTTACAAAATAAAAATCATTGATATAAGTATAGCCAAAATTCGTACATTACACACAAGAAAGCATATCATCGGCTTTGAAAAGTATTGACAGTAACAACTTCTTCTATGTTATCCCGTTAATAGAATGTAAATAAGTTTATCTATATATATAAAATTGTAACGTTACTGACTGACTGACTGACTGATTCATCATCGCACAGCCTAAACGCCTGAAGCTAAAAACTTAAAATTTGGACCAGGGGTTGGTCTCTCCCCAAATCGATCAACTAAGACGGAAATTCGAATGTTTAGGGGGTAAAAAAGGGCAAAAACGGGTAAATTCGGTAACCTTATATCTCTAAAACTAAAAGAGATACAAAAAAAATGTAATACTTATCGTTGTTCTTTAGAAAAATAAGCGGACAGGTGTCTGGTACTTTTTGGAAATTCAGCCCTTTAACGGAGTAAACGGGTAAAACCTGTATTTTGGTACTTTCTTGGTACCCCATCTATCTTTTAAACCCATAAACATAGAAATAAGGGTTATATCACATTTGAAACTTATCTAAAAAATCCAACGAATTTGGTACTTTTTCGAAATTCGGACGTTTAAGGGGTAAAAAGCGTAACTATTTTTGGTACTTTTTTTATAAAACATTTTTTTTTATTTATTGACATAAACGTATTTAATTATGGGCTCCCACTACAATATTGAAATTTTTCATGCTTCAATGGGGAGAAAAAAGGTACCAAAAAGGGGATATTCGGAGTAAACGGGTAAAATCTGTATTTTGGTACTTTTTTGTCACCCCATCTATCTTTTAAACTAATAAACATAGAAATATAACCCTTATCACATTTGAAACTTATCTAAAAAATCCAACGAATTTGGTACTTTTTCGAAATTCGGACGTTTAAGGGGTAAAAAGCGTAACTATTTTTGGTACTTTTTTTATAAAACATTTTTTTTTATTCATTGACATATACGTATTAAATTATGGGCTCCTACTACAATATTGAAATTTTTTATGCTTCAATGGGAAGAAAAAAGTACCATAAAGGGGAAATACGGGAAATTTTATTTCTTACTTTAGGTTTTGGTTCCACAACTGACAATTTTTTTTTAATTATCGTTAATATTGGACCTAGAAACATAAACTTCAACATGCAATGTCCTAAATGGATAAGAACCTCTAAGGGTACTTTTTGGTATTTTTTGATCTTTAACTGGTACTTTTTTAATTTCCGTTAGTATTAGACCTAGAAATATAAAACTAAACATGCAAAGTCCTGAGTGAATAAGAATTTGTTAGAGGGATCTTTTTGGTACTTTTTTATTCTTTAACTGGTACTTTTTTAATTTTCGTTAAAATTAGACCTATTGACATAAAATCAAACATGCAAGGTCCTGAGTGAATGAGAATTCGTTAGAGGGGCTTCTTGGTACCTTTTGGTCTTTAACTGGTACTATTTGAAGTTCCGTTAGTATTGGACCTAAAATCATAAAATTCAACATTAAATGTCCTGAGTGGACAAGAACCTATAAGAGGGATCTTCTTGGTACTTTTTCGTTTTTTAACTGGTACCTTTTTCATTTTCGTTAATATTGGATCTACAAAGATAAAATTAAAAATGCAATGCCCTGAGTGAATGAGAATCTGTAAGAGGGGCGTTTTGGTACTTTTTGTTATTTACCTGTTACTTTTTGAATTTCCGTTAAAATTGGACCTATAAACATAAAATTAAACATGCAAGTTCCCAAGTGAATGAGAATCTGTAAGAGTGGTTTTTTGGTACTTTTTCGTACTGTATTATTTGCCAACAGGTACTTATTAAATTTTTGTTAGTATTGCAGCTACAAACATAAAATTAAACAAGAAAAGCGTTGAATGATCATCTGTAATAGGCAATTGTTGGTACTTTTTGTACTTTATTTTGTGCTTTTATTGTTAGTCATTAAATGAAAAAGAGAACAGGTGTCTGGTACTATTTCGAAATTCTCTTTTAGGGAGTAAAAGTGTAAAACCTGAATTTTGGTTCTTTTTTGTCCCCCATCTACCGTTTAAATCAATGCACATAGAAATAAAAATTATATAAAATTCGTAACTTATCTAAAATATGCCAAGTGAAAATGTTGTTCTTTTTCTGAATTCGAACGTTTAAGGGGTAAAAATCGTACGTAATTTTGTTACTTTTTCCAAGATATTTTTTCTTCATCTATTTATTTTCATTGCACAGCCTAAACGTCTGAAGCTAAAAAGTTGACATTTGGACCTGAGGCAGGCCTCTCGCCAAATCGATCACGCTGACCTCATATCTGCTAAGCTAAAGGAGATACAAAAAAATTTAAACCTATTATTGTTCATTAAAAATAAGCGGACAGGTGTTTAGCACTTTTTTGAAATAAGGAGTAAACGGGTAAAACATGAATTTTAAAACTTTTTTGCTATACCATCTATATTTTAAACCAATAAACATTAAAATAAAAAATATATCACATTCGTAACTTATCTAAAAATTACAAATTTGATGCGTTTCGAAATTCGAACGTTTAAGGGGTAAAAATCGTACCTAATTGTGTTATTTTTTTCAAAACATTTTTCTTCATCTACCTATCTATATATATAAAATTGTAACGTTACTGACTGACTGACTGACTGACTGATTCATCATCGCACAGCCTAAACGCCTGAAGTTAAAAACTTGAAATTTGGACCAGGTCTCTCCCCAAATCGATCCACTAAGACGGGATTTTTGGAAATTCGAATGTTAAGGGGGTAAAAAGGGCAAAAAACGGGTAAATTCGGTAACCTTATATCTCTAAAACTAAAAGAGATACAACAAAAAATTTAATGCTTTTCGTTGTTCTTTAGAAAAATAAGTGGACAGGTGTCTGGTACTTTTTGGAAATTCAGCCCTTTAAGGGAGTAAACGGGTAAAACCTGCATTTTGGTACTTTTTTGTCACCCCATCTATCTTTTAAATCTATAAACATAGAAATAAGGGTTATACCAAATTTGAAACTTATCTAAAAAATCCAAATACGAATTTGGTACTTTTTCGAAATTCGGACGTTTAAGGGGTAAAAAGCGTAACTATTTTTGGTACTTTTTTTATAAAACATTTTTTTTATTTATTGACATAAACGTATTCAATTATGGGCTCCCACTACAATATTGAAATTTTTCATGCTTCAATGGGGAGAAAAAAAGTACCAAAAAGGGGAAATACGGAGTAAACGGGTAAAATCTGTATATTGGTACTTTTTTGTCATCCCATCTATCTTTTAAACTAATAAACATTGAAATAAGGGTTATATCACATTTGAAACTTATCTAAAAAATTCAAATACAAATTTGGTATTTTTCGAAATTTTGACGTTTAGGGGGTAAAAACCGTTACTATTTTTGGTACTTTTTTACAAAACATTTTTTTTATTCATTGACATATACGTATTAAATTATGGGCTCCTACTACAATATTGAAATTTTTTATGCTTCAATGGGGAGAACAAAAGTACCAAAAAGTGGAAATACGGGAAATTTTATTTCTTACTTTAGGTTTTTGGTTCCACAACTGACAATTTTTTTTAATTATCGTTAATATTGGACCTAGAAACATAAACTTCAACATGCAATGTCCTCAGTGGATAAGAACCTCTGAGGGTACTTCTTGGTATTCATTGATCTTTAACTGGTACTTTTTTAATTTCCGTTAGTATTAGACCTAGAAACATAAAACTAAACATGCAAAGTCCTGAGTGAATAAGAATTTGTTAGAGGGATATTTTTGGTTTTTTTTCATTCTTTAACTGGTACTTTTTTAATTTTCGTTAAAATGAGACCTATTAACATAAAATAAAACATGTAAGGTCCTGAGTGAATGAGAATTCGTTACATTGATCTTTTTGGTACTTTTTCGTTATTTAACTGGTACTTTTTAATTTTCGTTAATATTGGACCTATGAACATAAAATTAAACATGCATGCTCCTGAGTAAATCAAAATCTGCAGGAGGTGCTTCTTGGTACCTTTTGGTCTTTAACTGTTACTATTTGAAGTTCCGTTAGTATTGGACCTAAAATCATAAAATTCAACATTAAATGTCCTGAGTGGACAAGAACCTATAAGAGGGATCTTCTTGGCACTTTTTCGTTTTTTAGCTGGTACCTTTTTTATTTTCGTTAATATTGGATCTACAAACATAAAATTAAAAATGCAATGCCCTGAGTGAGTGAGAATCTGTAAGAGGGGCTTTTTGGTACTTTTTGTTCTTTACCTGTTACTTTATGAATTTCTGTTAAAATTGGACCTATAAACATAAAATCAAACATGCAAGTTCCCAAGTGAATGAGAATCTGTAAGAGTGGTTTTTGGTACTTTTTCGTACTGTATTGTTTGCCAACAGTTACTTATTGAATTTTTGTTAGTATTGCAGCTACAAACATAAAATTAAACAAGCAAAGCGTTGAATGAGCATCTGTAAGAGGCAATTTTTTGTACTTTATTTTGTGCTTTTATTGTTGTTAACTAAATAAAAAAAGAGAACAGGTGTCTGGTACTATTTCGAAATTCGGCTCTTTTAGGGACTCAAAGTGTAAAACCTGAATTTTGGTTCTTTTTTGTCCCCCATCTACCGTTTAAATCAATGCACATAGAAATAAAAATTATATAAAATTCGTAACTTATCTAAAAAATGCCAAGTGAAAATTTTGTACTTTTTCTGAATTCGAACGTTTAAGGGGTAAAAATCGTACGTAATTTTTTTACTTTGTTTGACATTTGGACCTGAGGCAGGCCTTTCACCAAATCGATCACGCTGACCTCATATCTGCTAAGCTAAATGAGATACAAAAAAATTTAATACCTATTATTGTTTATTAAAAATAAGTGGACAGGTGTCTAGCACTTTTTTGAAATAAGGAGTAGACAGGTAAAACCTGTATTTTTAAAAACTTTTTGCTATGCCATCTATCTTTTAAACCAATAAACATTAAAATAAAAAATATATCACATTCGTAACGTATCTAAAAAATACAAATAAAAATTTTCGAAATACGAACGTTTAGAGGTACAAATCGTCCCTTTACAAAGTAGCGGGTTTAAACCTAGAAACATAAACTTTGGCGTAAAAATATGTCCACATAAGAAAAAGGGGCGCTAACGAAGTAGCGGGTTAAATGCTAGTATGAATATATAATTTTACAATGATTATTTTGCAATACTTAATAAAATTTTATTTTACAGAGCAGAAGATCACACAAAACCAATTTCAACTTTTTGACAGATACCACTTTGAAAAGTTATTTTTAATTGGTAGTTTTCATCAGGTCAGAGAACTGGGGAGAGAAGTGGAGTTCATAGAAAAATTCCGTATATGGAAATCTTTACCAGACAACAACATAAACACCTGTGGCAAAAACGCTTACGACACTTTAACGCTCACAAATCAAAAAACCACTAACAATTATGTAAGTTATTGTTTTTAAATTTAGCAAAATAATATTTTATTTATTTATTTATATTTAGACATTACACCACGTTTTCAAAGACAATCCAATTTATAATGAACTGAGATCCTATTATGACAAGTATGAACAATTAGGGACTGCCGAGCAGAATAAATTGTCTAGGGCAATTATTGATTTCTACATATTCAAAAATAAAAAATTGGAATCAAGTAATTTTCAAAATCTGGCATCACAAATCGTAACATTATTTCCCAACGAAGCACAAGAAGTTTACTTTGAAAAACAAAAAAACCAAAGAGGGAAGGGCAAACTCTTTTTTAGATACCAAAATATGTTGGAGCCAAATGCGAAGCTAAATAAAAATTCTCAAAAACAGTGTACTAAAAAAAAAATTTTACGCCTTTCAAATGGTATGTACGAATTATGTACTATTTATTTCTGATTTATTTTATACATATGTATGTATACAAATTTTTAGAAGCAGATGAATTGCTAACAAAATATTTTTTAAAATATAACTTTGCCGACAAGGAAGAAACATGCCAACGTTGGAAACAATGTATGAATTATCGCCTGAAAGAGTTAGCAGAATGTGCAGATGTAAATATTGCAAATATTATTGACTGTTGGCCTGCATATAAACAGACTTTTGGAGCAGATCTGGTAAAAATAATGTAAACATATTTATATGTGTATATCTGTTTAATTTTATTTATTTTTTAGGTTTCAATTGATTTTGAGGGCTTATATCCCGAAAAATATAATAACTTCTTTTCAAATTGGGCAAAATTGAATAGCATATTGCCAACGTATCTTAACATGAATTTAAAAGATGTTAAAATGAAATCGGTATGGGTAGAAGTAAAGAAGAAATGGCCAACATTGGATCAAAGTAATATATACATATATATAAATATACACAAATATTTACTAAATTAATCAAATTTTATTTTGTTTTCAGATATAAAAGATGCACTTTTTATATATCTTTTGCATGGCAAAAAACCTGAAAGGATTTTAAAAGAAGTTGGAAAAGCAACTATAGCCGAATTTCAAATGGCTTCCATCAAATTCGTAGAAACGGAGATTCAGTTAAATTTATATAGAGGGCATTCACCATTTCTCCTAATTAAAAATAGTGTTTTTGTTGTTGAAGAAATATTTGTGGTAGTAGACCAAATTATATATAAATTAGAGACGGTTGCAGCGGCATTGGCCCTATGTTTTAAAATTCACCAAATATTTAATTTTAAATATAACACAAAATGTAAAAACTTTTGGTTATTTGTGCAAACAATTTTATTTGATATAATTTCAAAAGGAAATTATGCAAGAAATTCATTAAGAATCTTATCATCATTTTTTGAATCACAAAATTGAATTAATATTTTTTTGAATGTAATATAATTATAGAATTAATAAAAAATTAATTACATATTTATAATTTTTTTAAATTTTAAATATATTACATTTATAAACATGTACATATGTATGTATTAAAAAATTAACTTATAAGTTTTTTGTTTTTATTAGGTATTTTGTAAATATAGTAGATTATATTATATGTGAATTCAATTTAAAAATTATTATTTTTGTTAATAAAATAAAGGAAAAATATAATTTTTTTTTAAATCCAAATTTAGGTATTTTTAATAATGCTTAAGTTCATTGAATTTAATTTTCATTAAATTATTTTTATGAAGACAGGAATTTTACAACATGGGGTTCGCCGTTTTACTCACTCGGCTATCGAAGCCGGATGACGTCAATAGTCAAACATCAATCCTTAAACCAAATGGTATTTCACTTTGGTAGATCGAAATTTGCTTTTGAATGAATGATTATCTAATTTAATTGATTTAAATGTTCTTCCTAACTTCTGTTTTTTCGAACTTTTTGTTAAGAATTCTTCTTGAAATCCAAAGTACATTTTTGTTTTTTTCATGGTTTTGTCTTTCTTTTTTCTTGTTGCACAACTTGAAGAAAAAAAAATAACCACAATACTAATTAATATAAAATTTTTTTTTAAAATTTTGTGTTTTTAACAGTTGAAAAATTCAGAGTTAATTTTTTGATAGTTAAATTACATATAATTACTCAAAATTCATTTGTTTTTACGGAATTCGGGATTAATTTTTTGTTAGTTAAATTTCATAAAATAACTGAAAATTCATTTGTTTTTACGGAATTCGGGGTTAAGTTTTTGTAAGTTAAATTTCATAAAATGACTGAATATTTATTTGTTTTTACGGAATTCGGGGTTAATTTTTTGTTAGTTAAATTTTATAAAATAACCTGGGTCAACGCATGAGTCAATGCCCTTAATCACTATCTAAAGACCTTTACTGCTCTTCAGTTCATATGTATAAAAGTTTTTATTAAGTGCTTCAAATTTAGTTATTACTTTACGAAAATCATCTTCTCGATTAACTTGTATTTTTGTCTCATTTATACTACCCCGCTTTATTGTAGCTACATAAAAGAGTCTTCACCTATTACCGAGATCAAATTCTTTATTAATTCATTTGAGTTTTGCTCTCTAAGATATATTGGGGGTGGCTTAGAAGATTTGATAACGTGTTGTGCTTCCGAGGATTCATCATCCAGAATTGCAAAACGATTTTGTGAACTTATTATATCAGCTGTACCTTCTTTTAAGACTTTTGGGACCGAAGCAACTGCTGAAGAGGTTGGGCTGCGACTCCGTTTAAGCACTGTTATGTTCCTATCAATTCCTACTTGTACTGGAGGCTTTTGACCATTTTTTACTTGTGACGCTGAGTTTTCCATTATGCCTGATTTGGTGTTAATATTTTCATCACTTATTAAAATTGATTTTGCCGTTGATGCAACGCTTGCAGGTTTTAGATTTGTTAGTGTATCAACCGCACTATTAAATACAGAGGGTGAGAGAGGTCGCGTACGAGTAATAGGCTTAGCCGTTAGGAATTTGCTATCTTCGATTCTTTTTTTATTTCTGCATTTGTTTCGTTAACACTCACTGTGATATATGCGTTTCTTTCATTCTGTTTTATTGTTTTTGCATTATTTGCACTCATAAGGGGTTTTTTTTACTTTACTGTTTACAATTGTGCTCTTCTTATTATTTATTGTTTATCAACACCGAGAATAAAAACACAAAAAATATTTTTGCTCAAAATGTGTTTGTTTATGTATGTAAGTGCGAGTAGATACATATATTTTTTTTCTTTTCCTTGTGATTTGTTTTTTTTTAATATTTTATTTGTTAACGTTTTTGTAAAAAATAAAGCAACGAGTGCGACAGAGAGAGTGATTTTATCGTCTTAGAGTAATTTAAGGGAGGGGGTTTATATATGACCTGCGTTTAATGTTTTTCCTATCAGCACAAAATTTTGCCATGTCATAGTAGCTATTTTTTTTTATCAATACGAACCCATATTTATAAGGCAGTAACGATATTATTTTCGTGAGTGGTAGTTGTATGGGAGCCATGGTCATATATGGACTGATTCCAAAATTAATTTCGTAAGATAATAAAGGTTGTAATGAAACATATTTGGGCCAAATTTTGTCCAAATAAGATGGTTTATAGCAGAGATTGTTATTCTCTTATTTACGCGTACTTAAGCACACGTACAGAAGAAAAAAATGAAAACAATTTAGTCTCGCATGAGCAGTCGCACAGAGTTATATGTATGATGAATACCCCTAATATTTTCTTTAAATACATGGTTAATGAATATCCCTTTTATTTTATTACCTTTACTTTATATTTTCTTTTTATGTAGTAACATATAATAAATTTTTATTCTTTCATTTCTCCTTTTTATTTAATTTATCAAATATTTTATTTTAAACTTATTAAACTTACCTATATAAAAGAGCAAAACTTGATTGAAATCAGGTCAGTTTTATGAAAACGATTTAACGTGTGAAACAATTTTAAATAAATAAATAAAAATATTTAAACCAAAAAAATAAGTTTTTACTTTAATTTACTGGCGCAGTCGGTTTACGGACCAAGTTTATTTTTTAAAATATTAAAACAAATTTCCATAAGTGAAAGTGTAAAAAGTTTTAAAAAAAATAATTATAAATTTGGAAAGTTTAAAAACTTAAAATAGTTTTTAAAGTTATTAACAAATTTTAAATCATTTGTTTGAAAACAGTAATTAAAGTCTTACTAACTAATATTTGTAATTAATTGAAACTGTGAAAATTATTCTGCACATACATATATGTATGCAGAGTTAATGTTTAAAAACAATCCAACTTTGAATATAAATGTAAAAATTCAAAACATTTTTAAAAAAAAAAAAAAAAATTTTAACAAAAATAAAAATAATAATAAACAAAAAGAGTTTTGTGAGTTTATTAACTGTTTAACCTATTGAAAAAAACCAAAATTACAAAAACAGCTTCTATTGTCTAGAGTGAATTAAACCAATTCAATATATGTACTTATGCACATATATAAATTTGAACAAGAAACATATACAGCTCAATTCTAAATATTCCCAGGGAAATTAGTTCCCTGGGAATTCATTTCTCCCGGGAATACAATCCTCCTATTCTAAATAGTAGGGGAAGGGAATAATATGGGAGAGAGAATTTTAAATATTCGAAGTCAGCTGTTTTGCACAGCTGTTTTGTTTTGATTAAAAATTTGCAAATCATTTTTAGAAAAATCAAACGTACAACTTGAAAATAAATAAAAAAAAGTTATTAAAAAATAAGAAAAATGTTTAGTGAAGCGTTTATGATAACTGCTGAAGCAGAAATCACTGAAGTGCAACAGCAGGAGAAGAAGGAGCAAAGGGTATCAAGGAGAAAGCTACGTGATGCTAGCAACCCACTTGAATTGCCGCAAACTTTGTAAGTACATTAAGAAACCATTTTTGTTCATTTTATTAATAAGAATTTTATTATTACAGGGTCAACAAGCCGGCATTTAAATATCTGTTGGAAGTGTTAAGTTCGCATATTCAGCCAATGCGTAAGTCATTTGCAATATCCCCTCTCGTGAAATTAAGTGCTGCCCTTCGTTTCTTTGCCGAAGGTGGCTACCAAACGGGTATAGGGAAAGATTGCGACGTGTCTGTGGCCCAGTGTAGTCTGAGCAAAGTTCTGTCCGAAGTAATTAATATATTTGAGGAACATCTATGCCCAAAGTGGATAACTTTCTGCAGAACGGAAGAGGAAAAAAGGAAGATTGCGTTAGGTCTTTATTTAAAGCATGGGATTCCTAGCGTTATAGGATGCGTTGACGGAACGCATGTACGCATTATTGCTCCCTCTTCCAATAAGCACTTATATTACAACAGGAAGGGGTACTATAGTTTAAATGTAATGCTCGTAAGTAAATTCGAGTTTTATTTTTGAAAATAAAATTTTTAGGACTATCATCGGAATGATCAATTATTGGTTTTCAAGGTTTGTGATCACATGCTGAGAATTCTGTACGTTGACGCCTCCCATCCCGGTGCGTGTCACGACTCATTTATATGGAATTCCAGCGAATTGCGGGCTCACCTTGAGGAAGAATATTTAAGACGCGGTAGTAATTACTGGCTCCTTGGTAAGGTTTTTATAAATTTATAATGCTCTTTTTTACTAGGGGACGCTGGGTATTCTCTAGAGCCGTGGCTTCTGACTCCTCATAGATGTCCACAGGATGATTCCGTTGAAATTAAATTCAATGAAATCCATTCCAAGTGCCGCAATGTGATTGAACGCACTAATGGCGTCTTGAAAAATAGATGGAGGTGCATTCTTGGTGCTAGGGAGCTGCACTACACTCCAGAAAAGGCTGCTAAAGTTACAAATGTTTGCTGCGCGTTGCATAACATCTGCATCCATTTTAAATGCAATACTTTTGTAGGCGATGTAGAAAATATTGAGACTTTAAGCATTCAAGAAGATAGTGAAGTTGTTTCCTTAACCTCACCGCAGTATTTATCCGTTGCCCAAAATATTAGAAATAATATTGGTAATAACTTATAATATAAAAAACAACTAACTATAACTAATTTTTGTATATTGTACGTAAATAAAACACTGGTAACTTAAATTCACATTTATAAAATTTTATTAAAAAAAAACTTACAAAAATAAAAAAAAGAAAATTAAAACTTATATTTTAACAACTACATTCACACAAAATAATTTTTCATTATAAAAGGTAATTGAAAATTCGTTTCATAAACCTGTTACAAACCTGAAATATTTTTTATGAATTAGGCCTTAAAACTAAAAACAAAAAATTAATTATTTACAGAAACAATTCACTTGATCACATTTAATAAAAAAACAAACAAAAAATTACTTCAAAAATAAAACTTAAGTATAGGTAGTTTTAAAACTAAAACTAAAAAAAACAAAAATATTAATTATTAACAGGTACAAATAATTCACTTTATCACATTTTATCATAAAAAACAAAAAAAAAATCACTTCAAAAATAAAACTTAAAACATATTCTAAAACTAAACAACAAAAATACTAATTCAACAAAACAACAAAATTAATTATTAACATTTACAATATTTTGTAATTAATATAGCTGTTTTAACTCTTCTAGCTCCAACAGTCGACGATTTTTCTCAATCTTATCTTCCACTTCCCTTAGTCTCAATTTCTCCATTGCCAAATTGTGCCGCTTTTGCTCTTTCAAGCTTTCTTTTTTTAAATCGTAAAGGCGGTCAATGGAGCGATATATTTTTTTGGTGTGTTGCTGCTGCTCCATCATCGCTTCCAACATCTTTTTTTGGATGCAGATCTCCTCAACAAGAACGTCGTGGGGAGAGACATGTGTGTTCAAATCATTTTGCGCACTTATTCTCATTTTTTTTGCCGGTGGCTTTTGGGGTGTATCACCATTTTGGGTTGGGGTGTCACTGTCGCGCGCACTGCTTTCAACCATCACGTCGTCTATCACTAACAAATCCAGCAATGCAGGTGGTACGCTCGCCGAAGTTTGTTTTGAAGAGCCTAACCCAAACTTGTTGGCCACACCTTCCACAGACTACTTCATACCAATTAAATTGTATATCGCCTCTTCGTTTGGCGAAAACTTCTGCTCCATGTTAGGGCCTCCACCAGTACCTCTAGAATGTTTTAGGTTTGTTGCCGCCTTGTGCCTTACGTACTTTTTCTGATCGCACCATACCTGAAAAATGTTTTCCACTTATACCGTTTGTGTATACTGTAAAGAAATAATTTTATTATTCATACCTTTTTCCACTCGGCAATACTTTTTGATGGTGGACCTGCTGCGTTTAATTCCGCCTCCAAATTGCGCCATACCCGGTTAAGGTCCTCCTTGCTTCCCTTGTACCATCCACAAGCAATACCTTGGTTTAATTGCATTGCGTTTAAAAGAATGTCTAATTGCTTCTTATTTGTTGTTTTTTATAAAAAAATTTAAATACTTACATTTTTAGCAAAACTCCCTCGCAATTTTTTGGCGGAATTATTCCCAAAATTTGTCATCACGTTCTCCCTATTATTGACATTCGTAATACCTACTTTTTTCCCCGGGGAAGAGTTTCCCATTTTCGAAGTTTATTTAGAATAAGGGAAAAAGGAAAAGGGAAAATTTCCTGGGGAGATTTTATTCAGAATAGGGGAACAGGGAATAGGGAAAAAATTCCCAGGGAATTGTTATTCATAATCGGGCTGATAAGGTTTGGTTTCAAGGTTAAATTCTACCAAAAGAAAGAAAAAAAAATAAAAATTGCAACAAATTTGAATACATATTTTTGGACAACATCAATAAATATATCGA
Source organism: Pollenia amentaria (assembly GCA_943735925.1). Taxonomy (NCBI): domain Eukaryota; kingdom Metazoa; phylum Arthropoda; class Insecta; order Diptera; family Polleniidae; genus Pollenia; species Pollenia amentaria. Next base: position 71,887,719 of record OX031010.1, read on the forward strand.
TGCAAAAATAAAAGAAATTAATTAATATTTAGAACAACAAAACCATTTCAAGGTTAAAAACATAAGTTTTGGTTTCAAGGCCAATTCTACATACCTATGTACATATTTTTGAGACAACAGCAATAAATATATTGATGCTAAAAAAAATAAATGTTACAACAACAGATCAACAAGAATAAAAATCAATATAAAAACAGTCACTATTTTAAAGCAAAGAAATAACAAATCATCGATCAACATAACAACAAAATCAATACTGCAATTATGGCTCTCAGTGCGTTTTCTCTTTTGGATGGAGTACCAGAATTTGATGGGAAGGCGGAGGAGTTGGAAATGTTTACTAAACATGTTGAGGAGATCCGTAAACATGTTGATGAATCGTTACTGTCACTATTCGATTTAAGAGTAAGAAATAAAATTATATCAAAAGCAAATGTTGTTCTAATTAATAATAGCAATCCTTATAAGTGGGATGACATTAAGGTATTATTAAGAAGTAACTTTAATATAGCAGAAAGTATTGAATCCATTGTTAACAAAATTAAAACAGCAGAGTTTAGAAATGATGTTAGTGATTTATACGAATATATTTTAAAATTATTAACCAAATTAAATTTAAAAACCAGTATAGATAGGGAAACATCGCAATGGTATAGTTGTAGCAGTAATGAGAATATGATTTTAAAAATCTATATCTAAACTGCCTAATGAACCAAAGTTGGTATTAAATTCTAGAAATCCTAGTACGCTATTAAGAGCAAAAGAAATTTTAATAGAAACAGAATATTTTTATACGAAAAAATCAAACTTTGTTTCAAATGTTAACGGAAAAAGTAATAATAAATTTAGAGGACAATATCAAGAATTTGCAAATCCTTCTCCTAATTTACAATCGTTTAATCCCAGTTATAATCAAATTTTAAGAAATGGTAATAGGAATAATTTTTATAATGGCAATTATACTTCTAGTTGTGTAGATCATTTTGGACCAACTAATGAAAATCTTCGTGTTAATAAGCACAACTTTTCAGGTTCTCGAATTGAACAAAATTGTTCAGGAAATTTTCGGAATCAGAATACTTCCGGAAATTTTAATAATACTGGTAGTACTGGAAATAATTTAGGGCAATCTCAACAGAATTCTATCAGTAGCTCAAAAAGAATGGAAGTTGATAATATTCAAGTTTCAAATTTTCAATTATCGGCCGAAGATCTTTAGCCTGTATAATGGTAAAAAGTAAAACTCTTGTTAGGAGAGGCTTATTCCATAGTTCTTTTAGAACAGAATTAGAAAACCCCAATACCTTGAACACGTTTTGCTCCATGACTGTTACTTCGACAAAAGTCACAATCCTACTTTTCAAGGAATTTAATTCACCTGGCTCTACGATTGAGATGTTAGAGACAGAAATTTTTAGTTATTTTGATGGAATCATAGGATGCAATATTCTAAAACCTTCGGGAGCTAAAATAGATTTAAATGAAAATTTACTAATTACCGCGAATGCGAAGATTCCATTAGTATATGAGAATTCAATGAGGATGATATGACATACTTAGATTCGATTGTTATAGATATAAATTTCAATGAACCAAAAGTGGAATATTTGAATGAAAAACTGAAGACTCAAAATTTGAACCGGGAAGAAATTATAGAATTAACAAAGTTAATTATAACTTTTAAAAATGTTTTTTATGTGGAAGGTGAGAATTTATCAGCCGTTGTTAAATACAGGCATAAAGTACCGACGATAAATGAAATTCCATATTTTGCAGGACGTATCGTATTTCCGAAATTTATAAGGAGGAAGTAGAAAGACAAGTGGGCGAAATGCTACAGTCTTTCGACGTGAGTCAGAATACTTGGGACACATTATTACGCCCGAAGGTATCAGGCCAAATCCTGGCAAAATTGATATTATACAGAATATTTCATTACCCAAAACTGTTAAGGAAATTCGATCGTTTTTAGGCTTAACTGGTTTCTATAGGAAATTTATAAGAGATTATAGCCAAATTGCTCTGCCGATGATTTCATATTTGAAAAAAAATTCCGTTATAAATGTGAACAATCCGAACTACAAGCTACGATACATAGTGGCAGGGAAAACTTGAATGACCACATTTTTATTTCTGATTCTCCAATAAACATATTCAAAAACCAGATAATAGTAAAACTGGGAAAAAAATACAAACTGGAAAGTGAGACTCTGTATGAAAAGAAAATTAGACATATTGTGACATTAAAGCAATATTATGAGGAAAAAGTATTAGACTTTTTGAGGCCAATTTTTCCGATAAAGGAAACTGTTGCAATATTTTGTGAGAATTTTAATATCTTTAAGAAACTTCAACAGACGATTGTACACTACTTTTCGAATTCGTCTGAAATGAGATTTTTAAAATGTTCTAAATTAATTAGGGATATATTTAATAAGGAAGATCTTTTGGAAATTATAGCGGAATATCGTAGTGATAAAAATCATAGAGGAATAGAAGAAACTTATTTGGAATTGAAGGATAAAATATACTACCCAAATTTGAATAGGGACATTCACAAGTTCATTAAAAACTGTACTTTATGTAATATGTGTAAATTTGACAGACGCCCAATAAGGACAAAGTTATGCGTTACGGAAACTCCGGTTCAGTCTAATGAGATAGTTCATATCGATATATGGTTTTTAAATAAACAGACAACTTTTTTAACATGTATTGATAAGCTGTTGAAGCATGTATCCATACATTATTTATGTGACAAGAATTCATTGACAATTGTTGAAAAGTTAAGAGAAAAATTGGCTATTTTAGGAAAACCGGGGAAGATTATTGCGGATAATGAATTTAACACGGCTTTTGTCAGGGATTTCTTGAACTCAGAGAAAATAGATTTCCATTTTACTGCTCCAAATACTCATACTGGTAATGCAGATATAGAACGTTTTCATCTTACACTAAATGAGCATATACGACTATTCAAATTGGAACAGAAACACAATGATTTTGATGATAAAGCGTTGGTCTAAAAGTCTGTTCAAATATATAATGATTCTATTCACAGCACAACTGGCCATAAACCAAACGATTTACTCCATAACAAGGTTGACAAAACTATTTGGAAGATGTTAAGTGATAAAATTCATGAGAATAAAGTAAATAGAATTGGGAAAATAAACGAAAATAGGGAAGATTGTCATGAATATAATGATAGAGAATTTGTAAAGAATCTTGGTTTTCAAAACCTTAAACAAAAACCTAAATATATTATTAAGCAAGTTAAAGAGAAAAATAAAACAAATTTTATTGATGAAAAAAATTGTAAAAGAGATAGGCAGATAGTAAAAAGAATTTTTAAATACCAAGATGAAATACCGGATGTAAAGTTTGAGAGAAAAGTTACTGGTAGAAATTATTCAAAAACTAAATAAGTATAATAATTAAAAATACAAAAATTGAATATATGTAAATAGTGTATAGTTTTTTGACTTTGATTAGTTAATGAATCAATATTTGAATATATAAGTTTAAATAGTTAGTAATGTCTCCACATTCCAGGAGTAATGTGCCTTTAAGGGATGGGGGAGTTATATGTATGATGAATACCCTAATATTTTCATTAAATACATGGTTAATGAAATCCCTTTTATTTTATTACCTTTACTTTATATATTCTTTTTATGTAGTAACATATAATAAATTCTTATTCTTTCATTTCTCCTTTTTATTTAATTTATCAAATATTTTATTTTAAACTTATCGTTATTTTTGTCATTATTCAAAAGTAGTCTTACTTAAGAAAATAAAGATTCACATATAAAGGTTGATCCGAACATCGAATACATCTTGAGAATTTCATTTTTTGTTTTTGGATATATGTTTCGTTGATATTTTTCCAGAAGTTTATTGCACTTTCTAGAGGTAAAGATAAATCAACTTGCATTTTTTTAAGTTCTTCTTTTATGTCACCATTATGTTTTTCAATGTTACACAGTAACGGATTATTATGAAGTTCGATCATATTTTCAGGTCTTTGAAAGTCAAAAAATCGATTATTATAATTATTAAGCATACAATCTAAGACATCTACATACTCATTAAATTTGTTTATATAAGGAGATTTGTTAAAAACTTCGAAAGTTCTATTTAAACTTGATAATTTTTTTTTCTTTATATTTGTTATTAAAATTTCTATTTTTTTTAATGTCTGAACAGCAAAAAATAGTTCAAAAATAGTTTTTTTATTTCCTTGCAACTAAAGGTTCAATTGATTAACAAATTCCGTAATGTCTGTCAAAAATGCGAAATCTAGTAAAAAATCGGTATCTGTCAAATAAGCAAGTAATTCCCGAATATCATTGGTTATATTACTTTGAAAAAAAGCAATCACCTCTTCGCGAAGACTAAAAAGCCTTTAAAGGCAGTGTCCTTTGCTAAGCCATCGAACTTCGGTGTATAATAGCAAATCGCCATACTCAGAATTTAACTCATCAAGAAATCCTTTAAATTTTCTGTGGTTCAAAGCATTATGACCTCCACGAATTTTGTTTATGATTTTAATTAAAATTTGCATCACATTCGATAAGTTCAAGTTTTTCGTTAAAAGTGCTTGCTGGTGGATAATGCAGTGAAAAGCATATATATCCAAATTATTTTGCAATAATAAACCAACAAAACCATCTTTTTTTCCTGCCATTACATTTGCACCATCGGTGCATACAGAACAAAACTTGCTTCTGGCAGCAAAAGAAAAAACTTCTTCATTGACAAATTCAAAAATAGTTTTCCCTTTAACATGGCCATGTAACGGAATCAGTGCCAACATTTCTTCATAAATATTAAAGTTTTTGTCTGCCGCTTTAACGCATAAAATCAGCTGTGCTGTGTCACTGATATCTGTACATTCGTCTAAGCAAATAGAAAAGTAATCGCAATTTAGAACTTTATTTTTAATATTTGAATAAATAAATGCACTTATATTTTCAGTTCGGCGAATAATTGTGCGAGGGGACATGGATACCTCATTTATCATTTTTTGCATTTCTTCTGCTTTGCCACCAAAACATCCCAAAACTTCATTACATACCTCCTTGAAAAATGTGCCATCCTCAAAAGGACGGCAATGACTAGCAAGAGCGGCAGAAACAACAAAAGAAGCTTTCTTTTTCGAGTAACGTTCTGCATCTCCGTCAGCCCTATATTCTTCACTATCTAATAAAATTTTCTCATAAAATGGCTTCTTTAACTCTACAATTAAAGTTTTATTTTTCATCATCAGATATATTTTAATATTCGCTAAGACAAAGAGTAAAATGCCTATTCAAATAATAATTTCGTGTGCGTGGTAATCTTTGCTGACATATAAAACATTCAACTTTACCAAAAAAAAATTTCGGCACAAAAAAAGTTATTCAACATTTCTTCATCAGACATTTTAAGTGTGCATGCAATAACAACGTCAATACAAATTGTTTGTGTACAAAAAAAGCATCAACACAACCTCTTGGTATACACAATTGTGCATAGAAATGGATTTCCCTGGTCTATTTATTCAAAAATAAAATAAATTACATGGGTATTATGACGTGAAAAAGTAATTTTAGTAAAAAGTTAGGGCATTCATAGTGGTAAGTAAAATAAAAAGGGTATTCACGTTGTTGGGTTACTCATACTTCAAACATCTGTGCATACATTTTAATTCTAGCTAATGGAATATCATAACTTTTTACAAAATACCAAATGCGCACCTGAGTTTGCCTGCAAAAATGTATAAAGTCATTATAACAGGTCAAAGTTATGTTAAATAAATTAGTAAGGTTAACTCTTTGGACTTGGTGATATAATTGTAGCATAAAAAAGTAAGCAATAAAAATAGTGCTAAACAATAAAGTTTCATTAATACATCAATAAAACACATCTTCTTACACAAAAATTTTACCTGCTGTCACATTTGCTTTTATGTGTATAGGTTTACACATAAATTGTAGGAAAACAAGACTTTTTTAACTTGTTTTTTAAATATTTTTACTAACTTAAGAAAAGTGTTTTCAAAGAAAAAAAACCAACCGACGCGATTGGTACAGAAACAAAAATATTTTTACAAGCACAAAATACCAACAAATTCTTGTGGCTATTTTTTTCTTAATAATTTCTGCATGTAGGTACGTCTTTTTAACGAAAAAAAGGGACCCTTTTACAGGCGTCAAAGAATTTTTTTCACAAACAAAACACGCATCGTTAGCTTAAATGCAAAACAATGTAGATATTATTTGAAAATTTGAAATTTTTGTTGACAAGGATTCACGTTACATATGTATTTTTATATAATTTTAAGTTATTTACAAAATTAAAAATGACGTATCATCAAATACATATATAATTTTTTTTAACAGCATAATGTATAATCACACTCAAGAAAAAAATTAGCAGTTTTTAATTCTTTTTATAAGAACACATTAATATTTTTAAACACCAAAACTGGGTTTAATATGCAATATTTTCGAAAAAAAAAAAAAAATTATGGCAACGCTGCAGAACAATGAGAACGGGAGAGTCATATAGCACTAACATTACAAAAAACACATGTATGTGTTTGCCTATCTTTGGTTTTTAGGCACAAAGACGCTATTAAGAACAAATTTCGTATGGGGGCTATGTTAAATTATGGACCGGAAATTATCTTAAAAATTGCGACCTGTACTTTGAGCACAAGGTCTACATGGACAGACAACCAGCCAGCAGAACGGAAGACTCTGATACTGATTCTTAGTTGTTCGATATACTACACCAAATGTTTGTATGTGTTTCATATATCAGCACAAACTTATAATAAATACCCTATTCACTTAAATAAGATCAATATTAGTCATACTATTAAGATTCGCATAGTAGTTCACAATAATTGAACAAAAATAGACTTAAGAACCTCAAAAAATTAAAAAAAAATTCAAAATATTAACTTCTACTTCCACATGAATAGGAAAGGTTCAAAATGGTTATTGCCGTTCCTTTGTACACTTTATTGAGTAAATATAATTCCTGTAACGATTTTATATGACAGTCTGTTTCTAAAATCAGTTAAAGAAATGTCAAGGGCGCTAAATATTTTTCAAATTAAGCATTTTAAATGTTAAAGCAAACACAAAATTCAGTACTTGTTGTAATATTGGAAAAATATCTTCCTCCAAGGGGCTTTTTTTAGTACAAATACCTTTTCTTTTTCCAATAAACTTCGGATTCTTAATAACTGTGAAGCTCATATTTATCAAAATCTAATTATCCAACTGGCGCTAATCACTATTAACCTTTTGCTTCATAAACTATGGATTTTTTTTAATAAACAGTGTCTTTGGTTGAATATAATGTAAATTTTTTAGATCAACAATATCTTAAATGGTATAAATTTTATAACTAAAATCAAATCCTTATATTATTTGTTTTAAAATGAAAGAATTTTAAATTACACCTGATCTACATCTCATTAACCGCTCAATTTCCCACGCTTTACCCACGAGAGTAAAAATTAAAATTAATTACCCAAAAGTGGCAACACTGAATTATACATACGGGTGGCAGAAATCATTGTGGCCATTTTGGCAATTTTGCAGCTTAATTTAGCATTACAAATTTCTATTTAGCTGCAAAATGTTCATTTAGCATTTTATTTAAAATTTTTGGAAAATGTTTTTAGCTTTTTTTAGTAATATTTATTTTTAAAATTTGGACTAATAGTTTTATTGATTTTACTAAAAAAAATTTATAAAAAATGTTGACTAAAAATAGTTGTACCAAAAATTAAATTTCGTATGAAAATGGATAATTCTTATGTTAAGAAACATCTTACCTGTCTTGTTAAAAAAAATATAATTTTCTGAGAATATTAGAAATGCCCTTATCATGTCGATTGTAAATATTATTTGTCCTTTAATATAACGATATAAAAGTACAAGGAAATTTCACACTGTATTTAGATAAAAATTCAATGGTGTAAATGTTTGAAAAAATTGTTTGCTCTAAACTGCTGAAAAATAATTATTTTAAAGCCTCAACTTTTCTTACTATAAAATAATAAAATTATCTAAAAAATTTTGTATATCATGAAAATAAATCGTTTAAATTTTGCTGAGGTTTAAAATTTAATCTCAACTACCCTCGCTACATATTTATATGTAGGTATCAGATGCTTTACCAAAATGTAGCCACTTGTTTAAATATTACCATTCATTTCCATTTTATTACAAAATTAGTCACTGAAATGTATTTAGTTTCGAATACAATTTCATACTGGTAATCAATTTTTAACAAAAATCTTTAAAAAAATTTTTTAAAATCATTTTTTGGTCTTGTCTGATGTCAGAATTAGCTGTAAAATTTTTTGCATGAAACAAGTGAATCATGACAAAAACAGTGCAATATGAAACAACAAATTGTTTTTCTCACATATGTAAGTGTTTCTGTATCTATGCTTTGGGAGAATTATCTGTCATTTAAATAATTTTTCAGCAATTATTGAAAGGATGTGAGAAAAAGTGTTTCTGTTTCAATATTTTGCTAAAAGTTTCCCACAATAACTGTCAAAATAAGTCACATTTGAAATTGATGCGACAAAAATAAAATTTAAAAAATGGAGCACAAATTATGTATGTATGTACACAAGAATGTGAATTATTTTTTTTTTTTTTATTTGAAGAGAAAGAATTTAAATGCTGAAAATAAATAAAACACAATTCAAGGCGAATTCATTTACCAGGTGGCGTTGAAAGCACAGCTGTGATACTTTTTTTTCTTACTTAGAGAGAGAAATGTCAAAAGTTGCTTGTGTTTTTTATTTTAATTTTTAAGCCCTTTTTTGTTTTCCTTTTATGCAGGGCTGCCAGATAAATTTGTGAAAAAATCGTTAATTTTCTAAGAAAAAATAAAAAAAAACTTTTTTTTTTGTTTAAAAAAATCGGACAAATTAAAATTAATTTTGACAAATTTTGTTCGATTTTTATTAAAACACAATAAAAATAAATAGTTAAAGTTCATGGGTAAAATACATATTTTATACATACATACAACCTTAAGCTTGAGGTCTATTCAAATACAATTATTTATTTTATTTTTTCTTTAATCCGATAACAATTTAAAATTTCAGATTGTATTTTTTTCCTGAAAAAATCACGCAAAGGCGGTTCAAAATATCATATTGGAATAAAACTAGCACTTTAGGCCAAAAAAGTCAAAAATTTCCTATAGTGCATTGACTGAAAAATGGGGTAATAGTTAAATGTTTTTATCACATAAACAAATGTATTAAATAATCTAAGGAAATAAAAATGACAGTTTTCCTTCGAAATTTTGATTTTGCCGATAAATTTTTTAAGCTGCCTTTTTTAAAGATATCGTTTTTCTGTGGTGCCTAATACACAAACGTATAAAACTATTTAAAATTATTTTATTTCGAAGAAAAAATTAGCATATCGGCACTTTGCCAATTTTGGAACAAAAAATCGTCAAATCTGGCAGCCGTATTTTTATTATATCTATTTCTTTCGTTGACGTTTTGCTTGCATTTGACACTTAATTACTGGAAGTCAAAATGTATTTATAAAAGTGGCCTCGCTACTACAACAATGCAACAAAAGAAAAAACAACAGGCATTTTGTTGCTAGAATTGTGACGGCAAATGTCAAAATAAGCTAATTCGCCTTGATTTGAATGAAAACAAAAGGCCAATTCGCCTTTTTTTGCTGTCAAAAAAGCCAATTTGCTTTAAAAATGACATAAAATTCAATATGGCTTAATGTATGATGGTGCAGTATTGCCATATTTGTTTTAAAAAAAACTGACAATTTTCAAAAAAAAAATCTGTTTTTATGGGAAAAATTGCACCTTAAGGATTGTTTGAACTATCACATTTCTTACGTATTCCATAATACTTTGTGAGATAGATATCTAATGAGTTTTGTTGTGACTGTCATGCTTTTGTTAAAATGCAACCCTGATCCAATGAAAAGTTTAGAAAATTTTCAAAAAACGATGAAGTCGTATGGAATGTCAATTTTTTTTTCGTAATACTTGCCATTTTCATAACACATTGCATTCACACTATCACACATTTACATATTACTTGAGTTTTTGACATGTATTAATACAAAGTATAATAGTGTAAACTCACCTTTAGTCCTCATCCACATTATGTTACATTTGCTGCGAAACATTTAAGTTTGATGATGAAAGGGGAAAGACGAAACGTGGTATTTGTTATTGAAACAAAGAGAAAATGCATACAAATTATGTAAATGATGCGCAACAAAAGTTTTATTGTATTGACACCAATGCAGTTTCAAAAGAGAATTGAAGACAGTTTCTGTAGAAAATGTTTCTTAATATGGATGAGGACTTAAAAAACTTGAAAAAAAAATTAAAAACGTTGGCTGTTGATACCATAGTGCACTAAGTTTGCAGTTTCAACTCACAGCTAGTGATAGTGCACAATTATTGCAATCAGTGATGAATTTAAAATTAGCAGCCTCACTAAACATGAGTGATAGTGATGTTGAGAAATGTTGCACTCAAAAAAAAATTTTTTTGATTTAAGAAAAAGCAATCATGAGTTTTTTGCAACTTTTTTTTGTTCACTCGTGTGAGTGCCACCTAAAATTTTGCACTAAATTTACAAACAAAATACTTATTTTTTCATGATTAAAGCCAATAATTATTCCGTTATTAACAAAATTTCATGTTGTTTAACTTCCTCTGCTTATGCATATCATCACAAGAATCAAAAAATATGCGCATACATTTCTTAAATTATAGTGAGTCTGTTTATATGCAGCTTTTTTGATTGCAAGTTCAAATTTTGCAATATTTGAATTGAGTGCAGATTTTTGCATTCAATCTTCGTTTACACTGCATTTACACGTGAAAGTACTTTCATGAAAGTTCTGTATACGTATAACAAATAAAAATTTCAATGAAATAGACGACTTTCTTGAAAATTTCTTGTGCGATTACACAGGAAAGTGAAAGTTCATTTTAAAAATGTCGTCAAAGCGAAAAGTTGCAAAAATTATTTAACTTATAGAATTAAAAAAACTAGAAATGGAAGGTATATGTATGATTTATTATTCATATCGCATAAAATTGGGTATGAACATTATAAATTTATTAATTTAATTGTACTTTGGTGGTTTAATTTTGCCTTCATTTGTGTTGTTTTGATTACTACCTAATGAGAGTTGCCAACGTTATCACATACACAAATTTATAGGGCAATAGTTGGGAATAATTATTATGTTAACTTTTTAATAAAATTATTGTTATAAAACACATAAATTGTCATTTTTTATGTATATTTGAAGAAAAATATTATAAATACATTCATACATAGGTTAAATTACCTAAAAATATGGTATAAATTTAAATAAGCGCAAGGAAAGCATGGAATTATATAAGTTTTTTAGGTAATATAACTACATATTCGGGTCTGTTCTAGGTTTCGACTCGTTTTGAAAACGCAAATTTTTTTGAATCCGCATAATTCATAAATTGGTGTTCTTAAATCCGCTTGTTTTTGTGTATTCAAAGTTTGTGTTCAAAAAAAATCTAAATGTCAAAAACAAAAAAAAAAAAACAGCTTTTTATCAGCTGTTCAAAAAAAAAAAAAAAATTTTTTTTTGTATAAAAAATTATTCTTAAAAAATAAAATTTTGTCATAAAAATGCTTCGAGCCTTTGTTTTATCTTATATACAATTGCGGAGACAAGAAAATAATTTTCAAAAAGTTCAAAGAAATTGTTTAAAAAAATTTGTTAAAAAAAATAATGCTTGACTCCATGTTTGTTTTTTTACACAAGCGAGTTTAATAAAAACAACTTAAATTTTTGGATATGTTAAAAATTTTATTTTTATTAATATTTGTGTAAAGGAATATATATTTTTTTTTATTAAATTGAATAAAAAACATTTCAAACTAAAAACCTAAATTTTGTTTTTGTTAAAAATTTTATCACATATTTTATTCTTATATGTGATAAAATTTTTGCTCTAATTGAAAACGAATAAAAACATGCGGATGTGAAATGCAGAACACCAAAAATGCTGAAGTAAACCACTTTCGAGTGGATTCGGATTCTAGAACACACAAAAGTCTTATATTTTGTTAAAATTACTTAAAAGCTTGGAAAATTTACCAATAATTGAAAAGTTATTTTATTTTTTATTTTTGGAAAATTATCTAATGACGATTAATTTTCTGAGGAATATGTTGCATAAATGTTACATGTTCTACATTTTTGTATTCGTTTGTAGAAAAAATAAAACTGTGGGAATCATTTTCAAGTTCTTTTGTGGATATGTTAATGAAAAACATGCGAAACATGTTGCATATTTAAGCCACACTTTTAGGTTTTATTTTATTTGTCATAACACAACCTGCTTAGAATTTTGTGAAAAGATTGCTTAAAAAAGATATATCAAAATGTTTACACATTAAAATAAAAAATTGTATGTATATTATTATCGTTTTAAGTGCTGGTATACACTGTCCAAGTCTTAGCCGTCAAGTCTTGAGTTTTTAGGAGAGAGAGGAAAAAATGGCATTCTCTTTGCCCTTATCTCCTAAAAGCTCAAGACCTGACGTCTGAAACTTAAACAGTGTGAACCAGCACTAACTTTTTCCAAGCCATTAGTGATGTCAATATTGGTTACAGAACCGCAATAGTTTGCAGAAACCGCTCAAATAGCTAATGATGTACATTAACTGCCCGTTCGCCGATATCGAACGTTAACGTCGCATAGAAAATTACATTTACAACAAAAACAATTATTAAAATTTTGTTTTTATTTTAAATGTTATTTACTATGCGAACGTTAACGTTCGATATCGGCGAACGGGCAGTAATTATAAAAGTGTAATAGTTTTAAATAAAAGCAGCTAATTTTGTTCTATTGACGTTGCACAACATGTAAAATGTTGTTGTAAACTTTTGTTGCAAAGTAAGCATATTTGAAAAAACTATATACTTTTTTCAGTTACACATTTTAAATAAAATTAACTTCATTATTCATTTCATTGTAATATGCTATTTATCAATTCATAATGTATAACAATTAACTAAATTATCTACTGAAACTTTTTACTTCTTTGTCTTTCTAAATCTGAATATCGCTCATTTGCTGCAACGTCGTAATTATTCAAAAAATACATTTCGAAATAAAAGTGTTTAAAATTTTTGATTTGCTTGATCCACTTGAAAAAATAACGACACATTTTTTTAAACGGAGAAAGTATAAAAGATATAAAGACGCGTTTTATACACAGTATAAAGAAAAACATAGCGACCAATTCTTTATCACTACCTAATTTGTGCGATAAATAACAAAATTCTTCTTGTAAGTGTAAGATGCGACCATTATTATCAATTACGTATGTCCGCCTTGGTAAAATTACCTAGATTATTTATTTGTGTGTACAAAATACATTAAATTTAAAATGATAATTTTTTTGTGTGTACAAAACAAATTAAATTTACAATTATTATTTTACCACAATCCTGTAAATTTGTATAAGTCTGTTTAGTGGGCAACAGTGTTTACCGCTCTGTCATTTTACTTTCAGAAAGTGTCAAAAAATTACTTTCTTGAAAAAATCGTTGAAAGCTGAGTGGAAAGTAAAAAAATGGGAGTGTATTAGTGAAAAAGTGTGAGTGTATTGCGACTTTCATGAAATTACTTTCACGTGTAAATGCTAGGTTAGTGATAGCGAAAAAATTTGCAATATCACTAAATTTTTTTAGTTGTAGTTAAAAAATAGCAATCATCACTAAAGGTGGTAAAAAAGAGTGCAAACTAATTTTTTTGCAGTTTTATTTCGTGATAGTGCACTGCTGATTTAAATCAACTATGGGATTTCTCGTCCCGGGAATTCCCGGGATTTTCAGTTGTTTTCAATTCCCGCTTTCCTGGGTATTTAGTGCGGGATTCCCGGGAAATTTTGAAAAAAATGTTTTATTAAAACTTTAGTAAATTTATGTCAGACTTGAGTCTTTAGTTGTTTTATCCAACTTAATTTCACCACAATATTTAAATTTTCTACAGTTTTAGGCTTTGAAACTTATTTTTGAGAATGGGCTTTATATTGGGCCTATGATAAATTATAGACCTTTCATTACGAAATTTTATTTCTAGTCCTAGCAAACTGAAGTGTAAATTTTACAACATTATTAAAAAGCTTGCGGTTAAGAGCGCAGTAAAGTGTTTTCCTAGATTGTGTTTTATATGCGGCATTTCAAGTGATTTTGAGTCTTATGAAGTAGAAAGTAGAAATTTTTTTGCATTTCGCCACAAATTTATGTTAGTTTTTGTTGAGTTTTTAGGGAGGTAGTTGCACATTTGGGTGCATAACTCTTTTCCTACTGAAGCGATTCTGCTGGAATTCAATCCCAAACAGCCTAGAAGGTCTAGAAATATTTTGACACCCAAATGGCAAAATCGGCTTAGAATTAATAAAGGACTAAATACAAATACTTTATGGGACCTTAGATGAATATTAAAAAAAATATCACATGGAATGACAAACTTCGTATACCTTCATACACCACTGCTGATTAAGGGTTATAACATTGTAAAAAATATGTTATTAAATATATGTAGTAAATTAAATTTCTCCTTTCTGCTGAATTTGTTAAACGGTAAAATTGTTTCAGAATTCCTACTTCGTAATATTGAGCTTTTAGTTCCTAATCGCCCTTCCAGAATTTTTATTCCCGTAAGACTAATACTTTCATTCTAATTATGCAAATAAGCTCTGAATTTGACAATGTATATACGTATGTATATTGATTTCTATTATCCTATTGACATCAATATAACCTCTTAAGTGTTTTCAAATAATTTGAATCTTAAATTTTTTACTTTTTTGTTACATAACAGATACTAAATTTAATTATGTTAAGCGTAATAGCCAATAAGAAATATTAATTTCATTGGAGAAATAAGTAAATAAATAAATACAAAATATTGGGCGGGAGTCCCGGGATCCCGGGAATTTGATTTTTATTTCCCGCTTTCCCGGGAATCCAAAAAGTGCGGGAATAAAAAAACTCTAGTTGATACACATTTGGTTTGCATAAAATATTAATTATTTGTTAAATTCGGATATGGTTCTGATGTACATTTTAAATGAGAGCACAAGATATAACATTGTTGCATTAGAATAAATGTATTTTTATTATAAGATTCTTAGGTTTTATCCGATCTCGGCTCATTATGACTTAAAATTTTTGTAATCAAATGGACTATACAATTAATTTATAAGACCATGGATTTTGTAATTACATGTCAGAACAAACATATTTTTTAAAGGAAAAAAATATGTCAAAAACTAAACAATTTTCAGAAAATCTTAGATTTAGCCCAATATAACTTAGCTATTTTTTAACCGGGTGACGCCTTAAGGAGAAGTATAACAACATCGGTGCATGCAATGAATCATATCAACATCGTTTCCCGTTTCTTTTACGACAATAACTAAAATAGTTTAAGAAAAAAACTTGCAAGATCTATAATTTCGCAGGCCTGTGTAATTAAACGCTTCTTTGTATTATTCGAATAAATTGATTAAATACACGGGGTTTGAAGTAAAAAAAACTGCTAAAAAAGATATATCGGCACATTTGGCAACGCTGAGATGGTGTGTTGTGTTTTTATTGTCGATGATACAATTGAAAATTTAACAAATGACTAGAAAAAGTTAAAATACCAAATAAATTCTACTTGCAATCAAGTTGTGTGCTGTCGTTGTTTTTGGATCAAGTGTAGTTGCAAAAGTATTGGTACCAATTTGTACGAAATTTGGAAACTTCACCTAAAGTAGTAGAGCTTAAAGTAGTATAACTTTACTTACAAAAGAGACAAGAATAAAGACAGTCAAAAGATGGGCAAAATGCGACTTTAAGCCGGAGTCACACTATCCTATTCAGTCGTACGATAGCCAAAAAAAAATCGTGTAACTAATAAATGAATTGAGTGACAGATTTTTTGACAAGTCTGACCGACTTGCAAATGTTTATGAACATTTTCATAAAATGATACATTCTATGCGATTTTCCGTTTGCATCTTTTTTGTGGGATAGTGTGGCATTGACAGCAGATTTGGCAAACATTTTTTAATGTCGGGTAGAATTGCGTCAGATTTTCGTGTGAATGAATCGTACGATTGTGTAGGATAGTGAATAATGGCCTTTAGTTGTAAAACGGTAACGCTGGCTATACGGCAAAAATGAATGTAAATATACAAAAAAATTGCCGTCACACCGAGGCGAAAAACACTGTGGTTAGCTGGCTTTCTGAGGCCACCTCCTTATTCCATCATGACTGGCAGTATTCCAGTTAAAACGGAATCTGTGTTGTCCAAAATGTATTTATAAAGTGGCCTCACTACTACAACAATGCAACAAAAGAAAAAACAACAGGCATTTTGTTGCTAGAATTGTGACGGCAAATGTCAAAATAAGCCAATTCGCCTTGATTTGAATGTTAACAAAAAACTTATTCGCCTATTTTCGCTGTCAAAATAGCCAATTTGCTTTAAAAAATTACATAAAATTCAATATGTCTTAATGCATGATGGTGCAGTATTGCCATATTTGTTCTAATAAAACTGACAATTTCCACAAAAAAAAAAATCTGTTTTAATGGGGAAAACTGCACCTTAAGATTGTTTACACCATCACACATTTCTTACGTATTTCATAATACCTTGTGAGATAGAAATCTAATGAGTTTTGTTGTGACTGTCATGCTTTTATTAAAATGCAATCCTGATCCAATGAAAAGTTTAGAAAAATTTAAAAAAACGATGAAGTCGTATGGAATGTCAATTTTTTTTTTTTTTCGTAATAATTGTCATTTTCATAACACATTGCATTCAACTATCACATATTTACATATTACTTGAGTTTTTGACATGTATTAATACAAAGTATAATTGTGTAAACTAGCCTTTAGTCCTCATCCACATTATGTAACATTTGAGTTTGATGATGAAAGGGGAAAGACGAAACGTGGTCTTTGTTTCGTGTACGAGCAGTTTTTGTGAATTTGTTATTGAAACAAAGAGAAAAGACATACAAATTGTTTAAAAGCTGCAAAACAAAAGTTTTATTGTATTGACACCAATGCAGTTTCAAAAGAGAATTGAAGACAGTTTCTGTAGAAAATGTTTCTTAATATGGATGAGGACTTAAAAAACTTGAAAAAAAAAATTAAAAACGTTGGCTGTTGATACCATAGTGCACTAAGTTTGCAGTTTCAACTCACAGCTATGGATAGTGCAAAATTATTGCAATCATTTTGTTGATGTTGAGTGATGCATTTAAAAATAGCAGCCTCACTAAACATGAGTGATTGTGATGGTAAAAAATGTGCACTCAAAAAAAAAAATAAAAAAAAATTTTTTGATTTAAGAAAAAGCAATAATAAGTTTATGGCAACTTTTTTGTTCTTAACTCGTTCGAGTGCCACTTAAAATTTTGCACTAAATTTACAAACAAAAAACTTATTTTTTCCTGACTAAAGCCAATAGTTATTCCGTTATTAACAAAATTTCATGTTGTTTAACTTCCTCGGCTTAGGCATATCATTACAAGAATCAAAAACTATGCGCATACAAAATTACATTTCTTAAATTTTAGTGAGAGTCTATTTTTATGCAGCTTTTTTGATTGCAAGTTCAAATTTTGCAATATTTGAATTGAGTGCAGATTTTTGCATTCAATCTTCGTTTAGTGATAGTGAAAAAATTTGTTATATCGCAAAAATTTTTTAGTGGTAGTTAAAAAAAATAGCAATCATCACTAAAGCTGGTAAAAAAGAGTGCAAACTAATTTTTTTGCAGTTTTATTTAGTGATAGTGCACTGCTGATTTAAATCAACATTTAGTGCACTAACCACAACTATGGTTGATATACACTTGGTTTGCATAAAATATTATTTATTTTTTAAATTCGGAAATTGTTCTGATGTACATTTTAAATTTTACATGAGAGCACGAGTTATAACATTGTTGCATTAGCATAAATGTATTTTTATTAAAAGATTCTTAGCTTTTATCCGATTTCGGCTCATTATGACTAAACATTTTTGTAATCAACAACTGGACTATACAATTAATTTATAAGACCCTTGATTTTGTAATTACATGTGAGAAAAAACATATTTATTAAAGGAAAAAAATTGTCAAAAAACAAAAACATTTCAGAAAATCTTAGATATAACCCATGGTACAACTACACAAGGTAAACTCGTTGCTATAACAAGTACAACAAGACAAAAACCACAGGCGGAATTGTTTTTGTATTTGAACCAACCCGTCAAAAAAAGCAACACTGTGCCTTCAAAATAAAAACACAAATTGAAAAAAAAACAACACGTGCAGACATTTTAATTATTCGAGTTGAACCCACACTGGTCGTTGTGGTATCTGATTTGACTAATCATGAGTTAGAAGTATTACCCAGAGATTTGCAGCTTTGCTCAGATGTCGCTACTGGTGTCGACTGTTTAGGTCAATTTCAATGGGGTGACTTGGTACAACTAGAGTAAGTGAAAAAGGTTAAAATATATTTGTTAAAGTTTGAAATAACATTTTAATTTGTTCAATAGCGCACAAAATGTGGGAGTTGTTTGACTATTCTATTCAACCATCAGGGACGGTCGGGAGAAATAAAACATTTATATCGCAGCTTAGCATTTTTACATTGTAGGATGTATACGGAAAATGGTGGTATATTTGTGTGCAAGACTCGTCATCTTCAACTAGCTGGAGGCAGCAAATCACAAAGCAATAATTTGGGCCCTCTTGGTGGCTTAGGTTATACATATGTCTCCACGTATTCAATCGCCTATGCATCTATCTGGTGGACGCGGTGGCCGAGGAGGATCGAGAGGTGGTCGTGGCGGTTTTAAAGTTACACGGGATCGTGAAACACCAAACTAGGATTCTCAAGGTCGCACGCCTTATAGCAGTTCGATGACTCCATTACATGACGGCAGTATGACTCCACGTCATGGAGCTTAGGATCCAAATGTTACAAATACACCAGCACGAAGCAATGACTTTGACAACTCACTTGAAGAACCAAGCCCCAGTCATGGCTATAACCCTAGCACTCCAGGTTATCAGATTAATACACAATTTCCGCCGCAAACTCCTGGAACACTTTATGGCTTCGATAATAGCTACAGCCCCTATAATCCCAGTCCAAGTCCAGCACCTTCACCATATCCTACACTTACTATACACTTGGCTCCTGTTTTACCAGAAGTTGGAGATGATTTCAAAGTTATTTATGGTGATGAACGGGAATCGGTCGGTAAAGTGGTCTCGCATTCGGATAAAGATACTAGCATATGCGAACTCAATGGAGAAATAAAGATGATACCTACTGCGTATTTAAGCAAAATGAAATCAATCGATTAATTCATAAGAATACATTAAACAACTTTTTTAACGCAAGCTTCGCGGAAACCCAAAATTATTTCAAATATATAAAAAGATTCTTAAAAATCTTAAGAAATACCTGTTTCTTTTATTTTTAATCATACAAAAGTAAAGTGTTAAAAGATATGGAATATTTGGGGCCATGTACCAATTATAAATACGGCAAATTTGCGAATTCTTCGGAAAGTTTGTCGGTAGCCATGGCGTCCTCGTTAAGCATCCATCTGAAAGTAGGTTCATCCATGTTGATCTTTTCCAAATTTACTTTGGCTGCATCTTCAGCATTCAATTGTGGTGTAACTTCATCTGCGTCATTTTCGAGTTCCTTGAGGAGAGAAGGTCCGATTGTAAGCAAATCACAGCCTGCCAGTGCTTTTATTTCACCAGTGTTTCTAAACGATGCCCCCATAACGACAGTTTGATAACCGAACTTCTTGTAGTAGTTCTAAATTTTTGCTACGAAAATAACACCGGGGTCTTTTGGTTCATATTTCTATTTATCTGTATTGGCCACATACCAGTCTAGAATACGGCCCACGAATGGGGAAATGAGAGTTACTTTTGCCTCAGCGCATGCAACAGCCTGTGCAAAACAAAACAGTAAAGTCAAATTACATTTGACATTGTGTTGGGATTCCAAAATTTTTTCAGCTTGAATGCCCTCCCAGGTGGAGGCTAACTTTATTCGAATGCGATCCTTTCCAATTCCCATGTCTTCGTACAATGAAATCAATTTTAAAGCCTTTTCAACGCTCTTCTCGGTATCAAAAGACAGACGAGCATCTACTTCAGTCGAAACACGCCCGGGAACAATTTTTAATATTTAACATCCAAATAAAACGCACAAATAATCCATGGCGTCTTCAATTTTTTCATCCGCAGATCTGCAAAGGAATAAATGTATAAACATAAATATGTACATACATATTGCATCCGCTGCTTGTTTGAAATCATACTAACCCTCCAGTTTTTTCCCATATCCTACTGCTTTTTGAACAATTTCCTTATAGCGATCCATTTTAGCGGCGTTTAAAATAAGAGAAGGATTTGTTGTACTCACTTTCAAAGTCACCAGTATCAGCCACGACAGTAGTGTATTTCTTTAACTGCTCCAAGACAGACATTTTAGATCTTTTTAGCTCGACTTCAGATTCCAGTTTTACACCGCAAATTTCACTTAAATTTAAACTTAAATTTTTTCACAAATTTAATTAAAAATCACAATAATTTTCAATTTAATTAAAATTTTTTCAAAATCAAATGTTTTTCACAATTTTTTTTAATTCAACTGAGTATGTAAAAAAACATAAACAACTTTTGACTTTTAGGTTCAAACTGGGGTAAACAGCTGACAAACATCTGGGCCAACGAGTTTACCTTGTGTACTTGTACCATGATATAGCCCAATATAACTTAGCTATTTTTTTTAACCGGGTGACGCCTTAAAGAGAAGTATAACTATATCGGTGCCTGCAATGAATCATATCAATATCGTTTCCCGTTACTTTTACGACAATAACAACATATAATAATAGTTTAAGAAAAAAACTTGCAAAAATTATAATTTCGCAGGCCTGTGTAATTAAATGCTTCTTTGTATTATTCGAATAAAATTGATTAAAAACACGGGGTTTAGGGTAAGAAACTGCAAAAAAAGATATATCGGCACATTTGGCAACGCTGAGATGGTGTGTTGTGTTTTTATTGTCGATGATACAATTGAAAATTTAACAAATTACTACAACAAGTTAAAATGCCAAATAAATTCTACTCGGAAGCATGCATAAGTATCGGTACAAATTTGTAAACTTCACCTAATACCGTGCCACTGTTGCATATAATTATTATTTAATCATTTATACAAAAACAGTTACTGATTATTTGTTAATAGGACGAGCTTAAAGTAGTAAAACTTTACTTACAAAGAGACAAGAATAAATACAGTCAAAAGAGGGACAAAATTCGACTTTAAGGCGGCGATACACTATCCTATTCAGTCGTACGATTTGCCAAAAAAACAAATCGTGTGACCAAGGCGAATTCAACTACAGGTGGTGTCGAAACGCCATCTGATTTTGACAGTTCCAGCTACTTTGTTTCGATTTGTTAGGAATGGTTGACATTTTGAACAGTAAACACTAACAATGCAATGCAAAAAACCCTGTGTTGTTTCTGTTGTTTTTGGATTGTTGTAGTATCGACAACACCTGTAGTTGAATTCGCCTTGCGTGTGACTAATAAAGAATGATAATGTGGCTTCATAATGAATTGAGTGACAGATTTTCTGACAAGTCTGACCGACTTGCAAATGTTTATGAAAACTTTCATAAAATGAAACATTCTATGCGATTTTCTTTTTGCATTTTTTTGTGGGATAGTGTGGCATTGACAGCAGATTTGGCAAACATTTTTTAATGTCGGGTAGAATTGCATCAGATTTTCGTTGTAAAACGGTAACGCTGGCTATACGGCGAAAATGAATGTAAGTAAACAAAAAAATTGACAGTTGCCGTCACACCGAGGCGAAATACACTGTGACCAGCTGACTTTCTGAGGCCACCTACTTATTCCATCATGTGTGTTGTCTGTTCTCGCATTCAAATACAGCATCACCTTTTTGTCACAAATCGAGAAACGAAGCAATTTTTTGTTTCACACTTACAGCCGTACCTAAACAAGAGCGGAAGGCGGAACGTTTTCTTCAGCGTAGCTTTTACGCTGATATGCCATACCTAAATAAGAGCGTCAGCGTTGTGCCATAAACAGTAGTGTTAACTTTCGTGCCGACTAAAACTCTCATAAAAGACATAAGAAATTGAATTAAGACCCCATTTGCCATTATTTATTATCAAACAATAAAAACAGGGTTGTCAAAACAACAAATATAGCAGCCCTGTTTATTTCAACGCGCTGTCAAAATCGGATTTTCCAATTGCAAAGCGCTACCGTTACGTTGCCGTCGCGTTGTTTCGGTATGCTACATACAAATTGTATGGGCATGAGGATTTTTGACAGCTAGAAAACGCGTTCCGCTCTTGTTTAGGTATGGCTGTTAATGTGAGAAATTTGGCGATGCGAAAAATACAGAAACGAGCTACAGTAGTGCGATTCACTAACTTTTTTACGATAATCGTATCGTTAACATAAATATAACGAAAATTAATTGAATTTGCTATTCAGTAACATTTTTAACGATATTCGTGGTCGATTAAAGTCAGCTGTTATTTTAAGCAGTTTTTTTTCGTTATTTTAGCGACAATAATTTAAGTTCTGTTTATTTAATAGATAAAGTGTATTCTAAGTAAGGTTGAAATACAAGCAGTTAATAAAACGGCTGCAACTGCATCGCGTGTGTTTCCTTTGGTACGTTTATTTCCCAACATTGTCGTTTTATTTTTATTTGTTTCAGTGTTTTTTTTAGGGTTGGTTTATTTCTTTTATTTGTTTCTTACACAGGGGCTCCACCTGATAAAATATCTGATATAATATGTGAGAGAACATCGGCAGAATGAGAGAGCACATTTCTTCATGTTAATCTTAATCTTAAACAAGGAGAACATCTATCTTATAAGATTTCATAATTTACTGGTTTTCGTACAGTAAACTTGTGTCGTTTTTTATTTTATTTTAGTTTTTTTCTTTGTTTTTAGTATTCAATATTGTTTTTCAAGCACTTTTTACAAGATTTACACTATTTTCGCTAAAAAAAATTAAACATTTTAATGATAGCGTCTTAATATTAATTCATATGTATGTATGTATGTGTATTTTTGACAGCTTATCTTATAAGATAGTTGTTATAAGATTTCTCATAACAACTGTCTCATAACATTTATTATAATATATAACTAACACTATTTGAGAGTCCACACGTAAGATACTACTCTCTGCGATTGAATTTGACGTTTGCTGATATAAAAATATTATATCTTATCTCAGGTGGATGATGTTTTGTTTTTGTTTTAATGTTACTGTTGTTGGATTAAGAAACTTGTTTTTGTTGTAGGTTCAAATTTTGTTTTGTGGTCAGGGCTGCCAGATAAAATTGTGAAAAATCGTCCATTTCCTGAGAAAAAATAAAAAAATCGTCCTTTTCTGTTAAAAAATCGTCAAAAAAATCGGACAATTTAAATTTAGATTTTAAACGAAGTTTGTTCGATTTTTATTTAAAAACAAAACATATAAAAACAAAACATATACCCCCGTATGTTTATGAAATTGTTTGTTAAATTTAACAAACGTTTGTTAAGGAAAATTTTCGTAAAAAACTTGTTTTGTAAAGCTTTTATTACTATATTATAATAATCTATGGTTTTTTTCAAAGTCTTAAGAATAAAAGATACTTTCAATCGAACCATTTTTTTAAAAAATTTCAAATTTGTATATCGTTCACCACAGAGGGTATATATACAAGTTGGTTTTTAATAAGTTTGGCATTCCTTTTGTAATTGCAATAATATTAATATTAGGCCCTATAAAGTATAACCCCCATATTCATAAAAAATATTTGAGGTTTATAGCAGGTTTATTACACAAATTTTCATACAAAATTCGTTTCATAAACCTTTTATTAATCAAAAATATTTTTTATGAATATGGGGGTATATGTATATTCTGAGTCCTTATGAATAGCTAAGTTGGTTTAACGATGTCAATCTAACCACGTGTTTGTTGAAATTTCCGGGATTTCCGAAGACTCGTATATAAAAACTGCTATACATTTATATTAGATATAGTACGGAATAGTGTGCTATTATATTTCAGCCAGATCGGTCTACAAATGCCTAAGATATGAACAAAAAACCACAACTGCCTGTAATTTCTACCCATCTTTAAATCCAAGTCTCTAATTTTGACCTGTAAACCTTAACATCTTTAAATCTTCTTTTAATTTGCTATTATTTTTTCTTTTTTACCTGAAATAACATTTCCTCACGAAATTATAGTTTTGGCACCATGACAAAGGAGGATAAAATTTGGCTTAAAAATTTTTCATATATATGGAGTATTTTAAAAATGAGCAAAATAAGTCCATAACTTCACCTGCTCCGCACACGAGTGAACTCTCAATCTCAAAATCAAGGTTTTGGTACGAATTTTTACTTAAATTGACTTGACTCAAAATTTAGCTGGAAAAGTGGAAAAATTTCTTGTATAATTTTATTTACAATAGGAATGAATATAAAAATTTAAGCTTTCTTGTTTACAAAAATGTTTTTTTTCTGTGCAGCCTAATAACAAACATCAAAAGATTAAAAATTGTCTTATTTTGAGGACTGAATAAAATCGTCACTTTTTAGAAAAAAATCAGCAAATCGGCACTTTGCTAATTTCGGAAACAAAAATCGTCAAAATGACGATAAATCGTCAAATCTGGCAGCCCTGTTTGTGGTTTTGTTTTGAACGAACAAAAAAAAATGAACTTTTGCGTGAACAATATTCTCAGTTTTGTTATTGGTTTTAATATGTATATGAATTTTTGAGAGTTGTTTATGTTATTCTATTTTCGTTGTTGTTATAGAAATGGTATTTTATACTAAAAAGAAAAGCTTTTATATAAAAATTTTAAATCTGTTTTGTCCTAATGAATGAATGAAAGGTAGTTCTTAAAAAGTTTTATTTAGACAGTTATCACTATTGTAGGAATCAGTTTATTGCGATAAAAAATATAAAAATTGCGGAGCTCTCAAAAAATACGTCTGATCACGTTGAACGGAACGAACCAAAATTTTAGTATCGTACTACATTTCCCTATCTAGAAAATATTGTTGATGAAAATTTTGATCAATTCTTTGACTAAAATCTTCATCAATCTTAATCTCATGATACTTTTACCCGTTTGATTACACTTATTGCGCCAATTTAAAGAATTATGACCAAGACGAATTCAATAAGGTCAACTCTTTAGCTGTCAGCTGTTTATTCCAATTTGTTAAACAATTTTAATTAAAATTTTTCTGTTTTCAATGTACATATAAATTTTTAAGAAAGTTGTGATAAAAAAAACGGTATCAAAAGAAAATTACATTAAATGATTTAATAAGAAAATTAATAGTAACATTAAACAAAGTCTTAAGTCCCAGTTAGCTGACAGTAACAGTAACGTTGCAAATCAGCTGCTTAATTTTGTTGTATGTAAATCAATTAGAACGATTATAGTTAGCAGTAAGATGTTACTTGACCGTAACGTTTAAATCTGTAGAAAATACTTTTTTACTGTATGGTTACATTACTGTTACTGCCAGCTAACTGATGATTTGCTCATTCATGCATACACGCTGATCCTGTATGAGAAAAACAAATATTAAATTGGGCATAAATAAATCTATCCTAAAAATTTACTACCGTATTGAAATTTGGTCTTATATCAGTTTTTTAATACCATAAATTTTGTGATGACTGATTCATACCATCGTTCCAATATACATACATAACTCCCCTCCTTAAAATTGAAGTACCACTAAAGCTGTTAGGAGTGCTGATATTTTAAAAGAGAGAAACATATTTTGGAGGAGAGTGCTACAAACAACGAGCAGTTTTGGGGCAAACAATGCTGCTTAAAAAATTAGAATTTACGGCTGAAAATTATTTTATTTCTTCTTCTTTTACGTGTTTACTCTGCAAAGTTTTCGCTGAAATGGTTACTTTTAGCACTAGATACCACAAAAAGTTTGACAAATATCCGGCATGTCTGCCAAATATTGTTTTGTAATAGATTAAAGAGAACGTGAACTTATTTCCTTTAATCTATTACGAAACAGTCGCAGGCGTATTTTAAATTCGCCAACCACGATTAGGGTGATTACAAATTTTAAATATTTCTACAAACATTGCTTCAAATGTTTGTCCAAACAGCAAACACCCCAATTAACAACACAAATTATTTGTACAAACGTAAAATTTTGACATGTTTGCCATGTCATGGCATGTTAGTTAAGATAGCGTTTTATATCTACAACTAAAAATAAATTCATAAAACATTCTGATGGTCGGCCAATAATTTCACACAGGTCTTAACCGCAACCAAAACTAACGTCAGTTTTTATAAAGATTGGTTAATATTTTATACATCCCATATAGAGCCCACTCCGGAGTTATTTTAATCAGCTCGCATTTTAAAGTTTCAGGTACTAATCCTATTTTTGACTTTTCCTAAATTTAAAAGTTCAAAAAATCGTAATTTTACTCTTCATTAAGCGATTTTCAAAATTTTTATTTTTTTAAAGATATAATAATAACTAGTTAGCTTTAAAGAAAGCACAAAAAAAAACTGTTATGTAGGTAATGGCTATTTACGTAAAAAAAATTATAAATATAAATTTTGTAATTTTAAAAATCATGAAAAATCCCAAACGGGAAAAAGTTAAAGTCTTATTACTTTTACGTAAAGTCATTTAAAAGCAATGTAAGTATGGCTTAAAGATAATATTGATCCCGAATTTTGAATCGTTTTTAAGTTATTCCAATATATGTAGCGGAAGTGCCTTAATTTTGGACATAACGGTATATCGCGAAAAGTCGAGTTTATAGAAAAAAAACTAAGTGCAGATTTGGATTTCATTCAGTTCTTAATCAACAAAAACCTTGTTCCCTTGTGTAATTGGGTGATTTTTATTCTCGAGAAAAGTATTTTCAATGAAAAAATAATTCCTTGGGAATATTCGATAAATTACTTTTTTTGTTTCTAATTAGAACTTTAGCAAGATCACTTCTTTTTTATTTTTTGAAATAAAATATTTCTTTTTTTTTATCTAGTTTCTTTCCACTTTAAATTTTTTTTTTTTTGGATACAGAAAACCTTCTACAATATTTTACTGATGTTATACATTGTGTAGTAACTTTTTTTTTATTGGAAAATGTCTTAGATTTGTGCGAACAGGGAAACTCCAGCCTCAAAATTGCTGTAAACATTATAAAAAGAAAACATAAACGATTTGCTGTTTTGATGAAAGAATCACGGGTATCAAAAAGAATACCAAAAACAAAAGGCTTTGTGGAAACCATTGTTGAAATGCCAGACGATGTTTTTTACAGCCACTTAAGGCCGAGGCCACGCAATGAGCGACTAAGCGACGAGCGACTGAGCGGTGAGCGTCAAAAAATTAAAACATATGAAATAATACTGAAGTGGCCACGCAATGAGCGACATTTCTGAGCGGCTGAGCGACATTTCTGAGCATCTAAGCGGCGTCGCTCAGAAATAAAACTTGTTCTAATTTTTAGTTGTTTTCTGAGCGGCAAAAAATAAAAGAAATTACCAAATTTTAAAAATAAAAATATAAACGAGAAATTATGGAGAGAAGTTGGTGAAATTTGTTGTTGCACACAGTGATGCCAGTAGAAATTTTAAAAAATCCCTTTTTCCCTACAACCAAAAAAAATTTTCCCTACTTAAATTTTTTTTTTTTTTAAGCAACAGGCAAACAAATACATATTTTGCTAATACTATAATTAAAGCATTTATTAACATTTACAATTAAAGCATTTATCAACAACAAGAAAAAAAACCAAAATAAATATGCAAATGCAAATAGCAAAAATAAGCGAATAGTTGGCAGATGCGAACGCGAATTTTCGTCGCACCCTAAAAATTGTTAAAAAAAATACTACATTTGTACTTAAATGCTATATAATTTTAATTTTTAAATGTAAATAATGCGAATATGTACGTATTTTTACACAATATATTAAAAATTAGATAATATTTTGAAAATTCCCTACATTTTCCTTAAAATAAAAAATCCATCCTTTTTCCCCTACGCTTGAAATTTTCCGAAAAAATCCCTACCAAAAGGGAAAATTCTTTACTATTGGCATCACTGGTTGCACAGGTAATTTTTAGTTGTTTTCTGAGCGGCAAAGAATAAACATGGCAAAAATGAATGTGTAGATTCTAATTTCATCTGTACAAAGCCGACCGCTATTATGGCAAGACAGATTACCAAATTTTAAAATTTAAAATTTGTGGTGAAATTTGTGGTTGCACAGGTAAGATTTTATTTAATTTTTATATTTATTTAACACATTTTATTTAGCTTCTAAAATAATACATGTACACATCATTATTATTTTGCATAATTATGTAATCTTTTTATTTCTAGGAGAGACAGCGAAAGCAAAGTGGAAAAATTTAAAGGACACATGCCGAAGAATTTTGCAAAAAAATCCACCAGTAACATCTGGCTCCAGAGCTCATACGAACAAAATAAGATGGCAATATTTTGATATGATGACTTTCATCAGAGACACTGTTGCTCCAGATCCTACCGAAGGAAATTTGAAGGAGCTAGATAATAGGCCACTTGCCGCTCAAACTCGTCGCTTTGTCGCTCATTGCGTGGCCTCGGCCTTAGAATGGGAAGGAGGGCTTTTGATGTAAGTAGTATTTATGTGAATAAAAATCTGCTCGTAAAATTTTTACCAAAGTAATATGTAGAAACTGCTGTGTTTGTTAAATAATTCACACAAAAAGGCTCAGACTGGTCGTCCTGGTCTTGAATTAAAGAACATCCTTTTTATGACTCTGTGGAAACTTTCAAATCAGAACAGCTTTAGTGAAGTAAGCAATCGTTTCTATGTTGGAATGGGTGCGGGGTGCGTGCTACAGAGGTTTTGTTGATTGTGTTCAGCTTATTGCTAACCAAAACCAACTTATAAAATTTCCCAACTCAGAATCAAGCCGGAGAAAAATAATGGAAGGTTTTGAATCATTTAGATCTCATCCTTTTCCCTACGTCTTGGGATGTATTGATGGTACACACATCAGAATATCACAGCCATCAAATGATAGTATCAGTTATTATAATCGCAAGGGAACATATTCTATTATTGTGCAGGTAAATTTTTTTAATTCATTTTTATTGACTCAATTTATTACATACATACAAATTTCATTTGTATATACAGGCTGTGCCTGATAGTGAGTTCCGATTCCTTGATGTTTTAGTGGGACATCCAGGTCGTTGTCACGATGCGTCTTTGTGGGCCGATAGTCCTTTAAAGCGTGCAATTGCATCAGGCCACATTGCTTTCCCTTCTAATTGCCACTTGTTAGGCGACTTGGCCTATTCCTTAGGAAATTATTTAATGGTACCTTACCGTGATAATGGATACTTGTCAGCTGAACAAATCAGTTTTTATACAATCTTAAGTTCAACTCGAGTGTGTGTAGAACAAGCATTTGGAATATTAAAAATAAATTTCGAATTTTGAATTATTTAGAAGTTCGTGGTGTAAAGCTAGCAAAAACTATAATTATGTCCTGCTTTATTCTGCATAATTTCATTATTAACACGGATGGGTCTCCTGAGAACGTGGAGATTGTTCATGAAATAGACTCTGAAAATTACAGCAATAACATTCCAAATGACGAAACCCCAAGAGAACAAGCAAGAATGAAGAGAGAAATGCTAACTACTTTTCTATCAGCATAGATTAAAGAAACGTTTTTATTTAATGTTTATGTTTATTTTATTTAAAATTAATTAACACAAATAAATTCATATTCTGATTAATGAAATAAAATTAACAAAAACAAATTCGTATTATGTACTAGTTAAAGAAACAAAATCAACAAAAAAAATTATATTCTAATTAAAAAAACGTAAAATCTTTTATCCAACACAGAGATTTATATCTAAAATTTTAAAATTGCAAACTCATTTAATATAGCTTCATGTAATTTTCTTATTTCCTCAATTTTTTCTTTTTCGATTTTCAATTTTTCTTTCTCACAATTTAGAACATCTTCTAACAATTTCCTATCTGCTTGGCTTTCTTTTGTTAAGAACTCCACAATATCGACTCGATTACGCTTCCGTGCTGGAGGTGAGCTTTCACGTTGGATCGGAGCTGCTTGAGACGTGCTAGGCTCGTTACTGTCCTCGGTCAGATCTGCCAACAATGTGGCTAAGCTCGATTCCAGATTGCATTCTGGCACAGATATGTCACTCCGGCAGCCATACACTTCGTCTAGTCGGTCATAGAAGTCCCAGGTAGTTGCTGCTTCGCCCGACGTCTTGTTGCGTTTCTTACTGCGCTTATACGTCACCATGGAATTTAAAAATTTTCTATATATTTCGTCCCGTGAAAATGGGAACGTGTCATCTATGGACTTAATATTTTGTAATACACGTTCCCATAGCACAACGCGTTTCTTGGTTTTTCCTCGATATTCTTTTTCCATGTCCAATCTTGCATTTATTAAAAGATTTTTAAAATAATGCGTCCATTTTTTACTGTAATAAAAAGAAAAAATAAAACTGAATAGAGAAATATAATAAATTATAACAAAAAATGCTTACTTATCTTCCTGCGTCGCCATCGTATTTTGTCTTGCATTTGCTTTGCATCTACTTTTATTTGGATGCCTTTGTTGCTTTTCCTTGCGTATTAACTACAACAGTGTTGCAAAAGGGAACAAAATACATTGTAAAAATTTTCGGGGTTGAATTTACGAACACGCTGCAATGTATTACTACAAAGCAACATACGTTTAGGAAGTCAGCCTTATATAGTTATTTGCAAGCAAAATATATGCGAAATTTGTGTATCTACAGTTGTTTTACTACTCAGTAAAAAATCCCTACCAAAAGGGAAAATTCTTTACTATTGGCATCACTGGTTGCACAGGTAATTTTTAGTTGTTTTCTGAGCGGCAAAGAATAAACATGGCAAAAATGAATGTGTAGATTCTAATTTCATCTGTACAAAGCCGACCGCTATTATGGCAAGACAGATTACCAAATTTTAAAATTTAAAATTTGTGGTTGCACAGGTAAGATTTTATTTAATTTTTATATTTATTTAACACATTTTATTTAGCTTCTAAAATAATACATGTACACATCATTATTATTTTGCATAATTATGTAATCTTTTTATTTCTAGGAGAGACAGCGAAAGCAAAGTGGAAAAATTTAAAGGACACATACCGAAGAATTTTGCAAAAAAATCCACCAGTAACATCTGGCTCCAGAGCTCATACGAACAAAATAAGATGGCAATATTTTGATATGATGACTTTCATCAGAGACACTGTTGCTCCAGATCCTACCGAAGGAAATTTGAAGGAGCTAGATACGCCAGACATTGAAATAAATTCTGTTATTGATGATCTTCTGAGTGAGGAGGAAATTATATTGGTAAATACGCCTATCAGCAGCAGCAAATCAAAGGATTTCACAGACATGCGACAGTATTGCCAAAATCTGTCTGGAAATTTGCGTAGATTTGTATATAAATGGTTAAATTCGCCGTAATGTCGCCTTGCTTGATTTATAGGATGAACACCAAATCTTCTTTTTTTTCTTAAACGCATTAAATTCTTATAAATATGAATACGATTTTCGCGTAATAACATTAAACAAACCTCTCTTGACAATGGCATTTTAACAACTAGCCGCTCAGAAATGACGCTCAGTAATAGGCCACTTGCCGCTCAAACTCGTCGTTTTGTCGCTCATTGCGTGGCCTCGGCCTTAGAATGGGAAGGAGGGCTTTTGATGTAAGTAGTATTTATGTGAATAAAAATCTGCTCGTAAAATTTTTACCAAAGTAATATGTAGAAACTGCTGTGTTTGTTAAATAATTCACACAAAAAGGCTCAGACTGGTCGTCCTGGTCTTGAATTAAAGAACATCCTTTTTATGACTCTGTGGAAACTTTCAAATCAGAACAGCTTTCGTGAAGTAAGCGATCGTTTCTATGTTGGAATGGGTGCGTGCTACAGAGGTTTTGTTGATTGTGTTCAGCTTATTGCTAACCAAAACCAACTTATAAAATTTCCCAACTCAGAATCAAGACGGAGAAAAATAATGAAAGGTTTTGAATCATTTAGATCTCATCCTTTTCCCTACGTCTTGGGATGTATTGATGGTACACACATCAGAATATCACAGCCATCAAATGATAGTATCAGTTATTATAATCGCAAGGGAACATATTCTATTATTGTGCAGGTAAATTTTTTTAATTCATTTTTATTGACTCAATTTATTACATACATACAAATTTCATTTGTATATACAGGCTGTGCCTGATAGTGAGTTCCGATTCCTTGATGTTTGTGGGACATCCAGGTCGTTGTCACGATGCGTCTTTGTGGGCCGATAGTCCTTTAAAGCGTGCAATTGCATCAGGCCACATTGCTTTCCCTTCTAATTGCCACTTGTTAGGCGACTTGGCCTATCCCTTAGGAAATTATTTAATGGTACCTTACCGTGATAATGGATACTTGTCAGCTGAACAAATCAGTTTTTATACAATCTTAAGTTCAACTCGAGTGTGTGTAGAACAAGCATTTGGAATATTAAAAAGAAATTTCGAATTTTGAATTATTTAGAAGTTCGTGGTGTAAATCTAGCAAAAACTATAATTATGTCTTGCTTTATTCTGCATAATTTCATTATTAACACGGATGGGTCTCCTGAGAACGTGGAGATTGTTCATGAAATAGACTCTGAAAATTACAGCAATAACATTCCAAATGACGAAACCCCAAGAGAACAAGCAAGAATGAAGAGAGAAATGCTAACTACTTTTCTATCAGCATAGATTAAAGAAACGTTTTTATTTAATGTTTATGTTTATTTTATTTAAAATTAATTAACACAAATAAATTCATATTCTGATTAATGAAATAAAATTAACAAAAACAAATTCGTATTATGTACTAGTTAAAGAAACAAAATCAACAAAAAAAATTATATTCTAATTAAAAAAACGTAAAATCTTTTATCCAACACAGAGATTTATATCTAAAATTTTAAAATTGCAAACTCATTTAATATAGCTTCATGTAATTTTCTTATTTCCTCAATTTTTTCTTTTTCGATTTTCGATTTTTCTTTCTCACAATTTAGAACATCTTCTAACAATTTCCTATCTGCTTGGCTTTCTTTTGTTAAGAACTCCACAATATCGACTCGATTACGCTTCCGTGCTGGAGGTGAGCTTTCACGTTGGATCGGAGCTGCTTGAGACGTGCTAGGCTCGTTACTGTCCTCGGTCAGATCTGCCAACAATGTGGCTAAGCTCGATTCCAGATTGCATTCTGGCACAGATATGTCACTCCGGCAGCCATACACTTCGTCTAGTCGGTCATAGAAGTCCCAGGTAGTTGCTGCTTCGCCCGACGTCTTGTTGCGTTTCTTACTGCGCTTATACGTCACCATGGAATTTAAAAATTTTCTATATATTTCGTCCCGTGAAAATGGGAACGTGTCATCTATGGACTTAATATTTTGTAATACACGTTCCCATAGCACAACGCGTTTCTTGGTTTTTCCTCGATATTCTTTTTCCATGTCCAATCTTGCATTTATTAAAAGATTTTTAAAATAATGCGTCCATTTATTACTGTAATAAAAAGAAAAAATAAAACTGAATAGAGAAATATAATAAATTATAACAAAAAATGCTTACTTATCTTCCTGCGTCGCCATCGTATTTTGTCTTGCATTTGCTTTGCATCTACTTTTATTTGGATGCCTTTGTTGCTTTTCCTTGCGTATTAACTACAACAGTGTTGCAAAAGGGAACAAAATACATTGTAAAAATTTTCGGGGTTGAATTTACGAACACGCTGCAATGTATTACTACAAAGCAACATACGTTTAGGAAGTCAGCCTTATATAGTTATTTGCAAGCAAAATATATGCGAAATTTGTGTATCTACAGTTGTTTTACTACTCAGTAAAAAATCCCTACCAAAAGGGAAAATTCTTTACTATTGGCATCACTGGTTGCACAGGTAATTTTTAGTTGTTTTCTGAGCGGCAAAGAATAAACATGGCAAAAATGAATGTGTAGATTCTAATTTCATCTGTACAAAGCCGACCGCTATTATGGCAAGACAGATTACCAAATTTTAAAATTTAAAATTTGTGGTTGCACAGGTAAGATTTTATTTAATTTTTATATTTATTTAACACATTTTATTTAGCTTCTAAAATAATACATGTACACATCATTATTATTTTGCATAATTATGTAATCTTTTTATTTCTAGGAGAGACAGCGAAAGCAAAGTGGAAAAATTTAAAGGACACATACCGAAGAATTTTGCAAAAAAATCCACCAGTAACATCTGGCTCCAGAGCTCATACGAACAAAATAAGATGGCAATATTTTGATATGATGACTTTCATCAGAGACACTGTTGCTCCAGATCCTACCGAAGGAAATTTGAAGGAGCTAGATACGCCAGACATTGAAATAAATTCTGTTATTGATGATCTTCTGAGTGAGGAGGAAATTATATTGGTAAATACGCCTATCAGCAGCAGCAAATCAAAGGATTTCACAGACATGCGACAGTATTGCCAAAATCTGTCTGGAAATTTGCGTAGATTTGTATATAAATGGTTAAATTCGCCGTAATGTCGCCTTGCTTGATTTATAGGATGAACACCAAATCTTCTTTTTTTTCTTAAACGCATTAAATTCTTATAAATATGAATACGATTTTCGCGTAATAACATTAAACAAACCTCTCTTGACAATGGCATTTTAACAACTAGCCGCTCAGAAATGACGCTCAGTAATAGGCCACTTGCCGCTCAAACTCGTCGTTTTGTCGCTCATTGCGTGGCCTCGGCCTTAGAATGGGAAGGAGGGCTTTTGATGTAAGTAGTATTTATGTGAATAAAAATCTGCTCGTAAAATTTTTACCAAAGTAATATGTAGAAACTGCTGTGTTTGTTAAATAATTCACACAAAAAGGCTCAGACTGGTCGTCCTGGTCTTGAATTAAAGAACATCCTTTTTATGACTCTGTGGAAACTTTCAAATCAGAACAGCTTTCGTGAAGTAAGCGATCGTTTCTATGTTGGAATGGGTGCGTGCTACAGAGGTTTTGTTGATTGTGTTCAGCTTATTGCTAACCAAAACCAACTTATAAAATTTCCCAACTCAGAATCAAGACGGAGAAAAATAATGGAAGGTTTTGAATCATTTAGATCTCATCCTTTTCCCTACGTCTTGGGATGTATTGATGGTACACACATCAGAATATCACAGCCATCAAATGATAGTATCAGTTATTATAATCGCAAGGGAACATATTCTATTATTGTGCAGGTAAATTTTTTTAATTCATTTTTATTGACTCAATTTATTACATACATACAAATTTCATTTGTATATACAGGCTGTGCCTGATAGTGAGTTCCGATTCCTTGATGTTTTAGTGGGACATCCAGGTCGTTGTCACGATGCGTCTTTGTGGGCCGATAGTCCTTTAAAGCGTGCAATTGCATCAGGCCACATTGCTTTCCCTTCTAATTGCCACTTGTTAGGCGACTTGGCCTATCCCTTAGGAAATTATTTAATGGTACCTTACCGTGATAATGGATACTTGTCAGCTGAACAAATCAGTTTTTATACAATCTTAAGTTCAACTCGAGTGTGTGTAGAACAAGCATTTGGAATATTAAAAATAAATTTCGAATTTTGAATTATTTAGAAGTTCGTGGTGTAAATCTAGCAAAAACTATAATTATGTCTTGCTTTATTCTGCATAATTTCATTATTAACACGGATGGGTCTCCTGAGAACGTGGAGATTGTTCATGAAATAGACTCTGAAAATTACAGCAATAACATTCCAAATGACGAAACCCCAAGAGAACAAGCAAGAATGAAGAGAGAAATGCTAACTACTTTTCTATCAGCATAGATTAAAGAAACGTTTTTATTTAATGTTTATGTTTATTTTATTTAAAATTAATTAACACAAATAAATTCATATTCTGATTAATGAAATAAAATTAACAAAAACAAATTCGTATTATGTACTAGTTAAAGAAACAAAATCAACAAAAAAAATTATATTCTAATTAAAAAAACGTAAAATCTTTTATCCAACACAGAGATTTATATCTAAAATTTTAAAATTGCAAACTCATTTAATATAGCTTCATGTAATTTTCTTATTTCCTCAATTTTTTCTTTTTCGATTTTCAATTTTTCTTTCTCACAATTTAGAACATCTTCTAACAATTTCCTATCTGCTTGGCTTTCTTTTGTTAAGAACTCCACAATATCGACTCGATTACGCTTCCGTGCTGGAGGTGAGCTTTCACGTTGGATCGGAGCTGCTTGAGACGTGCTAGGCTCGTTACTGTCCTCGGTCAGATCTGCCAACAATGTGGCTAAGCTCGATTCCAGATTGCATTCTGGCACAGATATGTCACTCCGGCAGCCATACACTTCGTCTAGTCGGTCATAGAAGTCCCAGGTAGTTGCTGCTTCGCCCGACGTCTTGTTGCGTTTCTTACTGCGCTTATACGTCACCATGGAATTTAAAAATTTTCTATATATTTCGTCCCGTGAAAATGGGAACGTGTCATCTATGGACTTAATATTTTGTAATACACGTTCCCATAGCACAACGCGTTTCTTGGTTTTTCCTCGATATTCTTTTTCCATGTCCAATCTTGCATTTATTAAAAGATTTTTAAAATAATGCGTCCATTTTTTACTGTAATAAAAAGAAAAAATAAAACTGAATAGAGAAATATAATAAATTATAACAAAAAATGCTTACTTATCTTCCTGCGTCGCCATCGTATTTTGTCTTGCATTTGCTTTGCATCTACTTTTATTTGGATGCCTTTGTTGCTTTTCCTTGCGTATTAACTACAACAGTGTTGCAAAAGGGAACAAAATACATTGTAAAAATTTTCGGGGTTGAATTTACGAACACGCTGCAATGTATTACTACAAAGCAACATACGTTTAGGAAGTCAGCCTTATATAGTTATTTGCAAGCAAAATATATGCGAAATTTGTGTATCTACAGTTGTTTTACTACTCAGTAAAAAATCCCTACCAAAAGGGAAAATTCTTTACTATTGGCATCACTGGTTGCACAGGTAATTTTTAGTTGTTTTCTGAGCGGCAAAGAATAAACATGGCAAAAATGAATGTGTAGATTCTAATTTCATCTGTACAAAGCCGACCGCTATTATGGCAAGACAGATTACCAAATTTTAAAATTTAAAATTTGTGGTTGCACAGGTAAGATTTTATTTAATTTTTATATTTATTTAACACATTTTATTTAGCTTCTAAAATAATACATGTACACATCATTATTATTTTGCATAATTATGTAATCTTTTTATTTCTAGGAGAGACAGCGAAAGCAAAGTGGAAAAATTTAAAGGACACATACCGAAGAATTTTGCAAAAAAATCCACCAGTAACATCTGGCTCCAGAGCTCATACGAACAAAATAAGATGGCAATATTTTGATATGATGACTTTCATCAGAGACACTGTTGCTCCAGATCCTACCGAAGGAAATTTGAAGGAGCTAGATACGCCAGACATTGAAATAAATTCTGTTATTGATGATCTTCTGAGTGAGGAGGAAATTATATTGGTAAATACGCCTATCAGCAGCAGCAAATCAAAGGATTTCACAGACATGCGACAGTATTGCCAAAATCTGTCTGGAAATTTGCGTAGATTTGTATATAAATGGTTAAATTCGCCGTAATGTCGCCTTGCTTGATTTATAGGATGAACACCAAATCTTCTTTTTTTTCTTAAACGCATTAAATTCTTATAAATATGAATACGATTTTCGCGTAATAACATTAAACAAACCTCTCTTGACAATGGCATTTTAACAACTAGCCGCTCAGAAATGACGCTCAGTAATAGGCCACTTGCCGCTCAAACTCGTCGTTTTGTCGCTCATTGCGTGGCCTCGGCCTTAGAATGGGAAGGAGGGCTTTTGATGTAAGTAGTATTTATGTGAATAAAAATCTGCTCGTAAAATTTTTACCAAAGTAATATGTAGAAACTGCTGTGTTTGTTAAATAATTCACACAAAAAGGCTCAGACTGGTCGTCCTGGTCTTGAATTAAAGAACATCCTTTTTATGACTCTGTGGAAACTTTCAAATCAGAACAGCTTTCGTGAAGTAAGCGATCGTTTCTATGTTGGAATGGGTGCGTGCTACAGAGGTTTTGTTGATTGTGTTCAGCTTATTGCTAACCAAAACCAACTTATAAAATTTCCCAACTCAGAATCAAGACGGAGAAAAATAATGGAAGGTTTTGAATCATTTAGATCTCATCCTTTTCCCTACGTCTTGGGATGTATTGATGGTACACACATCAGAATATCACAGCCATCAAATGATAGTATCAGTTATTATAATCGCAAGGGAACATATTCTATTATTGTGCAGGTAAATTTTTTTAATTCATTTTTATTGACTCAATTTATTACATACATACAAATTTCATTTGTATATACAGGCTGTGCCTGATAGTGAGTTCCGATTCCTTGATGTTTTAGTGGGACATCCAGGTCGTTGTCACGATGCGTCTTTGTGGGCCGATAGTCCTTTAAAGCGTGCAATTGCATCAGGCCACATTGCTTTCCCTTCTAATTGCCACTTGTTAGGCGACTTGGCCTATCCCTTAGGAAATTATTTAATGGTACCTTACCGTGATAATGGATACTTGTCAGCTGAACAAATCAGTTTTTATACAATCTTAAGTTCAACTCGAGTGTGTGTAGAACAAGCATTTGGAATATTAAAAATAAATTTCGAATTTTGAATTATTTAGAAGTTCGTGGTGTAAATCTAGCAAAAACTATAATTATGTCTTGCTTTATTCTGCATAATTTCATTATTAACACGGATGGGTCTCCTGAGAACGTGGAGATTGTTCATGAAATAGACTCTGAAAATTACAGCAATAACATTCCAAATGACGAAACCCCAAGAGAACAAGCAAGAATGAAGAGAGAAATGCTAACTACTTTTCTATCAGCATAGATTAAAGAAACGTTTTTATTTAATGTTTATGTTTATTTTATTTAAAATTAATTAACACAAATAAATTCATATTCTGATTAATGAAATAAAATTAACAAAAACAAATTCGTATTATGTACTAGTTAAAGAAACAAAATCAACAAAAAAAATTATATTCTAATTAAAAAAACGTAAAATCTTTTATCCAACACAGAGATTTATATCTAAAATTTTAAAATTGCAAACTCATTTAATATAGCTTCATGTAATTTTCTTATTTCCTCAATTTTTTCTTTTTCGATTTTCAATTTTTCTTTCTCACAATTTAGAACATCTTCTAACAATTTCCTATCTGCTTGGCTTTCTTTTGTTAAGAACTCCACAATATCGACTCGATTACGCTTCCGTGCTGGAGGTGAGCTTTCACGTTGGATCGGAGCTGCTTGAGACGTGCTAGGCTCGTTACTGTCCTCGGTCAGATCTGCCAACAATGTGGCTAAGCTCGATTCCAGATTGCATTCTGGCACAGATATGTCACTCCGGCAGCCATACACTTCGTCTAGTCGGTCATAGAAGTCCCAGGTAGTTGCTGCTTCGCCCGACGTCTTGTTGCGTTTCTTACTGCGCTTATACGTCACCATGGAATTTAAAAATTTTCTATATATTTCGTCCCGTGAAAATGGGAACGTGTCATCTATGGACTTAATATTTTGTAATACACGTTCCCATAGCACAACGCGTTTCTTGGTTTTTCCTCGATATTCTTTTTCCATGTCCAATCTTGCATTTATTAAAAGATTTTTAAAATAATGCGTCCATTTTTTACTGTAATAAAAAGAAAAAATAAAACTGAATAGAGAAATATAATAAATTATAACAAAAAATGCTTACTTATCTTCCTGCGTCGCCATCGTATTTTGTCTTGCATTTGCTTTGCATCTACTTTTATTTGGATGCCTTTGTTGCTTTTCCTTGCGTATTAACTACAACAGTGTTGCAAAAGGGAACAAAATACATTGTAAAAATTTTCGGGGTTGAATTTACGAACACGCTGCAATGTATTACTACAAAGCAACATACGTTTAGGAAGTCAGCCTTATATAGTTATTTGCAAGCAAAATATATGCGAAATTTGTGTATCTACAGTTGTTGTACTACTCAGTAAAAAATCCCTACCAAAAGGGAAAATTCTTTACTATTGGCATCACTGGTTGCACAGGTAATTTTTAGTTGTTTTCTGAGCGGCAAAGAATAAACATGGCAAAAATGAATGTGTAGATTCTAATTTCATCTGTACAAAGCCGACCGCTATTATGGCAAGACAGATTACCAAATTTTAAAATTTAAAATTTGTGGTTGCACAGGTAAGATTTTATTTAATTTTTATATTTATTTAACACATTTTATTTAGCTTCTAAAATAATACATGTACACATCATTATTATTTTGCATAATTATGTAATCTTTTTATTTCTAGGAGAGACAGCGAAAGCAAAGTGGAAAAATTTAAAGGACACATACCGAAGAATTTTGCAAAAAAATCCACCAGTAACATCTGGCTCCAGAGCTCATACGAACAAAATAAGATGGCAATATTTTGATATGATGACTTTCATCAGAGACACTGTTGCTCCAGATCCTACCGAAGGAAATTTGAAGGAGCTAGATACGCCAGACATTGAAATAAATTCTGTTATTGATGATCTTCTGAGTGAGGAGGAAATTATATTGGTAAATACGCCTATCAGCAGCAGCAAATCAAAGGATTTCACAGACATGCGACAGTATTGCCAAAATCTGTCTGGAAATTTGCGTAGATTTGTATATAAATGGTTAAATTCGCCGTAATGTCGCCTTGCTTGATTTATAGGATGAACACCAAATCTTCTTTTTTTTCTTAAACGCATTAAATTCTTATAAATATGAATACGATTTTCGCGTAATAACATTAAACAAACCTCTCTTGACAATGGCATTTTAACAACTAGCCGCTCAGAAATGACGCTCAGTAATAGGCCACTTGCCGCTCAAACTCGTCGTTTTGTCGCTCATTGCGTGGCCTCGGCCTTAGAATGGGAAGGAGGGCTTTTGATGTAAGTAGTATTTATGTGAATAAAAATCTGCTCGTAAAATTTTTACCAAAGTAATATGTAGAAACTGCTGTGTTTGTTAAATAATTCACACAAAAAGGCTCAGACTGGTCGTCCTGGTCTTGAATTAAAGAACATCCTTTTTATGACTCTGTGGAAACTTTCAAATCAGAACAGCTTTCGTGAAGTAAGCGATCGTTTCTATGTTGGAATGGGTGCGTGCTACAGAGGTTTTGTTGATTGTGTTCAGCTTATTGCTAACCAAAACCAACTTATAAAATTTCCCAACTCAGAATCAAGACGGAGAAAAATAATGGAAGGTTTTGAATCATTTAGATCTCATCCTTTTCCCTACGTCTTGGGATGTATTGATGGTACACACATCAGAATATCACAGCCATCAAATGATAGTATCAGTTATTATAATCGCAAGGGAACATATTCTATTATTGTGCAGGTAAATTTTTTTAATTCATTTTTATTGACTCAATTTATTACATACATACAAATTTCATTTGTATATACAGGCTGTGCCTGATAGTGAGTTCCGATTCCTTGATGTTTGTGGGACATCCAGGTGGTTGTCACGATGCGTCTTTGTGGGCCGATAGTCCTTTAAAGCGTGCAATTGCATCAGGCCACATTGCTTTCCCTTCTAATTGCCACTTGTTAGGCGACTTGGCCTATCCCTTAGGAAATTATTTAATGGTACCTTACCGTGATAATGGATACTTGTCAGCTGAACAAATCAGTTTTTATACAATCTTAAGTTCAACTCGAGTGTGTGTAGAACAAGCATTTGGAATATTAAAAATAAATTTCGAATTTTGAATTATTTAGAAGTTCGTGGTGTAAATCTAGCAAAAACTATAATTATGTCTTGCTTTATTCTGCATAATTTCATTATTAACACGGATGGGTCTCCTGAGAACGTGGAGATTGTTCATGAAATAGACTCTGAAAATTACAGCAATAACATTCCAAATGACGAAACCCCAAGAGAACAAGCAAGAATGAAGAGAGAAATGCTAACTACTTTTCTATCAGCATAGATTAAAGAAACGTTTTTATTTAATGTTTATGTTTATTTTATTTAAAATTAATTAACACAAATAAATTCATATTCTGATTAATGAAATAAAATTAACAAAAACAAATTCGTATTATGTACTAGTTAAAGAAACAAAATCAACAAAAAAAATTATATTCTAATTAAAAAAACGTAAAATCTTTTATCCAACACAGAGATTTATATCTAAAATTTTAAAATTGCAAACTCATTTAATATAGCTTCATGTAATTTTCTTATTTCCTCAATTTTTTCTTTTTCGATTTTCAATTTTTCTTTCTCACAATTTAGAACATCTTCTAACAATTTCCTATCTGCTTGGCTTTCTTTTGTTAAGAACTCCACAATATCGACTCGATTACGCTTCCGTGCTGGAGGTGAGCTTTCACGTTGGATCGGAGCTGCTTGAGACGTGCTAGGCTCGTTACTGTCCTCGGTCAGATCTGCCAACAATGTGGCTAAGCTCGATTCCAGATTGCATTCTGGCACAGATATGTCACTCCGGCAGCCATACACTTCGTCTAGTCGGTCATAGAAGTCCCAGGTAGTTGCTGCTTCGCCCGACGTCTTGTTGCGTTTCTTACTGCGCTTATACGTCACCATGGAATTTAAAAATTTTCTATATATTTCGTCCCGTGAAAATGGGAACGTGTCATCTTTGGACTTAATATTTTGTAATACACGTTCCCATAGCACAACGCGTTTCTTGGTTTTTCCTCGATATTCTTTTTCCATGTCCAATCTTGCATTTAATAAAAGATTTTTAAAATAATGCGTCCATTTTTTACTGTAATAAAAAGAAAAAATAAAACTGAATAGAGAAATATAATAAATTATAACAAAAAATGCTTACTTATCTTCCTGCGTCGCCATCGTATTTTGTCTTGCATTTGCTTTGCATCTACTTTTATTTGGATGCCTTTGTTGCTTTTCCTTGCGTATTAACTACAACAGTGTTGCAAAAGGGAACAAAATACATTGTAAAAATTTTCGGGGTTGCATTTACGAACACGCTGCAATGTATTACTACAAAGCAACATGCGTTTAGGAAGTCAGCCTTATATAGTTATTTGCAAGCAAAATATATGCGAAATTTGTGTATCTACAGTTGTTTTACTACTCAGTAAAAAATTTGTGTTTTTTGAGAAAAATCGTATAAACTAGCGCTTCAATAAGAGAGCTCTTATACAGCAGTAAATGATAACGAATAAAATGTACAAAGAAGCTGCTATTTTAGTGCTGACAACGAAGAAGGTTTTAAAGCGGAAAAAAGAAAAAGTCCAACAATAAAGAAGTTTTAATAAGTAAAAGCAAAAAGTGCTAAATTTATTTGATATAGTGTATATCCTGATACAATAACAGCATCAGTAGATAAATTCATACTCTATTACGAAACCAGTGCCCATGTTCTGTAACTAACGCGGCGAGAAACTTTTCGATTGAAATGTGAGAAATGAAACAAAAATGCCATAAATTGAAACAAACAGCTGTTTTCCTCACTTAACTGCGTCTGTAACATTGTTGGCGAGTAATAACTGTTACGTATGGAAATTTCTCGCCAATATACTGAAAAAGTGTGTCTCTAAAATTTTTGTGAGAAGGTTCCCGCTCTGAACTGTCAAATAAACATACTCGTAAAAACGGGGTGAGAAAAATTTTTAACACTAAAATATAAATAAAAATGCAAAGTGCAATAAATATTAACACGGAAGAGATAAGTATTATGTTCTTGGCAGATTTTTGCATTGTTTAATTATTTTGCTTTATGTTAGAAATATACGAATATTTTTAAAGCAATTTTTTCATCAACAAACATTAAAGTCACACGTTACATTTTTTGGTATAGCCAACGGGTGTGGTTGAAAATTTTTAAATTTTAGTCGAATTTGGTCGCCGTCAACAATATGTTTACTGGCGTTCTCAACTTCTGCAATATCTAATCGTCTTCGAGTGGAATATTATGACATTTATAACGTAACGACGTAATCTCTTTTGATAGTTTTCGACATGAGTTACAGACACACTTTTTTTCTCACTTTTCGGGAAACGATGGAATATTTTGTTTCACATGTTTTCGATGCGAGAAGTTCTCACCAAAGTTACAGGACATGGGTACAGGTTTCATTAAAACCAGCAACATTAAAATATCCACCATTTATCATTTTCCTGATTTAACTTAACTTAAAAGAATTCGATCTTAAATTAAAACTTGTACAATTTAAATGACCAGTGTTAAGATTTTGCTTAAACTAAATCGATTTGGATTTTCAAAAACAAAACAAATACGGCCATCAACCTAATTAAAAAAGTTGTAAAAATAAGTGACAATAAGTTTTTACAAAAAAACATAACTAAAATTAAAGATATTTTACTTAATAATAACTATCCACAAAAAATCATCACCAATTTAATTAAACGGGCAACTAATGAAAAAAGTCGGGAAAGTCGTATGAATAAAACAAATGGCATCACCAAATTTTTAAGTCTCTCATACATACCAAAACTCACTGAGAGCTAACAAATAAAGAAATTGATAGATGATGAAACAGTTTAATT
Source organism: Pollenia amentaria (assembly GCA_943735925.1). Taxonomy (NCBI): domain Eukaryota; kingdom Metazoa; phylum Arthropoda; class Insecta; order Diptera; family Polleniidae; genus Pollenia; species Pollenia amentaria. The sequence goes on from OX031010.1 coordinate 71,932,696, forward strand.
AGTTCACAAAGCTAACAATACAATCTCCTCACTATTCACAACAACAAAAACGAAAATAGAAAAAATACAACAGAGCAATGTTGTATATGAAATCGAATGTGTGGGCAATGATAACGAGACTTGCGGCAAAGTTTATGTAGGGACAACAAAAAGAAGTTTAGGCACAAGAATAAATGAGCACAAAACAGATATTGAAGAACAAAAATATACAACAGCTTTGGCGGTGCATTGTTTTGAAATGAAACACACACGACGTAAAAAATCTTGATAGGGAAAGGAAGATGAACAAGAGATTTACATTGGAGAGCTTACGAATCCAGGAGAGAATTAATCTTGCCATAAATAAAAAAGAAAATAAAGACAATGCAAATGCAAACTACAACTTAGCTTTAATTTAGTCAATTTTAAACTGTGATACCAAAAGAAAGAAAGTCCATCTGTGATATATTTTATTTTACTTTATTATTTATTTTATTTATTTTTGTGTTTTATGTGGTACTTGTTGTATTGTTTAAAAACAAATTTATTTAAAATTATAATGTAAAGATTATATGTATGTAAGTGGAATTACTCTTTTATGTTGTATTAGTTTAAAAATTATTAAATTAAAAAAAACATATTGTTCTTTATTTTCCATAACGTTGCCAGATTCAATAAAATTTAAATCCCTGAGGAAGTTGAAAAAATCTCAACGAAACGTCGGAGGGGTAAAACTATGAATAAATAGTCTTTTATTTTTCATTTACTGTGACCTACAATTATTAAGAAAATAAAACATAAAATAACTAACAAAAAACAAATAATATAAGCATGTGCGTTAGGTTGGAGCGTCAAAATTCTTTTTGCGAATTTCAATTTCCAATAGCACTAAGTCGTTCCAATTTTATTCTCAGTTCTTTACCGCTGCATCCATATTGTGAAAATGAGATCGAATCGATCAATTTGTGAAATATCATATGTAGGGAGATAGGTTATTCGACTTTTTCAAAAACCGGTTTTCGAATATTCCGAATAATTGCTATTTTAAGAAAAACCGGTTTTCGTTTAAGCATTTAAGAAATAATCGGTTTTAACTCGAATAAATTAAAAACAAAAATCAAATTACTTTTTGAAATAAAAAGTTAATTTGAATAAAAACTAAACAATTCACAAATTCACTTAGAATTTTTAAAGAACTTTGGTTTTAAAAAATTATAGGAATTTTATGAATTTATTATTTGAGATATTTTCACGATTTTATTTGAAATAAATTTAAATTTGATGGTGGTTAAGCATTTCTAAAAGAGTCAGTAGTAATGATTTTATTTCAGCTTTATAGAAACGAATAGTAATATAAATATGTTTTAGTTTGAAATATATGTCCATTCGTCGACCACAATTTAAAGCCTTCCATGACATTGTTTGATTTATTCAATTTCGTTGTTTGGTTCTTGGGGTCTTAATTAATAAATCTGTTGAATTTTTTTAAACATGAAGATATGCTACGGTTATTCCGTCCTCGGCAACACATAGGGCTGATGAATTATTGTATGTATTATTTCCCGTCTCCTAAGAACTACTTGGAAAGGAGTGAAGTTTTATTTGGAGTACACTAATGTCAATTACAGGTGACTTATAAGTACTGACGTCGAAGAACCTTTGCAACTTATCATTCTAGGGCACTTTGGTATTAAGATTTTGTTCGAAATATCTCCAGAGATGATACCTGTATAAAAATATATTTAATGTTTAGAATACTAACACACAAATTGAAAACGTATATAAATTACATATTATTAAAATAACTGGTTTTTTATACCAGAACAACCGGCTTATTCGATATTCGAAAAAATGGGCATTTCAAATTAACCGGCTTGGGCGAATCTGACATAGCCGGTTAAAGCTGGTCGAATAATAACCGTTCGATCCTCCTAATCATACGACACTTTACATTTTTTATAGTTCTTGTAACTCATTTAAACTCAAAATATCCACATAAAAAATCAAATGTCAGACAAATTAAGAAGACCAATTGTCTTTTCTTAAATACAGCAAGAAATAAAGTAAGTCTAGCCCGACCATATGATACTTTAAACCCTAGTACACAAGTTTTTGCATGTGTACTCTATTTGGAACCCATGGGCAATCATGGACCTGCCAGAACAAAATTATGTTATTACCGAATATTATTTAGATATCTTCATCTATATGAAATTTGTTTGCCTTTAAGTGATTTTAGGAAGTTGAAGCGTTCGTAAATGCATCACTGCGCTGCATCAGAAGAGCAAACTTTTTTTAATGCCGATGAAAAAGTAATTTTCATTTTTTTTATTGTGTGACTATTATTTTTGTAGAGTATTTGACAATTTATTGGTCCATATCTACTTCACTGATATGTATATAAACATTTGAAATCACTGATGCAGCGCAGTGATGCTTTTACGAACGTACCCTATCTATCGTGAAAGTAATTGTCGCCAATTTTTATGTAAATACTAGGGTATTTATTTAATCGGGCTTTTGCTTTAATCGGTTAACCGCTCGATTTTAATAATAATAATTTTTATTTATTATTTGGAGTTTATGTTTTAAAAAAAGCAATAAAAAAACAAACATAACAATTCTTGAACAAACACGAGCAAACTAAAAAATAATTCATAAATATGTATACATATTTTTTAACTAATACATAAATATTATGTAGTAATTAAAAAATAAACTGTTTGATAATTTAATTAGTTATACCAATAGTTTAAGGAGACCTTTAAAATAATCTTTTAGAAAAATGTTTAGTATTTTATCGATTCTATTCTTTAGTTTTTATAAATCTTGACTTGGAAAAAATTCTTTCACTTATCGTTGATGTTGGAGAAATCGAACGCAATCCATAATACAGAATATCTTATTTCTCATTCCTTTTCCTTGATTTCTGTAAACGTATAAAATCTGCCATTATGTCATTAGAGTCTTGTTTTGATTTTCAACTCTTCTAATTGTTTTGGTTAATTCTGTCAAAAGATTGATATGAGAAAATATGAGAAGAAACAAATAACTTAACACATACGTACATATGGGAAGTTCCAGCGAAAAGTCTCCTTTTTGTAACGTAACGCCAGAAGTAATTTAAAGCGTTTACCAAAAATTGTATATGTTTAATTTACTTTTTTATATGTTGTGTAAAGCGCAACTAGCTCTACATTAAGTTACAAAAGGGACAAGTTTTGAACAACATGGTCCTAAAATACAAGCTTATTTGCTTTCTGGCGTTACATTACAAAAAGTAGACTTTTCGCCGGAAATTCCCATATGTACCTAAAACGAGCAAAGAGTTTTAAATTTGATAACTTGGAAAATAAATCTTTATAAATCCAAAGCTTATTAAAAAAGGTTTTATACAAAAAGTCCTGCTCAATTCGCAGACTTATGCAGTTTTGTAATGCAAGTCAAAATCTACTTCTGTTTTTTGTAACGTCACGCCAGCGCATATTTTTGCTTATATTGTAAGCACTGTACTAAAAATATTTTAAATATGATCAAAGAAACATTTCCTAATATGTGTATATATTAAAAAAAAAAGATTATTTATTGGAAGACATTAAACGAATACACTTTGGATTTGGATTGAAGCCTTTAAAGCAGCGGTTGGATTCAAATAAAACATTAGTTATTCTTTAAAATCCAATGCCAAGATCAACTAGAAAACGAAACGCATTTTCTAATATGCGAAGTACATCAAAAAAACATTCTGAACTGCGTGAAAGTTCCCAAAATCGAGTTCTTCCCTCGGATGGTCCTCAAGTAGACTCTGAAATAATTGTGGATGAAACGGAAAACATTAATCCATTGGAAAGTTTGGTGAAAACTTTGAGCGAGAAACGACAAGAACATTTTGGAAGCAATGGTACTTTCAAAATTGATTGTATTCCAGAATTTGAGCCTGGATCAAAAAATTTTCCTGTATTATTTCGAAAAGAAAATTTTGGCTGACACTTGCAAGATATCTGGAAAAGATGCTGTGTCATGCATAATTGATGGATTGCCAAGTGGAAGTATACAAGTAAGTGCACAAGCTGGGAGATTTAAAACTCCGGAAGATCTATTTGGTCATTATTTAGCAACATTTCCGCATGATATATTCAGTCGGTCGTGCTCGATGAGAATAGACGTGATTCTTTTAACTCCGCATACGGTTCTTTTTTTTTTTTTACCATAAATTAGTTAATAATATCAGTTTAACAAGCGAATTTGGACGCTCAATATAAAAGTGAACAATAGAATAACTATAAAAAAAAAAAAAATTAAGAAAAAAAAAATACAAGTAAAAAAATATACCTACATATATGTACGCACATACATACTTGCAAATAATCTGAGATTGATAGTTGGAATGATGGTCAGAAAATATTTGCTATGCAAAACAGATTGAAAGGTTTACCACGAACTTGGTTTGAAAATTTGAATGAATATGTCTCAACATGGAAAGAATGGAGATCTGTGCTATGTCAATCATTTCCTGTGCATCAAGATTTTTCTGAAAATCTTAAGCGATTATTTAAACGTGTCAAACTTCCATCGGAATCAATGACAAACTATTATTTCGAAAAGAAAATTTTGGCTGACACTTGCAAGATATCTGGAAAAGATGCTGTGTCATGCATAATTGATGGATTGCCAAGTGGAAGTATACAAGTAAGTGCACGGGCTGGGAGATTTAAAACTCCGGAAGATCTATTTGGTCATTATTTAGCAACATTTCCGCATGATATATTCAGTCGGTCATGCTCGATGAGAAAAGACGTTTTTCTTTTAACTCCGCATACGGTTCTTTTTTTTTTTAAACATAAATTAGTTAATAATATCAGTTTAACAAGCGAATTTGGACGCTCAATATAAAAGTGAACAACAGAATAACTATAAAAAAAAAAAAAAAAAAAAAATTAAGAAAAAAAATACAAGTAAAAAAAATATACCTACATATATGTACGCACATACATACTTGCAAATAATCTGTGCAAAAAAATATTTATTCTTTTTTCTTTTATTATATCGGTGTAACAACATTATACATAATAAAAAGAGCACAGTCAACAAAAAATAAAAAAACGGTGAAAAAAACAAAAACAACTCTATATGAGTAATAACAATGAAACAACAACAAAAATAAATGATATTCATGCTAGTGAAAGCAATGTCGAAAAATCGAACATAGACGCAATGGAAACCAAACAAGAAAAACCACAAGTGCAAGTTGGTATGGACAGGTATGTAACAGTGCTTAAACGTGGTCGCAGCCCTGCCTCTTAAGCTGTAGCCTCGGCCTCGAAAGTTCCATCTTTTGATAGAATAAATTCACAAAATCGTTTTGCAATTCTGGAGGATGAATCTTCTGAAGCACCTAACGTCATAAAAACGTCAAAGCCACCCCCGATATATCTTAGAGAGCAAAACTCAAGTGAGCTAATTAAAAGTTTAATCTCGGTGATAGGTGAAAATTCATTTTACGTAGCTGCAATCAAGCGTGGTAATATAAACGAATCAAAAATACAGGTTAATCACGAGAATGATTTTCGTAAAATAATTAATAAGTTTGAAGCACTTAAAAAAAGCTTCTATACATACCAACTGAAAAGCAGCAAAGGTCTTCAGGTTGTGATAAAGGGCATTGACTCATGCGTGGACCCAGACGAAATAAAAACATTTTTAGAAGAAAAAGGCTTCCAAATAAAAAATGTTACAAATATTAAAAATAGGGAAAAAAATCCCCAACCACTATTTCGAGTGGAGTTAGAGCCCGGCGATGTTAAGCTAAAAAAAATGAAACGCATCCCATTTACAGTTTAAAATACATCTTGTACAGAAAAATCACGATCGAAGAGCCGCACAAAAGAAAAGGACTCGTTCAGTGTTTAAACTGGCAAGAATTTGGTCATACTAGGGCATACTGCCATTTACCTCCTGTTTGCGTCGTATGTGGAGAATTACATGGTACCGTCCGGTGCGATAAGTCCAAAAATGATCCTAATGTAAAAAAATGTAGCAACTGCGGTGGTAATCACACTGCCAACTATAGAGGGTGCCCGGTATATTCGATTGTCAAGCGTTCTGTTGGACAGAAACTTAACCCCCCTCTAACGCAGGCAACTAATCAAGGAAACACGTACGGCGTCCAGATACCACATCCAAATAATAACAGAACCTCGTACGCTAATGTCTTAAAATCTAATCCTATGCCACTGCAAGGTGATGTACCAAATAATGACGAAATTCCCATTTCTAATTTAACCCGGCTAGAAAAAACCATGGAAACATTAGTGCAAACAGTTAACAATTTCACTAACACAATGGGTAATATGATGCAAGAAATGTTAAGAATGCAATCGATGTTATTGCAAGCTGTACTAAACAAGCCATGAACTGTTTAAAAATTTGCTTTTGGAACGCAAACGGCATCCGCCAACACAAAAATGAACTAGAATACTTCCTCAAAAATAAACAAATTGATGTTATGATGGTTTCTGAAACTCATCTGACCTCAAGAAATACGTTTAAAATCAATGGTTATATATTATATGATACAAAGGACCCTCGAGACAGAGCTTGTGGCGGTTCTGCCATTTTGATAAAGAACCGAGTATAACACTACTTAATGAGTGATCATCGTGAAGATTATCTCCAAGCAACAAACATTTGCGTTGAGGAATTAAATCGAAACATAGTAATTTCATCATTATACTCCCCACCTAGATTTTCTATATCAGAAAGCCAATATAATAAATATTTCAAATCATTAGGACCCTGCTTCCTGGCTGCTGGCGATTATAACGCTAAGCACACTTTCTGGGGGTCACGACTTATTACACCTAAGGGTCGTGTTTTGTTTAACACAATTTTTAAAATGGATCTAAATGTGGTCGCGAGCGGACAACCAACATATTGGCCTACTGATCAGCAAAAAGTTCCAGATGTCATCGATTTTGGAGTGGTTAAAAACATCCCCGCAGAAACGATTTATGTTGAAGCTTCCTTAGAATTATCTTCTGATCACAATATAATTCTTACTATAACAAATCCTAATAGAATTGCATCTCCGTCTGATAACTTAGTGACGTCAGCCACTCAAATAAATTGGTTAAAATATAAAAAATATCTCAGTACCCACTGCACTGAAAATATTCCGCTTAGTACACCGGAGAATGTGGATATTTCTATTGTAAATTTTGACAGTTATCTGAAACTAGCTGTTCAACATTCTAGTATAACACTCAAAAAAACCAAAAATAGTAACATATATTCTGCAGATGTTGAGCGTCTCTTGACTGAAAAAAGGAGAGCTCGAAGAGATTGGCAATTGCATAGATCCCCTCAACTTAAGAATTTACTAAAAGAGTGCACAAAAAGCCTAAGAAAGTTACTGCAGTCTCAGAAAACGGCTTCTCTGGAAAAATATCTTAAGGAACTTGATGTAACTTCTCAATCAGACTACTCATTATGGCGTGCAGCTAGAAATCTTAATAGACCAGTTATCACTAAACCACCATTAAAAAACTTAAATGGAAGTTGGGCACAAAATGATGAAGAAAAAGGAAATCTTTTTGTTAATCATTTGAAAAACGTATTTACCCCGCATACATCTCCCGATATTGCAGTCTAGTTGCCAGCTGTTGCTGTTAGAGCTGCTGTTCCACTTAGATTTGAGATAAAAGAAATCGAAAAGGCTATTCATGATTTAAACCCCAAGAAAGCCCCTGGGTTTGATAAGATCAGCAACAAAATGCTTTTAGAGCTACCCAGCATAGCAAAGAAAATTATTCTCTTGATTTTTAATGCTATTTTACGCCTTGAATACTACCCACAAGAATGGAAAGTATCCTTAGTTACAATGATACTATGGTATGTTTCGAGTGAGGAATAAAAGCAGTTTGGTTTTTGGCTTTTCTTAATTTTATTTATTTTACACTATTAGTTATTCCATTCACGTTGATATTAACACTAATACTAATCTTACAAAATAATTTACACTATCTTATATACTAAATTATAGTCTTAGAATTACATTACCTAAAATGCTACAGCAGAAATTCCAACGACCTAGTTGCACATTTGTGACACACATGTTTCAAGTACTTTTCCGGGTGGTCAAGATGTCAAACAAACAGACATACACCCAAACGTTTTATGATGCCGTCATAAACGTATCGCAAGTATACAAAACAATTGTAACAAGAAACCCTTTTAGTTATTTTATTTTGGGTTTTTTGGACATACACATTTAATTGTTTTGTTTGTTTATAATTTACCATGTGTGGTTCAATGTCAATTGTGCAGTTTCAAATAACTGTAGAACAAAGTCGTGGTATTGCTTAGTATTCATGCATTTATATGAATACTACAGTATGCATATACTACACCATCGCCCTTAAGAGGAATCGTACAATTTCTTCTAAAAACTTTGAAATTGGATGATTACTACAAATATAAGTGTATGCATACTGTCTGGTTGGTTATATAAAAAAAAATTTTTTTTTTGTATAATAATAGTATAATTAATTTTAGATATTATGTATTATATAATTAATTTTGCTTATTTTGTATTATATTTCTTTAATACATTTTTATGATAAGCTTTAATATTATTTTTAATTTTTATGTACACATTTAGATCATCTATATCTACTATTTCGTATGGACCACGGTAAGGCGATTCATTTTTCTTTCTACTTTCCAACCTTACCAAGACCCAGTCGCCTACTTCTAATTTTATTTTATTAGCTTTGTTATGTGAATCTAACATTCTTTTATCCTTGACTATCTTTATTAACTTTCTAGCGTTTTCTAAAGAGTTTTTTAATCTAATCTTTAGTTCATTCGCGTAATTATCAAGATTATACACCCTATCGCAATTCGTAATTTGGTCGCCTGGTAAACTAGGTAATTTCCCAAATATTAATTCAAAAGGAGAATATTCAGTGTCTACATGAGGAGTAATATTGTATGCAAAAGTATAGTATGGTATCCATGAATGCCATTCACCTTCACTTACAAAAGATAGGAAATACTCATTTAAAACACGATGGTTCCTTTCAACGGTACCTAGAGTCTCGTGATGATAAGGTGTGGAAAATTTTTGTTCTATCTTCAATAATCCACAGATTTCTTTTAGTAATTCATTAGTAAACTCTGTTCCCCTGTCCGATTTCAGTGTTCTAAATAAACCGTATTTCAATATCAAATTTTCAACTAAGGTTTTTGCTATAGATACGGCTTCTTTTGTTTCCATGGGAGCCGCTATAACATACTTCGTCAGTTCGCATTGCATGGTCAATATGTACCTATAATCTCCAGAAGGACGTAATGGCCCAACTGTGTCGATTACAATCGTCTCAAAACTTTGTGTTGGTGTATCCGTTATGCAGAATGGTTCCCTAGTGTGTCTTACTTGCTTGTTCCTTTGGCAAAGATCACACGTTGATACATGTTTTTTTACCATCTTGTACATGTTTTTCCATATGTATTTTTGCTTTAACTTTAACAAAGTTTTTCTAACTCCGAAGTGTCCTCCGCTTGGTGTGTCGTGATATAATTCTATCAATTCTTTTTGTTTTTCTACATTCGTTATTCTTTGGGGGTCGTTGTATAACAGTATTGTGACGTCTCTAACTTTAAGTTTATTTACTTTTTCTTTCAAAACCTCATGGGTTATCATATCAAATACGTTATCACTCCTATTCAGTGCATAACTTTTGTATTTCAATTCTTCCAGTGTTGACAGTAGTTTCTTCAGTACATTATCGAAATAATGTGAATTATCGCTTCTTCTCACCTGTATCTCATTTAGACTCTTTTGGTCTTTAATTTTTATGCTTGTGCCTAGGTCTTTCTCTAACATAAATTTTATTCTTTTCGTGCGCTTGATGTCGTTGAAAGATGTGCATTCCCACATATTGAGTTGATCAGGCTCATTATGAGAATTGCAGTTCTCTTCGGTTGCATCAATTTCTCTATCTTTCTTACTTTTTTCATTCTGTTTTTCTGTTTTGCTTTCTTTTTCTTGCGTCTTTTTACTCATTCCCCTTGTTATCACCAGCGTTTTCTTTACCGTTTCGTCTATTTCGTGAGGTATCATTTCCTTTAATGTCTCAGAATCTATTTGAATTCTGGACAATGCATCCGCATTTTATTATTTGCTCCTTTTTTATATAATATGTTAAAGTCGTAATCTGATAATTCTAGTCGTATCCGAGTTAACTTAGAACTGGGATTTTTGTGTGAAAACAACGATATTAATGGTCGATGGTCTGTAACCACGGTGAATTTTCTTCCGTATAGGTATGGCCTGAAGAATTGTATGCCCCAATGTATGGCTAACAATTCTTTTTCTATGACCGGCTTGTTCTTTTCATATTTGTTGAGTGACTTACTTGCGTATGATATAGGTAGATCTTCACCTATTGGACCTTGAGATAAAACTGCCCCAAGCGCAAAATCAGATGCGTCTGTAGTTAATACAAATGGTTTTTCGAAATCAGGATATTGTAGAATGGGTGGACTAATCAAATTTGCCTTCAACTTCTCAAAAGCTACTTGACATTCCTCCGTCCATTCAAATTTAACATTCTTCTTTAAAAGATTATTCAGACAACTTGCAATATCCGCAAAATTTTTTATGAACCGTCTGTAGTAATTACAGAATGCTACAAAACGCCTGACATCATCCGCGTTTTTTGGAATGGGATATTTAGTAATGGCCTCAAATTTACCTGGACGGGTTTTATACCATTTGAAGTTATCAGATGACCTAAATATACCACCTCAGGTTTTAAAAAACAACACTTGCCCGCGTTCAATTTCAAGTTATATCTCGCGAGTCTATCAAACACGTTAACTAAATTCCGATTATGGTGTTTCAAACTACATCCAAAGACAATAATATCATCAACATATAAAAATGCCTCTGATTCCAATCCAGAGCAATGGTCAACATACGTTGAAAACTGTTAGAAGAAATCTTAAGACCAAATGGTAGCCGTGTATACTGGTAATGACCATCTAGGGTCGAAAAGGCTGTAAAAGGTCTTGAATCAGGTTCAAGTTCAATTTGGTGGAATGAACTTGTCATATCCAGAGTCGAAAAATACTTCGCTCTACCTAATTTGTCCAAAATGTCATCTAGCCTTGTTAGTGGGAATTTATCATTGACTATTTTGTCATTCAATTTCCTAAAATCAACTACTAGACGCCATTTTTTTAAATCGGTTTGGCCCTTTTTCGGTACCAAAAGCAATGGAGCATTATATGGACTCACGGAAGGTTCTATTATTCCCTCTCTCAATAAACCCTTCACTTGATTGTGAATTTCCTCAGTTTGTGCCTGCGGCAACCGATAATTTTTTATGTAAACTGGACTGTTGCCGTTCAATTGGATTGTCTGAGAATAGAAGTTGTTAGTTGTCAGATGTTCTCCATCTAAATGAAAAATAGACTGATATTCTTTAAGTATATCAATTAATTCCCGTTTCGCGTTCTCATCATCGCTATCTATGTTAAGTTCACTCATTAATTTTTGGAATCGTTGTTCAGAATGTACTCCCTTCTGCGTACCTGTTCTATAGATATCGTAGTTCCTTAATGGAATTGTATCGACTTTGAGGTTTCTAACTACGGTTGTTTTATCCAATACATTCAGTAATCTTATATGTTGATTACCCGTTTTAGGAACAATCGAATTCGCTAAGAATATGCCGTGAGCAGTTTCACGACTACAAACTACTCCGTCCTCTTCTAAATCTAGTTTAAAAGGGAGAATAACTTCGCTTCTTGGTGGAATTTTCACCCAATTTATGCCATAAGTCCTATCATGTATTGGAAATATGACTGATTCACTTCCCGCATTAACCGTTAGTATGTATTTCTCATAGTCAATATTACAGTTATACTTGCAGAGGAAATCCCTACCCAGTATTCCATCAGTAGCAATTGGAAAATCATAAGCCACGAGTTGTATTTTGTGGTTAACAATAGTTTCTCCAATTGGTATCTTCACAATAGTGGATCCCAAAGACTTTATTCTGTCCTTAGAGATTCCAGTTAATAAACAATAATCATCCGGATCTTCCTCGTAGTTCCGAACAGTGTTTTCCTTGCACAGTGACACATCAGCCCCTGTGTCTATTAAAAATGTAATTACACTGTTTGTACCTTGAATATTCAATTTTATATAATTCTTTAAATCGGATGAAATATTGTAAATTTTGTGTAATTCTACTAGTTTTGGTCCGGAGAGTCTTGGTACATTAAGACTTCCGGATCTTGGGAGTTTCCCTGTTCCTGAACGTGATGTACCCTACGACTTCTGTTACCGTTTTCATTGTCATAATTATTATTTCTACGCCTACTATTTCCATTATTCTGAGCATTGCTATTGTTTCCTGATCTGCATACCTTCGCAAAGTGGTTATGCTTCCCACACTTGTCGCAAGTTTTTCCTTGAGCATAGCATCTATCACCATGCTTCCCGCCGCAACTTCCACATTTGCTGTTATCACTGTTCCTGTTTCCGTTGGCATTGTTATTGAAGTTACTGTTGTAGCTGTTGCGTTTACCGTTTCTGTTATCATTGGTATTTCTATTGTTGTTGTCTGGACCCCTCGATCTTGCTGTCTGAAACATAATTTGGCTCTGTCTGATGTCCGCTGATGTCTCCAATGTTATCTCTATGGCTTCGTGAAGTGTTTTCTTCCTGCTGGCATCAATCGTTCGGACTACTTCCCTGTTCTTTAATCCGTTTTTGAACGAGTTGAAAGCTATTATAGCATTCGTGTTGCTAATTATTTCCCTGCTCGCTTCGCCAAGAGCTTCCGTTTGTAGCTCGTTTAGTTCCATCATCAGGGTTTCTATTTGATCTGCAAATTTTCGTATTGATTCTGTTTGGACTATGATTGTCAATTCGTTCAAAATGACGTTAGGAGATTTCTTTATTCCATAGGCCCGTTTTAGTGAATTTCTTAATGTTGCAACATCAATTGGTACGGCTATTTGTCTAATCTTGTTCTGTACTTTCGAGGTTAGCTTTGTTTTATATATAAAATTGAAGAATGCAGTATGTTTTTCAGGTACAATGGTTCCCTGTATTATCTCTAGATTTGCCAAAAAGATCTCAAGTTCCCCTTTTGCACCGTTAAATATTGGTATAAGCTTGGAAATAGCTGCCAATTCGGTCGTGTTAAGTACGTTGTCTGTCATCGTGTTATCTACGTCACCTGTTTCCTTGAACCAATATCACGCGCTTGTTCCGATGATGATTGTTGATCCCTTTGTTCGTGTAACCTAAGAATTTCTAACGCTTTACCCTTTAATTTGCCAAATTTTTCTACATTACTATCCCTATCTACTTTCGATATTTTCGGATCTTTCAATATTTCTATGTGTTGAAGTGACTTCAACAGGGTATGGGTTAATTTGTTATTAATAAGTTAATTTTCTTTTTTTTCCCATTTTTATTAACAAAACCTTGTGCTCGGTGTGACCGAGTACTTAAGTTTATTCTTTTTTTCTTTGTTAACTGCTCAATTGGAATATGAGTTTTTTTTGATTGGTTCGAATACCGTTTTAAGTTTTTTAGTTAGTATGTAAGCTTACTTTGTAAAATAAACAGGCAGCAAGGAGCTGCAATACTCATTTAAAATTAACCTGGACTGGTGTTTTCATTTTTTCTAAAATTGGACACAAGAAGTGAGACTCCCAGTCCTACATTTGGTCCTTCGAAAAGTCCTAGAGGAACTAGGGCTGGATATCTGGTGGAATTTGTCCACTACTTTTGGCTGCGTTATTTGTTCAACCGTAACAACATAACCTACAATTTGTTTGACAGACAACGAGGTCTGTAAAAATCTTCCATTGGCTTGCCGATCAATAGAAGATAGCGAATCCCTAGCGCTACAATTGCATCAAGGCAATAATTTGTTCATCAGGCAAGAGGTCTGTTGGTAAAAATCATCATCTAGCGTTGCTTTTTAAAGAAGACATCACCCACAATCATCAAGGGCATCCAACAACAACAAAGCAGTTAATTCTTAAGAGAAGTCTACTTGGCAAACACAATTAAAGACGGTAAAAACAAAAAGAAATCATTGGGTATGTACAGTATTATATTACATTTAGTGCAATTGTGAGAATATCTAGGAATTAACATAAAAAAGGCTTTTAATCTCGTGAAGAAATATCTACTTGATCATTCACCAACTTATTTCAATATAACCTCAAAATTATTAAATAATCGCTATCGTATCATCACCGATAAAAAATACCCCATGGTACCAACACTGATTACATTTTAGTTATACACACACACAAATCTACAAATAACAATAAGCAACCTGTCACACTCTTTTATATTGAATAATTAATCTGCGCCAATTACTTTGTTTTGTTTTCAATCGTTCCGCTAACTCTATTAGCATTAAGCAGAAAAAGAAAACTGTATACGCACATACTACAACAACAACATTGCAAATCTGAATTCACCTTGGATTGAGTAAAGAGAATAATTTGCATAAAATCGTATAGTTTCTTAAATTGAACACGCATGCGGTATTATTAAAATAAATTAAAACAAATAAAATAGAAAGTGAAAAAAGTGAAAATAACAAAAAATAGGAAATTTAATTGAAAAAGGACAATTTAATAAATAAAAGACAACGAAAGGTTTGCTAAATAATTAAATAAAAACAATAATACATATAGTGGATACAAACCAAATGCATAAAATAGTGGAAAAGTGATCTTAGAAAAAAAACGAAACAGCAACTAAAATAAATAAGGGTGGTTTCGGATTAAAGTAAAGCTTTGGTGTAAAATAAAATTAGCACAAGTGAAACTGAAGGTAAAATCGAATAGAACATTCGGGAAACCTCTACACGTAGGAACAACAACACCTTTATAGCAACAACAGGTATAAAAACTGCAGGTTTAACTACAACAATGGCCGGCATAAGAAAGTCACAATTTGACTTCAGCGAAAAGAAAACTGTAAGTTGAAAAAAGTTTTTTTTATTGTTTTTTATATTTGAAAAATTAAATAATTGGAGTTTTAATGGTGTGTGTATAAAGTGAGTTGAGGAAATTTTTTCTAAAGGGAGTAGTGTTGGTAAACGTTAATAAATTAGCAAGCATAATACTACGAAAAATAAAAACATTAGGGCGGTCCATGAAAATAAAATGCGAAAGATATTACTTGAGATAAAATTTTAATATTACATTGGGGTAGGAAAATAAAATACGAGGCCCGCAAAATAATTCAGTTAAATAAATAAAGTGAATAAATAAAATAAATATTTATTTTGAAGTAAAGGCGTTTAACTTCCATGATAAATAGAGTTTTTGTTTTGGAGTTTGGTAACTTCAGTTAAGTTTTGTTGGAGATTAAAAAAGTATAAGGCGGTAAATAAAATTAAATTTCTGGCAACAAATCGTACTCAAATATTTTTAAAATATCTGGTTATTCGAAAAGTGTCAATTCTACTTTGAATTAAGTATTTTCTGGGGAATTTCTAAGCGTACTTCGTTTCGGGTTTAAGTTAAGATTATTAAACTTTGGGCGACAATATGGCCTCCAAGAGAAAATGCAAGTACGATATTCAGCAGCTTGCTGTTTTTTGTAATAATTTTAACAAAATGCCAACAGAAAATTTAACTGCTTCTTTACTGGAAGTAAAGCTGACTGAATTAGACAGAAGGTGGGTGAGGATGATAGAGACATATGAGGAATTCATATTAAATGATGATAAGGTCAAAGAGGAAGAAGAGCTTCAAGATGAAGTATCTCTTAAATACGAGGAGGTTAGTGAGCAGTGTCAAGTTTTAAAAGCCAAAATATTAGACATGGTGAAGGCCAACGCTCCTCAGAATAAAACGCCAAGTTCTCAGCAAGCATCGCTAAAGCTTCCGGCGGTGGAAATTCAAACTTTTGAAGGGGGATTTAATGAATGGCCAGCGTTTCGTGACATGTTTATGGCAGTCGTCGGGAATGAGCCTTCAGTAGCTCCAGCCCATAAATTGTATTACTTACACAGTAAAACGAGGGGGGAGGCCTACCAACTCATAAAAGAGTATGAGTTAGTAGATTCTAATTTTGAATTAGCATGGAAGGCGTTGAAAAATAGGTATGAAAATAAAAGAATCTTGATAAATAACCAAATCAAGAAGATTTATGGTATTCAGTCCCCTCCAACGGAAACTCTCAAATTTTTGAGGTCACTTAAGAATACGGTAAGTGATGCCTTATCTACAATGCAATCATTTGAGGTAGAAATTTCTAGTAATGACCCGTTTCTAATGCACATCTGTACTTCAAAATTACCAGAAGAAACTTCACGTGCTTGGGAAATATCATTAAGTAATCACAAGGAATTACCTACTTGGGATCAACTTAGCAAGTTTCTAGACGACAGAATTGAGACTTTAGAAACATTTACTAATTTACGTAAGCCGACTACCAGAGAAGCTGGTACCTCTAAGTCGCAAAGTTTTTTGACGCAAGACAAAACTCCCAAAAATAATTTTAATTGCAAAAGTTGCAAACAGAATCATCCGCTTAAATTCTGTAAACAATTTAAGTCATTAGCAGTACCAGATCGTATAAAATTTGTATATGCTAACAAATATTGCGCAAACTGTTTATCGAACAGTCACTTTAAATCAAAATGCTCAAGTACGAGAAATTGCTCTCGATGCAGCCAAAGGCATCATACCTTGCTACATTTAGATAAAATGGAAAGGGGTGAAAGTGGCCCTCCTAAAAGTATACCGTCGCAAGATCATGAACTAGATGATGAAAGGCCATCGGGTTCCGGCATTCAACGTAATTCAACCCCACAACCTTCACGAAACGCACCAGGTCCAGTCATAGAACAGACTCAGACATACTTTGCGCAAAACCGGGGAACAACCATTTTACCCACCGCTTTAGTTAAAGTACAGCATGAAGGTGAATCCTTTACAATAAGGGCATTACTCGACGCGGGGTCGGAAACAAGTTTCATCTCGAGACGTCTTCAGCAAAATCTTGCTTTGTCGTTGGAAGCTAAAACCTTTCAAGTATCAGGTCTCGGTGGCACCATAGTAGGCAATTATAAAGGTGTTTGCTACGTTACAGTTCGGTCACGAATATCGGACTTTGAGATAAAAATAAGGGCAATTGTGGTTCCTAGCTTAACTCATTTTTTACCTTCCCGGCCAATCCGCACTTATAATTTCGAGCAAATTAGAGGTCTGAAATTAGCGGACCCCAGCTTCTTTACACCAGCCGCCGTAGACATGATTATTGGTAGTGACTACTTGCCGTTTATTAATTTACCTGGGGTAAAGGCAAATATTGAAAAGAGCCTAGAGGCGCGAGAATCCCACTTCGGGTGGTACTTGTCTGGTCGTGAGCCAGTTCCTGAGGTCCTGACCTTCCATACAACAGTATCCTCTTCAGATGACGTAGCTCTGCATGAGAACCTTAGAAAATTCTGGGAGATAGAAGAACCCGAAAAAACATATGTGCAGTCCGAAGAAGATGTTTATTGCGAAGACTTTTTTAAGCAGACTACTCGTCGCCAACCTAATGGGCGGTATATAGTGCGACTACCTTTTAAGAAAAATTTTCCAAATGAGATTTTCTTAGGTCCTTCTAAAACCATAGCATTGGCACAGTACTATAGAATGGAAAAAACCTTAGAGAAAAATCTAGACCTCAAAATAGAATATGTAAAAGTTCTACAAGAATATATAGATTTAGACCACATGGAAAAGGTTAATGACGTAGAACCAAAACAAAAAATCCATTCGTCGTTTTTCCTCCCACATCACGCAGTTGTGAAACCTGAAAGTAAATCCACAAAGGTGCGGGTGGTCTTCAATGCCTCGAAAAAGACTGGAAGTGGATTCTCCCTGAATGATGTCTTATACCAAGGTCCTACACTACAGGCAGATCTGATGCAGATCATTTTACGCTGGCGAAACTACAAGTACGTGTTCACAGGAGATATTCAGAAGATGTACCGTCAGATTTTGATTCATAGGGAGGATCGGCCGTATCAAAGAATTTTGTTTCGTGATGTGCCGAATGAGGCTGTGAAAGCATTTCAACTAAAAACTGTGACATTCGGAGTCAACTGCGCGCCGTTTTTAGCGATAAGGACTCTACACGAGCTAAGTAAAGATTCTCGAAGTATGTTTCCCATAGCTTCAGCAATTTTGAAAGATGAGGTCTACGTGGATGATATCCTTTCCGGTGGTCACACTATTGAAGAAGTTAAGCTCAAGCAAAGTGAGCTTATCGAGGTTTTAAAATCGGCCGGATTTCCATTGAAGAAAATCACGGCAAACCATCTTTCAGTTCTTGAGAACTTGTCCAGTGAAGATCTTTTAGATCGTGATTTTTTGAAGTTGGATGAATCCAGTACCACCAAAGCTCTAGGCATCCGATGGAATGCGTCTTTGGATTTGTTTTACTATGAGGCTCAACAGATTGAATTCACCTCCTCCACAACAAAAAGAAAGATCTTGTCGATTATCGCAAGATTATTTGACCCTCTTGGTTGGCTGGGCCCTATTGTGATTATTGCGAAACTGCTCATGCAAGAATTATGGCAGGAAAAATCCGACTGGGATGAGGGCGTTACTCCATTAATACTTAATAAATGGAACACATTTTTGAAGAATTTTTCTTATATTGCAAATATCAAAATTCCAAGATGGGTAGATTTTACGCCGCAATGCAATGTACAGCTACACGGCTTCTGTGACGCCTCAGAGAAGGCATATTGCGGCTCATTATATATCAGAACGGAGAGCTCAGAAGGCCATATCAGTAGTCACTTGCTGGTTGCAAAAACAAAAGTTGCTCCTATAAAAAAGACCACAATCCCTAAACTCGAACTGTGCGGAGCTCTTTTACTTGCAAAACTTGTAAGAAATTTCGTCACCAGCTGTCACTTCACTTACGAGTTATTCCTGTGGACCGATTCAGCGATTGTATTAGGATGGTTACAAAAACCCCCAAACTCTTTAAAAACATTTGTCGCGAATCGCGTTGCGCAAATTTCAGACATTGTCAGCTTAAATCATTGGAAACACATAAAAAGTGAAGAAAATCCTGCAGACTTGGGCACCAGGGGTTGTTCTCCGCAGGAACTGACGGAAAACCACTTATGGTGGCATGGGCCCGCCTGGCTTAAGCTTCCTAAAAATCTTTGGCCTACACCGCGCGTTTTTGACCCAACAGACTTGGAAACCAAACAAGTTAAAAGTTTTCATCTAGAAGCTCAGCATAAAGACCCTCTTGAAGATTTCTCCTCCTTTGAAAGAGCATTACGGATCATGTGCTATCGCCTACGATTTATAAATCGTCTTCTAAAACAACCATTTTCAACCGAAAAATTTATAACATCGAATGAAATTGTGGACATCAAGATAAAGCTAATCTCTATGGCGCAAAGAATCTACTTCGATCGAGAATTCCAGTGTATGCAAAATAAGAAAGCTATAAGTCGGAAGAGTCGATTATTAACATTAAACCCTTTTCTCGACAAAAATGGTCTAATGCGAGTAGGAGGTAGACTTGCAAATGCCGGACTAAGTTATGAAGAACGCCATCCCATTATAATTCCAGAGGGATCCGCCTTTGCAAAGCTCCTGGTTGATTTTACACATCGGATTCTGCTGCACGCCGAACATCACATTATGCTGCGAGCGATCAGGCAAGGCTTTTATATTCCCAGACTTAAAAATGTTGTGCGTAAATGTATTCGTGAATGCAGGACGTGCACCATCTACAAACATAAGGTCAACAATCAAATCATGGCGGCGCTCCCCCCTGAACGAGTAAATTTTTCCTTACCATTCACATATACTGGAGTGGATTTTGCCGGCCCATTCAACATAAAATCCTCTACCTTGAGAAATGCTAAAATTCTTAAAGGATACGCAGCGGTTTTCGTCTGTTTCTCGACTCGTGCGATACATTTAGAAAGTTGTTCAGACCTCTCTACTGATGCATTTCTAGCCTGTTTTGATCGATTTGTTGGGAGAAGAGGTCTTCCGAAGACCATGTTTTCAGATAATGGCAGGAATTTCCTGGGAGCGAGTAGTGCGCTTCTGAAAAGCCATAATGAATTTTTAAAATCAACAGAAAAGGCTTTGGCTGAAAAATACGGGTCTCGTGAAGTCACCTGGTCCTTCATTCCCCCCTACGCGCCTCATATGGGCGGCCTTTGGGAGGCTGCTGTAAAAAGTATGAAGTCTCACCTCAAAAAAGTTGTTGCCAACCTCTCATTCACATTTGAAGAGTTCTCCACACTTCTTGTTCGAATTGAAGCTGTTTTGAACTCCAGACCATTGTCCTCTATCACCGAAAATCCCAACGAAGTCTTACCCCTAACACCAGGACACCTACTAAGAGGTGCGCCAATCGTGGCTCTACCTGAAGCTCCTGTAGAACCTCCCCTAGAGAACTTATCCTATTTGAAACGATGGGAGCGTCTGAAGGCCCTTCAGCACATTTTCGCTCGAAGATGGAAATCAGAGTACATCACAGAACTCCAAAAACGTGTTAAATGGAAGAAAGAACGAGATAACCTGAAACCTGATGACATCGTCATAGTCAAGGAGGACTTTATACCGCCTACTGAGTGGCTTCTTGGTCGTGTTATTAAAATTGTCCAGGGTCGAGATGGGAAAATTCGAGTAGCAGAAGTTCGAACTAAAAACGGAACTATTTTGCGCCCCATTGTAAAGTTGTGCTTACTCCCAGCCAATACCCAGCACGAAAACAAAATTTCCCCTAATGCTACTCACTAATTTAATAAACTCCCTTCTGCCTTAAAATTACGTCTAGAAATCTCAATTGCACTTTATGTAATTTAATGCTTTATGTACTTCTCTGTTTCTTTTTCTCAACATCTAGACTACCGGAAAGCCAAAATGCCACTTCTGCAGCCTTAACCATCCGCTGAAGTACTGCCGTACGTTTAAGGGGTTGAGTCCTACCATGCGACGCCTCTCCATCCTCAACAAGGGCTATTGCCTTAATTGTCTGGCTTTCGACCACGTAAGGCATTGGTGTCCATCCCGAGCTCGATGCCAATTCCCGCTACCGCCGGATAAGTTCTGCAATGCCAGGCACCACACCCTCCTACACAGGGATGCGACCGAGGCTCTTTCCTCCAGCTTCGCAGATGATCCGAATCCTATGCCTTACGATCTGTCAGACAGCCCAGGAGACGATGGCAGCGGCATCAACCCGGTATCCCCGGAGTCTGCTATGGGGACAATCTGCAAAGTGATCGAGCGGGTTCCCAATTGAGCGATTCGGATGAATCAGGCCCTCCTTCGTGTGTACCCCCCCGGTCAAATTATTCGTTGGAGCCATCCCCATAAGCCCTTCCACTCGTGCCCGGGAGTATGTTGAAGTGACTTCAACAGGGTATGGGTTAATTTGTTATTAATAAGTTAATTTTCTTTTTTTTCCCATTTTTATTAACAAAACCTTGTGCTCGGTGTGACCGAGTACTTAAGTTTATTCTTTTTTTCTTTGTTAACTGCTCAATTGGAATATGAGTTTTTTTTGATTGGTTCGAATACCGTTTTAAGTTTTTTAGTTAGTATGTAAGCTTACTTTGTAAAATAAACAGGCAGCAAGGAGCTGCAATACTCATTTAAAATTAACCTGGACTGGTGTTTTCATTTTTTCTAAAATTGGACACAAGAAGTGAGACTCCCAGTCCTACACTATGGTTTGTAATTCTAATCTTTCCACCTCTTTTTGTTTTGCGACCAAGGTGTCCGCTGTATAAACTTTGCCTATTGATTTTCTGGCGTTTGATATTAATGTTTCTATCTGTTTATATATATTATCCATCAAAGACCACTACAGCAATATACCATTCATGAAGATGTGAGATGATTTTAAAAAAGGTTTATAAGTGATATATCATTTTTGGGTTTATATACTACATTATGTCTTATATAATTTTAAAATATTCTATTTATTGGATAACATTATATTTTTTTTTTTTGTAATAGCTTTCTATGTTTAACAGTTATGCAATATTATTTATATTAGTTTTTACCATGACTCTATTAATTTGCTTCTTCACATAATTTTTTACATATTTAATCAGTACGTTAAAAGTGAATAAAATGCATATTAAAATTGCTAATTCAATACTGATGCTAATGGCAGGAGGTGCATTAGCTGTTGCTGTTACGACTTCTTTAATTTTATTCTGGGTATTCCCCATTTGATCTAAAACTTTTTTTTGCACACTTTTCTTTTAAACACTATTTCTATATCTTTTTTTTTTTGTTTTGTGTGTGTATATTTCTTCTTTTGCACTGTATAAAATTAACTACTTCTACTTTATAGGTTTTTTTTTTCTTTTTTATAAAAAAAATTTTCTTTAGACGACTTACATATGCTTGTTGCGTTCTCTGGTTATATATGTTTATTGTTGCTTACTTCTCTTCGTTGCCGTTGTTGATGAAGAATACCATTCGCTCTTATAGTTAATGCTGATGAGATAAAATATTTCCCCCTTCTTTTTTTTTTGTTACGGATGTTGATGATGAATGAAATTAGCTGTTAAAGTTGATGTTGATGAACAAAGTTTTGCTACCTTTGCTGGGCTAGTAATCATAAGCTGGTACTACTGTTGAGAGAAGAGATTTGGCTTGTCTTCTCCTTCTAGTTCTGGCTTTGAACTAGGACTTCCATCAATGTTCCAAGTTTTTTCCAAGGATCGCCATATGGTAGGTTTCGAGTGAGGAATAAAAGCAGTTTGGTTTTTGGCTTTTCTTAATTTTATTTATTTTACACTATTAGTTATTCCATTCACGTTGATATTAACACTAATACTAATCTTACAAAATAATTTACACTATCTTATATACTAAATTATAGTCTTAGAATTACATTACCTAAAATGCTACAGGAGCAATTCCAACGACCTAGTTGCACATTTGTGACACACATGTTTCAAGTACTTTTCCGGGTGGTCAAGATGTCAAACAGACATACACCCAAACGTTTTATGATGCCGTCATAAACGTATCGCAAGTATACAAAACAATTGTAACAAGAAACCCTTTTAGTTATTTTATTTTGGGTTTTTTGGACATACACATTTAATTGTTTTGTTTGTTTATAATTTACCATGTGTGGTTCAATGTCAATTGTGCAGTTTCAAATAACTGTAGAACAAAGTCGTGGTATTGCTTAGTATTCATGCATTTATATGAATACTACAGTATGCATATACTACAATACCTAAGCCAGGGAAGGATCCTACAAAAGTTGAGTCATATAGAACTATAAGCTTATTGTCTAAAATATAAAAGCTGTTTGAGAAGCTGTTAGTGTCAAAATTAGCCCCAATTTTAAATGTAAATAGATGTATTCCTAATCATCAATTCGGCTTTAGAAGAGAACATAGCACAATTGAACAAACCCATCGTATAGTAAACGCCATAAGAAAAGCCTTTGAAAAAAAAAATATTGTTCCGCCCTCTTCATCGATGTTTCTCAAGCTTTTGATAAAGTCTGGCATGAAGGCTTATTACATAAATTAAAGTTAAACTTACCAGTAAACACACACAAGCTGTTAGAAAGCTACTTAGTCGGTCGAAGGTTTATTATTAAAGAATGTGATTTTATAAGTTCTCCTCAGCCAATTGACGCTGGAGTCCTTCAGGGAAGCATCATGGGCCCACTGTTATACCTTATACATACCTCAGACATGCCAACAAACAACCACACCCTAACTTCAACATTTGCTGATGATACAGCTTTTTTAAGCGTACACGAAAACTGTCATAAAGCATCCCGTTACTTGCAGGATCATATATTTGAACTGGAAAAGTGGTTAAAACAATGGAGGATAAAGGTAAATGAGCAAAAATGCGTACATATAACATTCACCTTGCGTCGGGAGTCATGTCCCCCTATTAAAATTAATAATCAATTAGTGCCCCAGCAATCGCATGTAAAATATCTCGGTATTCATCTAGATCGGCGTTTGACATGGAAATGTCATATAGAAGCAAAACTAACACAAATGAAACTTAAAGCAATTCAAATTTATTGGCTTATTGGAAGAAATTCTGTTCTTAGCCTCGACTGCAAACTTCTACTTTACAACTCTATATTAAAGCCAATCTGTTGCTACGGTATTCAGCTATGGGGCACTGCCTCGGCCTCAAATATCGAAAAAATTCAAAGGCGCCAAAATAAACTTCTTCGAATAATCACAGTCGCTCCCTGGTATGTTAAAAACTCTAATATTCACAAGGATCTCAATGTGCCATTAGTAAAAACTATTATTACGAAGTACGCAGCAAAATATTTAAAAAGGCTTGAGTCGCACCGAAATGCACTAGCTCGAAATATTTTAAATTACAAGCTAGATTAAGGAGAAGAGATACTGCAGGACTCATCCGACGAGAAGACCGCTAAACATCTACATATGTGAACAGAAACCGTGAGGAGAAAAATTTTCGTCTAGCATTGGCAGGACAAAAATAAAGTATTAGTATAAGATTTGATTAATTATTGTTAGTTCATATTTAATATATGAAGATTCAATAAATAAATAATGAAAAAAAAAAAAAAATTTCCGCATGATATGGGGCTTCAATCCAAAAATAGGCGGATTGATGGACAAACCATCACTTTAATTGAAGATGGTTCTGATGATAAATTGAAGAAAGTTATATGCTTTAATTGCAAGAAACCAGGACATTATGCGAGCAAGTGTCAAAATGCCCTCAAGAAATGCGATAATTGCAGAAAATGGGGACATTATACACGGGTGTGTTTAAAAAAAGTAAGTCCTCAATATTGTTAATTAATAATAAGGAAAAATTAGAGGACCTTAAAAAGAGTTTTTTTTGTCGATTGTAAGGTAAACGATATTTCCATGAAAGGTTTTATAGATACCGCTTGTTTGGTAATATTGATGAGGCAGTCTAGAGCAAATGCATTACATAAAGCTTTTGAAAGTTGTAGTATACAAGTTTCGGGATATGTAGGCTAAGTTGAATCGGCAACTTCTTAACTATTCGTCAAATTGGATTTAGATTCAGCATCAGCATTTGTTACAATATTTATTGTTCCCGACTATGCTCAGGAAATTGATATCGTTATTGGTCAACCATTTATTAATCATGAATCTGTAATAATGGTAGTGGAAAACAATACTGTTAGATTATTTACTAAACAATTTGGATTTTTTTGATTATGATTGCACGTAAAAAGAAAAGTGTTTCCTTTGGATAAGCAAAACAGTTACTATTCCTAAAGGCTAGTTTACACGGTAATACAATATTACGACATGTGAAAAAATAATGTAGAATGAGAAAAATCTTATAATGTAAAAGCAAACTGCATTGAGTAAGAGAGAATACGGATACAAAATTTGACAAGCGGTCGGTAAATGTTCATTTTCTAAACCATTTTAGAAACTTATGTATTCTCATCACACCAGAGGCGCATTTTAACAGAATATATTGAAGGTGGTAACATTTTTATAACATTACAAAAACAAGCAGAATCAACTCAGGAAATGTTCATGTTGTTTTTGTAAATATTGTAAACTGAAACCATCTGATTTTTTGTTATTAACTCACTTTGCTTTTATTTTACTTAAACCATCCGTGTAAACATGAAAAATACTTACCAACAGATTTTTATTTTTTTATTTTAAACACGGAGAGAATTTCATAATATTTTGATTCCACAAAGTCGTAATACATTGTATTACCGTGTAAACTAGCCTTAAAGAACATGCTTGTTTTGTGGAAGTATCTACAGATGATATATCCGATTCATGTTTTAATTTGGATGACATTTTTGTTAGTATGCCGAAAAACGAGTACAGAATTTCTAGATGTGAAGTTCGTTGTTTAGGACTGATTTTAATAGAAAATGAGTCGTGTAAGGATCTATGTTTTAAAAAGGGGCTTCTAATAGGAAGAGTTTACCTCTGCAGTTTAGATGAGGAATCCGGATAGGCAAATTGTACGGTAATATCTAGTACTTTGCAACCGGTGTTGAAAAGTGAAGTTGTTTCTCAGGCGACACATTTAGATGATACTCATATAGAACGATTATGTTGTTTTATTAATAAATACAGGAGCTGCTTTGCTCAGGATATGTTAGAATTAGGAAATATAAAGGATGTACAAAAGAGAATAAAGTTAAATGATGAAACTTCGGTTTCATATAAACCATATCGAATGTCATGGTCGGAAAAAGAAATCGTTCGTGACATGACAGATAATTTGAAAAAAGCTGACCTCGTTCAAGATTCATTATCTCCTTATTCTAGTACTATTCTTTTGGTTAAAAGGAAAACAGGGGAATATAGGATGTGCATTGATTTCAAAGTTCTGAATCGGAAAACAGTAAAAGAAGCGTTTCCAATGCCAAGAACGGATGATGAAATTGATAGATTGAGAGGTTGCAGATATTTTAGTTTAGATTGCGCATGTGGCTATTATCAAATCTCACTAGCTAATAGTGCATTTACACCTACACCATAAACAGGTTATAAGTTGTTTATGATGATAAACTAGTTTAAGAAACTTGTTTATCCATACAAATTATAAACACGTTTATAACTAGCTTTTGAGATAAACTAGTTGCAAGCAACCAGTTTTTGTTAATGCAACTCTGTTCTTTTCAAATTTTGCTCTGGCAGCGCTAGTGATATTTGACATTTCATAAAAAAAAAAAAAATTAAGTTAAAAAAGTTTGCGTTAAAAAAAGGAACACATCAAGAAAAAGTTTAAAAAAATTAATTGAAAATTGTTTTATATAATATGGATAACGAAAATAAAAGGTATGTTTATCGTATGTATAAATGTACGTGCACCAACGTTTTTAAGTTTTTTTTACTGAAGTCAGCTGTTTTGTGACACGGCTGTTAAACTGTTAACTGTCAAAACTGCTGATGTAAACGATATAGTTTATGAAAGTAGTTTACGATCATAAACTAGTTTGAAAATTACAAGTGTAAATGCACTATAAGAGGTATAACTCCTGATGGGCATTATGAATTTTTAAGGATGCCATTTGGTTTAGTAAATGCTCCAGCTGTTTTTCAACGAACTATGAATAAAATGCTTGGAAATTTGAGATTTACAACTGCTATGGTTTATGTGGACGACATTTTAATTCCATCAGACACTATTGATCAAGGTTTTAAGAATTTAGAGATAATTTTAAGAAGATTAATGCAAAATGGTGCAACACTGAAATTAAAAAAATGTCTGAGGTTCGTCAGTTTTTGGGACTAACAAGTTATTTTAGGAAATTTATAGAACGCTATTTAGAATTTATTAAAGAAGGAAATCAATTTTATATGGGGGAGGAGCAAATTAAAGCCTTTGGTGAATTTAAAAGGAAACTTACTACGTGTCCTGTATTAGTTTTGTATGATAGAAAAGCGCGGACTGAGTTACATACATACGCGTGTAAATGGGGTCTTGCGGTTGTTTTATTACAAAAACAATGTGATAAAACTTTAAGACCAGCCGCATACTTTAGCCACACAACAACAAAAGAGGAGCAGCGATATCATTCTTATGAGTTAAAAACATTAGCGGTAGTTGATGCTTTAAAACGTTTTCGGGTATATTTATTAGGGATAGAGTTTAAAGTAGTCAGATTGTTCCTCTATAAGAACTGCTTTCACAAAAACAGATCTTGTTCCTCGAATTGCGAGATGGTGGCTTACTATTCAAGAATTTAATTTTGTAGTGGAATATCGGCAGTGGTCTCAAATGGCACATGCCAATGCACTAAGTAGAAACCCGGTAGATGTTTTGTGTGTATATATTAATTAAATGGATTGGATATTAGCTTTACAGTTAAATGATGAAAGATGTAGATTTCTCATTGAAATATTAAAGAAGGTTCCAATAGATAAAGAGGAAAAACAGATACATAGTGAATATATTCTAAAAAAGGGTAGGTGATATAGAAAAACAAGAAACGGTAGTAGATGGGTTGTTCCAAAATCTTCGAGAAGGGAAATTCTATTTAATCATCATGATAAAATTGGACATTTTTCTGTAGAGAAAACGTTCTCTTGTATTCAAGAAAAATATTGGTTTTCTAATATGAAAAATTATGTTAAACATTATATTGTATGTTGTCTTCCGTGTTCTTATAATAAGGTGCCTTCTGGTAAACAAGCGGGAATGTTACATCCAATTGATAAAAGTAACATACCTTTTGATACCGTTCATGTTTACCATATTGGGCCATTTACGAAAAGTGTTCATAAGAATATGTATCTAACTGTTGTGGTGGATGGGTTTACAAAATATGTTATGCTAAAAGCAGTGCTAAGTACGAAAGAAAAACCTTTTATAAAATTTTTAGATGACTTTATAAGAATTTTTGGAGTTCCCAGAAGATTTATTTCTGATAGAGCTAGTACATTCACTTGTCATAAATTTATGGCATATGTCCAAAAGAACGGAATAAAAATAATACATAATGCGACGGCAACTCCACATGCTAATGGACAAGCGGAAGATATAATAGAACGATTTTATCGGCCTTGAGTACATCTGTGAATGGAAAAAATGGGATTAATCTATTGATGATATTAAATCGGGACTAAATTCTACCGCTAACAAATCAACAGGGAAAATACCTAACGATCTTTTATTTGGTTTCTTACCAAGGGGAAAATATAATTCATATTTAAGTAACGAAGTGTATGAAATTAAAACTAAAGATGTTAGAAGACAAGCAAGCTCAGTGATAGAAACTGTGCAACAATATCAGAAACAAAGATATGACCAAAGAGAAATAGGCAGTTAGTTCTAGTAAGAAAAACTAAACTAATTGAGGGAAATCGGAAACTGCTTCCAAAATAAAATAGTCCTTATCAGATTATAAAACATTTAGGCAATGATAGATATGTTATAAATAGGGTTGCCAGTCGGGCTTGTTTTGGCTGGATTGTCCAGCTTTTTAATGGCCTGTCCAGTTTCAAGCTAAAAAGAAATTTGTCCAGCTAAAAAAATTTTCCACAAAATGCTCTTAATATTTATTTACTTAAGATAAATATAGGAGCGATAATTAATTCTACATTAATATAAGAAACTAATTTTTTGAGTTATGACGTTGTTCCAGCAAATGAGAGGTATGAAGTAAAGAGCTGCACAAGCATAACAAATATTGCTTACAAGCAATTTCATTAAATTCAGATAGTAGGTGTATATTACTCTCTCATTACAAAACACATACTTCCAAAAACAATTGTTTTGCTTTACGATCAAAATAAAGAAGAATAGAACAAAACTGCACAAGAACAATGCTGAACTAAAATAAAGCTGAATTAGAACAAAGATGAAGTAGAACATTAAAACAGAAATAGAACATTCCAAGTATGTTTGAATGTTTTGATTGTAAACATAAACCAAAGAGAAAATTGCAAAGGGAGAAACTTTTGATTTAATTTCGTTTGAGTGGTTTTCAATGGGTTCGGTTGTAGGTTCCTTAAAAATATTATTTAAAATTTAGGAAATAATATAACTAAATTATTAAGCTTAAAGTCTTTTTTTTATTTTTATATAATACTTTAAACGTTTATTTAACCAATATTTCGGCACTCCTTTGAGTGCCTTCTTCAAGGTTTTTTCTTCCTTATTTTATAAATTTTCAACAATTTTTAACAATTTTAACAATAACTGACAAATTAAAAAATTTTTTAATTAGAAATATTGGTTAAATAAACGTTTAAAGTTTTATATAAAACTAAAAATAATTTAGTTATACCTAATATAATAATAAAGGTCGACTAAAATAAAATATACATTTAGGAAATAATTCAAAAAAATCAATTTTGCTTACATTTAATGCATCCATTTCTGTTATAGCTAAGATCACTTTAAATTTTTTAAATTCCTAATTACGTGCACTCGATGCTTTTACTATAATTTACCGGTTCTTTATTTCATTGTCTGTTTTTGTGTTGATATTCTGTTTGTTTTGATAATACAAGCACTAACAAAGCAGAAGAGAAAAACTTTTCAAGTTATGCTTGTTTTGTTTTGGTGAGAGTAATGTGTTGTTATGTTTGTTTTGCTATGTATGTTTACAGTGAAATAATATGATTGATAGTTGTGTGAAGTAGAACACAGAACATTAAGAATATTTTGCGCAGCGCTTTAGTATGTAGATATATAGTACATATGAATGAACTGGAAAAATTTAAGTTTAGTTATATTTTGTTATGTTAGTATTGTAGTAAAGTATTATAAAAAAAACAATATAATAATATTAATGTCATACTCGTTCATATTGGTATTTTTTAATAAAATTGTTTGTACAATAAACAAGTATCTTTTCGTGAAAATTTTATTTCAAAATGTCCAGCTTTTTTTAATATCCAGCTTTTTTAATTCACATGTCCAGCTTTTTGATAATCTGGATCTGGCAAGCCTAGTTATAAAGTATATGCCAGTTGCTAATAGATCACAGAGACCATATGAGGGAATAACTTCCTTAGATAAAATTAAATTATATAATTCGTATGTATATAAGTAACGATATTCATGATATTGTTATAAAAAGAAAAAATGTTAATAAAAATAAAAATGATGTATATAATTATTAATAAAATATAATTCCAGATGCTTCACGAGGACGTGAGAGAAGGAGCGTGGTTGAGTTGTTAGCACTGTACTTAAAATATTTTAAAAATGATCAATGAAACTTTTCCTAAATATGTATATATATTTAAAAAAAAAGATATTAATTGAAAGACATTAAACGAATACACTTTGGATTTTGATTGAAATTGTTGTAAATTGTTTCTGTAGATGCAACGTATGGTAGATGGACGTATTCGAAATTTATTGGATGACTTTTGTTTTACTTACTAATATACATACATATGTATATGTAAGTAGAAAACAAGTTTTAATCGCTGCTAATCCTAGGGCTATAATTAAGGGACCAACGCCTAATGAACCTTAGCGGGACAGAATCTCATTATTTTGAGATTTTTGGGTATTTGAGAAATAAATATTTTAGGTCTCAGACTACATACTCCTTGTTGCAAGATTCGGCTGTGAAACACCTTTTAAAAATTATAAATAAAGTAAAACACGATTATGTTCTTGATTTGAAATATTAATTATTTACATATATAGAAAACGTTAAGTCACTTTGGTTTTAAGCATTTTGTATGTCTGTAACAATTTACCGATAAATTTACTACCAACCTAACCACGGAGGATGATTTATCCTTGATGGGGGAACAAATGTTAAATTCACTGGCAAGTTTATTCGTGCATAAGCTCTTTTTAGTTTGCGTAAAGTGTTTCGTATTACCACTCCATTACTACCAAGAAGGTATCCTGCGGGTATGTGAGCATCTCGGTTTGTTTCGTCATGTATCATTTCAATATAGTAATCAAATTCATTTGACTCGCTATTAAACTCTGTAATGATGACAGCACTGGCTCCGGCTTCCTCAGCATTGATAGTTTTGGTTAAAAAAGAACACTGCCTGCAAGAAAGAATAATATATGTACATTATTAGATACCATATTACAGACCCCCTTCTGACCACCCAATCCTTTTTCCCTTATTTTTAATTGCTGTTTTCGTTTGACATTTTTTGTAAGTCTAGGGATATTTTCAATAGCCGATTTAAAATTCCTTAATACATTTCTTTTACAGAAAATAAAATCCAAAATTGAAAGGAATATCTATCCAAACAAGTGGTAATAAGCCCTTATTAGATTTGATAGTTACGAAAGAAGTTTCTCAGCTATGCGCAGAATAAAAACATGATAACGCTATGGTTCAGGATCGATTTTTAAATTTAGCAGTTTTAAATATTGAAAGCAAATGAGGAGGTTCTTTTCAAAACTTAACTATTCCACTTTTCGTGTTTTTGCACAATCTGTGAATATAGTTTTTTTAGGAATGACATTTTGAACTGGACTTATTTACTTTTGACGAAAGCATACCTTTAATGCTTCTTTTTTTTGTGTAAGTATAGAGTTGTGGCCAAATTTTATTTTAGCAGTTTTTTTAATATTACCAAACAAACAGAAATTTAAAACCATTGCTGTCGGAATAATGAAGTTTTGAAAAGAACATCCTCAAATAGTCAAATAAAAAATAACTTCATAAAGGTACTTAACATTTTTATAAAAAATAGAAAAATAACGTTTGAATAACTTTTAAAATAATAAATTGATTTTAATACAATTATTATTTACTAGCATTTAACCCGCTACTTCCTTTGCATCTCCTTTTCTTTCGTGGACATATTTTTACGCCAAAGTTTATGTTTCTAGGTTTTAACCCGCTACTTTGTAATAGGTACGATTTTCACCTCTTAAACGTTCGAGTTTCGAAAATGTACCAAATTTAGATACGTTACGAATGTGATATTTTTTTATTTCAATATGTTTATTGGTTTAATAGATAGATTGCGTGGCAAAAAAGTTTTAAAATACAGGTTTTACACGTTTACTCCCCAAAAGGGTCGAATTTCAAAAAAGTACCAGACACCTATCCGCTTATTTTTTTGATGAACATGAGGTTAGGGAATTTACCCGTTTTAAGCTTTTTTAACATCTAACCATAACAATTTTCAAAACTCCCATCCTAGGGAATCGATTTAGCGAGAGGCCAACCTCCCGGTAAAATTTCAACATTTTAGATTCAGGCGTTTAGGACGTGCGATGATGAATCAGTTTAAAAGATAGATGACATAGCAAAAAAGTTTTAAAATACAGGTTTTACCCGTTTACTCCCCAAAAAAGCCGAATTTCAAAAATGTACCAGGCACCTGCCCGCTTATTTTTTTTATTGAACAACAATAAGTACTAAATTTTTGAATTAAAAAAAAATGTTTTGTAAAAAAGTACCAAAGATTTCGAAAAAATACCAAATTCGTATTTGGATTGTTTAGATAAGTTTCAAATGTGATATAACCCTTATTTCTATGTTTATGGGTTTAAAAGATATATGGGGTGACAAAAAAGTACCAAAAATGCAGGTTTTACCCGTTTACTCCATTAAAGGGCTGAATTTCCAAAAAATACCAGTCACCTGTCCGCTCATTTTTCTAAAGAACAACGATAAGTATTACATTTTGTTTGTATCTCTTTCAGTTTAAGAGATATAAAATTACCGAATTTCCCCGTTTTTGCCCTTTTTTACCCCCTAAACATTCGAATTTCCAAAAATTGCGTCTTGGTGGATCGATTTGGGGAGAGACCAACCCCTGGTCCAAATTTCAAGTTTTTAGCTTCAGGCGTTTAGGCTGTGCGATGATGAATCAGTCAGTCAGTGAGCCAGTAACGTTACAATTTTATATATATAGATATCTGTAGCAAAAAGAAAAAAGTGTTTAAGTTGAGTTAAGCTAAATTTTACTTAATGGCACTATTGCGATATTCTCGTTCAAAAGTACATATGGACAAAGTTTCAATTATTTTGCACGATTTCTTAGGAAGTATTAGCAATATTACTTTTTTTTAATGTGCGATAACATTTAAAATAAAAACTTATGTTTACTTCCGAATATTTAGGAACAAAACCTTAAAAAAAACTATAACCGTAGAGAAGTGATGATTATATAAGAAGAGGAGTAAATATTCAAAAATCACATTTAAAGTTTAAAATTCCTTTCCTTCTTAACTAAAAACAAATAGACTTAAGCACTTTTTCCCTATCGCCACAGATTTGTTTTTAACTTAAAAACACTATTTTTTAACCTTGCCTAGTTTTTGCGACATTCATTACAAACTGAGTTTTTGTGATATGATATTAGCTGTGTTCGTTTACCCCAAAAATTTGCAATAAATTGTACAAATTTGTACTGGATTGTACTGAACTGCGTTCGTTTACACATAAATTTGCAAAAGAGACCATCTTACTAAGACAATAAAGTGACAGTTGTCAGACTAAAGGCCCAACAATAATATGCATGAAGTCGCTTAAGTCAACTTAAGCAACTGCGCGAATACATTCAAAACACATGTGGCCAACTATAATGTACTTAATGAAACTTTTTGTTAAGTTTCGTCAAATGTCATTTGCTTAAGCAAAGTGCCAAACTGAGCGTACACTCCGTACGGAATC
This sequence comes from Pollenia amentaria, assembly GCA_943735925.1. Taxonomy (NCBI): domain Eukaryota; kingdom Metazoa; phylum Arthropoda; class Insecta; order Diptera; family Polleniidae; genus Pollenia; species Pollenia amentaria. The sequence continues at coordinate 71,966,837 of OX031010.1, forward strand.
TGCTGTTTTTGCATTATTTAAAAAAAAAAAAAATAAATTGAAATTAATAAAGGAAATAAGAAAAAAGAAAAAGAGAAAGTTTACATAGTATTTTAATTTTGTATCCATTTTTAATTAATAAGTATGCACAACAAACATTAATTTAAAACGTTGCATGCAAATTAAATAAAACATAAAATAAACAAATACAGGGCTGTAGTTTTTTGTACTTTTTAATTTGAAGTAATGGGCCTTTAAGCCCCAACCATAATATGCATAAGTTAGCTTAACGGACTGTCAAAAATTAATGAAAAGTCTATCAATTGCATAAGCAAATTAAAGAAGACTTTTAGGTGGCCATAATGTACTAACTTAAGCTTAAGATCCATGTTGCATATTTGTGCAATATTTTGCTTTCTTGCGAGTGCACAGTGGGCGCAGTGACCAGCTTTTGAGGCAATTAATCACTGGTAACAGCTAGACGTTTGAAATTTAGTGGAATTGAGTATAAGGCCCATTACCAACCTCAGTAAAAATTTCGATTGGGCGATGCCACGCCTACTTCTTCGTGGATAAATGAATTGTGTGTCTGAGGAAAAATTATGACTTGAAATTGTGTTTAGTTTAATTATTAATTTGACATTAAAGTTTTAGATAAAAATTTAATGTCGATGTTATTACCAAACCCAATTTAAAAATCTAAAAGTTGTCTGCAATTTTCAATATAATGCTTGCGACCAGAGCTGTAAAAGTATGATGAATTTTACAAATAATTTGTACATAAAGTAAAAAAATAAATTTATTATTTTGAATTCATTTATTAAAGTTATGCCACATATTTTTATAAATCATTAGCTGAGCCCGGTCCGCTTCGCTGGCAAAAAATACATATATATTTTTTTACTATGAAATAAAAGAAATAAAAGAAAAAGGCTTCAAAATAAAAAATGTTACAAATATTAAAAATAGGGAAAAAAATCCCCAACCGCTATTTCGAGTGGAGTTAGAGCCCGGCGATGTTAAGCTAAAAAAAATGAAACGCATCCCATTTACAGTTTAAAATACATCTTGTACAGAAAAATCACGATCGAAGAGCCGCACAAAAGAAATGGACTCGTTCAGTGTTTAAGCTGGCAAGAATTTGGTCATACTAGGGCATACTGCCATTTACCTCCTGTTTGCGTCGTATGTGGAGAATTACATGGTACCGTCCGGTGCGATAAGTCCAAAAATTATCCTAATGTAAAAAAATGTAGCAACTGCGGTGGTAATCACACTGCCAACTATAGAGGGTGCCCGGTATATTCGATTGTCAAGCGTTCTGTTGGACAGAAACTTAACCCCCCTCTAACGCAGGCAACTAATCAAGGAAACACGTACGGCGTCCAGATACCACAGCCAAATAATAACAGAACCTCGTACGCTAATGTCTTAAAATCTAATCCTATGCCACTGCAAGGTGATGTACCAAATAATGACGAAATTCTCATTTCTAATTTAACCCGGCTAGAAAAAACCATGGAAACATTAGTGCAAACAGTTAACAATTTCACTAACACAATGGGTAACATGATGCAAGAAATGTTAAGAATGCAATCGATGTTATTGCAAGCTGTACTAAACAAGCCATGAACTGTTTAAAAATTTGCTTTTGGAACGCAAACGGCATCCGCCAACACAAAAATTAACTAGAATACTTCCTCAAAAATAAACAAATTGATGTTATGATGGTTTCTGAAACTCATCTGACCTCAAGAAATACGTTTAAAATTAATGGTTATATATTATATGATACCAAGGACCCTCGAGGTAGAGCTTGTGGAGGTTCTGCCATTTTGATAAAAACCCGAGTAAAACACTACTTAATGTGTGATCATCGTGAAGATTATCTCCAAGCAACGAACATTTGCGTTGAGGAATTAATTCGAAACCTAGTAATTTCATCATTATACTCCCCACCTAGATTTCCAATATCAGAAAGCCAATATAATAAATATTTCAAATTATTAGGACCCTGCTTCCTGGCTGCTGGCGATTATAACGCTAAACACACTTTCTGGTGGTCACGACTTATTACACCTAAGGGTCGTGTCTTGTATAACACAATTTGTAAAATGGATCTAAATGTGGTCGCGAGCGGACAACCAACATATTGGCCTACTGATCAGCAAAAAGTTCCAGATGTCATAGATTTTGGAGTGGCTAAAAACATCCCCGCAAACAGGATTTATGTTGAAGCTTCCTTAGAATTATCTTCTGATCACACACCTACAATTCTTACTATAACAAACCCTAATAGAATTGTAGCTCCGGCTGGTTACTTAGTGACGTCGGCAACACAAATAAATTGGTTAAAATATAAAAAATATCTCAGTACCCATTGCACTGAAAATATTCCGCTTAGTACACCGGAGAATGTGAATCTCTCTATTGTTAATTTTGACAGTTGTATAAAACTAGCTGTTCAACATTCTAGCATAACTCCCAACAAAATCAAAAATTTTAAAATATATTCTACAGATGTTGAGCGTCTCTTGACTGAAAAAAGGAGAGCTCGAAGAGAGTGGCAATTGCATAGATCCCCTCAACATAAGAATTTATTAAAAGAGTGCACAAAAAGGCTAAGAAAGTAACTGTCCCAAAAACATCATCATTTGAAAAATATCTTAAGGAGCTCGATGCAACTTCTCAATCAGACTACTCATTATGGCGTGCAGCTAGAAATCTTAAAAGACCAGTTATCACTAAACCACCATTAAGAAACTCAAATGGAAGTTAGGCACGAAATGTTATAGAAAAAGGAAATCTTTTTGTTAATCATTTGAAACAGTATTTACCCCTCATATATCTCTCGATATTGCGGAGAAGTTACCACCTTTTGCTGTTACAGCAGCTGTTCCACTAAGATTTGAGATAAGAGAAATCGAAAAGGCTATTCATGATTTAAAACCCAAGAAAACCCGTGGTTTTGATAAGATCAGTAACAAAATGCTTTTGGAGCTTCCCAGCATAGCAAAGAAAATTATGCTCCTGATTTTTAATGCTATTTTACGATCCTTAGTTACCAAGATACCTAAACCAGGAAATGATCCTACAAAAAATGAGTCATATCGACCTATATGCTTATTGTCTAATATATCAAAGCTGTTTAAGAAGCTGTTAGTGTCAAAATTAGCCCCAATTTTAAATGTAAATATATGTATTCCTAACCATCAATTCGGCTTTAGAAGAGAACATAGCACAATTGAACAAACCCATCGTATAGTAAACGCCATAAGAAAAGCCTTTGAAGAAAAAAATATTGTTCCGCCCTCTTCATCCATGTTTCTCAAGCTTTTGATAAAGTCTGGCATGAAGGGTTATTAGGTACATAAATTGAAGTTAAACTTACCAGTAAACACACACAAGGTGTTAGAAAACTACTTAGTCGGTCGAAGGTTTATTATTAAAGAAGGTGATTTTATAAGTTCTCCTCAGCCAATTGACGCTGGAGTCCCTCAGGGAAGCATCATGGGCCCACTGTTATACTTTATATATACCTCAGACATGCCAACAAATAACCACACCCTAACTTCAACATTTGCTGATGATACAGCTTTTTTAAGCGTACACGAAAACTGTCATGAAACATCTCGCTACTTGCAGAATCATATATTTGAATTGGAAAAGTGGTTAAAACAATGGAGGATAAAGGTCAATGAGCAAAAATGCGTACATATAACATTCACCTTGCGTCGGGAGTCATGTCCCCCTATTAAAATCAATAATCAATTAGTGCCCCAACAATCGCATGTAAAATATCTTGGTATTCATCTAGATCGGCGCTTAACATGAAAATGCCAAATAGAAGCAAAACTAACACAAATGAAACTAAAAGCAATTCAATTTAATTCGCTTATTGGAAAAAATTCTGTTCTTAGCCTCGATTGCAAACTTCTACTCTACAACTCTATATTAAAGCCAATCTGGTGCTACGGTATTCAGCTATGGGGCACTGCCTCGGCCTCAAATATCGAAAAAATTCAAAGGCGCCAAGATAAACTTCTTCGAATAATCACAGTCGCTCCCTGGTATGTTAAAAACTCAAATATTCACAAGGATCTCAATGTGCCATTAGTAAAAACTATTATTACGAAGTACGAAGTAAAATATTTAAAAAGGCTTGAGTCGCAGCACCCAAACCCACTAGCTCGAAATATTTTAAATGACAGCAGCACTCTGGATTAATGAGAAGAGATACTGCAGGACTCATCCGACGAGAAGACCGCTAAAAATCTTCATATGTGAACAGAACCCGTGAGGAGAAAAATTTTCGTCTAGCATTGGCAGGACAAAAATAAAGTATTAGTATAAGATTTGATTAATTATTGTTAGTCCATATTTAATATATGAAGATTCAATAAATAAATAATGAAAAAAAACTCATATTTTTTAAATAAAATGAATTAAAACTAAGAAAAATTATTTTCTGTGTAGGTATTTAATTAAATTACTTTCTATTTATTCAACAAATAGCAAAAAAATTATGTACAGTACAGCAAAATTAAAATTCAAAATAGTGTTCCGATTTTTCATCAACTTCTAATTCAAAATTAATTTCAAATGAGATTTCCTCTTCTTCAGAATCAGAATCATGATCATTTTCGATGGCATTTGATGTAGATGGAAACACACATTAAGGAGTCTCTGGGACCTTTAAAAGAGAAATAACTTCTCTTGGAAAAGGCAACTTTTTTTTTGATGAGCAACGGTTTTTTAAATAGACACTAGATAAGAGGCGTTTTCGCCTGCACATCCAAGGGGCACAATTGAAGCTTGCAATATTTGTGAAGAATGTGATAGAATTTTATGCAATGTCGGTGACATTGGGCACCATTCGTAATCTTCAAAATATATATCGGCAGTTTTATACCAAAAATTCTTAAAAATTTCAACATTTATTTCAAATTCACAGGAAATGGCAATAAGTATTATATGAAAGTGTTTTATAAATTCGACATTAACATTTGTTATAGATGCAAATAATTCTGGATTTGAAAATGCTTTTCGAGCCGTATTGCCATCGTTCGTCGATCCGCTACCATTACTTTTCGGCTTATGGATATGAAGACCCATTTCCTTCCAAAAATTTTCTTGAATTTTACGTTTTCTTTCTTGCACTAATATCTTGTCCTCCTTATTTCGAATTTGCCATTTTCTAACTTGAAGTCTATATGAAAGATTTAAAACAAATTCGAGGCATATTTTAATGAGCTTGGTTTTGGCTGAAACTCTAACGATCTTAAATCTTTAATCGACAAAAACTGCTTTGGATTAGCTCCACATATTGGACACGATTGTGTCGACTTTGTATCTGTTAGCACGTTTAGCACCTTACCATCAATCAAAGTCGTTATAAGCTCGTATTTTACTAAAATTTCTTTACCATTTGATAAAAAATATTTGAAAGGCTCAAGATTTGATATCGGAATGTCTATATACCTCTTTTCTTTCAAAATGTGCTCCTTGCTTTCCTTTATATATTCAATTTTAAGTGGTCGGCAAAACCGAATAGACTGTGGAGTACGGTTATTCTAAACGATTGCGTCAGCCGATGTGAATAGTTTCAGTGGTATAATGGAGGTTACAAAGAGGGAGTTATCTAAATTTTGTGGGACACTGCTCTTATATATTTGTTTAAACGAACTTTGTCCTGTGGAACCATCGAAACCATAACTAAGAACTAATATGACTTCACTAATCCCAGGTATTCTCATTGAAACTTCTTCTTGATATGACAGTATTCTCTCAGCCGTGTGGTTAACTAAGTTTTGTAAAGGGACTTGTGCAATTGATTCTGTTACCGTTAACCCTTCAGGTCAGCATTGTTTTTTATATTCTAAAACTTTTTTGTAGCTGGGATAAATATCACAATTGTGTAATTTGTTTAGTTCCCTCATGCTTATATATTGTTTTTTTTTTTCAGATTATTTTCTAACAAAAAAACTAATGCTTCTTTAGAGGAAACCATAAACGGATTTTTATTATCAGAAGTGAGCTCTTTTCTAATTTTAGTTGGCCTTCCTGGGGAAGAAGATGCTTTTTTAAAACAAAATTTAAATCTTTTTCTTTATTTGAATGAGCTGCAATTGAAGCAGCATGAAGCAACAACTTGGTGTCATTTTCCTGTTCCGCCGAAACAACGGATGCAAGTTTTCGTTTTTGAAACTCACTTCCTTCATTGTAACCAATATTAGGACGACCTTTTTTAGTTGGGACATTATTATTTATTAATTTAAGCTCAGTTTCACATGATAACCATTGGCTTTCTTTTTTTTCCAATTTAGACCAGTTTCTGAAGTTTGCGGCCCATTTCTGGTTGGCATATGCACATAAATTATTAACTGCCCGTTCGCCGATATTGAACGTTAACGTTCGCATAGAAAATTACATTTAAAACAAAAATTTTTTTTGAAATTTTGTTTTTGTTTTAAATGTTATTTACTATGCGAACGTTAACGTTCGATATCGGCGAACTGCCAGTTATTTTCTTCTAAATTGGTATCATACAGTTCTCATTAGCATCTCTCTGAAATTTACTGCAGATCCAGTTGACAACAGCGGTCACACTTCGATTATTTTCTAACCAAAATTTAGCAATATCAGCATTTTTTATTTTTAGGCAATCTAAAACGATTAATATCTTAGAAGGTTGCAGACAGCCGCAGTCAATTTTTTAAACACATAAATAAGACATAAATACCTTTCTTTCGATACCAATGGTTTTCACAATACGTTCCAATAAACAAACTTCTACTCCAAAAAACGTAAACACTTTTACCAAAATTTAACAAAAAGGACGTCACAAATTAACAGCACAAATTAAGTAACACAACAATATTTTTGTACAATTTTTTTTTAAATCTAAATTCTCATACCTTAACTAATATTTTCCATTTTATAATAGTTTATCAAGTTTAATAAATATTGCTCATTTATTACTTTTCTTTGTTTACTTCTTAAGTGAAAAATATATGAAAACAAACTAAACAAAAAAAATCTGACTTTGGCAGCTTCCCGTTAAATGAAGTGTTGCCACATGGTTTAAGTTTCCCAATGTATTAGCTATAAAATCCCATCGTTACTTTTTTTAAATTGTTATGCATTAAACACATTCGAGACAGCAGGCAACACGAAGGCACGACTACAAATGCTGCAGGCTGCAATTGTAGTCGCGTAATCAGCTACTGAATTATTTTGAAGACGACAGCTACAATTGAAAAAATATAAACAGCTGTGTTTTTTATTATGTATTTACATTTCAGTGGTGCCACTATCATTTTTAATTTTTATAAATTTAACAACATGCATAATTGCAGACTCGTACACAAACATAATTTAAGCCTACAAAAATATAAATACTTATTTATGATAAATTTTTTAACGTAAAAACAAATGAATTTATTAAAAAACATTTAAAATATTTTAATTTTTTTGTTTTTGGAACTCATAAAGAATATCATCTTCATGTAGGGTTGCCAGTCGGGCTTGTTTTGGCTGGATTGTCCAGCTTTTTAATGGCCTGTCCAGTTTCAAGCTAAAAAGAAATTTGTCCAGCTTAAACAATTTTCCACAAAATGCTCTTAATATTTATTGCTTTAAAATTATTTTTATAAATTTCCTTATTGGAACATAATGCATCTGCAATAGCAATTGAAGTTTTCAATTTGCAAAGAAGTAAGTCAATGGGAAAATTATATTTCTCTCAAGAGCCTAATATGCAAGATTTTTACATCAATTTTTTACTTAAGATAAATATAGGAGCGATAATTAATTCTACATTAAAATAAGAAACTAATTTTCATGAGTTTTGACGTTGTTCCAGCAAATGAGAGGTATGTAGATATATAGTACATATGAATGAACTGAAAAAATTTAAGTTTAGTTATATTTTGTTATTTTAGTATTGTAGTAAAGTATTATAAAAAAAAACAATGTAATAATATTAATGCCATACTCGTACATATGGGTATTTTTTAATAAAATTGTTTGTACAATAAACAAGTAACTCTTCGTGAAAATTTTACTTCAAAATGTCCAGCTTTTTTTTTAATATCCAGCTTTTTTAATTCACATGTCCAGCTTTTTTATAATCTGGATCTGGCAAGCCTATCTTCATGGCAGGTTGAATAAAAAAATCCTAATATACAGTATAATCTCGAAAAAGTAAACTGAAATGTCCTAAGGGTTGTTAACTTTTTCGTCTTATTTATTAACTTTTCTAATATATAAAAAAATGCAATAATTAACATATGTACCTATATTTTTTTCAATGACTTATAGCCTATTTCCAATGTGCGAATGAATTCTTTCGTTCGCATAACTACATTGAAAACAAAAACAAAGTCTAAAAATTTGCGGATAAAAAATAATTTGATTTTAAAATTATGGCAACAGGATTTTGTAGAACGTATCAAATCTTTTGCTTGTACATATCTGGCTGGTTCGAAACTGTAGAAACATGCAGCCTATTTCTTTCTTTAGCTTTTATTTTGATATGAAAAGGCTCTATCTACATTAGAAGGTGAATGAGGAATTGATAATATTCCACAAACAACTTTGAATAGATCTTCAAATATTAGTTCGTTTAATTAATTATTTAATGCTAAAATAAACAAATACTTTAATTTTTTAACGTTTTTAATATTAATAATAAAGGCCTCATTACTCTTTACGTAAATGTTGCGGATACGTAAACGTTGCGGTCGACTTCAATGGTTGGTAGATATGTACTAATTTATAGATATAGATATGGTAGATATATTTAATTTATTAGTTATTTTGTGCTTGCTAGTAATTTTATTAGTTTAAATTGTTATTGTATTAGTTACGCATATTTCTAATGTAAAACCACTGTACAGAATTTTCTAGTACAAATGTAATGTTATGATTGTTATACATAATTGTATAACATAATAGTGTTAAGATTATTTTTAACCCATAAAGTATGCTTTAGTTTATTGAAGAATAAATCAATTTTAATTCAGCCACAGTGTTAATGCATAATGATATTAGCTGTAAGATAATAAAAATGGCTTAGAAATTTCAAAAATTTTACAGACATTTCGAAAACGTCGAGTGTTCAAGAGACACCTAGATGTCAGCGAACAGAGTATAAATACTCGCGAAGGTGGGCATCGATAATGAGTATGAGTACGAACATTTAAGTGTGTAGATCGCAAGTATAAGTGGTATAATTGATTAAGTTCTAATTAAAAGTGGTGTGAATAGTTTATAGTACAGCTATAAATAAAGTATTTAAAGTATTTTATTTATTTTATTAAAGTTGCAATAAAAGAACTCAAGAGGTTTATTATAAAGAAAATAAACCAAAAACTTTATTGAAAGGGCAGTAACGTAACAATTGGTGTCAGAAGTGGGATTGCAAAATTAAAATAAATTAGAACAAAAATAAAAAAAATAAGAACTTAAAGTGGATCAGCTCAAGAAAGAGTTGAGCAAGTTAGATCTACCAACTAAAGGAAATAAAGCAGAGCTGCAGAAGAGGTTAATAGATGAATTCGAGCGACGCAATATTGACATTGGTAGCCACGAATTTGAGGATAAAGAAGAAATAGAGGTATGTATACGTGCAGTTGCAAGTAGTATGGATTTCAATACAATGTTTGCTGCTATGATGGCAAAAATGTACGGTAATTCCAGAATCATGGTGATGATGATAAAAGAAAGTTCGGATGAAACTTCAAAAAAATGTAGAAAAAATTGTAAAAAATAATTCAATTACCATTTTAGCTGAAATTCAAGAGAATTCTAAAATAACCAAAGAGAAGCTTCAGGCTGCAAACGAGAAACTTCAGAAGATTTCTACTGAAATAAATGAAAGAGTAAATGACATGGAAATAGAATTCAGCAAGAAGCTGTCTTATGTAAAAACACAAGTCACGGATGTAAAAACACAAGTCACGATTTTTGACAAAAAATTACACCATCTGGAGGCAAAAGTTAATAACATTCAATGCCAGGAGGCAGCGGTGCGAGTTTTACTAGAAGTCTCGAGTAGAATAAAAACGCATGGAACAATGACGAAAAGGGAATTGAATTAATTTTGGCCTTAAAAGGAACGGCAGCGGAAGTTCTACAAAGTGTTCCAAGTAGCCGTAAAAACAATTGTGATGACGTAATGATTGCACTGCAGTGTAAATATGGTGGCGACCAGAGAATGACAACAAGTACCCATAAGAAAAATATACAGAGGTATTTACCCACGCTTTACGTTATTGTGTATATCCATACTTATAACACAAATAATAACAACAGCTATGGTTGTGCACTGCAAAAAATATGTGTATTACTTATACTTATGCACGGCAATATTACACGCAACTACATTCAGTAAACTTAAATACATGAATGTTATGCCGATATTATTCAATACCCATGAATGCGTTTTGGTTATCTGCCATACATATAAAATATCTATGTGTAAGAAAATATACATGGATACCGTCAGTATTTTTGGCACTACTGCGTAAATATGAAAAAAAAATTTTTGTATGAAATGTTTTAGCAAAATTGTGCTTCGATCACTAGCCAGGTATGGGATTATGTACATATTTTTTTATAGCCTCCACCACCACTGTGGTGAATGAGGGTATACTAAGTTTGTCATTCCGTGTGAAACTTTTTTATTATACATCTAAGACCCCATAAAGTATATATATTCTGGCTCCTTGAGTAATTATAAGCCGATTTAGTCATGTCCGTCTGTCTGTCCGTCTGTTGAAAACACGCTCACTTTTGAAAAACGCAAAAGAAAAGAACAAACTTGGTCTCAAATTGCTTGTAGTTATCCTACGCAGTTTGGGATTGAAATCCAGCAACATCGGTTCAGTAGGATCAGAACTATGAATCAAAATGTGGAACCACCACCCTAAAAAAATTGATAATTTTGATACAAAAACTAACATAAATGGTTTTTTAATGCACGGAATGACATAAAATTTTGCTCGAATTTGGCTTGTACGACTGCAAATCATACTGGTAAATTTCGTGACGATCGGTCCATAATTTACCATAGGCACCATATAAACCCATGTCGAGGAAAACAGTTTAGTACGCCTAAAACCGTTTTATAGGACCAGAAATCACACTGTAAAATTTTTTGAAGATCGGTCCATAATTTACACTAGGCCCCATATAAACCCTACTTCCGGAAAACAGTTTAGTACGCCTAAAACCGCAGTAAATAACGCTAGCATACTTAAGTTTAGTACGTCACAGTTTTATAGGACCAGAAATCACAATGTAAAATTTTTTGAAGATCAGTCCATAATTTACACTAGTTCCCAAATAAGCCCTACTCCCGGAAAATAGTTTAGTACTCCTAAAACCGCAATAAATAGCGCTAGCATACTTAAATTCGGTACGTCACAGTTTTATAGGACGAGAAATCATATTGCCAAATTTCGTGAAGGTTGGTTCATAATTTACCCTAGACCACATATAAACCCTACTCTCGGAAAACAGTTTATTGCGCCTAAAACCAAATAAAGCTCACTTTGGGAAAATAATAAAATTCGCCTTAAACCATCACAGATATATGTAGATATTTGTAATGTATTCCCTCATTCGGTTTATTTTAGCTATGTCCAATAGAAATAACTTTATTCTTCTGTTTCCAGTTTTAGATTAATTTTTATTTTTCAATTTCATTTCTTATATCTAAAATTTTACAATTAACAAAGATTGAGTGGTTTCTCAATCCACTCAATAATTTATAACTTATTCTACTTATCAAATCTATAATTACTACTTACTTATCTACGTCACATTTTTCCTCATGCAGTCTTGTGCAGTATGTGAAAGGAGGGGCTTAATTTATTTGCATGCTCCTTACTCATTGTAATGCAAAACAGTTGACCCACTTATTAGTCAACCGCTTTGTTTGTTTTGAAATTCATTACGTTAGCAAAAATGCAAAGGCAATGACTCCAAATCAAACTTCGATTATTATTGGATCACTTACACAAGAATGCATGCATGGGTGGTCACTACTAGAGGTTTTGGTGTGCCAATTCTTGTGTACACTACACCCTCACCCTTTAGAAAAATTTATGGAATTTTTGTTTATACAAAGATTGCAGAAAATTTTTTTTCAATGTGACAAAAATTTTTTTTTTTTTTTTTTTGTTTACTTAATTTAAAGTTATTTTTCATTTTTACATTTTGTTTCTTTATTTGTATGTAGGTATATTTATTTGTTCAATGTGACAATTTTTGTTTATTTAATTTAAAGTTCTTTGCACTAAATAATAATTTGCTTATTGTAACTTAATATTCTTAATAAACATTGTTTTTATTTTTCATTGTTTTACATTTTTAGCAAAGAGTGTTAATTTTGAAACTTGAGTAAAAAAAATTTCCTTCTTTTTTTTCTTTTTTTTTATAAATTTTTTTTTTTTTATACATGTACATATGTAGGTTAACTGTTGTCTTAGGTCAGTCATTAATAATCTGACGTTGCTTTAGCTTTTGTATTTCTTTAGTAGATTCTTGTGAAAAACTTTGTCTTTATTGTTTATATTAACAGTTATGTTTAAGTCATCTGTGTTAACTATTCTATATGGTCCTTTATATGGATTTTCATTTTTCTTTCTATTTTCTACTTTTATTAATACTAAATCTCCTAAGTTTAATTTTATTCTGTTTATTTTATTGTATGATTCTAATTGTCTCTTTCTTTTTATCTTATCTATCATAATCCTAGCATTTTCTAAAGAATATTTTAATCTACTTTTTAATTCATTGGCGTAATTTTCAAAGTCGTAAACCTTTGGATGATTCATGACTTCATCCCCAGGTAAACTTGGTAACTTCCCGAAAATTAGCTCGAAAGGTGAATATTCAGTGTCGACGTGAGGAGTCGTATTATATGCGAATGTGTAATAAGGTATCCATTGTTCCCAATTATCATTCTCTACAAAGGATAGAAAATATTCGTTTAGTACCCTGTGATTCCTTTCTACAGTTCCTAAAGTCTCATGATGGTATGGGGTCGAAAATTTTTGCTCTATTCTCAATAGTTCGCATATGTTTTTCATTAATTCATTTGTGAATTCTGTCCCCCTGTCTGATTTGAGTACACTAAAAATTCCATATTTGAGTATTACATTTTCTACCAATGCTTTTGCTATTGACTTCGCCTCTTTTGTCTCCATTGGACAAGCAATCAGGTATTTTGTCAATTGGCATTGTATTGTAAGTATGTACCTATAGTTATTTGTTGGACGTAGTGGACCAACTGTATCAATTACTATAGTGTTAAAACTATTTGTTGGTGTGTCCGTTATTTTAAGCGGTTCTTTAGTGTGTCTAATTTGTTTGTTTTTTTGACAAAGATCGCATTTAGATACATAGTCTTTTACGCTTTTATTCATACCTTTCCAAATGTATTTTTGTTTCAATTTCAACAGAGTCTTTCTTACTCCGAAATGACCTCCTTGGGGTGTGTCATGATATAATTTTATTAGGTCTAGCTTTCTATTCTCTTCTAGAATATTCTGAGATTTTTTATATAATAGTATTACTATGTCATCTTTATTTTTTTTACAATACTTATTGTATTTGGCCTTAAAATCTTCCGCGGGAATTATACTAAATATTGCATCATTTTTTTCGATTGCAAATTTCCTATTTTTCATGTTTCTTACTTTCTTTAAATATGATGATAGTTTCTCCATAAGAGTACCTAAATACAATGGATTATCGCTACATCTAACACGTGTTTCATTATTTTCTATATCACACTCTACTGTGTGTTCATTAATATTGTTTATTGGCCTATTTTCTAATATAAATTTCAATTTATTTGCGCGCTTAATATCATTGATGGAAATGCAGTCCCACATATAGAGTTGATCAGACTCGTTGTAAGATCCGCTTATGATATTATTATTTTCTGATGACTTTTTGCTCATACCTCTTGTTACTACTAGTGTTTTCTTTATCCTCTCATCATTCTCTGATGGTATCATGTCTTTCAATATGTCAGAATTAATTTCTATTCTTGACAGTGCATCTGCATTTGTGTTCTTTGCCCCCTTTTTGTATATTATGTCGAAGTCATATTCTGAAAGCTCTAATCTAATTCTTGTTAATTTTGAACTAGGATTTTTGTGTGAGAATAGTGATACCAATGGTCTATGGTCGGTGACAACTGTAAATCTTCTTCCAAACAGATATGGTCTGAAAAATTGTATTCCCCAATAAATGCCTAGTAATTCTTTTTCAATCACGGGTTTATTTTTCTCATGCTTATTGAGGGATCTGCTTGCATAGGATATTGGTAGATCTTCACCTATTGGACTTTGAGATAAAACTGCACCTAGAGCGAAATCCGATGCATCAGTGGTCAGGACGAATGTTTCGTCAAAATTTGGATATTGTAGAATCGGTGGACTGATTAGTTTGTTTTTTAGAGTTTCAAATGCTACTTGGCATTCTTGAGACCACTCAAATTTTGTGCCCTTCTTCAATAATTTGTTTAGACAAGTAGCAATATCTGCGAAATTTTTGGTAAATCTTCTATAGTAGTTGCAAAATGCCACGAATCTTCTTACGTCGTCAGCACTACTCGGAATTGGATATTTTGAAATTGCTTCATACTTGCTTGGGTCTGGTTTGATACCATTTGATGTTATCAAATGCCCCAAGTATACTACTTCTGGTTTAAGAAAACAACACTTGCTTGCATTCAGTTTCAGATTATATTTAGATAATCTGTCGAAAACATTAATCAAGTTGTCGTTGTGATGTTGTAAGCTACATCCAAAAACAATTATGTCATCCACATATAGAAATGCTTCAGACTCCAATCCGGACAATGCTATTGTCAGCATTCTCTGAAAACTATTTGAAGATATTTTCAATCCAAAAGGTAACCTGGTATACTGGAAATGACCATTTGGAGTTGAAAAAGCGGTATACGGTCTTGAATCCCGATCAAGTTTGATTTGATGGAATGAACTTGTCATGTCCAAAGTAGAGAAATATTTGGCTCTACCCAGTTTATCTCAAACGTCATCTAGTCGTGTTAAGGGAAATTTGTCATTTACTATCTTGTCATTCAGTTTCCTGAAATCCACAACTAACCTCCATTTCTTCAGATCGTCTTGTCCTTTTTTTGGAACTAACAAAAGTGGAGCGTTGTATGGGCTTATAGAGGGTTCTATGATTTTTTGTTTTAATAGCCCTTTGACCTGATTATTTATCTCCTCTGTATGCGTTTGTGGTAAACGATAGTTTTTTATGTAAACTGGATTTGAGTCATTTAAATGGATAGTTTGGTTGTAAAAATTATTTGTTGTTAAATTTTCACTATCTAAATGGAATACTGACTGATATCTCTTAAGAATTTTTAACAAACTTTCTTTTGCTACGTTATCTGGGTTGTCTATATTGAGTTCTTTTAAGATTCGATTGAATCGTTCCTCATCACATTTAATCCTACTTTCACTAGTTCTGTATATCTTATAATCCTCTAATGGAGTGGTTTCTATCTTCAAATTATGTATTATTGCTGGGTTATTTGAAACATTTAGTATTTTTATATGTTTGTTTCCATTTTTTGGAATTATGGCGTTTGCCAGGAATACACCTTCTATTATTTCTCTATTGCATATTACTGCATCTTCTTTAATGTCTACATCAAATGGTATTATAATCTCACTTCTTGGTGGAATTTTCACAAATTTTACACCAAATCTGTTGTCATATATCGGCAAAATTTCTTCTCCTACGTTGACAGTAAGTATAAATGTCTCATAGTCTATGTTGCAATTGTATTTTAGTAAAAAATCACGTCCGATTATGCCGTCAGTGCCAATGGGAAAATCTTCTCTAATCATATGTATTCTATGTTTAAATATTGTTTCATCAATTTTTATAGATAATTCTGTGGAACCTAACGATTTTATTTCTTCTCTAGTGATTCCTGTTAAACAGCAATAGTCATCTGGATCTTCATCGTGCTCTGGTAACACATCTTCTTTGCAGAGAGATACGTCTGCACCCGTATCTATCAGAAATGTTAAAACACGATGTGTGTTCAACACATTTAGTTTAATATAGTTCTTGAGATCAGATGAAATGCTAAATATTTGGTTAGAATTTATTCGCTCTGATCCGAAGATACCTGGTGGTATGCTACCTCCGGATTTGTCCCGTTTCCCTGTTCCTGTACACAAAATGCATTTCGTCCTCTATTATTATTACGATGGTTATTACTGTTGCGATATGTGTTGTTATTATTATTGCTTCTATTGTTGTCTCTGTTGTTGTTATTATGTCCGCGGTTACTATTGTTCCTCATATAGTTACCTCTATCACTGTTATTTACCCCGTTACGATTTGTTCTATTATTGTAATTGTTTCTCTCCTGACTGTTATTGTTAAATCTATTGTTGTTATTATTAGGATATCTGTTTCCATTGTTACTTCTACTGAAATTGTTATAATTGTTGTTTCTGTTGTGTGAATAATTAGTATTGGTATTATTCCTATTATTATAGAAATTCCTAACTTTGTTTCTCGGTTGACTAGTTTGAAACATTATTTGATTTTGCCTAATGTCGGCAGAGACTTCTGTTGCTATTTCTATAGCTTCATTGAGTTTCTTTACTCTGCTTGCTTCTAAAGTTCTTACAATCTCTCTACTACTGAGTCCGTTTTTAAAAGAATTAAATGCGATTGTAGCGTTTGTCTCACAAATTACACTTCTGTTTTCTTCCCCTAAGGTACTAATTTGTATCTCATTCAACTCCATCGTGAGTTGTTCTATTCTATCAGCAAATTTCTGTATTGATTCAGTTTGTGTAATTCTCGTTAGTTCATTTAGAATTACATTGGGTGATTTCTTTGGTTTATAAATCTCTTTTAATGTTGCGATTAAAGTGTCTATACAAGTTGGAACTCTTGTTTGCCTTAATCTGTTCTGCACTTTGAGTGTTAACTTTGTTTTGTATACAAAGTTGAAAAATGAAACTCTTTTGTTTGTTGGGAACGTATCCCTGAGAATCTCTAAATTCGCTAAAAATAGATTTAATTCTGTCTTTGTTCCTTCAAAGGTCGCTATTAATTTCGAGATTGATGCCAATTCGGCAGCATTAAGGTTTTCCTCCGTCATATTGATGGGATTTCTAACTATTGTCCCTAATGTCTGTGTATTACTGCCTTGTGCAAGTTTATCTTCGTGTAATTTGAGGGTTTCCAATGCTTCCTCTTTAGTTTGTCTAAACTTTGCAGTCTGTCGCTGTAATTCTTCTCGAGATAATTTAGTGTCTGCCAACAATTTTATAAAATACTCTTCTAGTTTTTCTAGTTCCTTCTTCTTTGATCCTATTGTATCTAAAGTATAGCCCTTGCTTAGAGACTTCTTAGCGTTGGATATAAAACTGTTTAATTTTTCATATATGCTGTCCATTTAGCATTTTCATATAAATCCTGTAACGTTGGTTTGCCCTGTAGACCTATAAACCTTTAATCTATTCTCTCTTCTTATGTCAGATTACTGTCTTCTAAAAAAAATTACAACTGTTAAGTACTCCTTCTCATAATTATATTATGTAATAATTTTGAATTGTTTCATGTTTATTTATATATTTTTATTCTTAAACATTATCTATAGCAACATTATTGTTGTTGTTATACTTATGTTTCATTACATATTTTTTAAAATATTTATTTATCTTATAGGCTATGAGTAGTATTACTGATATTATAATAATGATTTTTATGTTATCTGGAATAACGACCATCGAATTATTGGCGTTTCCATTCATAACAATGTTTTCTTGTATATCTACCTTACTCTGAGGATTACCCATTTTATTACCCCAAATTGGACCTACCATTTAGAATTAACAATTTTCTCTTTTTTTTTTTTTATAGTTTCAAATCTTTGGTTTCTTGTTTTGTATAAATTTTTACAAAGTTTTCTTTTATACTATATAATGTTTTATTTTATACTATACTTCTTATTATCTGACGTCTTATCTGTTTCTCTACGTATTTTTTTAAGTATTTTACTATGATTACTATTGTTGCTGCTATGCAAATCAAAATGACTACTTCCACGCTCACGCTTATGGCATTTGGAACATTAGCCGTTACAGTTGTAGTTTCAGTTATTTTTGTTGGGGTGACGCCCATTTCTTTTTTCCTTTTTATAAGTTTTTATCCCAAGTTTTGTGTCTAGAATTTTTTCTTCAATTTTTGCCCTTATTTCTGGGTTGGTTGTTGTACTTAACTCGCACTTCAAAACATTAAGTGTTTGCTTCATCCGGCTTAACCAATCACCTCGATTTTTTTTCATTTTTGGGATTTTTATGACTGGAATAAATGGCTCTTGTGTAACCAATTTTGCTTTTATTTTTATTGGTCTAGGACCAATATTAAGAATCTCCGGTTTTCTAGGCTTTTCTGTACTTTCCTGATTTTCTTTTAACAACTTCTGCCAGCGTTCTTCGGCAGCTCTCAGTTCTTTCAATATTTCTTCTAATGGTTGTTCCGCAGACATTTAAGCTCTCACGTATCAAGCCTTCACTTTGAAAAAAAAAGGACGTAAGCAACAATAGCATCACATAATTAATTGTTAAATTTTTCCACGCAGAAACAGATAATGTCTCATGTATTCTTTTTTTTTTTTTTTTTTTTTTGCTTATAACTGCTGTGTATATTTGTTCTTTTGTTCTAGTCTTGGTTTAAAATTGAAAAAGTATTTATTGATTTATAAAAAAAATTTTTTTTTTTTTTGATATGCTAGACATGCCCATGCACTTTCTGCACTTTCAAAAAAAAAACAAAATTCTGTTTTTCATTTGCCAGACATGCCCATGCACTTTCTGGTCAAATAACACAATATTATTTTTAGTTTGTATTTTATATACAATATTACTTTTACACACAATATTATTTTTAGTTTGTATTTTATATATTTTTTTTTTTAACTTCCTTCTCAGCAATTAACTTCCTTCTTGGCAAATACCTCCTTCAGGATCGAAACTGGCAGGATCGCCATGTAATGTATTCCCTCATCCGGTTTATTTTAGCTATGTCCAATAGAAAGAACTTTATTCTTCTGTTTCCAGTTTTAGATTAATTTTTATTTTTCAATTTCATTTCTTATATCTAAAATTTTACAATTAACAAAGATTGAGTGGTTTCTCAATCCACTCAATAATTTATAACTTATTCTACTTATCAAATCTATAATTACTACTTACTTATCTACGTCACATTTTTCCTCATGCAGTCTTGTGCAGTATGTGAAAGGAGGGGCTTAATTTATTTGCATGCTCCTTACTCATTGTAATGCAAAACAGTTGACCCACTTATTAGTCAACCGCTTTGTTTGTTTTGAAATTCATTACGTTAGCAAAAATGCAAAGGCAATGACTCCAAATCAAACTTCGATTATTATTGGATCACTTACACAAGAATGCATGCATGGGTGGTCACTACTAGAGGTTTTGGTGTGCCAATTCTTGTGTACACTACATATTGCGGTAAAATGTCTTAGTTAAATTCATATGACCAGAAAAAATATCATGCAAATTTGTGAAATTTTCTGTTAACGCTAAAACTAATTACACTGCTGTATTGAAATTTATTCGTATTTATTTTTTGTAATACTAGAAATCCGTCTTCAGAATTTTCGGATGATTGGGCCATAATTTACCATAGGTCCAATACAAATTACTCTCCTAAAAATTATTTTAGTTCGGCTTAAACTTTTACGAATCATGATATTTTACTCAAGCATGTTCAAAGTCCTAACAAGAAACGCATAAAATTTTCTTATTGTCGGTCAATAATTTAATTCATGTCTAAACCGCAACTAATTTTAATGCTGACGCTCGTTTTTGTGAAGCTTAGTTAATAATATATATGTATTTATCATATAGAGCTCACTCCTGTCGGTGGAGGGTATCAAAGATTCGTCACAGCCGAATATAGCACTCTAACTTGTTTGATACATAAAATAATTTTTTTTTGTAATATCAGCAGTGCCAATGTATGTCTACATCAGTGATGGAAAATTGAAAATTTAATATGGTACTGACCACCAAGCAAAAGAGTACTTTTTTCAACATTTTGGTACTTTTTTCAAACATATATTTTTTTTTTTTTTTTTTTGGAAAATAAACTTAAAAATAAAAAACTAAAATACATAATTTTCAACAGCAAAATTCTGATGAGGATATCTGACATTAAAATAATCAACAAGCTGTGTTGCCATAACCTCTTGATAAGAATTTGCCAAAACTTTAAAAAAAGTATGATAAAATCTGCTAAATCGTAAAATGAAGAAAATCGGCTAAGATTAAAACAAAAAAATTTTAAAATTTGCTTACAATATGATAATCTTCTGAATTTTTAAAAAAATAATTATGCTAAATATTTGATTAATAAAAATGAATTTAAGTTTTCTTGGGGCTAATTAAACTGTTTATGGGTTTTAAACCAAATTTTAATTTTTTTAATCAGGCTTAAGTTCCTCGAATTAAATTTTCATTAAATTATTCTAATGAAGAAATGATTTCACAACACAAAATGAGTTAAAATTTTATTGATCATTTTTATTTTCATGTTTCGAGAATAACCGCATTCTCTTCATCAGAGTTTTTGCAGTTTCACCCTTTCCGCCACTACGACGTCTGTCAGTCTATAGTCAAACATCAATATTTTAACCAACGCAATTTTTTGGTGGATCGAAATCCGCTGTAATTGATAATCAAGTTTTCAATTTATTTATGCCTCTTCCTTACTTGTGTTTTTTAGTACTTTTATCAAGAATTTTTCTTGAATACCAAAGTTAATTTTTGTGTTTTTTCTCTTTTTATATTGAAATTTTTTCACAGCCTGAAGGATATTTAAATTTTTAAACATAGACCTCGTGCCATAGCTTTACAATAATTAGTTTTCTTGTGGTTAATTGAATCGTTTATGATTTTTAATACAAGTTTTGATTCATCTTGTTTTATTTTCATTTAATTATCCTAATGAAGAGAGGAATTTAAATATAAGTATATATCATAAAATTTCTTTTTTTTTAAATAATATTAAATTATTAATGTGACAAACGAATAAGTAAAAAAAAATTTGAATGTTTTAAAAATATGTGTGTACATATGTAAATTAAGTCGTTTGAAAAAAATATTTTCCAAAATAAAAATAAAAAAATAAAATATTGATTCGAAATTTTTACGGAATAATTTTTTAGCTATATTTAACAATCTAAAAGGTACTGCGTTAAAAAAAGAGTTTAAAGTCAAATAAGGACCAGTCTCATATACATTTGGCATTAAGGTAAGATTAGGAGTCGGTTCAGCGGTTGAAGTCGGAGTTAGTACTTTTTGATGACGACTCCACAGCCCTGGTTGTCAATGTTAAAAAATAGCAACGCTAAATTTCTAAGCAAAGAAGTATAACAAGAAAAGAGTACTAAAACGGACGTGGGGGTACCGTGGTATTTTTGAATGGAAAAAGTACTGAAAATAGTACCATAGTACTGAATTTTCCATCACTGGTCTACATACATAAAAATAAAATTATAAACATGCAATGTCCTGAGCGGATTAGAATCTATAAGAGAAGACTTTTTGATAATTTTTTGTTTTTCAATTGATATTTTTTATATTGCACTTACAAAATAGATTAACTCACGTGGAAGATAAAATATGAACCGGAGGTTGGTCCATCGCCAAATCGATCAACAAAGACGGAACAAATAAATGCTCAAAACATGTAAATTCATATATACTTAGATGTACTATGTTTTCTTCATATTTACATAAAAATTTATGGTCGAATTTTGACCATTAGGCAAACGCTAGTATATATAAAACGTTTAATTTTTATATCCTAAATTGGTATCTTCGAAATTAAAGAAAAAAAAAAAATTAAAGATGGGTTAACATTTAAACCGAGAACTATTTTGGTTTCTGCAAAACCTATGCGAAAATAAACATAAAATGAAACGTTTGAATTTTTAATGCGTAAAGGTTTTTTACATGCAAAAATAAATATTTTTTTTGCACTTGTCGCTGTCACACGCACATAGCATAGAGAGGTGACACGAGACGGAAGATATTGTTTTTTATGTATGTAAGTATTGATTTGTATGTTGTGCTAATAAGAAAGAGTGTAACGGCCACTCAATACATTTAGACGTCGTTCTGTGACGATTTATAATTCAAACATTTTATTTTAATACGGGTAGTCAAAGTTGTATAAGAACCCAAAATTGAATTTCTGCCTAATTCCAAAATTTTTAAAATTGCATTTGCCATCTCTGCGACGGTATACATACTCTGTGTATACTTACGTTATACATACGTAAATACACATACTTATTTATTCTTATGGGTATTGCAGATAGCCAATACAAGTTTTATTTATATCTGCATGTACTTTCTAAAAGAAGAATGAATACACATTGCCAGCGTATACCAATACATATTTAACTTCAACTTGCTATGGGTAATGGTATGTATGTGTATGGTTTTGATCTTTACCCATACATGCCCATACATGTTTTCTCACTAATACTAAAAGAGTACTTAAAATGATACTTTTGTCATGCTCTGGTGGCGACCACAAAAACGAAATCTACAAAATGGAGCTACGGGATAGAGTGCAAAAGGCAAACGAAACTTTACAAGATTTTGCACTCGAGATAGAGCGTTTGGTGCAGCTTACGTACCCTGGGGAGAATCATCCATTTTTGGATTATTTTAAAACTGAGGCATTTGTAAACGGAATTCGTAATGCCGATGTAAAACTTGCGGTGTGTACATTTCAAGAACCAACCTTTGCAGAAACTGTTTCATTTGCGCTGGACCAGGAAACCGCAAGAATCATTACCAAGCCACAGACGTACAAGGTGAGAAAACTCGATATGGCTTGCGAGGATGAAAGCGATTTAATAAAGGAACTGAGGGTCATGATAGAGGCACTTTTTAAGGCTTTGGGTGAGAAGCTGGGCAGAAGCAAAGGCAAATGCTATAACTACGGCAAGATTGGTCACCTACACCAAAACTGTAGAGCACCAAACCAAGAAAGCTAAGAAGATCAGCTTCGCCGCCAATAAACAGCCAGCGGGCTTATTATTAGTCATCACAGGAGTCGCCGTTAAGCATGGAGGGAGGGCTACCTTTTACATCTGAGGACTCGACAATTAATTTGGTAGTTCAAAAGAGCATAGAAGTGTTATAACATGTGGTTACATTGATGAGCGGAGTGAGCTTGCGAACAGCTACAGGTGAGCCTGCGACTGTCTATGGCAAAACACGTGTGGTGTTAAAAAGTGCCGATATATTCACTTTTCATGAGTTTTTTGTGGTTGACATTGTAGACGAAGTACTGATTGGCACAGATTTTATGATTCGTCAAACCATAAGTCTGGAAATGGGAAAACACATCATGTATTTGGGAGATGTTGAAATACCCATTGATGTTGGCTATGGAAGCGAGACTCGTGTGGGACAGCCTCTCGCTTGTACTCGTCCGAAATCGTCAGCTCGCAGAAAAGTTGATAAACGTGAAGAAGCGGTTGCTTATGTAAGACAGCTTAGTAAATTTGAGGACAGGCACTATACGGAGTCCGATAGAAGGGAATGCATCAGTGAAGTTTGTTGTAGGTAGTTGCTCGTTATAGGTAGAGCCCAGTAAAGACTGGATAACGGCGCAAATTATGAGGGACAAAATGGCAGGTAGAAGACCAACTTCTGAAGAAATTGCATCAGATGGTAAACTAATAAAAGCATTTTGGGTACAGTGGAATAGTCTTTGAATGGCAAATGGTTGTCTAAACCGAACATGAGAGAGCGCCGATGGCAAGGCAGTTAAACCTAATGGTTGTGCCGTCTACTAAGGTATGTAAAGTGGTGCGGAAAAACCATTACGGCGCTAGTGGAGATCACCTAAGTGTAAAGAAAACCGTAGAAAGGTTGGTGGAACGTCTCTACTGGGTTGGATGTAAACAAGCCGTGAAGGACTGGATATTAAGCTGCAAAAAGTGTGTTGCAGCCAGGGGTACAACAAATAGAAGTCGTGCGCCTCTCCAGAAGTGCAACTCTGGTGCACTTAATGTACAGGAAGATAATGAGGTATCTTCCTTTGAGCGAAGAAGTCCTTACGAACTTCGTAAGTACAAACGTGTGAGCACCAATTTGTCCAGATATGATCGGGCGGTGAATTCTGAAGGATTCAAGAAGGGCCAGTTGGTTATGCCAAAGAATCCACAACAAAAGGAAGGATTGTTTCCCAAACTACAGACACATTGGGATGGGCCATATATGGTGATAAATCAATTAAATGATGTTGTATATCGTTTCCAAAAATACCGAAGTCTAAGGACAAAAATGAATGTTGTTCATTTGGAACGGTTAGCTCCTTATGAGAGAGGTGATTTTGAGCCTATTCGGGACTAACAGGCTTAAGTGGGGGGCAGATTTACGAAAGTAACTTTATAGTACGTTTCCTCTTACATGTTTTGGGCCACAAAACCAGTTTTGCTGTAAAACAAGTATTTTGCTACTTGTTTTCCCATACATTTTTCATGTTCGAAAAACCCAAACAAAAACTAGTTTTGCTCCAAAACATATCGAACATTTTTGAAAATCATGAATACAACTCTGAGTTATCCATTACTGATGTTTGACAAATTCGAAAAAGTGACATATTTACCAAAATAACAAGACTTTTTAAAAAGGATAATGCAACTTTCCAGCTGATTTTTTATATTGCAACGTAAAATAATGAAATAATATAATAAAGAGGTAGTACATTATGTGCTTTTATATACGTACAATGTCGTACATATGTACGAATCTCACATTAACATTCCGTAGAATTATAAATATTAATAACAATAAAAACCAACATTGTCACATAAGCTAAACAAAACAAAGGTTTTTTTTACATTTAAGAAATCATATTGCTTATATTCTTTCTGTCTTTTTGTCACTTAAAGATTATTTAAGAATCAAATTTCATAAATTTATAATCAATAAATTTAAGTAGCATAAGAAATTTTTAATAAAGTATTTTTTTTTGTTTTACATCAACTCCAAAATAAAACGGTTGTTTTAATTTGTCACGTGCGCAGTCGGTAGGATCTGCGAAAAAGATCCTTAAACGAACTTACCCGTTTACTAGTAAAAAAAATATATATATAAATAATAATAATGTAAATTATAAAAATAAAATCACGTAGAGTAAAATAATTAAAGGACAAAAAAAAAAATTTTTTTTTCCTAAATATTTAAAAAAAAGTTAAACCCGTGTGGAAGTTAAAAGAAAATTATATTATTTAAAGCAAAGAAAAACTGGTTGTATTAAAAGAAAACCTACATAAGTGAAACAATTTTTATTTGAAAATTTTACGAGTTTGTTAATGGATGAGATTATCAACGATCTCGAGAATTTAAACATCAATAACGAAAACAATATGAATAACAACAACAACATGAACAATAACGTCAACGTAGAGAAACAGAGGAACTTTATCATGCATAACCTAAGAATGGTGCACCCTTTTACTGGGGAAAAAGATAAACTGGGAGTATATATAAGAAGTATCGAAAGTATAATACCTAATATCACAGCAATGCCCCGGGATGATCGGGTTCTTTTCTTTAACACTATCTTGAGGACTCTGAATGACGGAGCTTTGGATGTAGTAAGGAGAGAGCAGTCGACTGATTGGGCAACATTGAAGTTAATTTTAATTGACGAATTTGGAGAACATCAACCAATACCGCAGTTAGTTCTAAGTATTAACAACATTAAATTTAAAGGTAATTGTAAAATTTTTTGTGATGAAATCAATAAGTTAGTTTGTAGAACAAAGGATACAATCGAATTATGTAGTGAAACGGAGGAAAGAAAATTATTTTTTAGAAATGAAGTGAATTTTAATGCTTTGAATGTTTTAAAAAAAGAATTACCTATTCATCTAGTGGCTTTACTTAACGCCAACTTAGTGACCGATTTAAGATCAGGGATTAGGATCCTCAGGGAAAATAATGAAATTGAAAATAACACCCACAATTGCTTTAAGCCCAATAACCAAAGGAATCTGTCACGGAATAATGTACGCCCACAGATAAATGAATTTCGTAATTTTCAACCACCTTTCCAAAATCCACAAAATAATTTTCAACCACATCCCAGGAACAATTTCCAAAACCCTTCCCAAAATTTTCAAGAAAGATTCCAAAATCGTAATTATCAAAATAATAAATGATGGCAATTATCGAAATAATATTCCAAATCCAAAACGAACGAGGGACCAGGATTCTAACCAGTCTAGGTTGCGAAGATTCGGAGTGCCAGTTCCAATGGAAGTAGAAAATTTTCACTCCATAGCCTCCAATCACTTCCCTCCATCGCAATGAGAATAAATAACAAAAATTATAGATTTCTGGTTGATACGGGATCGTCAATCAGCATAATAAAACCAAAAAGATTTCCAACTCCCCTGATAAAAGTAAATCCCATTTGCGTTAAAACTGCTACCGGAAATATAATTCTTGATCAAACACAGGCAATTTTTAGTCCTATAAAAAGTGCTATACTATTATTTTTTGTTTTCGATTTTGGCAATAATTATGACGGCCTTTTCAGTTTTGACAGTTAAAAAATATTAAATGCTTTAATAAATATCCCCATGGGATTCGTAAGATTAAATAGTATTAAATATTTCTTTTTGAGTGAAAATCAAAAGGAAAAAGAAGATATTGAAAGTTTTCCAGTTAATAAAAATTTAAGTTCTGATGTAAGGTTCGATCAAATAAGGAAACCTCAATTTGAAAGTGAAAGAACTAATATTCCGCAAATTAATAATCAAAAATTGGTGAATTGCACTGATAGCAAGTACAATGAATCAATATTTAAATTGGAACACCTCAGTAGAGAAGAATTCACAAACTTAGAAAGATTATTAAAAAAATATAACAATTTTTTTTATAGAGAAGATAATAAGTTAACCTTCACTAATGTTATCAAGCATAAAATTAATACTGTCCACGAAGATCCAATATACTGTAGAACTTATCGTTACCCTCAAGTCCACATAGAAGAGGTTAATAAACAAATCCAAGAAATGTTAGACCAAAATATTATACACCATAGTCAATCGCCATATTCAGCACCGATCTGGGTTGTACCCAAAAAACTAGATGCGTCTAAAAGACAAAAATGGCGTATTGTAATTGAAAATCGTAAATTAAACGATATAACCATTAACGATAAATATCCGATACCAATTATGGACGATATTTTAGATAAATTGGGTAGATGCTTATATTTTACTACCCTAGATCCTACTAAAGGGTTCCATCAAATCGAAATGGAACATTCGGATAGAAGAAAAACAGCATTTTCCACCTAAATCGGGCATTACGAATTTCTAAGAATGCCATTCGGCCTTAAAAACGCCCTTTCAATCTTCCAACGATTGATGAATACAATTTTGGGAGATCTTGTAGAAAAGGATTGTTTAGTCTACTTGGACGATATAATTATTTTCAGCACTTCTCTACAAGAGCACATTAGCTCAATAGAAAAGGTGTTTGGAAGGCTCTCAGATGCCAATTTAAAGGTACAGCTTGACAAAAGCGAAATTTAAAGAGGGAAACAACCTTTTTGGGACATATTATCACACCTGATGGTATAAAGCCAAGCCCAAATAAGGTAAAAGCTATCCTCGAATATCCAATTCCTAAGACTGAAAGGGAAATTAAACAATTCTTGGGATTGGCTGGATTTTATCGAAAATGTATCCAAAATTTTTCCAAAATAACAAAACCCTTAACTCAATGCCTTAAGAAGGGCAATAAAGTAAATTCGTCAGACAAGAGTTTTATTGATGCAGTAGACACAATTAAACTTTTAATTACTAATGAGCCAACAACAGACGCTTCTAATATCGCCCTGGGCGCCGTCCTGAGTCAGAACAGACACCCAATCTGTTTCGCGAGCCGAACTCTTAATGAGCATGAATTAAATTATTCAGCTACAGAAAAAGAGTTGCTTGCCATTGTGTGGGCGACAAAATACATCCGCCCTTATTTATATGGCAGAAGATTCTTGATCAATAGCGATCACAAACCATTACAATCGTTACAAAATCTTAAAGAGCCAAACCAAAAACTACAAAGGTGGAAAATAAAACTAAATGAATTTGATTTTGAGATTAAACATATTCCTGGAAGGGAAAATCATGTTGCAGATGCACTTTCTCGTATAAGGAGAGGAAACTGTAATTTCAATGAAGAGATTGAAGAAAATAACGAGTTTACTGGTGAAGTAGATGAAACAGAGGATATTTCTTCTGTTGCCGCAACAATGCACTCGGCTGACGAAGATAATTTCGCATATATATCAATTACTGAAAAGCCCTTAAATATATTTAAAAAACAAATCAAACTTATCAGAGGTAATCAAAACAAAATCTTTACAAAAAAGATTTTTTCCAATAATGTTACTTCAATTGTATACAAGGATCTAGATACCGAATCAATGAAGGAAATAATTAAAACTTATTTACTAAATAAAAATATAACTCTTTATATGCCAAATGATAATGATTTCATCGAATTCCAAAGAATTGATGTCCAAATTATTTTAAATAGAAGAAACAGAGTCTTGAGATCGACCAGACTTTTAGAAAATTTATGTAACTACCCGGATTTTAAAATAAAAATTATAGAAATCCATTTAAATGGATTGCATCAGGGTATAGAGAAAATAGTAAAAATATTTAAAATGAAATATTATTTCCCAAACTATATAAAAGAAACATCCCGTATAATAAACGAGTGCGAACTTTGCAATCGTTGTAAAGTAGACCATATAGATTTTAAATTGCCATTTAAAATCACACCTCCTGTATACGAAACAAGAGAAAAATATGTGACAGACTTTTGGCAATGGGATAAAGAATACTATTTAACTTGTATAGATTTGTATTCAAAATTCGCGACAATTGAACCAGTAAAATCATTGAATTGGATTGAAACTAAAAAGGCTCTTTTGAAAGTATTTAACACTATGGGTTCTCCAAAGGTTTTAAAGATAGATCAAGACCAGGGAATGAATAACATAAATATAAAAAAATCGTGTGAGGAGTTAAAAATTAAACTAGAAATCACTACAGGCAAAACCGGAATAGGAGATATAGAGAGATTACACAAAACATTGAATGAGAAATTAAGAATCATAAACACGTCTTACGATAAGCAGTTAGATTACTTGAAGATAGAACAACCATTATTTACTTATAATCACAATATAGTTCATTCCACCACTGGAGAAACACCTTATAATATTTTCTTTAACAAACAAAAACCTAAAACCAACCCACGGATGGAAAAAAAGAAAAGATTAAATAAAATAAATAGATTTATAACGGAAAAAGCCGTAGATACAAATTTTGTTAGTGCAGAAATTAAGAGGAAAAGATTAAACAAAGTTGATAACCCTTTTAGAAAAGCAGAACGGCTAAGAACAGAAGACGACGGTGAACACTTTATAGTTAAGTTAAGAAATATAAATGTAAGGAAATATAAAAATCAGTTCAAAAGAAAGAAGAAGTAACCAACTAGTTACAATAAATCCCCAACAGCGAATTAGAACAGAATTATTTACAATTTCAGAATTAAATATAACTTAGAAACAAAGGCAATTCAGGGGCATTAAGGCTTTTAGAATTATAATTTCTACAATGCTAATTTTGACCGCAACAGTCAACAGCCAAGGAATTGAAATAAACCCAATAGACAATGACATGGGTTATACTATAATAGAACAAGGATTCGGCAATCAACCTACTAACTTTAAATATCATGTACTAACCATTAATAAAACTTATTTGGACTTGACATATGATATCCTTCTGGAAAAATTTAACAAAAATAAATGCTATCAAACTGATATGATCAGGAATTATCTTTCGTTAGCAAACAAAGAAAAGAAAATGTTGTTTAACAGACACAAAAGAGGCCTTGCCAATTTTGTAGGATATGGACTAAAGTTCTTGTTTGGTACTATGGACAACCAAGATAGAGCCTAAATACAGCTCGTAATAGAGGATTTTAGAAAAAATACAATTTCGACTAACGAGTTTAACGAAATCATTGACCTTATTAACAACGAAACAAAATTAATATCAAAATTTGAAAATGAAACCATTAAACTTCAAAATAAATTAACAGAAAAAGTTTTTTCAAATCTTTTCCTTGACAATGTAAAATTATATTTGGAACATGTTCAAGATATCCAATTAGCCATGCAACTGGCACGAAAGGGAATAATAAATCCAAAAATAATGGACTTACCCACCATTACTACTCTCACCGACCTAGAGTTCGAAAATATTAGAGCTACGGTTTGGTTAGATGAAGAAATTATTTTCTTTGTACTCTCAATACCTACAGCATTCGATTCTGTCAAAAAAATTAAAATAATACTAATGCCAGATAAAGATAAGGAAGAATAAGTGTTAGATGATAGTGATTATGTTAGTATAAAAAATAATATGATATTTGAATTTAAAAACAATAAAATTGAATATGCTAAAAATAACTGCATAAGAAACCTCTTAAATAATAATAAGACCGAGTGTCAATTCAAAAAGAACATTGAATCCTTTATAGGATTTGTTGAACCAAATATTATTGTAACAAAAAAATTAGAATTAACACAAATACAACAAACCTGTAATGAATTAAATGTTACAATTAAAAACAATAATATAATAAATTTATACAATTGTAAAATTAAAATAAGAGATTTTGAATTAGAAGTGCTACAAGTTAGGGAAAAATCCATCATGTTACCTAATGTTAAGAATATTGAAAACATTGTAAAGCTAAATTTATCTCTGCCAATCTTAAAAAAGCACATTGAATATGTAAATGAAAAAACTGTAAACTATTTAATTGGTCTTCTAATTTCAATTTTTCTAATATTATTTTTAATTATTGTGTTATTCGCTAAAAATTATAAAGGCAAGAGGTTTGTAAAAAATAAGGAAAAAACAATGAGGACATTGTGCCTTCTAAAGAGGGGAGGAGTGACATACACGAATCTCACATTAACATTCCGTAGAATTATAAATATTAATAACAATAAAAACCAACATTGTCACATAAGCTAAACAAAACAAAGGTTTTGTTTACATTTAAGAAATCATATTGCTTATATTCTTTCTGTCTTTTTGTCACTTAAAGATTATTTAAGAATCAAATTTCATAAATTTATAATCAATAAATTTAAGTAGAATAAGAAATTTTTAATAAAGTATTTTTTAGTTTTACATCAACTTCAAAATGAAACGGTTTTTTTTAATTTGTCACTTGTGTATTAAAAACAAACAAGGAAATTCTATGCTAAAAAAAAATTTTTTTGTTCAACACATATTTTGTTTGGCTTTCATGTTTGTTTACAACATAAATGTCACATTAATTTCAAAAATTCGAAAACCAAAACGACTTTAATATAATGGAAACACTTTGACAAGTTTTGCTGAAAACAAGTTGTTTTGCTCATAGTGGAAACATAAAGTTAGTTTAGTTATCATTTAAACATCGCCAAAATATTTAAAACAAATTTCGACCGTTTTGTCACTTTAAGTTAAAACTTTAAGCCAACAAAGTAAATTAACTTTTAAAATTTTGCAATTTGAAATTGGCCTTTTTAATGCCAATTTTCCGGTTAAAAATTCGAAAGAAAAACAAATTGCATTTAAAATTGTAGGATTATTTCCAAAAAATCGGGTTTTGCTAGTTTATTACCATTTAATCCCTCCCTGGTCCAAAATTCCGAAAAAAATATAGACCATAGTAGTTTAATCAATATCGGGGTTTGAGCGTTAATGTAAACCAAACAAACAAACTTTCACCTCAATTTTAATATATATTTATTTATATATACGTATACATATGTATGTATGTATTAAACCTCTGCACAAATGCGTTTAAAAGCCGTTTCAAGACATTCGTTTGTTTTTTAAACACTGATTGTCGCTCACTCTATGCTAACGAATCAAATGCTATGTTGTGCAAAACACATATAACAAAAAATAAATAAAAACACACAATTGGAAATTAATTGTAATTAGTGTGTTATAAACGACCAAATACGAAGTGTAAAGATTACGGAATT
This sequence comes from Pollenia amentaria, assembly GCA_943735925.1. Classification (NCBI taxonomy): domain Eukaryota; kingdom Metazoa; phylum Arthropoda; class Insecta; order Diptera; family Polleniidae; genus Pollenia; species Pollenia amentaria. The sequence goes on from OX031010.1 coordinate 71,999,045, forward strand.
CACTCCAAACAGCAACAAAGCAAAACAAATCGCACTAACTAAACCAAATCACACGAATCACACGAAAGAACTGTAGAAAAATAAGTATGAATTATCTTGTTTTTTTTTTTCAATTATTAGGTATGACTAGCTAGATTTGTATGAAGCAAAAAACAATTAAAGATGAAAAATATTTTTATAGAATATTTAAGTTGTTATTTTAAATTATTTTATTATTACAAACACATATTATCAAATATTTAATTAAAAGTAAAAAAAAATAAAATAAAAGGTAATTCTATTATTTGCAAAATTAATATAAAAATAATTCATACAACGATCAAAATCTGAGAAACAATCGGCAATAAACATCAAGATCACACACTGTGAATTAAAAAGTTTACCGTACATAACTGTATTATAGACACACAATTGTTGTGTGTTGTTTTTTCGTTCAAATCAAATTATGGATTGAGTTGGTTTATTTAAATCCAACTACTGCTTTACACTGATTTGTTTGAAACGAACTACTGTTTTAACATTGATTTGATTTTTCATAATGGATCATTCGAGCTGATTTAAAAAAAAAATTACAGTAGTTGACACAACAATTATTTGGTGTTGACAACTGTGTACAAGAAACAAATGCATTCGTGCAGGGGTTTAGTATGTATGTAATGTTTGTATTCTATAAATTTATGTTTTAAAAAGAGTCTTATTAATAAAATCTAAAAGTTAACCGCCGGCTAATAAGTTTTGTTGACAACACTGCTTGAAAACAAAACTAAAAATCTTACACAGGGTCTCCACCTGAGATAATATCTGACCTGAGAGAACGTCGACAGAATGAGAGAACACATTTCTTTATGTTAATCTTAATATTAAATAAGGGGAACACGTATCTTATAAGATTTCATAATCGACTTATTCTTGTACAGTAAACTTGTATCGTTTTTATTCTTTTTTTTAGTTTTTTGATTTTTTTAATTTAAAATATTGTTTTTTTAAACACTTTTCACAAGATTGGCACTATTTGCATTAATAAATTACACATTTTAATAATGGTGGCTTATTATTGTTTTATATGTGTGTATATAAATATGTATGTGTATTTTTGACAGACCATCTTTAAAGATAGTTGTTATAAGATTTCTTATAACAACTGTCTCATAACATTTATTATAATATTAATACTAACACTTTTTGAGACTCCACACGTAAGATTATACTCTCTGCGATTGAATCTGACGTTTGCTAATATAAAAATCTTATATCTTATCTCAGGTGGAGATCCTGTTTCAGAGCATCGTTTTATTTTCGTTCTTAATTCCCGAACAAGTTTATTACATATTTTCAAGTAGTGTTTAAAATATGTTTCTTAACTATTAGTGAGTAAAAATAGTGGATACAATCTATGTTATGTAGAGCCCTAAAATTAAAAATTTTGATGTTTTCTTGACCATCTTTTGAGTATTTTCAATAATGTCTTTATACGGGAGATACTACGCCCACTTTTCCAATCCCTCCCATATTTTGTTGAATGCTGTGTATTGATAACCGGTATGTTTGTACCTATTTTGAGAACTTTAGCTCGTTTCGTTCTCCAGATATAAAGAAATGTATAATGTCTTTGTATGGGAAGTGCCACACCCACTTCTCCAATCCCGCCTATTTTTTTAAGGGAATTGGCGTATTGGTAACCAAGATGTTTGTACCAAAATCAAAAGCCATGGCTCTTATCGTTTTCCAGATATACAAAAAAATAAATTAAAAACTGGGATTTATGCGAAAAATTAGAGGTAGTCGTGGGTTTTTGCTCATATCTCAGCCATTTATGCACCGATCTGGCTGAATTTTAATAGCAAAATTATTATGATCATATCTGACATAATATACCAACCAAGTCACCATCATATCTGGGGTATTCGGAAACCCCATTTCAACAGACGGGCGGACAGACGGACTACCGGATTTGAACAAACGGAATGACAAGGCTATATATACCCGTTTACCTTCGGTGGAGAGTATAAAAAATCGGCGAAGGGCATAAAAAATGGTATAATGAACTAGTAAAACAAGCCCTTTTAAGGTTTTAATTTTTGTTTTGATCACGCACTTTATGTTGATCGTAGCAGCCTGTTTTAACACATTGCCACTTCACTACCAAAAAATGCTTTTTGTCTCTTTCTTCGAAAGCTGCCCTCGCAACTGATTTGGGCCTTTTTCACACGTCACTGTTTAAATATCTATGTGTAATCTGTGGTTGAGAGAATGAAAGGCACAGCAACATTATTTGCATTCACAAAACGCTATTACCCACACAAACAGTGAAATATCATAAATTTTTGTATGTAACAAAAAACAAAATGAACGACTTAGCAAGTACCTGTTACTTGACAAATAAGGTCACAACTGTGATTCGTGATATTCAGTATGTGCAGTGATTAAATCACAGGTACACTCTCTAGCATGAATGTTTAGATATTGCACGTTTATCCAATCAATCAATGATTGTATAAAAATCTTTTTATAAATTCTTTTAAATCGAAGTAAAATAGAAATAAAACCTTGTATTTAGTTTGTATCAGAGGGCTGTCCGAATTCAAGCTTAACCACCTACGCTATTTAAGTCGGCGATACACTACACTACACTACACTGTCTGGGTACTTTTTTATGCTCAGTAAATTTTTTTGGGAGAGTAAGACCAATTTTACTCTGTCTGCTGAAAATATCTTAAAAAGTACGCAGACAGTATCCAGTGAAATCTTGCAAGACAACAGCTGATCGGTGTGTAAACAATTGAAATAACAAAGCAAAAGAATTTTACCATATGTGTACGCAAAAGTGAATTCTCGCGGTAAATTAAAAAATTATTAATTCAAGTTAAACCTAAAAAGTGTTGTAAATTAAAAAACTTGTTTATTACACTGTTATTAATTTGGTAAGTTAAATTTCTTCTTAGTTTTTAGTTTTATTTGTCGGGTTTTTTATAAAACTTCTTTTGCTTACATCGCCCAACATCGTGCGAGCTTAACAATGGAAAAAAAGAATGAAATGTCCAGTACAGTGCGTTCCAACAGCTTGACAACGGAGAAAAATAATTTGGAGGTGAAGTGCTCGCCAGTAACGTTTAAAATGGTTCAAGATGGTAAGAATAATGAAATTACAACTTAAGTATTTGAAAATATATTTTATGCTTACAGACGAAGAATATAGACAAGTTCTGGCAGCCCAAATGGCGGGCATGAATGGGTACAACGAAATAATATTTTCACCAAACAATAACAGTGAGATGGACGCTCAAAAAACAATTTGGCTGGATGCATCCACCAAATTGTTAATTAGTTTGGTAAAGGAGATGCGTCCAAAAGTGGGTAAGTCACTGCAAATAAAAAAAACAAACTACAAATGTGGGTGGCCATTGCTGCAAAGCTTTGTGCTAATGCTGGTTCTATCGTTTCTGCCATCTTCAATCCACTTACGCCACGGTCGCACTGTATATTTGGACGTTTCTAGCATGAAGTAAGATGTTGTGTTTATTATAATTTATTATAAACGTTAAAAATCAACACAATTCTAACTACGTACCTCTGCCATTGTTAAATTTAAATTTTTATTTTCATTTCACAAAAATTATTTCATTCAAACAGTAAATAAAACAGCTGTTCAAACTAGTTGCAAAATCTTGCAATCGGAAATTTCTCCAGCAACATTTTGCAAGTTCTCTAACTTTCAACTGTCAAAAAATTCTCTTTTTGGCTCTCTCACTGCAAGAGATTTGGAGTACGCAGACAACATTTTGCATAAAATGATGCAAAATATGTGCAGACAGACCTATTATCAGTCCATGGTGAAATTATTACAAAGTGGCAGCACTAGATATTGTTGTACAACAATACAACAGAAACAGGCCAATTTGTTTGTGTAAAGAACCCGGTGCTGTCAAAAATTATGTGCAACAACGTTGCCATGGTTTGTCTTTTCCGACCAAACCTTATAGGGAACTGTTACTTGTTTAATATACACATATATGAATTCGATCCAGTACCGCGATTTTTTTGGACGTAATGCAGTATTGAAGGATCGCGGTCCATATTGCAGAATAGCATTATTTTTTGTGATCCTGATCGCAATTGAACGTTTAGCATAATTCGTGATATATATTTGTGATATGTAAGTATGAAGGGAAAATTCAAAATAAATAAATTGGATTAAAATATTTTTGATTTAACGAAAAAGCCAGCAAGTTAGTGAAATAGGCCTTATTTGCATTCAAATTTAAGGCCTTACATATATTGAGTAATGTTATTATATGTAAGATAAACTTATATAAAAAATTCTAATTCACACGACGTTTTAGTAGTTTTAAAAGATACATTTATTGAAATTTTTTATTGATCTTTTTTAACAAGCAAAATCAAGAATTTTCTTTAAACGTAAACACATTTAAATATTACAGATATCTACGCCTTTAAAAGTGTTGGCTTAAGATAGAGTTTTATTTCTGTTATTTATTACCTGTAACCCCAAATGGACGCGTCCCCAGGTGGCGGATAGGGGAACATCTCTCAGATATGAGTGGTAGGAGTGAAATCAAATAGCTCCCGCGGACCAACAGGTACACCGAGCGTCTGTTCACCAGGTTAGGAGCGGCTCAAGCAGCGTCTGATTCCCGTGGAACGGCTGTTATTTTCATCGCTAGTCTGGTAGCATAGCTGGCAGCTCCCAGTCCAGAATCGGGTGCATCAGGTTAATCTCCTGGTCACCTTAAAACACATGATTAACGAAACCACAGGAAATAATAATAACAATCAAAATCCCCCCTCGATGACAACCTTCGGAATGAAAACAAGGACACGATTCGGAACATGGAATATTCGAACAATGCTTGAACCCTCAAAACTTGCCCAAATAACGAAAGAATTCTGCAAGTATAAATTAACACTCCTTGGTCTATGTGAAACAAGATGGCCTGATTGCGGCGAACAGCAAACGACCGATAGATTGACATTGCTATACTCGGGTAAACCAACGGGACAGCCAAGGGCTAGTGGTGTTGGCCTTCTTTTGTCCAAAAGCGCTAAAGAAGCTCTGGTTGATTGGAAACCGCACACAGATCGCATTATATCAGCTAGATTTCGTACAAGAGCCAGATACCTTTCTATTGTGCAATGCTACGAGAACGCTGAAGAATCGGATAAGAGTGCGTTCTACAGCCAGTTGACACAGGTACTCGACTCTATTCACAGGGGAGACATAATTATATTAATGGGCGACTTCAACGCTCAGGTCGGGAGTGACAACAACAATTTCGAATCTGTAATGGGCACCCATGGGCTAGGAACAATGAATGAAAATGGTACTTTATTCGCGGAAACATGCGCTAGCAACGCTCTCGTGATAGGCGGTACGTTGTTCCCACATAAGCGAATACATAAAGCCACATGGATATCTCCCGATTGTACGACCGAAAACCAGATCGACCATATTGCTATCAGCAAAAAATGGAGAGGCTCTCTCCTGGATGTATGTATTAAGAGAGGTGCAGATGCAAGTAGTGATCACCACCTACTTCTAGGAACAATAAGATTCAAAGTAGCGGCCGCCCAGAAGAACAGTGCAGTCAGACGCACGACTAGGTTCGAAACCTCTAAACTAAAGCAAGTCGATATACGAAATAATTACTCCAGCGATCTTGCTAATAAATGCGTACCACTACAAACAAGTACTAATAATTTGGAGGAATACTGGAAGAAATTGAAAACAACAATCTTGGAAACAGCGTCCCAACATATAGGCTCTAGAAAGGAACCAAAGAAATCATGGATATCTGATGACACCTGGACGCTCATCCAGCAGCGCAAGGATTTAAGATCGCATCTAAACGCTGCGCGAACTAGGTCACTGAAACTTGAATTAAGCAAAAGATATAGCCTATAGGATAAAAATGTCAAGAAAAGTGCAAGATGCGATAAACGGCGTTGGGCAGAAGATATTGCTACTTAAGCTGAAACTGCTGCAGCGACTCACAAAACGAGAGAACTGTATTGCGCTTTAAGGAAACTGACAGGAAAGAACGTTAAATTTTCAAAAAGGAAACCACTCATTGGACCAGATGGAATATCTCACACCAACAGCCAAGCTCAGCTAGAGGTATGGGTACAGCATTACACAAATATACTGTCAGTACACCAGACATTCCAGGATGAAAATGTTTGCAACTGCGAATCTCACGTGATTAGAGATGATATTAGCATTCTGCCACCCTCCTTATCAGAGATATGCGACGCGATATCATCTCTGAAAAATAATAAATCTGCAGGAATTGATGATGTTGCCCCAGAAATGCTCAGTGCAAATCCAGGCATAAGCGCTGCATTCCTCCTGCCTATCATCAAGAACTTCTGGAATTCAGGCGAACTGCCTTCCGATCTTAAAGAAGGATTAATAATCAATGTGCCTAAAAAGGGCAACCTTTCTGATTGCTCCAATTATAGGGGAATAACTCTACTGAGTATGGTCAATAAGGTCATAGCGCACATACTCAATAAGATAATTTCAAATGCGCTCTCAACTCAGAAAAGAGCAAGCTGGCTTTAGACCGAATTATTCATGTGTTGACCATGTAAACACCCTCAGGATCATTATTGAACAATCAATAGAGATGAGAACACCGTTATATCTCACATTTATAGACTTTCAAAAGGCCTTCGACACTCTCTCTCACCACGCAATATGGAAAGCACTACAATGTAAAGGTGTACCTACAAAAATTATTAATCTAATTCAAGCCATGTACGACGATTCTTACTGTCGCATCTTACACGATGGTCTGACCAGCCAGAAAATTAAAATTTATACGGGGGTAAGACAAGGGTGTGCCTTGTCACCTCTTCTTTTCAATATTGTATTGGACACAATTATGATAGCTGCGACTCAGGAAGCTAACGGTATTACTTGGGGCTTCAACAGCCGGCTAGAGGATCTTGACTACGCTGATGACATATGTCTTTTAACGCATCAGCAGTCCAGCATGCAGCAAAAACTGAACCAAGTGCAAGAGTACGCGAAAAGAGCCGGTCTTGTAATCAATAGCTCTAAAACCAAATCCTTGCGCATCAACGCTGGAAATACAACACCACTAATTTAAGACAATACACCACTGGAAGAAGTAGGGTTATTTAATTATCTTGGTAGCATATTACCATCCACAGGAGGCTCCGAAATGGACATAAATAATCGTATGAAAAAAGCAAGACAAGCATTTGGAGCCTTGAATTATGTCTGGAAATCATCACAAATTAAACGTAGCACCAAAATACGTATATTCAACTCCAATGTAAAATCTATATTGCTCTAGGGGTGCGAAACATGGAATACATCTGCAAGAGTAATTAGCAGAATCCAGGCATTCGTAAACATATGTCTTAGGAGAATCCTGCGAATCCATTGGCCAAACATAATATCGAACCAACATCTATACGAAAGGTGCAATCAAAAGCCAATGTATAACGAAATTAAAAGCAGAAAGTGGCGTTGGATAGGTCACACATTGAGGAAGCCTGAAGGAAATATTGCCAAAGAAGCCCTTCAATGGAACCCTCAGGGAAGCCGAAGCAGAGGCAGGCCCACTCAAACATGGAGACGACAAGTTCAAGATGAACTTTGGAAGGCGCATATAACGTGGAGTGAAATAAAATTGTTAGCATTAAGTAGAAATGATTGGAAACATTTTGTTGTGGCCCTATGTTCCACCTAGGAACTTGGATGAAATAAATAATAATAAAACAATTTTTAATTTTACATTAAAGGCATATCAAAACGAATATTTAAACAAACGGTTTCATTACCAAGAAGTAGACAAAATAGCCACCACATATATTTTTACAGCGGGTAGATATTAATATTGCATGTTGATTTTTTCCAAATAGTGAAAAAATATAAATTTTGCGTTAATACACTATTGTTGAACAAGTGCGATATATTTGTTTTTAAATGTATATAAAATAATAAACTGGTTCGGTTCCGAGGGATTTTGGTAAAAAAGTTTGGTCGAATAGAAAATTTTTAATGATTACGCTCATCTGCAACAAATAAAACAAAAATATTATTAAAAAATTACTAAAAGATGCAATTAAAATTTTAATGTTTCATGAATTAAAAACAATTGTTTTTCCACTTTTTCTTCACTGCAAGTCCTGGGATTTTTATTTTTATGAGTATTGAATTTTTCTACTTTATACAAAAAAAATTATATTTGAGTTATATTTTTAATTGTAAATAATTCTTATTTTTGAGTTTAATTTTTGGTACACAATGAGTATTTAACATTTTTAATTTTTGCTTGATATATGACGACTATTTCTGGATTTTTGTATTTTGTTTAATAAAAACCATTATTTTAAGTAGAAACGAAATTTGCAGATTCACATCTGAAGCCTTTTTTACAATTACGTTTAGCAAGTTCAGCTTTGGTTTAAGACATAATTCCAAAATAAAAATGATTATTTTTATGCAAAATATAGAAATCAAGAAATAAAATAATCAAGCATAAAATAAAAATTTTTAACGATCCAATTAAAGTTTTATTCAGAAACTAAAGAATAAAAGTTGATATAATTATAACAATTAAGTCGTAATATTGGTGAAAAAGCTCATATTCCTTCCGGTCCAATAAAAATAAAAAATTTGCTTAAAAAACATACGGTAAATAAAATAATTTTTTTTTTATAAATAAACACTTTCTGACGTATTCATAAATAAATTATTTAAACTTGAAATCTGCTTAAGAAATATTTCTTTTAAAATAAATTTCAAACGTACTTAAATTATTGATTATGAATCTAGCCCTCACCCTGGAGGTGTACTGCACTGCAGTCGCCAAGTGTTACAGTTTTTAACTCAGCTATCGAGATCGATGAGGGACAACACTTTGCAGTGTATTAATGTCGTCACAACTTAATTCACATTAAAAATTGAATTGCTGTCAAAAAACCGAAATGAATTGATCTAGAAAAACTAAGAGATACGTATATTTTTTTAAGCTATTTTCAGAATCTGATCAGTTTGATCATGTGTGAGGCCAGTGTTATAAACATATGAATAAAATAAATTGTTTTGTTGTTTTCATTTTTAAAAATTTATGTTACGTACATAAAACCTTTTGAATATTGAAAAAGTGTTGTTTATTAAAAAAAAGTAGCATTTTAAGGCAACACATTGATCCCGAAAAATCCCGGGATCCACAAAATACCGTGATTTCAGGATCGGGATTTCAAAATCCCGAATCCCGAATCAGTCCCGATGGGCATCCCTAGTGTTCACAGACTAAATTATTTTTGTTTTTATTTATTATATAAAAAAATACATTAGCACAACTAAAGACACACATATAAAAACCAATTACGATTTATTTTTTGCAATTATTTTAATTTTATACACAATTTTCATACAACAACCGCACAAAAATTATAATTTTTTTAACGCACAATAATTTTTTTTAAGAATGTACACATTAAAAAAAAAATGACAGTTCAAGCAAGAAATAACCACATGCCGTAGTGCTGCTAACTTGTAGTAATTTCACCATGATTCAGTCGTACAATTTGTCAATAAAAATTGTGTTTGCTCATAATGTATGACAGTGTGGCTTAAAAATTTAGTGACAGATTTTTTGCAAGTGTGTTCGACTCGCAAATGTTTATGAAAATTTTCATAAAATGATAAATTCTATGCGATCAAAGTTGCATTTCCTTCAGTGATGCAAATAGAAATTTCAAACAAATCCCTAAGTGTCTAAAAAATTCCCTTTTTTCCCAACAACCAAAAAAATATCCGTACACTTCTCCCACCGTTAAATAATTATTCGCCCCTATCGTGAATAATTTTTCCCTCGTAATTTTTTCCCTTTTCACGTATTTGCGATCATGAAAAACTCCCATGAAAAAAATTAATTCATAGGAGAATAATAACGTGAAAAAATGTTCACAAAAAATTAATTCCCCTTATCGTGAAAAATTTTTTCCCTCGTAATTTGTTTAGGCATGAGAACCCTACATGTTTTGCAGGGCATGAAAAACCTACATGGGTCGCAATAGCGAGTCGTTTTTTTCTTTTTAACATCACCAGGCAGTTGAATACTTCTTTTTATTGTAAGACAGTCAGTGGAGTTCTTTCAACGTGAATTGAATTGATGGTGTGATTCTTAGTTGTTTTTGCAATGAATTAGGTTCATATTAATAAAAATTACAAAATTAATTTATTTATTGTTATAAAATAAAACCCATTAACTGAATAAAATAATATAAAACTGAATTTGATTTTCAACCGTAAGGAGTTTACAAAGAAAAAAGGCAGCAGCCAAAATACTTAATTGGTCGAGCGGAAAAATAATCTTCCAAGAAAATATACGCCAAATAGTGAAAGCGATCAGCTTATATCTCAGCCGCGGAATTACAAGCAACTTGATACCAGCTCCCACTCAACTGGATACCAGCCCCCACAGTAAGTACCATACAGTATTCTCTCTACAGCCATTTTTTACCCCCGTGTACCCATACACTTTGAATTTCTCACTTTATTTTTGCTTACAAAACTTTTATGTAAGTAATTCTTCTCGTAATTCGAATATTGAAGTTTACAAAATTAATTTTAAGGACAATTTCCGTTAAAAAAGGCACAAACTTATGTGTATATTGTTCAACAAAATCCAAAAAACAGGTCAATTGCCTGAGGAGTTATGAAGCTTTTCAAAGACGTGGTGGCAGAATTTTGAAAAAATTTTTACTACATAAAAGCGCAATAAGCTAATGTTGCAATCACTCCAATACAATATATTTTATTTTGTTTTTTTTTTAACTTTTCTTTAAAATATACGTGTATATTTTTGAAAAAAAAAAAATTTTTTTTAAGTTTTTTAATATTTCTTTTTTTTTACATTCACTGAGAACTGATAGCGCGAAAAATTGTTCACGGGAGTTTCACGATAGCATGTTTCCCTTCGAGGGAAATAAAAGTTTCATGGGATTGTTCTTAGCTTCTGGAAGCAAACCTTCTCCGAGAAAAGGGACCTAGTGTGTGAAAATGAAGTTTTGAGAAAAACGCAATTTAAGTTTCATAACGCATTATCACTTTGAAAACACCTTCAGGTGGGAGATGAGATTTGGTATGGTTCGTTATGATTGGGTGCCGACTTTGCTGACATCATGGGCTGACGTGTGTAAAGAACTTGTGGACTTGGAAGAAGAAAAATTTAATCTGCGATTAACGGCTGAGCTACCAAACGAATAACATCCGCTCATTGCACCAAGCGGTTTATCGTTAGATCGCCAATAGTATTTGTATGAGAATGTCAGGGTATTATGTACTGATTCACAGAAACGGGATTTTGTAGCTCCTAAGCCGAGTGAACCCAAAGCGAAGAGAAAAATAAATCTGAACCTCACAGTACAACATTTTTCAGGTGATTGATTCGGGACTCAATTCCGATAATTGTTTATGAAAGTAGACCCAAAAAGAAGAACTTCTGCATCATTAGTTTGGTCAAGGTATATCAAATAATAATTTAAAAATTAATTTGAAGTTAGTAAGTATCGTATAGGGGAATTTGTCACGTTTTAGGCTCTTTTCTTTGTCATAACTCCATGACATGATTGGCAACTCTTTCTGCGAACTGTCAAGAAGTACCAAAAACTCACTGTGTGTCTAGTTAATTATTTTTAAAAAACATAACTAACATAAACCAGTTAAAACGAATAAAATATTAATATTAAGGTTGTTCTTTTTGCCGGATTGTTGGAGTTCATCACATTTGTCTGCTATCTTCATATATTGCTAAGGTGGTTGCTGGTGGCTTGTACAAGGTATTTTTGCTTGTTTTACTGCCTCTCTGCTTTGTTCGTTTTTCTGCTGACTGCTGTCGCCTAATCATTGTATTATTAGTCAGATGTTGGTTTTGTTGGCTTTGGTCGATTATTGTTGTATCCCTTAACGTATGCTTTAAAAACTTATGAATAACAAACGACGAAGACAGTTTTCCCCAGAACAGCTTTTTGATAATAGGAATAAAAAACAAAATACAAATTCACTGGCAATAGGCATTAATAAACAAACCCAACAAATTATGGGGACTGAAAAAAATGATGTTTTTTCCTGGGACAAACTCTGCAATATGCTCGATAGCAAACTTAAGGATGTGGCTAAAAAAGAGGACGTTCTATTAATAAAAACGGATATTGATGATCTTAGGGAGGAAAATGTGCAACTTAGAAAAGAAGTGAAAATGCTCACCCCACGTATAGAACAAATTGATCGTAGGTCGCGTGCTTCTAATATTGTTGTCAGTGGAATGTTATGCAACAACATATCTGCGGCGAAATTCGATTTTATAAATTTATGTAATAATTCACTAGGTGTAAATGCCAAGGTTGTAAATGCCCGCTCCCTTTCTTCTATAAATACGTTTTTGTTTACCCTAGAAACTAACCTGCCAGCTGTCAATGTTCTTGAAGCAAAATATAAAATAAGAGGAACTAAAATTTTCATCCAGAAAGATTACACTAAAGAGAAACAGAATATGCGGTATAATCTAAGACACATCAACAAAAGCATTTCAAAATACAACATGAACATAAAAGTAAGGTTAGGCGAATTTTGCACTTATATTAACAACAAAAAATATACGTGGGAGGATGGAAAACTGGTTGCGCTCTCAAATACTGATGCTGAAACTCTGAGAAATCTACTTGTAAAAGCAAATCTTTCAACTGCGGTTATAGTGAAGAACCGTAGCACCACAAAGCACATATCGCTTACCTCTGATAATGATGACATGAACTCACAATAGCAATATAATTTATGTCATGTATTGTCTTACAACGTTGCAAATTTACCTAATAGTATTAATTTTGGAGACTTTATTACCTATCTAAATAAATTTGAAATATTTTTCTTATTTGAAACACATGTTCTGGCAGACAAACAAATGTTTATCTCAAATTTTTTGTCTAACTACAAATTACATTGAAGCTGTAAAAAACAGATCGTTCGGCCACACTACTGGCGGTTGCCTATATGGTTATAAAAGACAAGTAGAAAAAGTACTAAATTTGAAATTCGCAAATATTGCTGATAATGTCGTATTAACACTAAACCGAAATAGCAATATTTACTACTTTATACCAAGATATCTTAATTGTACTAATTGGAATGTTGATTTTGAAATTTTTGAAAAACTTTTAACCGACCTTTGCCCCTCAAACTACTGCATTATTGGTGATTTAAATGCTCGTATTGGCTTAGAACAACAAACATTAGATGCAAATTTGCTTACTAACCTACCTCAAATAAATCCAATTAGATGCACTAAGGATAGTGTTATTAACGCAGAAGAAAAATATTAGATGCTACAGTTAAAACTACACCTAAGTTTAATTTTGAGCCACAGCAAAAATGGTTTAACTTAAAATGCGCCCGTCTTAGAAAAAATATGTTTAATAGCCTTAAAATTTATCGTAAAACTCATACTAATACAAATAAACTGAAGTATATGTCTGCCAAAGCAAAATACCTTATAGGATGTCGGAACAGCAAACTACAATACTATAATTCAAATCTAGAACAACTAAATCAAATAAGTTCCAGTAAACAATGGTGGAAATTAACGAATAGTTTAAAAACTCGATTATATACAGTACGTGGCAATTTAAATGCAGACGACTTTTTTCAGCACTTTAGCAGTATCTCTGAGAACAGTGGCCCCATAAGCCCGTTTTACTGGTGTTTACCATACATCATAGACCCATTTCTTGATTCACCGTTTGAACTCCATGAACTCGTTTTTGTTTTAAATGGTCTGAAGGAAAATAAAGCACCTGGGCAAGATGGTATCAGCTACGAATTTTATAAATACCCTCCTGTTAACTTTATAAATGAATTTCTGTCAGTCCTGAATGTAATATTTCTTACAGAAAAGATCCCAGCTAGCTTCAAATCTTCGATTCTCATACCACTTTTGAAAAAAGGTGATCCTAACTGCCCCGCTAATTATCGTGGTTTGTCACTTATCAATACAGTCTGCAAAATCTTTAATAGTATACTCTTGAATCGTATCACTGACTGGATCGATAAAAACAATGTTCTTAATGAATACCAAGCTGGATTTAGGAAAAATTATTCTACTATCGACAATATATTTAATATTATTAATATAGTTCATCTGAATAAATTACTTGGCAAAAATACCTATACCTTCTTTGTTGATTTTTCCTGCGCATTTGATTTGATCCCAAGAAATGATTTGTTTTATAAACTTAAAGTAAAACTTGGTGTCAAACAAGGATGTATACTGAGTCTAATTTTGTTCGCTTTATACTTAAATGACTATTCTCCCTGGTGGTGTGAGTATTGAGGACTTTAATGTAAAAATACTCTTGTATGCTGATGATATTGTGTTAATTTCGGATTCTCAGGATGGTCTTCAAAATATGATTAACTCTCTGTATACGTATTGCAACTTGTGGCATTTAAAAGTTAATCTAGCTAAATCAAAAGTCCTAGTTTTTCGTAGTGGCACAAGGTTTTCAAAAAGTTTAAAATGGAATTACGGTGATAGCGTAATTGAAAAAGTAAACTCATATAAGTATTTGGGTATTGACCTCTGCTTCAACTTGTCGTTTCAAAATCACTTGGAAAGAAAACTAATAACATCAAAAATGGCGATTGCCTCATCGTGGTCTAAATATATCATGCATCCAAAAATCAGTAATAAAAATAAGCTCAAAATATTTAATGCTGCTTCTCGCTCAATAATGTTCTACGGAGCCCAAATATGGGGTTTTAAAAAATATGATTCAGTAGAAAAATTATTCTGTTTTTTATAAAGAACATGCTCCTCTTGCCTAGGAACACCCCAAACTACATGCTCTTCCTAGAAACAGGGCTTAATTCGTTGTTCTTGAACACCTTAAAACTACATTTCAATTACATCAACAAAATACTCAATTTACCATATAATAGGTTGCCGCTGCGGCTGGCCGAAATTATAATTGACAAACATACGTTTTGGGCTGAGGAATGGACGAACTTGTGTTCCAAAATAAATTATACTACACCAAATAACACTGTTCCTCTATGCAAATACAGCAAGTCCATTTTACAGCTAGTTAAAACATATGAAAATACAAACCTCGTCTCCGAAGCAAAAAACTCTCAGTTTCACGACTTATACTCCCAGCTGAACTACTCCTTGCTAGAAATGTATTTCTTAGAGCTCTCGACTCGTGCTGCAAGTCTACTAATAAAAGCAAGAGGTGGTCTTCTAGATATAAATGCTAGAGCTTTCCAAAGCACGCCAATTGGTCTCTGCACAATTTGTAACCTAGATGCAACAGAAAACACTCTACACATTATTGGTATCTGTCCTGTTTACAGTGGATATCGACTTAAATATTTTAATCAATCCCAACTCAATTTGGAGGAAGTCTTGGACATTCTTAATGGCCAAACTTACAATTACAACACCCTAATTAACTATTTAGATACTTGCTTAAAATACAGAAATTTGATAATAAATGAATTTGCATAATCTTAAACTCATGTATAATGTAATACTCTGTAATCGTATGAATTATTTAACGTAATGAATTACTTGTAAAACCAAAAATCTACTTTGCCAATCTGGCTCACACATACTAATTTAAGCCATCTATAGATAAATATTATATATATGTATTAATTCCAGAATTATGCATAACTTCAAATAGCTGTAAATATATACATATATTTTATCTATCTATTAAAAAAATAAATAAAATAAATAAAAATTGTCATAACTCGAGAACCACTAGTCCGAATAACCTGAAACAAACTTAAAAAATTAAGAATTATAATTCCTTAAGTCTGTTCATACAACGTTTCGATACATAAGCAACAGTTTCGCAGTTATAAATAAATGTATGAAGAAAAAAAATATTTTTTGCCCAACAAATTTAAATTTTTTATTTTTAATTCATAAAAAATCCAAAACGGTAAAAAGTGTCAAGTCCTATTACTTTCACGTAAAGTCGCATAACCTATGAACAAAATGAGACATAAATCATGAAAATCGATGAACGCGTTTCGCTTTTATTCACAATTTAGTAAAGGTATGAATTTAAAAAATTTGCTCGAGATATCCACAAATTTCTTTAGAAAAAAAATTGATGATTTTTTTTATGATTCTCAGAATTTGACATAAATCATGAAAATCGATGAACGCGTTACGCTTTTATTCACAATTAAGTAAAGGTATGAATTTCAAAAAGTTGTTCGAGATATCCACAAAATTCTTTGAAAAAAACATTGAGGACTTTTTTTATGATTCTCAGAATTAAAAAAAAGGAATAAACAAAAGGTTATTTGATTTTTATGATTGCGGTAGCAAAGTAATAATCGTAAATAAATGTGAGTGAATAATTAAAAGGAAAAAGGAAAGTGCAATTTTTTAATTATTTGGGTGCTTTCGTTAGCTACCTGCATGATTTTTTTTTACAGAAATTGCACCCACATTTATGAGTGCTCATGTTTTGGAACGTTTCGAAAACATATTTCATAAGTACCTGCCAGTAAAATATTGATTTATTTGTAGTATTTATAGGTGATCTTTGATCGATTTTTGTCATTTAACAAGAGTCGACGAACGCCAGAAGTACAAGCGAGTTTTTCTCCGGTTTTTAAAAGTGAATAACAACAAAACATATAATATATGGAATAATATACGTTTGTGGTCATATCGTCCCAAAAAGAGGCCAACTGGTTCGAAAAAAAAATTGATTACTGAGGAACTCAAAACAGCATTATTTTGATGAAGCAGATTTAAGTGGCGCAAATTTTACGCGAAACACAGTGTGTAAAAATTGTTATAATACCCTTATAATGTGGATACATTGAAAAGTGGGACAGTTTTCTTTTATGAAGCCAGTAATTTGGGTGGAAGACCTAAGTGGACATGATGAATCCAGGTGCTACGCATGCATAAATGCTCGTCATGGATTAACCAGAAAACTGCCACACTTCCACTTAAACGCACTGCTGGTACCGATACACCTAAGCCTCCGAGTCTGGATACTGTGTCCCTGCAAGCCGAAACCGTTTTCACCAATCCGACCAATTTGAATGATGCTGATTGGACACCCGATATTGAAAATAATGGACCACATCCGCTTACACAAATCGAAATGGATTACATTGTGGCTAAGATGGGACTATCACAACAAAACTCCGAAATGTTGACATAATTTTTGAAAAGCAGAACACTGACACAGCAAAATGTCAGCGCAACATCATACCGAAAACGCCAAGCTGATTTTCAGAATTCATGAATTCATGATATCCCAGGTTTAGTGAAAAGCGTCAACTTCAAAGAGGATGGATAGTGACAATAAATGAAAATGTTCTAAATTTTGTTTCCATGCATAGATACATATGAAAATCGCATATTTTCTGTGTAAGAATAGCTGTTATATGAATCGCTGGCTTGATTTTCATTTCGTCATCTTTTGTTTTTTTTAAAGGACTTAACCTTTTTCATGAAAACTTATTTTAAATAATTTTTTAATAAGTATCTAATATTTTTTAGCAAACTCGGTAACAAATAAAGGGAAGGGCTCCTTTTTCCCTACACTTTAAATTTTCCGAAAAAATCCCTACAAAAAGGGAAAATTCCCTACTATTGGCATCACTGATTTGCTTGTAAAGAAGCTGAGACATTTGAGTTTGCATCTTTTTCTGGGATGGTGTGACATTGACAGCAGATTTTGCAGAAATTTGTTTATGTCGGATAGAATTCCGTCAGATTTTCGTACGCTTATGTAGAAAGTGAATCCTGGTCTTTATATCTTATGATATTTCAAAATCTACCTAAATTCTTGTTAAAATATAACCAATTACTTTAATTTTTGGCAATAAAATTCATTTAAATTTAAAGAAAAAATAATGAACAAATCACTTTTAGAATTTTTTGGCCTTAATAACTTTTGCACATACATATTTATATTTAACACAAAAACAAATTATAAAATATTATTTTTGTTTTACATGAGAGTTAAGTGAACGAAATCAATGAACAGGCCATATGTAATTGTTTTCGTCATTATCAATAAAATAAAAATAAAAAATCACAAAAAAAAAATTATTTTAAGAAAGTAGCCGAAATTCGAACCGGCAATGCTAGACCTTAGGAAGACGCTTAGACAACTCGGCCACGAACACTATTTGTTATAAAATAGTATTGAGTATAATGTATTGAGAGAATATGGTGTTTGATTTTAAAAGGTGGGAGGAATAATGTCTGCGATTAAAACTTTTACCCATGCCAAAACAAGAAAATCTATAATAATTATTTTGATTTTAACTTATTTCGTTCGTATTTAGTTAAATTTTCTTAAATAAAGAAACAAGCCATATTTTCTGGTGATTTAGTAAATAATTCTTTCCGTACAACCCATGCAATTTTTTTCCAAAAATGATAAAAAAAAAAAATTATATATAACATTTCCTGTGTGGACAACAGGCGTCCGATTTTAAAATTAACTGCCAATTTAACGATATCGACAGAACGCTTTTTTCGCACGAATTTGTTTTTTGCTTTCAATGTAGTTGTACGAAAGAAAGGTTGTTGCGTATGGAGTGAAATAGGAAGTTAATAAAATGTTAGAAAATTCAGCAGTAAAAACTTATATTTTGCTGGAAAAATGTTCATTTGGCACTTTTGTGTTAATTTTCATTTGATTGATGTTAAAAGTTGGGAAGAATAATGTCAGCGATAATAAATTTTACCCATGTCAAAACAAGGAAATCTATAAAAATTTCTTGATTTTTACTTATTTCGTTTGTATTTAGTAAAATTTTCTTAAATAAAGAAACATTTTGTTTTAACCAAACCACACATATATTTAGAATAAGTAATTTTGTAGCTTGGATTAAGGTTATTTTTTAAAGTTATCAATTTCGTTTCTTAAGACAAAAGAAAAATCCAAAATACAAAAATAATTTCTTGATTTCAACTTATTTTGTTCGTATTTAGTAAAATTTTCTTAAATAAAGAAACAAGCCATATTTTCTGGTGATTTAGTAAATAATTCTTTCCGGTAAGGCCATGCGATTTTTTTTTAAAAATTGTAAAAAAAAATTAACAATAACATGGCAACACTGTGTGGACAACAAGCGTCCAATTTTAAAATAAACTAGCAATTTCACGATATCGAAAGAACGCTTTTTTTGCAGAAATATATTTGAAACAAAAGGAAAGATTTTAGAATTTGTTTTTGTAGTTGTGCGAAAGAAAGGTTGTTTCGTATTAAGTAAAATAGGGAGTTAATAAAATGTTTAAGTCGTTTTTTAAAATCTAAAAAATTTAAAGCACTTTTTTTTTAAATTGTGATAGCCGAGATGCGAACCGGCGCTTGCTAGGTGAAACATGCCGCCTTGGGCAACCGCTTAGACAACTAGACTGCGATCGCTGTTCTTAACATAGCGTTAAAATAGATTATATTGAAGCAACTAGTTGTTTAAGTCTAGTTTACACTATTATACTTTGTATTAATACATGTCAAAAACGCAAGTAATATGTAAAAGTGCGATAGTGTGAATGCAATGTGTCATGGATATGACAAGTGTTACGAAAAAAAAATGTGACATCCCAAACGACTTCATCGTGTTTTGAAATTTTGCTTAACGCTTATACTTTTCATTTGATCAGGGTTCCATTTTAACAAAAGCATGTTGATGTGTGATAGTGTGACTACAAACTGTAATGTTTCATTAGATTTTTTGACAGTCGCAACAACTCATTAGATTTCTATCTCACAAAGTATTATGGAATACGTAAGAAATGTGTGATAGTGTAAACTAGCCTTTAGTGTGTATTCAGATAGACAAATCATTTCCATACATTTGAATGTGTTGTTATGCGAAATATTTAACACGTTAAAATAAAAAAATAAAACATAAAACAACAGCCACAAGGGATTTTATGCGAAAAATTAAAGGAAGTCGTGGTTTTTGGTCATATCTCAGCCATTTGTGGACCGAACATGCTGAATTTCAATAGCAAGTAATGGTGGACTATATGTGACATAAATGTAAAACAACCTATTCCCTATCATATCTGGGGTCTTCGGAAAACACATATCAAACGTAAGACGGACAGACGGACATCGTTAAATCAACTTCACTCCTCGCAAGGACCCAGAAAATATATACTTTATAGGGTCTAAGATCAATATTGTAGAAATTACAAACGGAATGACAAACTTATTTATACCCTTTTTCACCTGGGGTGAAGGGTATAATAATACGAAAATTTACATATTTTTACAAAATGTATTGAATATTAGATAATATTTTGAAAATTCCCTACATTTGCCTTCAAAAATAACATTTGTCCTTTTTCCCCTACGCTTGATATTTTCCTAAAACGTCCCTTCAAAAAGGGAAAATTCCCTACTATTGCCTTCACTGCATATGACTGCCGTAGAATCTGTGGAATTTTTCAAACGGTTTCTTGTTGTATCTTTTTTATTTTGCTGATGTGATACACAACTTCTTCACCTAGTCAACCAAAGCAATTTTTGGCTTCTAACATTTATTTTCTAAAAAAAAAAAAAAAAAAAAATTTTTGGAATTAATAACTACCCTACAAGAAATGCATAACCAAAACTAAAAAAAAAAAAAAATTTACTATCATATTTGCAACAATTTTACATTTAATTAATAAGTTAGAGAAAGACACATAATGAGTTAGAGAGAGAGGCAAAATCACATGTACACAAAGATTCGGTCCATTTTTTCATTTTGCTCTTAATAAACTAATAGAAACTTCAACCAATATATCGGTGAACACTACTGGTCATCTAACTAGTAAAATGACCGGTAGTCTTTTTGTAGGGTAGTGAAGGAAAAATATTGTGTTATATGCCTTAAAAGAGTTCACAAATTGCAAAAAATACGCTTTTTATTTATTACATTTATACTTATATCTTCTTAATGAAATCATAAAATAAACTAACAAACTTAGGTCCTAATCATGTACAACGCAGCGCAACGCCATACAATAACATTGAAAGCACAAACAATGTCATAAATATTTTGTAATTTTGTTGTTGCTTTCAACAGAAATTCATGTACCGTTTTAAAATTTTCAACGACACCAGCAATGGAGCATTTGAAATTTTAAAACGCAATGTGAATTTCTGTCGAAAGCAACAACAAAATTACAAAATATTTATGACATTGTTTGTGCTTTCAATGTTATTCTTTGGCGTTGCGTTAGTTCTGTGGCGTTGCGCTGCGTTGTACATGATTAGGGCCTTAATGTTTTTCAGTTTCAGACGATAAAAAATGAATGGGAAGCCATTGCAGACAACTTTACTATCAAATGGCAGTTTCCACATTGTCTTTTTATTTATTACATTTATACTTATATCTTCTTAATGAAATCATAAAATAAACTAACAAACTTAGGCCCTAATCATGTACAACGCAGCGCAACGCCATACAATAACATTGAAAGCACAAACAATGTCATAAATATTTTGTAATTTTGTTGTTGCTTTCAACAGAAATTCATGTACCGTTTTAAAATTTTTAACGACACCAGCAATGGAGCGTTTGAAATTTTAAAACGCAATGTGAATTTCTGTCGAAAGCAACAACAAAATTACAAAATATTTATGACATTGTTTGTGCTTTCAATGTTATTCTTTGGCGTTGCGTTAGTTCTGTGGCGTTGCGCTGCGTTGTACATGATTAGGGCCTTAATGTTTTTCAGTTTCAGACGATAAAAAATGAATGGGAAGCCATTGCAGACAACTTTACTATCAAATGGCAGTTTCCACATTGTCTTGGTGCATTAGATGGCAAGTAAGTCGTTTTTAAATCTTTTCGAAGAGATGGATCTTATTTTTATAACTACAAAGGGACTCATGTAAGACTCGTGTAAAAGTTCTTTATGCCGAATATTATTTAGATATTTTCATCTATATGAGATTAGTTTAAATGATTTTAGATAAGGGGGTTCATATGGGACCTATAGTTTATTTAGGATCTACAAATACCACGTTAAGCCATGGCATAGAATCTATCGTTAAAGTGTTTTTTCGCTTAATTTTGTGTCAATTCCAACATTTATAAAAAATATATTTTCGGGATAGTATTTGTATGGGAACTTTGGTCAAATAAAGACCAATTTCAGTATAATTTTTTAAGATGATTTAAAATTTAAGATAAAGACCAAAAAATAAGTGGGTTCATGGGTACAAATGCTCAATTCCGAAAAAACTTGTGTGTGGGTTATGTGAAATTATGAACCGATACTCACCATTTTTAATTGGCATTTATGCCAAATATACTGAAATTGTCTCCAAAATTACGAACTGCAATATGCGTACAATGTTTCCATTCATAGCCTGCAAGCCAGCCGAAAGAACGGATATCGTTAGATCGATTAAAAAAGTGATTCTTAGTCGATCGGTAGGTCTAGGACCAATATATTAAGGGGTTACAAACATTAGCACAAACGCATAATACCCTTTCCACTACATATTCAGCCCAAGTATGAATAAAAATTCCCCGGGAGTTTTTTCTTTTCTCCGATTTTTCCAATTTAAATTCTATTGTAAAAATGGGCAAAGGGAAAAAAATCCCGGGGAATTTTTTTTCATAACTGGGGTGATTGTGTTTTTTTGATCTCATATTTCTGTTCATTGTGTTTGACAAGAAAAACAAATATGTATCCATGTGTAGATAGGAATAGCTGCACACGAATGAAAACCCCAAAAAAACATTTCAACTAAAAACTGTGATTCCCCGCTTTTTGCTTATAAAACATAAGCAAATGAGGCGACGTAAATCGAATGGCGACGCAAATCGAGTTAATAAGGCACAACCAATCTGAAGAAGCAAATCGAACGGCGACGCAAATTAAATTTAGAAGTCACACAAAATTTGGCGACGCAAACCGAAACAACGTTAATCGAGGCGACGTAAATCAAGGGATTACTGTTAATAAATCTTTACAGTTTGGAATAACATTTGTCTTGCACGAGGTTAAGCACAAAAAGTGAGGTTTATTTCATTCTTCTTTTTACAAGTTATTCTTAAAATCTATTCAATTACTGTAATTCATTTATGTGATGCCAGATTGCTAAGGTGCAAATCTGACATTTAAACTTAACTATGTGATAATAATATAACACGCTCCCTCTTGAGCTGAATTTTAATTTATTATCAAAGTTGTTTGTGGGAATAATATTATTTATTAATAGATTTTGTTTAATAAATAATATTTTTGTTATTTTTTTACATTTACTTTAAGACCTTGCCGTCTCTACGTGGTCTTAAGGTTCTTTTAGGTGTTATTACATCTGTTTCTTCTAGGGATGAAGCTTCCACCCTATTCTTAATGTTGGGTTTTTGTAGAGGATCATGTGTTGTGTGCGCAATGTTTTCATTTTCAGTCTGTGTTTCGTCAGTTTTTATGTCGGTGGTGGCTCTTATTTGATCAGTATGTCGCTTTGTTATTCGATCATTTTTTGCAATGCTACATAAATACGTTTTCGTTCCAAGTTTTTCTGTTCTTGTTGCAGGTGAACAACTAGATTTATTCGGATTTGTATAATCCCTTATATAAACCCTTTGACCATAATTGAATTCTACTGTACGGTTACCTTTGTAGTTTGCTAGTCTTAACTACCCCCAATTGGGATGAACGAAGACATATTAGAACTTCATTCCGTAATTTACTTGGTACCAGAGTACGGTATCCCCTTGTTCAACTGACAATTCATTTTCCTTGACCTTATAAGGGTTGTACTCTTCCCCCTTTAACTGAGAGACTGATCCGTTTTCTATTGAAACAAGTAATTTTGATAGTATGGGGTCACGTCTAGTTTGAATTGAAATTTCTTTAAAACTTAAGTTCAAACGATTTTGATCTTTAATAAAATTTATATAATTATGTTCAACTTTTTCTCCTTCAGGTGACTCAAACTGAGGAATTCTAGATAAATTATCTGCCGCGTTTGATGTGCCCTTTACATACTCTATAGAATAATTAAAACCAGACAATAGCAAGGCCCATCTTTGCATTCTTGCCGATGCCATCAATGGCAACCCCTTATTCTCACCAAACAGTGCTAGCAAAGGTTTGTGATCTGTTCGCAATGTAAACTTTCGGCCAAGCAAATACTGTCTTAACTTTGAAACTGAAAATATAATGGCCAATGCCTCCTTTTCTATAGTACTGTATCGTCTTTCACTTTTCTGTAAAGCTTTTGAAACAAAAGCAATAGGCTTCAGAACGTCATTATCATATCTATGAGTAAGAATATCTGCGACTGCTGTATTACACGCGTCTGTAGTCAAAACAATTTCCCTATCAGGATTAAAATGTACTAATACATTGTCAGATGCTATATCAGATTTGATTGTATTGTATGCAATGTCACATTTCCTAGACCATTGGAATTTGGAATTCTTTCTTAAAAGCTTTTAAAGAGGGTCCATTTTCTCAGAAAATCTATCAATAAACTTCGAGTAATAATTCACCATACCTATGAAAGCTCTTAATTCAGAAATATTGCCCGGAATAGGTGCATTACTCACACATGCTGTTCTTTCGTCCCTTTTCCTTAGCCCTTCCTTATCTATTGTAAAACTCAGATATGAAATTTTGTTCTGAAAGAATTTGCATTTTTGTTTATTCAACTTTAAACCAGCTGATTGCATCTTTTTAAGAACAGTCTTTAAAGTATGTATGTGTGATTGTATATTTGGACCTGTTACCGTGATGTCGTCCTGATACACAACAACGAACTGAATGCCCCGCAATAAATTTTCAATGGTTTTTTGAAAAATCGCCGCTGCCGTATTTATGCCAAAAGGCAAACGTTTAACCTTTAAAACCCCTATGTGTGTACTCCAAGTACAAAAAAGTTGGGACTCATCATCCAATATTAATTGATTATAGGCTTAATTGATTATAGGATAGATCAAGCTTAGTGAATAGTTCTCCTCCTTCAAGAGCCGAGAAGATTTCATTGATCCTCGGTAAGGGATACTTAAAATCCACTAGATATTTGTTGATTGTAACCTTATAGTCAGCGCAAACACGTATGTCGCCATCGGGCTTAAGAATAGGAACTAACGGTGTGCCCCATTCGAAATTGTCCACAAATTCCAACATTCCCTGATTTACTAAATCTCTCAACTTCTGCTCTACTTTGCCCTTATAGGCCAATGGTAATGGTCTTGGCTTAAAAAATATAGGCCTAGCATTGTCACATAGTTTCAATGACACTTTGTCACCAACAAAAGCACCTAATTCATCAGTAAATACAGGTGAAAACTCGTTTCTAATTTCATTTGCCAAAATAGCATAGCTGTCAACAGCCTTAACATTGTTAATTTGACAAAGATCAAAATTAAAAGCTCTTAAAAACGATCTACCTAATAAGGGTGGGTTTTCGGTTTTGGTCACTACATCAACAACATTTTTAGACATTTCACGAAACGTTATTAATGCATCAAACTCACCTAATGTTTTTATGCGATCACCACTGAAGTCAACATAAAGTACCTTACATGGTCTTAATTTAGATATATGCATTTGTTTACAAATTTTTACTGGTATTAGAGTACATGGCGTACCCGTGTCACATGCTTCTTCTAATTGTAAACCTTCAATTGCAACAGGTATGGTGTAAACTCCATCACGACTGTTATCATCAATGCTAAAAATAGTACTGTTAAAGAAATCATTAACATTTTCATCATAGTCAAAATTTGATACATAATTAACATTTCGGTTTTTCTCATGTTTGTATTTACAAACTGATGCCAAGTGGCCTATTTTGCTACAACTATGGTATTTACTGTTTTTATATCTGCATGCTGTTGACTCGTGATTACGCCACCCACAATGTGAACAAGGTTGTTTCTTTCTATCCGCTTCGTTCTCTTTGCCGACGTTTCCCATTTTTGCAGATTTGTCCTTCTTGCGGCCACGTTTAACAAAATTAACAGCACCATTTGGGGACTCATTGTTGTCTTTCAGAGAAGATTTTGCACCTATTTTGGTTTCTACAATTAACGCCTTCCTCAACGCTTGATCTATAGTTATAGACTCGTCCTCTTCACATAGTCTCTCAAAAATGTCTTTCGATATACCAACAATAAATTTGTCCAACACAAACGCATCCAGATGAGCGCCAAATTTGCAACTAAATGCCAATTGTTTAACCCGTGCGTACCATGCGGCTACAGTTTCGCTTGTTTGACATGTGGAATTGTTTCCTTTCGTGAAAAATTATTGTTGGTGGAGTATAATGCATATTTAACATTTGGCATAGCTCCTTGTAGGTTTTTGACGAAGGTAAGTTCGGACTGCAGAGATTATGTATTACATTATATGCTTCTGCACCCATTGACTTTTTCTGGTTATCTTCCGTACAACCAATTTCGCAAAAGTGAATTTCTAGTCTTTCATTCCATATGTGCCACGGTGTGTTATGTGGCGAAAATTCTGGAACATTATTAGCTTGCATCAATGTGAATTGTGCACTTGACCTGGAAATTTAATTTTATTTTTCGTGACTTTTTAGTTTGCTAATATTGAATGCACAAGTTATTATTTAATAACTTAAAACAAGAGAAAAAAAATTTTCTCCTCGTCGCCAATATGTTCTGTCTTGCACGAGGTTAAGCACAAAAAGTTAGGTTTATTTCATTCTTCTTTTTACAAGTTATTCTTAAAATCTATTCATTTATTGCAATTCATTTATGTGATGCCAGATTGCTAAGGTGCAAATCTGACATTTAAACTTAACTATGTGATAATAATATAACACTTACAATTGTAGAGTGAAAATTAAATGTAGATGGCGAAATTATAGCAACAGAAAATGCATCTGTTATCCAGAATTCCATGAATTTTTTTATTCGCTGAACATGTATTAAAATATGCTTCAAAAACGTGAAATAAATCAATATAAACATAAAAATGATCTTGTAACTAAAAAAAAGTGTGCAACAAAATGCAGCAATGGCTAAAATATGCAAACCATTCGGCCATGTGCTGAAAATCGCATGATTTGAAAATCACATGCGATCTGAAAATCGCCAATTTTATTTAAGCATGTGCTAGAGTTCACGCGTTTTGTTTTTTTTTCGAAGTAGTGGTCGAAAAATACAACATGTTTTAGCTGTCAAATTTGAACAAAAAAAAAAATAATTATTTGCATGAAAAATGCCGGCAGCTTTTATATTACGTGTTATTTCATTAAAAAAAACTGTATTTTAAAAAAGAACGTATCAGAAAACGTCTTCTAAGGGATTATTACAACCCAAGAGATATTCCTGAACTGTAAAAAGTCAAATTCTCAAGTACATTTACACGTCTGAATGTCTGGCACCATATTTTTTTCGAAGTTAAATAGAAACAGCTGCTCACAATCAAAACGCAAATTTAAAAGAAATTGTTAAACAACAATCAGTATTAAAACAATGTTGTTTTTTAATTTTATATTTTCTATGAAAATTTTCTCAAAAGATTATGAGTTTTTAAAATAAATGGAAAAGAAAAACATTAAATTTCCTTTTTATATGCTATTTATTGATGTTGAAAATAAATTTTAAAGGAAATTTACAAGTTCACATGTGGATCACATTACTGTAGGCTTGTGATTTAAAATTGCCAAATTTAAGGCGATTACGAACTCCAGCACACCTTCTTTGCGATTTCAAATCGTAATCACAACTTTCTTGCGATTTGCGATTTTCTAGCACAAAGGCGATTCACTAGGGAATCGATGCCAAATTTCATAAAAAGCTCTAAAACAGATAAATATACCATAATTGGTCGCACAAAAAAAACATGCAATTGCATATTTACGGTTTGCCTGGTCGTAAGTTTGTATCTATGCATACGCCATCTCTTTTAGGTTTAGCTGATACATGTTCAAATTCCTACGTTCTATATGATTTTAGTTATTTTCATACATCAAAGTTAAAGTATCTTGTAAAGAAATATGTACCTTTAATTACTTCACTGAAGTATTTTGAACTGTTGTTTCTTAATTGAAGTTTTTGATATTTTTAATATGCTTAAGTTCATACAATTTAATTTCCATTAAATTATTTTTATTGAAGGAAGGAATTTACAACATGAAATGAATTAAATTTGTTTTGATAATTCTTGACTGAACACGGGATTGAACCCGGGTCGAATTTACATGTTTCGAGAATAACCACATTCCCATCATCAGAATTCTTAGCGTTCTACCGTTAGCGCCACTGCGGCGCATGACAACCTATAGTCAAACATCAATCTTTAGCTAATAATGTTGGTTGATAAAAATTTGCTGTAATGGATTATCAATTTTGAATTCTTATTTACATGTTTTTTTCCTTACTTCCCGTTTTTTCATTCTTTTTGCCAGGACTTTGTGCTGAAAACTTAAGTACATTTGTTTTTTATGTTTTTTATTTTTGTCTTTTTCTAGCTGACCTGGCAATGCATGGTGCTTTACCAAGTAATGATGAAACTCCAGTTTATAATTTAAGTTGACTTGAAAAAAATATGGAAACATTAGTGCAAACAGTAAATAATTTCATGAACACAATGGGTAATATGATACAGGAAATGTTAACAATGCAATCACTGTTATTACAAGATGCACTTAACAAGCCATAAACTTTTTAAAAATTTGTTTTTGGAACGCAAACGTCATCCGCCAACATAAAAATGAACTAGAATACTTTCTTAAAAATAAACAAATTGATTTTATGATGGTTTCTGAAACTCATTTGACCTCAAGAAATACGTTTAAAATTAATGTTTATATGTTATATGATACCAAGGACCCTCGAGATAGAGTTTGTAAAGTATCTGCTATTTTGATACAAGCCCGGATAAAATACTACTTAATGTGTGATAATTGAACTTAATCGAAATATATTAATTTCACATTTGTGTTGAAGAGCTTAATCGAAACATAGTTATTTCATAATTTTACTCTCTACCTAGAGTTTCAATATCAGAAAGCCAATATTGTAAATACTACAAATCATTAGGACGCTGCTTCCTGGCCGCTGAAGATTATAACGCTAAACGTAGTTTTTGGTGGCCATGACTTATTACACCAAAGGGTCGTGTTTTGTTTAATACAATCTCTAAAATTAATCAAATTGTGGCCGCGAGCGGAGCAGATGCTATAGATTTTGGCGTTGTTAAAAACATCCCCACAGAAACGATTCATGTTGAAGATTCCTAAGAATTATCTTCCGACCACACACCTACAATTGTTACTATAATGAACCCAAATAAAATGTTATCTCCGGCTGGTTACTTAGCGACGTCAGCCACACAAATAAATTTTTCAAAATATATACAATATCTCAGTACCCATTGCACAGCAAATATTCCGCTTAGTACAACGGAGAATGTGGATCGCTCTATTGTTAATGTTGACAGTTATCTTTTACTAACTGTTAAATATATTCTACAGATGTCGAAAAAGGTAGAACTCGAAGAATGTGGCAATTGCACAGATCCCCTCAACTAAAGAATTTATTAAAAGAGGTCACAAAAGCACTAAGAATGTTTCTGCAATCTCAGAAAACGGATTCCCTGGAAAAAAATTTTATGGAACTTGATGCAACTCTAAAATCAAACTACTCATTATGGCGTGCAGCTGGGAATCTCAATAGACCAGTTATCTCTAAGCCACCATTAAGAAACTTGAATGGAAGTTGGGCAAGAAATGATATTGAAAAAGAAAATTTGTTTGTTAATCATTTGAAAAATGTACCCCAAATATATCTCAAGATATAGCAGTCGAGTTACCGCTTTGAGTTAAGAGAAATTGAAACGGCTATTTGAGATTTAAACACCAAGAAGGCACCCAGTATTGATAGATTAGTAACGAAATGCTTTTGGAGCTACATCGCATAGCAAAGAAAATTATTATTATTAATAAGATTTCTGTATGACGTGCTAAATTCCTTTATTTGTAATGCTATTTTACGCCTTGAATACTACCCTTAAGAATGGAAGGTTTCCTAAGTAACCATGTTACCAAAGCCATGAAAGGATCATAAAAAAGTTAAGTCATACAGGACTTTTAGCTTATTATGTAATATTTCAAAGCTATTTAAGAAACTACTAGTGTCCAAATTAACACCGATTTTAAATAAAAATATATGTGTTCCAAACCATCAATTTGGTTTTAGAAGAAAACACAGCACAATTGAACAAAGACATCGAATGGCAAATGTTATAAAAAAATCGTTTGAAAAAAAAATATTTTTCAGCACTCTTCACCGATGTTTCGCAAGCATTTGATAAATTCTGGCTTGAAGGCTTATTACATAAATGGAAGCAAAACTTACCAGCAAAAACACACAAGCTACTTACATTTGCTGATGATACAGCTTTTCTAAGCGTACATGAAAACAATCAATCACCGAAAATGTGTTTTAATTTTATGAAAACCTTAATTAGTTTACGTTCGCTTTTTACGAACGAACAAATATTTTCATTTTCTAAAAACAGGCTGCAAATGATGTTTTTGAACCCATAAATACCCACTTCATCTTTTAGAACATCTATATGCAAAATGGGCTAACAGCTGCATGAATACTCATATTGATCTCTCTGATGCTTATCTCCAAAAAGAAGTCACATCAGATTCAGCAACGCTTCTTACAATAAACACACATAGAGGACTGTTTACTTTTAACCGGCTCCATGGAGACAATGCAAATCATGGAGACAATGCTCACTGGTGTAGATAATGGAGCAACTTATATAGTAAGGGCCTGCACAAGACTATAAAATTCGTACTCAAAACATTTTACACAAAAACAGTTACTTCAGGCCGTATATTTGTTTTTTTAAAACCAATGAGTTTATGCAAACGACAACAGCCAACGAAAAACAAGACAAACATATTAGTTGCGTTCGAGAACACAAAAGTTTTTACTATTTTTTACTGAACTTTACTGCATTTTATTAAATTGGGTACAAAATATACAGTTAATGAGAACACAAATTGAGAGCGTAAAGTGACAGTTCCTGACTGAGTATTTACAAATTTTTATTGCAGAAATTTTGGCAGTAAAATTTAGTAAAACAAAAAAACCATATGTTTCAAAAGGTAAACAAGCAAAAGCAAACAAGAATACAAATTGTATACAAATGGTTTAATAAAAGAAAAATTGAAGTAAGAAAAACTTGAATACATATTAATTAATTAAACTTGTTTGTGAAGCATTTGTATGGCTAAATACTAACTATTGAAACTTTTTTTGTTATGTTAATTTTTTTGGGTTGTAAAAGTGTTTTTTAAGTAATCAATGGCAAAAAAATTATTCATGTTCTTTTGATTAAATTAACCCAGACACAAATTAGCAAAATTAAATAAAATAAAAAAAAACACATGAAAGATTACAAAGAATAATATCTTTGCATTTTTCTTAAATGTTCGTGTTATAAAAAATATTTTATCTAGTACCGATTAGAGAACGAGTTAAGTAGTCGAAAGTGTAGACATTTTTCACACTGTTTCCTATATTTTACGAAATTTTCCGTTCGCGTACTTTTTTGGGCCACAACTTTTTTTGAGAGTAATTTTTCCGTTTACTCAGTAATTACTAATTTACTGCAGTTTACTGTAAAAGTACTCGAACGCACCTATTATGAGTAAGAGTGAGTTTATGTCAATGACAAAAAATCCAACGAAAAATAATGCACTCTTCTCAGTATTCAGACTGAGTTCGAACCAACAAGAAAATACCAACAAAGCGAACATTTGTTTTTCAATTTGTTTTATTGCAAGTGCAAAAGAACAACAGCCAAAGCAAATTTATGTAAACGGTGGTGGCGATACTGCAACAAGTACAACACCAAAAACACAAGATTGTAGTTTATTTGTTGCTTTTGTTCGTCGATATGTTAAAAACATATTCCTCTCTTAAGTAAGAAAAAATAGTAGCACAGCTGTCCTTTCAACGCCACCTGAAAATTGAATTTGCCTTGACAACAGCTATACAAAGTTATTAGCATAGCTTCCAGATAAAATTGGTCGAAAATCGTCAAATTGACTAAGCTCAATCGTCACAAAAATCGAAATTGTTAAAAACCACTACCTTTTAATATGTTTTGAAAATTATTTTTTTTTTTAGTTTCCGTTGCTAATAAAATTTTAATATATTCTGCCTGTTTTTGAAATGAAAATAAAAATTTTCCTTTAGAAACTTAATTTGGAAGTAACACAACCAACCATTTTACAAAAGCATTGGTATTCATAAGATAAGTAAGAAAATAAACTAAAACCAAGAAATATCAAAAACCTATTTCACACGTCGAAAATCCTGCTAAAGAACTTAATATGGTGTTCAGATATAAATTTTGTATTGAGTTACTATTCGGTTTATTGACAAAATTATCTTTCTGTTCACACATACACAATTTAGCGAACTCAATTAGCGTTTGAAAGTGTGAAAAAGGAAAAACAAGTTCTGTATGCATGTATGTGGCAAAAACACAAAAACGTAAACAAAAATGTACATGTATAAGCAAAATGTAAACAACTTTTCCGTTCCCAGATGTTTATTATAACTTTAGGTAATAAACATCTGGCTTCTTGCGCAGGCCTAATGTATGGTCCTTTGTTTTGTTGGCATTTCAGTTGCCAAATGTCAAGATACTTTGTTTAGTGAGTGGTATTTGCTCTATAAACACAATTGTTACAGTGTTGTATTTTTTACTCAATATTATAACAATTTCGTTTAAATTGAACAATAACTAAATAGAAATTTTATAAGGATAATTGAGATAAAAAACTCAATTCAGTTGCATATCTGAACACGGTATAAGTCTGGTAAACACCAATAAGCTCAGATTTTCTGAAAGAAAAGTTTCATAGTGTGAACCCAGACTAAAGAGAGCTACAACCACTCCCTTTAGTCTGGGTTCTGTAATGGCTGTTAAAAAACAGTACTAACTGACCAAATGGAACGCTAAAAAATATGCATCGTGCTAAAAAAAAAACGTATTTAATATGATTATCAGTTAACACATGAAAATTACTCCCATTTAAACTAATAGAAGTATCTAAGAAGCTAAAATAATATGTGAAATTAGATTAAAAACATTTGTAAATTTGAACAAAATTTGTCATTTGAAAAATCCTAAAATTCAGAGTATAAGTCTTCCAATCGTCAATAGACCATTTTTTACCTCAAAATCGTCAAAAACCCGATAAATCGTCAAATCTGGAAGCAATTTCTATCCGATATTGGTCATTTTTTTTCAACATAGAGATGTTAATATTTTATTCATTTTGATTACTTTTTTCTAAAATAATAATACGTATGAATATGGTTTTCTTATTTCATTTGCAATTTAGGAAAATAATTAAAACGCTCTAAATTTACATTATTTCCAGAACTATATTTTAATATTGAAATACATATATGTAGGAATTTTAAAGGAGGCGATTTTTGAAGTTCTCCTCAGCTATCTTACGACAGAGTCCTACAAGGCAGCATCCTGGGCCCTCTATTGTACGTAATTTATACTTCGGACATACCAACAAACAACTAAGCCCAAACTTCAACATTTGCTGATGATACAGCTTTTCTTAGCTACCTGAAAACAGTTAAGAAGCATCTCGATACTTACAGGATCATAAATTTCAACTAGAACTGTGGTTAAAACAATGGAGGAGAAAGGTCAATGAGCATGCATATAGAAGCAAAACGAACACAACTGAAACTAAAAGCAATTCAATTTCAATGCCTTCAATTTCTCACTTCTCATTTAGTTAATATTCTTAACTAAATATGTACATTAAGTTTTTAACGTAAAAATCATTTCTGGCATAATGGTGGTGTTTTAGAATTGGAACTTTGTAAGGTGTGAAACAGATAAGTAAATTAATTACAATAATATTCTTCTTCTAATTTCTGTTTTGATTTATTTAAAGTACGAATTTAATTAAATCAACTTTATAACACTTAGTAGGTCTAGTGTTACATTTTGAGATTGATTCAATCTCAGTTTTACTTAAATCAATCTCATTTTCGGATTATTGTAAGTACGAATTCGGGATTAAATCAATTTTATAATTCTTGAAGCAAGGGCATTTTGAGATTGATTCAATCTCAGTCAAGTACGAATCCGGGATTGAATATGGATAACTTGAGTATTTCGCGATTGAATAATCCGTACTTGAATCAATCTTTCTGTACTTGATTCAAGAAAATCCGTACTCACCGTACTATTGATACCGCTTCGGATTGATTTAAGTACGGATGGATTGATTTTTCTTTTGAGTGTACATATGTGAACAGAAGCCGTAATGACGAAATTTTTTGTCTGGCACTGGCAGGACATTAAATAAAGTATTAGGATAAAATATGATTAGTTATTGTTTTTCATATGTATTTAATATATGAAGATTCAATAAATAAATACTGAGTAAACAAATTCTTTAAATTGCCATGTCACTAAATTTCGTGCGAAACAATATGAGCTGCACTTGTTCTTAACGGAAAACAAAAATGTTGCTAAAAACATTTCGTATGATTTATCAAAATTTTTTGGTATGTATTTCTCAGACGTTTTTTTATACCTCTCACTGAAAGATACCCTTTTATTTAAGTTTTTCATTCCGTTTGTAACTTCCGCAATATTGAACCTAGATCCTATAAAGTATATATACATATATGTATATATATTATTCGTCCTTATGAGGCGAGAAGCACAAAGTTGACCGTCTGGTGAAATGGGTTTACCGAAGACCCCAGATATGATGGGGACTTGGTTGGTATATATTTATATCAGATATGCTCATTTTAATTTTATTGAAATTGAGCCAGATCGGTCCATAAATTTTTTTTTTCCAGTATTTATTTATTGAATCTTCATATATTAAATATGAACTAACAATAATTAATCAAATCTTATCCTTATATTTACTTTATGTCCTGCCAGTGCCAGACAAAAAAGATTTAGTCATCACGGTTTCTGTTCACATATGTAGGTGTTTATCGCTGATCTGATTGGGCGAGTGCTGCAGTGTCTCTTCTTCTTAACCGAGTGTGGCCGCCATAATTTAAAATATTTCGAGCTAATGGATTTAGGCGCAGTTCCAGCCTTTTTAAATATTTTACTGCATATTTCGTTATCATAGTTTTTACTAATGGCACATTGAGATCCTTGTGGATATTTGAGTTTTTGACGTACCAGGGGGCGGCTGTGATTATTCGAAGAAGTTTATTTTGGCGCCTTTGAATTTTTTCGATGTTAGAAGCCGAGGCAGTGCCCCATAACTGAATACCGTAGCACCAAATTGGCTTTAAGATAGAGTTGTAAAGTAGAAGTTTGCAATCGAGACTAAGAACAGAATTTCTTCCAATGAGCCAATTAATTTGAATTGCTTTTGGTTTCATTTGAGTTAATTTTGCTTCTAAGTGCCATTTCCACGTTAATCGCCGATCTAGATGTATAACGAGATATTTTACATGCGAGTGTTGGGGTATTATTTGATTATTGATTTTAATAGGGGGGCATGTTTCCCGACGCAATGTGAAGGTTATATGTGCGCATTTTTGCTCATTGATCTTTATCCTCCATTGTTTTAACCACCTTTCCAGTTCAAATATGTGATCCTGTAAGTAACGAGATGCTTCTTGACAGTTTGCGTGTACGCTTAGAAAAGCTGTATCGTCCGCAAATGTTGAGGTATGGGTGTAGCTGTTTGTAGGCAAGTCCGAAGTATAAATTAAGTATAATAGAGGGCCCAGGATGCTGCCTTGTGGGACTCCAGCGTTAATTGGCTGAGGAGAACTTAAAAAATCGCCTTCTTTAATAATAAATTGCCGACCGACTAAGTAGCTTTCTAACAGCTTGTGTATGTTTGCTGGTAAGTTTTGATGCAATTTCAGTAGTAAACATTCATGCCAGACTTTATAAAAAGCTTGAGACACATCGGTGAAGAGTGCTGAGCAATATTTTTTTTCTCCAAAGGCTTTTCTTATTACATTTACTATTCGATGAGTTTGTTCAATTGTGCTGTGCTTTCTTCTTAACCTGAATTGATGATCGGCGTTATTTTTGGCACTAGTAGTTTCTCAAATAGCATTGAAATATTAGATAATAAGCTAATATACCTGTATGACTCAACTTTTGTGTGATCCTTTTTTGGCTTTGGTATCATGGTTACTAAGGAAACTTTCCATTCTTGAGGGTAGTATTGAAGGCGTAAAATAGCATTAAAAATAATAAGAATAATTTTCTTAGCTTTACTTGGTAGCTCCAAAAGCATTTTATTACTGATCTTATCAATACCGGGTGCCTTCTTGGTGTTTTAATCCCGAATAGCCTTTTTGATTTCTTTAAACTCGAATCTTAGGGGAATAGCTGCTCTAACATTTACAGGCGGTAACTCGACTGCTATATCGAGAAATATATTATGGGTAAATACATTTTTCAGATGATTAGCAAACAGATTTCCTCTTTCAATATCGTTTATTGCCCAACTTCCATTCAAGTTTCTCAATGGTGGCTTAGAGATAACTGGTCTATTGAGGCTTCTAGCTGCACGCCATAATGAATAGTCTGATTGTGGAGTTGCATCAAGTCCCTTAAGATATTTTTCCAGGGAAGCCGTTTTCTGAGACTGCAGTAACTTCCTCAGACTTTTTGTGCACTCTTTTAATAAAATCTTAAGTTGGGGGATCTGTGCAATTGCCACTCTCTTCGAACTCTCCTTTTTTCAGTCAATAGACGCTCGACATCTGTAGAATATATGATTTTCTTTTTGGTTTTTTTTGAGGGTTATGCTGAAATATTGAACAGCTAGTTTGAGATAACTGTCAAAATTAACAATAGCGAGATCCATGTTCTCCGGTGTGCTAAGCGGAATATTTTCTGTGCAATGGGCACTAAGATATTTTTTATATTTTAACCAATTTATTTGTAAGGCTGATGTCGATAAGTAACCAGACTAAGATACGATTCTATTTGGATTCAGTATAGTAACAATTGTAGGTGTGTGATCGGAAGATAATTCTAGGGACGCTTCCACATGAATCGTGTCTATGGGGATGTTATTAACCACGCCAAAATCTATGACATCTGGAACTTTTTGCTGATCAGTAGGCCAATATGTTGGTTGTCCGCTCGCGACGACATTAAGGTCAATTTTACAAATTGTGTTAAACAAAACCCTTAGGTGTAATAAGTCGTGACCCCCAGAAAGTGTATTTAGCGTTATAATCGCCAGCGCACAGTGGGAAATTTTACGAGAAGGCGGTCACAATTCCATAACTTTTGACTGGATCGGTATTTTTTTATGCGATTTTTTTTGCTCGATAGGTGCGATATTAGGCTTTAATTTGCGCTATAAGATTCGACTGATAGGAGCAAAAGTTATGGGGAGTTCAAAATGCATTTTAATTTTTTTGTTGAGTTTCGGTGTAAAAGTTGAATATTTCATATATGAGTTTTTTTATAATTTATCATCATTTCTCTTGTATTTTACAACTGATACTTGTTTTTTATTGTCGAACTTAGATCCTGTCAGAAAATGCCAATATTTGGCCCCTGTAAATTTTTTAGTCCCAATATTCACAGGGGCCAAAGGTTGGCTTTTTTTGGGACGAGACGAGTTGTTATAAGGATAAAACTGAAAGGGAATATTTTGAAAAATGCCCAAATAGCATTCTTGGCTATCGATAACATTTTAGGTAATTCAACTTTTATTTTTGGTTTGAGATGTATGTGTATTTTATTTTTATATATTAATACAAATATATACTTAAATCAAAAACAAATTATAATCTATAAACAATTTTAAATTAAACAATATTAGTAAACATTTCTTCTAAATAGCTTTGGGTTTAATTTTCCAGAAGTTGTTTAGCTTCTTCCTCTAATTCGATTGAGGTTGATTTCCATTTTTGTCGAATACTGGACATATATGGATCTGATGTGCACAACAAAATAGTAATAAGATCTTCATTAGTACAACATCTGGACATTTTTATTGTATTATGCTCGCGGAAGAATCTGTAGTCTTTGTTCCTTTTTTCTTGCGCTTCTTCAGATAGATCTCCAATTGGTAGGATATTGTGTTGAACTATTTGTTCCCCATGGTATAAAATTTTATGAACTGTGGTTGGCATATTGTTGGACAAGGTTTTTTGTCCAAATAACGAAAAATCAATAGCCAGATAAAAACGTTGGTCTTCAATAATAAAATTCTTTTAAATTTATTTATTGTACAATTCTTTAAATTACAATTCAAAGGTATGCGAATTCAAGGTACAAAAAAAAAAGAATACTTGTTGGTTGCAAACGATTTAAAACACGGAGAAAACAAGAGATCTTTGCTCGATGGCTGTTCGAAAAGAATTATCGACAAAAATGTCTGTATTTGACTTACGCTAATTCTTCTTCTTTCTTCCACAAAAATAAGAAAAAGGAGAATTAACATAAGTCAAATCATAAAGATGGCCAATTCAGCAATATTAGCGCGAAATTCAAATTTACACTAATCGACAAATTTGCAACCATAAGTATAAAAAGTATAACTTTACATTATAAAATTAAAAATAATAACTTTTTTAAAATAATACAAATGTTATCAATCAAACAATACATGAAATTTAAGATTTCATTTAACACCGGCCCCCTTGCACGGCTGATATACAGCTGCAACAATTCATAGCACTACAATTCATTCTTTATCTAGCACTGGTAGGGGAGCAAGTTTATGAATGGGCCTTTTAAAAACGCCGTTTTTGGTTTTGACCTGAACGACGCGAACCTTGCCGTCCGTGCCCGTTTCCACAGCAACAACTCTGCCCAGTAACCACGTTTGCGGTGGAAGGTTGTCGTCGTGTACGGTTACGACGGTTCCGACCTCGACGTTTTTTATTTCTTTGTCCCATTTCACCTTCTGTTGCTGCTGAAGCATGTTGTCCTTCTGCCATGCAGACCAGAAACGCTCCTTCAGGCACGATAGCGCTTGAAACCGCTTCAAGCAGTTGAGCTTGCCTGTCGTCGAGCTGGGATCGGGCAGTGCCTTTATAGAGGACCCTATTATCAAGTGGCCTGGTGTTAGGGGGTCCCCATCGCATGGGTCGCTCGACAGCGATGCTAGTGGTCGGGAGTTCAGGATTACCTCTACTAGAACGGTATTTAGCTCTTCGAGAGTCAGGCCAGCGCTTCCGACGGTTCTTAGCAAATGGCGCTTGGCACTTTTCACGGCTGCCTCCCAGAGCCCCCCAAAGTGAGGAGCTCTGGGAGGTATGAACTGGAACTCTACTCCTTTCTCCGCCATGGCTCCTTCTATCTTTCGTCGCTCTTTCTCTGCGGCGGCCTTCGGGCTCAGGCGATTTGCGGCACCGACGAAATTTGTGCCGTGGTCGCATCACATCTTGCTCGGCAGACCTCTCCTCCCCACGAACCTAGACAAAGAAGATAGAAAAGAATCTGTCATTAAATCAGAAACAGCTTCTAAATGAACGGCTTTGGTGGCAAAGCACACAAAGACCACAATATAGGTCTTCACTGGGGGCCTACCCCGAATTCTAGTGGTAGTATAAACCGGTCCACATAGATCTACACCACACACCCAAAATGGCCTTACCGCAGTGAGGCGATCTTTCGGCAAATTACCCATAATTTGGGTAAGAAGCTTCGGTTTATACCTACAGCACACAACGCAATTGCGAACTGTCCTTCTGGCTACTTCTCGAGCATTTACTAACCAGACTCTCTCTCTAATAAGAGCAACTAACTTTTTTGGGCCAGCATGGCAATTGGTTCTATGTAAGTGTTCCAAATACACCTTCACAAAATGCGAGCTTTTCTCCAGAAGCAATGGAAATTTTGTCTCCTCCTTCATAGGAGCATTCAATAAGCGTCCACCGACGCGAAGCAAATTGAACGAAACACCGTGTTCTTCACATTCTTGAATAAACGGGCTCAACGAGCGAATGGAAGATTTTGGGACAAGCCCTTTACGAATCAATTTCAATTCATCAGAAAATTCAAATTTTTGTAGCAGCTCAACCATTTTCAGAAATGCGGAGTTTAACTCCTTAACAGATAATGTAACCTGAGTTTGGCTAAAACTCTTCCCCTTAAATTTCCTTATTGCTCTTAGCACATAAGCAAACACTCTAATAATCTTCGTGTATGATGAAAACCGATTCAAAGACTGTATCAAACCATTCTCTCCAGTTTTAGTTACCACCATGGAAACTTTTGATTTTCTCTTCTCTAAAGACGCTAACTCAGGGGTTAAACTAAATTGTAGATTTTTCGGCAATTTATCTGGACGAAGGTACAAAAAACTTGGGCCTGTAAACCAACTAGATTCTGTTAAATCATCAACATCACTCCCACGAGACACAATGTCAGCAGGGTTATCTTTAGACGGCACATGCTGCCAAAAACGGGCATCTGTCCATTC
Source organism: Pollenia amentaria (assembly GCA_943735925.1). Taxonomy (NCBI): domain Eukaryota; kingdom Metazoa; phylum Arthropoda; class Insecta; order Diptera; family Polleniidae; genus Pollenia; species Pollenia amentaria. Next base: position 72,039,548 of record OX031010.1, read on the forward strand.
TTGGATTTCACTAATTCGATTTCCAACAAATGTGGATAGTGAAGATGGATGGCTTTGCAACCAATGCAACACTATTTCGGAATCTGACCAAAACATTGCGTTTTTAACGAAATGTGGTAGCAGAGGTTTTACCGTACGCCAAAGCTTCGCCAGTAGATGTGCAGCACAGAGTTCAAGTCGTGGCAGCGACTTTACCTTTAATGGGGCAACTTTAGATTTTGCTGTCAACAATCTACATGTTATACCATCAGGGTGCTCAGTTCTTATATAAATGCAACAACCATATGCATTATTAGAAGCATCCGAAAACCCATGTACTTCGCAATTGACTGTAGAGCATAAGTCTACAAACCGTGGTATAACTATTTTATGGCTATTCGCTAAAGAGTTCTTTATCTCTGACCATGTGGTGTCCAAAAACTGGGGCACAGATTCATCCCAGTCGAGCTGTCTTTTCCACAATTCTTGCAGAAGAATTTTAGCTCTAATTATTATCGGAGATAACAGTCCCAGAGGGTCGAAAAGTCTTGACGAAATCGACAAAATATTCCGCTTTGTAGTTGGCAAGTGACCAAACTTTTTTTCCAACTTAAACGTAAATACGTCTCTCCCGGTACTCCAAATGAGTCCAAGAGCTCTAGTAACATCCGAGTCGTCGAAGTCAAGGTTCATCTCCGATAATCCATCATTATATGAAGGGTGGTTGGAGATCCACTTCGCTAAATCAAAACCACATGATTTCAAAATTTCTGTTACTTCGAAACGTAACTTTTCTAATTCCTCAAAACAATCAGCGCCTGATATTAAGTCGTCAACGTAAAAATCATTTAAAACTGCAGAGGACCCCACAGGATACACTGACTCAAAAAGTGTACCTATTTCCATTAAACATCTAACCGCTGCAAAAGGAGCCGAAGACGTACCATACGTCACTGTATTCAACTTATATATTTGAATTGGTTGCTCAATACTTTCGCGCCATAGAACAAGTTGAAACTTGGCATCACTTCGTGGACCAACACCTGTCGGTACATTTTTGTGACATCGGCGGTTATAGCGTATCTGTGAAGACGAAATCTCAAAAGTGTGGAAAATAGATCGCTTTGTATTGTGGGTCCTACCATCAGAATATCATTTAAATAGATTTGTGTGGAGGTCTTACAAGACGCATCGAACACCACTCTCAACCTCGTAGTCGAACTGTGGGGCCTCAACACACACTGATGGGGAATTACATAATGAGGTCCCAATAAGACCTCCTCATCCACTGGGGACATATGTCCAAGATGTAAATATTCCCTCATAAAATCATTATACATCTCTTTAATGTCTAGATTTTTACCTAACCTGCGCTCAAGGGCTAGAAATCTTCTCCGAGCCGTGTCATACGATAACCCCAATTTGGACGGGCTTGACTTAAATGATAATTTCACTTCAAATCTACCATTTGGCAATCGGAGGGTATTTGCGTTATAGTGCTCCTCACAATTTTTCTGCTCCTCCGTTAAAAGGGAGCGCTGAGGAATTTCCTCCAATTCCCAGAACCGGCGAACTACCGAATCCAAAGAGTCATTCGAGTACTGACTCTCAGTAACTACGTTACAAATTTTTGAAGCATTTTCAGGAGAGTCATTTTCGCACTTTCCAGAAATTATCCACCCTAACAACGTTTTTTGTAGAGTAGGTAATGATGGACCCAACTTTATTTGACCTACCGATAAAAGGTCCAAAAAGTATTCGCATCCCAACAATAAATCTATTTTTCCAGGCCTGTCGAAGGAAGGGTCAGCTAGCTGAATATTCGATGGAATTGAAAACTTATCCTTCGAAACGGAGGCTTCAGGCTGGTTACCCGAGACTGAATGTACGACACAAAAATCAACAAAAAATTCAAAGTTGGTAACTCTTGATTTCACAAAAGTGCCTATTTTGTGTTTAACTGGGGTATTCGTACCGCCAACACCAACTATATTCAAAGAACAACGTTGTCGTTTCAAATTTAATTTTTGAGCGAACTCTTCAGTCATTAAATTCACCTGCGAACATGAATCCAACAAAACTCTAGCCAGGTGATATTGACCGAATTTGCTTTTTGCTAAAACCACAGCAGTGGCAAGAACCATTTGGTGGGAGTGCAAACTCATATGCATACTCTGAGCATTGCCGGCAGCAGAATGCAACAATACAGGCGCTACTGAGTTTGCTGCAGTGTTACTGCACTGAGGTACATCACCTGCAGACCCATATTCAACCCTATTTGTGTTTCCATTATTACCCATCTTTTGTTGTCCCCTTTGAACAACCGATTGAGGAGCACTGCTTACATTTACACGAGGCTGGCCAGCTTCATACCTATGCAAGAGGTCATGATGTGCCCCACTACAAATTTTACATTTGGGCCCATTACACCCCGACACCATGTGTCCCTTTTTAAGGCAATTAATGCAAATACCTGCTTTTTTAACATGGGAAAATCTTCGTGGCACTGGTAAAGCGAAAAATTCCCTACAATTTTCTAGAGTGTGTCCACTTTTTGAGCAATAAAAACAACCTTCGTTTTTAGCCCGAGTGCAAGAAAACGACGATCGAGTATTACGTTTCTCATTTTTATATACGTTACTCGTGACTTCTTGACTGCCTTTTTTATCGTCATTCACCTCTATGAATTGGCATCTACGAATGAGAACAGATGCACATGCGTCCCACTTGGGCAACTCTTTCAAATCTTGCCCCTCGTCCCATTTGGCCCTAGAGGTATTATCAACTTTCGACATAACCAAGTGAATGACCAGCGCATGCATTATGTCCTTGTCCGAACCCAAATGAGACAGCGAATCAAGAATAGCTGATACATTATCAACTACTTGACGAAGAGCAGCAGCGCTCGGCCTGCCAATTTTTTCCATATTGAAAAGTGCATTAATATGGTCTTGAAAAATCAAACACTTATTGTCAAACCGGTCTGCTAATCTGTCTAAAGCACTCTGGTAATTTTCCTCAGTTACCTGGAAGGCCTTTACCGTCCTCAGCGCATCATCTGTAAGACAAGCTATGAGGTGGTTGAATTTCTCTATAGTAGAAAGGTTGGTTTCGTTATGAGCCAAGCTGTTAAATGACGAAATAAAATTTTTATATTCCGCATATTTTTCACTAAACTTAGGAATTTTTAAGGCAGGAAGTCTTTGCGGATTCGTAGTGGAACCACCGAGGGTCTGGTTGGCAATACTTTCACGTCTAGTACCGCCCAACATTGACTTTAACAAGGACTTGGTACCTATACATATTTCCTCCAACTCACCGCGTTTGTCATCGGTAGGGTCTAACCTTTCAATGTCGGTCTGGCATGCCATTAAATTTTTCATATACGAACTAACCAGTTCTAACCAGCCCTCTATGTCCAATTCTGAGAGAGCGCCTCTCCTTCTCTCAACATTGGATTTAATTCTTAAAATATTAGCCTCTATAGTCGTCCGTTGTTGCCTATATGCCCCCAACAAACTCGCGCTTTCATCAGCAGCAGCAGGCAAATTTTTAGGAGGCATGGCGGTGAATAACTTCTACCAAAAAAAGTTTAAATCTAATCTAGTTATGAAACCTAAAATGAAACTCTAATTGTGTTCTTCAGCAACAAATGCCAAATGGATTCAATTGTCCACGAATTAAAATGAATTGCAAACAAACCGAACAAAAAAATTTGGAAATGTATTTTCCCTACCCTTACTGCAATTATCATTCAATAAAATTTAAATTTTCACATAAGCATACGAAATGATACACTAGGGGTTCCCCGGTGATACGGTATACAAGTTGTACCTTTCAGCAACAACCCCTACAATTCTAGGACCGACTAACTCAGGTTGACTCAACAATTCCTGAGATATGGCGTAGAAACTTATTACCAACACAAATTTCCTACCACCGTATACCGACCTTAACTAAACCGAACCAATGTGGTTTTCATGCCCAAGTATGTTATTCAAATGAAGAGTTGTATTCTTTCACACAACTATCTCCAGGTGGGCAAATCAATTCACTTCACCAAATTGAAAAAATCATCACACTGACTTAAACAATATTGCAAATAAAGTTTATTATGTATTAGAAATTTGTGCGTATACAAAATCTCATAGTAAAAAAAAAAATGCTCACCGTACAAACCACATTTCCACAGAGTTCGTGGCAATTTCCAACGATTACGTGACTGTAAACGACTGCGTACTCTACCTTGTCAAAAAAAAATCGCACCAGCCACCAAGGTTTTCCGCTTAATAATTACAAAGTAATTCTTAACAAAAATTGCAGTTCACTTGAATTTAATGAATAATTTATTTGCACGAACACAAAATCCTAATAAAAATTTTGATAAAAGTTGCCTTTTATTTCTTCCTAATTCGAAATGTCAACAGTGTAAAGAGAGTACTAACAATTTGACAGTTCCTTTGACCTCAAGATATACATGAGCCGCATGCAATGAAAACGCAGATATGAATGTTTGCTAAACGGTCTCAGCATAAAAAAAGGGTCGTGAGTTGGCCAGAATATGACAAATCATTCACAATTGTCACTAAACTAAGCAAAGCCCACAATCTATTTTCAAAGATACCACAATACTGAAAAGCTTCCACTACTGTACACCAGGGGGAAGCTGATCACGACCATATGACAATGCAAACATGAAAAAAATTTCGTAAACAAAATTGACACTTGTCCGCAAACCAATTCGTGTAAATTTAAAGAAAGTTGGAAAATTTATTATATTTCCCTCAATAAATTGAAACTTTTATCAATTGTTTACTTTTAAATTTCATTTATTACATCACCTGTGAGTTTCCAGTGCTGGCGTTAGACATTTATACAAAAATGTCAATTACTGAATTTTTTAAATACCCTGTGTACGAAATCCACAGCCTTTAACAAACAAATGAATTTTCTTTCGGATGGCCAGGAGTACGTGTGCTGGATGACAAAGGATGAAAGTTCAATTTCCTCAGTAGAACCACTTCCAGGTCACAGTTGTGTTTTTACAGCAGTTATAACCTCCAGATGAACAACTTTTGGGACTCACAACTTCTATAATTGAACCAATGGAGAACAGCAATTTCAATTATGTGTAGCAGCAAGTCCCTGCTCGGGCGCCAAAATGTTGGACAAGGTTTTTTGTCCAAATAACGAAAAATCAATAGCCAGATAAAAACGTTGGTCTTCAATAATAAAATTCTTTTAAATTTATTTATTGTACAATTCTTTAAATTACAATTCAAAGGTATGCGAATTCAAGGTACAAAAAAAAAGAATACTTGTTGGTTGCAAACGATTTAAAATACGGAGAAAACAAGAGATCTTTGCTCGATGGCTGTTCGAAAAGAATTATCGACAAAAATGTCTGTATTTGACTTACGCTAATTCTTCTTCTTTCTTCCACAAAAATAAGAAAAAGGAGAATTAACATGAGTCAAATCATAAAGATGGCCAATTCAGCAATATTAGCGCGAAATTCAAATTTACACTAATCGACAAATTTGCAACCATAAGTATAAAAAGTATAACTTTACATTATAAAATTAAAAATAATAACTTTTTTAAAATAATACAAATGTTATCAATCAAACAATACATGAAATTTAAGATTTCATTTAACACATATGTCTCCAAGAGTATTTTTTGTTATAAAGAATTGCTCTTTCATTTGCATTCTGGCCAAATTTTTTTGCATTTATCTTTCTGCTACATGATATAACTTGTAAAATGATCTGGAATCGTCTTATTAATTCAAAATGTACTCTTGTGATAGATGCTGCAGTTTCTGGATCGGAAAAGAATCTCCTTGCAGTGTTTCCATCATTTGAATTTCCTTCTCATTGTTTTGGCTGATCAATTATAAGGCCTAGGTGAAGGTATTTTTCTTGAATTTGTTTTTTTCTTTGCTTCCTTTTTTCAACATTTTCCTTGTTTTTTCTCACTGTTTCCAAATCATAACCCAATTTAAGAAAATGCTCCATGAAACGAATTCTGGTATGAAGAGGGGCCATTCCAAATTCGTATGCTTCATTGAAACTATTGTGTTGTGATGGGGGTTGGCTTAATTGACTTGATGTCTTTTGACATATGGTACAGCTTGACGAAGACTTTGTTTCGGTTAATGCTTGTGCAACTTTTCCATCGATCATTGTAAGGAAAATTTGAAAATTAATTTCAATGCATTGGTCATCAAATTTAAATATTGCCGGTTGAAGTTCTTTAATTTGATCTTTTATTTTTCGAACTTCTTCAGTTATGACATCTTTAGTTTCCTTTTTGTAAACAAACTTTATTGGTCTGCAATACTTTGTTGAAGAGGGAATTTCATTTTTCCATACATCCATTGCTGTAACTCCACTGGTTGGCGGCTCTAAGCCAATATAAGTTTTTCTTAAACGTAATGGAACGAAAGATACCATGAATAAGTTAGCATCAGATGAGTTTTCTGAATTACATTGCTTGTATTGTTTCTGACCAGAGCTTCCATCACATCCCCATTTAGAAAATAAAGTGATGCTGCAATTTTTAAGTTTTTTTTAAATAGTCAGCATCAAGTGTATTTAATAATCGTTCTGCAGTGTGTTCGAGAAGAGCCTGCAATTTTACATCTGCTGAACTTGAAGTTACACTAATAGCCGTTTGTGAAGGTAAGCACTCTTTTTTGACCGAAACTTAATCTCGATATGCTGGAAAGATTCCACAATTTTTTTCATTGGTTCGCTTTCGCAGTTCTGTATACTGATTTTTTGTCAGTTTTAAATCCAAAAATAGTGCAAATGCTTCTTCTGGAGTAAATTTCATTTCTTCAGTTGGTGTAGGCATACTTTTTAAAATCCTCTTTGTGCGTTTAGGGCTCGCTTCCACTATTTTTTCAATTATTGCAATTTTTGTTTTCTTATTTTGCGTTGGTTGAATTTGATGCAGAAATGAATCCTTTATCATACTATGAGAAATTTCTTCATTGATATTTGCAAGCTTGCGTCTTCGTGATCTTTCACTGCAATTGTCAATTTGTTTTGCGGGCCGACCCACTTTTTCAGTTTCCTTAGCGGTAATTGACAGCTTCTTAAAAATCTGATCATTTGTTAGCCATTTTTCGTTGCGTAAGTAAAAAATTTTCTTGTTTCTAGAACATTTAAGGTACCGTTTTCTTAATGTAAATGAAAAATTTTTAATTTTTATCTTATGAATTTTGATTTCTTGTTCGTTGCATAATTTAAAGAATGGATTATTCATTATGTGTAACACAAAATCTTTTTCATCTTTCTGTTGAAAATATATATCTGCGAGAACTTTATAACTGAACTTAGCCATTGTTTAAACAATAATGAAGGTAAAATTATGAATGCATGCATTTTTATACTCTTGATAGAAGTTTTTTTAAATGATCTTTTGTTACCACTTCTTGGAAACATATAAAACCCTTTTTTAATTACAAATTTAATCTTTTATTACCATTTCTTTGAAACATAAAAAAAACCCTTGTTTTTACACTTTTTAAAAAAATAACATATCGGCAATAAATTAACAGGTAACATGTAGGTAATTTTCACGTAAAATATAACTGCTCTTCCATTTTTTTAAATTAAGTTGCAATTTTCAGGTAATTAAACTATGTAGTTTATGTTGCGGCTATTTACTAATGTTTAACCTTTTAACTTACTCAGGAATTTAACGTGTTAGTCTATTTATGTCGCCTATTCGTTTTACAGCATCCGTTCACCCACAATAAGTTCATAACAATGGCAATACCTTTACCTTCTCCAAATTAATTGATAACCTGACGTGCTAGATAATTTATGTGGCCTGAACTGCTTTATTTGTCGAAAATTCTTTAAGATTCACCTTCTTTAATTTCAGTAATGTTTCCTTGCAGGACTTATTTTTTGAACCGAATATCTTACCTTGGGTCACAGAAATTGCTGTAGTTCGCAAGATCGTATCCAGATGTGTGTACAATGGGGTATATAAATGTAGGTTAGATTCTGGACTACAAGAGAGTATAGATTTTTTTGACGCGTTTTGACGGGCAGGACTTATGTTCTATAAAATAGAAAATTTCCGGGAAATTTTGACATTAAAAAAAAAATTAAATAGTTCTACAGGTCGCAGAGTTTAATGCTTTAAACCACGTATAGCTAATAAGATAAACTAATACACAAAACTTATGGCCGCCTTCTCAAAATATGAACCAGTGTGCAGCGGCCAGGAAGCAGGGTCCTAATGATTTAAAATATTTATTATATTGGCTTTCTGATATTGAAAATCTAGGTGGGGAGTATAATGAGGAAATTACTAGGTTTCGAGATAATTCCTCAATGCAAATGCTCGTTGCTTGGAGATAATCTTGATCACACATTAAGTAGTGTTTTACTCGGTTTTTTATCAAAATAGCAGAACCTCCAAGCTCTACTTCGAGGGTCCTTGGTATCATATAATATATAACCATTTATTTAAACGTGTTACTTGAGGTCAGATGACTTTCAGAAACCATCATTACATCAATTTGTTTATTTTTAAGAAAGTATTCTAGTTAATTTTTATGTTGGCGAATTCCGTTTGCGTTCCAAAAGCAAACTTTTAAACAGTTCATGGCTTGTTTAGAACAGCTTGCAATAATATCGATTGCATTCTTAACATTTCCTGCATCATATTACCCATTTAGTCAATTCACAAGGTATCCTAACATGTCATATTGTCAAAATGTCCTAATATTTCACAATGGTTTAAAAATATTTTTGTTGGTTTGTTAACAAAAAGTGTCTTAAATAAATAGAACGTTGCTTGCTGTGTTTATTGTGCTGTCGTAATTAATCAGAAAAGTCCAGCGCTGAGCGGCTGAGCCGTACAACAATATTTTTAAACCATTGTGAAATATTAGGACATTTTGACAATATGACATGTTAGGATACCTTGTGAATTGACTAATTGTGTTTGTAAAGTTATTTACTGTTTGTACTAATGTTTCCATGGTTTTCTCTAGACGACTTAAATTAGAAACTTGAGTTATCATTATTTGGCAACTCACTCTGCATTGGCATATGGTTTGATTTTAGGACGTTAGCGTAGGATGTTCTGTTATTACTAGGCTGCGGTACCTGAACGTAATTACTGTTAATGTTGCCTGCATTTGAGGGGGATTAGGTGTCGGTCCAACCGAGCGCTTGACGATAGAGTATACAGGGCATCCTCTATAGTTGGCAGAGTGATTTCCACCACAGTTGCTACATTTTTTTACATTGGGGTCGTTTTTAGACTTATCGCAGAGAGCTGTACCATGTAATTCTCCACTTACGACGCAAACGGGGGTTAGATGACAGTATGCCTTAGTGTGACCAAATTCTTGGCAGTTTAAACATTGTACGGGACCATTCCTTTTGTGCGGCTCCTCTATTGTAATTTTTCTATGCAGGATATATTTCAGATTGTAAATGGGGTGCGTTTCGTTCTTTTTAAGCTTAATGTCGCCGGGTTCTAACTCCACTCTAAATAGTGGCTATTTTGTTCTAAAAACGTTTTTATCTCACCTGGGTCCACGCATGAGCCAATGCCCTTAATCACTCCCTGAAGACCTTTACTGCTCTTCAGTTGAAATGTATAAAAATTCTTATTAAGTGCTTCAAATTTTGTTATTACCTTACGAAAATCATCTTCACGGTTAACTTGTATTTTTGTCTTATTAATACTACCCCGTTTTATTGCAGCTACATAAAAAGAATTTTCACCTATTACCGAGATCAAATTCTTTATTAATTCATTTGAGTTTTGCTCTCTAAGATATATCGGCGGTGGCTTAGAAGATTTGATAACGTTTTGTGCTTCCGGGGATTCCTCATCCAGAATTGCAAAACGATTTTGTGAACTTGTTCTATCAGCTGTACCATCTTTTAAGACTTTTGAGACCGAAGCAACTGCTGAAGAGGTTGGGCTGCGACCCCGTTTAAGCACTGTTATGTACCTATCAATAACTTCTTGTACTGGAGGCTTTTGACCACTTTTTACTTGTGGAGCTAAGTTTTCCATCATGCCTGATTTGGGGGTAATATTTTCATCACTTATTGAAATCGTTTTTGCCGCTGAGGCACCGCTTGCAGGTTCTATATTTTTTATTGTATTTAAATCAACCGTTTTATTAGACACCGAAGGTGATACTGAGTTTTCTATAATGCCTGATTGAGGGTTAATATTTGTATCACTTATTAAAATTGTTTTTGCCGTTGAGGCAACGGTTGAAGGTTTTATATTTGTTAGTGTATCTGCCGTATTATTAAATACAGAAGGTGAGAGGGATCGCGTGCGATTAATAGGTTTAGCCGTTAGGTATTTGCTATCATCGATTTTTTTTTTATTTCTGCATTTGTTTCGTAAGCACTCACTGTGATATATGCATTTCTACTGTTTGAACTCATAAGAGTTTTTTTTTACTGTTTACAGTTGTGCTCTTCTTATTTGTTATTGTTTATCAACACCGAGAATAAAAAATGTGTGTTTATGTATGTATGTATGTACATACATGTATTTTATTCTTTTCTTTTTCTTGTATTTACTTTTTTTAATACTTATTTTTTCACGTTTTTATAAAAAAAAAAAAAAAAATAAACCGTATGCCGAGCCTAGAAAACACTTCTATCTTCAACGAGCGCGACAGACAAAATCCATAAATGACTGAGAAATAAGCAAAAAAAACCACGACTTTTCTTATTAACCCAATAATTCCCTTGTAGTTGTTGTTTTTTATTTCTTTTTTCAGTATATCCGGAGAAAGTTAAGAGCCAAAGTTTCCAAATTAGATACAAGTGTCTTGGTTAGCAATACACAACCTCTCTTAAAATATAGAGAAGTTGGCGTGGCACTTCCTATACACTTTCAAACGCATTATAACTTTCTTTATGTCTAAAGAACGAAAAGAGCAAAAGTTTCCAAATTTGGCACTATTGGAGAAGTGGGCGTGGCACTTGATATTTTTTATATCCAAAGATCGGTTAGAGTAATATTGTCCACATTTGGTACACATATCTGGGTTATTTATACACAACCTCTCAAAAATATTGGCGGAATTGGAGAAAAAGGCATGTCATGGGCGGGATTGGTGACGTGGACGTGGGACTTTCCATACAAAGGCATTATAGATTTTTGTATATATGGAGAACAGCCAAAGCAAAGGCTTTCAAATTAGGAACAAGAGTATTGGTTATCAATACACAGCATCCGGAAAATTGTGAACGGTGAGTGTGGGGCATAATAGATTTATTTATATCCAAAGAATGGTATTTATTTAACTTTATGTTCTTACCGCACAATGGTAAAGGGTGTATAAGATTCGGCATAGCCGAATATAGCACTTTTAATTGTTTATATTGATTTTGACAACATTTCGCTCGAAATACTGAACACAGTACCAGGCTTAACTTAATAGGCTCCATATAAGTAAACTGATAACGTTGGAATATAAATAAAACTTACCCGCGTTCTATTAAAGCCACATTGCCCTGGATGGCACGATTGTTTTTAAGTTCTATGCATCCATGAGATGGTATAGTAGGTACAAGTGCAACTCCCTCTAAATGATTTGAAAATGACGTTCCAAAATTTTTAGCTGGTCGTAATCTATATGTGTATTCCAAAGAATAGGGATCTGTTATTTCAAAGAATACGTCTCCTGCTATTATGTCTTGCGTTGTTACAATATTGTTTAATGGTGGGTGATGTCCTTCCCCTAATATAATCAAATTTAAATAATTTTAATAAACTAAACTTAATTATTTTTATAATGCTATTAATAAATCTTTTTATTTTCCTATTTCTTAACAATTTTACATTATTAAAAGATTTGATAGCAAATATTGAAATTAATAAATGACAACAACATCCAGCTTTTTACGGATTTGTTTTACTTTATTTACGACACAGGCCAATACCCACAAGATTAGCTTAAATTGACCTTTATAACAATTCCCAAGAAAAGCCACGCAAAACCTTGCAATGATTATAGACTAAATATCCTAATGATTCACGCCCTTAAAATAATTCACTCCAGAATTTGTGATAAATTCAAAAAGGTAATGGGCGAATCTCAGTTTGGTTTAAGAGAAGGCATGGGCACATGCGAAGCATTTTTTTTATGCAGATATTGGTTTAGAAATGCAGAAATATACAAAAGGACGTTTTCTTATGCTTCTTATGAAAAAGCTTTCGATACTGCACAGCATGATAAACTCATGGAAATCCTTATATCCATTGGTTAGACGACAAGGAAATCCGATGTATTTGAAGTCTATATTGGAATCAAACAGCACAAGTTAAAGTGAAACGGTAGGGCTAAATGAAAGAGATATTTATGTGACAGTGGAAGCTAACGAGAGCAATGTTGAAATAAATAAATCAAAAGAAAACAATACGCCTGCAAGTGTTACCGAAGCGGCAAAAACAATATTAGTGGGAAAGGATACCATGAACTCTAACACTGACGCAATGGATAACTCACAAGTAAAAAGTTTTCAAAAGCCTCAAATACAAGTTGGTATAGACAGGTATATAACAGTGCTTACACGGGGTAGCAGCCCTACCTCTTCAGCTGTTGCATAGCCTCAAAAGTTCCATCTTTTAATAGAATAAATTCACAAAATCGTTTTGCGATTCTGAAGCACCAAACGTCATGAAATCGTCTAAGCCCCGATATATCTTAGGGAGCAAAACTCAAATGAGTTAATAAAGAGTTTGATCTTGGTGATAGGAAAATTCTTTTTACGTAGCTGCAATTAAGCGTGGCAGTATAAACGAGACAAAAATACAGGTTAATCATGAAAATTATTTTCGTAAAATAATAAATTTGAAGTACATAAAAAAGTTTTCATAGATACCAACTGAAGAGCAGTAAAGGCCTTCAGAGATGAAACAAAAATGTCTTTAGAAGGGAAGGGTTTAAAAATAAAAAAATGTGATATATATTAAAACCAAGGAGAAAACTCCCCAACCACTATTTCGTGTAGAATCAGAACCAGGCGACATAAAGTTTAAAAAAAATGAAACGCGTCCCATTAACAATTTAAAATACATTCTGTACAGACGAATACGATAGAGGAGCCGCACAAAAGAAATGGTCCAGTTCAATGTTTAAACTGCCAAGAATTTGGTCATACTAAAGCATACGGCCATTTACCCTCTGTTTCTGTCGTATGTGCAGAATTACATGGTACAGTTCACTGCGATAAGTCTTAAAACGATCCCAACGTAAACAAATTTAGCAATTGTGGCGGTAATCACACTGCCAACTATAGAGGATGTCCAGTACACTCCATCGTCAAGCGTTCGGTGGGACCGAAGCCTAATCTCACTCAAATTCAGGTAACAAACCAAGAAAACACTAATGCCATTCAGGTAACGCAGTCTGGTACTAACAGAATCTCCTACGCTAACGTCCTAAAATCAAACAATATGCCAATGCAAGGTGACTTACCCAATAATGATGAAACTGCCGCTTATAGTTTAAGTCGACTAGAAAAAACTATGCAAACTGTAAATAATTTTATGAACACAAGGGGAAATATGATGCAGGAATTGTTAAGAATACAGTCGATGTTATTGAAGCTGTACCTTACAAGCCATGAGCTGTCTGAAAATTTGTTTTTGGAATGCAAACGGCATCCGGCCAACACAAAAATGAACTAGAGTACTTTCTTAAAAATAAAAAAATTGATATTATGATGGTTTTTGAAACGCATTTGACCTCAAGAAATACATTTAAAATAAATTTTTATTTATTATACTAGCATTTAACCCGCCACTTCGTTAGCGTTTCCTTTTCTTTCGTGGACATATTTTTACGCCAAGGTTTATGTTGCATTCACTCAGGAACTTGCATGTTTAATTTTATGTTTCCAGGTCTAATACAAACGGAAATTCAAAAAGTACCAGTTGAAGAACAAAAAGGACCACAAATCCCCCTTACAGATTCTCATTCACTCAGGAGCTTGCATGCTTAATTTCTATATGTGGTAATAATTTTATATCGTGGACGGTGCTATTTTCAAACTTTTACTCATAAATTTTGTGGTAAGGTTCTTGTTTGCTGTGCCAGATGTATAGTATATTGGAGAAGTTAATTTGCAAATATTTTTGTATTTTAGATTGTAAAATATTATTTGAATGCGTACATCATATGAAAAAAAAAAATAAATATTAGAGAATTGTGTACAGGTTCTATAAGTAGCAAAAACTGTACATCCTATATCGTGGAGAAGCCTTTTCTCAAACTTTTGCGAACTACTTAGGAAGTTTTGAGGTGCCTTATACTTTAAGTTTCTATGGAAGTACCATCGTCTGTTCATAGCCAAATTGTACTCAAACAGCCTATATTAGTAATTTAGTCGGAGTTAAAGCGAATTTTTGGTTGCTGTTATTTATAATTGTGAGAAAACTGATCTTGGCACCCTTTGGTTATATTAGGGTCACCGAAATGATCTGAGATATATACTTGGCAATTCTTTTAAAATTCAATTGATTGTGACGTCATTATTCTAAAATATTTAAACATACATTTTAATAATCATATTTTGATTCCAAAGTGATCAAAAGTTATAAATTTAATTACTACAAATAATTTTAAATTCATTAATTTCTAGTTGACTTTTATTTTTAAATTTTAATTAATTTTTGTTTAATTTGACTTAAAATTTCTTAATTTTACTTAATGTCAATGAAAGTGAAATTTTTTTGTTTTAATTACTTTTTTTTATTTTTTTAAATTTAAAATTATTCAAATACGATAGTTTTTTAGTTTATTAATTTTAATTTATATGGTCACCTAATATAGTTTTCTTATTTTCGTTCAAATTCAAATACAATAATAATGTAATACATAAACCTACCAAATATACATGCACACATACTTACACACATACATACATACCTAAACCATCATATAAAACGCTAATTCACTCATAAGAACACTTCACATTCAGACATCACACACATTTGAAACCATTTAAAACATTCACCTATATGGTCGTTTAAAGATACATATACAATTTTAAAACATCTATAAAATAGTGTATCTGAGGTTAAGCTATGATCGAATAAATACCATGGATATAGCTAAAACCACACGAACACTCTTTGCTTGTAGACCAGTGGTGTCAATTATGATTGTGTTGGTGCGATTACTCTTGTCTTTTACATTCCCAGCGGGAGAAATCTGCGCTTGCGAGGCCTATTACGAGGCCTAATTAACATACATATTTTGCTATGAAGACTTTAGAGCAATTAATAATAATACAATTATCGAAAAATGTTGAGTTATGGACAGACACAATTAGTTATTATTTAAATAAATTCAATTTGGAACCTGCATTTCGCAGAAACTTTGCTTATTTTTTGGAAAAATTGAGCACTTGACAATATTTGAAGTCTTTTTACAACCTTATACAATTCTTTCCAATATTTTTAATTTTGTGCTCAACATACCTTTGCGAATGCCAACAATGAAAATAATATTTGCACATACCAATGCAAATAATAACCCCATTAAGTTTAAAAATATTCTATAATTATTAACCACCATTATAAAAAGAGAAGATTTTACTAGCCTATAAAAATATACTAATATAAAACATAAGAGACATTAAAAATCATTAAATTTTTTATCATAAAATATTTTTTATATGGCATCATTTATCTTTTTTTTAATAAACTCATCCGCTTGCATGCTCGTTATCGCTGTCTACAAGACTACTTAATAAAATTCAAATTTGAAGTTTACAGAAGCTCAATAAACACACCATCAAAGCGAATTCATCACAGATATTCTTGATACAACAACAAGTACACCTCGTACAAAAACCACAAGCAATTTGTTTTTTTAAAATCATTGTACAATGTTAAAAACAGAAACAAAGATAATAAATAATAAATATATTATTTCTGTTTAGAGGCCTCAAAACAGGCCGTGCGATATTTCCCGCTGAATTGAGAGTGTTTTTCAGTAAACAATTATATTTTACGCTCGCAAAATAAAAGAGCGTAAGCGTACATGTGAGTTTTGCTGACACAATTGTGTATGACGCTGACATCCTTGTTGTAGACATTCGTTGATAAACCTACTGCGCAACATTTCATTTGTCATCCGGCGCCTGCTGACTACGATCGAACTTGTATAAGTTAGTTGTTTGTTTTTATTTGGTTTATTTTATTTTCGCCATAATTCTATACACTCTCTTTCACTCATTTTTTTTTGTGTTTTATTTGCAATATGAATATAGTTAGATACATAATTTGAATCTAAACAATAAATTTAATTGCAGTTGGTTTTTTTTTTTTTATATTAATCAAATGTTTCTTTAGTTACTACGGTTTCAACATTATTCTTAAAAAATTTTCTAAAAACCAATAGTTGCAATCAGTATATTCATTGTTTATAAACACAATTAAATAAATATTCAACAAATGTTACAGATATTTTCAAATTACATATACAACAACAAATCGGATGCAACAAATGTTGCTACTGAAAGATGTTAAACATTTAAGTTTTTGTTTAGTTATTTTCAGAGTTCGTATTTGCTCATGAGTGTGCAGCGCATGTGCAACATTTTCTTATATCAATGCGCATGCTCAAGCGCATGAGCATTGATCGATGGAACTCATGTGCATATGCGCATGAGCATAAAATACTAACGCACGCATGCACACTCATTAGAAGCCATGTTGGTTTTTTATCTTCATTTCAAACAATGTTGCCAGAAATGCAGTTCATCGTGTAAAATATTATTATGAAAAAGTTAGTCAAAAATTAAGGTATTTGGTTATATTGGTAATTCCTACATAAATTTATTAAAATAAATAATTTTATGTTACATTTGTCTTCTATTTATGAAATTTTAATTTATGACGTACAAAATATGAAAGAATATACATACCAATTTGAATAATAAATAATTTCAATAGTAGGCATGAAAAAACTGGAATTGATATGTAACTTGTATAATCGGTTGTTGCTTATACGGAAATTATTTAACCATTCTTGTAAAAAACACATGCAATAACTGTGTAAAAAGGTAACGGAATTTTTTGGCTTTATGATTTTGTAAACATTTTAAATACATGACAATTTTAACATACAAAAAAAAAAAACAAAAATATACATGAATTTTGTTGTTACAATTCTTTATTTTAAGTAAATTACAAAAAAAACTTAACCTTCGAATAATTTTTTATGATCAGTAAAAAATTTTTTCAAAATAGCTAAAATAAAGAACAAGATCACAGTACAGTTATTTCTTTTCGATTTTCTACTTCATTAAAAAAATTTTCGTTACAAACAAAATATACACTTGTAATCAACTACCAGTAACTACATACATTTATTCGCTCATAGTATGTATGTATGTACATGTACATATATTTTTTTTGCTGGTAACCTATAGTTTATATATTATCAGCCGTATTCATAAAAACTTATTTATGATTAATTATCCGTTTTTAAGCAAAAATCGTTAAAGTTGTATTCATATACGAAAAATAGTCTATTAAACCTTTAATAAACCTTTTATAAAGTAAGAAAATTTATTGTTGGATTTGCCCTTCTTTAAACCAAAAATAAAATGACATTTTGATAAGTGTTTAAATTTTATGATATTATTTTTGTGAAATACATATGTTGAAAAATAATGACAAAATTTTTTATTTATTAATATGGACATGTTTAATACATTATACTAATTTTTTTTTTATTTTAGACAACCAATTTTAAGTTATATGGCTAATTATTTAAAAATTTTTTTAATGATTAAAAATAATCTGTTCAGCGGCAAATGCAGATATTCACATTAATTATTTTTTAAATATTTGCCTCTAGTTGTTTTTTTGTTTAAAACAACAAATTATTGTTCAAAAATATTATAGAATAAACAAATCATAATAATAGTAATGTTAATAAAATAGATAGATATAGCTATGGGTACAACAATAAGAGCGCATGCTATTATAATATGAAGTCAAACCTAAGCAAACGTTCAGTTTGCCACAACACAAGCGCATTTCCCTCTATTTATTTATTTTTCCTTTTTGAGAAGTGTTCCTATTTTAGCATATTTAGCACATTGAGTTGGAGATTTGCATATTTTTTTTAGAAAATATTTTAACTTCTTTTTGGCATATTTCCTTGCCCAAAAGCAGATTTTTTTTAGCATATTTTTGCTTTTTAGGAAAGCATTTTTTTAACGACTTACTATACATATTTTTAAAAAATTTCATATATTTGTCGCACAATTTATCTTATGTATATATTTTTTAAATAAAACTTTTTATGCAAATAATTTATATAAAAATTATTTGTTATTTAGCAGCTGCTTAGCAAATTTTTTTTTATAAAAATTCAGAAGATTTTTAGCATATTTTTTGTAAAAATTTAGCATATTTTTATCAAATTTAAAATATTTATAGTTTTATGTTTTAATCTTAGCAGATTTTAAGCATATTTTCTTCATTTAACGATTTAGCAAATTTTTTTTTGAAGTTTTGGCATATTTTCATCAAAATATTATGGCAGCACTGTTTTTAAGAATATAAAAAAAATCCTAACAAGTATTTCAATTTTAAAACATCGCACTATAGGTCAAATGGAAATTTTTGCACTGGTCTTGAAGCAGTGCTCTTCGACGCTAGCTCGTCCCTTACACC
Source organism: Pollenia amentaria (assembly GCA_943735925.1). Taxonomy (NCBI): domain Eukaryota; kingdom Metazoa; phylum Arthropoda; class Insecta; order Diptera; family Polleniidae; genus Pollenia; species Pollenia amentaria. The sequence goes on from OX031010.1 coordinate 72,058,241, forward strand.
CAGGCTACAACTGACATCAAATGGTTAACATTAACACTAACATCATGTTAGTGTTAGGTATAGCCTCCTCATGTTAGTGTTTTGTTTGTGTTTTAACAGCGTTGTTAAGCAATCTGTCTTGAAAGCTATTTTATAACATTACTTGACGTTTAAGTTTGACAGACAGCTTTTTTTGTTGCTTTTTATTAACTTTTTTATACAACTTGTCAAAAGTACGCGCGTGGCAGATAAATAATTAAAATTAAAGCGCAAAATAAAGTGCAAAATAAGTTTTCCGAAAATAAATTCATTTTAAAAGCAAATTGGTGAAAAATTGTATACTATGTATACTATGTTTAAGCGCTAAACTTTTTCTTCGCTATGAATATAACACACAACCTGTCTTTAGCTTGTTTTTAAACTTATGTTGTAAGATATTTACGTGTTCTCCACCTAAAACACATTGGCAATTCGACGAAGTTATTCTGCCGGCAATATTGCTTGTGTTAAGACATCACAAATTGCACGTGTGGCCGTAGGGTTAGCAAATCTTTTTAGCACTCTATACCATGCTGGTGAATTTCCCGTCTGCTGGAAAGTTGCTAATGTAACACCAATTCCTAAAAAAGGAGTGGCTAATAACCCTGAAAATTACCGCCCAATTGCAATTTGTTCGGCACTTTCCAAAGTTATGGAGAGTATGGTAAATCACCATCTTGTAAAATTTTTAGAGTCTAATTACCTACTAAGCGACCGCCAGTATGGCTTTCGTAGAGGTCGTTCTACTGGAGACCTACTGGCCCTGTTATCAGAAAAATGGTGTCGTTCCATTCACCATTTTGGCGAAAGTAAGGTAATTGCTTTAGATATTTCCAAGGCGTTTGACAGAGTCTGGCATGGTGCACTCTTGTCTAAACTTGTTGCATTTGGTGTCGGTGATAATTTCTCTCGATTTATATCGAGCTTTCTCAGAGATCGCACTATACGGGTTGTTATAGATGGGGTTTCATCAAACGAGTTCAAGATTCAGTCAGGGGTACCGCAAGGCTCCGTTCTTTCTCCTACTCTATTTCTTATTTTTCTAAATGACCTCTTATGTCAAACTTCCAACCCTATCTATTCTTTTGCAGATGACAGCAACCTTTGCCATTCGTATTCATTTGGTTACAGACCAGGCGTGTCCGATGTTTGTTCTATGAGACAGAACATGAATGATACGCTTGGCCGTGACCTAGACATAATCTCAGAATGGGGTCGTGCGAATAGGGTCGAATTTAATGCCCGAAAGACCCAATGTTGCGTACTAACGCATAAACGCGCGACGGATCAAGGTGCCTCATCTGTATGTATGGGTGGTATAAATATTGAGGAAACAGAATCTCTTGATGTTCTGGGCATGAGGATACAATGTGATGTCCGATGGACAGAACATATATTCAAGGTGTCGAAAGAAGCATTCAAGTGCCTCGGTTTTTTGAAACGGTGTAAGATATACTTCACTCCATCTGATCTCCTTACTATTTATACCAACACGAATTTTTGATAATCAATTTGCATGTGCCCGGCAAATAAAAAAACTGAAATGGCTAGCTGCTTTATTTAAGCAACTTGTTTTTTTTTTTTAATTTTGTTTTTTTCTTTCTATCCTCTTACAACTACAATTCGTGTAGGGGAATGTAAGAAAGGAAAAAATTGACGGTTTATTGTTGTGTCTTTGTTAAAGCTTTGATATTGTTACATTTAAGACCTGAGTGTTTTAAAATTCTTATTCACTTTATGGTCTTACTTGTATAATATTTTTAGCTTTTCTAAAGTATTTGGAAAAAGTTTCCTGACGAGCTGGCCTAAGCAACCAGCGAAATGCGCATGGAAACTAGCTTTCCCACAACAATAAATTTCAGTGTTTTCATTCAAAAATTGGGATTATTAGCACATCATTAATTAAATGAATTATTAATAAAATATTTCATTCCCGAAAATAATTTTTGATAATAAATTTGCATGTGGCCGGCAAATAAAAAAACTGAAATGGCAAGCTGCTTTATTTAAGCAACTTGTTTTTTTAAATTTTGTTTTTTTTCTTTCTATCCTCTTACAATTACAATTCGTGTTGGAAAAAAACTAGCCAATTGTAGGGGAATGTAAGAAAGAAAAAATTGACGGTTTATTGTTGTGTCTTTGTTGAAGCTTTGATATTGTTACATTTAAGACCTGAGTGTTTTAAAATTCTTATTCACTTTATGGTCTTACTTGTATAATATTTTTAGCTTTTCTAAAGTATTTGGAAAAAGTTTCCTGACGGGCTGGCCTAAGCAACAGGCGAAATGCGCATACAAACTAGCTTTCCCACAACAATAAATTTCAGTGTTTTCATTCAAAAATTGGGATTATTAGCACATCATTAATTAAATGAATTATTAATAAAAATTGAGAAATACATTAAAGAAAAACTATCGGCGTTGTATTATTGTATATCTGAAGTTGCCATCTCAAATATAAAAACGAAACGCCACAAAATTTTCGAGGCTTTGAAGAATACATAGGAAAAAGCATACAGGAAAGCATTACAAAGACCAAAATATGCCGATCTTAAAGCAAGTTTGTACAAATGTTTTCTTGAAGCATCGAAAACGTTATTGCGCAATCACTGTTCAATTTCAATATCAATAGCTAAGCGCGAGTTCGTGTAACTGCAACCTGAAAAGACAATAATGTTTAGAAAATACTCAGAATTCGCTATCTGAAAATTTTTGAAGAACTAATTTTCTGACAAACGTCATATGTAGCACCTAACACATAATACATGACTGATTGTATAATTATTAATTATAAATTGTAGCCGGTACAAATTAGATCTAAGTTTCTTTTTTGTACAGATGAAAATATGCAAAAAATATAGGTACATATGTTTATTATTGCAAAAAGTTAACAACCCTTAGGACATTTCAGTTTACTTTTTCGCGATTATACTGTATATTAGGATTTTTTTATTCAACCTGCCATGAAGATGATATTCTTTATGAGTTCCAAAAACAATAAAATTAAAATATTTTAAATGTTTTTTAATAAATTCATTTGTTTTTACGTTAAAAAATTTATCATATATAAGTTTTTATATTTTTGTAGGCTTAAATTAAGTTTGTGTACGAGTCTGCAATTATGCATGTTGTTAAATTTATAAAAATTAAAAATGATAGTGGCACCACTGAAACGTAAATACATAATAAAAAACACAGCTGTTTATATTTTTTCAATTGTACCTGTCGTCTTCAAAATAATTCAGTAGCTGATTACGTGACCACAATTGCAACCTGCATTTGTAGTCGTGCCTTCGTGTTGCCTGCTGTCTCGAATGTGTTTAATGCATGAATTGAAGAGTATAAAAATATGTGTTAGTAGTGGTGTGCACAATTGTGCAAAGAAATGGAAACCCCTGTTTTAGATATTCATATTACGAATGTAAAAACCCTCTACACACACACAAATCACTTTAATTAGTTTGATTTTTGTTTTTATTAAGATGAATTTATTGGGAGATCATTTGAATGAAAATTTAATCTAAATATTATAATTTAAGTTTTAAAATTTTTAATTTTTTGTTTTTTATCTTATGGAAAATATTCCAATTCATTATAATTATATATTAAAACTTGTTGATTTTAGATGTCATTTACTATTTTCATAAATTCTTATAATAATTTTGTTTACGAAGATAAATATTTTTTAATACATATTATAATGTGTAATAACATGAAATTTTAATTTTTTTTTATTACGAAATGTGAAGTAGGATAAGGATGTATACGGAGGTTATTTAGTTTTCTTAATTTTTAGTTTATTTTTGGGCTGACAGGGGAATTAACATAATGTCAGCATGATGGGTGGGCAAGGTCATAGGCTAGTGCATTCCATCTTAAGCTACCCTATAATCATCAACCATTTCTTTCTTCTCCCTTCTTCCTCTAACTCTGTAGGTCATGCTACCTAAAGTAAAGTTTCCGGTTACGATTCTAAGATTATTCCACCTTCTGCTTTTGGGGACACCTCACAACCTCCCATGCGACGAGCACGGCCAAATCTAATATGTAGCCTCATTCCCAAACTTAGCATACCCCAACACAGAATCGTTACAAGACTCGTGGACAAATTTAACGTTTGTTATTTGGAAAGATTATTTCAATGATGGTATTCCATCTTATTTAAATTAGGTTTTGTAAAAAGTTTAGCGCTATAAGAATACGTCCGGTACGTACCATTTTAAAGAACTTGTTTTGACTGTCTTTATATGCATGATTTTCCTACTGCTAATGTCTGTGTTGAAAGAGTTCTTTTTAATAATTAACTCTACTTAAACGTACCTTCAAAATAGAGTGCAATACGAACTTCTTGACACGTTGTTACGAGTTATAAATTATATGAATGTAAATAGCACTTCACTTCACACGATATTTTGAATAAATTGGATTGGTAAACATTGGTAAAAAAAAAAAAAACAGTAAGAATTGCCTCTCCGGTGAAGTGTATAGCGTTTTAGATATATATCAAATATTTGTTTAATACTAACCACAAAAAAACGTTTTGATGCTTTAATTAGATTAATGTAAACTATTGTACCTTTTTTGTTTTCGCCAATCATTTTACTTTAATTTAAAAAAATATATACATGGCGACTTTTTCCCATTTTTGGAGAATTAAGGCGATTCGGAAGAAATTTATTTTTTAAGATTTATAGAAAATATTATCAATAAAAAAATTATCAATAAAAATTTTAATTGGTTTCATGTTGTGAGATTCCTGTCTTCATAAAAATAATTTAATGAAAATTAAATTCAGTGAACTTAAGCCTAATTAAAAAAAAAATATATAAATTATAATATTTAGATTAAATTTTCATTCAAATGGTCTCCCAATAAATTAATCTTAATAAAAACAAAAATCAAACTAATAAAATTGGCTTGTGTGTGTGTAGAGGGTTTTTACATTCGTAATATGAATAACTAAAATAACTAAACAAAAACTTAAATGTTTAAGATCTTTCAGTAGCAACATTTGTTGCATCCGATTTGTTGTATATGTAATTTGAAAATATCTGTAACATTTGTTGAATATTTACTTAATTCTGTTTATAAACAATGAATATACTGATTGCAATTTTCAATTTCCGTTGCAAATAAAATTTTAATATATTCTGACCGTTTTTGAAATTAAGATAAAAATTTTCGTTTAGAAACTTATTATGGAAGTAAAACAACCAACCATTTTTCAAAAGCATTGGCATTCATAAGAAAAGTAACAGCCGTATTCATAACGAAAATTTGGCATGAAGTTAGCACAAAGTTTATTCATAATACACTTACCAAACTCTGGCTAACGATTTGCTAAACTCTTGTCAACGAGCTGCCAAACGTTTGCCAACTTGTGATAAACAGCCGTTTTATGTTGAATAATTTTGTTTGTTTTTTTTTTTAGTTTATAGTCTATTTTTAACTATATTTTAATTTAAAAACATTTCAAATTTTTATATAAAGAGGGAAAATAAAAAAAAAATGAAATTAAATGACAAAACCAGCGATGATTAATGCAAAACGTGTTGCATTTTTGAGTATTATAGTGTGGCATCATTAATATTCAGAGTTGATTTATTAAAAGTTAGCCGATGGATAAAATTTGTTATTAATAAACTCTATGCTAACATCGTTGTACGTAGTGTACAAACTGTGGCTAACTTTTTGTTATGAATATGGCTGTAAGAAAATAAACTAAAACCAAGAAATATCAAACACCTACTTCACACGTCAAAAATCCTGCTAGAGAACTTAATACGGTGTTCAGATATAAATTTTTTATTGAGTTATTTATTTATTTATTCGTAGCATAAGAAAATAATTAAAAATTATAGACAAACGAATATACATGACCATGGCTTCAAGGCCTTAGGCTCTTTTTATTGAGTTACTATTCAGTTTATTGACAAAATTATCTTTCTATTCACACATACACAATTTAGCGAACTCAATTAGCGTTTTACAGTGTGAAAAAGGAAAAACGTGTTCTGTATGCATGTATGTGGCAAAAAAACAAAAACGGAAACAAAAATGTGTATAAGCAAAACTTTTGACATATTTAGGTAATAAACATCTGGCTTCTTGCGCAGACCTAATGGATGGACCTTTGTTTTGTTGGCATTTCAGTTGCCAAATGTCAAGACACTTTGTTTAGTGAGTTGTATTTTCTCACTAAACACAATTGTTACAGTGTTGCACACATTATACACATTATAATACAGCAATGCCAATAAAGGTTGCAGCAGATGCATCAGGTAATGGCATTGGTACGTTTACTTGTCACATATATCCAGACAAGTCGGAGAAAGTCATCGCTCATGCTTCACGCACACTCACACCAGCTGAGCAGAACTATTCTCAAATTTGAGAAAGGCCTGTTTGCTATAATATGTGCCGTAAAGAAGTTTCACCGTTACATATATGGTTTTGTGGACTGATCACAAGCCAATTTTGACAATTTTTGGCAGCAAATAGATTGCAGCATAAGCTGGGCATACTTATGATGTATGCCTTAAAAATCGAATACGTTTACACTAAAGACTTTGGTTGTGTTGATGTGTTATCAAGGCTCGTCGATTTTAACATGAAACCTGATGAAGATGCATATTATTATTCCTTGCTCTACATTGGAAGAAGATTGTACAGAAATGTTATCCGCTCATTTAATTCACTATACAGAAAAAAATATTATTAAAATTGCAACTTGCAAAATAGTTATTTAGTGCTATTTTGCAAGGTGCAATTTTATATTTAATAATGAAATAAATAAATATTTCTTCATATTCAATAAAAAAAAAATATTTGAATCAATGTAGATAGTATTTTTACAACTCTTGTCCATTTTTTATTAGCTTTCATATCGTTGCAAATAAGACTTGAGTGTTTGCAATTTTCATTCGCTTTAGTTTTATTTGTATAATATCTTAAGTTTTTCCAAAGTCTTAGAAAACAGCCCCAAAAAAATTTTTAATGTATTTATCAAAGAATAAAAATTGGGAATTTATTTATTTTATTTTATACGCGGCCTGCACAACAAGATTAAATCTTATAATTTACAGTACAGGCACAGATTAGCACATCATAGTTAACGAATAAATAAATTAAGATTCGATAAAAATTTTGTTTGATTAATTCAACATTTCCAACAATTTATTTTAGCAAATCACGTAAACCAAGGCGAATTTAAGAAGGTTAGTGCAACTCTACAACTTCAAAAAGCCACATTTATTTTGTTTTGGCAATTTAATGGCTTGTTGTCAAAAACACCTGACCAAGGCGAACATTTTTCTCCGAAATTCTTTTTGGTTACTTTGGCACAAAACATAAACAAAAGTATATTTTGACGTTTTGGAATTATATTTGCAATTGTCCGTGGAGACAACTGGTGCACGGATGACGAGTTGCACTTACCTTTTTGAATTCGCCTTGACGTAAACCTTTTGATAAAAAAAATTATTTTGGGCAACAACTTTTTAATTGACTCCATAAGCTTGGTTGTTGCCTAAAAGTCCATTAACTATACCTACAAACTATTTTATTAATACCGCAAAAATCGTCATCGCAGAAAATTCAAAAAAATTTTAAAAAATTATTTTTTCTGTGTACCAGCAACTTTTAATCATATCAGCACTAAACAGTGGATGGAGCAGCGCTTACTCCATATTATGCAAGATGAGATCAATTAAGTGTTTTTAAAGGATGTTTAATGTTTAACGGATTGCAATACCAACCAAATTTAGAAACTGCATTTTGAAAGTACTTCATCGAGGGCATCCAGGTAAAGAACGAATGAAATTATTAGAAAGAAGCCATGTGAAGTGGCCTGGTATCGAAGAAGATATAATTTAGCAAATAAACATGTGGAACGCATTCACATAGATGTTGGTGGGCCCTGTAATGGTTTATAAAGGGTGTTTTATATAGTGGTATAAAACTTTAAGTTAGCAACACTTTTTCAACTGGCGGCCATTTTGTTAGTTGTAAAATCATTAAAGTTTAGTTTGGTTAGGCATTTCATCCACATAGCACACAGAGGCGTCACGAGACAGAAGATTTTGCGTTTGTTCTGTCTTTTTTTTTTGCATTTCTCTTTGCACCGTCTTTTATGCCGCAATACAATTAACACACAATTATTTAATTGGCTGTTGTAAAAATAAACTTTTAAGTTTACCACAACACAAGTTAATAATATTTAAGTAAGTAAATAGCATTGCAAAACAATATATTACTAAATAATTTTTTTTTGTACACGCAGAGAAAAAACATGATTAATGAGTGGTCACTACGTCCATTTTTATTCATTTTAGCCTAATATGTTTACCCTAATAAATTTATTATAGTCCTAAAATAACTTAAACAAATATTTTTTGTCTTAAACATTTTTAAATTCACTATAATAATAGTAAATTATATGGTGTTTTACACCTAAAAGGTTACTCTGATATAACTACACATATTAAATTATGTGAAATGTTTGCTACTATAATATATATTTATTAAACTTTACAATTAATATCATAATATTAATTGCACACAAAAGTTATGTTTAATAGTATAATTTTTGTTTACTATAATTAGTATTGTGGTTATTTTGTTGAACTATTCATGGTTTTTAATCCAAATTTTTACTATTTAATTAGGCTTAAGTTCATTAAATTTAATTTTCATTAAATTATTTTTATGAAGAAAGGAATTTTTACAACATGGAAGATTAATTAAAATTGTTATTGATAATTTTCATTCTTGACTGACCTGGGATTCGAAGCCAGGCTGGCTGGCGTGTGATTCGAACCCAGGCGGCTGGTTACCCTGACATGTTTCGACCTCAACCACTAGGTCTTCTCAAAGGGATTTGCCGTCTTACACTCGCAGCCATCGATGACTGCTGACGTCAGTAGTCAAACATCAATCCTTAAACCAAATTGTATTTTAACCTTTGGTAGATCGAAATTTGCTTATTGAATGATTATCCATTTTTAATTGATCTCACATGTTTTTCCTTTACTTCTGTTTTTTCCGTACTTTTGTCAAGAATTCTTCTTGAAGTCCAAAGTACATTTTTTGTTTATCATGTTTTTTGTCTTTCTTTTTTCTTGTTGACATTTTTCAGCACAACTTGAAGGACAAATGAACACATAGAGCTTGTGCCTTAGCTTTAACAATAATTAGTATTGTGGTTATTTTGTTGAACTATTCATGGTTTTTAATCCAAATTTTTACTATTTAATTAGGCTTAAGTTCATTAAATTTAATTTTCATTAAATTATTTTTATGAAGAAAGGAATTTTTACAACATGGAAGATTAATTAAAATTGTTATTGATAATTTTCATTCTTGACTGACCTGGGATTCGAAGCCAGGCTGGCTGGCGTGTGATTCGAACCCAGGCGGCTGGTTACCCTGAAATGTTTCGACCTCAACCACTAGGTCTTCTCAAAGGGATTTGCCGTCTTACACTCGCAGCCATCGATGACTGCTGACGTTACTTTAAAACTCATTCTCTAAATGAGCAAACATTTATTATCAAAGTAAACAGTGTGTGTTTATAAAAAAAATTAAATTTCTCCCCCGTAATTTTTTGTCAACAAGCGTTAGTTTATCTGGAAACATGAGTTACTATACGGTGAAAAAAGGCCAAGCCGCCCCGCAAAACCAGCGAATTAAATTATTATACGTTTATAGAAACAGGTTAGTTGTCCATAATTATAAAAATGTATAAATACGCAATTACGTTGTCTTTCTTCTAGCCAAGAAATTCCACAATATTGGAACCGGCATAGAAATTTTTACAGAAAACTATGTCATAAGCCCTGAACTTTTTTCAATTACTATTCAACAGTATATTGATACAGTTGATTTCATATCAGAAATAGAATGTAAGTTTGTGTCTCACTTTATTTTTAAAATTCTTAAGTGCACGGGAAAAAAATATTAAAGTGTTATTGGAAAGCAAAGCATATGCATATGCATATAAAAGTTAAATTAATATACGCTAGATTTTATTAATTAATATATGTTATATTGTATATGTACATATATATAATACAAAGAATATAAATGTACATGTATATATGTATTTAATAAAACATAAATTTTTAATATTAAATTTTTTATTAGTTTTATTGTGAGAACCAGGTGTTGGGAAATATAGAAACATGGTTCAAAAGATCGTTCCGAACATAATAATATTTTTGAGACAATAATTACAGTATGTCTGAACATATATTGTTACTTAAGACGTGTTTGGCACAATCATAACCACAAACATTAATGATAGTTTGCGATTGTAATTGTATTAACCATGTTTTTCATTTGCGTGTACAAAACAAAACGGTTGTTAAACTAATACTTTTGTTTATCGTGGTTTGTGTTTTGTTATGTTTGTTTTGATTATGAAATTTGTGTTCATGGCGGCCTGTTTTTACACATTACAAAAACGCTTTCTTTCTCTTTCTTCGAAAGCTGTTCTCGCAAATGATTTGGGAATATTTCTTACCTCATTTTTTACATATCCGTGTGCTCTGTGATTTCAACATGAATAGACTGACGCGTGAACAACACTTTTAAATTGTGTAAATTTATTTTGAAAATCATCATGGTTCTGTTCGAAATACAAAATCAGCGAATTTTTTTCAGCGATGAAGCTCACTTTCGTCAATAAACAAACCTGCCGTATTTGGTGTGATGATAATCCTCAAGGGTATGTTAAGACACCGTTACATCCAGAGAAGCTGACTGTTTGGTGTACTTTATGGGCTCGTGGAATCATTGGTCGGTACTTCTTTAAAAACGTGACCGCTATAGAGCCATGATTACTGACTTTTTCGTTCATCAATTGAACAACATGTCACACAGTTTGTGCCACAATTGATTTATTAAAGGAAACGTTTCGGATCCGTGAATTGGCCTCCAAGATCGTGCGATTTAACGTCGCTAGACTATTTTCTGTGGGGATATTTGCGGTCGCTAGTCTACCCCGATTAGCGCGAAACAATTGGCCACTTGGAGGACAACATTCGACGCGTTATTGCAGATATACGGCGACAAATGGTGGAAAATCAGCGAAAATTGGACCTACATATAGCCAGACGTGGCGTTAATATGCCAGAAGTCACTTTTAAATTATAATGCCTGAAGTCTATCTTTCTAATAGTGTAAATTTCATGTCAATTTCATCTGTGTTTTATTAAAATTCGAAATTACTCTCTATAATTACCTCTATAAAAAAACAATTTATTATTTTGTTATTATTGATGCTTATTCAAAATTATCCGAAATCATTGAAATTTCAAATATTTCATATGTAGCTATTATTTCAAGACTCAATTAAATGTTCGCTAGATATGGAAGCCCTGATACCTTTGTCTTAGATAGTGGCACCCAATTCGTAAGTTCTCAGTTCAACAAGTTTATAGAGGAATCACACATCTCCAAATGGCACTGTATCACCCACAGTCAAACGGGAAAACAGAACTGTTTTGTTCAACAGTTAAAACGTGCTCTTGAAAAACTCAATAGCGAAGGTTCAAGAAAAGAGAATTTCGAAACTTTCCTTTAAACTTATAGATCAACACCGAGATTGGAGATGAAATCCTACCAGCAGAATTATTTCTAAATCGTAAAATTAAAACCACTTAGAATTAACTCAAGCCTCAAGAACAAGTGCCCATTAAAAATAACATTTAACAAGAATTAATTTTTAGGCTTTAAGCCTAATGGAAAAGTTAAATAGTGGAACGTGAAGGAACGGTTAACTACAAAGGGCTTGTTAATGACAAAAACAGCCAAAAGCTTATTCGTTCTCATGCAATTTAAATTAAGAGAAGATTCGGTATGGACGAACAAAAAAATGTAACATGTTTACTACTACACATGTCTGAAATATTACGCCTCTATGCCAATCTGATCCAACATTAGTAGATCCACAAAATGAAATACGACCTGAAGCAGAAACTAGATGTGATTCAAATGTTCAACCAGAACAGGATTCTTCGTTTCACTCGACATCTGATGTGATTGAATGTGATACAATGTCACCGCTTTCGACTAGCAGTTTATAACGTTCTAGACCTAAAAGACACCGACAACCTCCTGGGTGGATGAAGTACTACAGTCCTACTTATAAAAGGAGGCGATATTGTATTTAAAACACTTGTAAAACTTAATTGCATTGAAATATTAGAGTAATTCACGTCACAATTTTTAGTCTTTAAATTAAAAGATTTTGTTTGTTGTGCTTAATTCCCTTTTTTATTTTGTTTTTTTTTTTTAATTAAGCACAACAAATTTTGGTTATGGTTACACTAATAGTTGCTCAAAGGCGAATTCAACTACAGATGGTGTCGAAACGCCATCTGATTTTGACAGTTCGAGCTACTTTGTTTTGATTTGTTAGTGTTTTGTTAGGAATGGTTGACATTTTGGACAGTAAACACTAACAATGCAATGCAAAAAACCCTGTGTTGTTTCTGTTGTTTTTGGATTGTTGTAGTATCGACACCACCTGTAGTTGAATTCGCCTTGAGTTGCTCTTTTTGGTACTTTTTTAGATAAAAAAAACTAAATATATTTTTTGAGATTGGCAACGCCATTCAACTGACGTTGAACATGGCTGACTTCCAAAACGTCAATTGCTTTGTATTACAACAGAGGATAATGTTTCATAACGCCGCAGTACAAAATATATACAATGCAAACCCTTCCAAAACATAACTGTTAAGTATTAAGCACTATGGCCACGTTCAAACTGATTTGACAAATAATATGTATGTATTAGTAATATTTGGTTTTGCTTAACACAGCAACGTATCAAACTCAAACCATCAAATTTCATTTCAAAGCTGTTTTTAAAAGGTAAGAAAGTGTGGTTAATTTGGTCGCAAAATATTTTTAATGTTTACAAATTATTTTTTTTTTAGATATATGAATATATATGTATATAATATATTAAGATATTAATTTTCTGTGTTAAATTTTTTTTTTCCGCGTTCGGATACTGTTAATTATTCTCATCTCTGTTGCTGTATTCCTTGGATTTAAACTGCCATAAAGCAGGCAAATCCCGGCATCAGCGATGGAAAATTCGGTGCTATGGTACTATTTTGAGTACTTTTTCTTTTCATAAATACCACAGTTCCCCTATGTCAGTTTCAGTACTCTTTTCTTATACTTTCTTGTTAAGAAATCCAGTGTGACTTTTTTAAACATTGGCAACCTTTTCCACGTGCCAATTATAAAGATAATGTATTTAAATTTTTTAAATTTTATATTTCTGCGCATCTACGTCACAGTAGTAAATAACCGCAAACAGTATCACACAAACACGTGTATGTGCCGAACGTTTGTTTACATTCATATTGAACTTATAAATTTCAAACGCTGCATATCTTGTGGCTTTGAAAGTTTTTAAGACGCAATAAGAATTTCTGTAGAAAGCAACAACCAAATTTTGAAATTTTTTGACTTTGTTTTTGTTTTCAATGTTATTTTCGGCGTTTCGTTGCGTTTTAAACAACTAGGGCCTTAAATCTCTTTACTACAGTAACGTAAAAATTACGTCATCAGAGTAAAAGTTAACAGGCCTGCGCAATGTGATATCTTGTTATCTTTGTTTCATGCAACAATGTTTTGTTGCAAAACTGTTGATATTCTTCAAGCACCAATGTCATTTAAAACAGACACAACAGTTTAACAACATAGTATGTATTTATTATTTTTAACAAACATATTTTGAACACCACTAGAATAATGTAATAAGCTTTTTGTTCGGGAAATAAGAACGAAAATAAAAAGATGCATTGAAACCTTGCAAAAAATGGAAGCTTCCAATGGGAAGAAATTAATATATTTTTAGAAAGAACATGTACAAATTAACCAGGCGCAATGTTGATTGAAAAATCATAGTATATTTCTGCAAAAGTACGGAATTATTTAAAATTATCATTGTTCATATTAATTTTAAAAGAAATATATTAAAAAAAAAAAATTTTTCAATATTGAATCAATAAAATCCTGTTTAACGTGTTTTGTGTGGAAACAACAACAACACTACAAGAAGAAATGCCCAAATTTTTTAGTTTAATATTTAAAAAAATTTATAAAAAGAAGAAAAATTCCCGTATTTTTTTTTTTTTTTTGTTATAATTATTTAGTTAAATGCATAAAATTTAAGAAGTAGGATGATGATTAAAACATATCGGGTCTTTTTTGCTGGTGTCTTTTAATTGTGAGTGTTTCTCTAAATATCGGGGAAAACAACAAAGTGAAACATGTACAACAGGAAAATAAATAATATTGTTCTTTCTCTCCCTCAAGTTCAGGGGGTAAGTTTTTACAATAAATAATATTGTTCTTTCTCTCCCTCTCTAGTTCAGGGGGTAAGTTTTTACAATCATTCTAAAACAAAAAGATATGTTGTCTCTGAAGCTTCTTCTTCTACTGTTATTTCACACTCAAATTAAATGGATGTTACATTAAATTCACGTTGCTTCAACTTGAAATACCTCATTCAACGTGATTCTTAGTGGTATTTAAATATCAATGTCATTTTGCGGAACTTTACTGGAATGTCAAATTAATATGAAGTAAAGTTATTTTAAAAGAAAATAATGTTGTTCGCAAATTATTGTAAAATTATATTAAATTAACATGAAGTAACTATTGAGCAAAATCACTACCGAAAAATCTAAAATCAACCTCGTTTTAGACGATTTTTTTTTCTGTGTGTGTATGTACATTTGCATTTTCATATACATATTTGTATATTAAAAGGAATTAATTTTTAGTTTGTTAACCAAAATGTTATATTTTTTTATCATCATGCATTAATTTTTTATATTTTTTAAAAACTTTGTGTTTTTTTAGAGTAAATTGTTAATAAAAAATGTTTTATAAAAAGTACCAAAAGGTTAAATAAAGAACTCTTTTGTTTGGTGGTCAGTACCATATCAATTTTTAAAATTTCCATCACTGCACGGTATACTTCAAAAAATTTTTTGTCCTCCATTTTTTTAACCACAAAATTTTTACCGTACGTTGTTGTCGCTGCGAAAACTGAATAAAAATGCCATTTGACGTTTTTCGCAGCAACACATCCAATTCGCTTCAAATCATAGTAGCGGCGGCAGTGAAAATCTAAATTGTTTTGATTTTCGTCAAACTCACATCAAGATATACGTGTGAGATTTTTTTCACACAATCAAAAAAAAACTGAGTTTGCCAAATCAATTTGACTTGACCCCTTTCAGACAAGCAAAGTTTACTTTGCAAAGTCTTCAGTTTATAGAAGAGAAGGGAAAAGTGCATAGCGGGGGAGTACATACTTTGCTGTACTCACAAATTCGTTTTGTTTTTCGTTCGTAGATTATACCTGAAGTTGGCTGCAACTTTATATTTATATACAGCGTTACCAGAATCTTTGGAATAAAAATTGTCATATGGCGAAAGAAATCATATTTTGAAGAGGAAAATCTTAAATTTTTTTTCTTAATTTAAGTTTTTTAAAACAAGGGCAAAATAGTAAGAATTATTAATTTTTTATAAAAACATACTTCTTATTATTTAAATTGAAATACATAAAAACATAATTCGTCAGTATATGCAACTTTATAAAAATACATTTTTTCTTTTCACAAATATTTTTTTTATCAATATTCTAACTGCCTATTTCCGATGTGCGAAAGAATTATTTACTTCTTAAGGTACGTTCAGACTAATGAAATATTTAACGAAAATATTTGAGGAGCCGCAGAACAAAACGTACTTTTTCACACATTTAAGATTTTTGGGAAATTGAGGATTATTTATTTCGACCCCTTAAAAAACTGCATGAACCTGGAAATGGAAACAAGTTTTTTGCTTACCAAAAGATGAATCAAACTGCCGTAAGTCAACACATTAAATGTGAAGGATGTTTAATATGAAACCAATTTTATATCGAAAAAAGTACGTTTTGTTAAAAAAAAAATGAAAAAATTACGTTTTGTTCAAAAATATAGAAAAAGGAACGTTTTGGTGTGCGTTTTTGTAGACGATAATATTTTGACTGAATGCTTTTAAACCTGAACCATTAAAGTAAAAAATAAGTAAAATTAAAACTTTATTATTTTATTCAAATTGGATAGAAAACTAAACAATTCTTTTTTATAATTATTAAGTTATAGATTTTAAAGTTATTAAGTATAATACTTTTTAAATAGTTAAACTTTTTTCCCAACGTCGTTTTCAAAATGTTGAAATAAAACTCGCAATATTTACTTTTTTTAGCATTTGTTAATTTTTGCTTTTTACGTATTCCCATATTTAAATTTTCTACAGATTCTTGTTATTCTTCCATGTTTTAATTATACTATTGTATTAATTATTATTTTCATAACACTCATTCACCAAACAATAGTTAAATTATTGCAATTATTGGTGGATATTCTTGAAAACACGTCGAAGAAATAAAAATTTACATTTAAACAAAAGCAAAGTTTAAAAAATAGTTTTTGTTTGTCAAACATTTATAAATTAAATATACATACATGAGAATTTTGACGCGTTTCTCTCTCTTTAAAAAACGGTAACTTGTATGATAAACACAAAAAAATTTCTTAAACTTTGTTTTTGTTTTAATGAAAATTTTCACTTTTTCGACGCGTTTTCAAGAATTTATTATTCAACAGTTAATTTTAACGAAAATTAAATGACATAAATAAACGTCAAACAAATTAAGAATATTAAGAAATGTTATGTTATTAAAACAACTACTCGAAGAAATGGCAAAAACAATGAAAAAAGCACGTTTTTAAAAATAAAAATGAAAAATTTACGCTTTGTTATGCATCAATTTTTTAGAACCCATTTTCTTGATAGAAAAAAATAAAATATGCTAACTAGATTTTTTCTTAAAGATTTCAACCCAAATATTATAAAAATATCAAAAAACCAATTTGTAAAAAAATGCGAAAAAGTACGTTTTGTTCTGCGGCTCCTCATTTGTTCTGATATTTGCTTCAAACTGTGTGAAACAAAAAAATATTTTGTTTAATGTTAAAACTAAGCTCACATATTTCACAATTTTTGTTTGTTGAAACAGTTGGCAAATAGTTTCAAATAAAATAAATTAAATTTTGTTTGCCATGCGTTCAGACTAAAATAAATATTTGCATCAAATAATTATTTAATGAAAGTGTTCAAAAATAATAATATATTTCACAAATAGTAAAAAGAGCGCAAAAGCTAATTTAATTTTTTTATTCTGTTGAGCAGCATCTTTTATAGTGTTAGAGCAGGAGAATGTTAAAGATAAAAAAACTGGAAGACAATAGGTAACGGGAACATGGCTAAAATGTGCCATGTCGGGAAAAAAAATTTCTGCAAAAATAGCGAAAATTCGCGAAAAATTTAGATATTTCAAACAAGCCATAAAATTTATTAAAAGTGCCTAAAACTATAAACTAAAAATTTGCTAATAGCGGTATGATAGCAAAGCCTAATAATTATTAAAAGTCGTTAAAGCTCTAAAGATTCACTGTGAAAAATCGCTTCTTCGCGAGCATGGCTAAAATTCGCGAAAAATTGCCTACTAAAATATATTTGAAATTGCTAAATCGGTTAAAAAACAAAATGTAGGGGAAAAACAAAAAAAAAAAATGTTGCAAAAATAGCTAAAATTCGCAAACCATTTTAATATTTCAAACAAGCCATAAAATTTAGTAAAAGTGCCTAAAACTATAAGGAATGGCAAAAATTCTATAAAAATTGCTAAATTAGCGGTAATTCGCAAAAATTTGTTAATAGCGGCACGATAGCAAAGTCTAATAATTATAAAAAATCTTTAAAATTGTAAAGAATCCGAAAACTTACAGAAAAATTGCTTCTATCCGGAACATGGCTAAAATTATTTGTCGTTGTTTGCTCTTACAATTTTTTTGTAATATCAAATAAATGTTTTCTCAAAAATTACTAAAATATTTGATTTTTTGTGTTCACACTATGTTCACATTGGACGAATATTTGTTTGCCGGCAAATACTTTTATTTGCTCAAAATCAGCTGTTATTTTATTTGATAATCAAAAATATTTTGTGTTCAGACTACGTTAATGAAATATTTGATGTTTGCTTTCAAATATTTCATCAGTCTGAACGTACCTTTACAAATACATTTAAAACAAAACAAAACCAAAGTTTTTACAATTTGTTTTTGTGTTAAATGTAGTTGTTCGAAAGAAGGTATTCTTTCGCACACTGGAAATAGGTTATAATATGCCTTTTTTAATATTTTTATGTCCAGAAATAATGATGCAATTTTGTGTATTCTAGATACTGGGTACAAAAGTGTGCAGCACCAACACACATCAAGCTGATGCAAAACTTCATTGTTTTAAAAATTTACTGTTTTAATTAAAGTAAAAATCAGAATTTCTAAAAATAAAAAATCATCATTTGAGATAAAAATCTTTAATAAAATTTTTGTTAAAAAAAATAATCCAAGATATGATAAAATCATCATTCTGGCAACGCTGTTTATATATTATATTCAAACAAGAGAAAACAAAAATTTATCAAATTAAACTTTGTGTGTCTGAGCACCAAACAAAGTTTAAAAGAGAATTCAACAGACTTTGTCAAAGTAAACTTTGTCTGTCTAAAGGCCGTGTCAGATACAACTTTGTCGCTTTGCGTGACGTTTCTACCTTCGGCAGAAAAACGCAAAGCAAAAGGTGTATGCCACAATGAAAACTTTGACAACACTCACGCATTGTTTGTTTACTTATAAAAGCGGTTGGTAATTTGTACATTTAATTATTTGTTACAAAAATAAAAGTTAAAAATTTAATTGGACGGTTTTTTGGAATTGAATTTGGCAAAAAAAATTTAAAAAAAAGAAAATTATACTAGCCAATTGTCAAAGCGAATCGGTAACGCAACGCGAAGCAAAAGTTTTATCTGACATGGCCTTAAAAGGGGACTAACGCAGAAAAACAGCAATCATGGCATCGGTTTTAAAATTGATGCCTTGTGAAATTTAACATTTCATTTGCAAACACATGTTTATGTTTAATATTATCCATTGCATCACTTACATGTCAAAACATTTAAATAATCAAAACACATAGTTGCATTGTTTCGGCACTTTGTACATATACATGTTTAAAATACAGCCCATATGTTTTGTTCAAGAACTTGCACTGATCTTTCGCACTTGATCATGGGTAGTGCGAAGTGCAAAAGCCAGTTTACAACATAGTTGTTATGTTTCAAAAAAAAAAAAACTACGAATTTTTGCAAGACTAAAAATAGTGACATGAAGTACTCTATTAGTTTAATATTAGGTCTGTCTGCGTACTTTTCCAGTAGCAAATACTCAGTAAATTTTTTTGGGAGAGTAAGACAAATTTTACTCTTTCGGCTGAGAATATCTCAAAAAGTACGCAGACAGTATCCAGTGAAATCTTGCAAGAAAACAGCTGATCGGTGTGTAAACAATTGAAATAACAAACGTGAGCCAAGATAGCGTTGAAGAAATAGCGTCCAATTTGGGAATTTAAAAACCGGGAAACCAAAATACCCAAATAATGGGTATTTGCAGTATAAACAAAAAGTTAGCGTCGAATTTAGGAATTTAAAATAGGGAATTACAAATATAGGAACAAATCTAGTTAACCGACGCAGCTCCAAATAAAAAAAAATACACAGGGTGATAGAAAATGAAAAAATTAAATAAAAAAGTTGGCGCAAACGCTTAGTTTTCGAGTTATGGACGTTTAAAGTTTTCACATAAATATGTGATTTTCCACTACAGTTCTAAACGTATATGGCCAATATTGGTATCATTGTAAAGCTCTTGAACAGATTTTTCTGGATATACATAATTTAAAATATTAAACTCTTTAGATCACATTGCAGTTTATTTTCATTTTACGTCGAAATGTTACGGAAGTGCACTAGGAAAGAATGTAGTTTATTTAAATAAAAGTGTAATACAAATTTTATAAAATAACAAACACTAGCATCGCAAAAAAAAATTCTTTGCATAGCCAGCCTTTGGCCGGACGCAAGGATGTTCTTCTCTATGGTATAATAAACACCGGTTTCGCTTACTAAAGCTTCCTTGCATAGCCGGCCTTCGGCCGGGCGCAAATATTTTCTCCCCTATGGTATAACTAATACCGGCTTCGCTAACTAAAGATTCTCTGCATAGACGGCCTTTGCCCATGGGCAAGAATTCTCTCCTCATTAGTATAACATAAACATAAAGAAGGTTTTACTTGTATTTTAATTAAAATTCTTAAATAAATTAGTATGTAGTATATACATACATTAAAGAATTAGAAAAAATTAATAAATTTGTTTTTATGCTTACTAAAAAACTTTTGTATTTTGCAAACTCGTCCCACTTCTTAATAAACTAAAAATATTAAAATAAATTCTGTATGTCCAGAAAGATCTAGTGAAACGCTTTGCAATGATACCAATATTAGCCATATACAATGTACTGCAAAATCACATGTTTATATAAAAACTTAAAACGCCAATAACTCGAAAACTAAGCGTTTGCGCCAACTTTCTTATTATAATTTTTTCTTCTTATTTTTCCATTTTCTATCACCCTAGGTACTTTTTTTTTATTTGGAGCTGCGTCGGTAAACTAGATTTAAGCCCAAATATATTTATATTTTTTTACCACAGGCTTTTGCAGGGTATAAACTATATATTTTCTGAAAGTAAATAGTTTTCTGGACAAAATGAGCGATGCGTGCAAAAAATCGTCGGACAGTTTCCGAGAAATCTGGGTTCATCCAAAATGATCAGTAAAAATCTTTACTGATTTATGCAATGAACCACAGGCTTTTGCACGGTATAAACTATATATTTTTTGCACGCATCGCTCATTTTGTCCAGAAAACTATTTACTTTCAGAAAATATACAGTTTATACCGTGCAAAAGCCTGTGGTAAATATTTTTATTAAAAATATAAATATATTTTTACTTCCCCTTTTTATAAAAATTTCTAAATTCGACGCTAACTTTTTGTTCATATACTGTAAATCCCCATTATTTGGGTATTTTGGTTTCCCGGTTTTTAAATTCCCAAATTCGATGCTATTTCGTCGACGCTATCTTGGCACACGTAAACTCTTTCATTCAAACAGTATATAAAAACAGCTGTTCAAACTAGTTGCAAAATCTTACCAGAGGAAATTTCTCCAGTAACATTTTGCAAGTTCTCTAATTTCCAACTGTCAAAAAATTCTCTTTTTGGCTCTCTCGCTGTAAGAGATTTGGAGTACGCAGACAACATTTTGCAAGATTTTGCGACATTTTGTACAAAATTATGCAAAATATGTGTACGCAGACAGACCTATTGTATCAGATTTTTTCATTATTGTTATTTGTACTTTAGAATTGAATAAACCTATTTAATTTTTTTTTTATAATTAATATTTTTGGGTTGAACTTCAACCATAACAGTACGCCAGATAAACGACTTTTTTTCTATCCATTCAAATAAAATTTGCTTTCGTCAGCGAAAAACCTTTAATATAATTTGCCATCAATTAACCTTAGCCGCTTTTTAGTAAATATTTCTTCACAAGCTTGATTCTATTGTTTTCATTTGTAGGTCTTATTAATGGCTTCTTTCTTGCAATCCTTCTATAATAATCGTATTTATGTAATGTATTGCGTATAGTGTTGAGGAAAATATCTTTTCCAGTCCGAGTTTTCAAAGTTTCATTCGCCTTTTTAAAAGGAACTAGCTTGATATCTTTTAATATCGAACGCTTTTTCGTCTCATTTAATATTCTACCTTGATCTTCTCGTCTTTTGTTGGTTAACTTTAACGCATTGCGAAATCTTTCTATAATGTCGTGGACTGTAGACTTAAGTTTTCCAACCAATTTTGGAAGTTCTCTCACAGTTTTACCTTCTATATTTAATATTATTATTAACCATGGTACTCGTATAAAGAATATAAGGTAGTGCCACTTTCTCTTTTTTTCTGACACATTGCCTTTGATAACTAACGGGTATCTATATATAAATAGGCAAGGGCAAAAGAGTTAAGAATACTTTCCTTCTCTGTTTGTACATCGACTTGAACAAAAGATACACCATTTTAAAGGTATTTACTTACAGAAGTGCACAATATATATTTTATTAAAATTTGTTCTCTATTTTCGGGGTTATTAGCGTTCAAATGTGCCACTAACACATATGCAAAACACAAAAATAATAATAAAAAATTTGATTTTTCTCAATTACACAAAGTTTTTTCTATCAAATAATAGCAAATATAAATAATATAAAACTACAAACTACATACACAAACTACAATAGCGCTGCGACGTGTTCGTAAACAGGAAGTTATTTGCCCTGATATACCTATGTATGTAGTGTGCTTTCTCCACATATTCAATGCTGAATGGAGTGATTGGCAGAGCCGAATTTGTATCGTAGTACACAGGAACAAAATTTCCAAATTTTTATCACAAAAGATATTGAATTTCTGCCAACCTGAACTTGAGCTTTCCCTATGATAAGAGTGAGCTTCTCATCATGACAATCAATCAATATATAAACCGGCAAAGGCAAAACTGGATAGAACACTTTCCTCCTCTGTTTGTCAATTAATTTCAACCATACACCATTTGTAAATTCGATAACCTCATATCTCTTTAACTAAAAGAGATACAAAAAAGAAATTAATACTTATCGTTGTTCTTTAAAAAAAGTGGAAAGGTGTCTGGGACTTTTTTGAAATTCGGTTGTTTTGAAGGAAGTGTAAACGGGTGTAGCCTGCATTTGGAACTACTTTTTCATCCCAATATCTTTTAAACCATAAACATAGAAAACGCAGAAATAAATATTATACCAGATTCGTAACTTATCTAAAAAATACAAATATAACTTTGGTACTTTCTCGAAGTTCGAACGGTTAAGGGGTGAAAATCGGTACTTTTTTACAAAACATTTTTCTCCATGTACATATTGGCATATATATACATACGTATTGAATAATGGAATCCCACTACAACCCAGTTGGCAAAATGGTCATAGGCGCTAATGTTGTCAACGATGTCCTCAGAGAATTTTAGAATTTGTCGCCTATATACGGGTATGTTCTGTAAATCGAAATGAAGTGGATTAAAAATCGAACAAATTTTGAAAACGAGCCTGTAAAGAAAGTATAAGAAAATATTCCTTTTTATATACTTCATTCTTTGAGTACCAATCATAACTCTTAAAAACAGGAAAAACTTCAGTCATCTTGTAAATAATTGAAATCAAAATGTCGTTCGATTTCAATTCCACTTCATTTCGATTTGTAGAACATGCCCGATAACATTGAGGACGACAACTTAAGTAACAAAAAAAAAAAAAACACTTGTGTGAAAAAGTCGTCAACGATTTGCTTGGACGGGCCCCCTCGCGTCCTCAAGGATTTTCTATGATCATACACGCGTCGTCGAGGATGTCTTCAAGACATGGCCAACTGGGAATATTAAAATTTTTGTTATTCCAATTTGGGAAAAAAATCAAAAAAGGGAAATATGGGAAATTAAATTTCTTTCTTAAATTTTTCCTTGCTGCATGTGAAAATTTTTGAATTTTCTATTATGTTGAACTTAGAAACATAAAGTTATAAGGGGAGGGTCCTGAGTGAATGAGAACCTACAAGTTGAAGAATGTTTGTACTTTTTAGTTCTACAATTGGTACTTTGTATTAATTTTCGTTAATATAGGACCGATAAACTTTTATTTAAATATGCAATGCCCTGAGTGGGTAAGAATCTAAAAGAGGAAACTATTTGGTTCTTTTTTGTTCCTCAAATGGTACTTTTTGAATTTCCGTTGGTATTCGACCAAGAAACATAAAATTAAGCATGAAAGGTCCTGAGTGAATGAGAAAATGTAATAGGAATATTTTTGGTACTTTTTCCTTCTTTGACATTAAATTTATACTTTCATCTATGTTTTTTTCATATTTGCATAAATAATTATGGTCGAATTTCGACCACTGGTCAAACACTAGTTGTAAAAACTGTGCTACCATATTTGTTCTGAATAAAACTATTTCTTCAGTTATTTTTAAAAAATTTTATTTCGAATAAATCAAAAACACTAAAAGTTTTTAAATTAACATTTTTACAAAGACAAAAAACAAGTTGCATTTCCCAAAACTGCAAAAACACAAGGTCAAACTGTAAGGGTATAAATATATCATTTTTCAAAATACCGCTGTTGCCGTTAACACGTCAAAAGTGGTTGAACGCTTGCAGGAAGGATTAGGTTTGAAAAAAGAATCATTTGTTTGCAATTTATTTCGTTCTAGGAGACCTTCGAGTGAATAAACATAATATTAGGCTTAATAAAAATGCCATTCCCCTTCAAAACAGGTAATTTTGAATATATGTACTATATATTAGTTATAAATAACCATCATTGGGAACGGCCTAGGAATTCAATGCTAAAGATTTTTGTTTTTATAGTTAATTAGCTTAACCCGGTGCGCTCTGCTACCCCCATCGCAATAAAATTGGTAAGCTTTTTTTAAAAAGCAAAGCACCTTGAACTGAATTTGAATGATTTTACAGTAACCGTTCAACAGATATAAAGAAATTGCAAGTGTCTTATTATGGGAGGTGCCATACCTACTTTTCCCATTGAACCTACCTTTTGAAATATGTTGTGGGTTATTATCTTAGCTATTTGTGCAAAATTGGAATACTCTCACTATTACAGTACTCCAAATACGTAGAAATCTTTATTGCCATTGTATGGGAGGTGCCACGCCCGCTTGTCTAATCCAGCCGACTTTTTGGCAGATGTCGTGAATTGATAACAAAGTTATTAGTTTCATATTGGAAAACTCTTACTGTAACCGTCCTCCAGATATAAGGTTATTCATATTTTTATTGTATGGTTGGTGCCACGCCTACTTGAAAATTAAAATATATTAAAGTCCTATGTTAAGCGCCGGGTAATCAGGAAATTATTGTGAAACTTTCAGGAAATTCGGCTCAGTAGCTAAGGAGTCTGTAGAGAACAAACGAACTTACGCTTTTTCATTTATGTATTATATTTTTATTTTGAAAGGTGTAGTTTACCATAAGAGTGGGTCCTACAAAGCTTGAAGGCTTTTGTCTTCAGAAATGAAGTATTTCATATTTTCGTCCTATGGAGGGTATTGCCCCCCCCCCTTCGTCTTCCCCACCCATTTTTATTTTGGAATTTATAGTTTACCATAATAGTGGCTTTAACCACATTTGAAGACTCTTGCTGTAATAGTTCTATGGGGGTATACTCCCCCTGCGCCTAACCTCTTTATTTATATTTTTAAAGGTGTTTCAACATTCTCACTATAACAGTTCTTAAGATATGCGATATTAAACATTGGCGTCCTATGGGGGGTAATGTAACAAGAAGATATAAGATAATAGTCTGGTAGTGTATAATGTCATTCCTTAAAATTTAAGGAATATAACTATTACAAAAAAGCTTTATAAAATACATAACTGAAATTTAACTCATAGAACCAATTCGAAAAATAAAAAATGTTGAATATAATAAAGTTGCTTATAAAAAGAAATAATTCCCAATATCTATTTGTTATATAGATTATCGTTAGAAATTATCTTTTAGTCAGCTTAAGGTATGCTTTGAGTAAAATATTGAGGAATATCTTGAAGAATATATCCAAGAACGTGATGAATATTTGATCGGGTAGGTTAACTTTCTAATATTTATACATACATACATACATA
Organism: Pollenia amentaria; assembly: GCA_943735925.1. Taxonomy (NCBI): domain Eukaryota; kingdom Metazoa; phylum Arthropoda; class Insecta; order Diptera; family Polleniidae; genus Pollenia; species Pollenia amentaria. The sequence goes on from OX031010.1 coordinate 72,084,038, forward strand.
TGTACGCACTAGACCTCTGCACAAATGCATTTAAAAGCCGTTTCAAGACATTCGTTTGATTATTAAATACTGATTGTCGCTCACTCTTTGCTAACGAATCAAATACTATGTTGTGCAAAACACATGTAACAACAAATAAATAAAAACACACAATTGCAAATGAATTTGAATTAGTGTGTTATAAACGACGAAATACGAAGTGTAAAGAGTACGGAATTTACTCCAAACAGCAACAAAGCAAAACAAATCACACTAAGTAAACCAAATCACACGAATCACACGAAAGAACAGTAGCAAAATAGGTGATATGAATTATCTTGTTTTTTTTTTTTTTTAATAATTAGGTAGGACTAGCTAAATTTGTATGAAGCAAAAAACAATTAAAGATAATAAAGATATTTTTATAGAATATTTTTAGTTTTAATTTTAAATTATTTTATTATTACAAAAAACATATTATGAAATATTTAGTTAAAAGTAAAAAAAAAATTAAAAGGTAATTCTATTATTTGCAAAATTAATATAAAAAAAAAACATACAACGAACAAAATTGTTTAGTATAAAAATTAATTTGTTCATTTTAAAAGTTCATTTTGTAATTCAGTTGCTTCTATATTTGAATGGAGAAACATTATGGCATTTATAGAATCACCGTTTGAAGCAATGCTGCATCTTTGAAAATCTTTGAAAATTTAAAATTTTTGTTGATGAGGATTTACGTTACATATGTATTTTTATATAATTTTAAGTTATTTACAAAATTAAAAATGACGTATCATCAAATACATATATAATTTTTTTTAACAGCATAATTTATAATCACATCAAGAAAAAAATTAGCAGAGTTTTTAATTCTTTTTATAAGGTGCTAGTGGAATTAGTGAACAGATAATAATTTATAATAATAATTTTTAGTATTGCATAAGAAAAAATAAAAAAGTGCTGTAAAATTATAAGAACCGAATCCATATACGTATGTAAAATAAAACCTATAATAAATGTGACTATCAGCTTCTTCCACATAGGACTGTTAGACATTTTGAAATTTTTTATCTGAAATATTAAAAATTGCTTTTAAATCTCAAATAATTACCATTTTCCAAAGTTCTTTGCTTTGCATGTAAACTTATGAAATGTTACATTATTCTACATTTAAGTCTTAAAATTTAAACTCTAAGGCCCTAATAATGTACAACGCAGCGCAACGCCAAACACTAACATTGAAAGCACAAACAATGTCTTAAATATTTTGTAATTTTGTTGTTGCTTTCAACAGAAATGCATGTACCGTTTTAAAATTTTCAACGACACAAGCAATGGAGCGTTTGAAATTTTTAGACGCAATGTGAATTTCTGTAGAAAGCAACAACAAAATTACAAAATATTTATGACATTGTTTGTGCTTTCAATGTTATTCTTTGGCGTTGCGTTAGTTCTGTGGCGGTGCGCTGCGTTGTACATGATTAGGGCCTAAATAAAAATTGCACGCAAGGCATTGGATGTTACCAAAAGCAGTTTTGACCGCACAATATTTTTTGATGTAAGCTGAAACAAAATAATATAGCATCCGCTAGACATGTACACTTGTCGAAGTCACATCGACGACTGAATTGAAGAGTATAAAAATATGTGTTTGTAGTGATGTACACAATTGTGCAAAGAAATGGAAATCCCTGTTATAGACCAGTGGTGTCAATTATGATTGTGTTGGTGCGAATACTCTTGTCTCTTACATTACCAGCGGGAGGAATCTGCGGTTGCGAGGCCTATTACGAGGCCTAATTAATATACATATTTTGCTATGAAGACTTTAGAGCAATTAATAATAATACAATTATCGAAAAATGTTGAGTTATGGACAGACACAATCAGTTATTATTTAAATAAATTTAATTTGGAACCTGCATTTCGCAGAAACTTTGCTTATTTTTTGGATAAATTGAGCATTTGACAATATTTGAAGTCTTTTTACAACCTTATACAATTCTTTCCAAAATTTTTAATTTGGTGCTCAACATATCTTTGCGAATGCCAACAATGAAAATTCATTTGCACATACTAATGCAAATAATAACCCCATTTAATTTAAAAATATTCTATAATTATTAACCACCATTATAAAAAGAGAAGATTTTACTAGCCTATAAAAATATACTTTTATTTACCAATAATATCTTCTAAATTTAAATTGCAGTTTCGAAACAACAAAACATTTTTTAGGTTTGTGGACGTTAAACAATAAAGTTTCATTAATACATTAATAATACACATCTTCTTACCCAAAAATTTTACCTGCTGTCACATTTGTTTTTATGTGTATAGGTTTACACATAAATTGTAGGAAAACAAGACTTTTTTAAATATTTTTACTTACTTGAGAAAAGTGTTTTCAAAGGAAAAAAACCCATTGACGCGATTGGTACAGAAAGAAAAATAGTTTTACAAGCACAAAATACCAACAAATTCTTGTGGCTATTTTTTTCTTAATAATTTCTGCATTTAGGTACGTCTTTTTAACTAAAGAAAAAGGGACCCTTTAAAAGGCAACAAAGAATTTTTTTCACAAACAAAACACATATCGTTAGCTTAAATGCAAAACAATGTAGATATTATTTGTCAATCATTGTACAATGTCAAAAACAGAAATAAAACAAAACATAAACAAAGATAATAAATTATAAATATATTATTTCTGTTTAGAGGCCTCAAAACAGGCCGTGCGATATTTCGATATTTCCCGCTGAATGAGAGTGTTTTGCAGTAAAAAATTATATTTTACGCTCGCAAGATAAAAGAGCGTAAGCGTACATGTGAGTTTTGCTGACACAATTGTGCATGACGCTGACACCCCTGTTATAGACACACAATTGTTGTGTGTTGTTTTTTCGTTCAAATCAAATTATGGATTGAGTTGGTTTGTATAAATCAAACTACTGCTTAACACTGATTTGTTTGAAACGAACTACTGTTAAACATTGATTTGGTTTTTCATAATGGATCATTCGAGCTGATTTGAAAAAAAAATTACAGTAGTTGATACAACAATAATTTGGTGTGGACAACTGTGTACAAGAAACAAATGCATTCGTGCAGGGGTTTAGTACGCACCAGTGATGAAAAATTAAAATTTTGAGATGGAACTGACCACTAATCAAAAGGGTACTTTATATTTTTTTTTTTTTTTTTTTTTTTGTTTGAAAAATATAAAAAACGAATATATAAAAGAATAAAATATTAATTATAATTAATATTAATATTAAAATTATAAAATTTTGCTTAACAAACTAAAAATTAATTCTTTACACTGGTTTACAGCCAAAAAATACCAAGAACGCCACACGCCTAGATAAGTTAATTGGGACCTCCTGAACACGAAAAACGCTGAATTTTTTTTTATAAGTCCCGTTTTTTAGATAACGTTACTTTTGTATTTTTCGGTGTATGGTCCCACTCAAACCCTTGTGGAGCCCAACCGAGAAGTCCGATCGAAATAAATGGCATATCGTTGCAAAGGTAATTGAATGCCTTTTTTGCCGATATGGAAGGAAATTGAAGAAATCTTGGGTTATTTACAAATATTGTGAAAAAGTTGCCAAAAGACAGTCTTGCCATGAATGAGAGACGTTACAAAGGCTGGTGGGATGAACAAATGATGGCGGACTTTTGTTGGTTCCTCATTCGCGAAGATCCATCCGAAAAAAAACGCAAAAGTTCAAGTCGCTCGTCATTTTAATTTAAATTTTTTGAATTTACGCCAAATATAGTGTGTGAGCAATGAAGAGGAAAATATTGTCGTTCCACAAAATCCTTAATAAAAACTTTATTTTTCATCCGAAAATGTTGGTCATTAAATAAGCTATTTGGTAAAAAAATAAAACATTCCAGATCTTTACTATAACGTAGTAATAATGAAAAATTTTGAAAAAAAAACCGTAAAAAATATTCAAATTTTAAAATTTGAGGTACCATAAATCAGCCAGTTCTTATCAGATAGAAATTTGCAGCATAAAGGCATTCAATTACCTTTTCAACGATATGCCACTTATCTCGATCGGACTTCTCGGTTGGGCTCCACAAGGGTTTGAGTGGGACCATACACCGAAAAACACAAATGTACCGTTATCTAAAAAACGGTACTTAGAAAAAAAAATTCAGCGTTTTTCGTGTTCAGGAGGTCCCACTTAACTTATCTGGGCGTGTGGCGTTCTTGGTATTTTTCCACATTAAAAATTTGTAAAGCAGTATTATTAATTCCCGAACAAAAATGTTATTACATATTTTCTAGTGGTGTTCAAAATATGTTTGTTAATTATTGGTGAGTAAAAATAGGAAATTTATACTAGTATGTTATGCCGTCATCGAAACCATGTAGTTAAAACACTTTAAAATGACATTGATGCTTGAAGAATATCAATATCTTGCAACAAAAAACATGAACGATAAAGAACTTTAAAGTGTATGTGTACTCTGTATGTTATTGGCAGGTAGGAAATATTTAAAAAAAAAATAGCAACGCTGGATTTCTTAGCAAAGAAGCATAACAAGAAAAGGGTACTAAAACTGACGTGGGGGTACTGCGGTATTTATGAAAAGAAAAAGTACTGAAAATAGTACCATAGTACTGAATTTTCCATCACTGGTACGCACATATGTATATTGTTACGAAAGTAACTTTAGTTAAGAATAAGTTTAATTTATTAGTAGGTAATTTTATTAGTTTAAAATGTTATTGTATTAGTTTCGCATATTTCTAATGTAAACCCACTGTACAGAGTTTTCTAGTACAAATGTAATGTGATGATTGTTATAGATAACTTATAGTGTTAAGATTATTTTTAACCCATAAAGTATGCTTTAGTTTATTGATGTATAAATCAATTTAAATTTAGCCAGTGTTAATGCATAATGATATTCGCTGTAAGATAATAAAATCTCGATTCGCCCAGAAATGTCGAAAATGTTACAGACATTTCGACGAGTAGAATGCTCTAGAGACATCTAGATGTCAGCGAACAGAGTATAAATACTCGCGAAGGTTGGCATCGATAATCAGTATCAGTACGATTATTTAAGTGTGTACATCGCAATTATTAGTGGTATAATTGACTAAGTTCTAAATAAAGTGGCGTGAATAGCTATTAGTACAACACTATAGCTACAGTACAACACATGATTTGCCAACTCAATTCTGTGAACTGTATGTGAAATTAGACCCAAAAAGAAGAATTTCTGCATCATTCGTTTTGTCTTCTTACCTGCGATTTGAAGTTAGTATCGATTTGAAGTTAGTACTATCGTATAGGGGAATTTATCACGTTTTAGGCCCTGTTGTTTGACATAGCTCGACAACCACTAGCCCAATTTAGTTGAAATAAATTTTAAAAAATTAAGAATTCCAATTCCCTTAATCTGTTCATATATTGTTTTCCTATACAAGTAACACTTTCGAAGTTAAAAATGAATGTATGAAGGGAAAAAATTATTTTTTGCCTAAAAATTTAAATTTTTTTTTTAAAAATACATAAAAAATGCAAAATGGAAAAAAGTTTCAAGTCTAGTTATTTTTTCGCAAAGTCACATAACCTATGAGCAAAATGAGACAAAGATCATAAAAATCGATGCACGCGTTTCGCTTTTATTCGCAATTGAGTAAGTGTATGAATTTCAAAAATTTGCTCGAGATATGCACAACATTATTTGGAGAAAACATTGACACCTTTTTCATGATTCTGAGAATTAAAAAAAAGGAATAAACAAAAGGTTATTTGATTTTTATGATTGCGGTAATAAATGTACGTGGACAATTAAACGGAAAGTGGACCTTTTTATTATTTGGGTTTTTCCGGTGGCTACCTATATGATTTTTTTACAGAAATTGCACCCACATTTAAGGGGTGGTCATTATTTGGAAAGTTTTGCACAGTTTGAAACGTACAAGTGCTGAATCAGGTATATAGCCAGCCGCCCTTAAAATATGCGCCCGTTTATAAGTACCTGGCAGTAAAATATTCAAAAATACGTAGTATTTATAGGTGTGCATTGATCGATTTTTGGCATTCAGCCAGTGCCGACGAACGCGAACAGTAAGAGTGATTTTTCTCCAGTTTTTTAAAAGTGAATAACAACAAAACATAAAATATATCAATATGGAAAACAACAAGTGCCCATATTTGGATGAATATTGTTACGTTTGTGGTCATATCGTCCGAAAAATACAGAAAAAAGATCGAAAAAATTTGTTTACTGAGCAATTCAAAACCGCGTATTGTAATTATTTCGATGAAGCAGATTTAAGTGGTGCAAATTTTACGCCGAACACAGTGTGCAACAGTTGTTATACTACCCTTCTAAAATGGATTCACGGAAAAAGTAGAAAGTTATCTTTTATGAAGCCAGTAATTTGGGTGGAAGACACAACTGGACATGATGAATCCAGGTGCTATGCATGCATAAATTTTCGTCCTGGATTAAACAGACAATAATTGAAAACAAAAGTATACACTGCTGCATTTACTGCCACACTTCCAGTGCAACGCCCTGCTGATACCGATGCACCTAAACCTCCGAGTGCGGATACTGTGTCCCTGCTAGCCGAAACCGTTTTCACCAATCCGACCGATTTGGATGATGCTGATTGGATACCCGATATTGAAAATAGTGCACCACAACCGCTACCACAAATCGAAATGGATTACATTGTGGCCAAGCTGGGACTATCACAACACGACTCCGAATGGCTGACATCATTTTTGAAGAGAAGAAAACTCACACAGCAAAATGTCAGCGCAACATCATACCGACAACGCCAAGCTGACTCAGACCATGAATATGAACAACCTACGAAGAAAACAAGATCATCAGAACCACAAGCGTCAACTTCTACAAGGATGGATATTGCCAATAATTGAAAAAATGTTCTAAATTTTGTTTTTATGCATATTATAATTGCGTATTAATTGCATATTATTTTATTTTCATTAAGTTTTTATAAATAAAGTTTTTTTTTGCATGATAATTTTTTAATTTATATTTTTATTTTAAGGGTGGTGGCTATAACTGATTTTTGAAATTCATACCTTTACTCAATTGCGAATAAAAGCGAAACGCGTGCATCGATTTTTATGATCTTTGTCTCATTTTGCTCATAGGTTATGTGACTTTGCGAAAAAATAACTAGACTTGAAACTTTTTTCCATTTTGCATTTTTTATGTATTTTAAAAAAAAAATTTAAATTTTTAGGCAAAAAATAATTTTTTCCCTTCATACATTCATTTTTAACTTCGAAAGTGTTACTTGTATAGGAAAACAATATATGAACAGATTAAGGGAATTGGAATTCTTAATTTTTTAAAATTTATTTCAACTAAATTGGGCTAGTGGTTGTCGAGCTATGTCAAACAACAGGGCCTAAAACGTGATAAATTCCCCTATACGATAGTACTAACTTCAAATCGATACTAACTTCCAATCGCAGGTAAGAAGACAAAACGAATGATGCAGAAATTCTTCTTTTTGGGTCTAATTTCACATACAGTTCACAGAATTGAGTTGGCAATCAATTAACTGAAAAATGTTGTACTGTGTAGTTTATAGTACAGCTATAAAGTAAAGTGTTTTATTTATTTTATTAAAGCTGCAATAAAAGAACTCAAGAGGTTTATTATAAAGGAAATAAACCAAAAACGTTATTGAAAAGGCAGTAACGTAACAATATATTTTGTTTTTTTTTTTTTCATTATTTATTTATTGAATCTTCATATATTAAATATGAACTAACAATAATTAATCAAATCTTATACTTATACTTTATTTTTGTCCTGCCAATGCTAGACGAAAATTTTTCTCTTCACGGTTTCTATTCACATATGTAGATTTTTAGCGGTCTTCTCGTCGGATGAGTCCTGCAGTATCTCTTCTCCTTAATCTAGAGTGGCCGCTGTCATTTAAAATATTTCGAGCTAGTGGATTTGGGTGCGACTCAAGGCTTTTAAAATATTTTACTGCATACTTCGTAATAATAGTTTTTACGAATGGCACATTGAGATCCTTGTGAATATTTGAGTTTTTAACATACCAGGGTGCGACTGTGATTATTCGAAGAAGTTTATTTTGGCGCCTTGGAATTTTTTCGATATTTGAGGCCGAGGCATTGTCCCATAGCTGAATACCGTAGCACCAGATTGGTTTTAATATAGAGTTGTAAAGTAGAAGTTTACAATCGAGGCAAAGAACAGAATTTCTTCCAATAAGCCAATTAATTTGAATTTCTTTTAGTTTCATTTGTGTTAGTTTTGCTTCTATATGGCATTTCCATGTTAAACGCCGATCTAGATGAATTCCGAGATATTTTACATGCGATTGTCGGGGCATTAATTGATTATTGATTTTAATAGGGGGACATGACTTCCGACGCAAGGTGAAAGTTTTATATGTACGTATTTTTGCTCATTGACCTTTATCCTCCATTGTTTTAACCACTTTTCCAATTCAAATATATGACTCTGCAAGTAGCGAGATGCTTCATGACAGTTTTCGTGTACGCTTAAAAAGCTGTATCATCAGCAAATGTTGAAGTTAGGGTGTGGTTATTTGTTGGCATGTCTGAGGTATATATTAAGTTTAACAGTGGGCCCATGATGCTTCCGTGAGGGACTCCAGCGTCCATTGGCTGAGGAGAACTTATAAAATCACCTTCTTTAATAATAAACCTTCGACCGACTAAGTAGTTTTCTAACAGCTTGTGTGTGTTTACTGGTAAGTTTAACTTCAATTTATGTAATAACCAGAGAAGACAAATTTGCTTTTTTGCTTCTTTTTTGCTGTTTTTGTCCATTTATGCCTTTTTTGCTGTTTTTGTTATTATGGTGCTTATTTTGCTTTTTTCCTATGTTTTTGCTGTAAAATAGCTTTTTTAACATAATTTTTACGTAAAAAATATTTTTTTGAGAAAACATGAGAAAAAAAAAATAATTGACAACTTTTTTCTGGGTTAAAACAAAAATATGTTAAGCCTCTAGTACACGGCATGTAAAAAGCCACATGCGCATGTGGTTCTGACGTAATTTTGACGTCATCACACAACACGCAATGCTTATTGTGGCTTTGCATTGACGTCAAAATTACGTCAGAACCACATGCGCATGTGGCTTTTTACATTCCGTGTACTAGAGGCTTTAGTTGTGGACTCAACGTTTTTGGGTCAAATTCAATACGCTTTATTACAACTTAAATAATTAAACTTACCATCCCAAAAAAAAAACAACCATGTAACTTATTTGAGTTTAAAACAAAATAAGTAAACCGGCCGTTGTCAACGAAAAAATAATAAAAAATAAATGCCGAAAGAAAAGTCAAATATGTTATTTATGCTAAAAATGGTAAAATTGTATCCTGAAGTTTTTAAAGTTGAAAAAGATTGGCTTTTTTGTAATGTGTGTTCGAGTAAAATTAATAGCGAAAATAAGTGCAATGTGGAGCAACATTTTAGTACAAAAAACACAAATTAGGTGCTTGCCAAGAAAATCGTCCACAAAAACTTATAACGGAATTTCCTGTTACTATTACTGCTAATACATTTCACGAAGATATATGTAAAGTTTTGTTGGAGACCAATATACCAGTAAAAAAAGTAAGCCATCCCAGTTTCAAAAACATCTTTCAAAAGTACGCCAATTTGTCAGTTCCAAGCGAAAGTTCTATTCGAGGTAAATACATACCTCAAATGTATACGGACGCTTTGGGAAAAATGCGTGAAAAGGCTGAAGATAAATATATATAGATTTCTGTTGATGAAACAACAGACACTGAACAAAGATATGTGGCCAACTTTATATTTGGTATTTTAAATGACGATGTTGGAAATAAACCTTTTTTTATTGAACATGGGTGTTCTCAAAAATGCAAATGGGGTTTCTATTGCAACTTTCTTCAACGATTCATTACAATTTTTATGGCCTGATGGTAAGTGAATATTTTATTAATAATTTTTTTTATATTTTTATGTTTTTTTTAATTTAATCTAGGCATTCAATACGACAAAATATTGCCAATGGTAACTGATGCAGCGGCATACATGTTAAGTGGAATTTTGTCCCTTAGGATAATGTATCCTAAAATGATACATTTGACATGTTTTGCTCATGGACTTCATCGTGTTGCTGACTTCATCGCTTAGAGTTTCAGCATGTAAATAAATTAATATCTTGTACCAAATCCGTTTTTGTTAAGTTAATTTTTCAATAACTCGTATTTACACACATACAAACTAAAATTTTAATTTCCATAGGCTCCTCGTAGAAAGCAGTTATTTTTACAAATAAATCCCAATTTGGCTCTTCCACCGTTCCCATGCCCTACACGTTGGGGTACTTGGATAGAAGCCACAATGCATTATGCAGAATACCTTGATAAAGTAAAGGCTGTTATTTCTTAACTGAAAAGTGAAGACTCAGATTCGATCGCGCACGCCAAGGAAATATATAACTTGCCCGGATTAAGTTCCCAACTTGCGTTTATCAAAAACAATTTTTCAATTATTATGTCTTTTATAAAAAAAGCTACTAACAGTTGGGTTAGCTATTCACGAAAGTGTAAATATTGTGTCAAATGTACGAGAAGCTCTTGAGAATCTACATGAAAAAATATATATGAAGAAATTTAATGCAGTATGTATTTCAAAGAAATCCGGGGTTCAAAGAAATTTTACAAATAAACAACATTCTTCAAACTGGTGCTAAACCTGATGACGAAATGAAATTTTGAAATATAAATTTGCTCCAACAACATCCGTCGACGTGGAAAGAAGTTTTTCCTTATACAATTCACTTTTAACAGAAAGACGAAGAAAAATGACGTTTACAAATATAAAATCCCACATGATTGGTTATTGTAACTGTTTTCACGAGTCTGAAGAAATAGAATAACTGTTATTTTTTATATTTAAATGTATATATTAAAAAAATAAAAATGCTTTTTTTGCTGCTTTTTTTCTAAATTTTTGTGCTTTTTTTATATATTTTTTTTTGCTGTAAACACTGTTTTTTGCTTTTTTTTGTCTTCTCTGGTAATAACCCTTCATGCCAGACTTTATCAAAAGCTTGAGAAACATCGATGAAGAGGGCGGAACAATACTTTTTTTCTTCAAAGGCTTTTTTTATGGAGTTAACTATACGATGGGTTTGTTCAATTGTGCTATGTTCTCTTCTAAAGCCGAATTGATGGTTACATCTATTTACATTTAAAATTAGGGTTTGTTATAGTAAGAATTGTAGGTGTGTGATTAGAAGATAATTCTAAGGAAGCTTCAACGCAAATCGTGTCTGCGGGATGTTTTTAACCACTCCAAAATCTATGACATCTGGAACTTTTTGCTGATCAGTAGGCCAATATGTTGGTTGTCCGCTCGCGACCACATTTAGAGCCATTTTACAAATTGTGTTAAACAAGACACGACCCTTAGGTGTAAAAAGTCGTGACCCCCAGAAAGTGTGTTTAGCGTTGTAATCGCTAGCAGCCAGGAAGCAGGGTCCTAATGATTTGAAATATTTATTATATTGGCTTTCTGATATTGGAAATCAACCTAGGGAGTACAATGATGAAATTACTAGGTTTCGATTTAATTTTTCAACGCAAATGTTCGTTGCTTGGAGATAATCTTCACGATGATCACACATTAAGTAGTGTTTTACTCGGTTTTTTTTATCAAAATGGCAGAATCTCCACAAGCTCTACCTCGAGGGTCCTTGGTATCATATAATATATAACCATTGATTTTAAACGTATTTCTTGAGGTAAGATGAGTTTCAGAAATCATCATAACATCAATTTGTTTATTTTTAAGGAAGTATTCTAGTTCATTTTTATGTTGGCGGATGCCATTTGCGTTCCAAAGTAAATTTTTAAACAGTTCATGGCTTGTTTAGTACAGCTTGCAATAACATCGATTGCATTCTTAACATTTCTTGCATCATTTTACCCATTGTGTTAGTGAAATTGTTAACTGTTTGCGCTAATGTTTCTATGGTTTTTTCTAGCCGGGTTAAATTAGAAATGGGAATTTCGTCATTATTTGGTACATCAGCTTGCAGTGGCATAGGATTAGATTTTAAGACATTAGCGTACGCGGTTCTGTTATTATTTGGCTGTGGTATCTGGACGCCGTACGTGTTTCCTTGATTAATTGCCTGCGTTTGAGGGGGATTAAGTTTCTGTCCAACAGAACGCATGACAATCGAATAAACCGGGCATCCTCTATAGTTGGCAGTGTGATTACCACCACAGTTGCTACATTTTTTTACATTAGGGTCATTTTTGGACTTATCGCACCGGACGGTACCATGTAATTCTCCACATACGACGCAAACAGGGGGTAAATGGCAGTATGCCCTAGTATGAACAAATTCTTGGCAGTTTAAACACTGAACGGGCCCACTTCTTTTGTGCGGCTCTTCGATCGTAATTTTTCTGTACAGGATGTATTTTAAACTGTAAATGGGATGAGTTTCAATTTTTTTTAGCTTAACATCGCCGGGATCTAACTCCACTCGAAATAGTGGTTTGGGATTTTTTTCCCCTATTTTTAATATTTGTAACATTTTTTATTTTCAAGCCTTTTTCTTCTAAAAATGTTTTTATTTCGTCGGGGTCCACGCATGAGTCAATGCCCTTAATCACAACTTGAAGACCTTTACTGCTTTTCAGTTGGTACGTATAGAAGCTTTTTTTAAGTGTTTCAAACTTATTAATTATTTTACGCAAATCATTCTCATGATTAATCTGTATTTTTGTCTCTTTTATATTTCCACGCTTGATCGCAGCAACGTAAAACGAATTTTCACCTATCACCGAGATTAAATTTTTTATAAGCTCACTTGAGTTTTGCTCACTAAGATATATCGGGGGTGGCTTCGGCGATTTTATGACGTTAGGTGCTTCAGAAGATTCATCCTCCAGAATTGCAAAACGATTTTGTGAATTTATTCTATCAAAAGATGGAACTTTAGAGGCCAATTCTACAGCTGACGAGGCTGCGCTGTCCATACCAACTTGCACTTGTGGTTTTTGAAAACTTTTTACTTGTGTGTTTTCCGTTGCGTCTGCGTTTGAGTTCATGGTATCATTTCCTACTAGGATTGTCTTTGCAATGGTAACACTTGATGATTTTGCCGTTAGGTTGTTGCTATTGTTTTCTGTTGTTATGTTTATTTCCACATTGCTTTCGCTAGCATGAATATTATTTATTTTTGTTATTGATTCATTGTTATTACTCATATAGAGAGTTGTTTTTGATTTTTTTTCACCGTTTTTTTTTATTTTTTTGTTGACTGTGCTCTTCTTATTATGTATTATGTTTTTGTAACACCAAAAGAATAAATAATTTTTTACACAGATTATTTGTAAGTAGTATGTATGTGCGTTCATACGTATACTTTTTTTTCTTGTATTTTTTTACTTATTATTTTTTTTTTTTTGTTTTTTACTTATTCTATTGTTCACTTTAATTTTGAGCGTCCAAATTCGCTTGTTAAATATTATTAACAAATTTATGTTAAAAAAAAAGAATCGTATGCGGAGTTAAAAAAAAACACGTCTGTTCACAACGACCACGACCGAACTTCTGACATATGTATATGTATGTGGAATGTTCTAGGCGACTTTTGATATTATTATAAAATTTCGATTTGAAAAAGCGACTGGCGGGTTATCCCGAATTTTTTTAGAAAAGTTAAAAAAACTGCAAACTTAATAAGCTATTTCATTCGTTCATTCTTTTTATAATAGTTTGCCCACATTTTCATCTTCAACGACTAAGCAAAGACTATAGATTTATAAAGGGGGGAAGTAACAAGGAATGCAAAAACTTCGTGCTCACTTCAGAAAACTGAAGAAAGCAAAACAAAACACATGCATTAATACGTACATACACATGTTTTCTGTTTTTGTCAACCAACGTTTGTGTGCGTATGTTTTTTTTCGTTAAGCCCGGTTTTCGTGATCACATTCAGAAAACTGAAGAGAGCAAAAAAACACATGCATTAATACATCCATACAGATGTTTTCTGTTTTCGCCAACCAACGTGTGTGTGTAGGTTTTTTTCGTTAAACCCGGTTTTCGGTATTTTTATTTTGTAAATGATTTTGATTTGTTTTCAGGCAATTTATGTGCAAATAACCTACGGAAGAACAAATGCGACAGATTGTTTAATTGGTAGGGTAAGAATATGTGTTTTATTGCTGTAAAAATGAAATTATAACGATTCGAACCGAACTGTAATTAAAATTTTTAGACAATTCAACTAGGTATACCTATACTTATAATATGTGTATGTATGTATCAATCGAATTTATTATAAAACAAGTGTGTTTTCTTAAGGCGTGTGTGAGGCGATATAAAAGTGCGAATGTAAGTAAAATGTTGACACTTCTGAAATTAATGAAATTTCAATAGCCCTGGGGGCTAGTAGAATTTTTGAAACAACCAACAAAAGCAGCAAATCGAAAATTGTAATTGAAATTGAAATTTTTTATGATACAAAACAAGTAAAAAAATTTTTTTTTAAAGTTTATTAAAAACTATATATTGGGAATTATTTCTTTTCATAAGCAACTTTATTATATTCAACATTTTCATTTTTCGAATTTATTCTATGAGTTAAATTTCAGTTATGTAATAGTTCTATTCCTTAATTTTTTTTTTTTTTTTTTTTTTTTTAAGGAATGACTTTATACACTACCAGACTATTATCTCATAGAATAAATTCGAAAAATGAATATGTTGTTTATTAAAAACTATATGTTTATATTATATTTAAAAAAAAACTCAACAATAAGGAAAAATAAAATATAAGATCAGTTCCATATAAATTAAATAAATTTATCTTTTTAATAACGTTTTGGCTATTAAAATAATTTTATTTATTTTTAATGTTTTTTTTATTTGAAACAATTTATTTGTCTACATCATATTAAATTGTTTGACCAATTTTTCGACCAAAAAAAATGCATACCTATGCAATTGTTTACAAAATTTTGGAAGAAGGAATATGCTTCACTAATTTTGTAATTAAGTTATGAATTTTAGTCGAACTGTTTGGGTTTTAATCTAAAGATACATATATAATTATTCTGGTTTAAGTTGATTACAGCTAAATTTTTTATTTAGAAAGAAATTTTAAAGCTTATAACGATGGAAAGACAAAAATAACAAAAATACAAGTATTTTTTTCTAGTTCTTGCTTTGCAACGATATATAAAAGTTCTAAGTCCAAAAATGCTAAAGAAAAAGCTCTAGGGCCCATTAAAATGTGAAAATTTCAAAAAAATTTGTTAATATTTATTAATAGTCAACATTGAAATAAATAAAATAATTTTATAGTATATTTTATTTTTTGCAAATTGACATGCTAATATGTACTTTAAACGTATAAAATAAATGTTTATATTTATTCAAGCTCTAGGTCCTTTTAATATTTATTTTTTATTTTTTATTCTCAATATTTCGCTAACCTTTGGTTAGCATCGTCAGGAAGTTAAATATAATTAAAAAAATTTTTCTGTTTGAAAAATGTTTGTCATAAATTTAAATTCAAAAACCTATTTGTCAGAAAATATTTAAAAAATTTTCAACAAAAAATAAAAATATAACTAAAGTATAACAATTAATATAAACTGAAAAAAATGTCTTATATGTAAAAACCTAACTCAAAAACCATATTCAGATACAATAATAATAAAAGAAAAATTCGTATAACATATAACAATTTTTAACTAAACTTATCTTTATCTTACATATTTATTACACACATATATATAATATATATATATATATATATATATATATATATGTGTAATAAATACTTCATCTCTTAATAACTAAATTTCTATAATTACTTGCTATATTTTCTGTGTCTGCTTTAAAATTCATTCTTTGTGTTGTTGGTGTATTAGTTATGTGTAACATTTCTAATATAAATCTGCGTTTGTAGTTTGTTTCATTGTTTAACACTGATGCATTTTCAAAATTTGGATAGTGATTCAATTCATAACAATGATGAGATAATGCTGTTTTTTTAGAATTAATGTTTCTATGCTTTTGATCTGATCTGTGTCCTGCAACCCTAGTCCTTAATTTATTTTTCGTTGTACCTATATAAACCTTGTCGCAATTCTCATTATCATTTTCATTACAAGGAATCTTGTAGATAATGTTTGACATATCCCATTTATTAATTCTATCCTTAGTCTTGCTATATAAACTATTCAATGTGTTGTAAGCCTTATATGCTACTCTATATTTGTTCGTGTCAAAGATCTTTGATCCTTTAATCCTTTCCGATATGTTAGATATATATATTAACGATTTGTATATTCTAGGTTCTAGTGTCATCTCTGGATTATCGTTACCTCCCTCCTTATATTGATCAATTAATCTATAAATCAGTTTCCTTGGAAAATTGTTGTCCTTAAGTATATTTCTAATTTTAATTATGTTTTTCCTATGAAAGATTCTGTCACTAATTGTCAGTACTCTATTATTTAAATATCTAGCAGTATTTACGATCATTTGTTTACTATGTTTAGAATAAAAGTTTACAATTCTTCCTGATGCTGTTGGCTTTTGATACCAATCTAGAACTAACTTGTTCCCTCTTCTTATTACCAATGTATCCAAAAAAGGTAATTCTGAATTTGACTCCATCTCTAAAGTGAAATTAATATAACTACTAAATTCATTAAATGTTTCCAATAGTGCATTCACACCGCATTCAGAAATAATGCAAAATATATCATCTACATATTTTACCATTATTTTTGGTTTTATATCTAATTTTTCAATAGATACATCAAGTAATTTCTCCATAACTATATCAGCTATAATTGGAGATGCAGGAGATCCCATTGGAAGTCCTTTCTGCTGTGTATATATTTTTCCATTACATTGGAAATATCTATTATCCTCTACACAAAATTTTAAAATTCTAAAAAATAGTACTTTTTCAATTTCCGTATGTTGCTTTATTACATCCCACTTTTCCTCTATTATTTTCAGTGCCAAATCAACTGGTACGCTAGGAAATAGCGATACAACATCTAATGAAATTAATTTCTCATTCATTTGTATATAATGATTTCTTAATTTTTCTTTAAATTGCAACAAATCCTTTACATTATAAATAGAATGTTCCGTAATCTTTTTTAAAATATTTGTTAAATATTTGCATAACTCATAAGAAGGTGAGTTTATAAAAGAACATATAGGTCTCAAAGGAAATTCATTCTTGTGGATTTTTGGTAACCCATAAAGTCTTGGTGCAGTTGCAATATTAGTTTTTAGTCTATTTTTATCAGATACTGATACAATTTTTTGTTTAAATAGTTCCTCTACAATTTCATTGTTAGTTTTTTCCAATTTATTTGTAGGGTCCCTATTTATCAATTTATATTTTGTAACATCTCCTATTATATCATTAATTCGTAAATCATAGTCACTTTTATACATGGCTACGGTTGTGTTACCCTTATCAGCTTTCAATACTAATATATTCCTATTTCTTCTTAAAAAACTCTTTGTTTCACTAACCTTACCTAATATAAACATATCCGTGTTATTTAATCTCACTTTATTCAAATGGTTATCTATAATAATTGACAATTTATTTCTAGCTATCTCTTGTTCCTCCTTTTCTTCTATTGTCTGAACTAAATCTTCCCCTTCAGTTATCATTCCCAGTGTAGGGAAATCTTCCCTTTTAACCGGTAAAACGTGTTTTGGCCCTAATGAAAGGACCCACTTAACGTCTGTTGGAATATCTTCCCGAGTTTTATTTACAAAAAATTTACTATTTATTCTAATTCCTAATTCATCATTTTTCAAATTCTTAAGATTTTCAAATTCCTTCTTATGTATTCTTCTTACCTTATTATTAAATGTAGATTCAACTCGTTCCTCATATTGTAGAAATTGTTTAATTTCCTGATCTGTTAAATATTTTCTTAAATTATCAAACACCATTGTTACCTCTCTTTGAAAATGCTTCAGTATTTCATGTTTTTGTTTTAGTGTTAATCTTAATATTTTATTTTGTAAGTCGTGTGTATACTTATAAATAGTTTTTTGAATAACCGGAAGTCTCCTCTCCATCTCAAAAATATTTGTAATATTCTTTGTTGAATTCAAAATAAATCTTGGTATTATCCCTCTATTTCTGCATCTTATTAAGAAAGTTATAGATGATTTGGTTTTGATAATCCTTTTTCTTATTGATTTATATTTATTAACTAAAAATCTTGTTTGTTGGTTCTTCTTAAATCTATTGTACGTCATTCTGAATCCAAATTTCTTTGTGCTCCTCTTGTAAATTTATATTCAGTTTTTTATTTGACCTTATTTAATTTAATAAATGTTTATATTTATTCAAGCTCTAGGTCCTTTTAATATTTATTTTTTATTTTTTATTCTCAATATTTCGCTTACCTTTGGTTAGCATCGTCAGGAAATTAAATATAATTAAAAAATTTTTCTGTTTGAAAAATGTTTGTCATAAATTTAAATTCAAAAACCTATTTGTCAGAAAATATTTAAAAAATTTTCAACAAAAAATAAAAATATAACTAAAGTATAACAATTAATATAAACTGAAAAAAATGTCTTATATGTAAAAACCTAACTCAAAAACCATATTCAGATACAATAATAATAAAAGAAAAATTCGTATAACATATAACAATTTTTAACTAAACTTATCTTTATCTTACATATTTATTACACACATATATATAATATATATATATATATATATATATATATATATATATATATATGTGTAATAAATACTTCATCTCTTAATAACTAAATTTCTATAACTTTCTTAATAAGATGCAGAAATACAGGGATAATACCAAGATTTATTTTGAATTCAACAAAGAATATTACAAATATTTTTGAGATGGAGACGAGACTTCCGGTTATTCAAAAAACTATTTATAAGTATACACACGACTAAATAAAATATTAAGATTAACACTAAAACAAAAACATGAAATACTGAAGCATTTTCAAAGAGAGTTAACAATGGTGTTTGATAATTTAAGAAAATATTTAACAGATCAGGAAATTAAACAATTTCTACAATATGAGGAACGAGTTGAATCTACATTTAATAATAAGGTAAGAAGAATACATAAGAAGGAATTTGAAAATCTTAAGAATTTGAAAAATGATGAATTAGGAATTAGAATAAATAGTAAATTTTTTGTAAATAAAACTCGGGAAGATATTCCAACAGACGTTAAGTGGGTCCTTTCATTAGGGCCAAAACACGTTTTACCGGTTAAAAGGGAAGATTTCCCTACACTGGGAATGATAACTGAAGGGGAAGATTTAGTTCAGACAATAGAAGAAAAGGAGGAACAAGAGATAGCTAGAAATAAATTGTCAATTATTATAGATAACCATTTGAATAAAGTGAGATTAAATAACACGGATATGTTTATATTAGGTAAGGTTAGTGAAACAAAGAGTTTTTTAAGAAGAAATAGGAATATATTAGTATTGAAAGCAGATAAGGGTAACACAACCGTAGCCATGTATAAAAGTGACTATGATTTACGAATTAATGATATAATAGGAGATGTTACAAAATATAAATTGATAAATAGGGACCCTACAAATAAATTGGAAAAAACTAACAATGAAATTGTAGAGGAACTATTTAAACAAAAAATTGTATCAGTATCTGATAAAAATAGACTAAAAACTAATATTGCAACTGCACCAAGACTTTATGGGTTACCAAAAATCCACAAGAATGAATTTCCTTTGAGACCTATATGTTCTTTTATAAACTCACCTTCTTATGAGTTATGCAAATATTTAACAAATATTTTAAAAAAGATTACGGAACATTCTATTTATAATGTAAAGGATTCGTTGCAATTTAAAGAAAAATTAAGAAATCATTATATACAAATGAATGAGAAATTAATTTCATTAGATGTTGTATCGCTATTTCCTAGCGTACCAGTTGATTTGGCACTGAAAATAATAGAGGAAAAGTGGGATGTAATAAAGCAACATACGGAAATTGAAAAAGTACTATTTTTTAGAATTTTAAAATTTTGTGTAGAGGATAATAGATATTTCCAATGTAATGGAAAAATATATACACAGCAGAAAGGACTTCCAATGGGATCTCCTGCATCTCCAATTATAGCTGATATAGTTATGGAGAAATTACTTGATGTATCTATTGAAAAATTAGATATAAAACCAAAAATAATGGTAAAATATGTAGATGATATATTTTGCATTATTTCTGAATGCGGTGTGAATGCACTATTGGAAACATTTAATGAATTTAGTAGTTATATTAATTTCACTTTAGAGATGGAGTCAAATTCAGAATTACCTTTTTTGGATACATTGGTAATAAGAAGAGGGAACAAGTTAGTTCTAGATTGGTATCAAAAGCCAACAGCATCAGGAAGAATTGTAAACTTTTATTCTAAACATAGTAAACAAATGATCGTAAATACTGCTAGAAATTTAATTAATAGAGTACTGACAATTAGTGACAGAATCTTTCATAGGAAAAACATAATTAAAATTAGAAATATACTTAAGGACAACAATTTTCCAAGGAAACTGATTTATAGATTAATTGATCAATATAAGGAGGGAGGTAACGATAATCCAGGGATGACACTAGAACCTAGAATATACAAATCGTTAATATATATATCTAACATATCGGAAAGGATTAAAGGATCAAAGATCTTTGACACGAACAAATATAGAGTAGCATATAAGGCTTACAACACATTGAATAGTTTATATAGCAAGACTAAGGATAGAATTAATAAATGGGATATGTCAAACATTATCTACAAGATTCCTTGTAATGAAAATGATAATGAGAATTGCGACAAGGTTTATATAGGTACAACGAAAAATAAATTAAGGACTAGGGTTGCAGGACACAGATCAGATCAAAAGCATAGAAACATTAATTCTAAAAAAACAGCATTATCTCATCATTGTTATGAATTGAATCACTATCCAAATTTTGAAAATGCATCAGTGTTAAACAATGAAACAAACTACAAACGCAGATTTATATTAGAAATGTTACACATAATTAATACACTAACAACACAAAGAATGAATTTTAAAGCAGACACAGAAAATATAGCAAGTAATTATAGAAATTTAGTTATTAAGAGATGAAGTATTTATTACACATATATATCTATATATATAAAAATGAAATTATGTGTGTTTGTATGTTTGTATGTTTGTATGTTTGTCGCTTTATAGACTCCGAAATTACTGAACCGATTTTCCTGAAATTTTTACAGTAACATCACGTGAGCCCTAAAAATAAAATAGGCTACTTATTTTTTCGATAGGGGCAGGGGAATTGGTACCCCCCATAGGATGCCAATATTATACTGAACCGATTTTCCTGAAATTTTTACAGTTACATCACGTGAGCCCTAAAAATAAAATAGGCTACTTATTTTTTCGATAGGGGCAGGGGAATTGGTACCCCCCATAGGATGCCAATATTATACTGAACCGATTTTCCTGAAATTTTTACAGTTACATCACGTGAGCCCTAAAAATAAAATAGGCTACTTATTTTTTCGATAGGGGCAGGGGAATTGGTACCCCCCATAGGATGCCAATATTATACTGAACCGATTTTCCTGAAATTTTTACAGTAACATCACGTGAGCCCTAAAAATAAAATAGCCTACTTATTTTTTCGATAGGGGCAGGGGAATTGCTACCCCCCATAGGATGCCAATATTATACTGAACCGATTTTCCTGAAATTTTTACAGTAACATCACGTGAGCCCTAAAAATAAAATAGGCTACTTATTTCTTCGATAGGGGCAGGGGAATTGGTACCCCCCATAGGATGCCAATATTAATTATCGCATATCTTAAGAGCCGCTGCACGCATTTTGCTGAACTTTTTGTAGTAGAATCTTCTGAGCCCCGGAATTGAAATAAAATAGCAGCGGGGGTATAGGAATACCCCATAGGACGCCAATGTTTAACATCGCATATCTTAAGAACTGTAATAGTGAGAATGTTCAAACTTTCTAAAAGTCACTCTTATGGTATACTACACTTTTGAAAATAAAAATAAAGCGGGTGGGCGCAGGGGGGGAAATACCTCCCATAGGATGCCAGTGTAGCGAAGCGCACCGGGTTAAGCTAGTATATATATATATTATATATATGTGTGTAATAAATATGTAAGATAAAGATAAGTTTAGTTAAAAATTTTTATATGTTATACGAATTTTTCTTTTATTATTATTGTATCTGAATATGGTTTTTGAGTTAGGTTTTTACATATAAGACATTTTTTTCAGTTTATATTAATTGTTATACTTTAGTTCAAACATTTTTCAAACAGAAAAATTTTTTTTAATTATATTTAATTTCCTGACGATTCTAACCAAAGGTTAGCGAAATATTGAGAATAAAAAATAAAAAATAAATATTAAAAGGACCTGAAGCTTGAATAAATATAAACATTTATTAAATTAAATAAGGTCAAATAAAAAACTGAATATAAAGTATAAAATATATAATAGAAAAGGTGATAAGTCACAAAAAGCTATGTAAAACATAAATGTATTATTTTTAGTTGGTTTGCAAGCCAATAAAGAGTCGGCTATGAAGCAAAACTGGATTTACAGACTTAAAATATATTCAGAACTAAAGACCTTAGAAAGTTTTTTCTCTCTCCTATAAAATGTATACATTGGACTACATCCTTTTCGACTGAATTATATATACTTATATAGGTACATTATATTGAAAAAAAAATTACGGACACACCATTGTTTCACTCATTTTTATGTATTTTTGTATATCAAAGAACTTTTCTTATTAATGCACTTGAAATTTGACAGTTATATAATTCTTCTTTGGTGAACTTTTACTAGACAAATACATATATTCATACGTATATATGGAAAGGTAGAATGGCAATGCATATAAAATTCAAATTCAAAGCCTACTATGATGAAAATATGATACGAAAAACGGTTATATTCAAATGTCAACCCAAACGTTTATTTTTCGGATATAGATGGCACTTGCTGGGATTGAATGTAGAATAATATGTATTTAAATACAGTAAACTAGATGTTTCATTGGAAATATAAAATAAATAAATATTAGGATAAATACTTGGATACTTATTGAAAATTAGATAAGAGATTCTATAAAAAACAAAAAAAAACTTGATGGGATTTCCAAAAATTTTGTACATTCGGAAATTCGTGTATTATCGAAATAAGCAAAACATATTTTTATAATTTAGGGGGGGAATTTCCTTTTTTCACCCTCCTGAAGCCGCGCCCGTGTGGCACACATATACACATGTGAACTAGGCGTATAGCCATTCTAGCGATATAGTCCACGATTTGTGACTATAAGCAAAAAGTACTGTACATAATTTTTTTTTAAATATTTTAACAAAACGTCAAAATTGTATATCGTCCAAAAAGATATAATTTTTTCCAACGATATTTTTCAAAAAAGTTTTTATAATGTAGACCATAACGAAACCAATAGTAGTTAATATAACATACACTGTCCCGTGTTCGAGCACTAGAATATTTACAATCATAAAATCTAAGGTATTTTTTTAGGAATTTTGATAAATTAACTTACAAGTACTGCAATACATACATAGCTATGTATTAGTATAATTAAAATGGGAAACAGCTTAGAAACAAAAGAAAAGTTTTAGCCACCATATCGGTATAGGCACCATTTTTTTTAATATATAAGTTTGGCAACATGTTATCCCTAAATGGATTAACATCAGTAATTTAATTGCAGTTTATTTCGTTGACTCGTCTATAAATGTGGTATACTACCGTAGTCCCATATTTTGAATATATCCTTGTTTATCTAGGTATACGATGAAAAAGCATTCTTTATTTCGTTAAAAGATATCATTTCACACAGCAGAAACATGAATTTTTTCCCCACACGGAAATACTTGGCTACCGTTTCACACACGCCCTTACTATTTACCACGAGTATTTAGGTAATAATTTTACTTAAGTTTAATGGTTACAAATTTGAACTTTTTCAGTATGTAATCGATGATTTGAAGGTATTTAAATGTTCCCATGTGTATTGCTTCCGTCATAATATAAGGAAGGACTAGTAAATTTAACATCTCCATCCTGTCTTTATAACATACGTTATTCTCCGCAAACCAAAAACAATAAAGAAATTCATAAATTTTTAATTTTTAATTTTCATTGCTTTATTTTGTAAAAATATTTTTGCAGACCTTTATAAGAATTTTACAAACTTCTTAAAGGTAGACTTCCAAAGCCTGACCATTTTTCATAATTTGTAATAATTATTTCTTGTAATAATAAACAAAATTGGATATTTCATCGGAAACAATTTAATAATTTGTCAAATAAACAAAAAATAAATAAAATTTCAAGAAATTACGTGCACACACATCAAACTGGCTTCAAATTTTTATGAAAATCAAAAGCATTTTGATTATGTCGCCATGTCGCTTTAGTAAACATAAAATATCTTTTATAAATGGCAATTAATTTTTTTAGAAAAAATATTTTTTATATTCCTACAATTGTTTCAATTTAGACAACAACAGCATTTGAACTTCGGCTCAAATCGATAAAGTTTCATCTGTACAACAAAAAAAACATATTATTGCCCTACAATTAAAAATCGGTCATATTTGCTTTTACATAGGCTTTTTGCACATAAATGGCATGCAAACAAAACTTCTTTTATTACTTAAATGTGTTTTCAACGAGAAAAACAAGACTTCTTTTAGTTTTTTTTATATTTTTTTCATTGCCATGTACATACGAGTACATACATACACACATGCACGCACATACATATACGCTGATAGATGAGAATAAAAAATTCTCTGAGAGTAAAAACAAAGACTATAATTTACTCTCACAAGTGGATTTAGCGGCTAAATCCACCAGAAAAATTGATATAGACAGAAAAATGTATGAACTTTGTATGGCAGTGCAATATCTTTATAAATCTATAGTCTTTGGTATAAGTATCCATATTCACAATGGCGATTAAATACCGTCATGTTTCAATATTTTAAATTTTCTTACTCCATTCATTACGGAACGGGTTCTTAAATATTTCGCTATCACATATTTCTAATTCATTATATGTAAGATTAAGACGAAAACTTGTGTGAAATTTTCATTAATTTTAAACTACACATTTTACATTGAAATTTCTAGTATTATCTTTTCATTTTCCTCATGTGCCAATATTTTTTTAAACCTAAGCAGAGCAAAACAAAATATTTTTCAGAAAAATTTTAAGTGGCACTACCTTGTAATCTTTATACCATGATATTAACTGCCTAATTTCAACAGATGGCTGCTTTCCATTTGGGGTCATTTTCAATATTTTTTTTTCCTAAAGCCTGGTACTCTCTTCAGTATTTCGTGCGAAATGTTGGCAAACTTAATATAAAAAAATTTCTGTGAAATACTCTTTTTATATTACGAAAAACATTCGAAATATTTCCAGCAACAATTTTTTTTCGAAACAAGTATAGCTCATATTATTTCGCAAGGAATTTTAAGCAACAGCTTATGATTTTTTGTAATTTTTTATTTTGTATTTGTTAAGTGGTTTTTATAACATGCGTTTCAAAAAGAAAAATTTAAAAAAGTGCTAAAATAAATAATAAAATAAAATATTTTTGTTTTTTGATTTGGGAAATTATAAAAATAATATTTTTTTACTTTTTTTAATGACAATTAAAAAACACATGACTTTTGTTTACCTTCGCAAAAGTGTTGCATGTAAAGTGACTTTAAATACGTTGTACAAATAAATTAGACGAAAAAACGAAGTTTTTAAATTAACGGCATTTTTATCGTTGATACTTTGATTAGTCCGATTATGCGTTGGACACAAAAAGTTTGTTTATTTTTGTTGTTCATTCGTATTTTACAGTTAATATTAGAAAAGTTCGTTGTTTTTTATTGTTTGGGAAGATGAGAATATAAAGTGTAGAAAAAGTGAAAAACAATTAATTGATAACATTTTTTTTTAAAGGTTTAGAGCACATTTTGGACTTGAAAACACTTGTCCGATTATGCGATGGAGTCACCATAGATTACATAGATATGAAACTCGGTTGTCAAAAACCTTAGTCTGTTGTTAGCAAAAATTTTTTAAAATAAGGGTATTCGGTTCAGATTTTTTTTTTTTTTTTTTTGATTGGAAAAATGGAAAGATGGAAAAATCCAAAGCTTTATAACCACAAACACAAGGAAACATTTTTACACTAAAAGTTCCAATTTAAACAACCTTTAACCAAGTGTAAAAAAATCAGATTGGAAAATTGCAACATTCCAACTTTTAAAGAGTTGGCAATTCGTAAACGTCAAATTGAATGTGGTTGCCACTCTATTAAATATGTTCTTATTTTTTACAAAAAGCACTAAAATTTACATCTCTATTGAAGATAATGAACTATGATTCCTTGAATTCCATTTTAATTAAATATTTTTAAACGTCGTTTTTCAAAAAAAAAAAAAAAAAAAATATATAAAAAAAATTAAGTTAAAAATTCTATACAAAAATATTAAAAAGAACGTAAAAGTAAAAAAAAGAAACGTGTTCAAAAAAAAATGGTCAGATGCAGAAGTTGATAAAGTACTTAGATTTTTTGTCAGATAATAGAAAGTTCGAGGTAAATTTTAAAATGAAGTTTCAGGAAAAATTAATCATCCTTCTTTATTTTAGAAATCTTCAACACAGATATATTATAAACGTTTCTTTGAAGAATATAAGGTAAGTGCTACTTAGGATTCAGTAAAGTGGAAAGTTCGATATTTGAAAAATTGTTTTGGAAAAGCTGAAAGTTTGAGACAACACCGGTGCTGGCATTCCCACAGGAGATGTTGAAAATGGAATTCGTACTGTAAATGGTAAACGTTAAATATGGATAATAAAGATTTTTGAATAATATATTTTGCTATTTTAAAAATTCCGTAAAATGTGTGCCGCTATAATATCGTTTGCAGGATATTTTCGGAGAAAAGAGGCCATGTGAGTTGGAGACGTTCGAGTCAGATGTACACTCAAGCGAATTTTTTTGGTTTTGTGGACTCGGAGGAGTTGGAAACATTACCAGCGGCTGAGTCTTCTTTAATAACGCCCAAGACTCCCATAGGAATTATTGAAGAGGATATAACAGAAACATTAAATGATTCTGAAGAAACTCCAAATCAATCTGAAGAAATCAGCTCCTTAAGATGCAATCTCTCAATTGGCTAAATTTCAAGCTGAGCGAAACGAAACTCAGCGATACTGAATTCATTTCGAGGAAGAAAAGTTCAAAAAAAAAAATGGAGTTTCAGAAAGAAAAATTTCATGCCGAATTGGAACTAAAAAAACAGGAGATGGAATTAAAACTAAAACAAATAGAAAAAGAAGACAACATAAAAGTATTAGAATTGGAAAAAGCGAACGGCTCTCAAAATATGAGTTGGAATTGAAATATAACAAGTAAGAGTGCTATATTCGGCTATGCCGAGTCTTATATACCCTTCACCATGGTGCGATAAGAATAATCTACGTATATAATATATCTGTGGCATTAAATAATAATGGCTAAGGTCGGAATTTCTTGTTTTGAGATATTAAGGGTTTTACCAAAAATAAATTGTTTGGTTTTTATATAAAATTATTAGCCACAGAAAAAAATGCGCATTTATTTAGAACAAAACTCTAAATTTTATAAAAAAAAGTGTTTTTTAAAGGATATAAAAGTAAAAATAGCAAATTAAAAATAATTTATAAATACCAAGAGAAAAAAAAATTTATCGAATGGGATTTGAACCCGGCTAGACCACTTGACCACTGGTACTAAGTAAATAGGCCGTGGAATATTTTTTTCATATAAGCAAATATCTTTGTGTGAGTTTGTTGTTTGGGTATGAAAGCTGAATATGCGAAAAAGGGAAACACACCACCACCACTGGCGTGTTGCCATACAATAGATTTAAAATTTTTTATTTTGGGCATTACTCTTCCATTTTTGGGAGAAAAGTTTCAGGGTTTTCGGGAAATATATGCTGCTAAAAATTTTGGTATATAAAACGTGTTCATATGTCATACTAGAGCCCTAAAATTTAAAATGTTGAGTATTTTCAATAATGTTTTTGTACGGGAGGTACTACGCCCACTTTTCCAATCGCGCCCATATTTTGTGGGATACTGTGT
Source organism: Pollenia amentaria (assembly GCA_943735925.1). NCBI lineage: Eukaryota > Metazoa > Arthropoda > Insecta > Diptera > Polleniidae > Pollenia > Pollenia amentaria. The sequence continues at coordinate 72,112,337 of OX031010.1, forward strand.
ATTGATAACCGATATGTTTGTACCTAATTTGGGGACTTTATCTAGTCTCGTTCTCCAGATATACAGAAATGTATAACGTCTTTGTATGGGAAGTGCCACACCCACTTCTCCAATCCCGCCCATTTTTTTTTTGAGAGTTTGTGTATTGGCAAGCAACATGTTTGTACTAAATTTGAAAGCCGTAGCTCTTGCCGCTCTCGAGATATGCAGAAAAAAAGAATTTAAAAAACAACAACAACAACATGGGATTTATGGAAAAAATTAGAGGTAGTCGTGGTTTTTTGCTCATATCTTAGCCATTTATGGACCGATCTTCCTGAATTTCAATAGCAAACAATTCCGGACTATATGTGACATAAATGTATAAAAACCTAGCCTTCATCATATCTGGGTCTTCGGAAAACCCATTTCAACGGAAGGACAGACGGACAACCGTATTTGAACTTCCCTTCTCATAAGAAGTCAGAATATATATACTTGATATGATCTTAGATCAATATTGTAGAAATTACAAACGGAATGACAAAGTTATATATACCCTTTTAGGGTGAAGGGTATAAAAAGAATTAATGAACTATAAAAAGAATTTATTTTTAAGGTATATAATAAAAAATTTTTTATTTTTAATTTTGCGTGTTTTTTTTTTTTTAATTTAATGAATGTATTGGAAATTAAGGAAACATAATTTGATAAATGGCTTCAAGTTTTGTATTAAATTGGTATTGCTCGACTTCTTCGATAGATGTATCAGATTCTTCTTCGTCAATATTTTCTTGGATTGAATCAATATTATTCGATTAATTTTCAGAAATTTAAATGTTGTGTATAATACAAGTCACTACTATCCACAAGGAGACATGCTTTTATTTTTAGTGTTAGAAATTCGAAACCGCAATTCATTAAGACTTCCAAATCTTTCCTTTAATAATCCAATACAATGTTCTGCGCTGACCCAGTATTTACTGTGATGTAGTTTGAACTGTTTGCGCTTAGAAGAACAGGTGTATGCCGAATACGTAACTTGTGGTCACATGTAATCTGTGCATTGATTGAGTAAATGTGCTTTCGGGAAAAGTAATCTAAAGGTTTAGCGATAGGTGCCTCGGCCAATTGAAATTCTGTGCCATCTACGTAACCAATATCATACGCCAATTTATTACGAGTCTCCTTTACAATTTGTGCTCTTTCTTCTTTATTATTCCAAACAATAAATTGTTTCTGAATTTACAGAAATGCCCCAAATACTGTAGCAATTACGTTATGAATGGTACCACCATCTACAATACCACCAGCTACATTACGAATACTTGCACTTTCCCCTGAAGCACAAAGTCTGTAAATCACTATAGCCAGTTGAAATTCCACACTGAATTTTGTGCATGCATTTTTATGATGAAATTCACTACTGGCAGATATTAGTGTAACAAGATACAGTCGGGCCTCGATTATCCGTAATGGTCGGGACCAGAAGCATTAGGGATAATCGATTTTCACGGTTAATCGAATAAGAATTTTGATTATTAATTTTTTTTAATATTTTTACTATTTAACAAGTGAACATTGGTGTACAAACATATTAACATTATTATTAATTATTATTTATGTACATTTTTAAATTAAATAAGTATGTATTTATTTGATTTTCTACTGAAATCATGAGGCAAAAAAAGGACATTAAACAAAAAAAGAATACAATTTCTTGAAATAAAGTCGTGTAATGCTGTTTGTCTAATATTTTTCAACTTATAATTTTCTTTTATAAGTTTTTCTTGGATGCGATAAACTTGAATTTTATCCTGCTATGTAATTCCGGAACAACCAGGGCTATCCAGGAAATTGAGCAATGTGCTAGATGCCTCTATCGCTTCTTTTAAAGTGGTTTCTGAAACAATTACATCGTCTTCATCAGTGTCTTCCAATCCATTCATCTGAGTTACTATTTGGCATGCTTATAATTTCTTCATCTGACAAAACAGATGGAAGGAATTTTCATCACATTTGAGCCACGTCTCTATATCATCTGTGGTAAAGTCATACGTAATATTGATTATTTGTGCCACATTCCGTGTGGCACCGTGTTCGATATTTCCATACCTATTACAAAACTCAATAAATTTTTGCATAAAAATATTTTATAAAATTTTAAAAATATGCCTACACACCTTCAGAGCAAATTATTCCAAGAGTTTTTCAAAACTTCAGAAATAACAGCGTCCCAAGCATTATCAATAGACCACAGGGCTTTCTTTATATTAAATACTTTCTTAAAAGCTTCTTATTATTTTTTGTACTATAGTTTTACGATAATGGCATTTAAAACTCCATATTACACCCTGATCCATCGGTTGGATCAAGGACATACAATTCGACAGAATTCGAACAGAAGGATTTTGCTATCATCCGTAAGATCGATTTTCTTAAAATGCTCTCTTACCTCTGGCACAAAGTTTTGTTAGACCATTCTTAAAATATTTGCTGCGTTACCCATGCTTTTGAATTGGCCTTGTAAATTACGGATAGCTCGTATACATTTTTTTGGGCTCATGGACGAGCACTTTTACCAATTACTAAAGCTTTGCACTTGTGTGTACCAGCAGCATTAGCGCAAACTAAAGTGGTTAGTCTTTCCTTTGACACCTTACGTCAAACCATACTGCTCTCACTGTAAGATTTTCCGTTGATATCAATTCATTTAATTGTTCTACAAACATTGTGGCACTTCCATAGTCTGCAGAAGATTCTTAAAATTTTGCAACCACCCGTTGGAGTATTCACACTCAGAAAGAATATTTAGTTTTGTGTGGTATATTTTAGCCTTTTATCGTATCATCAGTCCTGTTATTGGAGTGCCTTTAAAACGCTCTTGTCTGAACCATTCGTGAAGTGGCAAATCTACTTTTGGCTCTTCACATTATTTTTTGAATGATCGTTATTAATTTTACCTTTATCTTCAATATTTAAAACGTTTTTTTGTCTTTTTACCACTGGTAACGATGCCATACTAAATATATTTAGATCTAACCAGCCGCACTTCTCAAATTTCAAAATTAAACTAATCACTTGTAAATGCTTCTGACTCATCGTATGCAAACAAGAGAATTCCCCGTTTTCATGTTTATTATATTGTATGTGTGTATGTATGAATTTGAAGTTATTAAAAAAAATTCTGAAATCACGGATAATAGAGGTAATCACGGTTAATCGAAGCAAACAATTTGAAAACATTGCAAACAAAAAACAATATATGATCGTTGGCCATCACGGTTAATCGGGGTTACCGGTTACCCGGAATACGGATATTCGAGGCCCGACTGTAATGGAATTGAGCTTTGCTGCATCGCATCATTTGACGAAAGCTGTTGTCATCAAACTTTGAAAATAATGTTTTTGGGCCATGCTTTAAATTTGGGAATATAATAATCAATTCCATGTTGCAATGACAGCACCACGTGTATATCTTGATAAATAATTTCCAATTCTTCTTCCACCATTTGGCCTCTTGTTGAAGCGTCTATTGATGTACACAGCTCAATAAAATAAGAATGTCAAATTTTAATATGTCCCTTAGGTGGAAACTACTTTACTTACCATTATTTTTATATATGTCCTCTATTTCCATTAAAGACATATTAATAAGATAATTAATCAAATTACTTTTTACACTTTCATTAGGCATCTTGAAAAAACCTAAATATTTGACATTTGATTGACAGGTGGTATTACTTTTTTGTTACACGTCACATATGTACAACTTTACACTTTTAAATTATAACAAATATCGCTCACTTCAACATGAGTGGAGATTTTAATTTTTTGCAATCAAAAAATCTGAACTGAATACCCTTAATGCTTGTTTATATATGCTTTGGTTTGTATGAAATAAATATTCCCCACACTACCAGCCAGTGTGGTCATTTTGCCATTTTTGCAGCGTAATTTAGCATTAACAAAATTTAAAATTTTCATTTAGCTAAAAGATTTACTGCCTATTTCACTAAATCCGAACGAACGAGAATTTGTTTTTGTTTTACATGTAGTTGTGCGAAAGAAAGCGTTCTTTCGACATCGTGAAATTGGCAGTTTGTTTGTTGTGCTTAATTCCCTTTTTAAATAATTGATAAAAAAAAATACTGAAATTGATTGTTGGAGGATAAGCTGTTCCAATGCGCATTTCACTGGTTGCTTAGGCCAGATCATCAGGAAACGTTCTCCTAAATAATTTTAGAAAAGCCAAAGCTATTAGCAAACAAAACTACAGAGGGAATGAGAATTACCTACAAACACTCAAAAAGTCTTCTAATAAATTTTAGCAAGTGCACGTGCATAAAAAACTGAACTGGCAAATTGTTTTTATTTTGATTTCTTGCGAAAACAATAAAAGCACTTTATTTTTGTTTTTAATATGTTTTTTCTTTACCCACTTACAACTACAATTAATGTTGGGAGAATTCCAAATAATTGTAGCGGGAAATGTAAGAAAAGATAAACTCATCACTGATTTATTGTTTGGTATTTTGTTTAAGCTTTGATATCGTTGAAAAGAAGACTTTTTGAGTGTTTGTAGGTAATTCTCATTCCCTCTGTAGTTTTGTTTGCTGATAGCATTGGCTTTTATAAAATTATTTAGGAGACGGGTTCGCCGTTTGCAAGGTGGGGGCTTTACCAGTGGTTGGTGCGCGACATATCGATGCCATACTTTCTCAACCTCGTATCTTAAAAATTACGGTTTGGACTTTTTCATATAAAACGATTGTTTTTTTTGTGTTTGTTTACTGCAAAAACTTATTATTTCAATAATTTATTAATATTTACAGAATTGAGACAAAGTATTGGAATAATAAGTTGTGTAAGTAATAGAACACAAAAAAAAACAATCGTTTTATATGAAAAAGTCGAAACCGTATTTTTTTAAGATACGAGGTTGAGAAAGTAAGGCATCGATATGCCCTTTAAAGGTCAACGTGAAGGTAGCAGTGCCGAGGGCCTGCAAAAAGAAACTAGTCGTTAACAGCTCCCCTCAGCGTCATGGCAAAGCGCTTTTATATGTTAGTTGCCTAGTCCGCGCACGCCGTCACTGTGGGGATGGTCCGACTTTACGGCTTACTCGTGGGAACAAAATGAAGAATGAGAATGATAAAAAATATAATTTCAAAAAACGGAAAGAGAAGAAAGAGGGCCGATCGGACGTCACGGTCGGGGAGTCGGGCAGTGCTTGTAAGGAGGGGTGACCCTATCGGCCGGTCATGACAGCATTATTGGGCATGAGCGACAAGTGCTGACCGACCTTCAGGCGGACAGTATTCTGGAACTGTCGAGTGACTACTGTGGTGAAGCCGTGGCTATTCAGGGGTTGAAGCTGCTGACTGCTATCTGACGAGGAGCATGATATTGAAAGTATATCTGCTCAGTCAGACTACAGAGCCTGTCCCTTCCACCGGTGAGGCCAGGGGACATCAACGCGGACACTCGGGAGAAGACTGTCCACAACTTGTTCGGCAGGGCGCCATGGAGGAGATACCAAGTGCCCCTCCACGTGGTATTAACCCTTATAGGGATCCTGACGAGACATTGGACTTTTAGGGGCAAATGGGACATTGCCATACCGAACTTCTGCAGGCTGTGCGGGGATGCCGAGGAGCTAGAGACGGTTGAGCATGTACAGTGCCACTGTCCTAGGATGCAGGGTCCCAGGCAGAAATGGCTAGATTTCACGACGAACTGGGTTGTATAGCTGGATGTAATCCAACCGATCTACTGGGGTTTGTCAGGGAAATAGCACGACTGTTTCAGTTGGGGGGACCATAGGGGGGACTTGTCCTACGTGGTATCAATCCATCTGCACCAAACCTCAGGTCTATTTTCTACTTTTCTTCTTTACTTTTCCTTTTCTTCTTTTCTCCTATACTGAAGGGATTCACAAAGGACCTCATTGGTCTCCTTCTTAACCTAACCTAACCATCTGGACAGAATGGCGAAGAGAGATCCTTCAACGGTCTCCGCGAGGGACAGGTACCTTCTGAGACGGCACCCCGCCAAGCGTCGCTAAATTCGAAAGAATTTACGGCCCTGTCAGTACCGTTCTGGTTTGGTCCTCTCCCTGGAAGAAGCAGGTGAATGCAGCTTCCAACCCTGACATTGCTCAGAAGAGTAAAGGGGTGGTGGCATCATCAACCTACCGCACGGTCGGCAACTTAGAGGGTGCTGCGCCAGGGACCAAGGCGCTCATGTCTTCGGAACGAGCTGAGGAGGGCAAAGGAGCGACACCCAAGGAAGTAGTGAATTCTATAAAGATGTCTGGTGCATCAACGGCTGAAGCTCCTAAGGATCACAACAACAAGGAGACCATTAAGAGAGTCAGATCTGGAGATGATCAGCCTTCTTCATCGAACAAGAGGGCGAAGAAGCCGATGAGCCTGATTAACCATCTTCAGGTGGTCGTCATCGATCGGAATGATCCAGATGGGAGGATCAGCACCAATCTATGGCAGCCAGTTAAAGGTAGGCTCATAGACGAATTGGTCGTATTTAGTGGCAAAGAGGAGGATGTATCCTTCAATGGTGCAGACTGGGTTAAGGGAGTGAAGATTGTAAAAATTCCTTGTAATTCTTAAGAACCACGATTGGAAAGTGCAGTGACTTTAACCCAGAGGCAAAGCTTGAAGTCATACAAGCCTCCGAACTACCCCTCAGGTCCATAGTGACAGTATGGATTCCACCACCCGTACCCGCTGTGGAAACCATACTGGCAGTAATGGGCAAATAGAACGGTAGGCTCCTTACCAACCAATGAAGGCTTGTGACCTCACTGGTTTGTAACGAGAACACCGGGAAGGACTTCCGGTTCGCCGTAGATCGGGAGTCCATGAAATTCTTAGAGGAGGTTGGGGGGTTTTTAAGTTCGGTTTGTGATGTGTCAGGTCAAAAAAGCTGTTACTAGTGCGAATAAACCTGCACCATTGTGAAGCAGCTTCAGCCGAACTAGCAACTTTCCTTACAAACACTCGGACGGACGTAGAATAAGGAATAAGAATAAGGTTTGTCCCGTCCACAGAGGACAAGGAATGAACGTGCATACTAGCGAGGAATGAATTGAATTTTCGTACTCTTACACTGGCTTCGGTGTTTATACCGTACGTGGCAGTGGATGGCGCAGAGGTGGAAGAATTGGTGGCGTATGCAAGAAGGAGCGGTGACATCCTGGCTTTGGGGTGTGGTGCAAATGCACATCGTAATCAATGGGGGAGCGCTGATATTAACAAGGGGTGAGTTAATGTTTGATTTTATAACTCCTAAAAATCTTATTGCCTGTAATATGGGTAACACTCCGACGCTCAGAAATAAGGATAGGCAGGCAGTTATAGATCTGACATTAGTGAACCGCGACGAGCAAATTGTTGTGGATTGGAGGGAGGCAACGGACTGTACTTTCTCAGACCATAGCCGTATAGCCTATATACTGAATTTTTGCCTGTCTAGGGTTAATCCGTTTAGGAACCTGAGGAGGACGAATTGGGACTTCTTTAATGAAGGCCACGCTGTCAACTGATGTGGAAGGTGATGTGAACGGATTCTCATCTGCTAAGAGAGAGCTTTGAGCTGTCTTGCCCGGTTACTTTTCCGGGTAGGCGTGAACAACCCAAATGGTGGACCAGGGAACTTCAGGTTCAAAGGTCGACGGTAAGGAGGCTGTTTACCAGGGCCCAGCTCACGGGAGCACCAGGTGATTGGAACACCAATAGGATGCATTTCAATAAGTATAAGGCGGATCTAAAAAGGGCGAAGCGGTTTTCATGGAGGCAGTTCTGTGAATCCATTGATGATATCAACGAGTTGTCTAGATTCCGACGGATTTTATCCAAGGATCCTAGGACCCTGGGGTATGTCCAAAGGAATGACGGCTCATGGACTGAGGCTAGCTCTGAGACCCTAACCTTATTCATGGCGACGCACCATCGGTATGAACTATGGTCAATGGGACGGAATATCTGTGACAAGGGAGAAGCTTGAGTGGGCTGTCAATACCTTCGACCCATATAAATCACCGGGTCCGGACGGTATTTTTCCGGCCATGCTATGCAATATCCCGGACGACGCATTATTTCTGCCGGTGAATATATTTAGGAAATGCCTCAGTAGGAGGTATCTGCCTAGGGGGTAGAGGTTTGGGTAATTTTTATACCCAAGGCTGGTAGGGCAGACTACTCGAAGCCGGTAGAATTCAGGCCTACTAGTCTGTCTTCATTCTTATTGAAGACACTAGAGCGACTAATAGATCTCCATCTTAGGAGTAATATTGATACCCAACTCATTAGCAACGCTCAACGTGGCTACCTTAAGGGTAAATCTGTTGAGAGTGCGCTACATGAGGTGGTGGGTTACATTGTGCAAGGCTTGAGACATAAGGAATACACTCGCCGCGATTCTGGACATGGAAGGAGCCTTTAATAACATTAGGATTGAGGCAATTAGGGATTCGTTGGTAGAGCTGGGAGTCAAAGACTTTCTGGTGGAGTGGATAGTCTGCATGCTTAGAAGCAGGATTAGGAGGAGGGTTACCATGGGAACACCACAAGGAGGGGTTCTATCGCCTTTAATGTGGTTGCTCGCGGTCAACGGGATTTTCAGGTCCTTTGATTCCATGGGCAGGAAAGTCGTTGCCTATGCGGATGACATAGTTCTGCTGGTCAGAGGAAAATTTCTGTCCACGATCGGTAAATTTATGCAGGTGATGTTGGGCGATCTCTCGGCATGGGCAAAGGATAGGCCCCTGGGTGTAAACCCTACGAAGACGGAACTGGTCCTTTTTACCAGGAGGTACAATATAGTGTTTTAGGGGACCAGTGCTAGATGGAGTCGAGTTAACTTTATCGGACAGTGCTAAGTATTTGGGTAACTTCCTCCACTGTAAATTGTCGTGGGAGAGAAATACTCAGGAGAGGATGAGAAAGGGACTCAACGCCTACTTCACATGCAGGAACTCCATCGGTAAGAACTGGGGACTTAGACCGGATATGGTAAACTGGATTTACACGTCGGTGGTTAGGCCAATTCTTACTTATGGATGTACTATTTGGTGGGATGCGTTGAACGTGGATAGCTATAGGAAGATGCTCAGCAAGGCTCAAAGGAGTGCAGCTCTTGGCATCACAGGTGCAAGAAGCACGCCACAGTCAGCGTTGGATATCCTACTATATCTGTCCCCTATTGAGCATTATGTGAAGAGTGTGGCTGCTAGGAACTTATGTAGACTCTACGAGTCATTGGTTAGACCTAGGCGGGATGATCACACGAAAATTTTGTACGAAGTGGGTCTGCTTGATTTGCTTGATAGTATTCTCGAGGGAATTTCAGAGCATTGGAGTATGACCCTAGACTTCGGTATAACACCACCAGTGGAGTTCCCGGATAGGAAAGTCTGGCGTGGATCCATTGGACTATTTGACGGATGGATCCAATATGGAAGCCGGCACTGGTGCCGGGTATTTATTAATTTACTCTTGTACTAAAAACATATTTTATCTCTTTCTTAGTTGTATATGATATTATACATAAAAATTATCATTAAACAAGACATTGTGAAAATAGAGTTTTTTAGTTAATAAAGACACACTAAAATATTAACATCACATGGCGCAGCCAATGGTAGTTAACAAATGTTAACAAGAAATAAAAAGCATTTGAAAGAGGAAACCGAACACGTGGATTCAGAAGAAGAAGAGATTTTTACAGAAGCAACAGGAATTGTTGAAATAAAAAGAATGGATTTTGTTAAGCAGGTTAGCAGTTTGTCCTTGGAAGAAAACGTGTCAGAAAACTGGAGAAAATTGAAACAGAATTTTGAAATTTTTTTGGAGGCGGCTAATTTGACAGGCTAACCCGATCAAAAGTGGCAGTTCTCCTTAATGCTGTGGGCGAAGAAGGATTGGAATTGTTCCAAACATTTATCTGAGGCAAATAGAAAAAACTATGCACAAGTTATAGCAGCCTTCGAAAAATTCTGTGTCCCAAAAAAACGTATCGTGTACGAAAGATTTTTATTTTTCTCAAGAAACCAAAAAAAAGGAGAACCAATCGACAATTTTTTGGTGGACATCAAAAAGTTGGGAAAAGCGTGCGATTTTGGTGATCAACTAACTTCATTGATGAGAGATCGTATAGTTCTTGGAATCAACAACAAATGATTACAAGAAAAGTTGTTAGAGATTGATGGTGACTTTGAGAAAGCTGTAGAAATGTGCAGAGCTGCAGAAATATCTGAAGGTCAATCAAAGGCTATACAAATGAAAGCTGGTGTGGTTGCTGGTAATGGTGTTGCTGTCGGTGGTCTTGTGCATCAAATAAACAAAAACAAAAGGGAGAGTAGTTTCAAAAATAAATTTTGTAAAAATGAAAAGTCATTAGGAAACAAACAAAATGATTCATTTTTATGTAAAAAATGTAATAGAACTCATAAGCCAAAAACAATGTCCAGCGTTTGGTAAAAAATGTATAAAATGTAATGAAGTGAATGATTTTGCTGTATGTTGTAATAAGAAATCAGTATCTTCTATTGATAATTTTGATGATAATAATGAGATTTTTACGTTAATATGATTTCAGATAAACAAGAGAATAAGTGGGTGCAAAAACTAAAAATAGAAAACAGTTTTATTGAAGTGAAGTTGGATACCGGCAGTGATGTAAATATTTTGCCATACAATGTTTTTAAAAATATTAAATCAAAGGATAAAACCAAGTTAATTAAACCAACAAATACGGTACTCAAAGCCTATGGTGGTCAACAAATCGTGCCAAAGGAAGAATGCTTTTTGAAATGTTTCTACAACAATAAAATAAGTAATGAAAAATTCATAATTCTAAACGAAAATTTTTGCTCCATTTTGGGAGCGGGAGCTATTGACAATTTGGAAATAGTACAAAAGGTAAATATGCTGGATATAAAACCGGAAGAAATATTAAAAAAAGAAGAATTTGTAAAAACGAATTTGCATGATTTTAAAGGAGTGGGTACATTCCCAGGTAAATATAAAATCAATTTAATGTACGATGCAGTTCCTGTAATTCAGCCACCAAGGAGAGTTCCATTAAAAATATTAAATAATCTTAAAAAATCGTTAAATGGTTTGGTAGATAAAAACATAATATCAAAAGTCGACAAACCAAGAGATTGGGTGCATAACCTGGTAATAATCGAAAAATCTGATGGTACTTTGCGTTTATGCCTAGACCCCAGAAACTTAAATAAATACGTCAAAAAAGAGCAATATTTGATTCCAGCCCTAGATGAAATATTGCCAAAACTTAATAATTGTAAATTTTTTAGTGTTTTAGACCAAGTGGAACTGGACGAAGAATCTAGAAAATTATGTACTTTTGCTACACCCTTTGGTGCATTTCATTTTAATAGATTACCATTTCGGTTAAGCACAGCACCAGAAATTTTTCAAAAGAAAAATGAAGAACATTTTTCTGACATTCCCAATATGGCTATATACATTGATGATATTCTTGTATATGGTGAAACATTAAAAGAACATAATGAAGCTTTAAATAAGGTGATTAACAGACCAAAAGAATTAAATATAAAATATAATCCAAATAAACTTCAATATAAAATTGAAGAGATTGAATACCTTGGTCATAAATTTACAAATAAGGGAATGTTACCAAGTAAAGAGAGAATAAATGCAATTCAAAATTTAAGAGCTCTGAACAACAAAAAGGAATTACAAAAATTCTTGGGCTTAGTTAATTACGTGAGATCTTTTATATTTGTATTTGTATTTATTAATTTGATTTTCTAATACAACAAGACACAATATCTTATAAATTACAGCATTAGAATCAGACAAGTTAAAGTATATTTAAATTTAAATAGAGTAAAATAAATAAAGTAAAGGTTTAAAAAAATAAAAAAATTTACATATAAAACATTAAAAAAATTTACGAAAAATATTCCCTTAGTAATTTTCTAAATCTTATAGCGTTGCTAGTGATTTGCAAATAACTTGGAACTTGATTCCAGAGACGTATGCTTAATATAAAGTATTGGCATTCAGAAGCATGGTCACGATGAGAAAATTTTATTAAATTTTGGCCTCTACACGATCTAGAAAACTGCAGACGTTCATAAAGATATTTTGGCTCCTTTGTCGTTATTATTTTGTGAAGTAATATTAAGTTTTTGAATTGAAGATAGTTTGAAAATTACATATTAAATAAACGACAAGAGTGCTCCGATATATGATCAAATCTTTTTAAAGAGAAAATGTAACGGATGATATTGTTGTATGTTACGGTCAGCTTTCTCATATCATTTGTGTTACAACCAGTAAAAATTTCAGATGAGTATAAAAGTGTCGGAAGAAGATATGTTTTTGCAAGTAATATTCTTACCTGCAGAGGTGTAAACAGCTGAGTAGCCCATAAACTTCGCAACATGCCATATACTTTACCACAAACTTGTGTAATGTGATTCGACCAGGTTAAAGTTTTGTTAAATAGTACTCCTAAATTTCTTGATGAATCTACAACATCTATTCTCGAATCACCAAGAAATAAATTTACCTCAAAATTTATATGAGAGGCTCTTTTACATATTAATATGCATTTGGATTTATAAGGATTAAGTCGCAAACCGTTAGCCGCTGCCCATGTAAGTATTTTCTCAAGATCATGATTTAACTCCCGTATTTTCATATTAGCTGACTCTTTAGGACTACTGAGATACAGCTGAACGTCATCAGCATACATTTGTATACTAGAATACGATAGTTGGTTTGGTAGATCGTTCGCATATAAGAAGTATAGCAGGGGTCAAAGGATGGATCCCTGTGGGACACCTCTAGTTACTTGTAAAGAACGCGATATAGTTTCGGCATTTGCAATGGATTGGCATCTACTTGAGAGGTATGATGACAACAGTTTCACCGCAAACGTGGAAAATTTAAATAATTTTTTATTTAATTATACCGAACTTAGCTGAAATAACTTCATCCTTAAGAGAGTTATTAAAGAAAAATACTCTCGTTGTTTGGCAAAAAGCTCATTCAAATACTGTTGTTAAAATAAAAGAGATGGTAGTTAGTTCTTCAGTACTAAAGCATTTTGATTAGAGTTTGTTGCCGGGATTTCTCGTCCCGGGAATTCCCGGGATTTTCAGTTGTTTCCAATTCCCGCTTTCCCGGGAATTTATTGCGGGATTCCCGGGAAATTTTGTAGAAAATCTTTTTTTAAAACTTTAGTAAATTTATGTAAGACTTGTGTCTTTTGTTGTTTTATCCAACTTAATTTCACCACAATATTTAAATTTTCTACAGTCTAAGGCTTTTAAACTTATTTTTGAGAATGGGCTTTATATTGGGCCTATGATAAATTATAGACCTTTCATCACGAAATTTTATTTCTAGTCCTAGCAAACTGAAGTGTAAATTTTACAACATTATTAAAAAGCTTTCGGTTAAGAGCGCAGTAAAGTGTTTTCCTAGATTGTGTTTTATATGCGGCATTTCAAGTGATTTTGAGTCTTATGAAGTAGAAAGTAGAAATTTTTTTGCATTTTGCCACAAATTTATGTTAGTTTTTGTTGAGTTTTTAGGTAGGTAGTTGCACATTTGGGTGCATAACTCTTTTCCTACTGAAGCGATTCTGCTGGAATTCAATCCCAAACAGCCTAGAAGGTCTAGAAATATTTTGACACTCAAATGGCAAAATCGGCTTAGAATTAATAAAGGACTAAATACAAATACTTTATGGGACCTTAGATGAATATTAAAAAAAATATCACATGGAATGACAAACTTCGTATACCTTCATACACCACTGCTGATTAAGGGTTATAACATTGTAAAAAATATGTTATTTAATATATGTAGTAAATTAAATTTCTCCTTTCTGCTGAATTTGTTAAACGGTAAAATTGTTTCAGAATTCCTACTTCGTAATATTGAGCTTTTAGTTCCTAATCGCCCTTCCAGAATTTTTATTCCCGTAAGACTAATACTTTTATTCTAATTATGCAAATAAGCTCTGAATTTGACAATGTATATACGTATGTATATTGATTTCTATTATCCTATTGACATCAATATAACCTCTTAAGTGTTTTCAAATAATTTGAATCTTAAATTTTTTACTTTTTTGTTACATAACAGATACTAAATTTAATTATGTTAAGCGTAATAGCCAATAAGAAATATTAATTTCGTTGGAGAAATAAGTAAATAAATAAATACAAAATATTGGGCGGGAATCCCGGGATCCCGGGAATTTGATTTTTATTTCCCGCTTTCCCGGGAATCCAAAAAGTGCGGGAATAAAAAAACTCTAATTTTGATGAAAAAAAAAAGAAATTTTTATACAGACTGATGCATCTCAAAATGGTTTGGGTTGTTGTTTATTACAACAGAATGCACCAATTGCTTTTGGCAATTATTTTTAGTTGCAGAAAATTTCATCATTATATTTATGGAAGAGAGGTAATCCTCAAAACAGACCCCAAACCGCTTATAGAAATTATGGATAAAGAAATTCAAAAAATACCATCTGGAAAGTTACAACGTATGCGTTTACGTTTATTAAACTATAATTTGAAATTAGAATATTTACCAGGTAAATACATGTACATTGCAGATTATCTATCAAGAAACCCATTAAACTTGAAATCTTCGGAAGAGCCAGTTTTTTACGAAACTATATTATCAATCAATGTTAGTGAGAGAAGTGAAAAGCAGATAAAAGATGAAACTAAAAATGATGCGAATTTAAGTAAAATTATGTCGTTTTATAAAAATGGGTGGCCAAAAGATAAAAGCAAGGTACCAGAAAGTTTACATTTCTATTTTAGGAAGCGAAATGACATAATTGAAAATGATGGGATTTTATACTACTATAATAAAATAATGATACCTGATTCTTTGTACGTAGACATGTTGAATTTACTTCATGAATCTCACATGGGTATTGGTAAAACACAAAAAAGGGCGAGATCTATAATGTACTGGAAAAATATGAACACAGACATAGAGGAAAAAATTTTCAACTGTAAAATATGCGATCAATTTTCGAAAAACAATATTAAAGAACCTATGAAACTACATGAAATACCCTTAATACCATTTCAAAAAGTTGGATGTAATAGCAACTTTTGATGGAAAAGACTACCTTATTGTAGTGGATTATTTCAGTGAATGGATTGAATAAAAATTACTACGTAACAAAACATCATTAGAAATGATAAAGCACTGGATGGATATTTTTTCTCAATTCGGTATATCCAAAATAATATTTGCAGATAATGTTCCATTCGGTTCGTTTGAACGTAAATCTAACGTGTTCCCCTTTATATCCAAAATCAAACGGATAAGCTGAAAGAGCTGTGCAAATTATAAAAAATATTTTTAAAAAAACCACAACATTTGAAGAAAAATGCGTGCAATTAATGGAGTACAGAAACACTCCACTACAAGACATAAATTTGTGTCCATCACAAATGATGTTTAATCGGTTGTTAAGAACAAAACTACCAGTCTCCGACAAACTACTATTGCCAAACTACAATCACAACATAAAGCAACAAATTATGAAAAAAAAACTTAACATAAAACAAAATATTATAACATTTCTTCGAGAAAAGAGCAACAATTTCAGGGGGGAGATAAGGTATTAATTAAAGATCATAACAAGTGGAAAAATGGAGTCATAATAAAGAAATACAATACCCCACGTTCATACCTTGTTAAAGATGACGATGGTAGAGAGTATCGAAGAAATAGTTAGTTTTTGAAAAATAAAAGTAGCTTGGTATCCAAAAACACTTCAATGAAAAAGGGGGAGATGTAACGTTACATTATAAGTAATGTTAACGTTAACTAATCTCAACATTATTAGTTATGTTAACGTTTACTAATGTTAATATTATAACAAAGGTCATTTGGACAAATATATGATAAATAATAATAATAAAACAAAAGTAAATAATAACGGTAATTATTATTTACTCTTGTACTAAAAACATATTTTATCTCTTTCTTAGTTGTATAAATATCATATACATAAAAATTAGCATTAAACAAGACATTGTAAAAATAGAGTTTTTTAGTTAATAGACACACTGAAATATTAACATCACAGGCATTGACAAATTATACGGAGCAATCGTGCCTGGTCGCTCGGTGTAGGGATGCTCTGAGGGAACTCATGGAAGTATTCACATTAAGGCTATGTTGGATACCCGGACACTGCAAGTTGGATGGCAATGAGGAGGCGGACGAGCTCGCGAGAGAGGGTTCGAGTCTGGACTTAATGGTAAGGGACGGGGGAGCCCCCCCTATGTCACTACTATGAGGTGATACGGAAAAGATTCCGTGATGACGTTAACCGATCCTGGAAAGACAGAACGGATTGCAGGGTGCCTGGGGCACTATGACCTGGATTGGACGCAGGGGCAACCAAGGTTCTAGTGGGGTTGGATAGGAGTGGTCTCCGGACTTATAGGCTTCTTGACGGGTCATTGTTCTTTCTGTTAGGGCTTTTACGAGTAAATGGGACAATGCCATACCGGACTTCTGCAGGTTATGCTATGATTCTGAGCAGCTAGAGACGGTTGAGCATGTACTGTGCCACTTTCCTATGATGCAGGATCTCAGACAGAAATGGCTGGGGGATAGATTTCACGACGAACTATGGTGCATCGCTCGATGTAATCCAGTCGATTTACTGGGGCTTGTCAGGCAAATAGGACGGCTGCTTCTGTTAAGGGTACTGTAGAGGGAGTAACTTTCCCACGTGGTACCTACTAATATATTTTACTCTATCTATCTGTTTATTTCTTTACTTCTTCAATTCTTTCTTTTCTCTACCTCCTTTCTGAAGGCATTCACAATGGACCGCATTGCTATCCGAGTGGAGGTGTGCCATTGGGCGCATAACCCTTCTTAACCTAACCTAACCTAGCATTATTTTAAAAATTTTGGAGAATAGTTTTATTAATTTTACTTAAATTTCTTTATAAATTATAATAAATTTAATTTACAAATAGTTGTACCCAAAATTCAATTTCGTATCAAAATGGAATCCTCTTATATTAAAATAGGGAATATTAGAAATGCGCGCATCATGTTGATTATAAAAATTATTTGCCCTTTGATATTACGATATTAAAGTACAAGGAAATTTTACTCTGTATTTAGATAAAAAAATTTGTAAAAAAGTGTAAATGTTTGAAAAATGTTTTGCTCTAAACCGCTGAAAAAATTATAATTTTAAAACTTCAGCTTTTCTTAAACTAGAAGAATTAAAATGATCAAAAAATTTTGTAAGGCATAGAAATAAAATCGTTTGAATTTTGTAGGTATCAGAGGTTTGCGGGTCCCCTAAATTTAAAATTTAATCTCAGCTACATATGCTACTTATTTACGAACGAACGCTTCTTTCGCATAAATACATATGAAACACAAACAAATTTTTGATATTGGCAGTTTAGTTTCGAATAAAATTTGATACTGGTAAAAAATTTCAACAAATATCTTTAAAAAATTTTGGCATTATTTTAAGCATTTTTTAAAATAATTTTTAGCATGTTTTGGTCTTTTCTAATGCCAGATTTAACTGTAAAAATTTTTAAGATCTGGTCACACTGTTCCCAGCAAAAACAAATTGAACGTCTGAAAAACTTCTCTTTTTTTTAAGTATGCTTCTATTTTTAATGATATTTAATCATTTAATATCTATAGATATTTGAGAATGGGTTTAATGGGTGATTAAAAAATAAGAATAAAATATTAAGTGAAAAAAGTGGCGCAAGCGCATAGTTTTCAAGTTGTAGACCTCTAAAGTTTTTCACTACATTTATGAACGTATAGAGCCAATATTGGTGTAATTTTGAAGCTTTTGAATAGGTCTTTCTTTATATACAATATTTATTTCAATATTCTTAACCCATTAAAAAGGAATGAGAAACTATGGTATAATAATTTAATAGAAGAAACAAATGTAAAGATGTGTAATGAAATCAAGAAAGTAATAAACGAAACAAGTATCAAACAAAAACAACTTTCGTTCTCAGAGGCGGTTAAAAAAACAATAGTGTTGCCAGACTTATATAAACAAATCCCAGTAATTGTTAAACCAAAGTCAAGATATGGAGGTGAAAAAATAAGAGAGGAACTCAATAAAAAAGTTGATCCTGGAAATTTAAAAAATAGGTGCGTTCGAGTTCTTTTACAGTAAATTGCAGTAAATGAGTAAACTTAAAAATTTGCTCTCCCAAAAAGCTGTCCAAAAATGTACGCGAACGCAAAATTTGTAAAAATTCGTAAAATAAAGGCAACAGCTGATGGCAAATAATTGAAGTGTTGAAAAATTTTACACTTTCGACTACTTAATTCGTTTTCTTATCGGTTTGCTAATTTCTGTCCGGTTAAATTTATTCAAAAGTACATGAATACTTTTTTTGCTATTGATTACTTAAATAACAAGTGCAGTTCTAAGTACCCAAATACTTCATACTTCTACAACTCTAAAAAACTAACATAACAAAAAAAAGTTTCAGAAGTAGGTATTTAACCAAAAAATGCTTCACAAACACGTTTAATTAATATTTTTTTACGTTTTGTTTTGGTTTAATTTGATCCACCTTTTTTTTAACCATTTTTTACAATTTGTATGCATCTTGTTTGTTATCTTTTGCATGTTTACCTTTGAAACATATATATGTTTTTTTGTTTTACTGAATTTTACTGCAAATTTCTGCAGTAAAAATTTGTAAGTACTCAATCAAGAACGTTCACTTTACGCTCGCAATTTGTGTTCTCATTTACTGCATTTTGTGTACTCGAACGCAATTTCGTAAAATGCAGTAAAGGTCAGTAAAAAATAGTAAAAACTTTTGTGTTCTTGAACGCAGCTAATTACGAATAAGCCGGAGAAATTGAAACGTATTGATACAAACTAAACACGCAGAAGAAAGAGATAAGATAACAAACGCAATACAAAGCCAATACAAAAGATCTAAACGTTGATATAAAATATATGAGTTTTAAGTATTCAGATAGTGATATAATTGAAAAACTAAAGATTTAAAATCTATTCCTAAGGGACAGTTATATTAAATAATAAAAACCTATGACTACAAGAGAAAAAATCTAACAATATACAATGTGGAGATAGCAACAGATGGTGAAACGTGTTCAAAATTAATCAGCAAGCAAAGGGTGAATATAGGCTGGGAACGAAGCAAAGTATTTGACGGAACTGATGTGCTTCAATGTTTCAAGTGCAAAGGTTATAACCATTTAGCTAGTGAATGTAAAAACGAATAAACCTGCTTTCAATGCCACGGAAAATATTAATATAATGAATGTAAAAATTATATCATATTAATAACCCCTATGGTGAAAAACAAGTGGAATTTTTGTTCTCATGAAATTTTTATTCCCCTGGAAGGGAAAAATGCTATCGTGAAACACCAGTGAACAATTTTTCGAGCTATCAGTACTCAGTGAATGTAAAAAAGAAGAAATATTAAAAAACATTTAAAAAAAATTTTTTGTTCAAAAATATACAAGTATATTTTAAAAAAAAGTTAAAAAAAACAAAATAAAATATATTTTATTGGAGTGATAGTTTGATTGCACCATTAGCTTTTTGCGCTTTTATGTAGTAAAACAATTTCTAAAATTCTGTCACCACGTCATTGAAAAGCTTCATAACTCCTTAGGCAATCGACCTGTTTTTTGCATTTTGTTGAACAATATACATATAAGTTTGTACCTCTTTTTCCGTTAATTTACCTTAAAATTAATTTTGTAAGCTTCAATATTCGAATTATGAGAAGAATTACTTACTAAATGTGTTGTTCCCCAGAAAAAATTAAGTGAGAAATTCAAAGGAAAAAGTGTACAAATTACGAGGTAAAAAATTGTTCACGAATTTTTTCCCGCGAACATTGTTTTCACGTTATTATTCTCCTATGAATTAATTTTTTTCATGGGAGTTTTTCATGATCGCAAATACGTGAAAAGGGGACAAATTACGAGGGAAAAATTATTCACGATAGGGGTGAATATGTATAAACTGTTAATTTAGGCTTAGACGTAAGTCGCTTTACGATTTTTTTGAAGCGAATTGAACTGAAGCAAAAGTAAATTTGAAAAAAGCTCTAAAAATTTTTAAAAATAAAATATTAATCGGTAATAAAAATAGACAGGACTATTATAAAACCATTAATAAAATAATTTGTCGTGTGTGCAATTAAAAAATTAATATATATAATAAATATTTATTAATTAAAATTTAAAAAGGAAAAAAGTACCAGCGATGGCTGGCTGCCATCATTGTAAAACCGCCATTCGTGGAGATTCTGGTTTAATATGTGAAGGAATTTGTAAGAAAACATACCACAGTACAATAAAATGTTTGGGAATAGATCAATACTCGCGTCGAATACTAGATTCGTGTAACTACATTCGATTTTAAGTGATTTGGCACTTGCAAAAATACAAGATGATGTTAACAAAAACAAAGAAAACTTGGCTGAATACAAAGGGGTATTTAAGGCGGTATTAAAATAAAACGAAAATGAAATTATACAACTTCTCAAAGTAATTGAAAAACGATATGAAGAAAGACTTAAAATGAGATAAGGCTCAAAAATCTTGTGACACAAATGTTAAAGAAATTAAAAACTTATACGGGGTTATAAACGAACACGAAAATAAAAATAAGGAAATGTGTAATATTATTGAAGAGAAGAATAAAAACATGTGTAATGAAATTAAAAAAACAATAAAAGAAACAAGTGTCAAAACAAGTAAGATATCATATTCAGTTGCATAAAAAAATAATACTGTGTTGCCAGACAAAAATAAACAAAACCCGCCGATTGTGAAACCGAAAGAAAAACAAGATATCAAAAAAACTGAAGAGGACTTAAATGATAAGGTGAATCCAACAAATTTAAAAATAATTAATGTAGAGCAAAGAAAAAATTAATCTGTCGTTATTCAAAGTGAAAGCAACGATGAAAGAGAAAAAATAAAGGAGGCAATACAGAATGAATTGAGTGAAGCGTATGAAATTAAAGTACCAAATCAAGTAGACATGACAATTAAAGTAATAGGCATGACGTTTAAATTTACCGAAACTGAACTTATTGAAAAATTAAGAAAGCAAAATGATATACTATATAATAGCGAGTTAGAGGCAATAAAAGTATATGAACATAAAATGAATAACCGAATAATATATAGAGCGAAAATTAAAATAGACAATAATTCCTACATAAAAGTAATGAATGCCCAAAAAGTAAATATTGGATGGGAAAAATGTAGAATTTTTGATGGCGCGGATATAATACAATGTTTCAAATGCTATGGTTACAATCATAAATCAAAACAATGCAAAAATCAAGAAACATGCTTTAAATGTCATGGCAACCACAAATCGTTTGAATGTAAGAAGGAGGTTATTAATAAATGCATTAATTGCGTAAGGATGAACAATAGATTGAACCTAGGACTAGATGAAAATCATAGTACGATATATAGAGAGTGCCCGGTGTATCAAAATAAGCTGAGTGCAAAAAAGAGAAGAATTGGTTTGTCAGCCTAACAATCACGGCAAATACATGGCATATATACAAATATACAAGGATTAATAACTATAATCAATTAGAAATAATCACAGAAATAAAAAAACCTGAATTTATTATACTATCGGGAACCCATTTAACGGAGAATGTAGAAGAACAAGAAATAAAATTAAAAGAATACAATCAGCATACAAGATTATCAAATTAATCAAGAACAGGAGGCGGTATAGTTTACTTCAAGGAGAAATGTAATGTGAGAAAAATTGCTGAAAAAGTGGTTGATTATAAAATTTGGATAACAGCATATATGGCAAAATATAAAAAACAAAATTTATTATTATTGCTGTTTATAGATCACCGAGTAGTGCCGATATGGAATTTATCGAATCCTTTGAAGAAATAATGGAAGTGATAAATGAATTTAACTGTGATATAATAATTGCGGGCGACTTTAATATTGATTGGAATAAAGACGAATTTTACAAAAATAAATTAGAATGTTTAATGAACGATAATGGCCTTAAGCAAATAATGAACGAATTCACGCGAATAACAATAAGCTCAAAGAAAATAATAGACTATATAATAACGAACAATCAAAACATATCGGCAAATAATGTTGCGAACAAAATAGCGGACCATGAAGCAATCGACATAATAATTAACAATACCAATAATTGTAATGTAAACATAAATAAAGAAATAGAAACATTTAAATACAGCAACGATCAATATAACAAAGAAATAGCAGTGATTGAAAATACGAGAAGAGCGTGGGCAAACTATAAATCAATCAGAAATTATTATAAAGTTACAATTGAAAACGAGAAATGTAAATATATTAATAACAAAATAAATGACGCCAAAGACTAAAAAGAAATGTGGACGATAATAAAAACCCTTATTCTCAAAAAAAGCCCGAATGTGATCAAATCTGTGATATTTAACCAAATAGAATGTAAGGAGAATTTTGAAATGGCCAATAATTTTAACAAATATTTCGTAAATAGTATTAAGGAAATAAGGGATAAAATAAATAATGTGCAATATATCAGCAAAATACCTGTGATAAACTCAATTTTTGTGCAATAAATTTAATTGAATTAAAATCTATATTTAGAAATTTAAAAAATAAGCCGGACTACAACAAAATATCCAGTAAAATGATACTAAATAGTTGGAATTTAATAGGAAAAACAATATTATAAATAAATCACTAGGAACAGGAGTATTCCCTGAAAGTTGGAAAGAGTCTATAGTAACACCAATTGAAAAGATTGCGCAAACAACAAAATGCGAAGACTTTCGGCCAATAAACACATTGAAGACATGCGAGAAAAAAATTGAAAAAGAAGTTAAGGATCAATTGGAGAAGTATATGGAATCAAACAACTTAATATCCAAATATCAATCGGGATTTAGGAGAAATTTCTCATGTGAAACAGCAGTAAATTACCTAATAAATAGATAGAAAAAATAGAAAAAAGTAGAGAAATTGTTGCAATTTATTTGGACTTTAAACGAGCATTTGAGACGATAGATAGAAATGTACTACTGCAAAAATTATATAAATATGGCATCCAGGACATAGAACTGAAAAAGGTTAGGTTAGGTTCCATGGGCAGCCATCGAGAGACAGCTCACTTGGGTCCTTTAGCAGTCCCTTTTTGATACCCAGCGCCAATGCCCATCCCGAAGAGCAGTTATTCCGATGGCGTCACTACAAGGTTGAGCCAATTCGACTTCCTAATGAAGAGAAGAAACAATCTTAGTTCTATTTTTGATAGATCCTCCAAACAGGAAAACACCGGTTCTCCCAGGTATTTTCCCTGATGCCCCGTAGCCCAGGGCATTGACAGAGAAAGTGAAGCACAGAAGGCCAAAGTGCCCTGGATGTGGAGCAGGTGGACTCACGGGTCCATCCCTCTTGCGCAATTCTATAGTTCTCGCGCCGAATGAGTGACTTACAGTGAGCCATTGGAAGGCCAATGAATTGATCAATGAATGTTTCATCCATACGACCACCTTCCTTGGCCAGCTCATCTGCTATCTGGTTTCCCGGGCAGTTTGAGTGCCCTGGTATCCATATAAGCATTAACTCTGAATGTTCAGCAATCTCATTCAAAGACATCCGACATTCCACAGTCAACCTAGATGTCGTATAGACACCCGCAAGAGAGGCAATGACAGCCTTGCTATCAGTAAATATACGTATATCTCCCGATACGCGATAATACTTTAGCCAGTTGGCTGCCCGCTTTATAGCCCAGATTTCCGCCTGCAGGACACTACATCCATCCTGCAGACAAAAGGAAACTTTAACGCCCAGTTCCTCTATGTAGAAACCTCCGCCAACTCTTTCCTCCTTCCTTGAACCATCAGTGTATACCCCCAGGGCTGGTTCATGGAAGGTGCCCATGACCGACAGCGCACTTTCGTGCGCTATATGTGTCGCATACCTCACGCCAAAGAAAGGCTCCGGGGTGCAGTAGTCCACTCCTTCAGGGACAATCGAGTATCCCATTATACTGGAGTGTCCATAGTCACGGTTCGACCAGCCGTGTGCCGCGTTGAACCGTATCGCCGAACAAAGAGCCATATGTCTGGCCGTGATGTCCACCGGCAGCCAGTTTAGCATAGTAAACAGCGCCCTGGTGGGAGTGGAGCGCATTGATCCTGTGATCATCAATGCGACCAGTCTGTGAACCTTCTCAAGCATCGCACAGTACCTGCCCTTGTCCAGCGCAGTCCACAATACGACAACACCGTAATACAGAGTCGGCTTTACTACAGCCTCAAAGATCCAATTGACACCCCTCGGTCCCATGCCCCAGTTCTTGCCGATTGCACCTCTGCACGCATATATAGTAACAATTGCCTTTTCCATCCTCGTCCGGATGTTCAGCCCCCACGACAGTTTACTGTCCAGGATTACGCCCAGATACTTGGCGCTGTAAAAGAAATTAAGTTCAGCCCCATTTAGCCTCGGAAGTCTCATGACCTCAGTCCTATACTTCCTCGTGAAGAGTACCAGTTCCGTCTTAGACGGATTAACACCCAAGCCGCATGATACGCTCCATGTGCTAAGTACCCATAATGCAGGTACCATATACTGAGACATTATGTTCAAATGCTTCCCCGTGATGGCCACTGCAACATCGTCAGCGTACGCCACAGTTTTAATCCTCATGTCGTCCATTTTCGTCAACATAGTGTTCATAGTCAGGTTCCACAATAGTGGCGATAGTACTCCTCCTTGGGGAGTACCCCTTTTAACCAGTCTCTGAACGCTGGTCTCACCTATCGTGGAACAGATGACCCTATTCCTGAGTAGATTATCCACAAATCTACATATGCCGTCATCAACCTCCAGACTCCTCATAGATGCAACAATAGAATCCGGGTTGACATTGTTAAAGGCCCCTTCAATGTCGAGAAAGGCCACCAGAGCACACTCCTTAAATTCGAGTGATCTCTCAATAGTTCCAACTAATGAGTGAACTGAAATGGTTTGAATCATATTTAACAAACAGAAGAAAAAAATGACTTAAGTAAATAATATTAAATCTAATAAAATAAATAATGATTATGGAGTACCACAGGGCTCAATATTAGGAGCTTTATTATTTATCATATACATAAATGATTTGCCTAAAATAGTAAATGAATGTGAAATAATATTGTATGCAGACGATACACTTATTTTTACGGAAGCGGACTTGGCTAGTGAATGCTACGACAAACTAAATCGGGGCTTTGAAAATGTGACGGAGCGGCTAAACATGAAAAAACTGAAATTAAATGAAAATAAAACAAAAATAATGGAAATAAACTCTAATAGCAATATAGTTTTTAAGATAAATGATAACATAATTGAAAAGGTAGAGCAAATTAAGTATTTGAGCTTTATAATCGACAAAAACTTAAACTTCAAAAATCATTCGACTATATTTGTAAAAAGATCGGCAAGAAAATAAGTTTCTTCAAAAGCTTGCGAAAACAAATATCTATATTAACAGCAATTAATATATATAACACAATGATTACACCTCATTTCGAATTCGGTTCAACAATTATATACCCATGCTGCACAATAAATCAAATTGAACGACAGCAAAAACTTTAAAATAAATCAATGCGTGTCATATTAAAATGTAACCGGTACACATCAATTAATTTCATGCTACAATCATTTAGGTGGCTGAATATAAAACAGAGACTTATATTAAACACAATAAAATTTAAAATTCTGCTAATTTAAATTTAGTTAAAATCGGTTCAGTATTTCACGAGTTATACGCGTTAGAAAGTGGTACTAATACATTAAAACAATTCACATACGTGTGAGCAAAAACAATAGGTGCGTTCGTTTACCCCAAAATTTGCACAAATTTGTGCAAGTTTTTACTGGATTTTACTGAAATGCGTTCGCTTACACAAAAATTTGCAAAAGAGAGCATCTACTGAGAGAGTAAAGTGACAGTTGTAAGCAAAGAGTCTGCAAATTTTTACTGAACAAATTTTTACCAGTAAAAACACGTTGAAAACAAAAACATATGTTTCATTTAAGTAAACAAACAAAAGTAAGCATACAATTTGTAATAAAAACATTTAAAAGAACAAAAGCTGAATTAAAAGTGCAACAAAAACCAAAAATATTTATTACATCCTAAACAATTTTACTTACCACTTTGTACCTATTAACATTAAGTTTTCTTTTTTTGGCATCCATGGTAAAATTTGTGTTAATTGTTCAATATTACTTATTTTTGTTTTTGTTTACATTAATATTTTAGAGAGGTAAAGCTAATGAATATATGATTACTTCTTATTGCATATTATTGAGGGTACCAAATATCAAAAATCAAATATTGATGTAGTTTCGTATGTAATTCAACTAGAAACAAAATTAAAAGTCATGTACGAAATAAACAAGTCTTAAAACTTGCACAGAAGCTCATTTAATAAATAAATTTGCTACGAATTTATAATCATTACAATGCATTTCATCAAGTACCAAAAACATTATGTACTGGGTAGTCTAAACAACACATATTTTACAACACTAAGCTTTTTAGCGATCAGCTGTTTGAATTAACCTGCAAGTTTTTGTAATTTTTCCGTTCGTTTACTTTTTTGTGCAAGAGCCATTTTTGAGAGTAAAATTTTCATATTGCCCAAAATTTACTCAACTACTGGATTTTACTGGAAAAGTAAACAAACGCACCTAATGTAAACACATAACAGAAGCAGTATGCTTTGTTTTTGTGTTTACATAGTAAAAAGAACAACAACATGCAAAGTTTTCTGCTATGCATTAAATTGGAAAACAGTAGATATTAAGAAATAAAAAAGAGAAAGACAATTTTAAATATTTTGTTTTCTTTTTGGAAGAGTTGTTGTTTTTAAATGTTACCGTTGATTTCTTAAATTTTGCACTCATGAATAATTTTAATGTTATTGTTACATTATTAATATGGTTACATTGTAAAGAATGTGTTTATTGCAGTTTTTTTAAAATAAAGTGCGATATTTTGATGGGCTGCGATTTTATATAACAGACACTACCGATCATGGTCATTTGTTATATGATAATCATGTATTTACAAAATATTTATATATAGAGAGGTTGTAACAACATAATTCATCAACGAAATAAATATAAATGGAAAATATATAAAAGGCTTTGTTATATAGCATTTTCAGTTTAAATAAAACCTTTTTCAAATTAAAAGAAACCTTTTTCAAATTAAACGAAACCTTTTTCAAAATAAATGAAACTTTATTCAAAAACAGTTAAAAATATTTAAAAATAAATTAAACCATTTTTAAAAATTTGTAGGGAATTAATTTTTTGGTTTTCGTTGAATTACTCATTAATGAAGAGGCGACACTTACAACGTTACGATCAGTGGTAAAATATCAAAATGATGATTGGGCATGAAATTTTAACTTTGAAAATGTCTTCTCTATCGGGTTCAGCATAGGAGAATATAGTGGTAACATTTCAATGTACATTCAGTATTGTCCACCATATGTCATATAACTTGGGATTTATGGATTCTGGCATACTCCATAATTAAAAATGAGTTTTGTAGCATTGGGCTGATTTCAATTTTATCTTAGAGCTCCCGAAGATATACTTGGAAACGGGCCGAATTCACAGTGGATACAGAAATAACTTTATGGTTAACAACGCCAGTATTATCTGTCGTAGCAATTAGAGTCATATTCTTTCTCTCTACGGTTGGCAAAACACCATGAGCTTTTTTACCTTCTTTAGCAAAAAAAAACTAAATTCCTACAAAATTTTAAAAATGGTTTTATTTAATTTGTTGAAGCTTTGATATTGTTACATTTAAGACCAGAGTGTTTTAAAATTCTTATTCACTTTATGGTCTTACTTGTATAATATTTTTAGCTTTTCTAAAGTATTTGGAAAAAGTTTCCTGACGAGCTGGCCTAAGCAACCAGCAAAATGCGCATAGGAACTAGCTTTCCCACAACAATAAATTTCAGTGTTTTCATTTAAAAAATTGGGATTATTAGCACATCATTAATAAATGATTTGAAAAATGTTTAACGGTATTTGAAAAAAGTTTCGTTTATTTTGAATAAAGTTTGTTTTATTTTGAATAAAGTTCCGTTTATTCTGAAAAAAGTTTCGTTTAATTTGAAAAAGGTTTCATTTTATTTGAAAAATGTTTTATTTAAACTGAAAATGCTATAAACATTGAGATTAGGTAACTTATGTTACATTTACATTTTTAGAAAAATTGTCACTAAATTTCATATGCCTAAAAGAAATATGCCTCATAAAATTAAAAATTGTTCTGCTCTTCTGAGAATTATTAAATTTTGAGTTAATACCCTCTTTATAATCAAGTGCGATATGTTTTTTAACATTAAATTAATATATTTCTACATATGTATATACATACATATTTAATAAAGTTTTAACCCATATGATTAAATAAATTTTAGAAATAACGGTACAAATAAGTTATTTCTAAATTGCAGTCGATTGTGTCGACTGCTGGCCCATACTAGTAATAATGAAATGTCCAGTGTATCAGAACAAACTTAATAGTAGGTGAAGAAAAATGGGGTTATCAATTTAACAAACACCGTTTATATTCTGCGATTTATAAAAATGTACAGGGACTAAGAAATAATTTTAATCAATTACAAATATTACCAGCAACTGAAAATTCCGATTCATTACATTATCAGAAACACATCTTACGAAAGATATTGGATAGCAAGAAATAGCACTAAAGAACTATAATCAAGCTGTAACATTTTCAAATTCTACGCGCACAAGCAGGGTTATCATATATTTTAAAAAAGCATGGAATGTGGTAAAATATTTTGAAAAAGTTGAAGACTCCAAGTTTTGGATTATAGCTTATATAGCCAAATACAAACAAATCCAAAAGATTGTAGCAGAATTGTACAGATCACCAAGTAGTCAATCATCAGAATTCTGTGGTATTTTTGGCGAAGTCGAAGAAGAAACCTGTGAACAAAACTGTGATATTTTATTAGCGGGAGATTTTAACATAGACTGGTCGAAGGAAAGTTTCTATAAGCAGCAAATTGAAAGGTGCTTAAATAACAACGGTATACAACAGATCGTCAATAACTTTACTAGAGAAACACAAAATACAAGAACAATAGCGGGTTTCACCCTTTGTGTTAAGAGTACAACTCTGTTATATTAAATACGATTTTATACTTCAAAGCGTGAGTGTCTTTTTCGTATGCATTGTAAATTAATGAATTTGATGAGTGAGAGAAAGAGACAGATAAAGTTTCTTCAACTGTTTTATTCTGGTAAATTCACACACTTGTTTACTACTGCTTTTTGAGGGATTTTTCAACCACAGCGTAGTATATATTAGTCTAATACATTTTGTTGTTGCAGTGTTGTAAATGTTAGTATTTTTACTAAAATTATAATAATTGATTACATTATAACAAATAGTAATAAAATATCGGTACATAATAGAAACACGAATAAAATATTTGACCATAAAATTGTCGACATTATAATTAAAAGCGAGCATAATGATGATACAGAGCCATATGTCCAAGAAGCCGAGATATTCAAATACAATAAGGAAACAACATTAGCCCTAGTTATAGAACCGCAATATAATTAATTCTGTGATAATAATTTAAGGTTGTGCTTTACTGTTTTTTGTTATATGTTTTTATGCAATTTAATTTTATTAAAAATCTGACGTTTTTAATGTAAAATAATATATAATTTTTGTAAATTGTGTTTGCTTGTTGTGAAAAATATTTTGTATTAATGTTGTCTTTTTATTATTTTTATTTAAATAGACGACCCTTGAAAAAGTCACCAAAAAAGTGACGAAACGTCGGGTAAAATGTAATAAATTTGTTTTTATTTACATCAATATCATTAGGTCTTATTAGCTTAAAAAGAAAAATAAACTGAAAAATAAGGAAACGTTTAATAGAGAATTAAGTTCAAGGATAAAATACAAAGATATGAAAGATTTTTAGTTTTTTAAGATTTATATTTTTTCGATTAGTGTTTTAGCAACCAGTTAAACAATTTGTTATAAAATAGAAAGTAAAAGAGAAATATAATGTTAACAAATGGTATAACCATCAAATAAAGGCAATAAAAAAGGGAAAAATCAACAAATACCAAATAGCTAAATTGGATCTTAAAAAACACAAAAATGTGATAACGTTTGTGATATTTAATCAATTATAGTATAATAATAATAACCAAATAGCTAGTCATTTTAATGAATATTTTATAGACAGTATTAAGTTAATAAGGGAATCAATCGAAAATATGAAATATATAAATAACATACAATTGACAAATAAAAGCTTTAAATTTTGTGCAATAACATTGTTTGGACTGAAAAATATAGAAAAAAAAACTCAAAAATAAGCCTGACTATACTAAAATATCAACCAAAATAATACTCGAAAACTGGAACGCCACGGGAATAATTTTATTTACTATATAATAAATAAATCAATGGAAACGCGAGTGTTTCCGGATAATTATAAACAGACAATGTAAGCGCCAATAGAAAATATTGCGAAAACAAATAAGCGTGAAGATTTGGACAAATTAATACCTTAAAAATATTCGAAAAAGTGTTGGAAAAAGTGGTAAAGAAACAATTGGAAAGATATATTAAAGACAATAAATATTTAACTAAATATCAATCTGGGTTCCGAAGAAAATTTTCGTGAGAATCTGCATTAATTCATCAAATAACCGAATGGAAAAATATGGAAAGACATAAGAAAATTGGGGCAATTTTTTTTAGATTTAAAACGGGCATTTGAAACAATCGTCAGAGATAAAGGTAGAGAAACTTTATATGTATGGTATATGAGGTGTCGAATTGGAGTGGTTCAAATCTTATCTAGAAAATAGAAGACAGATTACAAAAGTAAATGGTTTCAAATCAAGTGAATTAAAAAGTGGATTTGGTGTTCCCCAGGAATCTATTCTGGGTACATTACTGTTCATCATATAAATAAAAGATATGCCAAATGTTATCGAAAAGTGTGATATAATGCTATATGCGGATGACATTTGTCCAATTAGCATTGGACACACATGCATTATTTATTATTATAAAGCAATTTCTTACAATTGCAATTATCTATTACAAGCATAAATTTTTATATTTTTTGTTACTTTTGTCAATTAACAATTAAAAAATGAATTTGTATCATTGAATTATTATCAGTATCAACCGCATTGAATTATTAATATTTGAGGAATTCAATTTCTTACGATGTACTTTAGTACTCGCTAGAGTTAAGCTGTCAAACTTATCCAACCTTCGAATGGATAATAAAGAGAGGTTGAATAAGTTTGGCAGCAAAATCAGAAAGTCATTATGCGCTAAGAATTTAATGAGAAAGGTTTAATTGTAAAAACCCGCTCTTAAGTTACAAAAAACCCTACAACAATAAAATCAAGGCAGCCGCCGAAGTGAATTAGAAGAAAACCCACCATCTTTTTTCTTGGTTTGGAGCAACGCAAAAACCCCGGTAAGCGACAATTGCCCTTCAAATATTAAAAAGAACATTAACCCCCACTTAATGTCTTTCATCTCTTCCAACCCGATACTTATAACCCTCAGTTGAGTGATTATAAATATCATGGTTAAAGATTTGTGAATTTCTTCCCCTATAAGAAAAAGAGGAAATCTTTAACCACATTTAATATTTAGGCCATCCAGAAGCTTAAAATATTCACATTTTAGTATATTGAGTAGGACAAACAGATGATGAGCGTAGATGTAAATTAATGAAATATGTTAAAAAAATTAGTAGATGGTTATATATGCGTAAACTGAAACTAAATGAAAATAAAACAAAATTAATTGAAATAAATATGACTAGAGATTTAGTTTTAAAAATTAATGATGAAGTAATTGAAAAAGCTTAAAATATAAAATATCTTGGTTATATAATTGATAAAGAACTTAAGTTTAACGGTGAAAAAAAAAAAGGTAAAAATGTTTTTTTTTTAAACAAATAAGGAACAAAATATCAACAATAACTGCAATAAATATATACAACACGTTGATAAAACCACATTTTGAGTATGGCTCAATAATTCTCTATACGGGCTGTTTGGATTCACAAATAGCAAGAATGCAAAAAACTACAAAAAAGAGCGATGCGTTTTAGTCTAAAATGTGGCCGATATACAACTATTCATGCTATGCTAGTTGCACTTAAATGGCTTAACGTAAAACAAAGACTTAAACTGAATACATTATCTTTCATTCAAAAAATTAGAATGGGAGAGGCACCGGAATATCTGTGCGAAAAAATAACATATGTTGGAGACGTACGAGCTGCGAAATTATATCATGGTTAAAGATTTGTGAATTTCTTCCCCTATAAGAAAAAGAGGAAATCTTTAACCACATTTAATATTTAGGCCATCCAGAAGCTTAAAATATTCACATTTTAGTATATTGAGTAGGACAAACAGATGATGAGCGTAGATGTAAATTAATGAAATATGTTAAAAAAATTAGTAGATGGTTATATATGCGTAAACTGAAACTAAATGAAAATAAAACAAAATTAATTGAAATAAATATGACTAGAGATTTAGTTTTAAAAATTAATGATGAAGTAATTGAAAAAGCTTAAAATATAAAATATCTTGGTTATATAATTGATAAAGAACTTAAGTTTAACGGTGAAAAAAAAAAAGGTAAAAATGTTTTTTTTTTAAACAAATAAGGAACAAAATATCAACAATAACTGCAATAAATATATACAACACGTTGATAAAACCACATTTTGAGTATGGCTCAATAATTCTCTATACGGGCTGTTTGGATTCACAAATAGCAAGAATGCAAAAAACTACAAAAAAGAGCGATGCGTTTTAGTCTAAAATGTGGCCGATATACAACTATTCATGCTATGCTAGTTGCACTTAAATGGCTTAACGTAAAACAAAGACTTAAACTGAATACATTATCTTTCATTCAAAAAATTAGAATGGGAGAGGCACCGGAATATCTGTGCGAAAAAATAACATATGTTGGAGACGTACGAGCTGCGAAATTATCCCGGGATTTTCGCGATCGGGATTGGCATCCCTAGCTTTTTGAAAAATAAATATTGTATGAAAATTATTTTAATGTGTACTAATAAAGTAAAATAAAAAAAAATGAAATAAACAGGTAGGGAGGGTTGTCAATATCCACCCATACAATCTCAAACAACGAAATCTTTGACTTTTAACATACGAGTATTTTGCACTTTTTAAATCTTACTTTTTTATATAAAACTATATTTTTACAACCTATTCGACATTATTGTGTAAGGCGTTGTCGTTAACGCGTGATAATTCCAATTGTTTATTTAAAAGTGATTTTTGGTAAATAAAATTGTTTTGATTTTTTAAATATTTTGCTTATTTTATTGGGCTTAAATCTAGTTTACCGACGCAGCTCCAAGGAAAAAATAAAGTACCTAGGGTAATAGAAAATAAAAAAATAAGAAGAAAAAAACAAATAAGAAAGTTGGCGCAAACGCTTAGTTTTCGAGTTATGGACGTTTAAAGTTTTCATATAAATATGTGATTTTGCACTACATTGTAATATTGGTATCATTGCAAAGCTTTTCAGTAGATCTGTATGTGTATATGTTTTCCTGTTGTTATTTACCCAGCTAGCATTTTCAATCGTCTGGGAGTCTACTGGGAATCTCATGACGAGTGTTTTTGATCGTCGACGAGCTCATTTTTTAATTGTAGACGATTCCTCGCACGGGAGTAACCAAGGTACATATACACAAGGTAGACTCGTTGGCCCAGATGTTTGTCAGCTGTTTATCCCAGTTTGAACCTTAAAGTCAAAAGTTGTTTATGTTTTTTTACATACTCAGTTGAATTAAAAAAAAATTGTGAAAAACATTGATTTTGGAAAAATTTTAATTAAATAGAAAATTGTTGTGATTTTTAATTAAATTTGTGAAAAAATTTAAGTTTAAATTTATGTGAAATTTGCGGTGTAAAACTGGAATCTGAAGTCGAGCTAAAAAGATCTAAAATATCGGCCTTGGAGCAGTTAAAGAAATACACTACTGTCGTGGCTGATACCGGTGACTTTGAAAGTGAGTACAGAGATAAAGGGCATTTCTAGAATTAATAAAATGTGTTACACAAATGGAGTGCGCGCTCCGAATATACTTGATTGTAAAGCGTGATTTGCAAAAATTAAGAGTTCCAACTTTCATAAATTATAATGAACCAAGATGAAAAGCTTGATTATGGCACATAAGTATGTACATGTGTAGGATCTTCCTATAGATTAGTGCTGTGGTGCAGATGTATGTTCGTACATACTCAGATATGTGTATGTATGTACATATTTACAAAATACATGCATACGTTGAATATTTATATTCTAAAAAAAAAAACACTTTCGGACTAGCAAAAAACTTATACCATTATCATTTTCTAGGCATGAAGCTTTACAAGCCCATGGATCGCTATAAGGAAATTGTTCAAAAAGCAGTAGGATATGGGAAAAAACTGGAGGGTTAGTATGATTTCAAACAAGCAGCGAACGCAATATGTATGTACATATTTATGTTTATACATTTATTCCTTTGCAGATCTGCGGATGAAAAAATTGAAGACGCCATGGATTATTTGTGCGTTTTATTTGGATGTGAAATATTAAAAATTGTTCCCGGGCGTGTTTCGACTGAAGTAGATGCTCGTCTGTCTTTTGATACCGAGAAGACCGTTGAAAAGGCTTTAAAATTGATTTCATTGTACGAAGTAATGGGAATTGGAAAGGATCGCATTCTAATAAAATTAGCCTCCACCTGGGAGGGCATTCAAGCTGCAAAAATTTTGGAATCCCAACACAATGTCAAATGTAATTTGACTTTACTGTTTTGTTTTGCACATACTGTTGCATGCGCTGAGGCAAAAGTAACTCTCATTTCCCGTATTTATAATTGGTACAGGGCCCCAAATGTTCCATATCTTTTAACACTATATTTTTGTATGATTAAAAATAAAAGAAACAGGTATTTCTTAAGATTTTTAAAAATCTTTTTATATATTTGAAATTATTTTGGGTTTCCGCGAAGCTTGCGTTAAAAAAGTTGTTTAATGTATTCTTATGAATTAATCGATTGATTTCATTTTGCTCAAATACGCAGTAGGTATCATCTTTATTTCTCCATTGAGTTCGCATATGCTAGTGTCTTTATCCGAATGCGAGACCACTTTACCGACCGATTCCCGTTCATCACCACAAATAACTTTGAAATCATCTCCAACTTCTGGTAACACAGGAGCCAAGTGTATAGTAAGTGTAGTATGGTGGTATACATCCTATACAACCATCCCTGATGGTTGAAAAGAATAGTCATACATTTATTATCAACATGTATCCAACCTATTACGTTTTATTCATACTAACCGCATGGGGACCTTCCATAACTTTTACAATGTCACGCCGTCTTATTTGATTTTGATCAGCATCTAGAGCAATTGTGTTTCTATTTTCCCTTCTTTTGTGCAGTGCAGTAGGTTTGCACTCAACTACTTTGCCATGCATACCCAAGACATGGAAATTTTCTCGCTCCAAACGAACAATAACTCCCAGATTTTGTGCGCTATTGAACAAATCAAAATGTTATTTCAAACTTTAACAAATATATTTTAACCTTTTTCACTTACTCTAGTTGTACCAAGTCACCCCATTGAAATTGACCTAAACAGTCGACACTAGTACCGACATCTGAGCAAAGCTGCAAATCTCTGGGTAACACTTCTAATTCACAACTCGAATAATTAAAATGTCTGCACGTGTTGTTTTTTTTCAATTTGTATTTTGAAGGCACAGTGTTGCTTTTTTTTTGAGGGCTTGGTTCAAATACAAAAACAATTTCCCCTGTTGTTTTTGTCTTGTTGTACTTGTTGTAGCAACGAGTTTACCTTGTGTAGTTGTACCATGGGAGTAACTGTTACACAAGCTGATTCCTCTGTGAGATACTTCTACAACACAGCGGAGGACGCTTATATTAATCGTAGAGGGAATCGTTTACGATGTATGTAGAGATTATCTAACGAGTCTTTCAAAAATCATGCCAAGAGTCGTATGAGACTCATAAAGGGATTATTTTACAACTCGTGAAATGCTCAGCCGTATAACTGAGCTACCTAAATAAGGGCATCAAGCGTGTTTTTCATGTCAAAACTTATAATTTTCATACAATTTATATCAAACAAACCTTAAGGTCGGGAAATCAACACCATCCTGCCGGAAAATCTTATTTTACAGATCCTTAGGTCGGTTTGTTTTATTGAAATTGTATTGGCAATAGAATTTTCATATTTCAAAAACGCTCTTATTTAGGTAGCTCAATAATTCTTATATGACTCTTACAGAGAGTCTCAAAAGGCTCATTCCAAGATTAAAAGACGAGCGTGTCAAAAATTTAAAAAAAAAATTAGATGTTTTTGTTTTTGTAACTCGTCAGATAATCATCAGAAGACTCTTTTAGGAGTTGTATATTGAACATAATCGTCTAACAAACAGCCTTTGCTAGCTGGGTATTTTATTTTAATTGTTTATCACCGTATTTATTGATATTCTGAGAAGTTTTAGTAAGCGAAGTCGGTGTATGTTATAATAAAAAGAGAGAATCCTCGCGCCCGGGCAAAGGCCGGCTATGCAGAATAGCTTTAGTTTGCGAATCTAGTGTTTGTTATACCATGGAGTAGAAAATCTTTGCGCCCGGCCGAAGGCCGGCAATGCAGGGAATCTTTAGTTAGCGAATCCGGTATTTTTTATACCTTAGGGGAGAAAATTCTTGTGCCCGGCCGAAGGCCGGCAATGCAGAGAAGCTTTAGTTAGCGAAGCCGGTATTTTTTATACCATTGAGTAGAAAATCTTTGCGCCACGCCAAAGGTCGGCGAAGTAAGGAAGTGTTTTTTTCGACGTTGGTATTTGTTATTTTGTAAAATTTGTATTACACTTATTTAAATTAACTACATACTTTCCTAGTGCACTTTTGTTACATTTTGACGTAAAATGAAAAAAAAACTGTTATGTGAGCTAAAGAATTTAAAATTTTGAAATAAATGTATATTCAGAAAAATCTGTTCAAGATCTTTTAAATGATACCATATATGTATGTATGTTTAGAATTGTAGTGGAAAATCGCATATTTATATGAAAATTTTAAACGTCCATAACTCGAAAACTAAGCGTTTGCGCCAACTTTCTTATTTTTAATTTTTTCTTCTTATTTTTCCATTTTCTATCACCCTGGGTACTTTATTTTTTAATTGGAGCTGCGTCGGTAAACTAGATTTGTTCCTTAAAGAGAACGTTAAGTTATTTGCTTTAATCTATTACCAAGCAGTGGCAGTCAAATTTTAAATGCGCCAACCGCGATAAGGGTAATTATATGACTTTTCAAATTGATAAATTTTCTAATGCGCCAACCTTGTACTAATTACTTATATATCATACTAGTACCGAAATCAAAGAATAATTTCAGTAGATTTTGCAAGCACAACAAAAATGTATCGATTTAATTTTAAGTTTCAATTACAAATCACTTCGAAATGCAGAACCTGGCATTATAAACTTATAAATATGAATACTTTGTACATTTACTACTGCATAAAAATGTTATATAGTATACGTGCAATATAAATGTTATTGTTACCCAAATACCCATACACAATTTGACCCATTGTTGTTATCAATATTATTAACCAAATTATATTCTGTGCATATGTGTTTTCCATTTCTTTGACATCGAACTGATTTAAATAAATTTAAAACATTTTTTAACTATGAACTAGGAAAAAGTAAAAACACAATTTATGTGTCAAAATTTTAGCCCAGCTGATTTTAGTATTCACTGTATTTTGATAGCCAAGCAATGTGAAAGATACTATTTTGTTTGTTTGGTAAGTTTAATTCAACCAATACATGAAGTTTAATAACTCATCGTCCATACTTAAAATTTTTGCTGAATTAATTCTTGAGTTGATTTGGAGTGGGGTGAGAAGAGGGGTTCTAAGTTTTATGTAAACTGTAATTCAGTTTTGTTTTGTTATTCTCACACTTTTTAACTTAAAGTTGGTTTATTTCTATTTATATACAAAATATTAAAAGTAGAAGAGGAAAGGCAAGACAAAAATACAAAAATTGCAAAATTATAATTTCATTATTTGTACACTAATGCAATTTCAAAGCAGAAAATTTAAAAATTGCAGCAACAAAAATTGCAAGTCTTGACGATGACTAATGTGCTGTTTCCAGGTGACAAACAATTGATTGTGTATTAAAATTTATATGAAAGTCATATAAATATAAATTTTACTACACAATCAATTGCTTGTCACCTGGAAACAGCACATAATAGTCGAGAATTGCATTATTGTTGTAGCAATTCTTGAGTTTGTTAGTGAGAGAGGTAAGACGATTGGACGAATTGAGAAGAATTCTGTGTGGTATTGTTATTCTCATAGTTTTTAACTTGAAGCTAGCTGTAGGTGTATTTGTATTTATTCATTGATGTCAAAAATAAAATTGTAGTTGAATTACAAAAGTGAGTAAAAATAGTTAAATTTCCCAACTAACCATTCCTTAAGCGAGATATAACTGAACTGGAGAATGGGCTTGGAAAAAATTATTTTTGTGTTTACTTACACGTGTGATCATGGGCTTAAATTGTCGGTTTCGAGGTCGTAGTTGGTAGCGACCGTCTGCTATCTTGAAAATATGGATGCGAGCAGTTTTTTTAGATTATCTCGTAAACTATAGGTAGGTAGGTAGGTAGCTAGAAAGGCTGGTGTGAATTCCCTTCACACCCTCACCCAGAGACCAATATGGTCCATTGTGATGCCTTGTTTAGAGAGAAATAGCTGAAAAAGAAGGTGAAGCGAAACAGCAAAAGCATTATAAAAGATAAGGATAGATAAGAAAAGGAAGATCTGACCAAACGCGAAAGAAAAGCCTCACTCAATACAACACCAATCCGCCCTATATGCGGTTAGCTCCCAGTCTCCTGCTGCGCAGCCAGACCATCCCCATTACGAATCCTATTAGACTCTCGAGCAAACAGCCCGGGACGTCCCCTAATTCGCCTAGGAATCTGCTGCCGAGCCACCTCAGCCTGCTGCACTGTAGCCTGGGACAGCGGCACAAAATGTGTTCAACCGTCTCCAGCTCCTCCGGGTCCTCACACAACCCGCACATATCCGACACGTCGGATCCCAACCTCATCGCCATCCTGCCTATCATGCAATGACCCGTGATGATTCCTATTATGGTCCTCACGCAGACCCTACTTCTGCCCAGCAACAACTCCGAGTCGGACTTCCTAAGCACCGGCCACAGCGTCCGTGATACCCGGCAGTCCGTTCGGTTCCCCCCAAAGTCTTTCCAAAGTAGAAGCCTATTGGAGGCCTAACCACCTCCATATGATTAGGATCCTCCATCTCTGAGCCCTGTCTCGCCAACTCATCAGCAATCTCGTTGCCGTTTATGTTGCAGTGACCAGGCACCCAGCACAATCTGCGTGAAATTCCTAATCAATCCTAGTTCCCTCAGTCTAAGAATGCTTCTGGCTGCCATTCCCATAACATACTGCTCAATGGGCAGAAGATGTAGAATGACATCCAGTGCCGCTTGAGGAGTACTTCTCATGGCACCTGTCATGCCGATTGAAGCACACCTCTGAGCCTTAGACAGAAGGTTCCTTCGACTAGCCACTCTCAATGACTCCCACCAAACACAGCATCCATACGTAAGAATGGGTCTAACAACCGAAGTGTACAGCCATCCCAGTACTGACGGCCGGAGTCCCCAGCTTCTACCTATCGATGATCTGCAAGCATAGTAGGCATTGAGGCCTCTCTTAAGTCTCTCCTGAGTATTCATTCCCCACTTGCTGTCCAGAAAAACTCCTAGATACTTAGCGCTATCAGATAGTCTAAGCTCTACTCCTCCTAGTACCGGCAGCCTAAAATTATCTACCCTGTACCTCCTAGTAAAAAGAACCAACTCGGTCTTCTCCGGATTAACTCCCAATCCCTTATCACTCGCCCATGCTGACAGTTCGCCCAGCGCCCCTTGCATGACTACGCTTATTTTCGGAAGAAACTTGCCCGATGCCAATATCACTACATCATCCGCGTAGGCCACAACTTTCCGACCAATTCTGTCAAAAAGTCCCAGAACGACATTGACAGCTAAGAGCCATAATAAGGGAGAGAGAACTCCCCCCTGTGGGGTTCCCCTAGTCACCAGTTTCTTTAAGCGCTCATTTCCCCAGTCCGAGTGAATAAATCTGCTGCTGAGCATCAGAGTTATCCATTCGACCAGGAACAGTGGAACACCTAGATCCACCAATGCCTGCCTAATAGCCTCTATCTTCAAATTGTTAAAGGCGCCCTCTATATCCAGGGATGCCGCCAAGGTGTATTCCTTGTTTCGCAATCCCCGCTCTACATAACCCACCACATCATGAAGCGCGCTCTCAACAGATCTACCCTTAAGATAGGCGTGTTGAGCGCCGCTGTTGATGCCGGCGTCAATCCTCGTCCTCATATGTAGATCAATCAGTCTTTCCAACGTCTTCAAAAGAAAAGACGATAAGCTGATTGGTCTAAAATCCTTGGGTTTAGAGTGACCGGTTCTTCCCGCCATGGGTATGAAAACCACCCTGACCTCCCTCCACCCTTTAGGAATGTGCCCGTTCAGCACACAGACCCTAAACAGTTCCACCAACAGCAGGAGTGATGATCTCCCGATATTCTGTAACATCGACGGAAAGATACCGTCTGGTCCTGCCGATTTGTAAGACCCAAAGGTATTAACCGCCCATGTTACTTTATCCAAGGTGATCATGTCCCCCACCGTCTCTCTCTCTCCTCACCGCCCGAGCCTGACCCAGAGAAGGGGTTACCACATTCAATCTGTTCCCCTCCCAGGATCCACACATCCCGGAAAGCAGACAAAGAGATTCTCCATTAGCAGACAAAGAGATTCAGAGCTAGATTCCGTCCATGAGTTGTCCGGTCTCTGATTAAATCCCGGGACTACAGGGTCCTTGGATAAAATTCTCCTGAACCTGGACATCTCATTTACAGATTCAACTGACTCGCTAAACTTGATCCACGAGTCCCTTTTCGCTCTCCTAATGTCTCCCTTATATCTATTGTAACTCAATCTGAAGTTAATCCAATATTCTTCCCTACGCGTATACTTCGCTCTATTGAACAACCTTCTGACAGTGGACCTTTGAGTCCTCAACTCGTCTGTCCACCATCTTGGTTGTGTGCGCTTGCCCGGAAAGTTCAAAGGACAGGATCGCTCATAACTACTAGTCAGTACCTCCGTGAAGGTGCTCACCAGTTGCTCTACACCGGTCGAAGTCGACCTCCAGTCGTGTGTAACTTTAAGGTTACTTTGCACCAATCTCGAAAAGTAATCCCAATCCGTCCTTCTCGGATTCCTATACGGACACCTTTTCGACATCTCAAACATTAGATTAAAGGACAGGCGACTATGGTCAGAGAAGGAAAAACCCAGGTCCACCGTCCAATCCTCCACTAATTCCCTACAGTTCGTCAATGTCATGTCTATCACTGCCTCCCTATCCCTAGTTCTGAACGTAGGTGTAGTCCCCCTGTTACAGATATAAAGATTGCTGGCAATAATAAAATCAAACATAGACTCACCTCTTTTGTTGATGTCGGCACTTCCCCATTGGGTATGGTGTGCATTGGCGTCACACCCTAGTACCAGCCTCGAGCCACTTCTGCCTAAGTACTCCAACTCTCGCACTTTTTCACCAGGTGGATCGGAAGCCTCGTATGACAAGTATACCGATGCTAATGCCAGGACCGTTTTGTCCTTGGCTGTCCTTGCAGGTTCATCTGCACCACTTTCAACCTCTTAGGGTCTATCATTTTTAGGAAAACTAAATTTGATAGACCCCAACCCAAATATTGCAACCCCTCCTATCGATTCCAGCTTTTTAAGAGACTCCCGGTCTACTGCGAACCTGAAGTCTCTTCCCTGGTTCTCTTTACAACCCAGTGAAGCTACCAACTTCCACTGGCTTGTATTGAGTCCCTTGTTCTGGTTGGCCAGTACCCCCAGTATGACCTCCACCGGTTTTATAGGTGGAGGTATCCATACCGTGACTACCGGCCTTAATGGCAACTCAGACGCGAGTATAACGTCCAGACTAGCTTCAGGACAGGAGCTGCCACACTTACCAATTGCAGCCTTTAAAAACTCAAAGGTTTTTTGATTGCCGCAATTGACAGTTTTGACACCTCTTGCCCAGTCAGCCCCTTTTTTTTTTTTTTTTTTTTTTTTTATTTATTTAAGTCTATGGATATATGTAAATCCTTACAGACTAGAATTTAATTACAAATAATATTATCTATTAGGTAAAGTATTCAAAAACAAAATAATACTACGTTTAATGACATTAACATTCAAAGAAAAGTCAATAAAATTATACATTTCATTAAAATCCTTGCATATTCTCAGAAAAGGATCAGAATTAGCGTAGTTTGTGCGGAAAGTCTGAAGATACAATGGTATGAAATTGCGAGTTGATCGTTGAGGAACGTTGACATTAACATTATTAAGCAGGAATTCAGAACAAACATTACCATTAAGCAAATTAACTAAGAACGTAATGTTAAGCATTTTTCTTCGGCTTACCAGTGAAGGTAGTTTAACTTGTTCAAGTCTTTCGAAGTAGGATGGAAGAACTTCAGAAGGGTTCCAAGTTGAATTTCCTAAGCAGAACAATAAAAATTGTTTTTGGACAGATTCTATTCGATTTATGTGAACATTATAATCAGGATCCCAGATAATAGAACCATATTCGATGATTGGTCTTACCAAAGATATGTATAACTGCTTTGTAATTTTGGGATCAGTGAACTCCTTAGCCCAACGCTTTATAAAAGCAAGTACTCCACGAGCTCTGTTTATCATTGTCGTAATGTGTTTTATAAAGTCTAATTTTGAGTCAAGTAAAACACCAAGATCCAAAATATCTTTAACTAATTCAAGTTGGCTATCACCCAAAGTATAGTTACCCAAAGAATTCCATTTTCTACAAAAACGCATATGTTTGCATTTTGTTAAATTAAGATTCATGAGGTTGATGTTACACCACTTATAGAAATTATCCAAATCATGTTGAAGGTTGAGCATTTCAGAAG
The DNA here is from genome assembly GCA_943735925.1 of Pollenia amentaria. NCBI lineage: Eukaryota > Metazoa > Arthropoda > Insecta > Diptera > Polleniidae > Pollenia > Pollenia amentaria. The sequence continues at coordinate 72,155,704 of OX031010.1, forward strand.
TTTTTTTGTAGCTTAAAAAGATTTTTACATCGTCGGCATACATTAATACATCACAATTGTTTATTGCACTCGGCAGATCATTTATAAAAAGTGAGAATAAGATTGGACCAAGGTGGCTACCTTGCGGTACTCCAGAATTGACGATGATGCTCCTTGATGTTGTATTATTAAAGCAAACACTTTGTTTCCTAGAAATAAGATATGACTCAAGCCACCGAAGACTGTTATTAGTGAAGCCCATTAAAGAAAGTTTACTAAGAAGAAGACTATGGTTGACTTTATCAAAAGCTTTACTAAAGTCTGTGTATATAACGTCCGTTAGTTGCCCATTATTAAATCCATTATTAACAATAGTGGTGAGTTGTAGGAGATTTGTCATTGCTGAGCGTCCTTTTCTAAAGCCATGTTGGAAAGGAGATAGTAATGACGATGCTTGATGAAAGAGGCTATCAGTCATGCACTTTTCAAAGAGTTTAGGAATAGCACTTAGTTTGGCTATACCTCTATAATTTGCTATATTTGTTTTATTTCCAGCCTTAAATAGCGGAATTATATAAGATTCTTTCCAAAATGTTGGAAAGTAGCCATATCTAATTGATAAGTTAAATATTATTGATAAGGGTGTGGCAAAAGCATTAGCGCAGTTGGTTAGAATACAGCTTGGAACACCATCAGGTCCACTGTAAAAGGATGATTTAACGCTTTTCAAACTGGCAACTATTTGGGAGGTTGTAATGGGAGAAAATGATATTGCTTGGTGTTCATCAATCACGTAAGGGTAATTGTTATATTTGTTGTATTGGGCATCAGAATATGTAGTTCCAAAAAAGTCAGCAAACAGGTTACTTATTATTAAATCATTACTGGATTCATGATTTAAATACTTCATGATAGATGGATATCCCGTAGATTTCCGTTTAGAATTAACGAATTTGTAAAATGACTTAGGATCATGTTTAAATTTAACTTTCATTTCATTTAAGTAATTTTTATACAGTTTCATGTTTAGTAAATTATATTCAGAACGGGATACAGAATATTTACCATAATCACAAGATGATTCGGAATCTTTATATTTTTTGAAACGTTTGTTTTTAAATTTTTTAGTCTGGACAGCTGTCTTGAGCTCCATGGAGGACCTGACTGTTTAAATACAGTAATTTTTGGAACACATTCATCTAAATATTCAAAAATAGTTTTATAGAAAGTATCAATCATAGTATCGATGGATGAGGGTGTACCATTTGGAATCGATAACTTGTCAAGCCAATTTGTACTGTTTAGAAAATTATTTAAATCGTTATAACTTGTTCTTTTGAAGCAGTTGACTTTTTCATTTTTCATCATTATTTTACGTTCAACAAATGGAATATTACAAGAAAGTTCAATGGTTGGATAAAAGCGATCTTCAGGTCTTGATATTGGAACAGCTCGAGTTAATGAACAGTCAGCAGGTTCATTCACAAACACCAAATCTAACAGTTTTCCGTATTCATTGTACACACCATTAAATTGGAAAAGGCACAAGTCATATAGATTATTAAAAAAACATCGATCCAATCATAGGAATTTGTAGGAGTATAATAAAAAGAATCTGGTAAAAGTTTCCAAGAAACTGTGGGCAAGTTAAAGTCACCAAAAACGAAAATTAGATCATCTGACTGGGCAGACGATATAACTGATTTAATGTTCTCATAATGTTGATTGTAAATTAGACTATCAGAATTCGGTTGAATATATGAACAGGTTATGTATATATGTTTGTATTTTAGTTTTAAACGAACAGCAATAAATTCTATATTGTGAGAAGTATTAGGCATAGTTTCCTCTGACGAAAATAGACAAGAAACAGCAATTAAAACGCCACCACCAATTGTAGTAGTTAATCTATCGAGTCGGTATACGTTGTATCCATTACAAAAAATTTCGGTATTTAAAGTTTTTTTATTTAACCAGGTTTCAGTGAAGACTATAATATGATGGTCAAAATCGAAGCTTTCGATGAACAGATTGGAAAGCTTAGTATTAAGACCACGAACGTTTTGATATATAATAAGGAGTTGATCATCAGGAGCTTCACTTAGTTTTTTGATTGTGTTAATTGTTGTTTAGGCAAATAAGCAACATTAACTGGACGTCGGTTTACATTTTGCTCATATTCTCGAGCCAAAACATGTTCAGGCCAAAAAGATGGGTCGATAATGACGTTAAAAATGTCAAATGGAACAGTAAGTTTAAATGATGTTATAGCATCAATTTCGTCAACAGACGTATCAAATGCAAAACGAGATATAAAGATTTGTTTTCTTGGAGGAATCACTCTCAGATCTCCAGTAGCAGCACAGTTGTTTCCACTATTTATTAAATCGATAGAATTGGTTGCATTACAATGAATAATCGGGAAGGCATTACTTGAAACAGATGTTTTGCTTAGAAGAGTTGGACCACGATCATTAACAGATGAAGATGAAGTAGCGGATTCGGGATTCGGAGGCAAAGATGGCAAAACGGAACGTTCAGTCGATTTTACTTTATTGTTTAATCTTGCAGATTTTCTTTTAGGTGATATTTGAGAGACAGGAGATTTTACAGACTCTAAAGAAGTAAAATCTTCAAACATTTTAGCATACTGTGAAATTTTGTCACTAAGTTTATTTACTTCCTCTTGAATTTCTGAAAAACGAGATTTATTTGACTGGAAAAAACGATAGAAAGTAATGCTTATTTTCTTGCAATCATTACATCGCCAAGCAAGTCCATTATCTTTTGACAATGATCCAGCAACAAGACCGGAAAGACCACTGCATTTAATATGGCACAGACCATTACATAGCCAACACGAAATCATCATCTCTTCATCGTTGGTAATACCACATTTTTTCATAATACACGACATGATATGAATGTATATGATACGTTTATGAATGTTTCTAATAAAAATGTGTTTGTTGGGTATAAAATCCTACTGTCCAATAGATAGCGCTTGTCGACAAACAATAGCAAATACACAAACCAGTTAGAGTTGTAATTACAATTATATGGAACAAACAAGATCAGCTGACAAAAGACGTATAATATGATCCACAGAAAAGAAAAATATGATCCACTACAAAAACAGGTCACAAGTAATACAATACGTACAAATTTATTACTTTGTTTTCACAAAGAACAGCAAATGCACACACTCCAATAACACCAACAGCACACCAACTTCGTCCGGCCTTCCTTGGCACTAAAGATTTCGTCGAGTAGTTTGCTCTCTAGCACCTGCCATATCTCGACACTGATCCTTCCATCGGGATCCCTACGATCAATGACAGCCGCTAGAGTACCGTCCTTACTCGACGACTCCTTTAGTTTTTTTTGACGTGGAGGGGTGGTCCTCTCTGGAGCCAGTCCTCTTATTGATCTCCTTATGGGGATCATTAAGAGAACTGACCACAGTCTGACCAGTCCTCTTCGCCGCAGGGGATTTCTGGTCATCACCAGACCTCACTCGCTTAACTACCCCCTTTTTGGGGCCCTTAGCAGAGCTCTGTCGATGATCACCCGATTTCCTTGCAGATGTTGACTGGTCTGTCCCGGCAACCCTTCCTTTAGTAACTCCTTTTTGGGAGTGACTATCGGAAATTACCAAGACATTTCCAGTCCTCATCGCGCGACTAGTAGTGGGTAAATCGTTCTCAGGCCTAGCTCCCTTAACTGTGACCATACTGTCGCGATTAAGAGGGCCAGGTGTTGAACCTTTACCCTCCTTTTTCTTATCCTCTGTTTTATTCGAGGATTCATCAATAGGGGGTACTGGGGATTTGCTGTGTTTACTGACAACATTTGTATCCCCAGCAGCCCTTGCTGTGTATCCCACAGGATAGGGAAGCCCTAGGATGGCACCGACAGAGCCGTGGATTCGTTCGAATCTAGCAACGTTCTTTCGGTGCTTCCTCAGCAGATGCCTATCCTTCCCATCGTGCAGTGAGGAGTCTTTCTTAGCTATCTTTTCCAGAAAGGCTAAGGAGGCTCTCACACCACTCTTGGCTTTTTCGTAGCTCGTTCGGCTATCTGACGTGACCTGTTCTGTCGCATCTTGCCGAACAACGAGTTTTGATACACTCGCCAATCCTCTCTCCATCCCGAGTGTGGCTCCGGAAGTCGATGGCCCAACCCTATGGCCTTCATGATGAGCCGAAATCAGTGTTATTTCGTGCTCATCATTAGAGCCCAGAGTTAGGTCACCGAGTCTTTCCGATGCTCCTGTACGAGACGGAGAGTCGATTGGCGAGTCTATCCTGTCCGTCTTTGTCATGACTGTTAGTTCTGTCATTAACTGACTCTCTTGCAGCAGAATATCTCTGTGAATACCCAGCAAGTCGGAGTCCGAATCTGACCCTGAACCTGCTGAGCTGACAGAGACATTCCCTGTGCCAACTTCTTCATTTCGTTTTTTAATTATTTTCTCCAGTTTTGGTCCCACGAGTGTGCACGTATACAAAAGGACCATCTCGCGCAGTGACGGCTTGCGCGGACTAGGCTAGAATTACAACTGACCCTTGCCATCGGCGTCAGAGGGAAGCTGTTCACGACCAGTTTCTTTTACCACTAACTAGCCATTCAGGTCCTCGGCACTGCTATCAACCACCTTGACCTTAAAAGTGGGGGATGTAGGGATTCAAAGCGGGAGTAGGTAGGATTATAGGTAATGAGGATGGGATATGGTATGGATAACACTTGGTCATGCTGGCCTTAAAGCTTATGCCTTCAAACTTGTCCCGGTTAGACTTTACCGAATCAAGTTCCAAGACATACACTACCGCCGGCATTTAAGCCACCACATCGCGGCAAGATAGTTATCCAGGAACGTAAACTATAAGGAATACCAAAATTTTGTTAAAAGCTTCTTCATAGATAAAAATATTATATAAAACTCGCTCAAAGATATTTGTGTTCTTAATTGTATAATTAAGAAGTTATAGAAAAAAAATATTTAAAATTTAGTGATTTTTTTCATTATGAGAAGAATAAAAATGCCTTTTTAATATATACTCACTTCTTTCTTTAAATGTCTTGTAAAATAAAATACATTAAATGTTACCAAGAGCATTGCGCATCTTAAAATATTTTTCGAATATCATTTTTCTTTTGGTGGTTATGGCTTGTTGGGTAGTACAATAGAAAACAAACAATTCAGGCAGTGATGTCAGATGGAATTTTTAAAATTCCCTACGCTTTGATAAAAAAAAATCCCCATATTTCTTTATAACAGCAAATGTTTCCCCCTACAATTTTCCCTACCTTACACAGTACAACACATGATTTGCCAACTCAATTCTGTGAACTGTATGTGAAATTAGACCCCAAAAGAAGAATTTCTGCATCATTCGTTTTGTCTTCTTACCTGCGATTTGAAGTTAGTATCGATTTGAAGTTAGTACTATCGTATAGGGGAATTTATCACGTTTTAGGCCCTGTTGTTTGACATAGCTCGACAACCACTAGCCCAATTTAGTTGAAATAAATTTTAAAAAATTAAGAATTACAATTCCCTTAATCTGTTCATATATTGTTTTCCTATACAAGTAACACTTTCGAAGTTAAGAATGAATGTATGAAGGGAAAAATTTTTTTTTAAATACATAAAAAATGCAAAATGGAAAAAAGTTTCAAGTCTAGTTATTTTTTCGCAAAGTCACATAACCTATGAGCAAAATGAGACAAAGATCATAAAAATCGATGCACGCGTTTCGCTTTTATTCGCAATTGAGTAAAGGTATGAATTTCAAAAATCAGTTATAGCCACCACCCTTAAAATAAAAATATAAATTAAAAAATTATCATGCAAAAAAAAACTTTATTTATAAAAACTTAATGAAAATAAAATAATATGCAATTAATACGCAATTATAATATGCATAAAAACAAAATTTAGAACATTTTGTCAATTATTGGCAATATCCATCCTTGTAGAAGTTGACGCTTGTGGTTCTGATGATCTTGTTTTCTTCGTAGGTTGTTCATATTCATGGTCTGAGTCTGTATCGTCATCCGAGATACACATACTATTCAAGGGCGTGTTTCTTTCACTGTGTCCACCAATTTCAATGTCTTCATCTTCGGTGCTTTCTTCAAACTGCATAATTGTGGAACTCCACCAACAAACCTCCGCAAGCAATGCATCCAATTTTTGGCTTTTGAACCGCTTTTCAAATGGCATGGTCACCTGGTGGAACCTCTCTCCTTGTTCGTCTGATTCCTGAGGTGATTGTGCCAAAAAAGTATCGAGGTGGTGGTGCAAGAAATGCAATTTCAGCGTCATGGATGCACCGATTTTTTCGAAATAAAACAGCAACCTGTCCACTCGTTGCTGTATCTCTTCTCGCTGGACACGGTTCTTTCCTAGAACGCCTTCTATTACTTCTTTCAATGCGTTCCATGCATGTTGGTGGTCGTGATGCTCTGAAAGCAAATGTGTGAAAGAATCACTTTTGATCAATTTCCGAATATCAGGTCCATTGAGAATACCTGTTTTAAATACATAAGAAAAACGAAAAAATTATTGGTAATGCGAATGTATAGAAATTAACAAATTTAGATATGACAATATTGAAATACAGAGTACGATACGTACCGTTTTTAATTTTCTCATCACTGAGTTTCGGAAAGATGGATTTCAAACAGTCAAAGGCGCCGTTAACTTTTTTGACCACCACTTCAACGAATTTCCCAGCTATTCCCAGTTTCATGTGGAGCGGTGGCAACAAAATATCATCCAGGTCCTTTATCATAGGTTCATTGCGTAATTTTAATTGTTTGTTGAGCTCGGGAGTTCTTCCTTTCCAATCTTTACATTGATATTGATTTCCTTTGTATCGTGAATCCCAATTACAAAGGAAGCAGAAGTATTTTGGATATCCGCCCTTTTCTATAATCCCTTGTAGTATGTTGACCACCTTCAGATCGCAACAAATGTTCCATTTGTGTTCATCGTATTTGATTTTCTTCAAAATTTCGCCCAATGCTTCATACGTTTCCTTCATAGTTGTGCTGAATCCCAATGGAATGCATGGTTTTTTATTTTTTTTGTGCAGCAGCACAGCCTTCAAACTAGTAACTGAACCATCGATGAATAAACGCCAGTCGCCAGCGATATAATCCATTCCCAATTTTTTCACTAAACCTGGGATATCATGGCAGTACGTGAACGTATTTGCTTCGTCAACGGAATAAAATTTCTGAAAATCAGCTTGGCGTTGTCGGTATGATGTTGCGCTGACATTTTGCTGTGTGAGTTTTCTTCTCTTCAAAAATGATGTCAGCCATTCGGAGTCGTGTTGTGATAGTCCCAGCTTGGCCACAATGTAATCCATTTCGATTTGTGGTAGCGGTTGTGGTGCACTATTTTCAATATCGGGTATCCAATCAGCATCATCCAAATCGGTCGGATTGGTGAAAACGGTTTCGGCTAGCAGGGACACAGTATCCGCACTCGGAGGTTTAGGTGCATCGGTATCAGCAGGTCGTTGCACTGGAAGTGTGGCAGTAAATGCAGCAGTGTATACTTTTGTTTTCAATTGTTGTCTGTTTAATCCAGGACGAAAATTTATGCATGCATAGCACCTGGATTCATCATGTCCAGTTGTGTCTTCCACCCAAATTACATTTTAGAAGGGTAGTATAACAACTGTTGCACACTGTGATCGGCGTAAAATTTGCACCACTTAAATCTGCTTCATCGAAATAATTACAATATGCGGTTTTGAATTGCTCAGTAAACAAATTTTTTCGATCTTTTTTCTGTATTTATCGGACGATATGACCACAAACGTAACAATATTCATCCAAATATGGGCACTTGTTGTTTTCCATATTGATATATTTTATGTTTTGTTGTTATTCACTTTTAAAAAACTGGAGAAAAATAACTTTTACTGTTCGCGTTCGCGGCACTGGCTGAATGCCAAAAATCGATCAATGCACACCTATAAATACTACGTATTTTTGAATATTTTACTGCCAGGTACTTATAAATGGGCGCATATTTTAAGGGCGGCTGGCTATATACCTGATTCAGCACTTGTACGTTTCAAACTGTGCAAAACTTTCCAAATAATGACCACCCTTAAATGTGGGTGCAATTTCTGTAAAAAAATCATATAGGTAGCCACCGGAAAAACCCAAATAATAAAAAGTTCCACTTTCCGTTTAATTGTCCACGTACATTTATTACCGCAATCATAAAAATCAAATAACCTTTTGTTTATTCCTTTTTTTTTAATTCTCAGAATCATGAAAAAGGTGTCAATGTTTTCTCCAAATAATGTTGTGCATATCTCGAACAAATTTTTGAAATTCATACATTTACTCAATTGCGAATAAAAGCGAAACGCGTTCATCGATTTTTATGATCTTTGTCTCATTTTGCTCATAGGTTATGTGACTTTGCGAAAAAATAACTAGACTTGAAACTTTTTTCCATTTTGCATTTTTTATGTATTTTAAAAAAAAAAATTTTAAATTTTAGGCAAAAAATAATTTTTTCCCTTCATACATTCATTTTTAACTTCGAAAGTGTTACTTGTATAGGAAAACAATATATGAACAGATTAAGGGAATTGGAATTCTTAATTTTTTAAAATTTATTTCAACTAAATTGGGCTAGTGGTTGTCGAGCTATGTCAAACAACAGGGCCTAAAACGTGATAAATTCCCCTATACGATAGTACTAACTTCAAATCGATACTAACTTCAAATCGCAGGTAAGAAGACAAAACGAATGATGCAGAAATTCTTCTTTTTGGGTCTAATTTCACATACAGTTCACAGAATTGAGTTGGCAATCAATTAACTGAAAAATGTTGTACTGTGTTATATTAATTATAGGTAAACTCAAAAATTATAAATAATTCTATATAGTATATTTTATTTACACTTAACACAAAACAAAAACATAAATTTTGAATTAATTTCAGGTAGCTTAAAGTAAAAAACAAAAAAAAAATAATATAACATAACATAAAAATCTTTGACCAACATGGTTCCAATTCCATCTATGAAATATAATTTATTTCTTGTACTGAAAAATTATATTCTAGGGTTAGCCATTATTAAGTAAGTAGTAATCTGTGGTATATTTTACCGTGTGCAAGTTAGCCCCCTAACTCTTGATGTCAGTGGTAAGGTTGCGGTAAGGGGGCAAAATTGAGTACAGACTTTGTTGTACTCGGCAAGTTACTTGCGCAACTAACTTGGCGAGTCTGAAAGGGGGCTTATAAAATGCAATAATTGCCGCTTTAAGGGCTAATAAATCAGTGAGTGTTTAAACGCTGGTTTAGTTGAACTAAACTTAAATTTATATGTAGTTTAAACTCAACAGTTGTAAATCAGTGTCCCATGTATTATATGTAGTTTAAAAAGTAACATGTGGCAGCACGACGATAAATGTTGACAATTTCATATGGTTTGTATTGGTAGTTTAAACGCCCAACTTTATGCGTTTAAAGATGGTTTATATGTTTTCTGATTTATAGATTTGTTGGTTTAAACACATTTTAAACCAAAAAGAGAGTTTAACTTGCTTTGATTTATTAGCCCTAAGAGTTATAAAAGTATTTAGTACTTGGGTACTTGATACACAAAAACAATTATTTAATAACAAAGTAGCTATACTGTAATTATTGAAGCGATATGCTATTATACCACAGAGGTTTTTTCAGAAGATATTATATTTGCATTTACATACAAAGGAAAAATTCCCTACATTCTTACGAAAATAAAAATCCCTACAAGTAGGGAATTTTCCCTACATCTGACATCACTGATTTCAGCCGCTATACATGTGTAATCGTCGCGGACAAAACGACTACTGAATGAAAGAGGCGGAGTGTATGTAATTTTTTAGCAAGCACAATTGTGCTATGAAATTGAAGGAATTTGACATCAATGATTTATATACAAAGGGTGTGTGAGAAACGTTAGTAAAGTTCTTTGGTGTATTAAAAATGTCTAAATTTAAACTAGCCCTAAAACTAGGCCAGTGAAATATTATTCACCCCAACAATGTCAAAATTTGACATCTATGAGTACTTTGCTACCGTTTACACAAACTCAAAATATAAAAAGGCGAAGAGGAAAGACTAGATTAAAATACAAACATTGCAAACTAAAACCCCCATATTCATAAAAAATATTTTAGGTTTATGGCAGGTTTATGAAAAGAATTTTCTATGAAAATTTGTTTAATAAACCTTTTATTAATCAAAAATATTTTTTATGAATATGGGGGTAATTTCATAATCTAGACACTTAAGCAACTTCAAAGCAGAATTTTTAAAAGTTGCAACATCAAAAATTGCAAGTCAGAACGATTACTTAATGTTTACAAGTTACCGCAACACAAAATAACAGGAGTGATGCATTTAATTTACAAACGTCAAAATCTAATATATGCGTTGTTTTAAGTTCCACATGTGCCCAAAAATGTGCATTTGTGCGTGATTTTAATTTTTGGAAATTGGAATACAAAATTTCTCTTTTCCCTGTGCTGCGTTTAAATTGTATAAATATATCTTGGTACATTTATACAACAGAATACACAGAGATGAATAAGTGATATTAGAAAAAAGGCCAAAACGGTTGCCATAGGCAGCTTTCGAAGAAAAATACGGATTTTTTTTTTTTTTTTTTTTTTTTTTTTTTTTTTTTTTGTAGAAAGTGGTAATGTCTAAGGCAAACCACTTATGTCACACCAACTTCGTGATCAAAGCAATCAACAAAAAAACCAAGTTTAACAAAAATATGTTTTAACAAAAGTGTTGTGCAGAAATATTTATTTAAGAATACTTTGCACTATCACACAATTCATGATGATATAAAAGGGTGGTATTGCACGCCAGATGATTTTTTGCTCTTGCATTGTTTGTCCATTCTTATGTCAAAGATTTGTTTATATTTATAAAAAGTCCGCGTTTTGTGTTGTGTTTAGTGTATTTGGATGTGTGTGAAACGGTAGCAAAGTTTTATGGTGAATACAAATTCTCTATTAAGTTTTTAGTTATTCGACCTTTTTGATTATAATTTATAAATTAAATAATTTTTTCAAGCTCGAGGTCTGTTTTATTCTTTAAAGTCTTTATTGTTCAATATTTCGACATCCTTTGGATGTCATCTTCAGGAATAACGAGTCACAAAAAAAACAACAATTATTTTGTAGGTCTATTATTGCTAGGTCTGGGGACGAATTACCCACCATTACCCGCGCGATGAGGACTGTCTAAATAATTTCCGGCAGTGACTCCCAAAAGGAAATCACTAAGGGAATTGCTACTAGGGAAAACCAGTCCACATCTGCAAGTAAATCGGGTGATCACCGGAATTATTCTAGTAAGAAACCTTAAAAGGGGGAATTAAGAGAGTAAATTCCGGTGATGACCAGAAATCCCCGGCGATTAAGAAAATGGACGTTATACTGTATGGATACCTCGCCCTCTCAGACCGGTGGAGGTCATACTGGGGCTACCAGCTAATCAGAACGGGGGACTCGATACAAGCCAGTGGAAGCTGATAGCTTTACTGGGTTGTAAAGAGATCCAAGGGAGATACTTCAGGTTCGCAGTAGACCAGGAGTCTTTTAGGACGTTGAAGTCGATGAGTGGGGATATTTGGGTTGGGGTCTATCAGATTTAGGTCTCCCAAAAATGATAGACCCTAAGGGGCTGAATGTGGTGCAGATAAACCTGCATCACTGTGAAGCAGCGTCAACCGAATTAGTAACCCACCTCATCGATAACAACGTGGACGTGGCCTTAATTCAAGAGCCCTGGATCAACAACAATCGGGTAGTTGGAATAGAGGCCACGGGATATACACTGTTCGTATCCCACACGGATGAGAAGGTACGAACTTGTATAATGGTAAGAAATGAGCTCAAATTAATGTTGTCTTATTCCTTCAGCAATGGAGACCGCATGGTTGTGATAGGTGAAGCTAGGGACACAACGGTCCTAGCACTAGCATCGGTATACTTACCATATGAGGCTACCGATCCAGCTGGTGTGAAAGTACGTGAGTTGGTGGAGACCTCGAGCAGAAGGGGCTCGAGGCTGGTACTGGGATGTGACGCCAATGCACACCATACCCAATACAAAAGGGGTGAGTCTATTTTTGATTTTATTATTGCTAGCAATCTTATTATCTGTACTAGAGATAGGGAGGCAGTAATAGATGTAACACTGACAAACTATAGAGACTTAGTAGATGATGGGATTTTCCTTCTCTGACCATGTTCGTATATCTTTTAATATAAACTTCGAAAAGTCAAAAAGGCGTCCTTACAGGAATCCAAGGAGGACGCACTGGGATTCCTTTTCGGGTTTGGTGAATAGTAACCTTAGAGTTACACGCGATTGGGGGGTCGACTTCGGCCGGTGTGGAGCACCTGGTGGGTACCTTTACGAAAGTGTTGACCAGTAGCTATGAGCGATCTTGTTCGCTGAATTTTCCGGCTAGGCACTCGCAACCAAGATGGTGGACAGGTAAGTTGAGGACTCAAAGGACCACTGTCAGAAGGTTATTCAAGAGAGCGAAGCATACGCGTAGGGATGAGGATTGGAGTAACTATATGATAAGTTATAATATAAATGAGATGTCCAGGTTCAGAAGAATTTTACCCAAGGACCCTGTGGTCCCTGGATTTATTCAGAGACCGTACGACTTGTGGACGGAATCTAGCTCCGAATCTCACTGTTTGCTTATGGAGACTCACTTCCCGGGTTGTGTGGATCCTGGGACGGGGGAATAAGTGGGGTGTGGTAACCTCTTTTCTGGATCGGGCTCGGGAGGTGAGATAAGGGAGTCAGTGGGAGATATTATCACCTTGGAGAAGGTTACATGGGCGGATAATACTTTTGGGTCGTACAAATCGGCAGGACCAGATGGTATATTTCCGGCTATGCTACAGAATATCCAGGGATCAACACTCCAATTGCTGGTGGAACTATTTAGGGTATGTCTGCTAAATGGCTACATTCCTACAGGGTGGATAGAGGTCAGGGTAATTTTCATACATAGGATTTTAGACTTCTCAGCCTATCGTCTTTTCTTTTGAAGACATTAGAAAGACTAATTGATCTACAGCTGAGGACGAAGTTTGACGCCGGCATCATCAGCAGCGCTCAACATGCCTATCTTAAGGGTAGGGCTGTTGAGAGTGCGATTCATGATGTGGTGGGCTATATACAACGGGGATTTGCGAAACAAGGATTGCACCTTGGCGGATTTCCTGGATATAGAGGGGGCCTTTAACAATGTGAGAATAAAGGCCATAAGGCAGGCACTGAGTGATTCAGGGGTTTCGTTATTCTTGGTCGAGTGAATAACTCAGACTAGGGAAACGAGCGCTTAAGGAAACTCGTAACTAGGGGGACCCCACAAAGGGAGTTCTCTCTCTCTCTCTTATTGTGGCTCTTGGTTGTCAATGTCGTTTTGGGACTTTTTGACAGGATAGGTCAGAAGGTCGTCGCCTACGCGGATGATGTGGTATATGAGGGACAAGTGTGCTGTGTCGGTCGTTATTGTTTGTCGCTCCGTGAAAGTTTAAAGATTTATAGTGTTTTTGTCATCATAAAATTTTTATAATCGGTTTAAAATTTCTAGAATTGTACACGCTTATAAAACTGTGTTTATTTGTGCAGTCTAGTTCGTCTGTTAATTCAGTCACAAACTTTCTTTTTATTTACTTTTGTTAATGTGATTCTGTACAAGCTTTATTACATACAATTGATAATAAGTAACATTTAATACTTCTGTGATAACAGCTGATTGCATGTCATATCAATACGTTTTATTACAACATTAATGATTTGTGTATTTGATAAAAAATTATAGTGGTGCCATCTGTTGGATAGTAGATTTTTATCATATCCCAGCTAACATTTGTGCTCTACAAGGTGATCAAATCACAGTGTTATTATAATGGCCTGTTTAGTAAAAAGCTGTAGCATCAAGGGTGTTGATGACCGAATGATCGTCTGTTGGCTGTGTCATGAATGTTGTTACTTTAAATGCAGTGGATTATCTGGGTAAGTTGCAGAAGCCACAACCTAGAATAATGGACTGCACTGGTGTTGTAGAGCTATAGAAAATTGGGAGTAGACTTTTACCGCTTTTTTCAAAGTCAAAAATCAAAATGAAGTTGCTCAGTTAAACGAGCGTATATCTGCTTACGGGAAAGTGTTTAAAGATTATAAATCGTTAGATGAATTAAAATCTCCTATTCAACCTTCCCAAAAAAAACTGGACGTTAACATCTGCCACACGTTGGTCTAATGAAAAAAAGCGAAAATTTCTGTTCCTCAGCCTCCTCTTATTGCCAGCTATAATAAACATATGGGCGGAGTTGATAAATGCGATCAAGCTGTCGCGAATCTTCGCACAAGAATGCGTGTAAATAAATGGTGGTGGCCAATTTTTGCGTATTTTTTAGATGTGTCGGTTGTAAATGGTTGGATTTTAGCTAGAAAAAATGGTTGCAATAAAGGTACGGAATCCTTATTTGCATTTAGAAGATATGTAGCTCAAAGTCTACTTGTTAAATATGGAACTCCACCATGACAAGTACAAAAACCAGCCAAGCCCTTATCCACAACACAGTATGATGGCAAATACCATTGGATTGTTCCCATAAGCACAGAACGTCGCTGTGCTAATAAATGTGGTGGAAAATCGAAGTTTAAATGTATGAAATGTGATGTTGGCCTTCATCCTAAATGTTTTATTGGATACCATGTAATAGGTTCTGCAACTTTTTTTCCAACTATTTCTTTTATATGATCCCACATATTCGTTATATGTTGTAAAAACCAAAAAAGTTTGTTAACAAACTTTATGCTGTAATGGGTTAACACAAAACAAAAACATAAATTTCAGGTAGCCTAAAGTAAAAAACAAAAAAAAATTATATAACATAACATAAAAATCTTTGACCAACATGGTTCCAATTCCATCTATGAAATATAATTTATTTCTTGTACTGAAAAATTATATTCTAGGGTTAGCCATTATTAAGTAAGTAGTAATCTGTGGTATATTTTACCGTGTGCAAGTTAGCCCCCTAACTCTTGATTTGTTGATGTCAGTGGTAAGGTTGAGTACAGACTTTGTTGTACTCGGCAAGTTACTTGCGCAACTAACTTGGCGAGTCTGAAAGGGGGCTTATAAAATGCAATAATTGCCGCTTTAAGAGTTATAAAAGTATTTAGTACTTGGGTACTTGATACTCAAAAACAATTATTTAATAACAAAGTAGCCATACTGTAATTATTGAAGCGATATGCTATTATCCCACAGAGATTTTTTCAGAAGAGATTATATTTGCATTTACATACAAAGGAAAAATTCCCTACATTTTTACGAAAATAAAAAATCTGTCTTTTTCCCCCTATAGTCTGATTTTTGGGGAAAAATCCCTACAAGTAGGAAATTTCCCCTACATCTGACATCACTGATTTCAGCCGCTATACATGTGTAATCGTCGCGGACAAAACGACTACTGAATGAAAGAGGCGGAGTGTGTGTGATTTTTTAGCAAGCACAATTGTGCTATGAAATTGAAGGAATTTGACATCAATGATTTATATACAAAGGGTGTGTGAGAAACGTTAGTAAAGTTCTTTGGTGTATTAAAAATGTCTAAATTTAAACTAGCCCTAAAACTAGGCCAGTGAAATATTATTCACCCCAACAATGTCAAAATTTGACATCTATTAGTACTTTGCTACCGTTTACACAAACTCAAAATATAAAAAGGAGAAGAGGAAAGACTAGATTAAAATACAAACATTGCAAAACTAAAACCCCCATATTCATAAAAAATATTTTAGGTTTATGGCAGGTTTATGAAAAGAATTTTCTATGAAAATTTGTTTAATAAACCTTTTATTAATCAAAAATATTTTTTTATGAATATGGGGGTAATTTCATAATCTAGACACTTAAGCAACTTCAAAGCAGAATTTTTAAAAGTTGCAACAACAAAAATTGCAAGTCAGAACGATTACTTAATGTATACAAGTTAACGCAACACAAAATAACAGGAGTGATGCCTTTAATTTACAAACGTCAAAATCTAATATATGCGTTGTTTTAAGTTACACATGTGCCCAAAAATGTGCATTTGTGCGTGATTTTAATTTTTGGAAATTGGAATACAAAATTTCTCTTTTCCCTGTGCTGCGTTTAAATTGTATAAATATATATTGGTACATTTATACAACAGAATACACAGAGATGAAAAAGTGATAGTAGAAAAAAGGCCAAAACGGTTGCCATAGGCAGCTTTCGAAGAAAAATACGGATTTTTTTTTTTTTTTTTTTTTTTTTTTTTTTTTTTTTTTTTTTTTTTTGTAGAAAGTGGTAATGTCTAAGGCAAACCACTTATGTCACACCAACTTCGTGATCAAAGCAATCAACAAAAAAACCAAGTTTAACAAAAATATGTTTTAACAAAAGTGTTGTGCAGAAATATTTATTTAAGAATACTTTGCACTATCACACAATTCATGATGATATAAAAGGGTGGTATTGCACGCCAGATGATTTTTTGCTCTTGCATTGTTTGTCCATTCTTATGTCAAAGATTTGTTTATATTTATAAAAAGTCCGCGTTTTGTGTTGTGTTTAGTGTATTTGGATGTGTGTGAAACGGTAGCAAAGTTTTATGGTGAATACAAATTCTCTATTAAGTTTTTAGTTATTCGACCTTTTTGATTATAATTTATAAATTAAATAATTTTTTCAAGCTCGAGGTCTGTTTTATTCTTTAAAGTCTTTATTGTTCAATATTTCGACATCCTTTGGATGTCATATTCAGGAATAACGAGTCACAAAAAAAACAACAATTATTTTGTAGGTCTATTATTGCTAGGTCTGGGGACGAATTACCCACCATTACCCGCGCGATGAGGACTGTCTAAATAATTTCCGGCAGTGACTCCCAAAAGGAAATCACTAAGGGAATTGCTACTAGGGAAAACCAGTCCACATCTGCAAGTAAATCGGGTGATCACCGGAATTATTCTAGTAAGAAACCTTAAAAGGGGGAATTAAGAGAGTAAATTCCGGCGATGACCAGAAATCCCCGGCGATTAAGAAAATGGACGTTATACTGTATGGATACCTCGCCCTCTCAGACCGGTGGAGGTCATACTGGGGCTACCAGCTAATCAGAACGGGGGACTCGATACAAGCCAGTGGAAGCTGATAGCTTTACTGGGTTTTAAAGAGATCCAAGGGAGATACTTCAGGTTCGCAGTTGACCAGGAGTCTCTCAGGACGTTGAAGTCGATGAGTGGGGATATTTGGGTTGGGGTCTATCAGATTTAGGTCTCCCAAAAATGATAGACCCTAAGGGGCTGAATGTGGTGCAGATAAACCTGCATCACTGTGAAGCAGCGTCAACCGAATTAGTAACCCACCTCATCGATAACAACGTGGACGTGGCCTTAATTCAAGAGCCCTGGATCAACAACAATCGGGTAGTTGGATTAGAGGCCACGGGATATACACTGTTCGTATCCCACACGGATGAGAAGGTACGAACTTTTATAATGGTAAAAAATGAGCTCAAATTAATGTTGTCTTATTCCTTCAGCAATGGAGACCGCATGGTTGTGATAGGTGAAGCTAGGGACACAACGGTCCTAGCACTAGCATCGGTATACTTATTATCTGTAATAGGGGGAATACGCCAACGTTCAGAACTAGAGATAGGGAGGCAGTAATAGATGTAACACTGACAAACTATAGAGACTTAGTAGATGATGGGATTTTCCTTCTCTGACCATGGTCGTATATCTTTTAATATAAACTTCGAAAAGTCAAAAAGGCGTCCTTACAGGAATCCAAGGAGGACGCACTGGGATTCCTTTTCGGGTTTGGTGAATAGTAACCTTAGAGTTACATGCGATTGGGGGGTCGACTTCGGCCGGTGTGGAGCACCTGGTGGGTACCTTTACGGAAGTGTTGACCAGTAGCTATGAGCGATCTTGTTCGCTGAATTTTCCGGCTAGGCACTCGCAACCAAGATGGTGGACAGGTAAGTTGAGGACTCAAAGGACCACTGTCAGAAGGTTATTCAAGAGAGCGAAGCATACGCGTAGGGATGAGGATTGGAGTAACTATAGGATAAGTTATAATATAAATGAGATGTCCAGGTTCAGAAGAATTTTACCCAAGGACCCTGTGGTCCCTGGATTTATTCAGAGACCGGGCGACTCGTGGACGGAATCTAGCTCCGAATCTCTCTGTTTGCTTATGGAGACTCACTTCCCGGGTTGTGTGGATCCTGGGACGGGGGAATAAGTGGGGTGTGGTAACCCCTTTTCTGGATCGGGCTCGGGAGGTGAGATAAGGGAGTCAGTGGGAGATATTATCTCCTTGGAGAAGGTTACATGGGCGGATAATACTTTTGGGTCGTACAAATCGGCAGGACCAGATGGTATATTTCCGGCTATGCTACAGAATATCCAGGGATCAACACTCCAATTGCTGGTGGAACTATTTAGGGTATGTCTGCTAAATGGCTACATTCCTACAGGGTGGATATAGGTCAGGGTTATTTTCATACCTAAGGCAGGTAGAACCGGTCACTTTAAACCCAAGGCTTTTAGACCTCTCAGCCTATCGTCTTTTCCTTTGAAGACATTAGAAAGACTAAATGATCTACAGCTGAGGACGAAGTTTGACGCCGCATCATCAGCAGCGCTCAACATGCCTATTTTAAGGGTAGGGCTGTTGAGAGTGCGATTCATGATGTGGTGGGCTATATACAACGGGGATTTGCGAAACAAGGATTGCACCTTGGCGGATTTCCTGGATATAGAGGGGGCCTTTAACAATGTGAGAATAAAGGCCATAAGGCAGGCACTGAGTGATTCAGGGGTTTCGTTATTCTTGGTCGAGTGAATAACTCAGACTAGGGAAACGAGCGCTTAAGGAAACTCGTAACTAGCGGGACCCCACAGGGGGAGTTCTCTCTCTCTCTCTCTTATTGTGGCTCTTGGTTGTCAATGTCGTTTTGGGACTTTTTGACAGGATAGGTCAGAAGGTCGTCGCCTACGCGGATGATGTAGTATATGAGGGACAAGTGTGCTGTGTCGTTATTGTTTGTCGCTCCGTGAAAGTTTAAAGATTTATAGTGTTTTTGTCATCATAAAATTTTTATAATCGGTTTAAAATTTCTAGAATTGTACACGCTTATAAAACTGTGTTTATTTGTGCAGTCTAGTTCGTCTGTTAATTCAGTCACAAACTTTCTTTTTGTTTACTTTTGTTAATGTGATTCTGTACAAGCTTTATTACATACAATTGATAATAAGTAACATTTAATACTTCTGTGATAACAGCTGATTGCATGTCATATCAATACGTTTTATTACAACATTAATGATTTGTGTATTTGATAAAAAATTATAGTGGTGCCATCTGTTGGATAGTAGCTTTTTATCATATCCCAGCTAACATTTGTGCTCTACAAGGTGATCAAATCACAGTGTTATTATAATGGCCTGTTTAGTAAAAAGCTGTAGCATCAAGGGTGTTGATGACCGAATGATCGTCTGTTGGCTGTGTCATGAATGTTGTTACTTTAAATGCAGTGGATTATCTGGGTAAGTTGCAGAAGCCACAACCTAGAATAATGGACTGCACTGGTGTTGTAGAGCTATAGAAAATTGGGAGTAGACTTTTACCGCTTTTTTCAAAGTCAAAAATCAAAATGAAGTTGCTCAGTTAAACGAGCGTATATCTGCTTACGGGAAAATGTTTAAAGATTATAAATCGTTAGATGAATTAAAATCTCCTATTCAACCTTCCCAAAAAAAACTGGACGTTAACATCTGCCACACGTTGGTCCAATGAAAAAAAGCGAAAATTTCTGTTCCTCAGCCTCCTCTTATTGCCAGCTATAATAAACATATGGGCGGAGTTGATAAATGCGATCAAGCTGTCGCGAATCTTCGCACAAGAATGCGTGTAAAGAAATGGTGGTGGCCAATTTTTGCGTATTTTTTAGATGTGTCGGTTGTAAATGGTTGAATTTTAGCTAGAAAAAATGGTTGCAATAAAGGTACGGAATCCTTATTTGCATTTTGAAGATATGTAGCTCAAAGTCTACTTGTTAAATATGGAACTCCACCATGACAAGTACAAAAACCAGCCAAGCCCTTATCCACAACACAGTATGATGGCAAATACCATTGGATTGTTCCCATAAGCACAGAACGTCGCTGTGCTAATAAATGTGGTGGAAAATCGAAGTTTAAATGTATGAAATGTGATGTTGGCCTTCATCCTAAATGTTTTATTGGATACCATGTAATAGGTTCTGCAACTTTTTTTCCAACTATTT
This sequence comes from Pollenia amentaria, assembly GCA_943735925.1. Classification (NCBI taxonomy): domain Eukaryota; kingdom Metazoa; phylum Arthropoda; class Insecta; order Diptera; family Polleniidae; genus Pollenia; species Pollenia amentaria. The sequence goes on from OX031010.1 coordinate 72,176,099, forward strand.
CTTTTATATGATCCCACATATTCGTTATATGTTGTAAAAACCAAAAAAGTTTGTTAACAAACTTTATGCTGTAATGGGTTAACACAAAACAAAAACATAAATTTCAGGTAGCCTAAAGTAAAAAACAAAAAAAAAATTATATAACATAACATAAAAATCTTTGACCAACATGGTTCCAATTCCATCTATGAAATATAATTTATTTCTTGTACTGAAAAATTATATTCTAGGGTTAGCCATTATTAAGTAAGTAGTAATCTGTGGTATATTTTACCGTGTGCAAGTTAGCCCCCTAACTCTTGATTTGTTGATGTCAGTGGTAAGGTTGAGTACAGACTTTGTTGTACTCGGCAAGTTACTTGCGCAACTAACTTGGCGAGTCTGAAAGGGGGCTTATAAAATGCAATAATTGGCGCTTTAATGGCTAATAAATCAGTGAGTGTTTAAACACTGGGTTAGTTGAACTAAACTTAAATTTATATGTAGCTTAAACTCAACAGTTGTAAATCAGTGTCCCATGTATTTTATGTAGCGTTAAAAGTAACATGTGGCAGCACTACGATAAATGTTGACAAATTCATATGGTTTGTATTGGTAGTTTAAACGCCCAATTTTATGCGTTTAAATATGGTTTAAATGTTTTCTGATTTATAGATTTGTTGGCTTAAACACATTTTAAACCAAAAATAGAGTTTAACTTGCTCTGATTTATTAGCCCTAAGAGTTATAAAAGTATTTAGTACTTGGGTACTTGATACTCAAAAACAATTATTTAATAACAAAGTAGCCATACTGTAATTATTGAAGCGATATGCTATTATACCACGGAGATTTTTTCAGAAGAGATTATATTTGCATTTACATACAAAGGAAAAATTCCCTACATTTTTACGAAAATAAAAAATCTGTCTTTTTCCCCCTACAGTCTGATTTTTGGGGAAAAATCCCTACAAGTAGGGAATTTTCCCTACATCTGACATCACTGATTTCAGCCGCTATACATGTGTAATCGTCGCGGACAAAACGACTACTGAATGAAAGAGGCGGAGTGTGTGTGATGTTTTAGCAAGCACAATTGTGCTATGAAATTGAAGGAATTTGACATCAATGATTTATATACAAAGGGTGTGGGAGAAACGTTAGTAAAGTTCTTTGGTGTATTAAAAATGTTTAAATTTAAACTAGCTAAATTTAAACTAGCCCCCAGTCCCCGCGCGATGAGGACTGGAAATGTCTAAATAATTTCCGGCAGTGACTCCAAAAAGGAAATCACTAAGGGAATTGCTACTAGGGAAAACCAGTCCACATCTGCAAGTAAATCGGGTGATCACCGGAATTATTCTAGTAAGAAACCTTAAAAGGGGGAATTAAGAGAGTAAATTCCGGTGATGACCAGAAATCCCCGGCGATTAAGAAAATGGACGTTATACTGTATGGATACCTCGCCCTCTCAGACCGGTGGAGGTCATACTGGGGCTACCAGCTAATCAGAACGGGGGACTCGATACAAGCCAGTGGAAGCTGATAGCTTTACTGGGTTGTAAAGAGATCCAAGGGAGATACTTCAGGTTCGCAGTTGACCAGGAGTCTCTCAGGACGTTGAAGTCGATGAGTGGGGATATTTGGGTTGGGGTCTATCAGATTTAGGTCTCCCAAAAATGATAGACCCTAAGGGGCTGAATGTGGTGCAGATAAACCTGCATCACTGTGAAGCAGCGTCAACCGAATTAGTAACCCACCTCATCGATAACAACGTGGACGTGGCCTTAATTCAAGAGCCCTGGATCAACAACAATCGGGTAGTTGGATTAGAGGCCACGGGATATACACTGTTCGTATCCCACACGGATGAGAAGGTACGAACTTTTATAATGGTAAAAAATGAGCTCAAATTAATGTTGTCTTATTCCTTCAGCAATGGAGACCGCATGGTTGTGATAGGTGAAGCTAGGGACACAACGGTCCTAGCACTAGCATCGGTATACTTACCATATGAGGCTACCGATCCAGCTGGTGTGAAAGTACGTGAGTTGGTGGAGCACTCGAGCAGAAGGGGCTCGAGGCTGGTACTGGGATGTGACGCCAATGCACACCATACCCAATACAAAAGGGGTGAGTCTATTTTTGATTTTATTACTGCTAGCAATCTTATTATCTGTAATAGGGGGAATACGCCAACGTTCAGAACTAGAGATAGGGAGGCAGTAATAGATGTAACACTGACAAACTATAGAGACTTAGTAGATGATGGGATTTTCCTTCTCTGACCATGGTCGTATATCTTTTAATATAAACTTCGAAAAGTCAAAAAGGCGTCCTTACAGGAATCCAAGGAGGACGCACTGGGATTCCTTTTCGGGTTTGGTGAATAGTAACCTTAGAGTTACATGCGATTGGGGGGTCGACTTCGGCCGGTGTGGAGCACCTGGTGGGTACCTTTACGGAAGTGTTGACCAGTAGCTATGAGCGATCTTGTTCGCTGAATTTTCCGGCTAGGCACTCGCAACCAAGATGGTGGACAGGTAAGTTGAGGACTCAAAGGACCACTGTCAGAAGGTTATTCAAGAGAGCGAAGCATACGCGTAGGGATGAGGATTGGAGTAACTATAGGATAAGTTATAATATAAATGAGATGTCCAGGTTCAGAAGAATTTTACCCAAGGACCCTGTGGTCCCTGGATTTATTCAGAGACCGGGCGACTCGTGGACAGAATCTAGCTCCGAATCTCTCTGTTTGCTTATGGAGACTCCCTTCCCGGGTTGTGTGGATCCTGGGACGGGGGAATAAGTGGGGTGTGGTAACCCCTTTTCTGGATCGGGCTCGGGAGGTGAGATAAGGGAGTCAGTGGGAGATATTATCACCTTGGAGAAGGTTACATGGGCGGATAATACTTTTGGGTCGTACAAATCGGCAGGACCAGATGGTATATTTCCGGCTATGCTACAGAATATCCAGGGATCAACACTCCAATTGCTGGTGGAACTATTTAGGGTATGTCTGCTAAATGGCTACATTCCTACAGGGTGGATAGAGGTCAGGGTTATTTTCATACCTAAGGCAGGTAGAACCGGTCACTTTAAACCCAAGGATTTTAGACCTCTCAGCCTATCGTCTTTTCTTTTGAAGACATTAGAAAGACTAAATGATCTACTGCTGAAGACGAAGTTTGACGCCGCATCATCAGCAGCGCTCAACATGCCTATTTTAAGGGTAGGGCTGTTGAGAGTGCGATTCATGATGTGGTGGGCTATATACAACGGGGATTTGCGAAACAAGGATTGCACCTTGGCGGATTTCCTGGATATAGAGGGGGCCTTTAACAATGTGAGAATAAAGGCCATAAGGCAGGCACTGAGTGATTCAGGGGTTTCGTTATTCTTGGTCGAGTGAATAACTCAGACTAGGGAAACGAGCGCTTAAGGAAACTCGTAACTAGGGGGACTCCACAGGGGGAGTTCTCTCTCTCTCTCTTATTGTGGCTCTTGGTTGTCAATGTCGTTTTGGGACTTTTTGACAGGATAGGTCAGAAGGTCGTCGCCTACGCGGATGATGTAGTATATGAGGGACAAGTGTGCTGTGTCGTTATTGTTTGTCGCTCCGTGAAAGTTTAAAGATTTATAGTGTTTTTGTCATCATAAAATTTTTATAATCGGTTTAAAATTTCTAGAATTGTACACGCTTATAAAACTGTGTTTATTTGTGCAGTCTAGTTCGTCTGTTAATTCAGTCACAAACTTTCTTTTTATTTACTTTTGTTAATGTGATTCTGTACAAGCTTTATTACATACAATTGATAATAAGTAACATTTAATACTTCTGTGATAACAGCTGATTGCATGTCATATCAATACGTTTTATTACAACATTAATGATTTGTGTATTTGATAAAAAATTATAGTGGTGCCATCTGTTGGATAGTAGCTTTTTATCATATCCCATCTAACATTTGTGCTCTACAAGGTGATCAAATCACAGTGTTATTATAATGGCCTGTTTAGTAAAAAGCTGTAGCATCAAGGGTGTTGATGACCGAATGATCGTCTGTTGGCTGTGTCATGAACGTTGTTACTTTAAATGCAGTGGATTATCTGGGTAAGTTGCAGAAGCCACAACCTAGAATAATGGACTGCACTGGTGTTGTAGAGCTATAGAAAATTGGGAGTAGACTTTTACCGCTTTTTTCAAAGTCAAAAATCAAAATGAAGTTGCTCAGTTAAACGAGCGTATATCTGCTTACGGGAAAGTGTTTAAAGATTATAAATCGTTAGATGAATTAAAATCTCCTATTCAACCTTCCCAAAAAAAACTGGACGTTAACATCTGCCACACGTTGGTCCAATGAAAAAAAGCGAAAATTTCTGTTCCTCAGCCTCCTCTTATTGCCAGCTATAATAAACATATGGGCGGAGTTGATAAATGCGATCAAGCTGTCGCGAATCTTCGCACAAGAATGCGTGTAAAGAAATGGTGGTGGCCAATTTTTGCGTATTTTTTAGATGTGTCGGTTGTAAATGGTTGAATTTTAGCTAGAAAAAATGGTTGCAATAAAGGTACGGAATCCTTATTTGCATTTTGAAGATATGTAGCTCAAAGTCTACTTGTTAAATATGGAACTCCACCATGACAAGTACAAAAACCAGCCAAGCCCTTATCCACAACACAGTATGATGGCAAATACCATTGGATTGTTCCCATAAGCACAGAACGTCGCTGTGCTAATAAATGTGGTGGAAAATCGAAGTTTAAATGTATGAAATGTGATGTTGGCCTTCATCCTAAATGTTTTATTGGATACCATGTAATAGGTTCTGCAACTTTTTTTCCAACTATTTCTTTTATATGATCCCACATATTCGTTATATGTTGTAAAAACCAAAAAAGTTTGTTAACAAACTTTATGCTGTAATGGGTTAACACAAAACAAAAACATAAATTTCAGGTAGCTTAAAGTAAAAAACAAAAAAAAATTATATAACATAACATAAAAATCTTTGACCAACATGGTTCCAATTCCATCTATGAAATATAATTTATTTCTTGTACTGAAAAATTATATTCTAGGGTTAGCCATTATTAAGTAAGTAGTAATCTGTGGTATATTTTACCGTGTGCAAGTTAGCCCCCTAACTCTTGATTTGTTGATGTCAGTGGTAAGGTTGAGTACAGACTTTGTTGTACTCGGCAAGTTACTTGCGCAACTAACTTGGCGAGTCTGAAAGGGGGCTTATAAAATGCAATAATTGGCGCTTTAATGGCTAATAAATCAGTGAGTGTTTAAACACTGGTTTAGTTGAACTAAACTTAAATTTATATGTAGCTTAAACTCAACAGTTGTAAATCAGTGTCCCATGTATTTTATGTAGCGTTAAAAGTAACATGTGGCAGCACTACGATAAATGTTGACAAATTCATATGGTTTGTATTGGTAGTTTAAACGCCCAATTTTATGCGTTTAAATATGGTTTAAATGTTTTCTGATTTATAGATTTGTTGGCTTAAACACATTTTAAAAAAAAAATAGAGTTTAACTTGCTCTGATTTATTAGCCCTAAGAGTTATAAAAGTATTTAGTACTTGGGTACTTGATACTCAAAAACAATTATTTAATAACAAAGTAGCCATACTGTAATTATTGAAGCGATATGCTATTATACCACGGAGATTTTTTCAGAAGAGATTATATTTGCATTTACATACAAAGGAAAAATTCCCTACATTTTTACGAAAATAAAAAATCTGTCTTTTTCCCCCTACAGTCTGATTTTTGGGGAAAAATCCCTACAAGTAGGGAATTTTCCCTACATCTGACATCACTGATTTCAGCCGCTATACATGTGTAATCGTCGCGGACAAAACGACTACTGAATGAAAGAGGCGGAGTGTGTGTGATGTTTTAGCAAGCACAATTGTGCTATGAAATTGAAGGAATTTGACATCAATGATTTATATACAAAGGGTGTGTGAGAAACGTTAGTAAAGTTCTTTGGTGTATTAAAAATGTCTAAATTTAAACTAGCCCTAAAACTAGGCCAGTGAAATATTATTCACCCCAACAATGTCAAAATTTGACATCTATTAGTACTTTGCTACACAAACTCAAAATATAAAAAGGAGAAGAGGAAAGACTAGATTAAAATACAAACATTGCAAAACTAAAACCCCCATATTCATAAAAAATATTTTAGGTTTATGGCAGGTTTATGAAAAGAATTTTCTATGAAAATTTGTTTAATAAACCTTTTATTAATCAAAAATATTTTTTTATGAATATGGGGGTAATTTCATAATCTAGACACTTAAGCAACTTCAAAGCAGAATTTTTAAAAGTTGCAACAACAAAAATTGCAAGTCAGAACGATTACTTAATGTATACAAGTTAACGCAACACAAAATAACAGGAGTGATGCCTTTAATTTACAAACGTCAAAATCTAATATATGCGTTGTTTTAAGTTACACATGTGCCCAAAAATGTGCATTTGTGCGTGATTTGAATTTTTGGAAATTGGAATACAAAATTTCTCTTTTCCCTGTGCTGCGTTTAAATTGTATAAATATATCTTGGTACATTTATACAACAGAATACACAGAGATGAAAAAGTGATATTAGAAAAAAGGCCAAAACGGTTGCCATAGGCAGCTTTCGAAGAAAAATACGGAGTTTTTTTTTTTTTTTTTTTTTTTTTTTTTTTTTTTGTAGAAAGTGGTAATGTCTAAGGCAAACCACTTATGTCACACCAACTTCGTGATCAAAGCAATTAACAAAAAAAACCAAGTTTAACAAAAATATGTTTTAACAAAAGTGTTGTGCAGAAATATTTATTTAAGAATACTTTGCACTATCACACAATTCATGATGAAATAAAAGGGTGGTATTGCACGCCAGATGACGATTTTTTGCTCTTGCATTGTTTGTCCATTCTTATGTCAAAGATTTGTTTATATTTATAAAAAGTCCGCGTTTTGTGTTGTGTTTAGTGTATTTGGATGTGTGTGAAACGGTAGCAAAGTTTTATGGTGAATACAAATTCTCTATTAAGTTTTTAGTTATTCGACCTTTTTGATTATAATTTATAAATTAAATAATTTTTTAAGCTCGAGGTCTGTTTTATTCTTTAAAGTCTTTATTTTTCAATATTTCAACATCCTTTGGATGTCATCTTCAGGAATAACGAGTCACAAAAATACACAACAATTATTTTGTAGGTCTATTATTGCTAGGTCTGGGGACGAATTACCCACCATTACCTGCGCGATGAGGACTGGAAATGTCTAAATAATTTCCGGCAGTGACTCCCAAAAGGAAATCACTAAGGGAATTGCTACTAGGGAAAACCAGTCCACATCTGCAAGTAAATCGGGTGATCACCGGAATTATTCTAGTAAGAAACCTTAAAAGGGGGAATTAAGAGAGTAAATTCCGTTGATGACCAGAAATCCCCGGCGATTAAGAGAATGGACGTTATACTGTATGGATACCTCCACCTCTCAGACCGGTGGAGGTCATACTGGGGCTACCAGCTAATCAGAACGGGGGACTCGATACAAGCCAGTGGAAGCTGATAGCTTTACTGGGTTGTAAAGAGATCCAAGGGAGATACTTCAGGTTCGCAGTAGACCAGGAGTCTCTCAGGACGTTGAAGTCGATGAGTGGGGATATTTGGGTTGGGGTCTATCAGATTTAGGTCTCCCAAAAATGATAGACCCTAAGGGGCTGAATGTGGTGCAGATAAACCTGCATCACTGTGAAGCAGCGTCAACCGAATTAGTAACCCACCTCATCGATAACAAAGTGGACGTGGCCTTAATTCAAGAGCCCTGGATCAACAACAATCGGGTAGTTGGATTAGAGGCCACGGGATATACACTGTTCGTATCCCACACGGATGAGAAGGTACGAACTTGTATAATGGTAAAAAATGAGCTCAAATTAATGTTGTCTTATTCCTTCAGCAATGGAGACCGCATGGTTGTGATAGGTGAAGCTAGGGACACAACGGTCCTAGCACTAGCATCGGTATACTTACCATATGAGGCTACCGATCCAGCTGGTGTGAAAGTACGTGAGTTGGTGGAGCACTCGAGCAGAAGGGGCTCGAGGCTGGTACTGGGATGTGACGCCAATGCACACCATACCCAATACAAAAGGGGTGAGTCTATTTTTGATTTTATTATTGCTAGCAATCTTATTATCTGTAATAGGGGGAATACGCCAACGTTCAGAACTAGAGATAGGGAGGCAGTAATAGATGTAACACTGACAAACTATAGAGACTTAGTAGATGATGGGATTTTCCTTCTCTGACCATGATCGTATATCTTTTAATATAAACTTCGAAAAGTCAAAAAGGCGTCCTTACAGGAATCCAAGGAGGACGCACTGGGATTCCTTTTCGGGTTTGGTGAATAGTAACCTTAGAGTTACACGCGATTGGGGGGTCGACTTCGGCCGGTGTGGAGCACCTGGTGGGTACCTTCACGGAAGTGTTGACCAGTAGCTATGAGCGATCTTGTTCGCTGAATTTTCCGGCTAGGCACTCGCAACCAAGATGGTGGACAGGTAAGTTGAGGACTCAAAGGACCACTGTCAGAAGGTTATTCAAGAGAGCGAAGCATACGCGTAGGGATGAGGATTGGAGTAACTATAGGATAAGTTATAATATAAATGAGATGTCCAGGTTCAGAAGAATTTTACCCAAGGACCCTGTGGTCCCTGGATTTATTCAGAGACCGGACGACTCGTGGACGGAATCTAGCTCCGAATCTCTCTGTTTGCTTATGGAGACTCACTTCCCGGGTTGTGTGGATCCTGGGACGGGGGAATAAGTGGGGTGTGGTAACCCCTTTTCTGGATCGGGCTCGGGAGGTGAGATAAGGGAGTCAGTGGGAGATATTATCACCTTGGAGAAGGTTACATGGGCGGATAATACTTTTGGGTCGTACAAATCGGCAGGACCAGATGGTATATTTCCGGCTATGCTACAGAATATCCAGGGATCAACACTCCAATTGCTGGTGGAACTATTTAGGGTATGTCTGCTAAATGGCTACATTCCTACAGGGTGGATAGAGGTCAGGGTTATTTTCATACCTAAGGCAGGTAGAACCGGTCACTTTAAACGCAAGGATTTTAGACCTCTCGGCCTATCGTCTTTTCTTTTGAAGACATTAGAAAGACTAATTGATCTACAGCTGAGGACGAAGTTTGACGCCGGCATCATCAGCAGCGCTCAACATGCCTATCTTAAGGGTAGGGCTGTTGAGAGTGCGATTCATGATGTGGTGGGCTATATACAACGGGGATTTGCGAAACAAGGATTGCACCTTGGCGGATTTCCTGGATATAGAGGGGGCCTTTAACAATGTGAGAATAAAGGCCATAAGGCAGGCACTGAGTGATTCAGGGGTTTCGTTATTCTTGGTCGAGTGAATAACTCAGACTAGGGAAACGAGCGCTTAAGGAAACTCGTAACTAGGGGGACCCCACAGGGGGAGTTCTCTCTCTCTCTCTTATTGTGGCTCTTGGTTGTCAATGTCGTTTTGGGACTTTTTGACAGGATAGGTCAGAAGGTCGTCGCCTACGCGGATGATGTAGTATATGAGGGACAAGTGTGCTGTGTCGTTATTGTTTGTCGCTCCGTGAAAGTTTAAAGATTTATAGTGTTTTTGTCATCATAAAATTTTTATAATCGGTTTAAAATTTCTAGAATTGTACACGCTTATAAAACTGTGTTTATTTGTGCAGTCTAGTTCGTCTGTTAATTCAGTCACAAACTTTCTTTTTATTTACTTTTGTTAATGTGATTCTGTACAAGCTTTATTACATACAATTGATAATAAGTAACATTTAATACTTCTGTGATAACAGCTGATTGCATGTCATATCAATACGTTTTATTACAACATTAATGATTTGTGTATTTGATAAAAAATTATAGTGGTGCCATCTGTTGGATAGTAGCTTTTTATCATATCCCAGCTAACATTTGTGCTCTACAAGGTGATCAAATCACAGTGTTATTATAATGGCCTGTTTAGTAAAAAGCTGTAGCATCAAGGGTGTTGATGACCGAATGATCGTCTGTTGGCTGTGTCATGAACGTTGTTACTTTAAATGCAGTGGATTATCTGGGTAAGTTGCAGAAGCCACAACCTAGAATAATGGACTGCACTGGTGTTGTAGAGCTATAGAAAATTGGGAGTAGACTTTTACCGCTTTTTTCAAAGTCAAAAATCAAAATGAAGTTGCTCAGTTAAACGAGCGTATATCTGCTTACGGGAAAGTGTTTAAAGATTATAAATCGTTAGATGAATTAAAATCTCCTATTCAACCTTCCCAAAAAAAACTGGACGTTAACATCTGCCACACGTTGGTCTAATGAAAAAAAGCGAAAATTTCTGTTCCTCAGCCTTCTCTTATTGCCAGCTATAATAAACATATGGGCGGAGTTGATAAATGCGATCAAGCTGTCGCGAATCTTCGCACAAGAATGCGTGTAAAGAAATGGTGGTGGCCAATTTTTGCGTATTTTTTAGATGTGTCGGTTGTAAATGGTTGGATTTTAGCTAGAAAAAATGGTTGCAATAAAGGTACGGAATCCTTATTTGCATTTAGAAGATATGTAGCTCAAAGTCTACTTGTTAAATATGGAACTCCACCACGACAAGGACAAAAACCAGCCAAGCCCTTATCCACAACACAGTTTGATAGCAAATACCATTGGATTGTTCCCATAAGCACAGAACGTCGCTGTGCTAATAAATGTGGTGGAAAATCGAAGTTTAAATGTATGAAATGTGATGTTGGCCTTCATCCTAAATGTTTTATTGGATACCATGTAATAGGTTCTGCAACTTTTTTTCCAACTATTTCTTTTATATGATCCCACATATTCGTTATATGTTGTAAAAACCAAAAAAAGTTTGTTAACAAACTTTATGATGTAATGGGTTAACACAAAACAAAAACATAAATTTCAGGTAGCTTAAAGTAAAAAACAAAACAAAAATAATATAACATAACATAAAAATCTTTGACCAACATGGTTCCAATTCCATCTATGAAATATAATTTATTTCTTGTACTGAAAAATTATATTCTAGGGTTAGCCATTATTAAGTAAGTAGTAATCTGTGGTATATTTTACCGTGTGCAAGTTAGCCCCCTAACTCTTGATTTGTTGATGTCAGTGGTAATGTTGCGGTAAGGGGGAAAATTGAGTACAGACTTTGTTGTACTCGGCAAGTTACTTGCGCAACTAGCTTGGCGAGTCTGAAAGGGGGCTTATAAAATGCAATAATTGCCGCTTTAAAGGCCGTGTCAGATACAACTTTGTCGCTTTGCGTGACGTTTCTACCTTTGGCAGAAAAACGCAAAGCAAAAGGTATATGACACAATGAAAACTTTGACAACACTCACGAATTGTTTGTTTACTTATAAAAGCGGTTGGTAATTTTTACATTTAATTCTTTGTTATAAAAATTAAACTTAAAAATTTAATTGGACGGTTTTTTGGAATTGAATTTGGCAAAAAAAAATTTAAAAAAAGAAAATTATTCTAGCCAAATGTCAAAGCGCGCAAAAAGATGAGAGTTGGCTAACTTTTTGCTTCGCTCTGCTTTGAAAGTACTTTATGTGACATGTTTGGTATAAGTATGTACATATATTTTATCTTAGATGTCAAAGCGAATCAGTAACGCAACGCGAAGCAAAAGTTTTATCTGACATGGCCTTAAGAGTTATAAAAGTATTTAGTACTTGGGTACTTGATACTCAAAAACAATTATATAATAACAAAGTAGCCATACTGTAATTATTGAAGCGATATGCTATTATACCACAGAGGTTTTTTCAGAAGAGATTATATTTGCATTTACATACAAAGGAAAAATTCCCTACATTTTTACGAAAATAAAAAATCTGTCTTTTTCCCCCTACAGTCTGATTTTTGGGGAAAAATCCCTACAAGTAGGGAATTTTCCCTACATCTGACATCACTGATTTCAGCCGCTATACATGTGTAATCGTCGCGGACAAAACGACTACTGAATGAAAGAGGCGGAGTGTGTGTGATTTTTTAGCAAGCACAATTGTGCTATGAAATTGAAGGAATTTGACATCAATGATTTATATACAAAGGGTGTGTGAGAAACGTTAGTAAAGTTCTTTGGTGTATTAAAAATGTCTAAATTTAAACTAGCCCTAAAACTAGGCCAGTGAAATATTATTCACCCCAACAATGTCAAAATTTGACATCTATGAGTACTTTGCTACCGTTTAAACAAACTCAAAATATAAAAAGGAGAAGAGGAAAGACTAGATTAAAATACAAACATTGCAAAACTAAAACCCCCATATTCATAAAAAATATTTTAGGTTTATGGCAGGTTTATTAAACAAATTTTCATAGAAAATTCTTTTCATAGAAAATTCTTTTCATAAACCTTTTATTAATCAAAAATATTTTTTTATGAATATGGGGGTAATTTCATAATCTAGACACTTAAGCAACTTTAAAGCAGAATTTTTAAAAGTTGCAACAACAAAAATTGCAAGTCAGAACGATTACTTAATGTATACAAGTTAACGCAACACAAAATAACAGGAGTGATGCCTTTAATTTACAAACGTCAAAATCTAATATATGCGTTGTTTTAAGTTACACATGTGCCCAAAAATGTGCATTTGTGCGTGATTTTAATTTTTGGAAATTGGAATACAAAATTTCTCTTTTCCCTGTGCTGCGTTTAAATTGTATAAATATATCTTGGTACATTTATACAACAGAATACACAGAGATGAAAAAGTGATATTAGAAAAAAGGCCAAAACGGTTGCCATAGGCAGCTTTCGAAGAAAAATACGGATTTTTTTTTTTTTTTTTTTTTGTAGAAAGTGGTAATGTCTAAGGCAAACCACTTATGTCACACCAACTTCGTGATCAAAGCAATCAACAAAAAAAACCAAGTTTAACAAAAATATGTTTTAACAAAAGTGTTGTGCAGAAATATTTATTTAAGAATACTTTGCACTATCACACAATTCATGATGAAATAAAAGGGTGGTATTGCACGCCAGATGACGATTTTTTGCTCTTGCATTGTTTGTCCATTCTTATGTCAAAGATTTGTTTATATTTATAAAAAGTCCGCGTTTTGTGTTGTGTTTAGTGTATTTGGATGTGTGTGAAACGGTAGCAAAGTTTTATGGTGAATACAAATTCTCTATTAAGTTTTTAGTTATTCGACCTTTTTGATTATAAATTATAAATTAAATAATTTTTTAAGCTCGAGGTCTGTTTTATTCTTTAAAGTCTTTATTTTTCAATATTTCAACATCCTTTGGATGTCATCTTCAGGAATAACGAGTCACAAAAATACACAACAATTATTTTGTAGGTCTATTATTGCTAGGTCTGGGGACGAATTACCCACCATTACCCGCGCGATGAGGACTGGAAATGTCTAAATAATTTCCGGCAGTGACTCCCAAAAGGAAATCACTAAGGGAATTGCTACTAGGGAAAACCAGTCCACATCTGCAAGTAAATCGGGTGATCACCGGAATTATTCTAGTAAGAAACCTTAAAAGGGGGAATTAAGAGAGTAAATTCCGTTGATGACCAGAAATCCCCGGCGATTAAGAGAATGGACGTTATACTGTATGGATACCTCCACCTCTCAGACCGGTGGAGGTCATACTGGGGCTACCAGCTAATCAGAACGGGGGACTCGATACAAGCCAGTGGAAGCTGATAGCTTTACTGGGTTGTAAAGAGATCCAAGGGAGATACTTCAGGTTCGCAGTAGACCAGGAGTCTCTCAGGACGTTGAAGTCGATGAGTGGGGATATTTGGGTTGGGGTCTATCAGATTTAGGTCTCCCAAAAATGATAGACCCTAAGGGGCTGAATGTGGTGCAGATAAACCTGCATCACTGTGAAGCAGCGTCAACCGAATTAGTAACCCACCTCATCGATAACAACGTGGACGTGGCCTTAATTCAAGAGCCCTGGATCAACAACAATCGGGTAGTTGGAATAGAGGCCACGGGATATACACTGTTCGTATCCCACACGGATGAGAAGGTACGAACTTGTATAATGGTAAGAAATGAGCTCAAATTAATGTTGTCTTATTCCTTCAGCAATGGAGACCGCATGGTTGTGATAGGTGAAGCTAGGGACACAACGGTCCTAGCACTAGCATCGGTATACTTACCATATGAGGCTACCGATCCAGCTGGTGTGAAAGTACGTGAGTTGGTGGAGCACTCGAGCAGAAGGGGCTCGAGGCTGGTACTGGGATGTGACGCCAATGCACACCATACCCAATACAAAAGGGGTGAGTCTATTTTTGATTTTATTATTGCTAGCAATCTTATTATCTGTAATAGGGGGAATACGCCAACGTTCAGAACTAGAGATAGGGAGGCAGTAATAGATGTAACACTGACAAACTATAGAGACTTAGTAGATGATGGGATTTTCCTTCTCTGACCATGATCGTATATCTTTTAATATAAACTTCGAAAAGTCAAAAAGGCGTCCTTACAGGAATCCAAGGAGGACGCACTGGGATTCCTTTTCGGGTTTGGTGAATAGTAACCTTAGAGTTACACGCGATTGGGGGGTCGACTTCGGCCGGTGTGGAGCACCTGGTGGGTACCTTCACGGAAGTGTTGACCAGTAGCTATGAGCGATCTTGTTCGCTGAATTTTCCGGCTAGGCACTCGCAACCAAGATGGTGGACAGGTAAGTTGAGGACTCAAAGGACCACTGTCAGAAGGTTATTCAAGAGAGCGAAGCATACGCGTAGGGATGAGGATTGGAGTAACTATAGGATAAGTTATAATATAAATGAGATGTCCAGGTTCAGAAGAATTTTACCCAAGGACCCTGTGGTCCCTGGATTTATTCAGAGACCGGACGACTCGTGGACGGAATCTAGCTCCGAATCTCTCTGTTTGCTTATGGAGACTCACTTCCCGGGTTGTGTGGATCCTGGGACGGGGGAATAAGTGGGGTGTGGTAACCCCTTTTCTGGATCGGGCTCGGGAGGTGAGATAAGGGAGTCAGTGGGAGATATTATCACCTTGGAGAAGGTTACATGGGCGGATAATACTTTTGGGTCGTACAAATCGGCAGGACCAGATGGTATATTTCCGGCTATGCTACAGAGTATCCAGGGATCAACACTCCAATTGCTGGTGGAACTATTTAGGGTATGTCTGCTAAATGGCTACAATCCTACAGGGTGGATAGAGGTCAGGGTTATTTTCATACCTAAGGCAGGTAGAACCGGTCACTTTAAACGCAAGGATTTTAGACCTCTCAGCCTATCGTCTTTTCTTTTGAAGACATTAGAAAGACTAATTGATCTACAGCTGAGGACGAAGTTTGACGCCGGCATCATCAGCAGCGCTCAACATGCCTATCTTAAGGGTAGGGCTGTTGAGAGTGCGATTCATGATGTGGTGGGCTATATACAACGGGGATTTGCGAAACAAGGATTGCACCTTGGCGGATTTCCTGGATATAGAGGGGGCCTTTAACAATGTGAGAATAAAGGCCATAAGGCAGGCACTGAGTGATTCAGGGGTTTCGTTATTCTTGGTCGAGTGAATAACTCAGACTAGGGAAACGAGCGCTTAAGGAAACTCGTAACTAGGGGGACCCCACAGGGGGAGTTCTCTCTCTCTCTCTTATTGTGGCTCTTGGTTGTCAATGTCGTTTTGGGACTTTTTGACAGGATAGGTCAGAAGGTCGTCGCCTACGCGGATGATGTAGTATATGAGGGACAAGTGTGCTGTGTCGTTATTGTTTGTCGCTCCGTGAAAGTTTAAAGATTTATAGTGTTTTTGTCATCATAAAATTTTTATAATCGGTTTAAAATTTCTAGAATTGTACACGCTTATAAAACTGTGTTTATTTGTGCAGTCTAGTTCGTCTGTTAATTCAGTCACAAACTTTCTTTTTATTTACTTTTGTTAATGTGATTCTGTACAAGCTTTATTACATACAATTGATAATAAGTAACATTTAATACTTCTGTGATAACAGCTGATTGCATGTCATATCAATACGTTTTATTACAACATTAATGATTTGTGTATTTGATAAAAAATTATAGTGGTGCCATCTGTTGGATAGTAGCTTTTTATCATATCCCAGCTAACATTTGTGCTCTACAAGGTGATCAAATCACAGTGTTATTATAATGGCCTGTTTAGTAAAAAGCTGTAGCATCAAGGGTGTTGATGACCGAATGATCGTCTGTTGGCTGTGTCATGAATGTTGTTACTTTAAATGCAGTGGATTATCTGGGTAAGTTGCAGAAGCCACAACCTAGAATAATGGACTGCACTGGTGTTGTAGAGCTATAGAAAATTGGGAGTAGACTTTTACCGCTTTTTTCAAAGTCAAAAATCAAAATGAAGTTGCTCAGTTAAACGAGCGTATATCTGCTTACGGGAAAGTGTTTAAAGATTATAAATCGTTAGATGAATTAAAATCTCCAATTCAACCTTCCCAAAAAAAACTGGACGTTAACATCTGCCACACGTTGGTCTAATGAAAAAAAGCGAAAATTTCTGTTCCTCAGCCTTCTCTTATTGCCAGCTATAATAAACATATGGGCGGAGTTGATAAATGCGATCAAGCTGTCGCGAATCTTCGCACAAGAATGCGTGTAAAGAAATGGTGGTGGCCAATTTTTGCGTATTTTTTAGATGTGTCGGTTGTAAATGGTTGGATTTTAGCTAGAAAAAATGGTTGCAATAAAGGTACGGAATCCTTATTTGCATTTAGAAGATATGTAGCTCAAAGTCTACTTATTAAATATGGAACTCCACCACGACAAGGACAAAAACCAGCCAAGCCCTTATCCACAACACAGTATGATGGCAAATACCATTGGATTGTTCCCATAAGCACAGAACGTCGCTGTGCTAATAAATGTGGTGGAAAATCGAAGTTTAAATTTATGAAATGTGATGTTGGCCTTCATCCTAAATGTTTTATTGGATACCATGTAATAGGTTCTGCAACTTTTTTTCCAACTATTTCTTTTATATGATCCCACATATTCGTTATATGTTGTAAAAACCAAAAAAAGTTTGTTAACAAACTTTATGATGTAATGGGTTAACACAAAACAAAAACATAAATTTCAGGTAGCTTAAAGTAAAAAACAAAAAAAAAATAATATAACATAACATAAAAACCTTTGACCAACATGGCTCCAATTCCATCTATGAAATATAATTTATTTCTTGTACTGAAAAATTATATTCTAGGGTTAGCCATTATTAAGTAAGTAGTAATCTGTGGTATATTTTACCGTGTGCAAGTTAGCCCCCTAACTCTTGATTTGTTGATGTCAGTGGTAATGTTGCGGTAAGGGGGAAAATTGAGTACAGACTTTGTTGTACTCGGCAAGTTACTTGCGCAACTAACTTGGCGAGTCTGAAAGGGGGCTTATAAAATGCAATAATTGCCGCTTTAAAGGCCGTGTCAGATACAACTTTGTCGCTTTGCGTGACGTTTCTACCTTTGGCAGAAAAACGCAAAGCAAAAGGTATATGACACAATGAAAACTTTGACAACACTCACGAATTGTTTGTTTACTTATAAAAGCGGTTGGTAATTTTTACATTTAATTCTTTGTTATAAAAATTAAACTTAAAAATTTAATTGGACGGTTTTTTGGAATTGAATTTGGCAAAAAAAAATTTAAAAAAAGAAAATTATTCTAGCCAAATGTCAAAGCGCGCAAAAAGATGAGAGTTGGCTAACTTTTTGCTTCGCTCTGCTTTGAAAGTACTTTATGTGACATGTTTGGTATAAGTATGTATATTTTATCTTAGATGTCAAAGCGAATCAGTAACGCAACGCGAAGCAAAAGTTTTATCTGACATGGCCTTAAGATTTATAAAAGTATTTAGTACTTGGGTACTTGATACTCAAAAACAATTATTTAATAACAAAGTAGCCATACTGTAATTATTGAAGCGATATGCTATTATACCACAGAGATTTTTTCAGAAGAGATTATATTTGCATTTACATACAAAGGAAAAATTCCCTACATTTTTACGAAAATAAAAAATCTGTCTTTTTCCCCCTACAGTCTGATTTTTGGGGAAAAATCCCTACAAGTAGGGAATTTTCCCTACATCTGACATCACTGATTTCAGCCGCTATACATGTGTAATCGTCGCGGACAAAACGACTACTGAATGAAAGAGGCGGAGTGTGTGTGATTTTTTAGCAAGCACAATTGTGCTATGAAATTGAAGGAATTTGACATCAATGATTTATATACAAAGGGTGTGTGAGAAACGTTAGTAAAGTTCTTTGGTGTATTAAAAATGTCTAAATTTAAACTAGCCCTAAAACTAGGCCAGTGAAATATTATTCACCCCAACAATGTCAAAATTTGACATCTATGAGTACTTTGCTACCGTTTACACAAACTCAAAATATAAAAAGGAGAAGAGGAAAGACTAGATTAAAATACAAACATTGCAAAACTAAAACCCCCATATTCATAAAAAATATTTTAGGTTTATGGCAGGTTTATGAAAAGAATTTTCTATGAAAATTTGTTTAATAAACCTTTTATTAATCAAAAATATTTTTTTATGAATATGGGGGTAATTTCATAATCTAGACACTTAAGCAACTTCAAAGCAGAATTTTTAAAAGTTGCAACAACAAAAATTGCAAGTCAGAACGATTACTTAATGTATACAAGTTAACGCAACACAAAATAACAGGAGTGATGCCTTTAATTTACAAACGTCAAAATCTAATATATGCGTTGTTTTAAGTTACACATGTGCCCAAAAATGTGCATTTGTGCGTGATTTTAATTTTTGGAAATTGGAATACAAAATTTCTCTTTTCCCTGTGCTGCGTTTAAATTGTATAAATATATCTTGATACATTTATACAACAGAATACACAGAGATGAAAAAGTGATATTAGAAAAAAGGCCAAAACGGTTGCCATAGGCAGCTTTCGAAGAAAAATACGGAGTTTTTTTTTTTTTTTTTTTTTTTTTTTTTTTTTTTTTTTTTTTGTAGAAAGTGGTAATGTCTAAGGCAAACCACTTATGTCACACCAACTTCGTGATCAAAGCAATCAACAAAAAAAACCAAGTTTAACAAAAATATGTTTTAACAAAAGTGTTGTGCAGAAATATTTATTTAAGAATACTTTGCACTATCACACAATTCATGATGAAATAAAAGGGTGGTATTGCACGCCAGATGACGATTTTTTGCTCTTGCATTGTTTGTCCATTCTTATGTCAAAGATTTGTTTATATTTATAAAAAGTCCGCGTTTTGTGTTGTGTTTAGTGTATTTGGATGTGTGTGAAACGGTAGCAAAGTTTTATGGTGAATACAAATTCTCTATTAAGTTTTTAGTTATTCGACCTTTTTGATTATAATTTATAAATTAAATAATTTTTTAAGCTCGAGGTCTGTTTTATTCTTTAAAGTCTTTATTTTTCAATATTTCAACATCCTTTGGATGTCATCTTCAGGAATAACGAGTCACAAAAATACACAACAATTATTTCGTAGGTCTATTATTGCTAGGTCTGGTGACGAATTACCCACTATTACCCGCGCGATGAGGAATGGAAATGTCTAAATAATTTCCGGCAGTGACTCCCAAAAGGAAATCACTAAGGGAATTGCTACTAGGGAAAACCAGTCCACATCTGCAAGTAAATCGGGTGATCACCGGAATTATTCTAGTAAGAAACCTTAAAAGGGGGAATTAAGAGAGTAAATTCCGTTGATGACCAGAAATCCCCGGCGATTAAGAGAATGGACGTTATACTGTATGGATACCTCCACCTCTCAGACCGGTGGAGGTCATACTGGGGCTACCAGCTAATCAGAACGGGGGACTCGATACAAGCCAGTGGAAGCTGAAAGCTTTACTGGGTTGTAAAGAGATCCAAGGGAGATACTTCAGGTTCGCAGTAGACCAGGAGTCTCTCAGGACGTTGAAGTCGATGAGTGGGGATATTTGGGTTGGGGTCTATCAGATTTAGGTCTCCCAAAAATGATAGACCATAAGGGGCTGAATGTGGTGCAGATAAACCTGCATCACTGTGAAGCAGCGTCAACCGAATTAGTAACCCACCTCATCGATAACAACGTGGACGTGGCCTTAATTCAAGAGCCCTGGATCAACAACAATCGGGTAGTTGGATTAGAGGCCACGGGATATACACTGTTCGTATCCCACACGGATGAGAAGGTACGAACTTGTATAATGGTAAGAAATGAGCTCAAATTAATGTTGTCTTATTCCTTCAGCAATGGAGACCGCATGGTTGTGATAGGTGAAGCTAGGGACACAACGGTCCTAGCACTAGCATCGGTATACTTACCATATGAGGCTACCGATCCAGCTGGTGTGAAAGTACGTGAGTTGGTGGAGCACTCGAGCAGAAGGGGCTCGAGGCTGGTACTGGGATGTGACGCCAATGCACACCATACCCAATACAAAAGGGGTGAGTCTATTTTTGATTTTATTATTGCTAGCAATCTTATTATCTGTAATAGGGGGAATACGCCAACGTTCAGAACTAGAGATAGGGAGGCAGTAATAGATGTAACACTGACAAACTATAGAGACTTAGTAGATGATGGGATTTTCCTTCTCTGACCATGGTCGTATATCTTTTAATATAAACTTCGAAAAGTCAAAAAGGCGTCCTTACAGGAATCCAAGGAGGACGCACTGGGATTCCTTTTCGGGTTTGGTGAATAGTAACCTTAGAGTTACACGCGATTGGGGGGTCGACTTCGGCCGGTGTGGAGCACCTGGTGGGTACCTTCACGGAAGTGTTGACCAGTAGCTATGAGCGATCTTGTTCGCTGAATTTTCCGGCTAGGCACTCGCAACCAAGATGGTGGACAGGTAAGTTGAGGACTCAAAGAACCACTGTCAGAAGGTTATTCAAGAGAGCGAAGCATACGCGTAGGGATGAGGATTGGAGTAACTATAGGATAAGTTATAATATAAATGAGATGTCCAGGTTCAGAAGAATTTTATCCAAGGACCCTGTGGTCCCTGGATTTATTCAGAGACCGGACGACTCGTGGACGGAATCTAGCTCCGAATCTCTCTGTTTGCTTATGGAGACTCACTTTCCGGGTTGTGTGGATCCTGGCACGGGGGAATAAGTGGGGTGTGGTAACCCCTTTTCTGGATCGGGCTCGGGAGGTGAGATAAGGGAGTCAGTGGGAGATATTATCACCTTGGAGAAGGTTACATGGGCGGATAATACTTTTGGGTCGTACAAATCGGCAGGACCAGATGGTATATTTCCGGCTATGCTTCAGAATATCCAGGGATCAACACTCCAAGTGCTGGTGGAACTATTTAGGGTATGTCTGCTAAATGGCTACATTCCTACAGGGTGGATAGAGGTCAGGGTTATTTTCATACCTAAAGCAGGTAGAACCGGTCACTTTAAACGCAAGGATTTTAGACCTCTCAGCCTATCGTCTTTTCTTTTGAAGACATTAGAAAGACTAATTGATCTACAGCTGAGGACGAAGTTTGACGCCGGCATCATCAGCAGCGCTCAACATGCCTATCTTAAGGGTAGGGCTGTTGAGAGTGCGATTCATGATGTGGTGGGCTATATACAACGGGGATTTGCGAAACAAGGATTGCACCTTGGCGGATTTCCTGGATATAGAGGGGGCCTTTAACAATGTGAGAATAAAGGCCATAAGGCAGGCACTGAGTGATTCAGGGGTTTCGTTATTCTTGGTCGAGTGAATAACTCAGACTAGGGAAACGAGCGCTTAAGGAAACTCGTAACTAGGGGGACCCCACAGGGGGAGTTCTCTCTCTCTCTCTTATTGTGGCTCTTGGTTGTCAATGTCGTTTTGGGACTTTTTGACAGGATAGGTCAGAAGGTCGTCGCCTACGCGGATGATGTAGTATATGAGGGACAAGTGTGCTGTGTCGTTATTGTTTGTCGCTCCGTGAAAGTTTAAAGATTTATAGTGTTTTTGTCATCATAAAATTTTTATAATCGGTTTAAAATTTCTAGAATTGTACACGCTTATAAAACTGTGTTTATTTGTGCAGTCTAGTTCGTCTGTTAATTCAGTCACAAACTTTCTTTTTATTTACTTTTGTTAATGTGATTCTGTACAAGCTTTATTACATACAATTGATAATAAGTAACATTTAATACTTCTGTGATAACAGCTGATTGCATGTCATATCAATACGTTTTATTACAACATTAATGATTTGTGTATTTGATAAAAAATTATAGTGGTGCCATCTGTTGGATAGTAGCTTTGTAACATATCCCAGCTAACATTTGTGCTCTACCAGGTGATCAAATCACAGTGTTATTATAATGGCCTGTTTAGTAAAAAGCTGTAGCATCAAGGGTGTTGATGACCGAATGATCGTCTGTTGGCTGTGTCATGAATGTTGTTACTTTAAATGCAGTGGATTATCTGGGTTAGTTGCAGAAGCCACAACCTAGAATAATGGACTGCACTGGTGTTGTAGAGCTATAGAAAATTGGGAGTAGACTTTTACCGCTTTTTTTAAAGTCAAAAATCAAAATGAAGTTGCTCAGTTAAACGAGCGTATATCTGCTTACGGGAAAGTGTTTAAAGATTATAAATCGTTAGATGAATTAAAATCTCCTATTCAACCTTCCCCAAAACGTCGTAGATCACCAAGAAACAATAATAATAATAAACAGGGAGGTAAAGATAAACTTGATGTACCTCCTACTGTTAAATTCGAACCGACATATTTTCAATACATATCCTGGTGTAAACACTGAAGTAATTAGTAATAACTCGCAAATAAGTTATGCCGAAGCTGTTCTAGATACAGTCAATGAAAATGTTCTAGCTAATAATGTTCCATTAATACTAAATACTGATGCTGTTGTATATAACCCGTTAAGAGCTGTTGCCCCAAGGAAAACTATTTTTGTTTCTCGTCTAGCAAGTGATACTTCTGTTGATTCAGTTAAATATTATGTCAATAATAAAATTGGAAAGGAATCTGATATCTAAATAACGAAATTCAATTTTTAACAGTTAAGAAATATATCCTCTTTCAAGATTATAGTGTCTGCTGATCTTTATGAAATGTTAATTAAACCGAGTTTCTGGCCAATAAATACTCTGGTACGTGAATATGTATGTAGAAATAGATCACAAAATATTAGTATCCTCCCACAACGTGAACCTAATGTGTCAAAAAACCAATTAAAACTACTGATTACATTTCAATTGTTTACCAAAATGTGCGTGGCCTGAGAACAAAACTTTCAGCTTTATGTATGGAAAGCTTTAATATCGATCATCATGTCCTAGTGTTTACAGAAACATGGTTAAATGACAGCTTTCTAAATACCGAAATACTTTGCAACAATTTCAATATTTTTCGCCGAGATCGTGATAATAAAACTACTGGTGGTGGCGTTCAACGTTTGATATAGAATTTATATCAAAGGTGATAAAACTTGATTATAAAAGTGTACATCTAACTTGTTCCTATGTTTCTCCAACGTCCCCGCAGAGTGTGTACACTAAACATGCCGTGTCTATTGCTGATATTGCTCGTGCCTCTTTAGATGGGGATTCTGTTATCGTTTTTGGTGACTTTAATATACCTTCCGTTACCTGGAAATATCTTCCAGAAGATAAATACTTCGTTCAAACCAAGCATAGCTCAACCTATGACAAATGTTTTGATGTCCTGTATGATTTAAGCCTATACCAAATTAATGGCATTACCAACAACTGTAATCGAATTTTAGACTTAGTGTTTGTCAATGATATAGCTGATTGCTTCATTAGGCGCTCATCACCTATTTCAACTACTGAAGATATTTACCATCCTACAATTGAACTGCTCTTCTCAATTCTATGTAAGCCTGTGTCCTCGTATATTAGAAATGAAAAGGTATTTTCGTTCAAACATTCTAATTAAAATACATATGTTAATTGAGCTATTTTCTAATACAAATTGGCACAATACTTTATCGTGCTTTACGGACGTTGATCAGATGTGTAACGCATTTTACAATAAA